>CAKXYN010000220.1:0-1446737 GCA_935064755.1 Tragelaphus eurycerus | reverse complement strand
TAAGGCTGCTTCCGAGGGAGCGAGGGGGCTGGGGGATGGGACACGTGCGGTGGCAGGGCCTGGCTCTGCATCCACCTGGGCTCAGTCCTCCTGACCTTGGTGTGGTCCGCTCTCTGCGGAGGGAACGCCCGCTCGAGGTTGTCCCTGGGAGGCTGCAGGGAGGGTCCCAGCACACTCTCCATGGAGAGGGTCCTGGGGCGCTCTGCGTGAAGCCTGCGTGGTGCTGCCCAATGCTCGACACACTTCCAGACACAACCTACATTCATGGCGGCTGACTGCGGACCAAGACCCAAAGCCACCCGTGGACACGTGGCATGATACCTCCCCCAGACTGACCTGAGGCAGAGGGTCTGGGGCTTGAAGGGCCCCTTCTTATTCTCACTGGAAGCAGGACCCCGAGACTGGAGTGTGTGAAGAAGCAGGCAGGCCGGGGGCCCGGGTTCCTGAGCCCCTGATTCAGGAGTGAAGGGTGAGGTCACTCGGGGTCCAGCACCGAAGGCGTGGGAGCCCAGGCTCCATGGGAGAAGTCTGGGCACAGATGAAGAAGAAGAATCCCACGTTCCTATGGTTCTGTCAAAGGTGCTTCCTGTTTCCAGGCTCGAGTTATTCTTCATCTGGTTCACACCTCATCTCAGCGCTGAGGAGACTCAGTCTTGGGTTTTCAAGACCTGAGAGTCTTGTAGGTGAAACAAGGTCGACAGGTAACAGGACTCCCAACTCGTTCATGACGACAAGGACATCATTCTGTTTCTCTAGGGAGAGAAGGATGGCTCAGAGTGAGGCCTGTCCTGTCAGAGTGGAGTCAGTAAGCTCCTCAGAGCAGAGCCGGGTGGGAACAGAGCTGCCAGCACCCGACAGAGAAGAGGCTGCTCACCCAGGGCCACATGCTACCTGGCCTGCTCAGCTGGAGGAGCATGTGGGGAGCAGACTGGGGCCTTTTATGGCCCCAAAACTGAAGAAGAATTTTGTGAGACTCTTATGACTGCTCTCTCTCTCTCTCTCTCTCTCTCCCTCTCTTCCCTCCATTTCTATTTTCTCTCCTTTGAAGAAGCAACCATCCTTGCCTTGGACAATTTCTCTCACAGCCCATACATCCTCCAGAGATTTCACTCAGGGCCATAATCAGAATTATCCCACATTACTAGACCCAATGTGGATTCTTATCTCGCTGTAACTTTTCAGAGATCTTGACATGAACTCAGTCATCTCCATTTTGACCCTGCAAGAGTGGTAGACTTAATCCTAGGGTCGCAGAAGCACTGGGCGTTGGCCTTGTCATTAAAATTCCCTCCATTTCTTCACTGGACACAGTCATTTCTGACCACCCAAGGACATCTTGGCTGAAAGGACAACTTGTGCTTCATGCATGAGTTGAAATTCTTCATCAAGCCCTGGAAGAAAAATCAAAGGTTTTTACAGAAGAAATTACACATAAAGAAAAAAAAGGTGGAAGCATCTATTTAAAAAACAGCAACTGTCTTTTAAAACTGTTTTTGAAAAACCTTGTTTCATTTTTGGAGATTGAGGAAGTTGATCTTTGACAGGAGAAAGAAGAGATAAAAGAAACAGGAAAACAGGGGAAATGGATAGAAACAAGTTAATTTTTGCATTGTCATACCTGATAAAGGGTTTACAGCATAAAAAACGTTTACCAGAGGATGACCGCTAGACATGATTTTGACCTTGTTTGGCCACAGTTTCCTCTTTTGTGAAGTAAGGAAGTTGGCTTCGAGGATCTCTGACAGTTCCAGGCATTGTGAGTCAATGTCTTTCATTGAGAGCAGAAAGGAAGAATCCTACACTACAGAATCAAGGAGGTTAATGATAATTCTTACAGACCTATAATTTTAGAACTGCAAAACCACTGAGAAGTAACCACAAAAAATCTAGATGAATAAGAGTTCAACTTGTGGGCTAGTGATGCATTATTATCCCAGATCCACAGCTTTTCTTATGCAGAAAGTAGCAGTTATAAAATGTAATGAAAGAAGAATGTGGCTCAAAAAGAAAAACCATGAAATATCTAGGAGTCAAGTTACAAAAACACTCTGAAGGACCCAGAAAGAAACTTACTGAAGGTAAGTGTCTTGGTACAAAAGGTTGTACTAAGAGGAGGCAAAAACATCTAAAGGGAAATCCAGTTCTTAGACTCAATCACCCACTTATCATTTTTTTTTCTTTAGTAAAACCTGTAATTTCAATGAAGCAATAACATTGTGTTTAACTTGATGGAATAATTTAAATGTTATTTGGTAATAGAGAATCAGTGAGGGTAGCCATGCCCTCTGAAAGAGACTGAAGAGGGAGATTTGATTATCTTGAACTCGAGGAGTTGTGTTATTAATAGCTCAGATCACTTAGTGCTGCCTCCAGCAGAGACAAACAGAAGAGCAGAAGGAACAGAACCGTCTCTGACCAGGACTAGGTAGGTGCCAGGCAGGCTGTGGGGTTTAGGTGCTCTGACGGGTGTACAAAATGTGTTCCCCCATCCTCCCCCGGACGGCCTGCTGTACTTGGATCACTCGGGTGGCCCTGATCATTTTCAATTCCTTCCAATCATGTATGAGCTTGTTTCTCTTCCATGCAAAGCTAGGTTTCCTAAGAGGACAGAGACATGAACTCAGACATCAGCCTTCCATATGAGACATGTGGGAGTGAGGGCATGTCTGTGGGCTCAGGAAATTCAAAGAGCTGGATGGTGCAAGCAACAGTTCTCAGGTCACTGCTGGGGACTTGTTTGTCATAGGTTTTCAGAAGAGCCTCCATTCCAGGACTGAAAGAATTAAGGATGAAACTAACCAGGAATACAGACAGAAGTAGATAAACATACTAATAAATATCTTTCAAGAAAACCGAATGTTATCTCTAAGGGTAGCTATAAATTTCATCTATTAGATGAAGCACACAGCAAAAAGCAAGCCAGAAACAATTTTTGCAATACATATAATATAGGATTAGTGACCTTAAATATACATGGGATTCTGAGAAGTCAGCAAGGAAAGATGAATAGAAAAATGGGTAAAGTGTAAGAGATAAACATAACCAAAAAACATTTTGAAAAATGTTCAACCTCAGAAACAATTTTTTAATATATTAAAATAAAAAAATATTCTTCCCTCATTCAATTTGGAAAAATTGAAAAAATTCTTAAAACCACTAGTAATGAGAATATTGACTGTCAAATATACTTTTTAACATTATCAGTAAGAGGATAAAGTGGTACAACAGTTTCCAGCATGGGCAATTGGGAAAAACCCATTAAAACTTGAAAAATGCATATATATATAGAGAGAGAGAGAGAGAGAGAGAGAGAGAGAGAGAGAGATTACATTTGTAGGAATTTATACAAAAGTAAGTGTTATATAAATTTCTCGATATATATATAGTCATACAAATTTATGAGGCAAATTCATTTGAACATATATAAAATTTTTCCAAGATAATATTTAAGTGGTAAAAACACATTGGCATTAAGTGTGAAGTAAGATTCTATGTTTTAAATTAAAAATAAATATTTATACAATTTCATTTGCAAAGGAAAAGAGCTGAAATATTCTGAATTGTAGGTAGTAGTTATAACTGAAGGGTGGGCCTATGGGTTTTTAAAAAATCTTTCATTTTTGCATTTACTTATGATCTGAAATTTTAGGTGTTTTTAGATGAAACTTTCTGATGTGTATTATTTTTTATAATCAGAAAAACTGTGATAGATTTAAATGAAAGTAAACATTAAAATTAAAATCCTAGAAATAATTGGGTATATTTCTCCACTAATTTTAACCAATACAAACTCTTTCTTCCTTTAACATGGATTCTCTAGGAAGATTATAACCCACCACCATTCTGGATCTTCCTTTCAAGTAGCCCTGAAGATCCAATCAACTGGGCTCTAAATCTTTTCTAAGGAACCTCCTCACCCACAAGGGGCTGGCCTTACCCTCCTTTTGTGACAGCCGGATTCCCGCCCTACCACTGGCTTTGATGCTCTGGCCTCTGCCTCACGGGGACGCCGCCTCCATAGATGTGGGCCCAGGAGGGCCTCAACCCCAGATCTGAAACCCCAGGTCTGAGCAAACCCAAGGCGAGCGACAGCTGGGGCTCAGGGAGCAGGAAAGGATGGAGCAGTCACACTCCTCCTGCAGAGGCAGGCGCCGGGCCCCAGGGCAGGAGGTCGTGTCTGCTCTGCTCCTGGAGGCCCTGAGCTCCTCGGACTTCTGACTGTGTCCTGGATCCTTCCCACCAGGCCTTCTGGGACCTCCATTCCAGGACAATGAGGCTCCTCCATGTCTTCCTCAGCGTTCTCTTGATCCTCTTCCAGGTACTGCCTGGTAAATACCAGCCATGATGCCCTTTCTTATCATTATTTGGTTTTTCCTTCCGTAAGTCAACCATCGTCAGAAAGTAAAGCATGACAGAGCTACCAGTAGGTCACTTCCACACCCAAATTAGGCACTGAGTAATTAGAGTATTCTTTCCAAAGCGTGTTGTTGCGTCTTCATGACCTTAAATGTCTTATTGGTGGTAACTTTCTCCCTCCTCTCCTTCCCCTGGAATGAGCTGGATAATTTGTGAACTAAATCAGTTGAATCAAATGGCTGGTATAACCCAGTATGAGATAAACTTCCTTTATTCAGGCCTAGACCGGAGACCTCTTGCCACATGTCATGGTGTGACCTTGAGTTCTGCTGGACAAGGCTTCCATCTGATGAGCCTGTGAGAGCTGGGTGGGTTTTGCATGATGGGGAGGTGAGGTGACAGGTGAGGCACATGGGGCAGTGGTTACTGACCCTGGAGTTAACACCCAGGTGTTCCTGTGGCAGGAAGTGTGTGTGTGTGTGTGTATATATATATATATATATATATATATATATATTTTTTTTTTTTTTTTTTTTTTTTTGGCTGTGCTGAGTCTTCATTGCTGAAGGGGCTTTTCTCCAGTTTTGGAGAGCAGAGGCTACTCTCCAGTTGCAGGGCACAGGTTTCTCATTGCAGGGGCTTCTCACTGTGGAGCCCGGGCTCCAGAGCACAGGCTCATGGTAGGGTCTCAGGGGCTTAGTTGCTCCCACAGGTGGGATCTTCTAGAATCAGGTTCATCAGCAACACTGACATCTTACATCAGAACAGAGAGTGAGGGATACGAGGGGGATGTTTGCTATTGGTGTTTATCTGAGAAAGAAGGGGATCCCGGTCAGATGGTGAGACCCCCAGATTTCCTCATGGGGATTCCACAATGCTTCATATAAACGTCTTTCCCTTTTCCAGACAGCACTAAGGCGCTCAATTTTGAAAGACCCTGCTATCTTCGGGGTGGAACCTGTCTGAAGCAAGGGACACCGAGCTGTGAGCCCTTCAGAGGACCCTGCAGGACATTCACCATTTGCTACAAAATAAAGTGGATCTGATGGAGGCAGCTCAGCTGAGGAAGCTGGCGAGAGACCCTGAGCATGTCTCTTCTTGTGCAAATAAAAGCAGACAGTTCTCAGATCTACACAATCAAATGTTTTATAATTAGGACTGATTAAAGTTGTTGGCAGGGTAGGCAGTGGGCGAGGGACAGTTATAAAAATTAAATTTATATTATGCTTTATATCTTGAGAAATTTGTATGCAGGTAAGGAAGCAACAGTTAGAACTGGTCATGGAACAACAGACTGGTTCCAAATAGGAAAAGGAGTTCGTCAAGGCTGTATATTGTCACCCTGTTTATTTAACTTATATGCAAAGTACATCATGAGAAACGTTGGACTGGAAGAAACACAAGTTGGGATCAAGATTGCTAGGAGAAATATCAATAACCTCAGATATGCAGATGACAACACCCTTATGGCAGAAAGTGAAGAGGAACTAAAAAGTCTCTTGATGCAAGTGAAGGTGGAGAGTGAAAAGGTTGGCTTAAAGCTCAACATTCAGAAAACGAAGATCATGGCATCTGGTCCCATCACTTCATGGGAAATAGATGGGGACGCAGTGGAAACAGTGTCAGACCTTATTTTTCTGGGCTCCAAAATCACTGCAGATGGTGACTGCAGCCATGAAATTAAAAGACGCTTACTCCTTGAAGGAAAGTTATGACCAACCTAGATAGCATATTCAAAAGCAGAGACATTACTTTGCCAACAAAGGTCCATCTAGTCAAGGCTATGGTTTTTCCATTGGTCATGTATGGATGTGAGAGTTGGACTGTGAAGAAGGCTGAGCGCCAAAGAATTGATGCTTTTGAACTGTGGTGTTGGAGAAGACTCTTGAGAGTCCCTTGGACTGCAAGGAGATCCAACCAGTCCATTCTAAAGGCGATCAGCCCTGGGATTTCTGTGGAAGGAATGATGCTGAAGCTGAAATTCGAGTACTTTGGCCACCTCAGGTGAAGAGTTGACTCATTGGAAAAGACTCTGATGCTGGGAGGGATTGGGGGCAAGAAAAGAAAGGGACGACAGAGGATGAGATTGTTGGATGGCATCACTGACTTGATGGACATGAGTTTGAGTAACCTCCGGGAGTTGTTGATGGACAGGGAGGCCTAGCATGCTGCGGTCCTTGGGGTCACAAAGAGTCAGATATGACTGGGCCACTGAACTGAACTGTAGCATATGAGGTCTTAGTTCCCTGACCAGGGATGAACCCATACCCCTGGCATTGGCAGCTGGAGTTTTAACCACTGGACCACCAGGGAAGTCCCTGCTTTTAGTTTTTGTAGCTGCACTAGACGGGGCAAGAGGTAGAGACGGTTTGGGTCTCACCCCTGAGTCAGCATCAGAAATGAGACCCAGGACCCAGGTGGAAAGGCTGGCCTTGGACCAGAGAATGAGCCCATTTGGTTCATGAGTCACATGGGAAAGCCATCGTCTTTCCGGTGCTGCAATGACACGAGCATCCTTCCCACGCAGGAGTCCAACGTGACACCAGAAATGTTATGGCAATAAAACAACAGATACAAGAATCCAACTTAAAATTAAGTAGAAATTAAAAACTGAAATCCCAACAAAGAATATGATAAAAATTTAATATAAACAGTACCACCAAACCACACTTAATGGCAGATAAATGTTCCATGATAATAAAACAAACTAAAAATAAAGGATAAAAGGGATACAAGATATATAAGTTTTAATACTGAGTCCCAAATACAACCTTCAAGATGAAGAAGAGTTGGCAGATGCACCATGGGCATTTCTATGAAAAAAGAAATATAAAGTTGAGTAAACTGTTGACAGCTGTTATCATTTTTTCCTCCATTAAACACACACAGGTTTGTCTCTTTTGAGCTGCTAATTTTAGGCTGAAGGCATGATTTTAAGCTACTGCTGTATTGATTTCCAGGGCACCTGATCAGCACACAGATGCCTATATTCCTACAGCAGCTTAGAGAATTTCCTACTCTTTGAGTAAATCCTAAAAAGAGAAGAAAGAGGGAAAAACATGTCAGTAGGAAAGCAGCATCCCGAGAAGGCCAGCTGTGTCCCCTCTGAGCAAGGCCCTGGGGCTTTCTGAGATGCGGACACGGTCTCGTGACAACAAGATGTGAGTCCAAGACCCCGTGGACCAGCTTGCAGACAGACGCTGACCCTGCCCAGGCTCTGGTGGACCCTCATGTTTCCAGAACCAGAAACTGAGGGACTGGGGCGTGAGGACCCCAGTTGTGTGCGGGGTCAGCTCCACCACGAGGGCAAAGACTGGGAAGCTCTGCTATATCCACCTTCCTGCCAGGAGTCAGTAGTGGCCGGCAGGGGTCGATTTTCACCATTTAGTTTTCCGACTCATGGAGTCAGTCAAGTAGTGGAGCTGAGATAGGAGGAAAAGATGCAGCTGAAAGTCTAAGAACTGTTTAAAGAGAACTTACTCTCAAAGCAACTTACAGCTGACAGTGACAATGGTTCAGAAAAAAAGTTTTGTATCATCGTCTCTGCTGACTCAGAACGCTCTCAGCGCTGGTGCCAGCCAGCCCCACTCCTCCTCCCTTTGTGGTTTCCTCCTGATCAGCCGCCTTCCGTCTTCCTCACATGCCTTTTTCTCTTTTGGCCACAAGGCAGCTCTGGTCCCTCTCTAGTTCCCCCTCCAGGGATTGAACCCGGGGCCCAGGCACTGAGAGGCCGTCTTCCTTACACCCCTGTCCTCTCTCCCTGCCACTGTGCTAAGAGTCAGGTTACAGTCATAAACAACACTATTCAGTGAAGGGCTTTTCAACTTGATTTTGACATCTAATCAGTTGTCTCAGGTCTCAGTCTCCACATCCTCTCCCTCCCTCCCTCACTCACCCCTTCCTCCTTCCTTCCTTCCAACATATTTTCATCCTATTTCCGGAAATATCAAGGATAAGAATGAAAATCAGACAGCTGATCCTGCACACTGGTTTGGATGTGCTGCCTCCCAGCTGTGGAGCAAGGGTTGCATCGTCAGTGATGTGTCCTGGAGGAACTTCCTGCTGAGGAGATTCAGCATGGAGCATCCCAAAGGCAGTTCCCAAAGCCTAGGCTTGGCCTGACTCTCTTCTGGACTTGTCTGGTCTCCCAGAGCCACCACCCTTCAAATAGAAAGATTTATAAAGCGACATTCTGTGCTTCTGTCATGGGACAAAATCAAATTTCTTGCTTGAAAAAGAACAAAAGAAGAGTCACTTAACAGAGGCATCTTCTGTTTCCTCCTCATGAAACCAATGAGGAGACAGGTTCAGAAGCTTTGACTCACTAGAGTGGCTTAGAAAGAGCCAGGAATTTTGCAGGGTGGTTCTGAGCCCCCTCTCGCTACTGAGGACTCAGCACTGGTTTCTCAGAAGCATTAAATACGGTGGGTTTAGTCTGACCACGTGTAGATGGGGGTAGCAGGACAGAAGGAGGTAGGAACAGGAGAGACAGCCCATGGCTTCCCCCGGGGCTCCCACGACCTCACCTGACCCAGCAGACAGGACCACGAAGAGGAGCACGAGGAGCAGGTGGTGGAGCCTCATGCTGGTGTCCCGAGCTCTGTGGCTGAAGCTGGAGAAGAGGCTGCACTTGCCGCTTTATAAAGGTTCCAGGTTCCGGGAGGAATTCCGCGCTGGCTGTGGATTTGGTTATTAGGAACTGGTTAACTGAGCCTCTTCCCTGTGTGTCATGGGAGTGGCCTTTATAGCACAAATCAGAGGCAGTCACCCGTATGCAAATGAGGCTGTGAAAACACCTGAAACTGAAAAAGCTTTCCTGCTGCCATTTTGACCAGAAGCTTTTACCTGGCAGTCAGTTCATCTGATGGGTAGGGGTGTGGCAAGGGGCACAGACTTGCCTGTTTCCCCTGGCAGGGGCACAGACTTCTTGCTAAACCTTCGCTTACCAGATCCCCAGCCCCACCCACGCCCTTCCAGGGTTTTGAATCTGCCCACTGTTTTCCTGTTCAGAAGGAAATGGCACCCCACTCCAGGACTCTTGCTGGGAAAATTCCATGGATGGAGCAGCCTGGTGGGCTACAGTTCATGGGGATGCAGAGACTCAAACATGACTGGGAGACTTCACTTTCTTTATTTCTATAGTTCCTTTTGGGCTGGAAGAAGCACAAGCTGGAATCAAGATTGCAGGGGAAAATATCAATAACCTCAGATATGCAAATGACACCACCCTTATGGCAGAAAGTTAAGAGGAACTAAAAAGCCTCTTGATGAAAGTGAAAGAAGAGAATGAAAAAGTTGGCTTAAAGCTCAACATTCAGAAAACTAAGATCATGACATCTGGTCCCATCACTTCATGACAGATAGATGGGGAAACAGTGGAAACAGTGTCAGACTTTATTTTGGGGGACTCCAAAATCACTGCAGATGATGACTGCAGGCATGAGATTAAAAGACATTTACTCCTTGGAAGGAAAGTTATGACCAGCCTAGATAGCATATTCAAAAGCAGAGACATTACTTTGCCAACAAAGGTTCGCTTAGTCAAGGCTATGGTCTTTCCTGTGGTCATGTATGGATGTGAGAGCTGGACTGTGAAGAAGGCTGAGCGCCAAAGAATTGATGCTTTTGAACTGTGGTGTTGGAGAAGACTCTTGAGAGTCCCTTGGACTGCAAGGAGATCCAACCAGTCCATTCTGAAGGAGATCAGCCCTGGGATTTCTTTGGAAGGAATGATGCTAAAGCTGAAACTCCAGTACTTTGGCCACCTCATGGGAAGAGTTGACTCATTGGAGAAGACTGTGATGCTGGGAGGGATTGGGGGCAGGAGGAGAAGGGGATGAAGAGGATGAGATGACTAGATGGCATCACTGACTCGATGGACATGAGTTTGAGTGAACTCTGGGAGTTGGTGATAGACAAGGAGGGCTGGTGTGATATGATTCATGGGGTCGCAAACAGTTGGACAAGACTGAGTGACTGAACTGAACTTAACTGAATTGAACTGATAGTTCCTTTTGGAAAAGGAAATGGCAACCCACTCCAGTGTTCTTGCCTGGTGAGTCCTATGGACTGAGGGGCCTGGTGGGCTGTAGTCTAGGGGGTTGGAGAGAGTAGGACATGAATAAGCAACTAACACATACACTGTTTCCATGAAAGGCTGTTTCAGGCCCAAATAGGGACTAACTCGTTCAGAGGCAGTTTCACTCCCTGAGCAAGACTTGCTGACTCCCAGCATCTGCAGAGACAGCCACTGTTTCTGGGCCCTGGGGTACTGAGGGCTGACCTGGTCCCCACGCCAGCTAGCCTGTTACGGGATGGCAGCAACAGTTGTTGCCAAAATCTTGGTTTTCTTTGCCCACCAGAGTTGAATAAAAATTGTGGAGACAGAGTTTGGAGGAAATAGAAAGATGGCTTTAATCATTAAGTCGGCAGAAGGGAGAACATGATACGTTCCTGCCTCAAGAAGCCTGTCTCTCCTCCATCAGGAATCCAGGGGATCATTCAGTCGGGGCTCACAGTCAGGGCTTGGAGATGTAGGACAAAAGGTGTAGGGGTCCTGAATTCTCTCTTTTGCACTGTTGGGAAACAGTCACTAGGCCAGTGTCAGGTAGCTAGGTATTTGGGTCTGGCAGTTGGTCCCTGTGGTTGGGCCCATTGTCCTTTGGGGATTTCGTGGTGACCTTCTTCCTGTACTACAGAAGGGGGAAAGCAAACCACTATGGGGTGGCTTCCAAAGAGAGTGCACCATAAAGTTAAACATCAACATGAGGTAACATAGAGCAAAGAAAGGAAAAAACAAACTACAAGGGGAGGTTTATGATGCCATAAAGTTAATTATCAGGATGTGACTAGAATAAGTTAAAGGATAATAGATGCAGAACGTAGCTCCTGCAGAAATGGAGGGCCATAGATATCAGGTGTAGTTCGCATAATAGGTTAGTTCTCTGCAAAGAAGAAACATGGTTATCAATACAGATTGGACGTTAGAAACAGTTAAAGTGGAGAAAGACGCAAAAGGGAAAAAAAAAGAGAGAGAGAAAAAAACTTCTCTTTATTCATCGCAGCACAATCACACATCCGTCTCACGAAATCTCAGTGGGACATGTGGTGGGCAGATGGGTGCTCAGTTTCCCTTCATCAGAGAGAGAGTGGGAGGATGCTGCTGCCACTGAATGCATCTCCCCAGCCTAGTATCACGAAGCAGGCCCAGCAGTGAGGACCGCTTCACTGAGTTGAGGGGGACCTCCATCACTAAGTAACATCCCTCAGTAACATCCATCCATCTCAGTGTTGGAGAGACACTGACCTGGCTTTTCAGAAATGCTAAATCTCAGGATGGAACTTGCCATGCAGCTCTGAGTAGGACTTCAAGCCCTTCAGAAATGTGGGTACCTGGGAGGATCCCATACTGAAGGAGCCCCTGGAGTTCAGTCCTGTTCAGGTCCCCCGCTGTGGCTCAGAGTCTCGCATCTGAGGCTCGGCAAAGCCATGGAGGCTGCCTCGAGCAGACAGAGTCCCTGGCTGGCACCCAGGGATAGAATTTTTCTAATGGAAAATAAGTTGTTTTGATCATAATTCCTTCTGCTTTAGCTCTAAATGATATTTGAGAGAGGTAGATATCATCTACTTATATATATACATATAATTATCTGAAGAGGAACTAAAAAGCCTCTTGATGACAGTGAAAGTGGAGAGTGAAAAGGTTGGCTTAAAGCTCAACATTCAGAAAACGAAGATCATGGCATCTGGTCCCATCACTACATGGGAAATAGATGGAGAAATAGTGGAAACAGTGTCAGACTTTATTTTTCTGGGCTCCAAAATCACTGTAGATGGTGACTGCAGCTATGAAATTAAAAGACGCTTACTCCTTGGGAGGAAAGTTATGACCAACCTAGATAGCATATTCAAAAGCAGAGACATTACTTTGCCAACAAAAGTTCGCCTAGTCAAGGCTATGGTCTTTCCTGTGGTCATGTATGGATGTGAGAGCTGGACTGTGAAGAAGGCTGAGCGCCAAAGAATTGATGCTTTTGAACTGTGGTGTTGGAGAAGACTCTTGAGAGTCCCTTGGACTGCAAGGAGATCCAACCAGTCCATTGTGAAGGAGATCAGCCCTGGGATTTCTTTGGAAGGAATGATGCTAAAGCTGAAACGCCAGTATTTTGGCCACCTCATGCGAAGAGTTTACTCATTGGAGAAGACTGTGATGCTGGGAGGGATTGGGGGCAGGAGGAGAAGGGGACGACAGAGGATGAGATGGCTGGATGGCATCACTGACTCGATGGATGTGAGTCTGAGTGACCTCCGGGAGTTGGTGATGGACAGGGAGGCCTGGCGTGCTGCAGTTCATGGGGTCGCAAAGAGTCGGACACAACTGAGGGACTGATCTGATCTGATCTGAAATATATATATGTATCTGTTTATTTGTGGACCTTGCAGGCAAAATCTATAGTACAGGGTCAATTTATAAACACACTACAATACTACACTGGAGAAAGAATTGATACTGAATCGTTGTCTACTGTGTCTTTTCATTGAAAATGATGATTTTCAGGGAATTCTGCTTAATGTTATGTGACAACTTGGATGGGAAGGGAGTTTGGGGCAGAATAGATACATGTATATTCATGGCTGAGTCTCTTTGCTGTCCACCTGAAACTATCAAACATTATTAATCAGCTATACACAAAATTAAAGTTCTTTTAAAAAGTAATTTTTAAAAATGCTGATTTAAAGGACTTACTTGATGGTCCCATGGGTAAGATTCTGTACTCCCAAGCATAGCAGGTCAAAGAACTAGAATCCACATGCCACACCTATGACCTCAGTTCAGTTCAGTTGGTCAGTCATGTCCAACTCTTTGCAACCCCATGAACTGCAGCACACCAGTCCTCCTTGTCCATCACCAACACCCGGAATTCACTGAGACTCATGTCCAATGAGTTCGTGATGCCATCCAGTCATCTCATTCTCTGCTGTCCCCTTCTCCTCCTGCCCCCAATCCTTCCAGCATCAGTCTTTTCCAATGAGTCAATTCTTCACATGAGGTGGCCAAAGTACTGGAGTTTCAGCTTTAGCATCATTCCTTCCAAAGAACACCCAGGACTGATCTCCTTTAGGATGGACTGGTTGGATCTCCTTGCAGTCCAAGGGACTCTCCAGAGTCTTCTCCAACATCACAGTTCAAAAGCATCAATTCTTTGGCACTCAGCTTTCTTCACAGTCCAACTCTCACATCCATACACGACAACTGGAAAAAATATAGCCTTGACTAGATGGACCTTTGTTGGCAAAGTAATGTCTCTGCTTTTTAATATGCTATCTAGGTTGGTCATAAATTTCCTCCCAAGGAGTAAGCGTCTTTTAATTTCATGGCTGCAATCACCATCTGCCATGATTTTTGAGCCCCCAAAACTAAAGTCTGACACTGATTCCACTGTTTTCCCATCTATTTGCCATGAAGTGATGGGACCAGATGCCATGATCTTCGTTTTCTGAATGTTGAGCTTTAAGCCAACTTTTTCACTCTATTCTTTCACCTTCATCAAGAGGTTTTTTAGTTCCTCTTCACTTTCTGCCATAAGGGTGGTGTCATCTGCGTATCTGAGGCTATTGATATTTCTCCTGGCAATCTTGATTCCATCTTGTGCTTCTTCCAGCCCAGCATTTCTCATAATGTACTCTGCATATAAGTTAAATAAACATGGTGACAATATACAGCCTTGACGTACTCCTTTTCCTATTTGGAACCAGTCTGTTGTTCCATGTCCAGTTCTAACTGTTACTTTCTGATCTGCATATTGGTTTCTCAAAAGGCAGGTCATGTGTTCTGGTATCCCATCTCGTTCAGAATTTTATACAACCTAGTACAGCCTAAATAAATAAACAAAACAAAAATTGGTGTGTTTTAGTGATCTACTCTTTGCAGCACAGCAGATTTTATTTTTTTTTAAGGAAACTGATGATGCAGTTTTATGTATAAGACCAGGCATGATTTTTCATAAAAGAGAGTTTCTAAAAGGGGTCAGGGTGTCATGGTGAGTTTCAAGGGAGTTTCTTGCCATGGTTCCTCACCAGTGGGACACGGTTCTTGTCAGGAATTGCACAATTGCAGTGGCTTATTTTTCACTGGCAATGTCTAAAGATGACTCCTTTGCAGCTATTTTAATCCTGGAGATAGTGCCCAGGGGCATCTCTGTCCATCAGGGAAAGGTCCTGTTACCTCAGCAAGGAGGTCACACATCCAAGACACCATGGGATGGCTCACCAGAAACCAGAGATGAGTTCATATAGGATAGAGGGAAGGGTTAGTTTTAGGTCAAGTCTACTTGAATTGTTAGTTTTCCCAGGTTCAAAGCCAAACAAGGCCATTTGGATCGTGGTTGCTTCATGCCTGGGCTGAGAGGTAACTCATGGTTTCATTCTTTAAAGGGAAGATAAATGCTGTGTCCCCAAACCCTTAACCTGTGAGTAAGAAATTGAGGCAGGGTCTTTCCAGCAAAGCACCTCAGTTCCTCAGGCAAGAAGCAGTGTGGTGTCCCACTCCTACAGATAAGGTTTTGAATAACAAAGCCCTCACATCTATGACTCCACAAATAGGTGTTCTCAGTATGGAGCCCTGGGTGTTAATGGGCTGAGGTCATTGTCCCCAGTTCCCTTCTCCTATGGACAGGGCAGGTGCCATGACTTCTGAGAGTTATGTGAGGACCTGCCCTCAGAAGGGGACCAGGGCTGGGTCTATTGCTGTGCTCCCCCACTGACACTTTTACTAGTTTCTTCTTTGAACTTGTCCCACAATTATATTTTGCAATAAGCCTTGCTCAGTAGCTGGCCACTTTTATTCAAATTATCTCTTTGAATTCCCCTAAACAAACTCGCCAGGTAGGTATGACCCAAGGTTTATACAAGATGGTCCCGAGCACTAGAAAGCCATGTCTCAGGCCACAGGCAAAACTGACCTAAAAAGTCGATTAAAATTGGCTGCAATCCAACAAAAAGATGTGTCCAAGGCCTCATTCTACTAAGTGGCAGTGATGTAACTTGGAGCAAAATCGACCTCTCTTCCAATGTTCCTGCCTGCCTTCTGCAGTCACCACAGTGTCCTGAGAGCTTTACCAGGACATTCTCCTATAAGGGGAAAGCTCAAATAGCACTGTCAAATGCCAGCTATCTGGTGCTAATGCGACCGGCATTGGGCAGGGCACAACCTTTAAAAGAATGACGGGGACTTCCCTGGTGGTCCAGTGGTTAGGAATCTGCCTTGCAGCACAGGGGATGTGAATTCAGTCTCTGGCCTGGGCACTAGGATGCCACAGGAAAGAGAGAAAGTGAATTCGCTCAGTTGTGTCCAACTCTTTGTGACCCCATGGACGTTGGGCCAGCAGGCTCCTGTGTCCATGGAATTTTCCAGGCAAGAATACTGCAGTGGGTTCCGATTTCGTTCTCCACATGCCATGAGGCGACTAAGCCAGTGTGCTAAGATGAATATCCTGCATACCGCAACTAAGACCTGAAGTAAATATGTGTTTTTAAATCCCCTTTGTAACACAACAGCTAGGTGACACACCCAGAGGCGCCATGACAATTCCAGGGCTGATCATAAAAGTCAAAGATAGGTGCTGACCCAGTTCCTGGAAATCCCAACCCTTTCTGCAAAATAGCTGGAATACTCCTCCCACTCATTAGCCTATGAAATGACCCACCCCTATAAACACCGACAGCCCCATACCCTGGTGCTGCACTTGCCTTCCAGGATGGCCCACACTCTCCGTGTAGCGTGTTTCCTCCCTGGATTGACCTTCCTTCACCGTGACTCTCTCTTGAGTCCCTGCCTGTGCAAAGCCAAGTACCCACATTCAGCGGCCATCCCAGGGACTCGGACGTGACCTGGGATGCCACCATCCTCTCTCACCCCACTCTCTTTCCCGCAACACTGCTGCCATCTCCTCAGAGATCACTGGAGCGTTAAGAGAGCATCATTTTTTCACGTTGTCCATTGTTTCCTTTGCTGTGCAGAAGCTCTTCAGTTTGATGGATACTACTGTTTAGCTTTGTTTTTGTAGCTTTTGCTTTTGGTGTCAAGCTCAAAACCATCCTTGTGGAGACCCATGCAAAAGAACTTTTCTCCTGTGCTTTCTTTTAAGATTTTTGTGGTTTCAGGAGTTTTGTGGTTTTTGTAAACCTTTAATCTAACTTACATTGAATTTTGTGTATGGTATAAGAGATCTTACTTGCTCAAGCAGGGATGGAACCTCTGTCCCCTGCATTGAAAACTTGGAATCTTAATCACTGGATTGTCAGGGAAATTCCAATTGTAACTGCTAATTTGTCTGTCTCTCTGATTATTCCTGTAAGTTTTCTTTAAGAGTTTTAAAATTCCTTTGCTAAGTACATTCTGATTCAGTATTCACATGTATTCTTGATGAGTTAAACATTTTATCATTAGGATAAATACCCCTCTCTATATCTGGTCCTTGTCCTAACAGTTACTTGATTGTGCTGTGCTTAGTCACTCAGGCATGTCTGACCCTTTGTGACCCTGTAGATTGTAGCCTGCCAGGCTCCGTCCGTGGGGATTCTCCAGGCAAGAATACTGGAGTGGGTTGCCATGCCCTCCTCCAGGGCATCTTCCCAAACCAGGGATCAAAACAGGTCTCCCACATTGATTGGAGGTAGATTCTTTACCATCTGAGCCACGAGGAAGCCTGTCTATTCCCCAATACAGCCTACTATGTTTTCTTTAAAATAACGTTTCCATAACATATCTGTCAGCTCAACAGTAAAGAATCTGCCCAAGATGCAGGAGAAGCAGAGACAGGATTTTGATCCCTGGGTCGGGGAGATTCCCCAGAGGAGGGCGTGGCAACACACTGCAGTAATCTTGACTGGATGATTCCATGGGGGTCTCAAGGGTGTTAGGCATGACTGAGGGTCTAAACAATGAGAACAGCATATGTTTCCATCCTTTCATTTTAAATCCACTTTCTTTATATTTGATGTCTCAAATGGGTTTGTTATAGTTAGTTTATATCTGATTCTTATTTTGTTGGTTTTTTTGTTTGTTTGTTTGTTTGTTTGTTTTTTTTAACTGAAATGACCATCTCTCTCCTTAAAATAGTGTCTAGAATCTTAGCATCACACTTTATCCCATCCAGCTGAAACAAAATTCCATCTAGTATCATAGACTTCATTTTTCAGAGCAGTTTTAGAATTGAATGAAAAGCACAGAATTTTTAGGCAGGCTACACAGGCAGGCTACAGTCCACAAAGGGTCAGCACCTCCACAGTCCACAGAGTAGCAGAGTCAGACACAACTTGAGCGACTTAGCACACAGGCACACACCCCTGATTCCGACGCCTATTGCTGGTTTTCTTTCCAGAAGTGAAGATGGCTGCACTCTCTGAACTTTGACCCCACTCTCTTCAACTCAGAAGAATTGTTGGTCTGTTTGGGTTCTTGTTGCCTGAGCTTTAGGCCTGGAAGTCTGTAGAGGCTGGAGATGTCATCAGTCTCATTTCACTTGTTTTCTTTTTTTATAAATGGTTAAGCACATAACATCTAATTGGCTAATTCATTCATTTGGCTGCCTTAGACCTTAATCATGGCAGGCAGGATCTTAGTTGTGGCATGTGGGATCCAGTTCCCTGACCAGGGCTGGACCCAGGCCCCCTGCATTGGGAGCACAGAATCCCAGCCACCAGACCACCAGGGAAGTCCCTCACCTCACTTGTTTTCTTCTCTCCTCAATTGCGGTCCTGTACTGCTTGTGCCAGAGTCTGAATCAGTAGTTTCACAGGTTTTGCCTGGTTCCTTAGTTGTGTACTGTAGGAGGGCAGTATACAGTCCCATCCAGTCCTTTTTTTTTTTTTTAAATGCTGCATTGTGGGGTTTAAGCTCTTGTCTTTGAGGGTGTGCCCTTTCTTCCTGAGATCATATTGTAACCCTGAATATACTCAGGTAAACAACTCCCCTCACCTCGGCAAGATTCCTGTTCTCTCCTGGAGCTGCATGTTCCTGAATGATGCCCCTTTCTTTGGTTCCTGCTAAAGATCCCAGTCCCTTTGAGCTTTCCTGTTATTGTCCTGCACGTTTAATGGGCAATGATGCAGGTTCTATGAGCAGGTTTCCATTGCTCTGGCTCCTTTTGCTTCCCTCCCTTTCCATCCCCTCCTCTTTCTCACCCTCATTCTATATCCTCAGCCTGTCTCATCTTGTGGAGGAAAAACTGCTAAAGGAGAGGTAACCCAGCTCTAAGCTGGTGTAGACGGTGGTTCCAGTGAGCTACCTGTACCACCTCATTTATTTTACTCAGCAGCTTCAGGCAGGAGGGAAGACCTTAGGAACGGGAGCTCTGTCCACTCTGCTCAGAGGTGCTCAGGGGTGGAGGTCTCTTCTGATGGACCATGGGAGGAAGGAAGCAATGGAAAGCACGTGGCCGGCCAGGGTCTCCAACGGAAGCTCTACCCTGAGCCCTGCCCTCCCCTGGAGTGGCTGCCTCCTGAGCCTCCTCTGGTCCCTGGCCCTCTGCCCACCCCCAAACCCCACTCCCGGCTTCTGGGCCCTGGCATTTGGGGCTGCCCTTCTTGCTCTGGGTTTCCAAGCTTCTGTTCGTTTCTCCCACCAGCTGTGTCTCTGTGTGTCAGTTATTTCAGGGTTGCAAAAACACGTGGTCCACATCATGCTAACACAACTTCAGCTGCACTCTGTGGCAAAGTTTTGGTGAAGAAACTTTGAAATTTTCTAAGACTGTCTTGTGTCTAAGTTGGTGGGGGGTGGGGAGTGTGGTGGGGGGTGGGGGCAGGGTGTTGTAAAAAGGTTCTGTAACCCAGGAAAAGTTACTTCAGAGTGTAGACACCCACAGCCCATCCCTGTGGGGCGTTCCGGGGGGTGCCTCCCATCTTATTCCTCTTGACTTGTCCAGAATTGGTTATGAGTTAGTCAGGGTTCTCCACAGAAATAACCCATTTCTTTAAGGAATCATCTCACAGCAATATGAAAGTAAGTCCCAAAACAAACAAACAAACAGATCCAGTGCCAGCACGGTAGACCAGCAGGACTCAGGGAGGAGCTGATGCTGGAGTTCAAATCTGAAGGCTGGCTGCTGGCAGAATTCCTTCCGTTTGGGGGGAAGTCAGTCTTTGTTCAGGCCTTCAACTGATTGGACGAGGCCCACCCATGTCTCGCAAGGGTAATAATAACCTGCTTTCCCAAAGTCCACTGATTTAAATGTAGGTCTCATTTCCAAACATCCTCACAGGAACATCCAGAATGACGTTTGGCCAAATATCCGGGCAGCAGGGCCAGCCACATCCGTACGTGAGATGAGGCACCACAGGGAGGTTCTCAGGTTCGCTCTTCTCTGTCTTGTCTCCCCTTTTCCGCACAGTGAGGATTTCCAGCCATTAGGAGCTTTCAGAAGGACAGCAATTGTGGTCCCTCGGAGGTGAGAGGACACGTGGGAGTGGTCCTCTGTCCCTCCTGTCCAGCCCATTTATCCATTTTAAAATTAGCCCTAAAGGGCCATTTTTATTACAAACCCTGCATTTTGTCTTTGCCAGTTTTCAATTGAAGCAGAGCTTGCATAGAGTGAGGAGCACAGATCCTGAGTACCCAGCTGGAACCCGCATCCCTGTCAAGCTATGGGACGGCCCCATCCAGCCCCAAGTGACCTTGACCCCCTCCCCTCCTCCTCTCCGACCTTCTCCTGCTCATCCCGCCTGCAGAACTCTGTGGAATCTGGGTGGTGGGGTCAGGACATATTCTCAGCAGTGCAAGGACCTCCGGCTTTGTGTTTCAGTAGTTCTTATAAGTTCCCATAGTTTAATGCCAGTAGTTCTCAACTCACATGGTTTTTCATTGTAGTTTACCTTTAAATAACATTTACCCTCGTCTTCACTGAATGGTAGGGATTAGCACCTTGGACCACAAGGAGATCAAACCAGTCAATCCTAAGAGAAATCAACCCTGAATATTCATTGGAAGCCTGATACTGAAGCTCCGATGCTTTGGCCAACTGATGGAAATAGCCAACTCATTGGAAAAGACCCTGATGCTTGGAAAGATTGAGGGCACGAGAAGGAGGTGGCAGAGGATGAGATGGTTAGATGGCATCACAGTCTCATGGACATGAATTTGAGAAAACTCCGGGAGATGGTGAAGGACAGAGGAATCTGGAGTGCTGCAATCCCTGGGGTCACAGAGTTAGACATGACTGGGAAAGCAACTGAACAATAACAAGAACAACAACAATGACCTCTGGGAGGGGGAAGGGACCACGAAGTTGTCTGTGTTTGGCTCCTGACAGGTACTCCATAAAGTCTGTTGCCTCAGTGACTGTGGAGCCAACACTGAGAACCCAGGAGGGTTTGGTCGTTTACTGGGCTCAGATTATGCATGTGGCCTCTGCAGCAGGGAACTGGAGGCACCACCAGGATGGCAAAGGGAGCCCAGGGTGTCCTGCACTATTTTCTGCTATTCTCAGCCTGTGAATCACCAGTGTTGTGGTCACACTGCCCTCTGTGGGTCTGATGCACTCAGAAAGCTCTGAGAAAAGAAAAAAATAGAGGAGACCTAAAACTTACACAGCACACTCTCCCTAGCATGGTGTCAGGTAGGGAGAGAATGCATGGGGGGCCTAGGCTTTTGCTTTTGTTCAGGTATAGCGTTGGGGGTCTGGGTTTTCAAGGCTGCTGCTGCTGCTGCTAAATCGCATCAATCATGTATGACTCTGTGCGACCCCATAGAAGTCAGCCCACCAGGCTCCCCCATCCCTGGGATTTTCCAGGCAAGAATACTAGAGTGGGTTGCCAGTGCCTTCTCATTCAAGGGTGCACTATTGGTGAATGTAAAACATAAGAGGGAGAATTTAAAGTGTAGGAAGAGAAACAAACAAGTGACCCAAATGGTCAGTTACAGAAATCAACCAAGGTTTCTAAAATGAAGGAGCCTGGGGAGGGGGCCGTGGCCTGGCCCTTCCCCTGGCATTTTCTGGAGTTCTGTGAGTCAGTCTAGCAAATCATACAAACTGAAGGGGGAGGTACTGGAATTCCTGAGTTTGTATCCAAGTCAGGCAGAAGTGTGGGGGAGTTGGAGACCCAAGACTTGGTATCTGAGGTGGGGACAGTCTTGTGGAACTGGGATCATACGTGTGAGGCTGCCCCTCCTTCTGGGGCGGTTAGTGTCAGAACTGAGCTGAAGCCCTGGACACACACTTGGTGTCAAGAAGGGAAAACACACAAACAAAACCCTCTCAGCCAGGACCTGCGAACCCTCTGTAATCTCAGTTTTAAGCAACCACTCTTGACTTCCACCTCCTGTCTTTCTGGCTCAACCCTTTGTAGATGAAGAACCTAGAATCCTTGACCTGATGCTGCTAAGCCCCTTCGCATGCCCCCGGATTCAGCCTGTTTTCAGGACGCCTCATGCACAGCGGGTCCTGTCTCCCCACTGGCCCTGCTTGGACGCCTCCTTCCCCTCCGCTTGCCTTCACTCCCCACGACTGCTTCACACAGCACCTTCTCCTCCAAAGCTCCTGTCAGCTCCCCACGCCCGCTCTCAGCTGAGAGATGTCATGCCAGGTTTTCAAAGAAAATTAAAGCAACCAGAAGTGAATTTCCCAGTTGTGGCCCCCAGATGTGTCTACGTCTGTGCACACGTGTGGCGTGTGATTCTCTCCAAGCTCCCTGCACACCTTCCTGTCTCTTCTCCCTGCCCCCTTCCCCATCCCCACCACCTCCTTTTCCTTTCAGCATCTTTGGAGAGATTCTGAACGGTTTCTGTTTGATGGTGACTCCTCTTTGTCCAGGTGAAATATTCCTGTGCTATTTTTCTTAATTTATTGTATTTAACTGCTTGCTTTATACTGATTCTTTGTTTGTTTTTAATTTGTGCTGGCTCTTAGCTGTTGCATGCAGAATCTTTGGTTGTGACACGTGAACTCTTAGCTGTGGCATGTGGGATCTCGTTCCCTGACCAGGGATGGAACCTGTGCCCCAGCATTGGGAGCTCAGAGTCTTAACCACTGGACCACCAGGGCTGTCCCTGTACAATCTACTTTAAAGAGGTTTTGTAGGGGAGGTAGACAGAATTGGGTTCCAGGCTACAGGGATTTCTCCCTATGATGCATGATTGTTACTGTGAATACCTTCTTTCAATGGGTAACCAATGAGAATAACCCAAATGGACCATCCACATTCTCATAACCAGATTCACAGCTGCTGCCTCCTAAGCAGACTGCTTCCTACCAGTGTGGTCCCTCATGTGATGGTCAAGTTCACACATCTCTTCTCCTTCCTGAAGCTGAGCTTCCTGTCCTATACAGCAGCTTCCCACCAGCTAGCTGTTTTATATGTGGTGGGTTTATAACAGTCCTTTACCTTCGCTTCCTGAATCCAGTCTATATATAGCTCCCGAGTTATTTCGAGATTACAAACTAAACAGTGTTATTTTCTCATTTAACATCCTTCAGTTTCTTCTCTTTGCCTAAAAGACAAATTCAAATATCCAAACCTGAGTCTACATATCCTACAGTGTTTCCTTTTTCTTTAGCCAAAGGACACATGACTTCCCAAATTCACATTGAAATCTACACCTTTCTATCTTTGCCTATGATCTTCCTTTTTCCAGGACTGGCTTCACCACTGTGTGTGTGTCTGCCTCATAAATACTGACTCATCCCTTAGACCATAAATCAAAAACTGACCTCACAGCAAAGTTTTCTCAACTCTCCCCCTACTCCCACCCCCACAGTGAATAGTGATGAACTGTTACAGTGTGCATCTGTTTGATCCAGCTGAAAGCCCCTGACATTCTGGGAGCATATTTTGTTCATTTTGTATCTGATTCTGCCTAGTAACTGGAAATCCTGGGAGCAGAGGAAATGGGTCTCAGGAAGAATGGTGCTGAGCCAAGCTGCCCTGTGCCTGGAAAGGGGGCCAGGAGAGTGCTAGAAACTGAGAACCAGGTGATGCCCGAAGGGACCCATCTGACTGTTTCCTATCTTTGTGTAATTCCTCTCACTTGAGTGTTTTGCCCAGAAACTGCAAAGATTAGATTACTATACTTGTGTAACATGAAGCAGGAGGATAAGCCTACATTCTGAGTAACTTACTTCCTTTTATTAAGCAGGAGGGGCAAACATATTTTCCCCAGAGGCAGATAATTTGGCTTTTAGTTAGTGCAGGAAGTATCTTTTTGCTAAGAAACCATTCATCAGAGCCTAGTGTCAGCAGGTGCGAGCCCTGGGCTCCAATGCTGTAGCTTCTCAGAGTTGGAGGGACCTAAGTGATCATCACATTTTCCAGATGAGAAAACTAAGGTCCAGAAAAGAGAGGGTACTTCCCAGGGGTCCAGAGGCAAGTGGCATCTCTGGAGCCTAGCCCCGGTTTCCTGACTCTAAAATTGGTGTTTTTTCAGTTAATCCTAAGACTCAGTAATGACACTCTTTCATGGAGGAAATGTCTAGAGTTCTGAATAATAATCTGAAGATAAATCAGAAAATAAAAAGATTAAAAAGGTGAAATTAAGCAATGTTGTGCTATTTCCTTTTATGGACATTTTTTAATATTATTGCCAAAGTATTTTTGTCATTGTCAACCTAAACCATTTTGTCTCCCTCTGGGAGCCGGCATGAGGAGCTGGCATGCTGTAGCAAAGGTCATGAGGAAGGAGGCTCGGCATACACAAAGACGGAATCGAGCCTCAGGAGTCCCCCTGGAAATTCTCGAGCATCTACCCCCAAAACCAGACTCTGCCTACTTTCTGCTTTGTGCTCTCACCTACACCTCTGACTTTACGGGGCGGGGGTGGCTGTCCCCCACTACCTCTCTCTGAAAAAAGAGTTAACTTATAGCTCCAGTTAATAAAGTTCTGGGTGTGATAGTGTTTCAACCTACAAACTCCTTTGGAAGTCCTCTAGCCTGCCTGAATAGGTTTTTCCGGCCACATGTGATTGCTCAGAGCCTCCCAACTGTGAGAGGCATGAGCTGTTCTAAACTGTCTAAATACAGATTCCTTTGAGCAGTTAAAAGATTGATTAGAAATTGTTTTGGTGAAGGGTTTTTCACTTGTTGGGCCAATGTTTGCTGCTAAGTCTCCATATCCCTTACCTACTGTGTCCCTGGCAGTGTATTGATTAATATAATTGGTGTAAGCAGTAGCTTTAATGTTTGTAATCTTGGACCCTTGAGTTAATTCTTTTTCTTGTTATAGCCCACCACACTTTTGCCCTATAGGAATGCAACTTTATCTAATGCTTTTGGAGGGTGGCACCTGACTAATCACCTTTAGAGAAAAATAAGTTTTCTGAAGAAAGGGTCTTAAAATGTTAACAGGCCTCTGGGCCAGAAGATGATGCAAATCACCTAAACTTTTGCATATGATAAGTTTGCAGGAAGAAAGCCTGGCTTACTGCATGACTCTACCCCTTCCCCCATTATCCTCTATGCATAATTTAAGGTGTAAAAACTACTTTGGAAAATAAAGTGTGGGCTTTGTTCACAGAAGCTTGGTCTCCCCATGTCATTCTTTCTCTCACCTTCTGGATGAATTATTCAGCCACTTTTCTCCACTAAATTTTCTCACTGAGCTATCCTTATTTAACCACTCTTTATATCTTTAATTAACATTTAAATAAGCTGTTGTTTCCTGATAGCTGATGCCCTCTCCTCTTCAAATTCCCTGGATCCACCAGGGCCGGACCCCGGCATCTTACCTATTTCAAATGCACCTGATGAAGCACCCTCCACACACCAATGTACTGAAGACCCCAAGACTCTTGCCTCTTCTGAGCTGAGTTCTTTGCTTCCCTGCCCCTGCCCCCTACTTCCCCACTGATGCGATGGTTAAAGCATCATGATTTACTGCATTGTCTCCCCAAACAGGTTTTCTCTCTTTTTCTTGCTGGCATGCTGCCCTATTTCCTCTTGATTTCCTCTCTTCTGCAGGGGGATTTGACCATCTGAACCCTAAGGCCGTGCCACCGTGTCACAGAGAGCTGTTCTCCTCCTTCTGTCTCCTCCCGTCCTCAGTGTTCCTGGGGCTGCAGCAGCACTCAGACCCTCCAACACCCTCCACTCGCCCAGCAGCTCAGCTCTCCAGGGTCCGCGGTGACTGGCTCCCGGAGCTTGCTGAGACAGGGGCAGTGACAAGACCCCCGCATTTTGCAGCCTCGCATCCCCTCCAGTCTCTGCCAATGAGCCAAGCCCAGGTATAGAGGCCCCAGGCGCCAGGCACTGGCCCTTGGGTCCCTGCCAGAAGGCACCGTGCATCCGTAGGTGCCCACTCAGTGATTTCTCTGGTTCACTAGCGCCCAGTGATGGGAACTCGGCGGGCCATCAGGGCGCCTCCAGAAACAGGCCCTGGAGGACGAAGGAGAGGCTCCTCAGGCCCTGCTGCCCACAGGAGGGAGAAGAGATGAGTGAGTGAAGCTGAGGGCCGGGGCAGATGGGTCTCCGCTTGCGGGACCCCAGGCAGGAGCCCGAAGACCAAGTGAGCGGCCATCCTCCTGCGGTCCGCGCTCTGTGTTGGACCCCCACACCTCTCGGAAGTGCCTGGAGCCACGTGCCTCAGAACCGGGGGGCCCTGGGGGTCAGCTCAACCAGCTCTGGCATCTTGCTGACAAGGGCGCAGAGGTGCCGCGAAGGGACGTGACCTGTAGTTGGAGGCGGAGCCAGGACCAGAGCCCGGGGTCTGAAGCCTCAGTCCAGCATCATCTTTCCACAAGACATCCCAGAGGTGTCTGAGGCTGCTTCTGAGGGAGCAGAGGGGGCTGCGGGACGGGACACGTGTGGTGGCGGGGCCCGGCTCTGCATCCACCCGAGGCTCAGTCCTTCTGTCCTCGTTGAGGTCCTGCTCCCCGTGGAGGGAATGGCCACTCGAGGTCGCCCCCTGGAGGCTGCAGGGAGGGTCCCACCGCACTCCGCATGGAGACGGTCCCGGGCGCTTCACGTGAAGCCGGCGAGGTGCCTCCCGACGCCGACACACTGCTGGGCGCAACCGACGCTCTTGGTGGCCCACCGCAGCACAAGACCCAAAGCCCCCCATGCGCATGTGGAATGGTGCCTCCCCCAGACCAACCTGAGGCAGAGCATAGGGGGCTTGAAGGGCCCCTTCTTGTTCTCACTGCATGCAGGACCCCGAGACTGGAGTGTGTGCAGAGGTGGGCAGGCTGGGGTCGGGGGTCCTGAGCCCCTGAGTCAGGAGCGATTAGTGAGCCCCCTTGGGGTCCAGGGCAGAAGGCGTGGGAGCCCAGGATCGGATGAGAGAAGTCTGGGCACAGACGAAGAAGAAGAATCCCATGTTCCTATAGTTCTGTCAAAGGTGCTTCCTGTTTCCAGGCTCGAGTTATTCTTCATCTGGTTCACATCCTCAACTCAACACTGAGGAGACTCAGTCTTGGGTTTTCAAGACCTCAGTCTTGTAGGTGAAACAAGGTCGACAGGTAAAAGGACTCCCAACTCGTTCATGACTCAAGGACGTCATTCTATTTCTCTACGGAGAGAAAGAGGGCTCAGAGTGAGGCCTGTCCTGTCAGAGTGGAGTCAGTAAGCTCTTCAGAGCAGAGCCACTTGGGAACAGAGCTGCCAGCACCCGACAGCGAAGAGGCTGCTCACCCAGGGCCACATGCTCCCTGGCCTGCTCAGCTGGAGGATCACGTGGGGAGCAGACTGGGGCCTTTTATGGCCCCAAAACTGAAGAAGAATTTTATGAGATTCTTGTGACTGCTCTCTCTTCCTCCCTTCTTCCCTCCATTTCTATTTTCTCTCCTTTGAAGTAGCAACCATCCTTGCCTTGGACAATTTCTCTCACTGCCCAGACATCCTTCAGAGATTTTTCTCAGGGTCAATAAATAGTAGTAGCCCGCATTCCTAGGCCCAGTGTGTTTTTTTTTTTTTTTATCTCGCTCTAACTTTCGTCTAGTCAAGGCTATGGTTTTCCCAGAGGTCATGTATGGATGTGAGAGTTGGACTATAAAGAAACCTGAGTGCCAAAGAATTGATGCTTTTGAACTGTGGTGTTGGAGAAGACTCTTGAGAGTCCCTTAAACTGCAAGGAGATCCAACAATTCCATCCTAAAGTAGATCAGCCCTGGGTGTCTATTGAAAGGATTGATATTGAAGCTGAAACTCCAATATTTTGGCCACCTGATTTGAAGACCTGACTCATTTGAAAAGACTCTGATGCTGGGAAAGATTGAAGGCAGGAGGAGAAGGGGATGACAGAGGATGAGATGGTTGGATGGCATCACTGACTCGATGGACATGC
Organism: Tragelaphus eurycerus; assembly: GCA_935064755.1. Classification (NCBI taxonomy): domain Eukaryota; kingdom Metazoa; phylum Chordata; class Mammalia; order Artiodactyla; family Bovidae; genus Tragelaphus; species Tragelaphus eurycerus. The sequence continues at coordinate 1,419,115 of CAKXYN010000220.1, read as the reverse complement.
GTTTGTGTGGACTCTGGGAGTGGTGATGGACAGGGAGGCCTGGTGTGCTGTGGTTCATGGGGTCACAAACAGTTGGACACGACTGAGCAAGTGAACTGAACTGAACTAACTTTTCAGACAGAAATCGTGACATAAACTCAGTCATCTCAGTTTTCACTCCCACAAGAGTGGAGACTCAATCCCAGGGTCACAGAAGCCGTGGGTGTTAGCGTTGTCATTAAAATCCCCTCAATTTCTTCACTGGACACAGTCATTTCTGACCACCCAGGGACATCTTTACTGAAACCCCAATTTTTGCTTCATGCATCAGTTGAAATTCTTCATTAAATTCTGGAAGAAAAATCAAAGATTTTTACGGAATAAATCACATGTTTAAAAAAAATGATGAAAGCATTTATTTAAAAAGAAAAACCTGTCTTTAAAGAACTGTTTTTTGAGAAACCTTGTTTCATTTTTGAAGATTGGGGAAGGTGATCTTTGACATGAAAGGAGGAATAAGAGAAATGAGAAAACAGGTGAAATGGGTAGAAATAGGGTAATATTTGCATTGTGGTAACTGAGAAAGGAGTCTTCCCTGGTGGCTCAGCAGTAAAGAATCTGCCTGCAATGTCGGCTATCTGGGTTCAATCCCTGGATCAGGAAGATCCTCTGGAGAAGGAAATGGCTTCCCACTCCAATATTCTTACCTGGAGAATCCCATAGACAGAGGAGCCTGGTGGGCTACAGTCCGTAGGGTCACAAAAAGTCAAACATGACTAAAGAAACTAAGCACACACACACGCAGCTAGAAAGATTTAACAACATAAAAGGCATCTCCCACAGGATAAACCAGGGATATCATGTTGACCTTGTCTGGCCACAGTTTCCTCTTCTGTGAAGAGAAAGTTGGCTTAGATGATCTCCAAAGGTTCGAGTCATTGTGAGTCAATGCCATTCATTGAGAGCAGAATATAAGAAGCCTAACGTCAAATCAAGGAGGTTAATGATAATTCCTAGGATCTATAGTTTTGGGACTGGAAAACTATCGAGAAGTAACCACAAAAAATCTAAATGAATAAGAATTCAATGTGGGCTAGTGACAAAATTATTACTCCTAATTCACAACTTTTCTTATACAGACAATAGCCTATTATAAAATATAGCAAAAGAAGGTGACTGAAAAAGCAAAACCATACAATATTTAAGAATCAAGTTACAAAGAAAACACTCTGAGAGACCCAGAAAGGTTATACTAAAAGGAGGAAAACATGTAAAGAGAAATCTAGTTCTTAGACTCAATCATCCACGTGTCATTTTTTTCTTCTTTAATAAAACCTGTAATTTCAATGAAGAATCGGTCAATAAAGTGATAACATTGTGTTTAACTTGATGGAGTAATTTAAATGTTATTTGGTAATAGAGAATCACTGAGCATAGCCATGCCTTCGGAAAGAGACTGAAGAGGGAGATTTGATTATCTTGAACTCGAGGAGCTGTGTTATTAATAGCTCAGATCACTTAGTGCTGCGTCCAGCAGAGACAAACGGAAAAGCAGAAGGAACAGAACTGTCTCTGACCAGGACTAGGTAGGTGTCAGGCAGGCTGTGTGGTTTAGGTGCTCTGATGGGTGTACAAAATGTGTCCCCCCATCCTCTCCCAACAGCCTGCTGTACTTGGATCACCCGGGTGGACTGATCATTTTCAATTCCTTCCAATCATGTATGAGCTTGTTTCTCTTCCATACAAGGCTAGGTTTCCTAAGAGGACAGAGATGTTAACTTAGACATCAGCCTTCCATATGAGACGTGTGGGAGTGAGGGCATGTCTGTGGGCTCAGGAAATTCATAGTGCTGGATGGTGCAAGCAACAGTTCTCAGGTCACTGCTGGGGACTTGTCTGTCACAGGTTTTCAGAAGAGCCTCCATTCCAGGACTGAAAGAATTAAGGATGAAACTAACCAGAAATACAAACAGAAGTAGATAAACATACTAATAAATATCTTTGAAGAAAACCAAATGTAATCTCTAAGGGTAGCTATAAATTTCATCTATTAGATGAGCAAGCACACAGCCAAAAGCAAGCCAGAAACAATTTTTTGCAACACATATAATATAGGATTGCTGCTAAGTTGTTTCAGTCGTGTCCAACTCTGTGGGACCCCATAGACAGCAGCCCACCAGGCACCCCCGTCCCTGGGGTTCTCCAGGCAAGAACACTGGAGTGGGTTAGCATTTCCTTCTCCAATGCATGAAAGTGAAAAGTGAAAGTGAAGTTGCTCAGTGATGTCAGACTCTTCGTGACCCCATGGACTGCAGTCTACCAGGCTCCTCCGTCCATGGGTTTCTCCAGGCAAGAGTACTGGAGTGGGGTGCCATTGCCTTCTCCGAATATTGGATTAGGGACCTTAAATATACATGGGATTCTGAGAAGTCAGCAGGAAAGATGAATAGAAAAATGGCTAAAATGTAAAAGATAAAAATAACCATAAAACATTTAAAAAATATTCAACCTCAGAAACAATTTTTTTAATATATTAAAACAAAAAGGAAAATATTATTCCCTCATTCAATTTGGAAAAATTGAAAAAATTCTTAAAACCACTAGTAATGAGAATATTGACTGTCAAATATACTTTTTAACATTGTCAGTAAGAGGATAAAGTGGTACAACAGTTTCTAGCATGGGCAATTGGAAAAAACCCATTAAAACTTGAAAAATGCATATATACTTATATATATATATATATATAGAGAGAGAGAGAGAGAGAGAGAGAGAGATTCCACTTGTAGGAATTTATACAAAAGTAAGTATTACAAAAATTTCTCACGATATATATATATATATATGGTCATACAAATTTATGAAGCAAATTCATTTGAACAGATATAAAATTTTTAAAAGATAATATTTAAGTGATAAAAATACATTGGCATTGAGTGTGAAGTAAGATTCTATGTTTTAAATTAAAAATAAATATTTACACAATTTCATTTGCAAAGGAAAAGAGCTGAAATAGTCTGAATTGTAGGTAGTAGTTATAATGGAAGGGTGGGCCTATGGGTTTTTAAAAAAATCTTTCATTTTTGCATTTACTTATGATCTGAAATTTTGGGTGTTTTTAGTTGAAACTTCCTTATGTGTATTATTTTTTATAATCAGAAAAACTGATAAAATTTAAATGAAAGTAAACATTAAAATTAAAATCCTAGAAATAATTGGGTATATTTCTCCACTAATTTTTAACCAATACAAACTCTTTCTTCCTTTAACGTGGATTCTCTAGGAAGATTATAACACACCACCATTCTGGATCTTCCTTTCAAGTAGCCCTGAAGATCCAATCAACTGGGCTCTAAATGTTTTCTAATGAACCTCCTTACCCACAAGGGGCTGGCCTTACCCTCCTTTTGTGACAGCTGGACTCCCGCCCTACCACTGGCTTTGATGCTCCAGCCTCTGCCTCATGGGGACGCCGCCTCCACAGATGTGGGCCCAGGAGGGCCTCAACCCCAGATCTGAAACCCCAGGTCTGAGCAAACCCAAGGCGAGCAACAGCTGGGGCTCAGGGAGCCAGAAAGAACAGAGCAGTCACACTCCACCTGCCGAGACAGGCAATGCAATATCTCTGCTTTTCAATATACTATCTAGGTTGCTCCTAACTTTCTGTCCAAGGAGTGAGTGTCTTTTGATTTCAAGGCTGAGCCACAATCTGTAGTGATTTTGGAGCCCCAAAAAGAAAGTCTGGCACTGTTTCCACTCTTTCCCCATCTCTTTGCCATGAAATGATGAGACAAGATACCATGACCTTAGTTTTCTGAATGTTGAGGTTGAAGCCAACTTTTTCACTCTCCTCTTTCACTTTCACCAAGAGGCTTTTAAATTCCTCTTCACTTTCTGCCATAAGGATGGTGTCATCTGCATATCTGAGGTTATTGATATTTCTCCCAGCAATCTTCATTCCAGCTTGTGCTTCCTCCAGCCCAGCATTTCTCATGATGTACTCTGCATATAAGTTATATAAGCAGAGTGACAACAGACAGCCTTGACATACTCTTTTTTCTCTTTGGAACCATTCTGTTGTTCCATGTCCAGTTCTAACTGTTGCTTCCTGACCTGCATGCAGGTTTCTCAAGAGGCCTGTCAACGTGGTCTGGTATTCCCATCTCTTTCAGAATTTCCCATAGGTTATTGTGATCCACAAAGTCAAAGGCTTTGACATAATCAAGAAAGCAGAAATAGATGTTTTTCTGGAACTCTCTTGCTTTTGCGATGATCCAGCAGATGTTGGCAATTTGATCTCTGGTTCCTCTGCCTTTTCTAAAACCAGCTTGAACATCTGGAAGTTCACAGTTCATGTACTGCTGAGGCCTGGCTTGCAGAATTTTGAGCATTACTTTACTGGCGTGTGAAATGAGTGCAATTGTGTGTTCGTATGACCATTCTTTGGCATTGCCTTTCTTTGTGATTGGATGTGGTCAACATGATTTACTATTATTAGTGTTATTGTTAGTTATGTGGAAATGATTTGTAAGCCATAAAGTCCCCTGTAAATGTTTTCTATCAACATTATAATTTATGGGTTTACCACCAACTAGTTAAGGGCAATCATGGGAGGCTACTTTTCACTTCTTGAAGCTTCTTTCATTATTTGTAAATAGGAGCATGTTGCATATCCTATACTTCTCTTAGATTTGATATTATTCCATTTAGCACATCACAGGATGATGAATCAACTTGACCTTCCCTACTCTAGGCTCCAAGATCATCCACCATATCACCTGACCAGTTGCATCTGCCACTTATCCTATGTTGTCTGGATAAGAAACACAAGTAAGAGGAAGAGAAGGTACAGTAGCTTCATGATGGGAAAGGAGTTTTTGGAATTCCAAGTAGAACCAGTGTCTGGTGGTACACCTGAATCGGGGCAGGTGATCTGGGAGAGAGTTTGAGGACTTCAGCTGGAAAGAAAGTTCTTTTATCCTACCAGAGATGCTCAGCTGGGCCTGGGCCTAACTTCAGGTTGTTTCATCTATGAACACATAGTCCAAGTGTTTGCCTGTCGTAAAGGAAGAGGGTTGCAGGAAGTCAAGGTTTCCACATTGATTCTCACTTCTGCTTATGGCTCTGAGGTTTGGTGCATTTTTTGGAGAAAAATCATTAAACATTGAATTCTGTTAGAAAATTATTCATTTCCTTTTTTCACCTTTATTTCATGTCTCTGCATCTGTCCATTTCTCCTTTCAGAATAAACACCCTCAATCCATGAGTCTCAAAGAGTTGGACATGACTGATTGACTGAACAACGACAACCAAACGCACATACCCTTTACAATCGAAAAATGACAAGGAATTCTGGAAATTAAAATGATCTTTTTTCACTCTCAACATTTATTTTTTTGTTACCATTTACAGAGAGAATTGATCCATCCTAAGCAAGCTCTTGCATAGACCATAATCAGGTGAGGCTTTATGGGCTAGAGTATTTCTTAATCCAGGTAATTCATCAATGTATTCTTGTGTAAAAAAACACCAAAGGATACCAGATAAGGGGCTTCCTAGGTGGCCCTAGTGACAAAGAGCCCACCTGCCAATGTAGGAGATGCAGTTTTGATCCCTGGGTCGGGAAGATCCCCTGGAGAAGGGAATGGCAATCCACTCCACTATCCTTGCCTGGAGAATCCCAAGCAGAGGAACCTGGTGCACGACAGTCCATGGGGTCGCAAAGAGTGGACCACATCTGAGTGACTGACCAACTGATCTGCTTGGTTAATTAATTTTGAGCGGAACTGACGTTTCCCTTCAAGGCTGGGGCCCTTAAACATCAGTATGAGAGTCCTGAGAGCAGGGACTTTGCTTGGACACAGGACCAGCAGTCCCACGCCCACGGTGGTGGCTGCTCCTCGGGGGTGGGGGGTCTGATCAGAGCACCCATGCCATCCTGGGTTGGCGTCATTTCAGCAAGAATTGACTTTGGCTCTTTTAAGATGCTAAGATCTGGAGAGGCTGTCACTACAGCACAGCCTGGAGCATACTGTCACCTGAGGAGGACTGCAGGGAAAATGCAGGACACCTAGTTTAGCTTGGATTGCAGGTGAGCAACACATAACCTTGTAGTATAAGTATGTCCCGAGTGATGCACAGATCACACTTGAGCTAAAGTATTTGTTGATTTTATGTAATTCAGTAATACACTAGTTTTTTGGGATTGTTGAATATTTAATAAAACAAGGTCTTTGGAGTCAAACCCACTTGGGCTTGAGTTAAAGTGCTCCCTACATTCAATCTGCACTCCTTTGAACAAATTCCTTCATTTCTTAATCCCATCTTGCAAAATGGCCTACACCATAAATAATGCTATGAGGAATATACTTGAAATAAGACATAAAAACTTTCATTGTTTTAGTTAAAGAGGACATTCAGTTCAGTTCAGTTCAGGCGCTCAGTCGTGTCTGACTCTTTGTGACCCCATGAATCGCAGCACGCCAGCCCTCCTTGTCCATCACCAACTCCCAGAGTTCACTCAAACTCATGTCCATAGAGTTAGTGATGCCATCCAGTCATCTCATCCTCTGTCGTCCCCTTCTCCTTCTGCCCCCAATCCCTCCCATCATCAAGGTATTTTACAATGAGTCAGCTCTTTGCATGCATCAGTCCTTCCAATGGAAAACCAGGACTGATCTCCTTTAGGATGGACTGGTTGGATCTCCTTGCAGTCCAAGGGACTCTCCAGAGTCTTCTTCAACACCACAGTTAAAAAGCATCAATTCATCGGCACTCAGCTTTCTTCACAGTCCAACTCTCACATCTATACATGACCACTGGTAAAACCATAGCCTTGACTAGACAGACCTTTGTTGGCCAAGTAATATCTCTGCTTTTCAATATACTAACTAGGTTGGTCATAACTTTCCTTCCAAGGAGTAAGCATCTTTTAATTTCATGGCTGCAGCCACCATTTGCAGTGATTTTGGGCTTCTGCATCTGCAGGAGCTGAAAAAAATAAAGTCTGGCACTGCTTCCACTGTTTCCCCATCTATTTGCCATGAAGTGATGGGACTAGATAGCATGATCTTAGTTTTGTGAATGTTGAGGTTTAAGCCAACTTTTTCACTCTCCTCTTTCCTTTCATCAAGTGGCTTTTTAGTTCCTCTTCACTTTCAGCCATAAGTATGGTGTCATCTGCATATCTGAGGTTATTGATATTTCTCCCTGCAATCTTGATTCCAGCTTGTGTTTCTTCCAACCCAGCATTTCTCATGATGTACTCTGCATGTAAGTTAAATAAGCAGGGTGACAATAGACAGCCTTGATGTATTCTTTTTCCTCCTTTGAACCAGTCTGTTGTTCCATGTCCAGTTATAACTGTTGCTTCCTGACCTGCATACAGGTTTCTCAAGAGGCCATTCACATTGTCTGATATTCCCATCTCTTTCAGAATTTTACACAGTTTATTGTGATCCATGCAGTCAAAGGCTTTGGCATACTCAAGAAAGTAGAAATAGATGTTTTTCTGGAACTCTCTTGCTTTTGTGATGATCCAGTGGATGTTGGCAATTTGATCTCTGGTTCCTCTGCCTTTTCTAAAGCCAGCTTGAACATCTGGAAGTTCACAGTTCATGTACTGCTGAAGCTTTTCTGGGAGAATTTTGAGCACTGCTTTACTGGCGTGTGAGATTAGTGCAATTTTGTGTTCATTTGAGCATTCTTTGGCATTGGCGCTCTTTGGAATTGGAAGTGGTTAACATGATTTACTACTATTATTAGTGTTATTGTTATTCATAAGGAAATCATTTGTAAGCCATAAAGTCCCCTGTAAATGTTTTCAATCACCATTCAGTTTATGGGTTTACTACCAACTAGTTAAGGGCAATCATGGGAGGCTATTTTTCACTTCTTGAAGCTGTTCTTTCATTATTTGTAAAATGTAGCATGTCGCATATGCTATTCTTCTCTCAGATTTGATATTATTCCATTTAGCACATCACTGGATGATGAATCATCTTGACCTTCCCTACTCCAGGCTCCACGTGCATCCACCATATAACCCAACCAGTTGCATCTGCCACTTAACGTGATGTTGTCAGGATAAGACACACAAGTAAGAGGAAGAGAAGGTACAGTAGCTTCATGATGGGAAAGGAGTTTTTGGAATTCCAAGTAGAACCAGTGTCTGGTGGCACAGCTGAATCAGGGCAGGCAATGTGGGAGTTTGAAAACTTCAGCTGGAAAGAAAGTGCTTTATCCTACCAAAGATGTTCAGCTGGGCCTGGGCCTAACTTGAGGTTGTTTCATCTATGGACACATGGTGCAAGTGTTTGCCTGTCATAAAGGAAGAGGGTTGCAGGAAGTCAGGGTTTCCACATTGGTTCTCACTTCTGCTTATGGCTCTGAGTTTGGTGCATATTTTGGAGAAAAATCATTAAACATTGAATTCTGTTAGGAAATTATTCATTTCTTTTTTTCACCTTTATTTCATGTCTCTGCATCTGTCCTTTTCTCCTTTCAGAATAAACACCCTCAATCCACGGGTCCCAAAGAGTCAGACACAACTGACTGACTGAACAACAACAACCCAACACACATACACCTTTTACAATCGAAAAATGCCAAGGAATTTTGGAAATTAAAATGATCTTTTTTCACCCTCAACATTTTTTTTTTTTTTTTGGCTACCATTTACAGAGAGAATTGATCCATCCTAAGCAAGCTCTTTAATAGACAACCTTCAGGTGAGGCTTTATGGACTAGAGTATTTCTTAATACAGGTAATTCACCAATGTATTTTTGAGTGAAAAACACCAAAGGATATCAGATAAGGGCCTTCCCAAGTGGCCCTACTGACAAAGACCCCAGCTGCCAAGACAGGAGATGCAGTTTTGGTCCGTGGGTTGGGAAAATCCCCTGGAGAAGGGAATGGCAACCCACTCCACTATCCTTGCCTGGAGAATCCCATGGACAGAGGAGCCTGGTGGGTGATAGTCCATGGGGTCACAAAGAGTGGACCACAACTCAGTGACTAAACAACTGGAACTGCTTGGTTAATGAATTCTGAGCAGAAATGACATTTCCCTTCAGGGCTGGGGCCCTTGATCGCCAGCATGAGAGTCCCGAGAGCGCTCTGCTCCGACACAGGACCAGCAGCATCCACGGTGGTGGCTGCTCCTCGGGGGTGGGGAGTCTGATCAGATCATCCCAGCCCTCCTGGGTTGGCTTCATCTGAGCGAGAATTAACTTTGGCTCTTTGAAGATGCTAAGATCTGGAGGCGCTGTCACCACAGCACAGCCTGGGGCATGCTGTCACCTGAGGAGGGCTGCAGGGAAAAGGCAGGACACCCAGTTTAGCTTGGATTGCAGGTGAGCAACACATAACCTTGTAGGATAAGTATGTCCCGAGTGATGCACAGATCACACTTGAGCTAAAGTGTTTGTTGATTTTATGTAATTCAGTAAGTACATTAGCTTTCTGGGATTGTTGAATATTTAATAAAACAAGGTCTTTGGAATCAAACCCACTTGAGCTTGAGTTAATGTGCTCCCTACATTCAATTTACACTCCTTTGAACTAATTACTTCATTTCTTAATCCTATCTTGTAAAATGGCCTACTCCATAAATATTGCTATAAGGAATATATTTCGGATAGACTTTCAAAGTTTCATTGTTTTAGTTAAAGAGGAAGTTCAGTTCAGTTCAGTTCAGGTGCTCAGTGGTGTCTGACTCTTTGTGACCCCATGAATCCCAGCATGCCAGCCCTCCTTGTCCTTCACCAACTCCCAGAGTTCACTCAAACTCATGTCCATCGAGTCGGTGCTGCCATTCAGCCATCTCATCCTCTGTCTTCCCTTTATTCTCGTGCCCCCAATCCCTCGTAGCATAAAGTTCTTTTCCAATAAGTCAGCTCTTCACATGAGGTTGCCAAAGTATTGGGGCTTCAGGTTCAGCATCGGTCCTTCGAATGAAAACCCAGGACTGATCTCCTTTAGGATGGACTGGTTGGATCTCCTTGCAGTCCAAGGGACTTTCAAGTCTTCTCCACCACCACAGTTCAAAACCATCAATTCTTCGGCTTCACAGTCCAACTCTCACATCCATACATGACCACTGGAAAAACCATAGCCTTGACTAGACGGACCTTTGTTGGCCAAGTAATATCTCTGCTTTTCAATATACTAACTAGGTTGGTCATAAATTTCCTTCCAAGGTGTAAGTGTCTTTTAATTTACTGGCTGCAGCCAGCATTTGTAGTGATTTTGGAGCCCAAAAAAGAAAGTCTGGCACTGTTTCCACTGTTTCCCCATCTATTTGCCATGCAGTGATTGGACCAGATACCATGATCTTAGTTTTCTGAATGTTGAGGTTTAAGCCAATTTTTGCACTGTCCTCTTTCATGTTCATCAAGAGGCTTTTTAGTTCCTCTTCACTTTCTGCAATAAGAATGGTGTCATCTGCATATCTGAGGTTATTGATATTTCTCTCGGCGATCTTGTCCACCCCAGCATTTCTCATGATGTACTCTGCATATAAGTTAAATGTACAGGGTGACAATAGACAGCCTTGACGTACTCATTTTCCTATTTGGAACCATTCTGTTGTTCCATGTCCTGTTCTACCTGTTGCTTCCTGACCTGCATGCAGGTTTTCAAGAGCCCAGTCATGTGGTCTGTTATTCCCATCCTTTCAGAATTTTCGACAGTTTATTGTGATCCACACAGTCAAAGGCTTTGGCATAGTCAAGAAAGCAGAAATAGATGTTTTTCTGGAACTCTCTTGCTTTTGCCATGATCCAGCAGATGTTGGCAATTTGAACTCTTGTTAATCCGCCTTTTCTAAAATCAGCTTGAACATCTGGAAGTTCACTGTTCGTGTACTGCTGAAGCCTTTCTGGGAGAATTTTGAGCACTGCTTTACTAACGTGTGAGATGAGTGCAATTATGTGTTCATTTGAGCATTCTTTGGCATTGCCTTTCTTTGGGATTGGAAGTGGTCAACATGATTTACTATTATTATTAGTGTTACTGTTAGTCACATGGAAATGATTTGTAAGCTGTAAAGTCCCCTATAAATGTTTTCTATCACCATTACAATTTATGGGTTTACCACCGACTAGTTAAGGGCAATCATGGGAGGCTATTTTTCACTTCTTTAAGCTTCTCTTTCATTATTTGGAAAATGGAGCATGTGGCATATGCTATGCTTCTCTCAGATTTGATGTTATTACATTTAGCACATCCGTGGATGACGAATCATCTTGACCTTCCCTACTCCAGGCTCCAAGGTCATCCACCATATCACCAGACCAGTTGCATCTGCCACTTAACCCAACATTGTCTGGATAAGACACACAAGTAAGAGGAAGAGAAGGTACAGTAGCTTCATGATGGGAAAGGAGTTTTTGGAATTCCAAGTAGAACCAGTGTCTGGTGGCACAGCTGAATCGGGGCAGGTGATCTGGCAGAGAGTTTGAAAACTTCAGCTGGAAAGAATGTTCTTTTATCCTACCAGAGATGTTCAGCTGGGCCTGGGCCTAATTTGAGGATGTTTCATCTATGGACACATGGTGCAAGTGTTTGCCTGTCATAAAGGAAGAGGGTTGCAGGAAGTCAGGGTTTCCACATTGATTCTCACTTCTGCTTATGGTTCTGAGGCTTTGTGCATTTTTTGGAGAAAAATCATTATACATTGAATTCTGTTAGAAAATTATTCATTTCATTTGTTCACCTTTATTTCATGTCTCTGCATCTGTCCATTTCTCCTTTCAGAATAAACACCCTCAATCCATGGATCGAAAAGTGTTGGACACGACTGATTGACTGAACACCAACAACCCTACACACATACACCTTTTACAATTGAAAAATGAGAAGGAATTTTGGAAATTAAAATGATCTTTTTTCACTCTCAAGATTTTTTTTTTTTTTTGCTACCATTTACAGAGAGAATCAATCCATCCTAAGCAAGCTCTTGTATAGACCACAATCAGGTGAGACGTTATGGGCTAGAGTATTTCTTAATACAGGTAATACATCAATGTATTCTTGAGTGAGAAACACCAAAGGATACCAGATAAGAGGCTTCCCATGTGACTCTAGTGACAAAGAGCCCACCTGCCAATGCAGAGATGCAGTTTTGATCCCTGGGTCGGGAAAATCCCCTGGAGAAGGGAATGGCAACCCATTCTGGTATCCTTGCCTGGAGAATCCCATGGACAGAGGAGCCTGGTGGGTTACAGTCCATGGGGTCACAAAGATTTGGATGCAACTGAAGTGACTTAGTACACACACATACCAGGTAAATCATTGATATTTTTCTCCATGTCTTCCTTCTCTCCACTTGGTTTTGCTTTACAGTGTTCATATCTCTCTTTTTCTTTATATGTAAGTCTCCACAGTAACAAGTCCTGTTTTATTATCTCACATTCTCAGCATCTAGATAGTGCCTGGCATAGAGCAGGTAGTCAAACATTTCTTTCTATGAATAGGTACTAGTATGGAAGCATCAATATATCAGATCAGATCAGATCAGTCGCTCAGTCGTGTCCGACTCTTTGCGACCCCATGAACTGCAGCACGCCAGGCCTCCCTGTCCATCACCAGCTCCCGGAGGTCACTCAGACTCACACCCATCAAGTCAGTGATGCCATCCAGCCATCTCATCCTCTGTCGTCCCCTTCTCCTCCTGCCCCCAATCCCTCCCAGCATCAGGGTCTTTTCCAATGAGTCAACACTTCGCATGAGGTGGCCAAAGTACTGAAGTTTCAGCTTTAGCATCATTACTTCCAAAGAAATCCCAGGGCTGATCTCCTTCAGAATGGACCGGTTGGATCTCCTTGCAGTCCAAGGGACTCTCAAGAGTCTTCTCCAACACCACAGTTCAAAAGCATCAATTCTTTGGCGCCCAGCCTTCTTCACAGTCCAGCTCTCACATCCATACATGACCACAGGAAAGACCATAGCCTTGACTAGGTGAACCTTTGTTGGCAAGGTGAATGAATAAATGGATGAATGGAGGGAATGAGGGAGGGAAGGAGAAAAGAAAGGAAGGCTTTGGCATATTCCTTAGGGTTTTGAAAGTCTGGAGAGAGCCCATTAAGTTGCTTTATCCCAAAGTGTTCCCGAGCACAACCACCCACTCACCCTTTCCCAACATAACAGGTCAAAGCAGGTCAAGGTCTCTAGCCTTCACTCACCCACCTCTCTTCCATCTTACCTGAACTGTATGTTCTGACGTTTTTCTCTCTGTCCTGAGGCAACTTAACAATAAAATGTTTTCACTTTTAATCTTTTGATCAGCATTTGAATCTTTCACTAAGTGGAAATCTATTTTAGTTTAGTGACATCAACCTACAAACAGAGCAAGTGTTTGTAGCAAGCTGTTTAAATAAGTCTTACTTAATTCTACAGAATAGCTGTGAGGGTTTTACTTCCTTGGCCCCAGCAAGAGTACTTTCACTGTAATAGAAAAGAAAGTATAGACACAGGAAATCGGCTGCATTTCTCTCTTGTACTTTTATACTGAAAGTGATCCTTTACACTGACTCCCTAAATGTTACGCATCTATTCCCACTCCTTCTTCAACCACAGATGTCTTTCTCTCTCTCCTGGAAACCTACCTTGCAGTTGGCTCCTCTGCCCTTCTCAGGTAGACTGCAGCAGAGACACCTGGGAGCCCCTGTCCATGGCTCCATGATTAGAGGCCAGGTCAACAAAGGGCAGAGGAAGGGGTGAGTGAGGTCACACAGGATGCCTTGTGATCCCCGTTGGCAGGAGTCATCCTAGCAGAGAGGTGGGGGACCAGCCAGACTCGATGACATTGTTGCCACCAAAATCTTGGTTTTCTCTGCCCACTGGAGCCAAATAAAATTTGCAGAGACAGTGTTTGGGGCAAACAGAAAGATGGCTTTAACCCTTAAGCCGGCAGAAGGGAGAACACAATAGGTTCCTGCCTCAAGGAGCCTGTCTCCCCTCCATCGGGAATCCAGGGGATCAAACAATCAGGGCTCACAATCAGGGGTTGGAGATATGGGACAAAAGGTGTAGGGGTCCTGAACTCTCTCTTTGCACTGTTTGGAATCAGTCACTAGGCCAGTGTCAGGTAGCTAGGTATTTGGGTTTGGCAGTTGGTCCCGGTGCTTGGGTCCATTGTCCTTTGGGGATTTCCTGGTGACTTTCTTCCTGTACTACAAAGGGGGAAAGCAAACCACTATGGGGTGGCTTCCAAAGAGTGTGCACCATAAAGTTAAGCATCAACATGAGGCTAAAATAGAGCAAAGAGAGATACCAAATTACAAGGGAAGGTTTATGGTGCCATAAATTTAAGTATCAGGACATGGCTAGAATAAGTTAAAGAATCATAGATGCAGATTGTGGCTCCTGCAGAGTTAGAGGGCAACAGGTACAAATGTAGTTTGCATAATAGGTTAGTCTTCTGAAAAGAATAAACTTAGTTATCAATGCAGACTGTTGATTGTTAGCAAAGTAATGCTCAAAATCCTCCAAGCTAGGCTTCAACAGTACAGGAACTGAGAGCTTCCATATGTACAAGCTAGATTTAGAAAAGGCAGAGGAACCAGAGATCAAATTGCTAGCATCTGTTGGACCATAGAAAAATCAAGACATTTCCAAAAAACATCTACTTCTGCTTCATTGATTATGGTAAAGCTTTTGACTGTGTGGATCACAATAAAGTGTGGAAAAGTCTGAAGGAGATGGACCACTTGACCTGCCCCCTGCAAAACCTGTATTCAGCTCAAGAAGCAACAGTTAGAACCAGACATGGAAAAACAGATTGGTTCCAACAGGGAAAGTAGTAAGTCAAGGCTGTATACTGTCACCCTGCTTATTTAACTTCTGTGCAGTGTTCATCATGAGAAATGCCAGGCTGGATGAAACACAAGCTGGATCAGGATTGCTGGGAGGAATATCAATAACCTCAGATTGCTGATGATACCACCCTTATGGCAGAAAGTGAAGAGGAACAAAAGAGCCTCTTGATGAAGGTGAAAGCAGAGAGTGGAAAAAGCTGACTTAAAACTTGACATTCAAAAAACTAAGATCATGGCCTATGATACCATCATTTCATGGCAAATAAATGGGGAAACAGTGTAAACAGTGACAGACTTTATTTTTTAGGATCCCAAATCACTTCAGATGGTGATTGCAGCCATGAAATTAAAAGACGCTTACTCCTTGTAAGAAAAGCTATGACCAACCTAGACAGCTTATTAAAAAGCAGAGACATTACTTTGCCTACAAAGGTCCATTTAGTCAAAGCTATGGTTTTTCCAGTAGTTATGTATGGATGTAAGAGTTGGACTATAAAGAAAGCTGAGCACTGAAGGATTGATGCCATTGAACTGTGGTGTGGGAGAAGACTCTTGACAGTCCTTTAGACTGCAAGGAGTTCCAATCAGTCCATCTGAAAGGAAATCAGTCCTGAACATTCATTGGAAGGACTGATGCTGAAGCTGAAACTCCAATACTTCAGCCACCTGATGGGAAGAAGTAACTCATTTGAAAAGACCCTGATGCTGGGAAAGATTGAAGGTGGGTGGAGAAGGGGATGACAGAGGATGAGATGGTTGGATGGCATCACTGACTTGATGGACAGGAGTTTGAGTCACTTCTGGGAGTTGTTGATGAACAGGCAGGCCTGGCATGCTGCAGTCCTTGGGGTCACAAAGAGTCAGATATGACTGGGCAACTGAACTGAACTGTAGCATATGAGATCTTAGTTCCCTGACCAGGGATGAACCCATGCCCCTGGCATTGGCAGCTGGAGTTTTAACCACTGGACCGTAAGGAGAGTCCCTGCTTTTAGTTTTTGTAGCTGCAGTGAACAGGGGCAAGAGGAAGAGATAGTTTGGGTCTCACCCCTGAGTAAGCATGAGAAATGAGACCCAGGACCCAGTGGAAAGTCTGGCCTTCGACCAGAGCATGAGCCCGTTTGGTTCATGAGTCACATTGGAAAGCCATCATCTTCCCGGTGCTGAAATGACAGGAGCATTCCTCCCATGCAGGAGTCCAACATGACACCCAGAAATGTTATGGCAATAAAATATCAACAGATACAAGAGTGCAACTTAAAATTAAGTAGAAATTAAAAACTGAAATCCCAACAAAGAATATGATAAAAATTTAATATAAACAGTATCAACAAACCACACTTAATGGCAGATAAACATTCCATGATAATAAAACAAACTAAAAATAAAGGATAAAAGGGATACAAGATATATGAAGTGTAAGACTGAGTCCCAAATACAACCTTCAAGATGAAGAAGAGTTGGCAGAGGCACCATGGGCATTTCTGTGATAAAAGAAATATAAAGTTGAGTAAAATGTTGACAGCTATTATCATTTTTTTCCTCCATTAAATAGACTCTGGTTTGTCTCTTTTGAGCTGCTAATTTTAGGCTCAAGGCATGATTTTAAGCTACTGCTGTATTGATTTCCTGTTGCAGCTGTAGCAAATTGCCACAAGCTACGTGACTTAAAGGAACCCATATTTTTATTGTGTTTCTGAGGATCCAAAGTTCCAAATGGGTCTCATTGGCTTAAAATCATGGTGTCAGCAGGATGCCAGTCCTTCTGGAGGCTTCCTTCCTTCTCACGCTTAGAAGCTGCCTGCTCTCCTTGGCTTATGGCCTCTCCACATCAGTGTGAGCTGGGTCTGGATTAGCCTTTCAGCGTGCATCTCTGACACTGGTCTGCGTCCCTCCTCCACGTCTAAGGCTCCTTGTACTGAGACGACATTGGGCACAGCCAGATACTCCACGTCATTTCCCTATCTTAAGGCCGAAGGATTAGGTACCTTAATTCACCTGTGCTGTAGTTCTCCCTTGTCCTGTGTCTGCCCTTTCAGGCTACTGAAACAGAAACACCATAGGCCAGGTGGGTCGTTTTTTGCACTTTGTTTTTTAACTGAAGGATGATTGCTTTACAGATTTTCGTGGTTTTCTGTCATAGAAAAACAAGAATCATCCATGGGTTCACCCATGTCCCCTCCCTCTCGAACTTCATCTCATCTCCTTCCCCATCACACCCTTCTAGCTGGTCTCAGAGCCCCTGTTTGAGTTCCCTGAGTCACACAGCAAATCCATGCTGGCTATCTATTTTACATGTGGTATTGTAATCGGTGGCTTACTAAAACAGACCCTTACTTCTCAGTTTTGGAGGCTGGGAGCTCCATGATCAAAACAGAGCAGGTGGCTGGTGGACGGCGGTCTCCCTGTGTCCTCAGAGGGCACAAGGGGTGAGCCATCTCTCTGGGGTCTCCTTCATAAAGGCCCTCATTCCACCCAGGAGGGTCCCACCCTCATGACCAAATCCCCTCCCAAAGGCCCTGTCTCCTAACACCATCCCCTTGGTGACCTCAGCTTGCACTGAGGGAAGAGTTAGTGCAAAGACCAGAGAGCTGCTCACACGTACAGCATGCACCAGCAAGGCTCTTGGTTTAACTAGCAAACCCTCTGAAGAAACTGCAAGCAGGCTGAGGTCAGCATGCTCACCCCGCCCCCTGTGGTCTCTGTGTTCTGTGCTGTGTTGTCTTCATTGAATTGTGCTTTCCACAGGATTTGTTTTTCCACAGCATCAGTTGCATCATATCATGTACACACAGAGAGACATGCTTTGTCCATGTCAACTCTGTCATTTAGTTGATGACAATTTGTGAAGCATTGTCTCACCTCAATGCCCAGCATGTACAGGAATAGGACAAGGCCATGCCTACAGAGATCTTAGAGCCCAAAAGGGAATCAGAAGTGTATCCACGTGTGCACAAGGCAGGAGTAAGAAGCACAAACCAAATGGAAGTGAGGACTGCAGGGGGACAGAGGAGGGGGGTTTCCTCCTGGAGCGGGGGCTGGGTCTTTCCTACGGGACTGGTGTGCTGGTGATTCTGGACCCCTGGGGTGCATGTTTGAGGGGAGATATGGGGCAGGATAGGGGTGCCCTGGGCTGGGAAGCAGGAAGGACAGCAGACAGAGGGGCTGGGGAAGCATCCCCAGGCACCCGGCCACCCCCTGGGAGCACAGAGCACCCCACCCCGATTCCCCAGTGGTTCGAGTGGGGGCTCAGAGAGCATCCTCAGGGATTTTGGAATTCGCCTGAGATCAGACACCACACAACAACCTCAATGACCAGTGGGCAAGATTCTTTAACTTGGAACAAAATTTATTCTGGTTTAAATTTTAGCCGCTCTGTCAAAGGGCACAGTTTCTGACTCCATATCAGTCCCGGCCGCATCTTCGCCTTCTTTTACCACCTCCTGCAGCATTTTACTCCGGGCCCCAAACAGGTGCCAATCTGTCTCATGCCTGCAGTGCACCTAATCGGAATACAGATGCCTACATTTCTACGGCAGCTTAGATAATTTCTTATTCCTTGAGTAAATCCTAAAAAGAGAAGGAATAGGGAAAAACATGTCAGCAGGAAAGCGGCATCTCGAGAAGGCCAGCTGTGTCCCTTCTGAGTGAGGCCCTGGGGTTTTCTGTACTGAGATGTGGACACGGCCTCATGACAACAAGATGTGAGTCCAGGACCCCGTGAGCCAGCTTGCAGACAGACTCTGACCCTGCCAAGCCTCTGCTGGACCCTCACGTTTCCAGAACCAAAGGCTGAGGGACTGGGGCGCGAGGACCCCGGTTGTGTGCAGGATCAGCCCCACCACAAGGGCAAAGACCAAGAAGCTCTGCTACATCCACCTTCCTGCCAGGAGTCAGAAGCGGCCCAGAGGGGTCTATTTTCACCGTTTAGTTTTCTGACTCAAGGAGTCAGTCAAGTAGTGGAGCTGAGATAGGAGGAAAAGATGCAGCTGAAAGTCTAAGAACTGTTTAAAGAGAACTTACTCTCTAACTTACAGCTGACAGTGTCAATGGTTCAGAAAAAAAAGATTTGTATGATTGTCTCTGCTGACTCAGAACGCTCTCAGCGCTGGTGCGAGTCAGCCCCTCTCCTCCTCCCTTTGTGGTTTCCTCCTGACCAGCCACCTTCCCTTCTTCCTCACACGCATTTTTCTCTTTGGCCACAAGGCACCTCTGGTCCCTCTCTAGTTCTGCATCCAGGGATTGAACTCGAGGCCCAGTCACTGAGAGGCCACATTCCTTACACCCCTGTCCTCTCTCCCTGCCACTGTGCTAAGAGTTGGGTTACAGTCATAAACAACACTGATCAGACAAGGGCTTTTCAACTTGATTTTGACATCTAATCAGTTGTCTCAGGTCTCAGTCTCCACAGTTTCTTCCTCCCTCCTTCCCTCCCTCCCTCCCTCCTTCCTTCCTACATATTTTCATCCTATTTCTGGAAATATCAAGGGTAAGATGAAAATCAGACAGCCGATCCTGCACACTGCTTTGGATGTGCTGCCTCCCAGCTGTGGAGCGAGGGTAGCATTGTCAGCGATGTGTCCTGGAGGACCTTCCTGCTAAGAGGACTCAGCACAGAGAGTTCCAAGGGAAGATCCAGAAGCCCAGGCTTGGCCCGACTCTCCTCTGGACTGCTCTGGTCACCCAGAGCCTCCACCCTTCGGATAGAAAGATTTATAAAGTGACAGTCTGTGCTTCTGTCATGGGACAAAATCAAATTTCTTGCTCTTATGAAAAAGAAAAAAAGTAGAGTCACTTAACAGAGGCATCTTCTGTTTCCTCCTCATGAAACCAATGAGGAGACAGGCTCAGAAGCTTTGACCTGCTAGAGTGGCTTAGTAACAGCCAGGAATTTTGCAGGGTGGTTCTCAGCCCCGTCTCACTACTAAGGACTCAGTGCTGGCTTCTCAGAAGCATGAAATACGGTGGGTTTAGTCTGACCACGTGTAGATGGGGGTAGCAGGACAGAAGGAGGTAGAAACAGGAGAGAGAGCCCACGGCTCCCCCTGTGGCTTCCACGAGCTCACCTGACCCAGCAGACAGGACCACGAAGAGGAGCGCTAGGAGCAGGTGATGGAGCCTCATGTTGGCGTCCCGAGCTCTGTGACTGACACTGAAGAAGAGCCTGCGCTTGCCGCTTTATAAAGGTCCAAGGTTCCAGGAGAAATTCCGTACTGGCTGTGGATTTGGTTATTAGGAACTGGCTAACTGAGCCTCTTCCCTGTGTGTCATGGGAGTGGCCTTCATAGCACAAAGCAGGGGCAGTCACTCGTATGCTAATGAGGCTGTGGAAACCCCAGAAAAAGCTTTCCTGCTGCCCTTTTAACCACAAACTTCTCCCTGGCAGTCAGTTCAGCTGATGGGCAGGGTGTGGCAAGGGGCACAGACTTGCCTGTTTACCCTGGCAGGGGCGCAGAGTTCTTGCTGAACCTTCGCTTAACCGCTCCCCAGTCCCACCTCGCTCTTCCATGGCTTTGAAACTGCCCACTGTTTTCCTGGGCAGAAGGAAATGGCACCCCATTCCAGTACTCTTGCCTGGAAAATTCCTTGGATGGAGGAGCCTGGTGGGCTACAGTTGATGGGGTTGCAGAGAGTTAGACACGACTTGGAGCAAATTCACTTTCTTTATTTCTATAGTTCCTTTTGGGCTGGAAGAAGCACAAGCTGGAATCAAGATTGCAGGGAAAAATATCAATAACCTCAAATATGCAAATGTCACCACACTTATGGCAGAAAGTGAAGAGGAACTAAAAAGCCTCTTGATGAAAGTGAAAGAGGAGAATGAAAAAGTTGGCTTAAAGCTCAACATTCAGAAAACTAAGATCATGGCATCTGGTCCCATCACTTCATGGAAGATAGATGGGGGAACAATGGAAACAGTGTCAGACTATTTTGGGGGGCTCCAAAATCACAGCAGATGGTGATTGCA
The DNA here is from genome assembly GCA_935064755.1 of Tragelaphus eurycerus. Classification (NCBI taxonomy): domain Eukaryota; kingdom Metazoa; phylum Chordata; class Mammalia; order Artiodactyla; family Bovidae; genus Tragelaphus; species Tragelaphus eurycerus. Next base: position 1,398,348 of record CAKXYN010000220.1, on the reverse strand, counting down.
GGTGTGAAATTAAAATACACCTATTCCTTGAAAGGAAAGTTATGACCAACCTAGATAGCATATTCAAAAGCAGAGACATTACTTTGCCAACAAAGGTTCTCCTAGTCAAGGCTATGGTTTTTCCAGTAGTCATGAATGGATGTGAGAGTTGGACTGTGAAGAAAGCTGAGTGCCGAAGAACTGATGCTTTTGAACTGTGGTGTTGGAGAAGACTCTTGAGAGTCTCTTGGACTGCAAGGACATCAAACCAGTCCATTCTAAAGGAGATCACCCCTGAGTGTTCTTTGGAAGAACTGATGCTGAGGCTGAAACTCCAATCCTTTGGCCTTGTCATGCGAAGAGTTGACTCATTGGAAAAGACCCTGATCCTGGGAGGGATTTCGGGCAAGAGTAGAAGGGGACAACAGAGGAGGAGATGGCTGGATGGCATCACTGACTTGATGGACATGAGTTTGAGTGAACTCTGGGTGTTGGTGATGGACAGGGAGGCCTGGCATGCTGCAATTCATGGGGTCGCAAAGAGTCAGACACCACTGAGTCAACTCCTCCTTTGGAGTCGGAAATGGCAACCCTTCCAGTGTTCTTGCCTGATGAGTCCCATGGACTGAGGGTCCTGGTGGGCTGCAGTCTACAGGGTTGCAGAGAGTCAGACATGACTATGCAACTAACACACACTGTTTCCATGAAAGGCTGTTTCACGCCCAAATAGGGACTAACTCGTTCAGAGTCAGTTTCACTCCCTGGGCAAGACTTGCTGACTCCCAGCATCTTCAGAGACAGCCATGCTCTTTCTGGCCCCTGGAGCACTGAGGGAAGAGACCCATTGGTCCCGATCTGCTCCCCATGCCAGCTAGCCTGTTACGGGATGGCAGCAACAGTTGTCGCCAAAATCTTGGTTTTCTTTGCCCACCATAGCTGAATAAAAATTGTGGAGCCAGAGTGTGGAGGACACAGAAAGATGGCTTTAATCATTAAGCTGCCAGAAGAGAGAACACGATAGGTTCCTGCATCAAGGAACCTGTCTCTCCTCCATCGGGAATCCAGGGGATCATACAGTTGGGGCTCACAGTCAGGGCTTGGCGATATGGGACAAAAGGTGTAGGGGGTCCCGAATTCTCTCTTTTGCACTGTTGGGAAACAGTCACTAGGCCAGTGTCATGGTATTTGGTCTAGGTATTTGGGTCTGGCAGTTGGTCCCTGTGGTTGGGTCCATTGTCCTTTGGGGATTTCCTGGTGACTTTTTACCTGTAATACAAAAGGGGGAAAGCAAACCACTATGGGGTGGATTCCAAAGAGAGTGTACCATAAAGTGAAGCATCAACATGAGGTAACATAGAGCAAAGGAAGTGAAAAACAAACTACAAGGGGAGGTTTATGATGCAATAAAGTTAAGTATCAGGATGTGGCTAGAATAAGTTAAAGGATAATAGATGCAGAATGTGGCTCCTGCAGAAACGGAGGGCCATAGGTATCAGGTGTAATTTGCATAATAGGTTAGTCCTCTGCAAAGAAGAAACTTGGTTATCAATACAGACTGTAGGTTAGGAATAGTTAAAGTGGAGAAAGACACAAAAGGGAAAAAAGAAAGAAAGAGGGGGAAAAGAACTTTTATTAATTCTCTGCAACACAATCACACACCAATCTCCTGAAATCTCAGTGGGACATGTGATGGGCAGATGGGTGCTCCATTTCCTTCAATCAGAGACAGAGTAGGAGGATGACACTGCCACTGAACGAATCTCCCCAGCCTAGTATCACGATAAGGCCCAGCAGTGGGGACCCCTTCCCTGGGTTGAGGAGGACCTCCATCAATAAGTAACATCTCTCACTTAGTAACATCCGTCCATCTCAGTGTTGGAGAGACACTGACCTGGCTTCTCAGAAATGCTAAATCTCAGGATGGAACTTGCCACCCAGCTCTGAGTAGAACTCCAAGCCCTTTAGGAATGTGTGTACCCAGGAGGACCCCATCCTGAAGGAGCCCTCGGATCTTCAGTCCTGTTCAGGTCCCCTACTGTGGCTCAGAGTCTCACATCTGAGGCTTGGCAAAGCCATGGAGGCTGCCTCGAGCAGACAGAGTCCCTGGATGGCACCCAGGGATAGGATTTTTCTGATGGAAAATAAGTTGTCTTGATCATAGTTCCTTCTGCTTTAGCTCTAAGTAATATTTGAGAGAGATAGCTATCATCTACATATATATATACATAATTATCTATACATAAGATATATATTTATATATATAAATATACACAGATATTTTATATTTGTATCTGTTTATTTATGGACCTTTCAGGCAAAATCTGTACTTCAGGGTCAATTTAAAAACACGATATAAAACTACACTGGAGAAAGAAGTGAGACTGAATGGTTGCCTACTGTGTCTTTTCGTTGAAAATGCTGTTTTTCAGGGAATTCTGCTTAATGTTATGTGACAGCTTGGATGGGAAGGAAGTTTGGGGCAGAATGGATACATGTATATGCATGGATGAGTCTCTTTGCTGTCCACCTGAAACTATCACAACATTATTAATCAGCTATACTCCAATTCAAAGTTTTTTTTTAAAGTAATTTTTAAAAATGCTGTTTTGAAATTTTATTTTCTTATAACTTAAGTGCAATAAAATGTGTTTTTTCATGTTAAAAAAATAAATAAAAATGCTGTTTTATGGGACTTCCTTAAAGAGTGGGTAAAAGTGGTAAGAGTGGGTAAGACTCTGTACTCCCAAGCAGAGCACATCAGGTAACTTGATCCCACATGCCATAACTATGACCTCAGTTCAGTTCAGTTCAGTTGCTCAGTCGTGTCTGACTCTGCAACCCCATAAAGCGCAGCATGCCAGGCCTCCCTGTCAATCACCAACTCCCAGAGTTCACTCAAACTCATGTAAATGAGTCCATGAATCCATCCAGCCATCTCATCCTCTGTCGTCCCCTTCTCCTCCTGCTCCCAGTCCCTCCCAGCATCAGGATCTTTTCCAATGAGTCAACTCTTCCCATGAGGTAACCGAAGTACTGGAGTTTCAGCTTTAGCATCATTCCTTCCAAAGAATATCCAGGACTGATATCCTTTAGAATGGACTGGTTGGATCTCCTTGCGGTCCAAAGGACTCTCAAGAGTCTTCTCCAACACCACAGTTCAAAAGCATCAGTTCTTCGGCACTCAGCTTTCTTCACAGTCCAACTCTCTCATCCATACACAACCAGAGGAAAAACCATAATCTTGACTAGACGGACCTTTGTTGGCAAAGCAATGTCTCTGCTTTTTAATATACTATCTAGGTTGGTCATAACTTTCCTTGCAAGGAGTAAGTGTCTTAATTTCATGGCTGCAGCCACCATCTGCAGTGATTTGGGAGCCCAGAAAAATAAATTGAGACACTGTTTCCAGTGTTTCCCCATCTATTTCCCATGAAGTGATGGAACCAGATGCCTTGATCTTAGTTTTCTGAATGTTGATCTTTAAGCCAATTATTTCACTCTCCTCTTTGACCTTCATCAAGAGGCTTTTTAGTTCCTCTTCATTTTCTGCCATAAGGGTGGTGTCATCTGCATATCTGAGGTTACTGATATTTCTCCTGGCAATCTTGATTCCAGCTTGTGCTTCTTCCAGCCCAGCATTTCTCATAATGTACTCTGCATATAAGTTAAATGAGCAGATTGACAATAGACAGCCTTGTCGTACTGCTTTTCCTATTTGGAACCAGTCTGTTGTTCCATGTTCAGTTCTAAATGTTGCTTCCTGATCTACATATAGGTTTCTCAAGAGATAGGTCATGTGGTCTGGTATTCCCATCTCTTTCAGAATTTTCTAGAACCTAGTACAGCCTAAATGAATAAACAAAACAAAAATTGGTATGTTTTAGTGATCTATGGTTTGTAGCACAGCAGATTTTTTTTTCTTTTAAGGAAGCTGATAATGCAGTTTTATCTGCAAGATCAGGCATGACTTTTCATAGAAGGACATTTCCAAAAGGGGTCAGGGTGCCATGATGAGTTTCAAGGGAGTTTCTCGCCATGGTTCCTCACCAGTTGGAAAAAGGCCCTTGTCAGGAATTGCACAGTTGCAGTGGCTTATTTTTCCTTGGCAAGGTCTAAAGATGAGTCCTTTGCAGCTATGTTAATCCTGGAGATAGCACCCAGGGGCATCTCTGTCCATCAGGGAAGGGTCCTGTTGCCTCAGCAAGGAGGTCACACACCCAAGACACCATGGGGTGGCTCAGCAGAAACCAGAGATGAGTTCATATAGGATAGAGGGAAGGGTTAATTTTAGGTCAAGTCTACATGAATTGTTAGTTTTCCCAGGTTCAAGGCCAAAGAAGGCCATGTGGATCGTGGTTGCTTCATGCCTGGGCTGAGAGGTAACTCATGGATTCATTCTTTAAAGGGAAGATAAATGTTGTGTCCCCAAACCCTTAACCTGTGAGTAAGAAATTGAGGCAGGCTCTTTCCAGCAAAGTGCCTCAGTTCCTCAGGCAAGAAGGGATGTCCCAGTGCTACAGATGAAGTTTTGAAGAGCAAAGCTCCTCACATCTACGACTGCACAAACAGGTGTTCTCAGCACGGAGCCCTGGGTGTTAATGGGCAGAGGCCGTTGTCCCCAGTTCCCTTCTCCTATGGACGGGGCAGGCGCCACGGCTTCTGACAGTCACGTGGGCACCTGCCCTCAGAAGAGGACCAAGGCTGAGTCTAATGCTGTGCTCCTCCACTGACACTTTTACTAGTTTCTTCTCTGAACTTGTCCCACAATTATATTTTGCAATGAGCCTTGCACAGTAGCTGGCCACTTTTATTCAAATTATCTCTTTGAATTCCTCTAAACAAACCCACTAGGTAGGTATGATCCAAGGTTTATACAAGATGGACTAGAGGACTAGAGAGGACTAGAGGACTAGAAAGCCATGTCTGAGGCCACAGGCAAAACTGACTTTAAAAGTCAATTACAGTTGGCTGCAAATCCAACAAAAAGATGTGTCCAAGGCCGCAGTCTACTAAGTGGCAGTGATGTAACTTGGAGCAAAATCGCCCTCTCTTCCAATCTTCCTGCCTGCCTCCTGCAGTCACCACAGTGTCCTGAGAGCTTTACCAGGACATTCTCCTATAACTTGCCAAAGCATGAATAGTGCTGTCAAATGCCAGCTATCTGGTGTTAATGAGACCAGCATTGGGCGGGGCACAACCTTTAAAAGAATGACGGGGACTTCCCTGGTGGTCCAGTGGTTAGGAATCTGCCTTGCAGCACAGGGGATGTGGATTCAGTCTCTGGCCTGGGCACTAGGATTCCACAGGAAAGAGAAAGTGAAGTCGCTCAGTTGTGTCCCATTCTTTGCAACCCCATGGCCCTTGGGCCACCATGCTCCTCTGTCCATGGAATTTTCCAGGCAAGAATACTGCAGTGGGTTGCCATTTCCTTCTCCACATGCCGTGAGGCGACTAAGCCAGGGTGCTGAGATGAATATCCTGCATACCGCAACTAAGACCTGAAGTAAACATATTTTTTTAAATCCCTTTGTAAGACGGCAGCTAAGTGACATGCCCAGAGGCGCCATGACAATTCCAAGGCTAACCATAACAGTCAAAAAGTAGGTGCTGACCCAGTTTCTGGAAATCCCAACCCTTTCCAAAAAATAGCTGGAATACCCCTCCCACTCATTAGCCTATGAAATGACCCACCCTTATAAACACCGACAGCCCCATACCCTGGTGCTGCGCTTGCCTTCCAAGAAGGCCCACACTCTCCGCGTAGCCTGTTTCCTCTCTGGATTGACCTTCCTTCACAGTGACTCGCTCTTGAGTCCCTGCCTGTGTGAAGCCAAGTACCCATATTCGGCGGCCATCCCAGGGACTTGGATGTGACCTGGGATGCGACCATGCTCTCTCACCCCACTCTCTTTCCCACAACATTGCTGCCATCTCCTCCAGCCTCAGAGATCACTGGAGCGTTAAAAGAGCACCGTCTTTTCAGTTTGTCCATTGTTTCCTTTGCTGTGCAGAAGCTTTTCAGTTTGATGGATCCTACCATTTAGCTTTGTTTTTGTGGCTTGTGCTTTTGGTGTCAAGCTCAGAACCATCCTTGTGGAGGCCCATGCCAAAGAACTTTTCTCCTATGCTTTCTTTTAGGAGTTTTGTGGTTTCGGGAATTTTGTGGTTTTTGTAAAACTTTAATCTATCTTGCATTGAATTTTGTGTATGGTATAAGAGATCTTACTTGCTCAACCAGGGATGGAACCTGTGCCCCCTGCATTGAAAACTTGGAATTTTAACCACTGGATTGTCAGGGAAATTCCAATTGTAACTGCTAATTTGTCTGTCTCTCCGATTATTCCTGTAAGTTTTCTTTAAGAATTTTAAAATTCCTTTGCTAAGTACATTCTGATTCAGTATTCATATGTATTCTTGATAAATGAAACATTTTATCATTAGGATAAATACCCCTCTCTATATCTGGTCCTTGTCCTAAAAGTTACTTGATTGTGCTCTTCTCAGTCACTCAGATATGTCTGACCCTTTGTGACCCCATAGACTGTAGCCTGCCAGGCTCCTCTGTCCATCGGGATTCTCCAGGCAAGAATACTGGAGTGGGTTGCCATGCCCTCCTCTAGGGCATCTTCCCAAACCAGGGATCAAACCAGGTCTTCCACATTGGAGGTAGATTCTTTACCATCTGAGCCACCAGAAAGCCTGTCAATTAACCAATACAACCTACCATGCTTTCTTTAAATTAATGTTTCCATAGCATATCTGTCGGCTCAACAGTAAAGAATCTGCCTGAGATGCAGGAGATGCAGAGACATGGTTTTGATCCCTGGGTCAGGGAGATTCCCCAGAGGAGGGCATGGCAACACAGTGCAGTAATCTTGACGGGATGATTGCATGGGAGTCTCAAGATTGTTGGACACAACTGAGGGTCTAAACCATGACAACAGCAGATCTGTTTCCATCCTTTCATTTTAAATCCACTTGCCTTTATATTTGATGTCTCAAGTGGGTTTTTTATAGCTAGTTTATATCTGATTCTTGTTTTTTTTTTTTTTTTTTTTTTTTACTGAAATGATCATCTCTCTCCTTAAGATAGTGTATAGAATCTTAGCATCACACTTAATTCCATCAAGCTGAACCAAAATTCCATCTAGTATCATAGATTTCATTTTTCAGAGCAGTTTTAGAATTGAATGAAAAGCACAGATTTTTTTAGGCCGGCTACACAGGCAGGCTACAGTCCATGGGGTCACAAAGGGTCAGCACCTCCATAGTCCACAGAGTAGCAGAGTCGGACACAACTGCAGCGAGTTAGCACACAGGCACACACCCCTGATCCCTATGCCCATTGCTGGTTTTCTGTCTAGAAGTGAAGATGCCTGCACTCTCTGAACTTTGACCCCACTCTCTTCAACTCAGAATTGTTGGTCTGGTGGGGAGGAGCTAAGATGGGGGAGGAATAGCATTGGGAGTACACTTTCTCCTCCACAAATTCATCAAAAGAACATTTAAACGCTGATTAAATTCCACAAAACAACTTCTGAATGCCGGCAGAGGACATCAGGCACCCAGAAAAGCAACCCATTGTCCTCAAAAGGAGGTAGGAAAAAATATAAAAGACAAAAAAAGAGACAAAAGAGGGAGGGACGGAGCTCTGTCCAGGGAAGGGAGTCTTAAAAAGACAGAAGTTTCCAAACACCAGGAAACATCTCACTGCCAAGTCTGTGCTGAGCCTTGGAAGCACAGAGGGCAACATAACAGGGAGGAAAAATAAACAATTAAAACCCACAGATTATGAGCCCTACGGTAACTCCCCCAGGGGAGAAGCAGTGCAGACGCCTGCATCCGCCATTAGCAAGTGGGGGCTGAGCAGGGAGGCGTGGCGCAGGCTGCATCACTTAGAGTAAGGATCTGGCCTGAATATCCCGAGCGCTACCTGAGCAAAATAATTTGGGCTAGCAAACCAGACTGTGGGATATCTACCACATGAAATGCCAGCCCTAACCTAAGACACCTCCAGGCCCGTGCATGGAACAAAGGACTGTACAGAGATAGCTGGCTGCAGACCGTTCCCCTCCATTGACAGGCAGCCAGAGCCAGAAGCGGGCAATCACAGCCCCAGAGAGACATTATCTACAAAACTGCAAGCAGACATCTTTGCTAACTAAGACTTCTTGGGGCTCTGGACGGTCAACATCCGCCTGAGAAGGTGTGCCGGTTGTACATCCAGATAACTGAGCAGCGGGGAGGCGATAAGTCACAGCAGCTGTGCTTGCTAAACACCTCATCACCTGCACTGCTTGGGCCTACAAAGGGCACAAAACACAGGCCCAACCGAGTCTGGGCCTCTGATGACTACCTGAGTGCCTGAACCTACTGGTTTAGACCTGGGAGGTGCAAGAAGCCCAGAGCCGGCCACAGATGATTCCTGGTGGAGCAACCTAGAGCTTGAGCAGTGTGGGCAGGGAGGCTACACGCACCATGAGCGGGGGCAGGCCCAGTGTGGCTGAGGCACTGCGAGCACATGCCAGTGTTATTTATTTGCAGGGTCCCTCCCTCCCCACAGCACGACTGAACAAGTGAGCCTTAAAAAAAAAAAAAAAAAGGTATCCACCACTGACCCCTCTGTATCAGGGCGGAAATCAGACACTGAAGAGACCAGCAAACAAAAGAAGCCATAACAGAGGGAACCGCATTGGAAGCGACAGGCAATAAACTAAAACCCCGTGGTTAGTACTAACTACATAGGAAGGGGCCTATAGATCTTGAGAAATATAAGCTGGAACAAGGAACTAGCCGAAAATGAACTGAACCCACAATACCCACAATAATATCAGAGAAAGTCCTATATATATTTTTATGATCATTCTTTCTTTTTTTTTTAATTAAAAAAAAATTTTAAGTCCTCTATTACTCCTTTAATTTTCACTTTTATAACCTACTATTACTTTGCAAACAAATAAATAAATAAAGGAAACTTCATATATATATATATATATATTTTTTTTTTATAAATTTTGTGACTTTTCTTTTCTTTTTCTTCTTTTCTTTAACATTGTATTTTTGAAATTCCAAACTCTGCTCTAGATTATTAATTTTATATTTTTTGGTATTTGTTATCAATTTTGTACCTATTTTTTAAACAACTTTTGTGACATTTTTTCCCCCTCTATTTCTTTCTCTTCATGTTTTCTTTAACATTGTATTCCTGAAATTCCAAACTCTACTCTAGATCTTTAATTTATGCTTTCTGGTATTTGTTATCATTTTTGTACCTATATCTTCTTTATAATTTTTGTGACTTTGTTTTTGTTTTTGTTTTCTTTTTCTTTCTTTTTCTTCTTCTTTTCTTTAACACTGCATCTTTGAAATTCCAAACTCTACTCTAGAATTTTAACTTTTGCTTTTTGGTATTTGTTATCAATTTTGTACTTATATTTTCTTTATAATTTTGGTGACTTTTTTCTTTTTCTTTTTCTCTCTTTCTTTTCCTTCTTCTTTTCTTTAACACTGTATTTTTGAAACTCCAAACTCTACTCTAGATTTTTAATTTTTGCTTTTAGGTATTTATTACCAATTTTGTACCTTTAAGAACCCAATCTTCAGTACCCATTTTTTACTAGGGAGCGAGATTACTGGCTTGAATGCTCTCTCCGCCTCCGGACTCTCCTTTTTCTCCACCAGGTCGCCTGTGTCTCCTCCCTAACCCCTCTCTACTCTACCCAACTCTGTGAATTTCTGTGTGTTCCAGATGGTGGAAAACACTTAGGGAACTGATTACTGACTGGATCTGTCTCATTCCTTTTCATTCCCTCCTTTTATCCTCCTGGCCACCTCTGTCTCCTTCCTCCCTCTTCTCTTCTCTGTGTAACTCTGTGAACATCTCTGAGTGGTCCAGTTGTGGAGTACATATAAGGAAGTGATTACTGGTTAACCTGCTCTCTCCTCTATTGATTCCACCACATCTCATTCAGGTCACCTCTAACTCCCTCCTCCCTCTTCTCTTCTCCATGTAATGCTGTAAACCTCTCTGGGTGACCCACATGGTGGAGAAACTTTTCATCTTTAACCTAGATGTTTTATCAATGGTGCTGTATAGAAGGAGAAGTTTTGAGACTACTGTAAAAATAAGACCGATAACTGGAAGCAGGAGGCTAAAGTCCAAACCCTGACTCCAGGGAACATTAAATGACAGGAGCTTATCAAATGCCTCCATACCTACACTGAAACCAAGCATCACACAAGGGGCAACAAGTTCCACAGCAAGACATACCAAGCAAATTCTCCAGAAACACAGGAACACAGCCCTGAGCTCCAATTTACAGGCTGCCCAAAGTCACCCCAAAACCATAGACATCTCATAACTCATTACTGAACACTTCATTGCACTCCAGAGAGAAGAAATCCAGCTCCATCCACCAGAACACTGACACAAGCTTCCCTAACCAAGAAACCTTGACAAGCCACCTGTAGAGACCTACACACAGTGAGGAAATGCCACAATAAAGAGAAGTCCACAAACTGCCAGAATACAGTAAGGACACCCCAAACTCAGCAACTTAAACAACATGAAGAGACAGAAGAATACCCAGCAGGTAAAGGAACAGGATAAATGCCCACCAAACCAAACAAAAGAGGAAGAGATAGCGAATCTACCTGATAAAGAATTCCAAACAATGATAGTGAAATTAATCCAAAATCTTGAAATCAAAATGGAATCACAGATAAATAGCCTAGAGACAATGATTGAGAAGATACAAGAAAGGTTTAACAAGGACCTAAAAGAAATAAAAAAGAGTCAATATGTAATGAATAATGCAATACATGAGATCAAAAACACTCTGGAGGCAACAAATAGTAGAATAACAGAGGCAGAAGATAGGATTAGTGAATTAGAAGATAGAATGGTAGAAATAAATGAATCAGAGGAAAAAAAGAAAAACAAATTAAAAGAAATGAGGACAATCTCAGAGACCTCCAGGACAATGTTAAACATTACAACATCCGAATCATAGGAGTCTCAGAAGAAGAAGACAAAAAGAAAGACCATGAGAAAATACTAGAGGAGATAATACTTGAAAACTTCCCTAAAATGGGGAAAGAAAGAATCACTCAAAAACCTAGAGTCCCAAACAGGATAAACCCAAGACAAAACACCCCAAGACACATATTAATCAAATTAACAAAGATCAAACACAAAGAACAAATATTAAAAGCAGCAAGGGAAAAACAACAAATAACACACAAGGGAATTCCCATAAGGATAACAGCTGATCTTTCAATAGAAACTCTCGAAGCCAGGAGGGAATGGCAAGACATACTTAAAGTGATGAAAGAAAATAACCTACAGCCCAGATTATTGTACCCAGCAAGGATCTCATTCAAATATGAAGGAGAAATCAAAAGCTTTACAGACAAACAAAAGCTGAGAGAATTCAGCACCACCAAACCAGCTCTCCAACAAATACTAAAGGACATTCTCTAGACAGGAAACACAAAAAGGGTGTGTAAATTCGAACCCAAAACAATAAAGTAAATGGCAACAGGATCATACTTATCAATAATTACCTTAAACGTAAATGGGTTGAATGCCCCAACCAAAAGACAGAGACTGGCTGTATGGATACAAAAACAAGACCCCTACATATGTTGTCTACAAAAGACCCACCTCAAAACGGGACACATACAGACTGAAAGTGAAGGGCTGGAAAAATATTTTCCATGCAAATAGGGACCAAAAGAAAGCAAGAGTAGCAATACTCATATCAAATAAAATAGACTTTAAAACAAAGGCTGTGAAAAGAGACAAAGAAGGTCACTACATAATGATCAAAGGATCAATCCAAGAAGAAGATATAACAATTATAAATATATATGCACCCAACATAGGAGCACCACAATATGTAAGACAAATACTAACAAGTATGAAAGGAGAAATCAACAATAACACAATAATAGTGGGAGACTTTAATACCACACTCACACCTATGGATAGATCAACTAAACAGAAAATTAACAAGGAAACACAAACTTTAAATGATACAATAGACTAGTTAGACCTAATTGATATCTATAGGACATTTCATCACAAAACAATGAATTTCAATTTTTTGTCAAGCGCACACAGAACCTTCTCCAGGATAAATCACATCCTAGGCCATAAATCTAGCCTTGGTAAATTCAGAAAAATTGAAATCATTCCAAGCATTTTTTCTGATCACAATGCAGTAAGATTAGATCTCAATAACAGGAGAAAAACTATTAAAAATTCCAACATATGGAAGCTGAACAACATGCTGCTGAATAACCAACAAATCACAGAAGAAATCAAAAAAGAAATCAAAATTTGCATAGAAATGAATGAAAATGAAAACACAACAACCCAAAATCTGTGGGACACTGTAAAAGCAGTCTTAAGGGGACAGTTCATAGCAATAAAGGCATACCTCAGATCAGATTAGATCAGGAAACAAGAAAAAAAAGTCAACTCTACACCTAAAGCAACTAGAAAAGGAAGAAATGAAGAACCCCATGGTTAGTAGAAGGAAAGAAATCTTAAAAATTAGGGCAGAAATAAATGCAAAAGAAACAAAAGAAACCATAGAAAAAATCAACAAAGCCAAAAGCTGGTTCTTTGAAAGGATAAATAAAATTGACAAACCATTAGCCAGACTCATGAAGAAACAAAGGAGAAAAATCAAATCCATAAAATTAGAAATGAAAATGGAGAGATCACAACAGACAACACAGAAATACAAAGGATCATAAGAGAATACTATCAACAATTATATGGCAATAAAATGGACAACGTGGAAGAAATGGACAAATTCTTAGAAAAGTACAACTTTCCAAAACTGGATCAGGAAGAAACAGAAAATCTTAACAGACCCATCACAAGCACGGAAATTGAAACTGTAATCAGAAATCTTCCAGCAAACAAAAGCCCAGGTCCAGACAGCTTCACAGCTGAATTCTACCAAAAATTTAGAGAAGAACTAACACCTATCCTACTCAAACTTTTCCAGAAAATTGCAGAGGAAGGTAAACTTCCAAACTCATTCTATGAGGCCACCATCACCCTAATACCAAAACCTGACAAAGATGTCACACACAAAAAAAGAAAACTACAGGCCAATATCACTGATGAACATAGATGAAAAAATCCTTAACAAAATTCTAGCAACCAGAATCCAACAACACATTAAAAAGATCATACACCATGACCAAGTGAGCTTCATCCCAGGAATGCAAGGATTCTTCAGTATCTGCAAATCAATCAACGTAATATACCACATTAACAAATTGAAAAATAAAAACCATATGATTATCTCAATAGATGCAGAGAAAGCCTTTGACAAAATTCAACATTCATTTATGATAAAAACTCTCCAGAAAGCAGGAATAGAAGGAACATACCTCAACATAATAAAAGCTATATATGACAAACCCACAGCAAACATTATCCTCAATGGTGAAAAATTGAAAACATTTCCTCTGAAGTCAGGAACAAGACAAGGGTTCCCACTTTCACCATTACTATTCAACATAGTTTTGGAAGTTTTGGCCACAGCAATCAGCAGAAAAAGAAATAAAAGGAATCCAAATTAGAAAAGAAGAAGTAAAACTCTCACTGTTTGCAGATGACATGATCCTCTAAGTAGAAAACCCTAAAGACTCCACCAGAAAATTACTAGAACTAATTAATGAATATAGTAAAGTTGCAGGATATAAAATCAACACACAGAAATCCCTTGCATTCCTGTACACTAATAATGAGAAAATAGAAAGAGAAATTAAGGAAACAATTCCATTCACCATTGCAATGAAAAGAATAAAATACTTGGGAATATATATACCTAAAGAAACTAAAGACCTATATATAGAAAACTATAAAACACTGGTGAAAGAAATCAAAGAGGACACTAAAAGATGGAGAAATATACCATGTTCATGGATTGGCAGAATCAATATAGTGAAAATGAGTATACTACCCAAAGCAATTTATAGATTGAATGCAATCCCCATCAAGCTACCAACCGTATTCTTCACAGAGCTAGAACAAATAATTTCTCAATTTGTATGGAAATATAAAAAACCCCGAATAACCAAAGCTGTCTTGAGAAAGAAGAATGGAACTGGAGGATTCAACCTGCCTGACTTCAGGCTCTACTACAAAGCCACAGTCATCAAGACAGTATGGTACTGGCACAAAGACAGAAATATAGATCAATGGAACAAAATAGAAAGCCCAGAGGTAAATCCACGCACATATGGACACCTTATCTTTGACAAAGGAGGCAAGAATATACAATGGATTAAAGACAATCTCTTTAACAAGTGGTGCTGGGAAAACTGGCCAAACATTTGTAAAAGAATGAAACTAGAGCACTTTTTAACACCATACACAAAAATAAACTCAAAATGGATTAAAGATCTAAATGTAAGACCAGAAACTATAAAACTCCTAGAGGAAAACATAGGCAAAACACTCTCTGACATACATCACAGCAGGATCCTCTATGACCCATCTCCCAGAATACTGGAAATAAAATCAAAAATAAACAAATGGGACCTAATTAGACTTAAAAGCTTCTGCACAACCAAGGAAACTATAAGCAAGGTGAATGGGAGAAAATAATAACAAATGAAGCAACAAACAACTAATCTCAAAAATATACAAGCAACTCCTATAGTTCAATTCCAGAAAAATAAATGACCCAATCAAAAGATGGGCCAAAGAACTAAATAAACATTTCTCTGAGCTCTCTCTAGTCGCGGTGACCGGGGCTCCTCTCTAGTTGTGTCCTCAGGCTTCTCACTGTGGTGGCCTCCCTTGTTGCGGGTCCTGGACTCTAGATCGCAGGCTCAGCCGTTTGGCACATGGGGTTAGGTGCCCCGACGCACGTGGGATCTTCCAGGACCAGGGATCACACCCGTGTCCCTTGCGCTGGCAGGTGGACTCCCAGCCACTGGACCACCAGAGAAGTCCCAAACCAACCCTAGTCCTGGTTTGGAGCCAGGCGGGCTATTCCTTTTCTGTTTTAGAAACCTCTCTCCCCTCAGCTGGTGCCCGGATCGTTCTAGGTCCTTGGCTTCAGGGTCTTAATGTTTAGATCTTTAATCTTAATTGTAAGACTTATCTGAGAACCCCTGAAAGCAGGGGTATGTTCTTAGCCTGGGAATGGTAAGTGACCTTCAGAGTATTGCTGACACTCTTCAAGTGCGTGGCATACTGTGTGAGTACATTTACCCATTTTAGTAAGTATCTGAGGGCTGTGTTACCATCTTATTTTTGGTGGGATCCCTTTCCAGGAAGATAAAAACACAAAGTTTATGAAGTTTTAATGTGTTTCCGAAAGACATTTTCTGAGAACTCCACAATGGCCCATTTCAGAGGGCACACTGGCAGGCTGTAAATGTCAGTGCAAGCTGCTGCTGCTGCTGCTAAGTCGCTTCAGTCGTGTCCGACTCTGTGCGACCCCATAGACGGAAGCTCACCAGGCTCCCCTGTCCCTGGGATTCTCCAGGCAAGAACACTGGAGTGGGTTGCCATTTCCTTCTCCAATGTATGAAAGTGAAAAGTGAAAGTGAAGTCGCTCAGTCGTGTCCAACTCTCAGCGACCCCATGGACTGGAGCCCACCAGGCTCCTCCATCCATGGGATTCTCCAGGCAAAAGTACTGGGGGTGGGGTGCCATTGCTTTCCCCTGTCAGTGCAAGAGAGATGTTTAAAATCTCTGATCCCAGCTTCCAAGTTGCAGCATAAAATTTCTGTTTATAACAAACTCTTGAAATCTGGCCTTATCCTTCAGTTTAACAAGCAAGTAAATAGGAGGGACAAAGTGAGGGAAAAGCAGTGCATAAGACAGAATACTTTCCTGGCAGTATATTTTGGGGATTCCTGGTCGGACTGAATTATTTCCTGCCCCGGATAGTGATCTCAATACTTTCTTCCAAAAACAGACATTTTTGTTCTTTCTGCAGGTTGTGGACACAGTTGCTGCTAAGCTGCTAAGTCACGTCAGTCATGTCCGACTCAGTGCAACCCCATAGACAGCAGCCCACCAGGCTCCCGTCCCTGGAATTCTCCAGGTAACAATACTGGAGTGGGTTGCCATTTCCTTATCCAGTGCATGAAAGTGAAAAGTGAAAGTGAAGTCACTCAGTCGAGTCTGACTCTTTGTGACCCCACGGACTGTAGCCTACAAGGCTCCTCCGTCCATGGGATTTCCCAGGCAAGAGTACTGGAGTGGGTTTGCCATTGCACAGTAATAGAATGCTAAACTTGTGTGACTGAAATAAATTGTCTTATTCCTATACCAGGGGTGTGCCCTGGTAGGAGCTTTTGCTATTTAAGGAGGAACTGAAGGACTCATGTTTGATGGAACTTCCTGAATTAAGTAAACTGAGGAATTCACATTTAATGGATCATCCCTGAATTACATTGGAAAGCTGAAGCCTCATTCTATCGTTTGCTTTATTCATCGACTATTCTGTCAGCATCTATTGAACACCTACTGTGTGCTAGAAACTACTGGTAGCTGAGGCCATGGAACCAGTCTCTTCTCTTACTCAAGTTGGGTGAATGAAGGATGTCTTCCCAGTGAAGGCCATGAGCGAGCTGAGACTATAATAAGCGAGTACACATCAGGCAGGGAAAGTCGGAGGACAAGTAGCTTAAGTGTGTTTCTGTGTGAGGAGAACAAAATGTGCCAGAAAGACGACTGACACTGTGTCAGGGGCTAGTTTGAGAACCAGGCTGAGATAAGATGAAACTCGAGAAAGTATGGCCAATGGATGAAGGACCTGAGACACTAGAGAATTTGTCCTTCATCCTTTTAACAGAGAAACAGTGAAAATTTTACATGGAGGTGTGATGAGGGATGGGAACATGGAGAGACTGGAAATTCAGAGGCCACTGAGATTATCAGCAGCAACCACAGCTGCTTCAGAAAGCAGTTTGCTGTCTCTTGTGAAGTTAAGCACATGTTGACCATGTGGAAACCCATATGCCAATGGAAACAGATATCCTTCCACAAAGGGACACAAAACCTTGGTAACTTGTCATACTATAACACACACACACACACACACACACACACACACACACACACACACACTCAAAGCTCTTTCCCTCAGCCCATACATTTGTAGACATAGATTAACAGGTTGGCTTTCCTGGGGCTCAGTGCTAAAGACTCTGCCTGCCAATGCAGGAGACACAGAAGATGTGGGCTTGATCCCTGGGTCAGAAAGATCTCCTGAAAAAGGAAAGGACAACCCACTCTAGTATTCTTGCCTGGAAAATCGCACAGACCGGCTCCTCAATCCATGGGGTCACAGAAGAGTCAGACACGATTTAGCAACTAAACTCACCAACAACAAAATTAGGTTGTGGAGAACATCCATTTCAACAGTCACAGGAGCAGAGACTGAGACCTAGGAAAGGCAAGGCCTGTCCAGAGTTAATCAGCTAACGAGTGGTGTGACCAGACTTCCAACTGAAATCTTCCCATCCAGTTCATGACCTCATGCACTCAGAAAGACCCCACAGGACTCGAGTGAGCAGTGGCTCTTTTTAAACAGGACTCAGCGGTGGCGAGTGTCTTGTGCTGCTGTGGATGCTCCGATGCTGTAACTAGACTCTGCAGCAGTGTTTCTTCCGACTCCTGCATTCTCCAGGGAGGATGACACACCCATGGGTGTTCTGATACTTGCAGGCACCACCCATTTTCTTACATTCAAGGTTTTTCTTTTTTCCTTTCCCTATAAAGGAAGGGGAGGTGAAAAAGAAACAAATAAATAAGGCATGTGTAACTAAAGCTACCAGAATTCATCTTGTATAGCAAGGAACTCCAAATTACAGTCCACAGGGACACAACTGGAACTCTCCTTGGTTTGGTGTGACCTACAAGCTTAGAATGCTTTTCCATATTTTTTTAAATTGTAGAAAAGCTGAGAAGGGGCCATAAATTGTTCTATAGGAAGGTGACGGTGCTCATTCATTCAAACAGGGTATGGACCTTCCCCTGGGCTTCCCTGACAGCTCAGTGGTAAAGAATCCGCCTGCCAATGTAGGAGACATAAGAGATGCAGGTTCGATCCCTGGGTCAGAAAGATCCCCTGGAAAAGCGAATGGCAATGCATTCCAGTATCCTTGCTTGGAGAATCCCATGGACAGAGAAGCCTGGTGGGCGACAGTCCACAGGGTCGCAAAGAGTGGACCACAACCGAGTGACGAAACAACAGGACCTGCTTGGTTAATGAATTCTGAGCGGAACTGACATTTCCCTTCAGGGCTGGGGCCCTTAATTGCCAGCACCAGAGTTCTGAGAGCACTTTGCTCGGACACGGGACCAGCAGCTCCCACGGTGGTGGCTGCTCCTCGGGGGTGGGGGGGTCTGATCAGATCATCCCAGCCCTCCTGGGTGGCGTCATCTGAGTGAGAATTAACTTTGGCTCTTTGAAGATGCTAAGATCTGGAGGCGCTGTCACCACAGCAAAGCCTGGAGCATGCTGTCACCTGAGGAGGGTTGCGGGGAAAATGCAGGACACCCAGTTTAGCTTGGATTGCAGGTGAGCAACACATAACCTTGTAGGATAAGTATGTTCCCAGTGAAGCACAGATCACACTCAAAGTATTTGTTGTTTAAATATAAAGAAATATATAAATTTATATATATATAAATATATAAACAAATACACAAATTTATATATATACATATATAAACAAATATATAAATTTATTATTTAGAAAAAAAAAAAAAAAAAAAAAAAAAAATAAAGAAGGTAAATTTATTATTTATATAACTCAGCAAGTAAATTTGTTTTTTAGGATTGTTGAATATTTAATAAAAACATGGTCTTTTGAATCAGACCCACTTGGGCTTGAGTTAAAGTCCTCCCTACACACAACCAGCACGACTTTGAACAAATTACTTTATTTCTAAATCCCAGCTGTAAAACGGGGCTAAAAACACCTATCCCATAAATACTGCTATTAGGAATACATTTGGGATAAAACATTAAAAGTTTCAATGTCTCAGTAAAGAGGAAGTGGTCAATATTATTTGCTATTACTATTAGTGTTACTGTTAGTCACATGGAAATGATTTGTAAGCTGTGAAGTTTCCTGTAAATGTTATCTATCACCATTTGAATTTATGGACTTAGTACCAACTAGTTAAGGGCAATCATGGGAGACTATTTTTCGCTTTAAGCTTCTCTTTCTTTATTTGAAAAATGGAGCATATTGTATATGCATGCTTCTTTCAGATATATTATTCAGTTGTTATGTATTTCAGCGTATCACTGAATGAAGAATCAACCTGACTTTCCCTACTCCAGGCTCCAAGTTTGGAGCCAGCTGTAGCCGCCAGTTACCTGATACCGTCTGGATAAGACATATGAGGAAGAGGAAGAGAAGGTACAGGAGCCTCATGACGGAAGAGGAGCTTTCTGGATTCCAGGTTGACCCGGCAGTGTCTGATGGCACACTTGAATCAGGCAGGCGATCTGGGAAAGAGTTTAAAACAGAGAGAAAAGGGCTTGTATTCTGACTGGTGGTGGTACTGTGCTCAGTCTGGTTCGACTCTTTGCAATGCTATGGAATGTAGTCCACTAGGTTCCTCTGTTTATGGAATCTTCCAGGCAAGAGTACTTGAGCGGGTTGCCATTTCCTATTCCAGGGGACCTTGCTGATCCAGGGATCGGATCTGAGTCTCTTGTGTTTCCTTACCACTGTGCCACCTTGGAAACCCCACTAGAGGTATTCAGTTATGGCCTGGGAGTAATTTGAGGGTGTTTCATCTATGGACACAAGGTCACAGACCCAGGTGTCTGCCTTTTTTGTAAAGGAAGAAGTTTGCAGAAAGTCAGGGTTTCCACACTGATGCTCACTTCTGCTTATGGCTCTGAGGTTTGGGGCTGTTTTTTTTGTTTTTTTTGTTTTTTTTTCAGAAAAATAATTAAAAATTGAATTCTGTTAACAAATTATTCATCTATTTATTCAGCTTTATTGCATATCTCTGCATCTATCTGTTTCTCCTTTCAGAATAAATACTGCCCCCGCTCCACACACACACTTTTTCCAATTAGAAAGCAAAAAGAATTTTGAAAACAGAAACGATCTTCTTTCCTTTTGCACTCTCAACATATTTCTTGCTACCATTTCCAGAGAGACTGATCCATCCTAAGCAAGCTTACCAGGCCATCTCTTGCATAGACCACAACCAGGTGAGGCTCTACAGGCTAGAATATTTGTTAATACAGGTATTACATAAACATATTCTTAAGTTAAAAGCATAGAATGGTACTAGCTGTGGGGCTTCCCAGGTGGTCCTAGTGTTAAAGAGCCCACTTGCCAATGCAGGAGATGCAGTTTTGATCTCTGGGTCAGGACAATCCCCTGGATTTCAAACAACTCACTCCACCATTCTTGCCTGGGAAATCCCATGGCCAGAGTGGCTTGACAGGCTGTAGTCCATGGGGTTGGAAGGAGTTGGACGTGACTGAAGTGACTTAGCACACACGCATACCAGGTAAATAACTGAAAATTTGCTCCATCTCGTCATTCTCACCACTCAGTTTTGCTTTACAGTGTTCATCTCTCTCTTTTTCTTTATATGTAAATTTCTAAAGCAACAGGTCCTTTTTATTATCTCACAGTCTCAGCAACTAGAACAGTGCCTGGCATAGAGCAGGTAGTCAGTCAAACGTTTGTATCAACAGGTCCTAGTATGGAAAAGTCAACCTGTGGGTGAATGAATAAATGGATGAATGGAGGGAATCAGGGAGGGAAGGAGAAAAGGAAGGAAGGCTAGGGCCTGATCCTTAGGGTTTTGAGGGTCTGGAGAGAGCCCATTAAGTTGCTTTATCCCAAAGTGTTCCCGAGCACAAGCACCCACTCACCCATTCCCAACAGAACGGGTCAAAGCAGGTCGTAAAACGTCATGGTCTCTAGCCTTCACTCACCCACCTCTCTTCCATCTTATCTGAACTATATGTTCTGATGTTTTTCTCTCTGTCCTGAGGCAACTTAGCAATAAAATGTTTTCACTTTTAATCTTTTGATCAGCATTTGAATCTTTCACTAAGTGGAAATCTATTTTAGTTTAGTGACATCAACCTACAAACAGAGCAAGTGTTTGTAGCAAGCTGTTTAAATAAGTCTTACTTAATTCTACAGAATAGCTGTGAGGGTTTTACTTCCTTGGCCCCAGCAACAGTACTTTTATAATAATAGAAAAGAAAGTATAGGCTAAAGGCAATTGGCCACATTCTTCTCTTGTACTTTTATACTGAAAGTGATCCTTCACACTGACTCCCTAAATGTTACACATCTATTCCCACCCCTTCTTCAACCACAGATGTCTCTCTCTCTCTCCTAGAAACCTACCTAGCAGTTGGCTCCTCTGCCCTTCTCGGGTGGACTACAGCAGAGACACCTGGGAGCCCCTGTCCATGGCTACACAATTAGGAGCCAGGTCAACAAAGGGCAGAGGAAGGGGTGAGTGAGGTCACACAGGATGCCTTGTGATCCCCGTTGGCAGGAGTCATCCTGGGGGAGGAGAGGGGACAAGCCAGACTTGATGGTACCAACCCCCTGAGAGTTTTGAAACGAAGTGGGGGGCTGCAGACACTCTGTCCAAAGAGTTTTGCTGAAGAACTAAGTGCAAAGAAGACCGAGCTGATGATTGCTATCATGTCAAAGAAGAGCTATTTTGTTGTTTTAGGTTTTTTTTTAAACACTGGCTTTTTGGGGTGTTTTTTGTCTGTTTTATAACTTTTGGCCTCTCCTTTAGCATGTGGAATCTTAATTCCCCAGCCAGGGATGGAATCCAGCCCCCTACATTGGCAGCATGAAGTCTTTAACCACTGGACTGCCAGATAAATTCCTGCTTTTAGTTTTTATAGATTCAGTGCTACTGCTGCCAAGTCGCTTCAGTCATGTCCGACTCTGTGCGACCCCATAGAAGGCAGCCCACCAGACTCCCCTGTCCCTGGGATTCTCTATGCAAGAACACTGGAGTGGGTTGCCATTTCCTTCTCCAATGCATGAAAGTGAAAAGTGAAAGTGAAGTCGCTCAGTCGTGTCTGACTCCCAGCTACCCCATGGACCGCAGCCTACCAGGCTCCTCCATCCATGGGATTTTCCAGGCAAAAATACTGGACTGAGTTGCCATTGCCTTCTCCATAGATTGAGTAGACGGTGGCAAGAGGTAGAGCTGATTTGGGCCTCACTCACAAGTAAGCAAGAGAAATGAGAACCAAGACCCAGGTGGAAAGGTTGGCCTAAGACCAGAGTGGGAACCTGTTTGGTTCATTAGTTACATGGAAAAGCCATCCTGTTCTTGGTTGCTGAAATTAGAAAAGCATTCCTCCCACACAAGTGTCCAACAAGACACTCAGAAATGTTAGGGCAATAAAGCATCAGCAGATACATTTAGAATAAAATTAAAAAGTTAAGCAAAAATTAAAAATTGAAATCCCAATAAAAATATGATAAAAGTTTAATAAACAGTACCACCAAACCACACTCAATATCAGATAAACTTCCCATGATAATAAAATTAAAAATAAAGGATAAAAGGGATATAAGATATATGAGGTGTGAGACTGAGTCCCAAATACAACCTTTGAGATAAAAAGGAATTGGCAGATGCACTGTGAGCATTTCTGTGAAAAAAGAAATATAAAGCTGAATAAAATGTTATCATTTTTTTTCTCCATTAAACACACAGATTTGTCCCTTTTGAGCTGCTAATTTTAGGCTCAAGGCATGATTTTAAGCTGCTGCTGTACTGATTTCCTGTTGCAGCTGTTGTAGCAAATTGCCACAAGCTACGTGGGTTAAAGGAACACATACTTGTTATTGTGGTTCTGAGGATCCAAAGTCCCAAATGGGTCTCACTGGCTTCAAATCACAGTGTCAGCAGGATGCCGTTCCTTCTGGAGGCTTCCTTTCTTCTCACGCTTAGAAGCTGCCTGCCCTCCTTGGCTTATGGCCTCTCCATCATCAGTGTGAGCTGATGAGAGGCTGGTTTAGCCTCTGAGCATGCATCTCTGACACTGGTCTGCATCCCTCCTCCACGTCTAAGGCTCCTTGTACTGAGACGACATTGGGCACAGCCAGATACTCCACGTCATTTCCCTATCTTAAGGCCGAAGGATTAGGTACCTTAATTCACCTCTGCTGTAATTCTCACTTTTCCTGTGTCTGCCCTTTCAGGATACTGAAACAGAAACACCATAGGCCAGGTGGCTCTTTTTTTGCACTTTGTTTTTTAACTGAAGGATGATTGCTTTACAGAATTTTGTAGTTTTCTGTCATAGAAAAACAAGAATCATCCATGGGTTCACCCATGTCCCCTCCCTCTCGAACTTCGTCCCATCTCCTTCCCCATCCCACCCTTCTAGCTGGTTGCAGAGCCCCTGTTGAGTTCCCTGAGTCACACAGCAAATCCATGCTGGCTATCTTTGTTACATGTGGTATTGTAATAGGTGGCTTACTAACAACAGACACTTCTCAGTTTTGGAGGCTGGGAGCTCCATGATCAAAACAGAGCAGGTGGCTGGTGGACGGCGGTCCCCCTGTGTCCTCAGAGAGCACAAGGGGTGAGCCATCTCTCTGGGGTCTCTTTCATAAAGGCCCTCATTCCACCCAGGAGGGTCCCACCCTCAGGACCAAATCACCTCCCAAAGGCCCTGTCTCCTAACACCATCCCCTTGGTCACCTCAGCTTGCACTGAGGGAAGAGTTAGTGCAAAGACCAGAGAGCTGCTCACACATACAGCGTGCACCAGCAAGGCTCTTGGTTTAACTAGCAAACCCTCTGAAGAAACTGCAAGCAGGCTGAGGTCAGCATGCTCGCCCCGCCCCCTGCCGTCTCTGTGTTCTGTGCTGTGTTGTCTTCATTGAATTGTGCTTTCCACAGGACTTGTTTTTCCATAGCATCTAGTTGCATCATATCATGTACACACAGAGAGACATGCTTTGTCCATGTCAACTCTGTCATTCAGTTGATGACAATTTGTGAAGCAGTGTCTCGTCTCAATGCCCAGCACTTACAGGAATAGGACAGGTCCATGCCTATAGAGATCTTAGAGCCCAAAAGGGAATCAGAAGTGTATCCATGTGCCCACAAGGCAGGAGTAAGAAGCACAAACTAAATGGAAGTGAGGGCTGCAGGGGGACAGAGGAGGGGGGTTTCCTCCTGGAGCGGGGGAGGGGGTTTCCTACAGGACTAGTGTGCTGATGATTCTGGACCCCTGGGGTGCATGTTTGAGGGGAGACCCGGGGCAGGACAGGGTGCCCTGGGCTGGGAAGCAGAAAGGACAGCAGACAGAGGGGCTGGGGAAGGTCAGGCCCCCAAGGAACAGGGGGTCACACCCCTGGGAGCACAGAGCACCCCACCATGATTCCCTGATGGTTCGCGTGGGGAGCTCAGAGAGCATCCTCAGGGATTTCGGAATTCGGCTGGGATCAGACACCACACAACAACCTCAGTGACCAGTGGGCAAGATTCTTTAACTTTGAACAAAATTTATTCTGGTTTAAATTTTAGACGCTCTGTCAAAGGGCGCAGTTTCTGACTCTGCATCGGTCCTGGCCACGTGTTCGCCTTCTTTTACTTCTTTCTGCAGCATTTTACTGGGGGCCCGAGACAGGTGCCAATCTGTCTCATGTTTCCAGGGCACCTGATCGGCACACAGATGCCTTTATTCCTACGGCAGCTTTGCGGATTTCTTACTGCTTGAGTAAATCCTAAAAAGAGAAGGAAGAGGGCAAAACGTGTCAGCAGGATAGCGGCATCTCGAGAAGGCCAGCTGTGTCCCCTCTGAGCGAGGCCCTGGGGCCTCTGTGCTGAGATGCGGACATGGCTCGTGACAACAAGATGTGAGTCCAGGACCCCATGGACCAGCTTCCAGACAGACGCTGACCCTGCCAAGGCTCTGGTGGACCCTCACGTTTTCAGAACCAGAGGCTGAGGGACTGGGGTGTGAGGACCCCGGTTGTGTGTGGGGTCAGCTCCACCACGAGGGCAAAGACCGAGAAGCTCTGCTACATCCACCCTACTGCCAGGAGTCAGAAGCGGCCCGCGGGGGTCTATTTTCACAGTTTAGTTTTCCGACTCATGGAGTCAGTCAAGTAGTGGAGCTGAGATAGGAGGAAAAGATGCAGCTGAAAGTCTAAGAACTGTTTAAAGAGAACTTAAACTCAAAGCAACTTACAGCTGACAGTGACATTGGTTCAGAAAAACAGTTTTGTATCATCGTCTCTGCTGACTCAGAACGCTCTCAGCGCTGGTGCCAGCCAGCCCCTCTCCTTTCTCCCTTTGTGGTTTCCTCCTGACTAGCCGTCTTCCCGTCTTCCTCACATGCCTTTTTCTCTTTTGGCCACAAGGCAGCTCTGGTCCCTCTCTAGTTCCCCATCCAGGGATTGAACCCGGGGCCCGGGCACTGAGAGGCCGTCTTCCTTACACCCCTGTCCTCTCTCCCTGCCACTGTGCTAAGAGTTGGGTTACAGTCATAAACAACACTGATCAGACAAGGGCTTTTCAACTTGACTTTGACATCTAATCAGTTGTCTCAGGTCTCAGTCTCCGCAGCCTCTCCCTCTCTCTCCCCCTCCCTTCTTCCTTCCTATAAATTTTCATCCTATTCCTGGAAATATCAAGGGTAAGATGAAAATCAGACAGCTGATCCTGCACACTGCTTTGGATGTGCTGCGTCCCAGCTGTGGAGCGAGGGTCGCATCGTCAGCGACGTGTCCTGGAGGACCTTCCTGCTGAAGAGACTCAGCACGGAGCGTCCCAAGGGCAGCTCCCAAAGCCCAGGCTTGGCCTGACTCTCCTCTGGACTTGTCTGGTCGCCCAGAGCCGCCACCCTTCACATAGAAAGATTTATAAAGCGACATTCTGTGCTTCTGTCATAAAATTTATTGCTTTCATGAAAAAGAAAAAAAGGAGAGTCACTTAACAGAGGCATCTTCTGTTTCCTCCTCATGAAACCAATGAGGAGACGGGCTCAGAAGCTTTGACTCACTAGAGTGGCTTAGAAACAGCCAGGAATTTTGCAGGGTGGTTCTCAGCCCCATCTTGCTACTGAGGACTCAGCACTGGCTTCTCAGAAGCATCAAATACGGTGGGTTTAGTCTGCCCACATGTAGATGGGGGTAGCAGGACAGAAGGAGGTAGAAACAGGAGAAAGAGCCCACGGCTCCCCCTGGGGCTCCCACGAGCTCACCTGACCCAGCAGACAGGACCACGAAGAGGAGCGCTAGGAGCAGGTGATGGAGCCTCATGCTGGCGTCCCGAGCTCTGCGGCTGACGCTGGAGAAGAGCCTGCGCTTGCCGCTTTATAAAGGTCCCAGGTTCCGGGAGGAATTCCGCACCGGCTGTGGATCTGGTTATCAGGAAATGGTTAACTGAGCCTCTTCCCTGTGTGTCATGGGAGTGGCCTTTATAGCACAAAGCAGGGTCAGTCACTCATATGCTAATGAGGCTGTGGAAAACCCAGAAAAAGCTTTCCTGCTGCCCTTTTAACCAGAAGCTTCTCCCTGGCAGTCAGTTCAGCTGATGGGCAGGGGTGTGACAAGGGGCACAGACTTGCCTGTTTCCCCTGGCAGGGGCACAGAGTTCTTGCTAAACCTTCACTTACCCGCTCCCCAGCCCCACCCTCGCCCTTCCATGGCTTTGAATCTGCCCACTGTTTTCCTGTGCAGAAGAAAATGGCACCCCACTCCAGTACTCTTGTCTGCAAAATTCCATGGATGGAAGAGCCTGGTGGGCTAGAGTCCATGGGGTTGCAGAGAATCAGACACAACTGAGCGACTTCACCTTCTTTATATCTATAGTTCCTTTGGTAGAAGGAAATGGTAACCCACTCCAGTGTTCTTGCCTGGAGAGTCGCATGGACTGAGGGGCCTGGTGGGCTGCAGTCTATGGGGTTGCAGAGAGTTGGACACGACTAAGCATACACATACACTGTTTCCGTGAAAGGCTGTTTCAGGCCCAAATAGGGATTAACTCGTTCAGAGGCAGTTTCACTCCCTGGGCAAGACTTGCTGACTCCCCGCATCCGCAGAGACAGCCACACTTTCTGGCCCCTGGTGCCCTGAGGGAAGAGAGCCAGTGATCCTGACCCGCTCCCCATGCCAGCTAGCTTGTTATGGGATGGCAGCAACAGTCGCTGCCAAAACCTTGGTTTCTTTGCCCACTGGATCTGAACAAAAATTGTGGAGACAGACTTTGGGACAAACGGAAAGATGGCTTTAACCGTTAAGCCAGCAGAAGGGAGAACACGATAGGTTCCTGCCTCAAGGAGCCTGTGTCCCCTCCATCGGGAATCCAGGGGATCATACAGTCGGAGCTCACAGTCAGGGCTTGGAGACACAGGATAAATGGTGTAGGGGTCCTGAATTCTCTCTTTTGCACTATTTGGAATCAGTCACTAGGCCAGTGTCAGGTAGCTAGATATTTGGGTCTGGCAGTTGGTCCTGATGGTTGGATCCATTGTCCTTTGGGGATTTCCTGGTGACTTTCTTCTTGTAATACAAAAGGGGGAAAGCAAACCACTACGGGGTGGCTTCCAAAGAGAGTGCACCATAAAGTGAAGCATCAACATGAGGTTAAATATAGCAAAGAGAGGTACCAAACTACAAGGAGAGGTTTATGATGCGATAAAGTTAAGTATCAGGATGTGGCTAGAATAAGTTAAAGGATAATAGATGCAGAAAGTGGAAACGGAGGGCCACAGGTGTCAGGTGTAGTTCACATAATAGGTTAGTCCTCTGCAAAGGAGAAACTTGGTTATCAATACAGACTGTAGGTTAGCAACAGTTAAAGTGGAGAAAGACACAAAAGGGAAAAAAGAAAGAGGGGGGAAAAAAACTTTTCTTAATTCTCTGCAACACAATCACACACCAGTCTCATGAAATCTCAGTGGGACACGTGATGGGCAGATGGGTACTCTGTTTCCCTTCATCAGAGAAAGAGTGGGAGGATGACGCTGCCACTGAATGCATCTCCCCAGCCTAGTATCACAAAGCAGGCCCATCAGTGTGGACCCCTTCCCTGGGTTGAGGGGGACCTCCATCACTAAGTAACATCCCTCACTTAGTAACGTCCGTCCATCTCAGTGTTGGAGAGACACTGACCTGGCTTTTCAGAAACGCTAAATCTCAGGATGGAACTTGCCATGCAGCTCTGAGTAGAACTCCAAGCCCTTTAGAAATGTGGGTACCCTGGGGGACCCCGTCCTGAAAGAGTCCCCAGAGCTTCAGTCCTATTCAGGCCCCCTGCTGTGGCTCAGCGTCTCACATCTGAGGCTCGGCGAAGCCATGGAGGCTGCCTCGAGCAGACAGAGTCCCTGGCTGGCACCCAGGGATAGGATTTTTCTGATAGAAAATAAGTTGTCTTGATCATGATTTCTTCTGCTTTAGCGCTAAATGATATTTGAGAGAGGTAGACATCATCGACCTATATATATAATTATCTATACATTATATATATATATATATATTTACTTATGGACCTTGCAGGCAAAATCTATACTACAGGGTCAATTTATATAATGCTAAAATACTACACTGGAGAAAGGAGTGCGACTGAATCATTGTCTACTGTGTCTCTTCATTGAAAAATGCTGTTTTTCAGGGAATTCTGCTTAATGTTATGTGACAGCTTGGACAGGACGGGAGTTTGGGGGAGAATGGATACACGTATAGGCATGGCTGAGTCTCTTTGCTATCCACCTAAAACTATCACAACATTATTAATCAGCTATACTCCAGAGATTTTTTAAAAGTAATTTTTAAAAATGCTGTTTTATGGGACTTCCTTGATGGTCCAGTGGGTAAGATTCCATACTCCCAAGCACAGCAGGTCAGGGAACTAGATCCCACGTGCCACAGCTACGATTTGGTGCAGCCTAAATAAATAAAAAAAAAAAAAAAAAAAACAAAAACTGGTGTGTTTCAGTGATCTATGGTTTGCAGCACAGCAGATTTTTTTTTCTTTTAAGGAAGCTGATGATGCAGTTTTATGTGCAAGACCAGGCATGACTTTTCATAGAAGGGCGTTTCCAAAAGGGGTCAGGATGCCATGGTGAGTTTCAAGGGAGTTTCTTGCCATGGTTCCTCACCAGTTGGAAAACAGCCCTTGTCAGGAATTGCACAATTGCAGTGGCTTAGATGGGGAAACAGTGGAAACAGTGTCAGACTTTGTTTTTCTGGGCTCCAAAACCACTGCAGATGGTGACTGCAGCCATGAAATTAAAAGACGCTTACTCCTTGGAAGGAAAGTTATGACCAACCTAGATAGCATATTCAAAAGCAGAGACATTACTTTACCAACAAAGGTTCGCCTAGTCAAGGCTATGGTCTTTCCTGTGGTCATGTATGGATGTGAGAGCTGGACTGTGAAGTAGGCTGAGCGCTGAAGAATTGATGCTTTTGAACTGTGGTGTTGGAGAAGACTCTTGAGAGTCCCTTGGACTGCAAGAAGATCCAACCAGTCCATTCTGAAGGAGATCAATCCTGGAATTTCTTTAGAAGGAATGATGCTAAAGCTGAAACTCCAGTATTTTGGCCACCTCATGCGAAGAGTTGACTCATTGGAGAAGACTCTGATGCTGGGAGGGATTGAGGGCAGGAGGAGAAGGGGACGACAGAGGATGAGATGGCTGGATGGCATCACTGACTCGATGGATGCGAGTCTGGGTGACCTCCGGGGGCTGGTGATGGACAGGGAGGCCCGGCGTGCTGCGGTTCATGGGGTCGCAGAGAGTCGGACACGACTGAGCGACTGATCTGATCTGATCTGATTTTTCCTTGGCAAGGTCTAAAGATGAGTCCTTTGCAGCTATGTTAATCCTGGAGATAGCAACTAGGGCATCTCTGTCCATTAAGGAAGGGTCCTGTTGCCTCAGCAAGGAGGTCCCACATTCAAGACACCATGGGGCAGCTCATCAGAAACCAGAGATGAGTTCGTATAGGATAGAGGGAAGGGTTAATTTTAGGCCAAGTCTGCATGACTTGTTAGTTTTCCAAGGTTCAAAGCCAAACAAGGCCATGTGGATCGTGGTTGCTTCATGCCTGGGCTGAGAGGTAACTCATGGATTCATTATTTAAAGGGAAGATAAATGCTATGTCCCCAAACCCTTAACCTGTGAGTAGGAAAATGAGGCAGGGTCTTTCCAGCAAAGCACCTCAGTTCCTCAGGCAATAAGGGGTGTCCCAGTCCTACAGATAAGATTTTGAAGAGCAAAGCCCTTCACATCTACGACTCCACAAACAGGTGTTCTCAGCACAGAGCCCTGGGTGTTCATGGGCAGAGGCTGTTGTCCCTAGATCCCTTCTCCTATGGAAGGGGTGGGTGCCATGGCTTCTGACAGTCACGTGGGCACCTGCCCTCAGAAGGGGACCAGGGCTGGGTCTAATGCTGTGCTTCCCCACTGACACTTTTACTAGTTTCTTCTTTGAACTTGTCCCACAATTATATTTTGCAATGAGCCTTGCTCAGTAGTTGGCCACTTTGATTCAAATTATCTCTTTGAATTCCTCTAAACAAACCCGCCAGGTAGGTATGACCCAAGGTTTATACAAGATGGTCCCGAGGACTAGAAAGCCATGTCTGAGGCCACAGGCAAAACTGACTTAAAAAGTCAATTACAATTGGCTGCAAATCCAACAAAAAGATGTGTCCAAGGCCGCAGTCTACTAAGTGGCAGTGATGTAACTTGGAGCAAAATCGCCCTCTCTTCCAATCTTCCTGCCTGCCTCCTGCAGTCACCACAGTGTCCTGAGAGCTTTACCAGGACATTCTCCTATAACGCCAAAGCGCGAATAGCGCTGTCAAATGCCAGCTAACTGGTGTTAATGAGACCGGCATTGGGCGGGGCACAACCTTTAAAAGAATGACGGGGACTTCCCTGGTTGTCCAGTGGTTAAGAATCTGCCTTGCAGCACAGGGGATGTGGATTCAGTCTCTGGCCTGGGCACTTGGATTCCACATGAAAGAGAGAAAGTGAAGTCGCTCAGTTGTGTCCCACTCTTTGCGACCCCATGAACCTTGGGCCACCATGCTCCTCTGTCCATGGAATTTTCCAGGCAAGAATACTGCAGTGGGTTGCCATTTCCTTCTCCCCATGCCATGAGGCGACTAAGCCAGTGTGCTGAAATGAATATCCTGCATACCGCAACTAAGACCTGAAGTAAACATATTTTTTTAAATCCCTTTGTAACACGGCAGCTAGGTGACACACCCAGAGTTGCTGTGACAATTCCAAGGCTGATCATAAAGGTCAAATTTAGATGCTGACCCAGTTCCTGGAAATCCCACCCTTTCCACAAAATAGCTGGAATACTCCTCCCACTCATTAGCCTATGAAATGACCCACCCCTATAAACACCGACAGCCCCATACCCTGGTGCTGCGCTTGCCTTCCAGGATGGCCCACACTCTCCGTGTAGCGTGTTTCCTCCCTGGATTGACCTTCCTTCACCGTGATTTGCTCTTGAGTCCCTGCCTGTGCTAAGCCAAGTACCCACATTCGGAGGCCATCCCAGGGACTCGGACGTGACCTGGGATGCGACCATCCTCTCTCACCCCACTCTCTTTCCTGCAACACTGCTGCCATCTCCTCCAGCCTCAGAGATCACTGGAGCGTTAAAAGAGCACCGTCTTTTCAGTTTGTTCATTGTTTCCTTTGCTGTGCAGAAGCTTTTCAGTTTGATGGATCCTACCGTTTAGCTTTGTTTTTGTGGCTTGTGCTTTTGGTGTCAAGCTCAAAAGCATCCTTGTAGAGGCCCATGCCAAAGAACTTTTCTCCTATGCTTTCTTTTAGGAGTTTTGTGATTTCAGGCCTTATGTGTAAACCTTTAATCTATCTTGGGGTGAGTTTTCTATATGGTATAAGAGATCTTAGTTGCTCAATCAGGAATCGAATCTGTGCCCCCTGCATTGAAAGCTTGGAATCTTAACCACTGAATTGCCAGGGAAATTCCAATTGTAATTGTTAATTTGTCTGTTTCTCCTCTTATTCCTGTAAATTTTCTTTAAGAATTTTAAAATTCTTTTGCTAAGTACATTCTGATTCAGTATTCATGTGCATTCTTGATGAATTAAACATTTTATCATTAGGATAAATACCTCTCTCAATATCTGGTCCTTGTCCTAAAAGTTACTTGATTATGCTGTGCTTGGTCACTCAGTCGTGTCTGACCCTTTGTGACCCCATAGACTGTAACCTGCCAGGCTCCTCTGTCCATGGGGATTCTCCAGGCAAGAACCCTGGAGTGAATTGCCATGCCCTCCTCCAGGGCATCTTACCAAACCAGGAATAGAATCCAAGCCTCCCGCATTGCAGGCAGATATTTTACCATCTGAGCCACCAGTAAGCCTGTCAATTAACCAATACAGCCTACCATGTTTTCTTTAAATTAATGTTTCCATAACCTATCTATCGGCTCAACATTAAAGAATCTGCCTGAAATGCAGGAGATGCAGAGACATGATTTTTCCCTGGGTCGGGGAGATTCCCTGGAGTAGGGAATGGCAACACACTGCAGTAATCTTGACTGGATGATTCCATGGGAGTCTCAAGAGGGTTGGACACGACTAACGGTCTAAACAATGACAACAGCAGATCTGTTTCCATCTTTTCATTTTAAATCCATTTGCCTTTATATTTGATATCTCAAGTGGGTTTTTTAATAGCTAGTTTATATCTGATTCTTGTTTGTTTGTTTGTTTGTTTTTACTGAAATGACCATCTCTCTCCTTAAGATAGTGTCTAGAATCTTAGCATCACACTTTATCCCATCAAGCTGAACCAAAATTCCGTCTAGTATCATAGACTTCATTTTTTCAGAGCAGGTTTAGAATTGAATGAAAAGTGCAGAGTTTTTAGGCAGGCTACACAGGCAGGCTACAGTCCACAAAGGGTCAGCACCTCCACAGTCCACAGAGTAGCAGAGTCGGAAACAACTTGAGCGACTTATCACACCGGCACACACCCCTGATCCCTATGCCCATTGCTGATTTCCTGTCCAGAAGTGAAGATGCCTGCACTCTCTGAACTTTGACCCCACTTCGACTCAGAAGAATTGTTGGTCTGTTTGGGTTCTGGTTGCCTGAGCTTTAGGCCTGGAAATCTGTAGAGGCTGGAGATGTCATCAGTCTCACTTCACTTGTTTTCTCTTGTTATAAATGCTTAAGCACATAACATCTAATTAGCTAATTCATTCATTTGGCTGCCTTGGACCTTAATCATGGCAGGCAGGATCTTAGTTGGGGCATGTGGGATCTAGTTCCCTGACCAGGGCTGGACCCAGGCCCCCTGCGTTGGGAGCACAGAATCCCAGCCACCAGACCACCAGGGAAGTCCCTCACCTCACTTGTTTTCTTCTCTCCTCAATTACGGTGCTGGACTGCTTGTGCCAGAGTCTGAATCAGTCATTTCACAGGTTTTGCCTGGTTCCTTAGTTGTGTACTGTGGGAGGGCAGTATACAGTCCACTCACAGTCCATGTTTTTTTAAATGCTGAATTGTGGGGTCCAAGCTCTTGTCTTTGAGTATGTGCCCTTGCTTCCTGAGAAGCTAGTACCTTCTGAGAAGCTAGTGACTAGGGGCACAAGTAGGGGGTGATGGGCCTGCTGCTCCATTTGCTGAAATCGTTCTGTGTCAACCTCAAGAGACCAATAAATAGTTACAGTGCAACATTTCCAAGGCCTTGGAATGTTCTTCAACTCACTAAATAATTGCAGAGCAGCTATTGTGTCAAGACGCTTAGGCCAGAAGTGATAAATGATGAAGCGCCCTTCAAAATCCTGCAACCACATATGGAGATTAGAAATATGCAAATGTAGTGAGTGCAAAAATCAAGTAAGGCTCATAGATGGAGCACTCAGGTCAGAACCCTTTTAAAAGGAAAGATCATATTTGTTGGTGAAACCAACTGTGTTTTTAAGAAGGAGGTAAAATTTGAGGTGCCCCTGATGGTGACTGCAGCCATGAAATTAAAAGACGCTTACTCCTTGGAAGGACAGTTATGACCAACCTAGATAGCATATTCAAAAGCAGAGACATTACTTTGCCAACAAAGGTTCGCCTAGTCAAGGCTATTGTTTTTCCTGTGGTCATGTATGGATGTGAGAGTTGGACTGTGAAGAAGGCTGAGTGCCAAAGAATTGATGCTTTTGAACTGTGGTGTTGGAGAAGACTCTTGAGAGTCCCTTGGACTGCAAGGAGATCCAACCAGTCCATTCTGAAAGAGATCAGCCCTGGGATTTCTTTGGAAGGAATGATGCTGAAGCTGAAACTCCAGTACTTTGGCCACCTCATGCGAAGAGTTGCTCATTGGAAAAGATTCTGATGCTGGGAGGGATTGGGGGCAAGAGGAGAAGGGGACGACAGAGGATGAGATGGCTGGATGGCATCACTGACTCAATGGCCGTGAGTCTGAGTGAACTCCAGGAGTTGGTGATGGACAGGGAAGCCTGGTGTGCTGCGATTCATGGGGTTGCAAAGAGTCAGATACGACTGAGCGACTAATCTGCTCTGATCTGCTCTGATCTGATCTGAGAGATGGGTTTGGACACATAGCTGGAGGAGAGATTTCATTCAGGCCTGAGGTCAGTCAGAACAGAGGCAAGAGTGAGAGGAAAGCCGAGGGCAGGGTCGAGGAGGAGCCAGGTTCCCGGTATCTCTGAGCTGTAAAGTGCTCAGAAGGACCTGGGAAGACCCTCAGGGATGCCCTGAAATTTCAGAGATGGATTTGGTGGGGAGATGCTATGATAGATGGATAGACTGCGAAGCTCAGATGGGTGACAGAAGGCAAAGGAAGTGTTTCAGAAAGAACAAGCAGTTCAGTCTCATTGGGGGGTGAAAGCTGTGAAAGAGGAATAAAATCTGACAATCTTTGGAACATCAGTTGAGACCCTCTTGTGGCTTCCTCTAGGGATTATACTTTATTTGAATTAAAGGTGAGTCATTAACACTTTCTAAGTTGCCTGTTATACTTTCTAAGTTGCCTGTTTGATAACAACTAGCACAATAAACAATGTTAAAAAATAATAATGATAATAATCAAGGTTCTAATTTTTTGTAAAAAGTCTTTAATTTGATTTGGCTTCTGGAGTCTTCAAGGAGGCATTTTCACGCTTTGCAACATTCTCCTTGTGTTTCCGGATTTTTTTTTTTTTTTAATTTTTCTTAACTTTACAATATTGTATTACTTTTACTATACATCGAGATGGATCCGCCACCAGAATACACGTGCTCCCCATCCTGAACCCTCCTCCCTCCCCCTTCCCACACCATCCCTCCAGGTCATCCCAGTGCTCCAGTCCCAGGTATCTGTTATAGGGCATCGTACCTGGACTGACTCGTTTCAGATATGATATTATACATATTTCAATGCTATTCTCCCCAGTCGTCCCACCCTCTCCCAGTCCCAGAGTCCAAAAGTCTGTTCTATACATCAGTGTCTCTTTTGCTGTCTCATAAGCAGGGTGATTGTTACCATCTTTCTAAATTCCATATATATGCGTTAGTATACTGTACTTGTGATTTTCTTTCTGGCTTACTTCACTCTGTATAATAGGCTCCAGTTCCATCCACCTCATTAGAACTGATTCAAATGTATTCTTTTTAATGGCTGAGTAATACTCCATCGTGTATATGTACCACAGCTTGCTTATCCATTCATCTGTGGATGGACATCTAGGTTGCTTCCACGTCCAAATTCATCAAGCGGATTTTTAATTTCTTCTTCCGGCAGCATTTTCGGCCACTCAGGGAACAGCGGCCTATCTGTTCCTCCTTTGGAAGGCAGCCAATTTGAGCACACCGGCCTCTTCTTATTTTGCAATAATACTTCTGTAACCCGCTTGTGATTCCGACATTGCCTGCAGGAAAGAAACGGAGCAGACGGGAAGGTTTTGGTGGGGTTTTTTTGTGTGTGATTTGCTATACGTATATATATGGAGAAGGCAATGGCACCCCACTCCAGTACTCTTGCCTGGAAAATCCCATGGATGGAGGAGCCTGGTAGGCTGCAGTCCATGGGGTTGCGAAGAGTCAGACATGACTGAGCAACTTCACTTTCACTTTTCACCTTCATGCATTGGAGAAGGAAATGGCAACCCACTCCAATGTTCTTGCCTGGAGAATCCCAGGGACGGGGATGCCTGGTGGGCTGCCGTCTATGGGGTCGCACAGAGTCGGACACGACTGAAGTGACTTAGCAGCAGCAGCATACGTATATATTGTAAAGTGATTACTACATAGTGTTAGCTAAGATCTTTATCTTGTCAAATATTTATTCCCCTTATAAAATTTAAAAAAGTTTATTTTTTTGATTCCTCAGAAATTAATTTTTAGCTGGAAGTTTGGACCTATTTGCCAATATCTCCCCATTTATTCTATCTCTTTGCCCTGGTAACCACCATTCTTCCCTCTGTTTGTAACAAGTTCAGTTTTTCTGATGCCACATGTATGTGAGATCATATAGTATTTGTCTTTCTCTTCTGACTTATTTCACTGAGCGTAATGCTCTCAAGGTCCATCCATGTTATTGCAAATGGCAGTATTTCATTCTATCTCATTAATGAATAATATTCCTTTGGATATGCATAGAAGGTCGTGGTACAAGTCCAGGGCTTTTGGAATCCCTCTAATAAGTTATCTGGTGCCTTTCATTGATTTCTTTTTTTCTTTTCTATACCATCAGAAGTAAAGGAGAAGGTGAGGCTAGCAACTAACAACGTGTCTGTGAACTCAGCTCAGCCTCAAAGGTGGCGTGACCATGGCAGCCACTTCAACTGTGTTTTGCTTTGCTTCAGTGATTCTTTTAAAGAATTCAAGAGGTAGTCCACAGGTTGGTAACAGAAACCAATTTATTCTGTATTGAGCCTAGTACAAATCAAGGATCAAAGTGAAAGGAAAGAAGTGAATTTACAATAGCACTTAGCAAATGAATCGCACTCGTCCAGGGGAAAGCACCTTCCTCTGGCTCGCAGCAGCTGGGCAGTCTCTGTGGTCAGCGTACCAGAGTCCCAGTGGGAGCACCATCCACTACATGCATCCATGCATGGAGGGGACCTTGCCGTGAGTCTGGGTGTGTGCCATTTTATAACTTACAAAGTTCTTTGTTCTCAAAGGAGTTCAAAGAGCTTGCACATGAGGGAAATGGAAAAAAACCTGATTGGCCCTTTGACTGG
This sequence comes from Tragelaphus eurycerus, assembly GCA_935064755.1. NCBI lineage: Eukaryota > Metazoa > Chordata > Mammalia > Artiodactyla > Bovidae > Tragelaphus > Tragelaphus eurycerus. The sequence goes on along the minus strand of CAKXYN010000220.1, from coordinate 1,361,149 downwards.
CCAGATTAAAGGAGAAAAATGGTATTCCCCAAACCCTACTGTTTCTGATCTTTATCTACTGTTGATGCTTTTCCCCTTTCTTGGTGGATGTTTTCATGATGCTCCCATTCTTCATGATGTTTAAGTACATAAGCTGTTTAAGTACAAGTAATGTCTAAGTACACATGTTCTTTGGGTACAAGCAGTGAACACAGTACATCAGGTCACCATCTGATACATGCTTCATCAAAACGGTGACCGAATGGTACAGTAACATGAAATCATTAGCCACTGCACTACATTTTGACCCTCATGTTACAAGTTACAAGGGAGTCAAGTATTATAGTAACTATAAACATTAACTGTGCATGTGACTTGATAAACATTGCATAGCACAATAACATACAATTAACAAGACAGTAAGTATGATTTTGTCCCATCACTTCATGGGAAATAGATGGGGAAACAGTGGAAACAGTGTCAGACTTTATTTTTTGAGGCTCCAAAATCACTGCAGATGGTGATTGCAGCCATGAAATTAAAAGATGCTTACTCCTTGGAAGGAAAGTTATGACCAACCTAGGTAGCATATTCAAAAGCAGATATATTACTTTGCCAGCAAAGGTCCGTCTAGTCAAGGCTATGGTTTATCCTGTGGTCATGTATGGATGTGAGAGGTGGACTGTGAAGAAGGCTGAGCACCGAAGAGTTGATGCTTTTGAAGTGTGGTGTTGGAGAAGACTCTTGAGAATCCCTTGGACTGCAAGGAGATTCAACAGTCCATTCTGAAGGAGATCAGCCCTGGGATTTCTTTGGAGGGAATGATGCTGAAGCTGAAACTCCAGTACTTTGGCCACCTCATGCGAAGTGTTGACTCATTGGAAAAGACCCTGATGCTGGGAGGGATTGGGGGCAGAAAGAAAATGGGACGACAGAGGATGAGATGGCTGGATGGCATCACCGACTCAATGAACGTGAGTCTGAGAGAACTCCAGGAGTTGTTGATGGACAGGGAGGCCTGGCGTGCTGCAATTCATGGGGTCACAAAGAGTCGGACATGACTGAGTGACTGAACTGAACTGAAGTATGATTAGAAAAACCAAAGCGTGCATTATCCAATGTGAAGGTGCAGAAAACCAAGACAGCAAAGAGTCCCATATAGATACATTAGGGTTGTTTAACTTATTGATTACTCCCTTCATGTGTTGAAGATAATTTGACATATTAGCACTATGATCAGGGATGAACACACAACATTCTGTGTGAATTATGGCACAAGTTTACTGTGCTATTAATATATCTAACGCCATTCTATTCTGAAGTATGGCTTTGCACATTAAAGCTTGTTTTGTAAAATTAGTCAAGGCTTCTACTATAAGCATTATGTCAAAGGGGCCAAGTGGTGGCACAAATATTGCAGCTAAGTAGCCATACCACTGGAACACAGATCATGTCTATCTTGCCTGTGCTATAGGGAAATTGGCTGGGATGTGTGGTAATTCATTTAAATTTGACCACGTGCAAATGACAGTCCCAGGGTACATCTTCCAGTCCATCCTGTGGGTAACCAGGACCAAAGATTAATCCCACATATCCAATGAGTTCTGTTTGGGGCTAAAATCATATGCCTGGATTGTTTATTCAATCAGTCCCTGGCTATATGACGAATCTGATGAATTCATATGATTCACTGCTCCTGTTTGATTACACAAATTTAATCAAGATGTTACACAAGATGTTGGTAGGAATGCTAGAGATTTAGTACTATTAGGATACAACTTGGTATGATTATGTTATTCCCAGCAAATGGGGGTTGCCTTTATCAGTCGTCCCTTTTCTGAAGTTACCCACTTACATTGGTCCCAAATTTGGCATATTTGTAGGATACCATATCGTGAGAAACCAAGCTTTGGTTTCTCTATGGGCATGACTAGCATTGGTACTTTCTTCCACATAATAGTCACAGGCAACTCTTTTTGCTTGATCATAATCAAAATGCAAATTGTGCCCTAATCCATCAGTATTATTACACCAAGTTAACAAGTCATATTAAGGACATTTAAACTTCTGGTTTGATTTTTATTTTCTTGAATAAAATGACATACTTCTTAAAAGTCAGGTCCATTTAAGGGTGACACCCACCAAGGCAGTCCATGAGTGGAAGATAGTGATAGAGCTCCACAGGCCCAACAGTATGACTGGCTCTGGAAGGTTGCATAGAAACAGGCCCAAGAGAGGAAGACATTGTCCTGTGGGTTGGCCTGTGTCCAAGCGACAAAGGTTCTCAGGAAAAGATCTATTAGGTCAGTTTGTGTGATAAACATTATATATTTTTTAAGTTTCTTGAGCGTAGCAATATTGTAAAGGGATATGGTCAGGTGTTTCCATTCCCATAGTCATAGCAACAATTACATTTTTGGGCCTTGGGCTATAGCTTCAGCTGGTTCTAGTTTATTCATATTGGGTAACTTAAACCATATTTTAGCCCCAGGACATGTTAAATTAGAGGATCCAACCATTTTGTCTCCCTGGAGGGTTTGCAAGGCAGGGGGCATTCCAAAAGATAACTCTAAATGTAAGTAGGGAGAAATGAATAATTGTGCAATCTGATGTGGAGCAGCAATTAACACCAGGTGGTCCCCACCATTTTGTAAAAGAACCTTAATTTCCCCTTGACAATCACTGTCTATCACTCCTCCCAAGACTTGTATACCTTTAATGGCCAGGCTAGAATGGCTTCTAATCAAGCCAAGATGTTTCAGAGTTAATTTAATTCCAATTCCTGTGGGAAGCACTTTAGTATCTGAGGGATTTAAATGAGTCTGTTCAATAGAATATAGATCCAGTCCAGCTGCTTCAGGAGTAGCTTTAAAAGAGTTCATAGCTCCTGGTTGCATTTCCTAATACTCTAAGGTTGCATCCCATCTTGAAATGAGGGCCACAGATAAACTAAGATTAGGACTCACATTCTCATCAAGGGGGTTTCACTTTGTCCAATAGGTCTATTATTTAATTGTTGCAAGGCTTCAAATGAATTATCTTTCCATTGTTTATATTCTCCCACTCCTAACTTTAATAAATGTTGTTTTAAAAGTCCATTCATCCATTCAATTAAACCGGCTGCTTGGGGATAATAAGGGATATGATAAATCCATTCTATATTGCTTGTCTAGGCATAGGTTTTAATTAACTTAACTTTAAAGTATGATCCATTTTCACTTTGAATCTGAACTGGGGTACCATAGTATGGAGTAATAATTTCTAGAGTTTTAATTGTATTTTGCTGATTTGTATGTTTGTAAGCACAACCAACTAGATATCCAGAATAAGTGTCTACTATTGTACATACCTATTGGCATTCCTGACTAACTGGTAGAGGTCCAATATAGTCAGTCTGCAATATCTGGCCAAGTAATGTTCCTCGTTGTAATTGTCCAGTTAATCTTTGAGGAAGGGGTCACTTGGTTAGATGCTGATATATTGGACCGTGAGCTATTACCATTTTTATTACATCTTGTGTTGTAGGAATACCATGATTTTGCCCCTGCCTCTATATGTAGCCTTTTCACCAAGATGTCTGGCTTTCATTTTTTTTTTTTTTTTGGTCTAACTTCTTTTTTTCCTTCTCAGTTGTATTTATTTATTTATTTTTTACTTTATAATATTGTATTGGTTTTGCCATACATTGACATGGATCTGCCATGGGTGTACACGTGTTCCCCATCCTGAACTCCCCTCCCACCTCCCTCCCCATCCCATCCCTCTGGGTCATCTCAGTGCACCAGCCCCGAGCACCCTGTATCATATCATGCATCGAACCTGGACTGGCGATTCGTTTCACATATGATAATATACATGTTTCAATGCCATTATCCCAAACCATCCCACCCTCGCCCTCTCCCGTAGAGTCCAAAAGACTGTTCTATACATCTGTGTCTCTTTTGCTGTCTCACATACAGGGTTATTTTTACCATCTTTCTAAATTCCATATATATGCGTTAGTATACTGTATTGGTGTTTTGCTTTCTGGCTTATTTCACTCTGTTAGTAGGCTCCAGTTTCATCCACCTCATTAGAACTGATTCATATGTATTCTTTTTAATGGCTGAGTAATACTCCATTCTGTATATGTACCACAGCTTTCTCATCCATTCATCTGCTGATGGACATCTAGGTTGCTTCCATGTACTGGCTATTATAAACAGTGCTGCAATGAACATTGGGGTACACATGTCTCTTTCAATTCTGGTTTCCTCGGTGTGTATGCCCAGCAGTGGGATTGCTGGGTCATAAGACAGTTCTATTTCCAGTTTTTTAAGGAATCTTCACACTGCTCCCCATAGTGGCTGCACTAGTTTGCATTCCCACCAACAGTGTAAGAGGGAGTTCCCTTTTCTCCACACCCTCTCCAGCATTTATTGTTTGTAGACTTTTGGATAGCAGCCATTTTGGCTGGTGTGAAATGGTACCTCATTGTGGTTTTGATTTGCACTTCTCTGATAATAAGTGGTGTTGAGCATCTTCTCATGTGTTTGTTAGCCATCTGTATGTCTTCTTTGGAGAAATGTCTGTTTAGTTCTCTGGCCCACTTTTTGATTGGGTCATTTATTTTTCTGGAATTGAGCTGCAGGAGTTGCTTGTATATTTTTGAGATTAATTCTTTGTCCATTGTTTTGTTTGCTATTATTTTATCCCATTCTGAAGGCTGTCTTTTCACCTTGCTTATAGTCTGACCAGTATCATCTTGATTATCGTTTTAAGTACAGTTAATCTAAAGCTGAAACTCCAGTACTTTGGCCACCTCATGCGAAGAGTTGACTCATTGGAAAGGACTCTGATGCTGGGAGGGATTGGGGGCAGGAGGAGAAGGGGACGACAGGGGATGAGATGGCTGGATGGCATCACTGACTCGATGGACGTGAGTCTGAGTGACCTCCGGGAGTTGGTGATGGACAGAGAGGCCTGGCATGCTGTGATTCATGGGGTCGCAAAGAGTCGGACACGACTGAGCGACTGATCTGATGATATGATAGTTTCCTTTGTTGTGCAGAAGCTTTTAATCTTAATTAGGTCCCATTTGTTTATTTTTGCTTTTATTTCCAATATTCTGGGAGGTGCGTCATAGAGGATCCTGCTGTGGTTTAAGTCAGAGAGTTTTACTCTAGGAGTTTTATAGTTTCTGGTATTACGTTCAGATCTTTAATCCATTTTGAGTTTATTTTTGTGTATAGTGTTAGAAAGTGTTCTAGTTTCATTCTTTTACAAATGGTTGACCAGTTTTCCCAGCACCACTTGCTAAAGAGATTGAACCAGAAAGAAATAGAAAATCTTAACAGACCCATCACAAGCATGGAAATTGAAACTGTAATCAGAAATCTTCCAACAAACAAAAGCCCAGGACCAGACATCTTCACAGCTGAATTCTACCAAAAATTTAGAGAAGAGCTAACACGTATCCTACTCAAACTCTTCCAGAAAATTTCAGAAGAAGGTAAACTCATTCTATGAGACCACCATCACCCTAATACCAAAACCTGACAAAGATGCCACAAAAAAAGAAAACTACAGGGCAATCCATCCTAAAGGAGACCAGTCCTGAGTGTTCATTGGAAGGATTGATGCTGAGGCTGAAACTCTGATACTTTGGCCACCTGATATGAAGTGTTGACTCATTGGAAAAGACTCTGATGCTGGGAGGGATTGGGGGCAGGAGGAGAAGGGGATAACAGAGGATAAGATGGCTGGATGGTATCATTGACTCAATGCACATGAGTTTAGGTGAATTCTGGGATTTGGTGATAGACAGGGAGGCCTGGCATGCTGCGATTCATGGGGTCACAAAGAGTCGGACATGACTGATCGACTGAACTGAACTGAACAGGCCAATATCACTGATGAACATAGATGAAAAAATTCTTAACAAAATTCTAGCAAACAGAATCCAACAACATATTAAAAAGATTATACATTATGACCAAGTGGGTTTTATCCCAGGGATGCAAGGATTCTTCAATATCCACAAATCAATCAATGTAATACACCACATTAACAAATTGAAAAATAAAAACCATATGACTATCTCAATAGATGCAGAGAAAGCCTTTGACAAAATTCAACATCCATTTATCATAAAAACCCTACAGAAAGCAGGAATAGAAGGAACATACCTCAACATAATAAAGGCTATATATCACAAACCCACAGCAAACATTATCCTCAATGGTGAAAAATTGAAAGCATTTTCCCTAAAGTCAGGAACAAGACATGGGTTCTCACTCTCACCACTACTATTCAACATAGTTTGGGAAGTTTTGGCCACAGCAATCAGAGCAGAGAAAGAAATAAAAGGCATCCAGATGGAAAAGAAGAAGTAAAACTCCCACTGTTTGCAGATGACACGATCCTCTACATAGAAAACCCTAAAGACTCCACCAGAAAATTACTAGAGCTAATCAATGAATATAGTGAAGTTGCAGGATATAAAATCAACACACAGAAATCCCTTGCATTCCTATACACTAGCAATGAGAAAACAGAAAGAGAAATTAAGGTAACAATTCCATTCACCATTGCAACGAAAAGAATAAAATACTTAGGAATATATCTACCTAAAGAAACAAAAGACCTATATAGAGAGAACTATAAAACACTGGTGTAAGAAATCAAAGAAGACACAAACAGATGGAGAAATATACTGTGTTCATGGATTGGAAGAATTAATATAGTGAAAATGAGTATACTACCCAAAGCAATCTATAAATTCAATGCAATCTATCAAGCTATCAATGGTATTTTTCAGAGAACTAGAACAAATAATTTCACAATTTGTATGGAAATACAAAAAACCTTGAAAAGCCAAAGCAATATTGAGAAAGAAGAATGGAACTGGAGGAATCAACCTGCCTGACTTCAGTCTCTACTACAAAGCTGCAGTCATCAAGACAGTATAGTACTGGCACAAAGACAGAAATATAGATCAATGGAACCAAATAGAAACCCTGGAGAAAAACCCATGCACCTATGGACACTTTATCTTTGACAAAGGAGGCAAGAATATACAATGGAGATATCTGGCTTTCTGATGAGCCCATAATGCTAATCCTTCCAGTTCAGAATCAGGGACAATGGATGCACTGTTGATTTCAGCCAGGTGACCAGGTTCCCTATTATATTTTCTTTCTTCTGTTATCTCAGGTACATGTGCATCTACAGGTAAAACTGAAACGTTAGTCTGTGAATATATTTACCAAATATCTTGCCACAATTCCTTTCCCCATATGTGTTTAGATCCAAGTTCCCAGTTACGTTTTCTCTATTGAGGCATCCAGGTAGTAAGACCATTAGTTACTGACCATGAATCTGCATAGATATGACATTCTTTAAAATCCTCTGCCCACAACACTTAGAAAACTGCAAATAACTCAGCAAATTGACTACTTTCCCCTTCCCCTTCAGTGGTCATTACTCTTTGAGTTGCGGGATTATAAGACACAGCTTTCCAATGTCAGGTTGCCTCCGCATATGTAGTAGAACCATGTGTAAACCATGCATGATGCTTTTGTTCCTTAGTTAATTGTTAATATTCTATTTCCTGTTTTATGGGTGATTCTTCTGTTGGTTTTTGATATTGTAATTGGGAAGCTTCTTCATCAGAACAGTCAAACACTCATTCATGTAATAACAGAAGGTCAGATGGCCCAGGTTTTGCCTGGTCTTGAGTATACCATTTTCATTTAATTATTCTAGACTCTTAAGCATAATCAATTCAGTGAGTTTTGGGGGTACTCATAACCCAAGTTATAATAGGAATATTTGGCCTTAATTGTACTTCATGATATAAAGTCATAGCCTCTGTGTCAATTAATGCCCAATAGCAGGCTACCCGGGGAAGGCAATGGCACCCCACCCCAGTACTTTTGCCTGGAAAATCCCATGGACGGAGGATCCTGGTAGGCTCCAGTCCATGGGATCGCTAAGAGTCGGACACGACTGAGCGACTTCACTTTCACTTTTCACTTTCATGCATTGGAGAAGGAAATGGCAACCCACTCCAGTGTTCTTGCCTGGAGAATCCCAGGGATGGGGGAGCCTGGTGGGCTTCCGTCTATGGGGTCGCACAGAGTCGGACACGACTGAAGCGACTTAGCAGCAGCAGCAGCAGCAGGCTACCAATTGTTTTTCAAAAGGAGTGCTGGCATTAGGAATTTTTTGTGACCAACATCCTAGAAGCATTCTTTCCCCTTCTTGTTTTTGCCATAGACTCCAGTTTGCATAATTCTCATCCATAGACACCTGTAATTTCATAGGGCCTTCTCTAATGGGCCATAAATCCAAAGCAGTTTGAATGGCTATTTTAGCTTGTTCAAAAGCCAACTTCTGTGCCTCTCCCCATTCAAAATTATATTTCTTCCTGACTACTTTATAAAGAGATAGTAATATCTGCCTGAGATGAAGAATATGCTGCCACCAAAAGCCAAATGATCCTATAAACTTTGGGGACTGTTTCTTAGGTTGGGGAGGAACAAGCTCCAAAATTTTCTGCTTGCCTTTAGGGAGTATTTCTTGTTTTCCTTTGTTCCAAATTATTCCTAAAAATTTCACTGATTGTCTTGGCCCTTGAATTTTTTCAGGATTTTTTTCCCATCCTTTCATTTTTATGGGCTGGATAATTACATCCAGCTGAGTCCTTTTCTTCATCATACCCTTCAAAGAGATTATCATCAATAGAATGAGTAATCTGCATTCCTGTAGGTAGAGCCACCTCATCCAAATGCTTAGCAGCAATACCATGATAAATTGTAGGGCTATGAATATATCCTTGGGGTAGTGTAGTAAAGGTATACCGTTGGCCCTGCCGTGTGAAGACAAACTGATCCCACTGTTCGGGATCAATAAAGAAAGCGTTAGCTAAATCTATGACAGCATACCAAGTACTAGCATGTTTCTGCACTTATTCAATTAAAGTTAACATCAGGGATGGCTGAAGTTAAAAGCCTAGTATGTTTGTTAAGTTCTCTATTGTCTACTGTCACCCTCCAAGATCCATCTGATTTCCTTACAGGCCATACAGTATTATTTCCTTCCATTCGAGTAGGAATTAAGACTCCTGCATCAACATGTTCTTTAATAGTGTTAGTAATTTCTTCTTGCCCTCCCTGGAATACAGTACTGCTTTTGTGTGACCATCTCAGTAGTTTCTGGGAGGGTCACTGGAGGCTCCAACAATTTTTCCCACTACCACTGGAGTTACTAATTTAATCATGTGCACACCAAATTGGTATTTTCCATCATCTAGGTTTAAAGTGAGCCCCTTTTAAATATCTATTCCAATTATGTATTCCGGAATGGGAACTATCATAACTTGATATTCTCTTTTAGGTAAATAGCCAATTTTCATGTATAATGAGGTTTGTACAGCTTTAGATTCTTTGCCTCCTAATCCTGAAATAATAACTGCTCCTTAAAGATCTTTGGATTTCCATAAATTAAATTGGCCTCCAGCCCAGTATCAACTAATACTTTAATAATTGTTTCAGATCAATTTCCTCAAAATATCTGAATTTGCACATGTGGACAGATGTCTTTAATAACCAATCTGACTTGGAAAGCTCCAGGGCTTGGCCTTCCCTTCATTTGGGCAACAAATCTGAATATAACAGAAGAAGCAGGAGGAGAAATGACCTGGGAAAGTGGATTATTATTTCCAAGATCTTTAGTTTCTACTTCAGCCTTTTGGATATGAAGGCCTTTCTCTTTATGCTTCCTGGTGGTACAGACAGTAAAGAACCCACCTGTAATGCAAGAGACCTGGGTATGATCCCTGGGTTAGGAAGATCCTCTGGAGGAGGGCATGGCACTCCAGTATTCTTGCCTGGAGAATCTCCATGGACAGAGGAGCTTGGTGTGCTACAGTCTGTGGGGTTGCAAAGAGTCGGACACAACAGAGCAACTAAGCACAGAGCTTTATACTTCTGCCATAATGCCACAGTTGTTTTTCCATCAATTTCTGCAAAAGACACTCCGGCTTTCAACAGTGCAGCAAACATATCTTTTCTGACATTTGGTGTTGCCATTGCCATTATTTCCACCATTACCTTTTGCCTTGGGAGTTTCTCATTCTCCCAGATCTCCTAATTGCTGCACTTTCTCAATAACTTCCTGAATTGGGCTTCCAGTTTCAGAGAACAATGCTGCTGCTGTTGCTAAGTTGCTTCAGTCGTGTCCAACTTTGTGAGACCCCATAGACAGCCGCCCACCAGGCTCCTCCATCCCTGGGATTCTCCAGGCAAGAACACTGGAGTGGGTTGCCATTTCCTTCTCCAATGCATGGAAGTGAAAAGTGAAAGTGAAGTTGCTCAGTAGTGTCCAACTCTTTGAGACCCCATGGACTAAAGCCCACTAGGCCCCTACATCCATGGGATTTTCCAGGCAAGAGTACTGGAGTGGGGTGCCATTGCCTTCTCCATCAGAGAACAATAAAATCACAATAATGTTCTTATATGCAGCTGGAACAGTTTTAATAATTTGGTAACAGCTACTTGCATCCAAAGCAGTATCATGTATAGTAGCTGGTCCCTGTCTATTATATAGAGAAATTTTCATGCCCTCTTCCTTCAATCTTTGTATACACTCCCATAATATATACCAAGATTTGGTGCAAGCTGGCCAAGAGCCAAGAGTAGGGCATTTAATTCCATGTCCCGCAGCACATAATTGTAGCAAAGCTACAGGTCCATGCCCATAATTAATATTCCAGTCACCAAAGACTTATTGAACTTGTGGGTCATGGAATACAGGGATAAATTTAATACAGTCTTGGTCATCTGGAACTATTCCATGACCCCCTGTTTCAGATAGTTGGACCAGCCAGGCTACAAGCAGCTCTCCGGCCTGTTGTATGCTGTGGGACGGTATATCATTTATCTCTTCTGTATAATCCTTGTATATCATTGTAGTTGTGGGAGCATGGTCCCCTCTTTGACCACAGGAAAGACCATAGCCTTGACTAGGCGAACCTTTGTTGGCAAAGTAATGTTTCTGCTTTTGAATATGCTATCTAGGTTGGTCATAACTTTCCTTCCAAGGAGTAAGCGTCTTCTAATTTCATGGCTGCAGTCACCATCTGCAGTGATTTTGGAGCCCAGAAAAATAAAGTCTGACACTGTTTCCACTGTTTCTCCATCTATTTCCCATGTAGTGATGGGACCAGATGCCATGATCTTCGTTTTCTGAATGTTGAGCTTTAAGCCAACCTTTTCACTCTCCACTTTCACTTTCATCAAGAAGCTTTTTAGTTCCTCTTCACTTTCTGCCATAAGGGTGGTGTCATCTGCATGTCTGAGGTTATTGATATTTCTCCCAGCAATCTTGATTCCAACTTGTGTTTCTTCCAGTCCAGCATTTCTCATGATGTACTCTGCATAGAAGTTAAATAAACATGGTGACAATATACAGCCTTGATGTACTCCTTTTCCTATTTGGAACCAGTCTGTTGGTCCATGTCCAGTTCTAACTGTTGCTTCCTGACCTGCATACAGATTTCTTAAGAGGCAGATCAGGTGGTCTGGTATTCCCATCTCTGTCAGAATTTTCTACAGTTTATTGTGATCTACACAGTCAAAGGCTTTGGTATAGTCAATAAAGCAGAAATAGATGCTTTTCTGGAACTCTCTTGCTTTTTTCATGATCCAGCGGATGTTGGCAATTTGATCTCTGGTTCCTCTGCCTTTTCTAAACCCAGCTTGAACATCAGGAACTTCACAGTTCACATATTGCTGAAGCCAGTGTTGGAGAATTTTGAGCATTACTTTACTAGCGTGTGAGATGAGTGCAATTGTGCGGTAGTTTGAGCATTCTTTGGCATTGCCTTTCTTTGGGATTGGGATGAAAACTGACCTTTTCCAGTCCTGTGGACACTGCTGAGTTTTCCAAATTTGCTGGCATATTGAGTGCAGCACTTTCACAGCATCATCTTTCAGGATTTGGAATAGCTCAACTGGAATTCCATCACCTCCACTAGCTTTGTTCGTAGTGATGCTTTCTAAGGCCCACTTGACTTCACATTCCAGGATGTGTGGCTCTAGGTCAGTGATCACACCATCATGATTATCTGGGTCGTGAAGATCTTTTTTGTACAGTTCTTCTGTGTATTCTTGCCACCTCTTCTTAATATCTTCTGCTCCTGTGGTCATGTATGGATGTGAGAGCTGGACTGTGAAGAAGGCTGAGCGCCGAAGAATTGATGCTTTTGAACTGTGGTGTTGGAGAAGACTCTTGAGAGTCCCTTGGACTGCAAGGAGATCCACCCAGTCCATTCTGAAGGAGATCAGCCCTGGGATTTCTTTGGAAGGAATGATGCTAAAGCTGAAACTCCAGTATTTTGGCCACCTCATGCGAAGAGTTGACTCATTGGAGAAGACTCTGATGCTGGGAGGGATTGGGTGAGGAGGAGAAGGGGACGACAGAGGATGAGATGGCTGGATGGCATCACTGACTCGTGGATGTGAGTCTGAGTGACCTCCAGGAGTTGGTGATGGACAGGGAGGCCTGGCGTGCTGCGATTCATGGGGTCGCAAAGAGTCGGACACGACTGAGCGATTGATCTGATCTGATCTGGCCCCCTCTTTGCTCCTTATTTTCACGTAAAGCCAGCTGTACCTGAAAAAGTTCTCCTTCCCCTGACTTTTCTACACTATCATCATCACCCATGTATTCATCATCTTCCTCTTTATCCCAGATATCACCGTCCGAGGTAGCAAGGTCCCAATCAGGGCAGGCATGGGCCAAGACAACCTGTACCTTGTGTTGACTGACTCGCCCGTTGCGGTGAAGATACTTTGTATTTAGCCCCATGCACTGCTGCTTTCTCTGACACTGTCTGGTATCTAGAAACTTGATCAGGTAAGACTCAATTTTGACATTGCAACATAGCCGTGTGGTTTTGTAAAGCCAGCATTTCTTTTTCTATTTGTACCTTTTCAGTTTCCAATTCTGCCTTCCTAGTATGTATTTTCCTATAAGCCATGAGCAAACACCAACCTTGTCTTCCAAAAAGGAATCTGTTCCTTAGCTTTCTCCAAGTTTACCATGGGAAGCTGCCCCAACATGTATAGCAGCTCAGCACACCACATTACAGTGTCCCAATTTTCATAGTCCAGCTCCATTTCTCATTCCTGAGCTAAACTGCTAAAAGAAGGATCTTCCCATTCTGGAATAGGATCAACTTTCCCACGAAAAAGCAATCGCATCTCCAAACATGCTGACTATGCCAAAAACGTTTTGCTTTGCTTCGGTGGTTCTTTTAAAGAATTCAAGATGTAGTCCACAGGTTGGTAACAGAAACCAATTTATTTAAAGTATTTTGGCTAGTACAAATCAAGGATCAAAGCAAAAGGAAAGAAGTGAATTTACAATAGCACTTAGCAAATGAATCACACCCGTCCAGGGGAAAGCACCTTCCTCTGGCTCGCAGCAGCTGGACAGTCGCCATGGTTAGTGCACCAGAGTCCCAGTGGGAGCACCATCCACTACATGCATCCATGCACGGAGGGGACCTTGCCGTGAGTCTGGGTGTGTGCCATTTTATAACTTACAAAGTTCTTTGTTCTCAAAGGAGTTCAAAGAGCTTGCACATGAGGGAAATGGAAAAAAACCTGATTGGCCCTTTGACTGGCCAGATCAAAGGAGAAAAATGGTATTCCCCAAACCCTACTGTTCCCGATCTTTATCTACTGTTGATGCTTTTCCCCTTTCTTGGTGGGTGTTTTCATGCTCCCATTCTTCATGATGTTTAAGTACATAAGCTGTTTAAGTACAAGTAATGTCTAAGTACACATGTTCTTTGGGTACAAGCAATGAACACAGTACATCATGTCACCATCTGGTACATGCTTCATCAAAACGGTGACCTAATGGCATAACTTTAAATTATTAAATAACATTTTTATTATTATTAAATAAAATTTTGTTTTTAGATATTATTATTAAATAACATTTTATTATTTAATATTATTAAATATATGTGCTATTATTATTCAATAACATTTTTATTATTAAATAACATTAAGTAACATAAATTATTAAATAACATTAAATTATTAACCACAGCACTACAAAGTGACACCTAGGAGGCAGGGGCTGCAACAGTCCTTTGGGCCCTTAAGAGGCCAAAAGACTCTACCTCCAACCACTAAGCTAAAAAAAGGGAATCTGTACATCTGTCCTCAGATTAAGCCCATTTTTCCTGTTGGCATTAAAGTTTTACATCACTTTCTTCCTGTCTCATGAACAGGTATAACAATCCTCCCATGAAGGGGTGGTTTTTGAGCTGATTGACTAATAAGAAGAGATGGAGACAATCACTTTCAGATTTTTAGTGGTCTTGTCAGAAAAAAAAAAAAAACCAAATTGGTGATGTCTAGTTCCTAGACAATAAATCTACTTTGTCTAAAAGCCCCAGAAAAATGGAGAGGGCTGACTCTGAATGATAAATTCTCTATCTGTTCAGCCCTCTCATTTCCCAGCTCATCTTACCTGGAACAGGCAGCAAGAACAAGAAGAGCAACGTAAAGAGAAGGTAGTAGAGCCTCATGGCTGCTGGCTTCCCAGCTGAGACTGGACAGGACGGTGTGGTCGCTCACTTTATAAAGGCTCCAGGTCCGCAGCCATAGGGAGAAGCATTCAGCAGCTGCAGTTCCTGTAATATTACAGTGATGACAATATGATGTATTTCCTGATGCTTCATGCCAAGGTTCCTTACAAAGCAGACCACGCCCGTTCCCCCCAGGAGTTAATTACAAACCTAAGGGAGATTCAGAGCTTGATGTGAACACAAGGCGATTCTGATGCCTGAACTCTGGGTGCTCCTGTAGGGCTGGCTCATGCCTGGCTGGCTGAGACGGGAAAGACCTGCCCACTCCTGGATGCATTCCTGGAGCATGTAGCTGGAAACTCACCTGTGCCCACTGTGGTCCTTCTACGCTTTTACCTTCTTCCTAAAGTCCTGGGAGAGTCTGAGGGCTGCTAGGAGCCACATCAGTCCAGTCCAAAGCTGGTGTATTCAGAATCTAGGTGTAAACTGGACTGAGTCTCGCCCTAAGCCTGCAGAGATACCAGAAATGGTTATGAACCAGGATAAGCTTTTAAGTAGTATGGGAAGGGAGGAAAAATGGGCTGCATTCCGGAGACATTGCCCTTGTGTCCTTGGCCTGTGATGGAGTGTGACATCTCAGGTCAAACACAGCTTATACTTTACTGCGGTCTGAAAACCACCAAATTCATGACTCAGGAAGGTGTCTCATTTTCCTTTATCAGAGACAGATGGATGATGTATTTAATGTGCTGGTGTCTTCTTACTGATGGTGTCACTCCCTCTACAAATGAGGGGCTTTGGAAGATGTATTTATGACCTCCTCCCCCTGAGAAAAAGAAGGAGATTTCTGTGCAATTTTAACAGAAAGAATGAGGTTTCTGAGAAAGTTCTGAGAGAAAGAATGTGATTTGTGGGAGAATCCTGACATAAAAAAGAATGTTTCTGAAGAATCTTCAGAGTACAAAGTAAGTTTCTGAGGAAGTTCTGACAGAAGAAGTTTTCTGAGGGGAATCTGACAAAAAATTAGATTCTGAGGATATTTTGAAAGAAAGAAGGTTTCTCAGGGAATTTTGACAGAAGAAGTTTTCTGAGGGGAATCTGACAGAAAGATGGATGTTTCTGAGGATATTTTGAGAAAGAGAAAGCAGTTTCTGAGGGAATATTGTTAGAAAGATGTATGTTTTTGAGAGAATTCTGACAGAAAGAAGGATGATTCTGAAGGAATTGTCACAGACAGAAGGAGGTTTCTGATGGAATTCTAACAGAAAGAATGAGGTTTCTGTGGGAAATGATGAAAAGTAGATTTCTGAGGTAATTCTGACTGAAAGAGTGATTTTTTAAAGATTGTTTTCATCTATAGGTTTTACAGAATATTAAGTAGAGTTTCCTGTGGTATACAATAGGTCCTTATGGATTATTTATTTTATATGTAGTTGTGTGTATATTGTTGTTCTTCAGTCAGTAAGTTGTGCCTGACTCTTTGTGACCCAATGGACTGCAATATGCCACACTTTCCTATCCTTCACTATCTTTTGGAATTTGCTCAAATTCATGTCCTTTTAGTTGATGGTGTAATCTAACCATCTCATTCTGTCACCACTTCTCCTTTTGCCTTTACTCTTTCCCAGCATCAGGGTCTTTTCCAATGAGATGGCTCTTCACATCAGGTGGCCAAAGTATTGGAGTCCATCAACAGTCCTTTAAAAGAATATTCAGGGTTAATTTCCTTTAGGATTGACTGGTTTGATCTTCTTTCAGTCCAAGGAACTCTCAAGAGTCTTCTCCAACACAACAGTTTGAAAGCATTAATTCTTTGGCACTCAGCCTTCTTTATAGTCCAACTTTCACATCAGTAAATGACTATTGGAAAAAACCATAGCTTGACTAGATGGACCTTTGTTGGCAGAATGATGTCTCTGCTTTTTAATATGTTGTCTAGGTTGATCATAACTTTTCTTCCAAGGACCAAGTGTCTTTTAATTTCATGGCTGCAGTCACCATCTGCAGTGATTTTGGAGCCCAAGAAAATAAAGTCTGTCACTGCTTCCACTTTTCCCCCTTTTATTTGCCATGAAGTGATGGGACTGCATGTCATCATCTTAGTTTTTTGAATGTTGAGTTTTAAACCAGCTTTTTCACTCTCCTCTTTCAGCCTTATCTACAGGCTCTTCGGTTCCTCTTCACTTTCTGCCATTAGAGCAGTATCATGTACATATCTGAAGCTGTTGATATTTCTCCCAGCAATCTTGATTCCAGACTGTGATTCATCCAGCCCAGCATTTCACATAATGCATTCTCCATATATGTTAAATAAATAGGATGACAATATGGTAGCTATACACTGAACAATGTTGAATTTGTGATCTCTGAAGAAGATTTAGCTTTGGGACCAGGGACCAGGCTTGATCACTCAAGAGCTTTTGTGTAGCAGAGTTTTATTAAAATGAAAAAGTACAGAGAAAGTTTCAGCATAGACATCAGAAGACGGAGTGCCCCAGAAGGAAATGGTGACCCACTCCAGTGTTCTTGCCTGGAGAATCCCAGGGATAGGGGAGCCTGGTGGGCTGACGTCTATGGGGTCACACAGAGTCGGATACAACTGAAGCGACTTAGCAACAGCAGCAGCAGCATACTTTACCAGGCCCACTCCCACAATATACAAGATTAGTCAGAAGGTTCATGTCCAGCAAGATATGTTGCTATTATAAATCATTAGTACAGAGCTTAAGGGAAAACATATCCTTGAGCAAGATGAGTTATTTTGTTGTGCAATCATTAGCTCTGGGCTTAAAGAAAGTTAGTCTTAAAGATTGTTGTCATAACAACTCAGAGTTTAAGAAAAAATGTCTTATGTGACTAAGACAAAGCAATATAGAAAAAAACCATTTTTCCCTTTTCTCCTCCTTGAGGGCTCCAAGACCTCTTCATCCTTAAGGGCCCTACACTCCTTATCAACCTTCCTAAGGCTTAGCTCTCTCAAATCTACAGCCTTGTCTTACTCCTTTTCAATTTTGTACCAGTTAGTTGTTCCATGTAGGGTTCTAACAGTTGTTCTTTTGTCCTGCATACAGTTTTCTCAGGGACAGGTGGTTGTCTGATCTTCCCATCTCTTTAAGAATTTCCCACAGTTTGTAGATCCACACAGTAAAAGGCTTAGCATAGTCAATGAAGCAGAATTAGATGGGTTTTTTTTTTTGGGGGGGGGGAGGAATTCCCTTGCTTTGTCTATAATCTTACAAAAGTTGGCAATTTTATTTCTGGTTTCTCTGCCTTTTCTAAATCCAGCTTGTATATCTGAAAGTTCTCAATTCACATACTGTTGATACCTAGCTTGAAGGATTTTGAGCATAATCTTACTAGCATGGGAAATGAGTATAATTGTATGGTAGTTTGAACGTTGTTTGGCATTGCTCTTCTTTGGGATTGGAATAAAATCCAAATCTGACCTTTTTCAGTCCTGTGACCACTGCTGAGTTTTCTAAATTTGCTGACATGTTGAGTGCAGCACCTTAACAGCATCATCCTTTAGGATTTGAAATAGATCAGCTGGATTCCATCATCTCCACAATCTTTGTTAGTAGTAATGCTTCCTAAGGCCCACTTGACTTCACACTCCAGAATGTGTGGCTCTAGGTGAGTGACCACACCATCATGGTTATCTACGTCATTAAGACCTTTTTTTGTATAGTTCTGTATATTCTTGCTACCTCTTCTTAATCTCTTTTGCTTCTGTTAGGTCCTTATCATTTATGTCCTTTACTGTGCCCATCCTTGCATGAAATACTTCCTTGATCTGTCCAGTTTTCTTGAGGAGATCTCTAGTCTTTTCCATTCTATTGTTTTTCTCTACTTCTTTGCATTGTTCATTTAGGAAGTCCTTCTTACCTCTCCTTGCTATTCTCTGGAACTCTGCATTCAGTTAGGTATATCTTTTACTTTCTCCCTTACTTTTCAAGTCTCTTCTTTCCTCATCTATTTGTAAAACCTCCTCAGACAACCATTTTGCCTTCTTGCATTTCCTTTCCTTTTGGATGTTTTTGGTTACTGACTCCTGTACAATGTTATGAACCTCTCTCCATAGTTCTTCAGGCACTCTGTGTACCAGATCTAATCCCTTCTATCTATTTGTTGTATGTATGCTGCTGCTAAGTCGCTTCAGTCGTGTCCGACTCTGTGCGACCCCATAGATGGAAGCCCACCAGGTTCCCCCATCCCTGGGATTCTCCAGGCAAGAACACTGGAGTGGGTTGCCATTTCCTTCCCCAATGCATGAAAGTGAAAAGTGAAAGTGAAGTTGCTCAGTCGTGTCCAACTCTTAGCGACCCCATGGACTGGAGCCTACCAGGATCCTCCGTCCATGGGATTTTCCAGGCAAAAGTACTGGGGTGGGGTGCCATTGCCTTCCCCGTGTTGTATGTATATGTCAGTCCTAATCTCCCAATTTATCCTTCCCTCTCTTGGAACTTGCTATTCTTTTCCTTCTTCCTATAAGAAAATGATCATCTTTAGTATTTCTCCTAAATAATGATTTTGAATACAAAGTGCCTTAATTCCAGCTGAGGAACTCATGAGGGCTTGGGGCAAATGTTAGCCTTTCTATTTCTCTAGTATTCTGAGTAAATTTGATGAGTTCATATCTATTTATCACACAATTGCACACATGTTTGGGGTTGAGTTAACAATTACAATTACTCCTCCTCTTTTGTTGTTTTGAATTATAGCCAAAGACCTATTTCTTAGAAATGGTTGGGGAGAGTGACTACTTCACTTATGGGCATTGTGCTGATGATTTCTATCAGTTGAGTCATTAAGATGTATGAGACACCTGAGGCTGTCACTTTACATATGCATATTTATTATATGCATTATATTTATATGCATTACTAGAATTTAAAATACCCATTTCCAATTTATTTTCTTTATATAACTTTATTCAGCTCTGCATCATATTATTAGTTCTATAGAAAAGGGAAACCAGAACCATCTTAATGAGTTTTATTTGAAAATAACTTCCATTAGTATGCAAGCTAAACCTGTATTTTCAATGATTATTGTATATTCCAATTGATCATATATTTATTAATAGTATATACTTATTATATTTTCCCAATTCTTTTATCTAATGCTGTGTACTCTGCTAGAAAAGCTACAACTTCTTAGCTGTTTGGGAAACTGAAAACTGTCAAAAATGGAAAGAGGCTTTTAGCCATGAGGTGTCATGGTTTGTCTTTTCTTGAGTGGAACAGTGATGGCTAACAGGATTAGGAGGCAGAGTCTGCTTTGCTGAGCCCAGATGCTTTCCTCCTTCAGCCTTATCACCTCCTATTCTATAGCTGACAAAATTTCCCATGATGTATGCCAATTCAGGTTTTATTGAGCATATGAATCTAAAATAATACAGTATCTTCTGTGGCAAACTATATCATATTTAAAAGCTTTTTTTAACTTTTAAGTTTTCAAAAATGTAATAAAATGATAATGTGTTCATTAAATATAAGTTAAAAGGAACCTATCGGTTTATATTATTCAAATCTAACATGAACTTCATTAAAAAAATTATTTCTTTATTGAATCCTTGTTTTATTTTGAGTGGATTAGACAAGCAAGGGGAGAAGAGAGAATGAAATAAACTAGACAAAGATGAAGGATTTATTTCAAAATGCCATTCTAGAAATTTGTGGGGCAACCAATTTGTCTTCTCAACCTTTGACATTTATCTCTAGTCCTCCTAAAATATAACTAGTCTTCATCATCTCAGTTTTGAGGCTCTTCAGTTACAAAGGATATCTTAACAATTATGGATAATCAAAGTTTTATCAAAACATTTATATTCATATAAAAACCCAGAATGTTCTAGATAATTTATTATTAACATATCCACATCTGAAAGTTTTGTTATCTGAGGAAATTTCAGTGTAACCAAATTAAACCAAACTTTATTTCAGTGCAACTGAATTAAATCAAACTCACTAAAATGAGTGAAGAACTCCCATGGAGATATGTCTGTGTGTGTAGAAACACAAAGGAGGGAGACATTGCCTTGCTTTGTGAGATGGGTGTGGAGAGCATCTGGAGGAAGGCTAAGCAGAGGTGTTTGTGGAGTCATTTGGCCTCGTTCAGTAGATTTTTTTCCATCCTGTGAAACCTGTGTCCTGTAATATTCTTGTCCTCTCTCTCCCCCTTTCATTTTCTTAGCTATAAAGTACAAATCCACAGTGCAACGCAGGTGGTGTAGAAAACATGGGTTTGATCCTTGGTTTGGGAAGATTCCCTGGAGCAGGTTGTAGCAACCCACCCCAGTATTCTTGCCTGGAGAATCTCATGGGCAGAGGAGCCTGGTGGGCTGCAGTCCATAGGGTTGCAAAGAGTTGGACACGACTGAAGGGACTGAGTATACACACACAGAACAAAGTACGAATGATCCAGAATTACTATGTGGAAATGATTCCAGCCAGAATGTGGGATGATCTCGTGGCACATTTGGAAAGAAGGAACAGGGCTCACTGAGTCCTTAGCTCTCTGTCGTCTACCCATGAGCCTCCTCACAGGGAAGAGTTCTTGTGTCTAACTCCCCCAGGGCCTGGGGAAAGGGGGCGAGACCAGCCTCAGCTAGTGTCGGTAGGACTGAGTGGAACAAAAGCCTCCAGCTCAGGTGCCTGGTTAGCAGGATCATGTGATGAACAGACCTTGAGTCAGGCCACCCAGGTAGGTCTATCTTAACAGTGAAAATGATTTTTGTTCAGAGTCAGATGAAGAAGAAGGCTGATATTCCCCTTTCGATAAGCAAAGCTACCTATTGTTATTTCTTACCCTTATGATTTTTTTTTCTTATTTTAAAACTTTATCTTTTTTAAGAGAATCATTTTTAGGGTATGAGATGGCCTGTCATTTAGTTGAGTCTTATAGTTCTTAAGATGCTGTCAGTGCATTGAGAAGAAGTTCCCCAGGGATGAATACAAATAGAATTAGGACATTTATTTCCAGTCAATGGAGAAAAAACAAATTTAAGAGGAGTCTGTATAACTTATCCTCAAGTTCTGGAGCTCTGGGCCAAGCTGGAGCCTGTGAAGTTCATGCATGTGTTCTAGAGTTTGAAAAGCCTACAGTTGGCTCTTATCAAGGAGATTTTGATTTGGGAACTGGCGTTGGATAGGGAAAAAATATCCACCACTTTCTACAACATCTTTTGTCTTCATTACATATGCCAATGGGCTGTTCTGTAGTGGTGCAGCCTCCGTCTTTGCACACCCCCTTCAGCAGATTACATTGTTTCTGTCCCGGAATAAGGCCAGTTCTTGCTGCACAGAAAGAGATTTAACAACGTCATTAATTCACCGTCCATGTACTGATAGTGTACATAAAGCAATACATTTACAGAAGAATGGCTTCGAGATAGAATAAATGATATTACCTAGTATTACTGATACCCTTTATCTATTTCTACACAGTTGCTGGTGGTTTCTCAGGCTCCGTTCTGTTTGGGTACCTCAAAAGATAATTATCTCAGGATTAGAAAAGAAGGAAGCTACCCTACACTTGAAACTCCTTCTGTGGCAGAACCAGGAAGAGAAACTCTAAAGAAAGAATAGTGGAAGTAGTGTTAAAAAAAAGGAAAGACATCTCAGGCTCATGCTGCTGCTGCTGCTAAGTCACTTCAGTCGTGTCCAACTCTGTGCGACCCCATAGATGGAAGCCCACCAGGCTCCCCCGTCCCTGGGATTCTCCAGGCAAGAATACTGGAGTGGGTTGCCATTTCCTTCCCCAATGCATGAAAGTGAAAAGTGAAAGTGAAGTCGCTCAATCGTGTCCGACTCTTAGCGACCCCATGGACTGGAGCCTACCAGGATCCTCCATCCATGGGATTTTCCAGGCAAAAGTACCAGGGTGGGGTGCCATTGATAGGCTGCCTAAAACCTGTAGATGATCCTAATTTAAGGGTAAACTGAAATACCTGGGTGATAGAGATACTAGTGATCTACCACTTCCCAGTATAAAGTCTGGCGGACTTGCCCTTCTTGTTCTTTTTTATTAATTTGTTTGTTTTTGGCTGCACCGTGTCTTTGGTGCTGAGGCCAGGTTTTCTCTCTCTGTGGCAAGTAGGGGCCACTCTTTGTTGTGGTGCAGGAGCTTCTCCTTGCAGTGGCTTCTCTTGTTGCAGAACATGGGCTTTAGGGCGCTCAGGCTCAGCAGTTGTGGCACACAGGCTTACTTGCCCTGTGGCATGTGGGATCTTCCCGGACCAAGGATTGAACCTGTGTTCCCTGCATTGGCAGTTGGATTCTTAACCACTGGGCCAGTAGGGAAGTCCTTGCCCTCATTCTTGAAACATCCCTGCAGATTTAGCATTGGCTTCTGTAGCTTTTGCTGGTGCGTAATCCCATGACATGTGTGGCACATTTTCTGGTATAAACTACTGCTGTCTTCTAGGGGCCTTCTTGCCGTTCTTTGCATGCACTGTGGTTTCTTCTGCATCGGGGAAATTACACTGGCTTCTTCCTTTGCCAGAAGCATTGAGGGCTCCTTGCAAGTGGTTTATCCATGAACATTTAACCTTCTAGTTTTCAGCTCAAAAGGCATACCTCAAGAAACTCTTCCCAGATGCTGCAAATCGACCATGACCACATGCTTCAGGCACTTTTAATACTCTGTTTCTCTTCATTGTACTTGGCAAACTTTATAATTATAGATAAATTTGTTATCATTTACCTAGTGTCTGTCTTTTGTACTGTGGGAAAACGCCCTTCCTTTTGCTTCCCACTGCATCTTTTGTGTTTCCCACAGCCCATGGGAAGTAGCAGGCACTCAGTACACACTCTTTACCACTGAATGTAGTTATGTATTCTTTGACGCCACACACACTATTTTTCTCTTATTCCTTCTAAAACTTCCTGGCTCTAGCCTGTTTTTGACTGTCTGGTCCCCACTCTTGGATATACAATTGTATTTGTGGGTGTCCAGTCCCTAGGAACTTCTCTAAATCTTAGGCCTAGATTTCTTGGAGTCTTATTTTCCTGTCAGTTATTTCTGGTCTTTGTTTTAGGATAATCTTTTTAAAAATTGTTTTTCACCCTACGACTGAACCACTGCTGTATCCTTTGTCCTACTCAAGTGATGACTGTTGGCTGAATCTTTACTTCCAGGAGAACTATTCCCCCTTAACATTTTCTTCTTTAATTAAAAAAAAAAAAAAAAGGTCCTTAACATGAGGTACATATGACTTTGGATGGAGACAGTAATTTATGTTGAATTGAATTTAGCTTAAGTGGTGGAAAGCAAGCATGAGCAAAAAATTAAAAATAAAATAAAATACTCACTAATCAATCATGCAGACATAATTGCCTGGAGGCAACTGCTTTCAGCAATCTGAGAATTTATCACTATTATCTAATTTTAAGGAACACTGATCAGGGAAATCTACAGACTAGTGTAAGTCATCCGAATAATAATGCCAGAATATTAAGCTGATTGGACATGCCTACCACAAACACTGAAGAAAAAGAGTTTAGAGTTAAGTGAAGTAACATGTTTCAAAGACACTGTGACTCCCCAAAGAAGAACCTTAAAAATCTTCTCAGGTTCCTCAGTGTCTAATTAGGAGATTATAAAGCCTGCAAGAGATTAGAGTTACCACTTTGTGGGCATAGATTAATGGAAACAACACTGACCCAGATTAAAAATACTTGGTTCAACAATGAGGTCCTACTCTGAAACACAGGGAACGCTGCTCAATGTCATATGGTGGCCTGGATGGGAAGGCAGTTTGGGGGGAGAATGGATTCATACATATGAACAGTTGAGTCCCTTTGCTGTCTACCTGAAACTATCACAACATTGTTAATTGGCTATAGTCCAATATAAAATAAAAATTAAAAAGAAATACTCAGTTCCAGCTGCAGTGTTGCCCCTACCTATGTGATCTTAGTGAAAACATTCTTTATGTGGACATGGATCTTCTTATCTGTAAAATTAAGAAATTAACTATTAAATTGCCTTCTATCTTTAAGTCCTTAACATTGTATAATTTTATGTTAGCTGTCACTGCAAGTGTGTCATCTTCTGACAGAACTGAGGGCCAGATGAGAATTATGTGAACTCCCTCAAGAGTTCACAAATCAAGGGTACAACTATGCATCAGAGTTCCTAAGATAGTCATGCTGCTGCTGCTGCTGCTGCTGCTAAGTCACTTCAGTCGTGTCCGACTCTGTGCGACCCCACAGACGGCAGCCCACCAGGCTCCCCCGTCCCTGGAATTCTCCAGGCAAGAATACTGGAGTGGGTTGCCATTTCCTTCTCCAATGCATGAAAGGGAAAAGTGAAAGTGAAGTCGCCCAGTCGTGTCCGACTCTTAGCAATTCCATGGACTGCAGCCCACCAGGCTCCTCCATACATGGGATTTTCCAGGCGAGAGTACTGGAGTGGGGTGCCATTGCCTTCTCCGAAGATAGTCATAGATCAAGTAAAGATCAAACAAGTCAATATATTCGATTGTATTTGAAAGAATGTTATAAATGATTCGAGGAAGAGAGAGAGTTACCCAAATGAACCCAGATGTTGAGGGGTGGAAACACCCTGCCATAAACAGTTTTACAAGGATGTAAATGACCCAGCCTGAAAATGACAAGTTCCCTTTCTCCCTTATCTACACTTTAATATTCCAGCTTCTCAGTCATGAGCACCAAGGATGTACCTCAAACTGTTAGAATTCCTTCCTGCTTATTTTGCATTATGCTTAAAATTTTGCCACTGAAGCACCATCCCAAACTTCTGTGCTTTTTCCAAATTCCCCTGCCCCCTGTTGGTTTTTAATAACTTGATAGAATTCTTTTTTGTTGTTGTTGTTGAGTTGTCTTACACACCTAACTTGCACCCTTCACCAATATTCCTTTGCCAATAGACTCCAGGTCACTTTCATTCACTAACCAAGTCTGACCCAATAGCTGCCATTTCCACTGTCTCTTTTGGAGATGGGGGCCCTTGTGAAAGCTACTTGATTTGTATCCTTGTGTCAGATGTCAAGGCTTCTCCCCCTCCCCCTATATTTGAGCTCCCTTTTGTAATCACGGAGCTCTTGGAACTTGTTTTCTGTTGGTGGAAATCCTTGTCCTTCTTCCTAATTTGGACCCCATCAGTTCTAAGGAAGATGCTCATGTTGGACCTCTGTATCCCTGAGACTGTGCGTTAGGGTCTGAGTCAAGATGGCCATAGTATAACTCAGTGTCTGAGTAGGTCTCCTAAGAGACCCAGCTCTACAGTTATTTGCCACCTACCTTTTGGTATTATAGCCAAAGAGAGAAGGAGAACAGAAAGCAATAAATGGAGCCTCATGGTTGAATGCCTGGTAGAGCAGTGAGTAATCGGGAACAGCAGGATACAGCGCCTTTTATCTGCTTCTGCAGACCAAGAGTCCTTTTAGTCAGTGAAGCTTAACAAGTAAGAAAATAAAACAGCTTCCGCTGGAATGTTTCCAAACCCTGGGCTCTCTAAATTTGGTGACAAATTAACCTAACCACTGGAGACAATGATGGCTTATCCTGTACTTTTTCTGTGGGCTTTCACATTTTTCAGAGGTCAGTATCTCTGACCAGCATCTTTTGAAGGCTCATTGAGTGCAAAGTCCTGGTTACCAAAAAGTCCTCTGTGTTGTAAGGGGACTCTTTATCATACGAGGAAGAAAATAATTGCATAAGGTCCATTTATGGAAAAAAGAAGCTGTACTTTTAAGTTATTTCTTTAAAAGAGAGGCCAGTATTACAAATGTATTATGTTCTTAGTAGCATCTGAAAGGTAAATACACTGAGTTCACATTGAAAACTAAAATTTTCTCATCCATTATAACTCTTTGTTTAATTGTCCCATATGACAAGGTTGGTGAGAACAGAAGAGTCAAAGAGCATAATATTTCCTCAATCACCATGTATTGTCTAAAGACTCTATGCCAAAAACTTAAGGAGACATGCAGCCTTTCCATATAGCCAAAGCTATGGTTTTTCCAGTAGTCATGTACAGATGTGAGAGTTGGACTGTAAAGAAGGCTGAGCACCAAAGAACTGATGCTGTTGAACTGTGGTGTTGGAGAAGAACCTTGAGAGTCCCTTGGACTGCAAGGACATCCAACCAGTCCATCCTAAAGGAAATAAGTCCTGAATATTCATTGGAAGGACTGATGCTGAAACTGAAGCTCCAGTACTTTGGCCACCTGATGCAAAGGACCAACTTATTAGAAAAGACTCTGATGCTGGGAAAGATTGAGGGCAGGAGGAGAAGGGGACGACAGAGGATGAGATGGTTGGATGGCATCACCAACTCAATGTACATGAGTTTGAGCAAACTCTGGGAGTTGTTGAAGGACAGGGAAGTCTGGTGTGCTGCAGTCCATGGAGTCACAAAGATTCGGGCAGAACTAAGCAACTGAGCAACAACAGTCTTTCCACCTACCATATAGAAACAAAGTATATGCCTAAAGCCTTTGGACAGTAACCAATTGACCTAAAACCAATTTATGGCTTTATGACACATTTATCTAAATTCACTTATTTTTGCCTTTATAAGCTTTCATATGTAATTGCTTTGTGGGGAAATTTTTCTATACTTTTATGTCTTCTCTTATGACTGTCCTGTGCTTAGTTGCTCAGCCATTTCCAACTCTTTGCTACACTTTGGATGGTAATCTGCCAGGCTTCTCTGTCCTAGGGATTCTCCAGGCAAGAATACTGGAGTAAGTTGCCATGCCCTACTCCAGGGGATCTTCCCATCCAAGGGATCAAACCTGCGTATCTTCTCCTGCATTGGCAGGTGGGTTCTTTACCATTAGCGCCACCTGGGAATGTTTATTAACTAATGTGTTTTACTTATTTTACATATTTTTACAAATTGAGATACAGTTGACACAGAATTTTGTGTAACTTTAAGGTATAGAGTATGTCAATTTGATACGTTTGCCTATTATAGTAGGATTGTCACCACTGTGTTAGCTAACACCTCTCCTAGGTCACCTTTTTCTTTGTGTGTGTGTGTGTGTGTGTGTGTGTGTGTGTGTGTGTGTGTGGTGAAGACAAGATCTAGTTTCCCATTACTTTGAGTTTATAATACAGTATTATTGACTATAAGCACTATTTTGTGCCTTAAATCTCCAGAACTTACTTATCTACTAGTTGTAAGTTTGCACCCTTAAATAGGAAGAAGAAAATGGCAACCCACTCCACTATTCTTGCCTGGAGAATAGCACGGACAGAGGAGCCTGGAAGGCTACAGTCCATGGGGTCCTAAGAGTTGGACACAACTTAGCGACTAAACCACCACAACCACTCTTAAATAACATCTCCCCAATTCCTCCAACCCAAGCCCATGGTAACCACCATTCTGCTCTCTGTTTTTATGAGTTTTGCCTGTTTACATTCCACATAAAAGTGGTATCATACAGTATTTGTCTTTCTATGTTGGACTCACCTCACTTTGACATAATGCCCTCAAGGCACATCTAGTTGGTAGAAATGACAGATCAGATCAGATCAGTCACTCAGTCGTGTCCGACTCTTTGCGACCCCATGAACTGCAGCACGCCAGGCCTCCCTATCCATCACCAGCTCTCGGAGGTCACTCAGACTCACATTCATCGAGTCAGTGATGCCATCCAGCCATCTCATCCTCTGTCGTCCCCTTCTCCTCCTGCCCTCAATCCCTCCCAGCATCAGAGTCTTCTCCAATGAGTCAACTCTTCGCATGAGGTGGCCAAAATACTGGAGTTTCAGCTTCAGCATCATTCCTTCCAAAGAAATCCCAGGGCTGATCTCCTTCAGAATGGACCGGTTGGATCTCCTTGCAGTCCAAGGGACTCTCAAGAGTCTTCTCCAACACCACACTTCAAAAGCATCAATTCTTCGGCGCTCAGCCTTCTTCACAGTCCGGCTCTCACATCCATACATGACCACAGGAAAGACCATAGCCTTGACTAGGCGAACCTTTGTTGGCAAAGTGATGTCTGTGCTTTTGAATATGCTATCTAGGTTGGTCATAACTTTCCTTCCAAGGAGTAAGCGTCTTTTAATTTCATGGCTGCACTCACCATCTGCAGTGATTTTGGAGCCCAGAAAAATAAAGTCTGACACTGTTTCCACTGTTTCTCCATCTATTTCCCATGTAGTAATGGGACCAGATGCCATGACAGGAGTTCCTTTTTTTCTCATGACAGAGTAATATTTTACTGTATATGCACACCATATCTTCTTTATCCATTCATCCATTGATGGACACTTGGGTTGTTGTCTCATCTTGGCTATTGTGAATAATACTGGAATGCTGGAATGTGGGAGTGCAGATAGTTCTTGAGGATTCTGATTTTATTTCCTTTGTGTATATACCCCAAGGTGAGATTGCTGGATCATATGGTGACTATTTTTACTTTTTGAAGAACATCCATGCTGTTTTCTGTAACAATTGAATCATTTCACATTCCACTAACAGTGCACAAGTTTCTCTTTTCTCCACATCCTCACCAACACTTGTTATCTCATCTTCTTGATGATAGCCATTATGGTAGGTGTGCAGTAATATTTTGTTGTGGTTTTGATTTGCATTTCCTGATACTGAGACTCTTTTCATGTACCTGTTGGTCATTTGTATGTTTCTTTGGAAAAAGCTGTTCAATTTCTTTGACAATCTTTTAAAAAATTGGGTTATTCAGTTTTTGGTTTTGAGTTGTATGAGTTCTTCACATATTTATACATATTAACCCTTATCTGATGTATCATTTGCAATATTTTCTCACATTCTATAGATTGCCTTTTCATTTTTTAAATTTTTGTTTATTTATTTGTTTTTGGTTGCACTGGGTCTTCGTTGCTGCTTGCAGGATACTCTCTAGTTGTGGTGGGAGGGCTTTCCATTGTGGTGACACCTCTTTTTGTGGAGCATAGGCTCTAGGTTCAGACTCTCAGTAGTTGTGGTTCATGTGCTTAGTTGCTCCATGGCATGTGGGATCTTCCCAGACCAGGGATGGGACCCATGTCTCCTGCATTGACAGGAAGATTCTTATCCACCCTAAATCCACCTTTTCATTTCTGAAGATTGTTTCTATTGCAGTGCATAGCTTTTTTAGTTTGATGTGTTCTTGCTTGTTAATTTTTACTTGTTGCTTTTGGTGTCACATCCCAAAAAAAATCTTGTTGCCAAGGCAAATGTCAAGTTTTCCCCTATTTTCTTTTAGAAGTTTTATGGTATAGGATCTTATGTTTAAGTCCTTAATTCATTTCAAGTTAACTTTTTGTGAGTGGTATAAGGTAGGGGTACAATTTCAGTGCTCTCCATGTGATTATCCAGTTTTTTCAACACCGTTTATTGGAGAGATTGTCATTTCCCCGTTGAGTGTTCTTGGCTCCCTTGTCAAACATTAGTTGATTTCATAAATACTGCATTATATGCTGAAAGAAGGGGAGTCTTCACTACCAAACCACACTTCCTTAATCATTGAAGTTTTACATGTGACTGAAAACTGACTCCTTCTAAGGACAACTTTGAGGTATGTAGTTGAACTCAAGTCCTAAGGGTATGCAAGGAAAGTGAGACCTTATGATTCTAGGGAAGAAAGTGAAGTTGTAGTCAGAAGTTGTGACACATCGAAAATCTATTTAAAAGGGGTATTGAAAGCATACCCTTGAAAGAGGTTACTATGTTTTTTACAGTAAAAAATGTTTAGGTTCTAAAAAGGAGAATTATTTGTGTAGAGGAAAGCAATTGAGAATCTCTAAGTTATCACAATGTTTCCTCATTGCAGGAGGACATCGATATATTTTTGTTGTTAACTGAGGTTTTATTTGTTAGTACATGTATTTCTGTTGGTCTTAAACCTTCTGTTCCCTCCTTTTTGATCTCATCTCTTTGCAGTTATTTGTCATGCACTTATAATACTTATATATCACCTCAAATTATTTCCTCTTGCCTCATTCCAGTTTTCTCCCATTTCCCTATTTATATTCCTCCACTCCCGGATCATTTCTAAATTTGGTTTTTGCATTTTCTTTGAACTCTCTGTGTGTCTATTTAATTGCACTGTATATAAAGATATCATCATCTTTGCAACTTTGTTGGTTAATTTTTTTTTTACCTTTCTGTGACAAATTTTTAAATATTTGTTAAATAAATGGCCTTTCTTACTTTTTTTCTTATGTTTTTCATTGGAGTATAATTGCTTTACAGTGCTGTTAGTTTCTGTTGTAAAATGAAGCGAATCAGCTATACACACACACACACACACACATATGTATATAAAACCCCTCTCTCCCACCCCACCCCCATCCTACCCATCTAGGTCATTGTAGATTGCCCAGCTGAGCTTCGTGTGCTTTATAGCAACTTCCCACTGGCTAGTTTACACATTGTAGTGCATATATATCAACCCCAACCTTTCTTACTTTTAAAGAGATTTTCTGGATCTGAAAATGAGTCTCAAAGCAGTTATCAGGTAGATGTGAACTCATTTTATATATATATGCAAGGGATGATAGAAGTTGATAATAAAAACAATAATGTTTAATATATACATTCTAAAATGTTTAGACACAAAGACATTTCCTTTTCGATGATTTTTCAAGTTTCATTTCGCAATCTTCTTACGGAGTGCTTGATAATCTGAATAGATAATGGGCACTGGAACTGGCAAAAGAATCCACCACACACGACAGCATTTCCACCTTCTGCGGCAGGTGCCAAGTATATCCTCTGTCAATTTGCAGGTGTCTCTTCTGCAAACACCATTCAGATTGAGACAGTGGTTTACTGCAGATGATAAACCACTTCTTACTGCAGAAGAGTCTGTAAGATCATTAGTCCATGAAGGGAATATAAACCTGTAAATTTTGGTGTGAGATTAAAAGAGTTCTAGGATGAGCATTTCTAGGTGGAGGAAAGAAACTGGACAAAGAGTCCATCCAACTGCTTCATCACATGCACTGACTCCTTTTTGCCCGAGAGCCAAAACAATGACAAAGTGCTCCCTCCTTTCCTTATATGTTTAGTCTTCAAATGTAACCTTGGTAAATGTTGAACAATGAAGGGATGGAAAAATGTATGTTCTAAATACACCAATATCCTTATTTTCACTCCTTTATATGGACCTTCAACCAGTATTTCCCAAATGTCTTCTATTCACTAAGCATTTTTTGCACTAGTAATAGAACAGTGAGAATGGCAGAAATGTTTCTATTTCTCATAGCACCTACAGTCAGTGAGGAAAAACTGACCATACAAAAATAGAATAAGATAATTTCAGAAAGTGATAAGTGGTTAGAACACAATAATACAATAATGGGCCAGTTATAGTCTGGAGGATGGAGTTAATAAAAATAGACTGAGAAAGGCTTTCTGAGGATAGCATTTGAACTGAGATTTGAGTGATGAAAATGAGATAGACAAACAGATATCCATGTGAGGAAATGATAGGCATATAGGGAACAAGGTCCCTTGCTTAGTTTATTTGAAGAACAGAAAGACCTGTGTGGATGGTGCATATTGGGGGAAAAAAAGAACTTTGATAAGAAATAAGGTGACCTTGATTTAACAGAGTCAGGACATTTGGGGCTTGTAGGTCACAGGAAGCTTGTAGACTCATATAGTTAACATTGCAGCTTCCTTCCGTCAGCTTCTTGATGCTCAATCTTCTTTAAAAATGTTTGGCATTTTCACCTCCTATTTCCTACAATCCATTTAGATATGGGGTAAGGGAAAGTTTCAGGAAAAAAGACCCTGTGAGTACTTAGTTGTGGTACCAGTTTATTCTACACTCATAGAAAGAGGAGAGTGAGAAAGTTGGCTTAAAACTCAAGATTCAGAAAACTAAGACCATGGCATCCAGTCCCATCACTTCATGGCAAATAGATGGGGAAACAGTGGAAGACTTTATTTTGGGGGCTCCAAAATCACTGCACATGGTGACTGCATCCATGAAATTAAAAGACACTTGCTCCTTGGAAGAAAAGTTATGATCAACCTAGACAGCTTATTAAAAAGCAGACATTACTTGGCCAACAAAGGTCTGTCTAGCCAAAGCTATGGTTTTCCAGCAGTTGTGTATGGATGTGAGAGTTTGACTATAAAGAAAGCTGAGCACCAAAGAATTGATGCTTTTGAACAGTGGAATTGGAGAAGACTCTTGAGAGTCCCTTGGACAACAAGGAGATCCAACCAGTCCATTCTAAAGGAGATCAGTCCTGAATATTCATTGGAAGGACTGATGTTGAAGCTGAAACTCCAATACTTTGGCTACCTGATGAGAAGAACTGACTCATTTGAAAAGACCCTGATGCTGGGAAAGAATGAAGGTGGGAGGAGAATGGCATGATGGAAGATGAGATGGTTGGATGGCATCACCGACTTAATAGACATGAGTTTGAGTAAGCTCCGGGAGTTGGTGATGGACAGGGAAGCCTGGCATGCTGCAGTCCATGAGGTCGCAAAGAGTCGGACACAATGACTGAGTAACTGAACTGAGCTGAACTGAATAGAAAACCTCTCAATCTCTTCATGTTTCAATATTCTCAGAAAGAAGTAGAGGTTATTTTTTCTTTCCAAATTAGATATGATCTACCAAACTCAATGGACAAGGAAATTTTCATCATGGAGTGTATCAATCAGAGGAAAAGTAAATTTGTAGACATTCTCAATGATCCTTTCAATTAAATCTTAAGAAAGTAAAAGGTACTAGAAAGCTGAAAATTGGTCATTGTGTCCAGACCATTATTTCCTCCCAGTAACTTATATGATAGAAAATTTAATTTACTAAGTAGCTTAGAGCTAAATAAATTAGCATTCTAGTAAAAAAAAAATCTATCTAAAACAAGAGTTAGGAAACAGTTATTAGCTTCACTTTGGAATTAACCTATGTGTTGAGAATTTGCATAGTGTCAATATTTTACCACTCAAGAAATAATACAAAGTCCATTTAATAATGGATAAAGTCTATTAAATAAGTTATTTTGAGTGTAATCTTGTTCAATATATTTATATTTCTCTATTGAGGCCATTCCTAGCTAAGAATGATAAGTCAATATTTTTAGATTAAAATTTGTTATGTTGTTCCCATTTACTGTAACAGAATGACACAGACAATATACTCACTTGGTCAAGTAACTGAAACATGTGTTTGAAGGGGAGAATGGAAAAGTAAATCAACATTGACTCTTGGTAAACATTATTTTTTAAATAGGAAGAGAAGAGTATTGCTTTAACCAAGTTAAAGTTTGAACACAAAAATTCAGGTAATATTTCATAGTAAAATATAGCTTTAATTCCATGAAAATCAGAAATAAAATAAGAATGTCCACAGTCAATATTACATAAATATAGTTTTGAAATATTTGAAACATGCCATGAGTCATAAGAAGGAAAGTCAATGACTACTTGAACCCTTCCTTCAGTATCTCCCCAGATGCCATGGGAACGATGTAAGTAACATTTTGACAGAATGTGCAGGGGTGCCAGAAATCACAGGGTACCATCAATGCATCAGAAACCAAGAAATAACTGAAAGACACAAACCAAATATGATAAGGTTGCAAGAAAGATTTAAACTTTGGCCAAGATTACAAGTTCAATGCTCTCAAGCTACTGCTGTTATAGAAAAAATAAACCTTAGAGAATATCTTTGAAATATTTCTACTCTTGAAAATGGTATGTTAATGTCCTATGCTGCTGCTGCTGCTAAGTTGCTTCAGTCATGTCCGACTCTGTGCGACCCGGTAGATGGCAGCCCACCAGGCTCCCCCATCCCTGGGATTCTCCAGGCAAGAACACTGGAGTGGGTTGCCATTTCCTTCTCCAATGCATGAAAGTGAAAAGTGAAAGTGAAGTCCCTCAGTCGTATCCAACTCTTCACGATCCCATGGACTGCAGCCTACCAGGCTTCTCCATCCATGGGATTTTCCAGGCAAGAGTACTGGAGTGGAGTGCCATTGCCTTCTCCTAATGTCCTATAATACTCTCTTTTTCAAGGAAAAAATTCTGTGAACTGAAACTTGAGCAGTGGGACCCCTGTATTGGTCAACTGGGTAGATGGAGGGTTTCCTGGAAGGTCAATGCTGTGATCACCAGTCCTATTGTGGGGACTGACTCTTGGGTTTTGCACATTGCTGTTTGGTTAAGACTGGAACTCGGAAACTGAGAAAAGAAGGGAAGAGGTTTACAGTGGTGGCTTTGGATGGCTGCAGAAACACATTTTCTATTGAGACCATAAGAACATAACAGACTGAGTATAGTAAATGAATTTATTATGAAAGATGATCAGGAAGGAAAGACATTCTGGGTACAGATTAATGGAAAAAAAACATGTTTGGTCCTTTAAGGACTAAAGATATGGAATCATCCATGTGAGCAAATAATTATGTTCTTTACAAAGAGTACAAGTGGAATAATTTGCAGATAGCTTTTTTAAAGAGCCCCTCAGTGATCTGGGTTCTCAAAGAAAGCTAATTAACTAAAATCCAAAGGTGTAAGGACCTACCACAAGGGAGGGGGAGTGAGGCCACAGAGATAGCAGCGTGGATGGTTGGTCTTACAGTCTTTCGGGCTCCTCTCAAAGGTCTTATATTTATTCTTTGCCCTAAGGATTTAAGGTCACAGAGTCCCACATTTCATGAGACTGCCTCCATTTCCCAGCCCAATCATTTTCTTCCCACATCGCACATGCATTAGTATTTCAAACTCTGTTATCCTCCTAATTGCCTCCAATTTATGTTGAGGTACCTACTCTGTGCAGTACTACTTAACATAAAAAGCCCTTCCTAAAATGTGGACCAGCGCTTGATCTTCTGAGTAATCCCTCCCTAGGGACTCTAATTCTCTTTCTGAAACCCTCTTCTGGATCCATGCCATTTACGTAGCGTGGCCCAGTGGCCAGTTTAAATGAGACAGGTCTGGGTTATGCCTTAGTTCTGATACAGTGATAAGTGCTTCTTTCACTTTGCAAAGATGTCTAGTTCAGATTTTAAAAATGTTCATCCTCCTTCTATAATCATGGCTACACCTCTCCCATAATGAGAGTTGTGCTCATTATTATGCTGATTTGTCAGTTCCTTCAGGAGGCAAACCTACAGGACAGAGTTCCCCAGGACGCACCCTCTGCACTAAATCCTGTCGATAGGTCTCTGTCCATCTGTTTCTGACCTCCTGAATAGATATAACGATAGATGCTGATGGAATCCAGTCCTTTCTGATCTACCTGCCTACCAATGGGTCACTGTACCTCACCTAGACATCCCAAGCTACAAAGTAAGGATAAAGCCGAATGTGACGCCATCCAGCATTCAGCTAACGGCGAAGGAACGGTCTCTCTACCATCCTCCCCTGTCGTCATCCTCTCAGGTTTGTGAATCTGTGAGACTGATTCCAGGGTCTCGTCTGACCTTCCCAACAGCTTTCTGAACTGTGGACCCAGGTAATCAGCTGCCACCTTACCTGGGGATAAGAGGGTCAAGAAGAAGAGCTCAGAGAGCAGCAGGTGGAGCCTCATGGGGGAACAGCAGCTGGAAGGAAGGAGCGTCAGTATGGCTCAAGCTGGCAATCCCTGGGCGGGCAGGTCCATGGCCTTTTATGGTGTCCCCCGGGCCTGTGGTTTTTCCATGGTTAGTAGAGTCTATCCAAAAGAGAGTTAACTCAGTCTTTCACAGTAAATCTCCAGGGGAAAAGTACATGCTGTGGTGGAAACTCAACAGATGAGAAAGCAGAAGCTGATGAATTTCCCAGATTCAGGATATCCGAGCTGTCTGCTGTGTCCCCTTATGGGGAGACCCTCCCAGCAGGGCATTGATGACTTTAGCAGTCAACCAATGAAGACGTAGTCAGTTCCTCTTTATGTTACATGGAAAATAGAAATTGAATTCTGTTTCACATTTATAATATCTAGAATTGAAAGTGTTTGCACATTTTGCCTTTAAAAATGCTGTTTTAGTTGCTCTGCTGCTGCTGCTGCTAAGTCGCTTCAGTCGTGTCCAACTCTGTGCGACCCCACAGACAGCAGTCCACCAGGCTCCTCTGTCCCTGGGCTCTACAGTCTTTTAAAAATTATTTATTTATTTTTGGCTGTGCTGGTCTTCATTGCCATGCGGGCTTTTCTCTACTTGTGTCAAGCAGGGGCTACTCCCTAGTCACGGTGCGCAGGTTTCTCATTACAATGGCTTCTCTTGTTTCAGAGGTGTGCAAGCTCTAGTGTGCTCAGGCTATTAAAGTCGGGGCAAGCGGGCTCAGTAGTTGTGGTTCCTGGGCTCCAGAGCACAGGCTCAATAGTTGTGGCCCATGGGCTTAGTTTCTCTGCAGCTAAGGGATCTTCACTGATCAGGGATTGAACCCTTGTCTCCTGCACTGGCAGGCTGATTCTTTACCACCGAGCCAACAGGGAAGGCTGTTCTACAGTCTTAATGGTATTTTTCACCTAGTTGATCTACCAATTGCGAGTCAGGAAATGTCTGTGTTACTCTTGGTTCATTTATTGTGAAGTAACTAGACCAGGAGAACCCCATAGACAGAGGAGCCTGGTGGGCTACAGTCCATAGAGTTGCAAAGAGTTGGGCATGACTGAAGAGACTAGTAGCAGGCAACTAGGCCTGTTACCTAGATTTCTAGGATGATACAGCAATGTTATCAGTAACAGTGGCAGGAGAAACAATAGTGGTAGCAGTTATATCAGTCAAGATCCAGCCAATTAGAACAGAGTAGTGCTTTGGTTTACAGAGGGGACTTACATCAGGATTTGTTCAGAGAGAATGCCAAGGGAACCCAGAAGCAACTGCAGGCAGTGGATATCACCCCTCAGTGAGACAACAAAATGGAGGAAGCCAGGAGCCAGGGGAGGACGCCTATGGTCCTCAGGCATTGGAGGAGGGGGCACGCTGCCCAGCTGTGCCTCTGCAGACCTGAGGGGAGACCTTTCAGAGTCAGTCCTCAGGTCTATGAAAGGGGTATTGACTAGCTGTTGCAGACACCTGTTTAAGGACATTGTGAGATGGGTTCTGTAGTGCCATGAGAATGTGGACCCAGGAGGCCACTGTTGCTCCTGGATGCAAGCCATTGTTGCTATGGCAACAGTGACAGGAACAAAAGTGAGAAAGTCCATTCCCCTTCTCCAAGCTCCAACTCTCCCTGGAGAGTCCATCCTTGAAGTGAGTCGGCAAAGGAGTCTGGGAAATGCGATCTGCACCTTCCTGGTCCCTGAGTTACTGGGAACCAAAGAGGGCAACTGGAACAAGAGACTGGGGAAGTGATGCCACAGTGGATGCAATGTTAGAAAGTTCGAGCAGTCAGATTTTATTTCCAAAATGCAGATGTTTCATGTGATTATGCTGTAAACTCATTCTGCATTTCTTAGAGTTTAAGTCACCTAGGGAAGCAGTGTTCCAGAGTGAAATACAAGGAGGGATATTAAACTGGGGATGATTCATTCCGGCAATGGGATCTGATGATAATTGGGCAAGAAGGTGGTTAGAGCCTGAAAAAGACTTAGAAGCAAAAACAAGAGAGAAGTAATACGTAAGAATGAAAAATGCTATCAGTTATGCTGGAGTATCATGGCATCTGGTCCCATCACTTCATGGGAAATAGATGGGGAAACAGTGGAAACAGTGGCAGACTTTATTTTGGGGGGCTCCAAAATCACTGCAGATGGTGATTGCAGCCATGAAATTAAAAGACATTTACTCCTTGGAAGGAAAGTTATGACCAACCTAGATAGCATATTCAAAAGCAGAGACATTACTTTGCCAACAAAGGTCTGTCTAGTCAAGGCTATGGTTTTTCCAGTGGTCATGTCTGGATGTGAGAGTTGGACTGTGAAGAAAGCTGAGCGCCGAAGAATTAATGCTTTTGAACTGTGGTGTTGGAGAAGACTCTTGAGAGTTTCTTGGACTGCAAGGAGATCCAATCAGTCCATTCTGAAGGAGATCAGCCCTGGGTGTTCATTGAAAGGACTGATCCTAAAGCTGAAACTCCAATACTTTGGCCATGTCATGCGAAGAGTTGACTCATTGGAAAAGACCCTGATGCTGGGAGGGATTGCAGGCAGGAGGAGAAGGGGACGACAGAGGATGAGATGGCTGGATGGCATCACCGACTCGATGGACATGAGTTTGAGTAAACTCCAGGAGTTGCTGATGGACAGGGAGGCCTGGTGTGCTGTGATTCATGGGGTCACAAAGAGTCAGACATGACTGAACAACTGAACTGAACTGATGCTGGAGTATCTAAGAGTCACTTTCCTATCCTACCTCTCCATGAATTAAAGGCTCACCATTCTGAGGGATAGTTATGGGAGTGGGTGGGTGCCTCATACCTATTTAGGGCTTTTGTAGGGAGGCTACAACATGCTCTTGAGGCAAGATATTTACCCTCTTCTGGTTTCTGGTTCTCATCATTGTGTCAAAGCCTGTAGCAGAGTTTTTCAACCTCAGCACTGTTGACATTTTGGGTCACATAATTCTTTGTCTTGAAGGTCATTTCTGTCATTATAAGATGTCTAGTAGCATCCTTGGCTGGTAGCATCTTGGCTACTATTATTAGATGCTGGTAGCATCTTTCTGGTTGTCACAACTGAAGGTATCTCTAGACATTGGCAACTATGTGGTGGGGAGAAAAGCATCTCAAGGTGAGATGTCTGGTTTATAGTATCTAAATCCTCAGGCAGGGTTGTTTTTCTTCTACTTTTGGACCACTCCCTAGGGCAAACGTTTGGCTGTACGGTTATCAGATGGCAGCTGACTTTGAATGAACCCAGGTAAAAGTTGAAGTTATATGAACTCATCAGGAGCAGAGCCAGACAGGGTTTTTTCCATCACTCAGTACCAGGGCCCACCGTTTTATAATTCAGACTGTAAGGGGTGATGATGAAGCCTTCTCTGCATGACTGGAACTCCTCCAGATTTTTACCTGTCCCCATGGTGGGTGCCAGGTCTCAAAGGTACAGGAAAGTTCTGGGGGTGGAAGCCGTGGTTACTCAGGAAGGCCGTGTTCTGCATGGAGGAATATAGCAGGTTCTCATATCCTGACATTAATGCCTGAGGAAAAGAAACCACAAGCTATTAGAAGTCGAGCTATAAAAGCTGAAGACAGGAACAGAACTGACATTTGTGTTGTCTTTTAAGTCAGATATATGGAGGTGTGTCTTTCACAGTAGAATTATTTTCATTAAAATTGAGCTCATTTCTATGAGTTTTTAAACGTGCATATAGCTGTATAACCACCACCACAATCAAGACTTAGACCAGTTCTATCACCTATAAAATTCCCGTCATATTCTTCTGTATCTGACATCTCCTGTTCCCAGTCCCTGAGAGCATCTTATCTTTCTGTCCCTGTAGTCTATCTTGTCTTCTTATCTATTTCTGCTTAAGTGAGGTTTTGGTAGTTTTTACTTTCAAAGAATTCACCCATTTTCATTGATCTTGTTGGATTAATGTATGTAAAGCTATGCCTAATAATGTCTGGTTGTTCACCTTCTATCTGTGGAATCTAATGTGCTTACTTTCATGGCTGGCATTGGCAATCTGTGTGCTTTTTGTCTCACTCTGTACCTCACATCAGAATGGTAAGACATTTATAAATTTTATTCATTCTTTTCAAAGAACCAGGCTTTGATTTCAATTTTGTTTTCTATTGCTTTTCTGTTTAATTTCTTTTATTATTTACATTAATCTCTTCCTTTTCTTGTTTTAGATTTAATTTGCTCCTTGATTATATAAGCATTTGGATACTATAAATTTATTTCAAAATGCTACTGTAGTTTAATTTCATACATTTTGTTATGTTGTATTTTTATTTTTATTTAATTCAAATGCTTAGCCATTTTTATCTAGAAGCATGCTGTTTGATTTCCTAATATATGGGAATTTCCCAAGTACTGAATATTGAAATCTGGTTTAATTCTATTAAGGTCAGAGTGTATTTTGCATGGTTTGGATAATTTTATGTTTGTCAAGACTTGTTTTGTTGCCCAGAATAGTTTACTTCAGTAAGTGTACACTTAGAAAGAATGTTTATTCTGCTGTCATTGTGAGAAGTTTTTAAGCAATATTAATTGGATTGAATTGATATGCTTACAGAATTTTTGTTCTCATACTTTACTGATTACTGAAAAAGAAATGATTTTTTTTTACTTAGAGGTAATTAACATACAATATGAGTTTCAGGTGTACAAAATAATGATTAAATATTTGTATATATTGTGAAGTGATCACCACCAAGTCTAATTAACATCAATCACAAAGCATGGTTACAAATTTATTCCTTGTAATGAGAAATTTAAGATCACTCTCTTAACAATTTCCTAGTACACAATACAGTATTTTTAACTATGTTCACCATGCTGCACACTATATCCCTAAGACTTATTTATTTTATAGCTGAAACATTATAACTTTTGATCATTTCATCCTTTTTACCCACCTCCAACA
The DNA here is from genome assembly GCA_935064755.1 of Tragelaphus eurycerus. Lineage (NCBI taxonomy): Eukaryota > Metazoa > Chordata > Mammalia > Artiodactyla > Bovidae > Tragelaphus > Tragelaphus eurycerus. Next base: position 1,320,157 of record CAKXYN010000220.1, on the reverse strand, counting down.
CCCTCACTCCAATGACCACCAATCTCTTCTCTGAATCTGTGAGTTCATTGCCTTTTTGTTTTTTTCTCATTTGAATTCCACATATAAATGAGATCATACAGTATTTAATTTATTTCACATAGCATAATGCCATCAAGGTCCGTCCATGTTGTCACACATGGGAGGATTTCCTTCTTTTTTATGGCTTAATATTTCATCATACATCTAATATATATCATATTTTATTTATTTGTTCATCTATCAGTGGACACTTAGGCTTTCCTCATATCTTGATTATTGTGAATAATGTTGCAATGAATATGGGAGTGCAGATATCTTTTTGAATTAGCATTTCTATATCCTTTAAAAAAAAAACCCAGAAGCAGAATTGCTGCATCATATGGTAGTTTTCTTTTTAAAATATCTTCTGTTTGCAAATGAAATGATCTTACATATAGAAAATGCTAAAGATTCCATAAATGATTGTTAGAACTAACAAATGAACTAAGTAAAGTTTCAGAATACAAAATCAACATACAAAACAGCTGCATTTCTATATGCTAAAAGTGAACTCTCTGAAAATTTAAGAAAAAAATTTTGTTTGTGATAACATCTAAAACAATAAAATACTTAGGAATAAATTTAACCAAAGAATTAAAACACTTATACACTGAGAATATAAGACAATAATAAAGAAATTGAAGAAGACATAAATAAGTGAAAAAGTGTCCCTGAATGGAATATTGGTTGGTCATGAAAAAGAACACAGAAATCCATGGATGAACTTTGAGAATGTATGCTAACTGAAGCGAGTCAGAGAAAGACAAATACCATATGATCTCATTTATATATGGAATCTGAAAAACAAAAATTCAAACTCAGAAACCACAGTAGATTCATGGTTGTGGGGGGTCAGGTGAATGGGTGAAGGTGGTCAGAGGATACAAACTTCCAGCTATAAGATGAATAAGTTCTGTCAGGGGAAGCTGTGTAATTTCCTCAGTTCTGTCTCACCACAGCAAAGATTTGAAATGGCGGTCCAGTGTTACATCTCAGTTAAAGCTCAGAATTTTATTCAGCAAGCAAAGGAAAGTACACTCTTGAGGCATGAGGGTGGGCTGACCCCAAAGGAGAGGCCCAATCTTGGCTCCTCTTTTTATATGTTTCATCTCCTCCCCCTGATTCTGCTCTATATAAATCAGGCTAGCCAGGTTTCACCGTCCAGTCCTTGGATTTTCTTTTGTTCCATTTTCATTAGTTTTTCCTTTCTTTTTCTTTTAGTCACTGCCATTTTGGATTCCCTTTGCCTATTCTAACTACCTAACAATTCTGGAGATCTAATATACACCCTGCTATCTATAGTTAACATTTTATTATATAATGGAAAGTTGATAAGGGAGTAGCTCTTAACAGTTTGTATCACATATGCAAAAAAATTCTAACTTTATCAGTTGATTATGAATTACTGTGGTAATTATTCAGTGATAAATATAAAACTGGGCAAAGGACCTGAATAGACATTGTTCCAAAGGATTCATACCAGAGATTAATAGCTACATGAGAAATTGCTGAACATTACTATTTCAAAATCTTATATATTGACCTTCTCCCTCTGTCTCTTTTCAGGCGTCTCTCAGAGCTATCTGAGGTGCTGTCTCCCAGGTTGCACTCCTCTTTTTGCACCAAAATAAAACTTAAATTGCAAATGTCAAGTTGTGCATCTTTTTAGTTAACCAGCACAAGAGAATGAGAATAAAACATCTAAACAAACAAAAAACTTCAGGAGGGCTTCAGTGCTCTCTGGGTGTAGTGCGGTCAACTTGAGGTATGTTCACCATGGGCAGGGAGCATCGTTGGTCATCCAGACATCACCCAAAATGGAAATGCCAGTCAAATCTTGCATTCAAGGAGATATCATCCACACCTGTTAGCATGGCTATTGTCAAAAAAATAAGAGAGAAAAAGTGCTGTTGAAATGTGGAAAAGGTGGGACCCAGAGCACTGGCTGTGAAGAGGGTATGAGAAGAACTTGTCTTTTATCTGGTTGTCATTCTGTCCATGATTCATCTTGCTGGTGACTTCCAGGAAGATTTCCAGTGAGCTGCCCTTTTTTTAGGAAAGGAAACACCATGAGGCTGCATAGACTGAAGTGGTGCATTTTCCAAGTGTGGAAGGGGATTAATCTCCCCAGATGAAGGGCAGAGGGCTGCAGGGCCAGGTGAAAACAGGAGGTGAGAAAAAGTTCCTGCCCTCAACCAGAGCTCATCCAGGCCAGATAAAAAGATGGAAACCAAACCACAGCCAAGTGAGGATACATCGCAGGATTCTTAGAACAGGTTCTGTGTTCTTTGCTTGTTGAGAACTCACTAAGAATCCCTGCGAGAAGAAAGACAGAGGAGAGATAAGAGTGGAAGAGAATGTCAACTATAAATTGGCAGTTGCTGGTCAACTACAAATTGGCACTTGCCAAGAGCATTTGCTAGGAACTGAATAACAAGTAAGGCATTTGCCATCTGCCTTTGTGGTCATGGAACCCTGTGCTGCTGCAGCTATTGACCTTCAACATCCAGGCTGGAGTGAGACACTCTGTGCTCCAGGAAATCTTGTGTGACAGGTCTTTAGATAGATATTTTCAGGAACTGATTTTATGATCCCAACCCTTGCATCTCTTCATATCTAAAAAAGCACTAAATACCTTCATAATGATATCAGCTCCTCATGACTAGCAGAAAACCTTTTGTAAAATGAGTGCCTGATTGTTCTGAACTCCCTGTTCACCAAAATCTTATATATTGACCTTCTCCCTCTGTCTCTTTGCAGGTGTCTCTCAGAGCTATCTGAGGTGCTGTGTCCCAGGTTGCAGTCTTCATTTTGCACCAAAATAAAACTTAAATTGCAACTGTCAAGTTGTGCATCTTTTTAGCTGACCAGCACAAGAGAGTGAGAATAAAACATCTAAACAAACAAAAAACTTCAGGAGGGCTTCAGTGCACTCTGGGTGTAGTGCGGTCGACTTGAGGTATGTTCACTATGGGCAAGGAGCATCGTCGGCCATCCAGACATCACCCAAAATGGATTTCTGAGTTAAGGCAGAATTCCTGGCAGGACCTATTTGGATGCTCACAGACCTCCTTGAAACTGGCCCTGTCTGCACAGAGGAGAGAGTGATGGTTACTGTTTACTGGTCTCCTTGAATTTTATTGAATTACATGGGAGGAGGGAGTATCTGGAAACAGACTTGTATAGATTTTTCATTGTTATTCTATGTCTTAAAAATCTGTTGGCCAGTCCCTAAGTCAAGTCTGATTCCTTTTTGTCACATGGACTGTAGTCCACCAGGCTACTCTGCCCATGGGATTCTCCAGGAAAGAATACTGGAGTGGGTTGCCATTTCTTCCTACAGGGAATCTTCCTGACCCAGAGAATGATTCCATGTCTCTTGCATTAACAGGTGGATTATTAACCCCTGGGCCAGCAGGGAGGCCCCTTAAAAACCTGCTTTCACATAAAATTAGGATTGGGGGCATTCTGGTAAAATCTGCCAATTTTGAGTGCATCTAATAAAAGAAAGGCTAACCATGGGCAGCCCTGCCCTCGCTCTGGGGCTCACACACATCACAGCTCCTCCCGTCTTTCTCACTGCCTGTTATCTCCTGACACTGATGTCAGAAGGCAGTCTTTATTTGTTATGAGTCTTGTACTTCTCATTTTCCTAAAGTTGAAAAAACTTTTTAGAGAAAGCTGTCTTTCTGTGTGTGTGTGTATCTTTCAAAAGTGGAACTGAAATACAGATCCAAAAGATAACGTACACAAGGAAATTATTAGAGAGGATATACTTCTGGGGGAAGGAAACAGTATTCCTATGTATGTAATGTGCAGATAGCGCCCACATCAGCATTTCCTGCATCATGAGGGGCACTCACTGCTTCTCTCCCTGGTGCTGCTTTTCCGTGTTGCAATCTGCTGCAGGAATCGTTGCAAACATTGAGTTCTTAAGGGATAGGCTACCCACTCCATTATTCTTGGGCTTCCCTAATGGTTCAGATGGTAAAGAATCTGCCTGCAATGCGGAGACCTGGGTTCCATCCCTGGGTTGGGAAGATCCCCTGGAGAAGGGACTGGCTACCCACAACAGTGTTCTTGCCTGGAGAATTCCATGGACAGAGGAGCCTGGCAGGCTACACAATCTATGGGGTCACAAAGAGTCAGACACAACTGAGCGACTTTCACTTTCACTTTCAAGGGCTGAACACACATGCTTGTTAAAAACATTGAATCATATTTGACTTATGGCCTAATATATTAGTATTCTGGAGATGGGTCACACACACGAGGGGCTCATTTTTGAAAGCAGCTTCATCTCAGCAGTCTCCATATGTAACAAAGAACACCTTTCCCAAGACAGGTTCTGAAACTCTTTGCTGGCATTAAAAAAAGGTCTCAAAACCAGCACTTCTAGATTTTTCTATTCCAGAACACAAAAGCCAACTCTTGAATAGCTTCAAATCAGTGTAGGGCATTTGTAGCAATTCAACAAAATCCATTGAATTCAAAGGAAAGTCAAATAGATTAAATTGAATTTAACTCTACCCTTCACAAAACAATCACGAATTGATATTTGTTATGCATCCACTGAACGGGAGGCCCTTACTGGGGAGCAGGCTTCCAAAGAAAAAAAAAATATGATGGCCCTTGACTTCTAAGATATCAGGGTCCAGTCATTTTGGTGGCTAGACAGTCCAGGGAAGAGTCAACTAGTTCTCAAAGCAGATTGTTGGCCTGAGGATGAAGAAGAGGTTTGGTAAGTGAGAGCCACAGGTAAATAAAACATGACTGAAATAAAGACAGTGTAAATGTCCCAGGGGATGAGAGCTCAAGGCACTAAAGCCTCAAAGAATGTAATGGTTGGAGCAGGCTTTGGAAGGAAAATTATGGGATCAGATTAGTACTAAGTAAGGCTGTGTATTCATGGTTTTCATCTGCATTTTTCCTTATTCCCAGAATAGTAACATGCTCTCTATATGTGTGTGTACACACACATGCACTTTGCCTGTCTGTGAAATATATCCACTGCCCCACACTCCACAAGGGATCTGAGATGAATGAAAGGGCTGGCATTACAGCTCCTTATACGAGGGCTGTCCACATTCACCCATCTGCGTACCTTCAGACTCCTTCCCAACCCTGAGACCTTGAATTCTCAGGAAAAGAAGACATTCCTGTTGATGTAGAGCAGTGAGTCGCTCATCCCTCCTTAGTTCAACACGTCCTGGAGATAAACATCTGCGCCTGCCCCTGTGATGGGTGTTGGCATACCACACAGCATGCAGGTGGATAGACTCCACCGCAGTGCCATCTTCATCTCTGTGTTTAAGTTCTACTCCAGGAGAACAGATGTTGAAAAGGAAGAGGAAGCCCAGGGTGCCTTCGGGGACATCATCAAGCCAGGAGACCAGCAGTGCTAAGGGGCGATGGGGTAGTGGTCTTTCAGACTCAGAATAGGCCTTTCAAGGAGACCCTCATCTGTCCACCTGCCAAGCCCCTGTAGCTTTGGCATAGCTCTTATATAAGTATCTTAGGATACTAATTTTTGGTGAAAGTAGAGGAATTTTGGAGACCAAAATTTAGCAGAATAATGCCTTGTTTTTTGTTACCTAGATCTAGAAACTGCTAGTAAACTTGCCTAAATAATTCATCTTCAGTGCTGGAGCAAGGAGGGTTTCTTTCAAGCCCTTGAAACACTCTTGAAACGCCCTTGACCTCGTGTCGTCTAACTGAGAGTCAGTGTGGGGAACGACTGTCAGGAGGCTGCGGGTCTTCCCAGGTTTCCCACAAGACCCCTCCTCAGGCAGCGGTGATGGTGACGTTTCTCTGATCACTGGATCCGCTGAAGGTCTCAGGTACTCTACTCTTACCAAGGCGTCAGCAAGCTTTTGTTGTTGCTACCTGGTGGAACGTGGCTCATAAAGAAGAGAATGGTGAACACGGGGACAGCAGTGCTCATGGCTGGAGGGAGGAGACAGCTTGGCTTAGTCGCCAAGAGGAGAGGTCACTTCGATCCGCAGCTCCGGTGCCAGTGGGACGTCAGGGCAGGGTGTCCGCGCTCCTCCGCCTCATTAGGGCTCCGTGAGGAGCTGTTCTGAGCACAGAGCGGCCTTCGCAGGAAGCCTGAGAATCCTCCTTTCGTGGGACACTCAGAGCATTGGGAGCCTGTGGGCGCACACTCTGGACCAGAAAACCGTGTTAAATGGGAACATGAGCTGCAAACGCTCTGGCCCCAGATTAAAGGGTCTGAGCGAGAAGCCGTCTGCATTCAGGGACGATGAGTGCGGCTGGTTTCGTCAGTGACTAGACCTTAGAGAGCTCCTCCCAGGCTTTACGAGCCATCCTCACCATCAATCGCCTTCTCCCTCCGGGTCGGAAAGCCCACGGTGCTCTGCTCACAATGTACTCATGACACGCATGTGAGTTTGCTTAACAGACACTTGCCTCCCAGTGAGGTGTGAGCTTGTTGCTGAGATCAGGCTTTGCTCCTCAGGGCTGAGGAGGAAGTTGAATCCTGTGGTCATTTACTCTCAGAACCTCATCAGGTCAGACGCTGGTGGGGCAGGGAAATGGACATACCTCTGAACATGGAAGCAGGAGGTCAGGGTTCAGGTCCAAGTCTCTAAGGCAGCCCCTCACTAGAGGTCCAGACATCAGCAGAAAGCCGTCTTCCTGGAGCCTCAGCAGCATCTGCATAGATTCAGATCTGCTGCACCTTGATCAGGAGACACTCGATCATGCATGAAAACAACTGGGAAAGCTGCTTCAAGGTGCAGACACCTAGACCCACTCCAGGAAGTTTTAGTTTGGTAGGGTGCAGTGGAGCCTAGATGTCTGCATTTTTAACACAGTTCCCAGGTACCAATGTTGGAGTATATTCTGGAATACTCGATGGAAAATGTCACCTTAGATCATCTCTCAGCTCCTTTCTAGCTCTTGCATTAGAGTATTCCAAGTGCTCTTGTCTGAGTAAATCTCATGGTTGGCTTTTATGATTGACAACAACATTCTGTGTGTGTATATAGGTGTGGATGCATGTGTCTGTGCATGCCTGTATGAAGCACACAAAGGTAAACTGCACACCTTAATCTGTGCCAAGTTAGAATCCATATTTATAAACAAAACTGGCCAGGAGGAGTAACTAAATTGACAAAGCAATTTATTTAGAAGAAAGCTGTTGCAGTAATAGAGGCTAATTGAGCTTCCAGACTAAAACAGAGTGCATGTGTAGAAGAATGAGAGACAGAGCGTGAGGCCATGAGAACATTTATAATTAAAGTGGGCACATATGAGTAGCCAATAGTTTTAATCTGAGTGCTTAAGAAAACGGCAAGAACACTTACCTGGATATGGAGCTGTGCTGAGAGGCAAAGGGGTGGTGACCCTCAGCCTGAGCAAGTACAGAGAAGTGCCTGGCTGGTCAGAGTTCTAGAGCCACTCTTGGTGGCCTCTGCTGCCCCCTGTTGGTCCAGGAACAACAGTCACTGACACTTGCCTGTAGCCCCCTGCTGAGATACCCAGAAGCCAGCTGTGAGGACCCCCAGGGTTCTGGAGGAAAAGCTGGCGGAGGGCACTTAAGTGTGAGGGCCGAGATGATGGCGGGGCTTCCTGTGGGTGTAGCTGGAGCTTCTGCACACTGGGTGTGGGGTCCTGCACTCCATGCATGCACTTCCTGGGTGGAACTTCTGAAATGGGTGGGGATGGAGGGGTAGGCAGTCTCAGCACCAAAGTCTCTCTGTCGCTGTCCCATAAGAGAGCCCTGCAGGACTTGTCTTCTGGTGTTTGTGCCAGAATTCCCAAGTCCCAAGTTCACCTGTGTCCTCCTCCTCCATGGTTTTTTATTTCCCTTTGCTGCAACATTTTGCTTTTCTTTTTTTTTTTTTCCTTTTCTTTGTGCAGACCTTGGACTATGAAGCCCAAATATCCCACAAGGCCAGAAATTAATACCTTGTCATCTGTAGAGGAGAATCTCTAGTCTAATCTCCCATGATCTTAAGGTTTATTTTTATTGTTATTGATAATGGTGGTACTATTTTTATCTTTATGATGCCCCTCAACTTTTGTTATTATTGTTGGTCATTATTATTTTATTAGTAACATTCATCATTATTTTATTAGTATTTATTAGTAATAGTAGTCATCTTTTTTCCTTATTATGTATGACTTTGTGGTTGATTTATTGAACCTAAGGGCTTCCTATGTGACTTAGACAAATCCGCAGTTGCTGAAAAGGTCAGCTGGCACCTCTGTGCCTTGTAGGGCAGTAACAGAACTTCTTGAGCCAGTGAGGGGACTGAGAATGTGTCCAGAGGTGCAAGGGGTCCTAGGATGCCCTAAATGCCCCTAGGGTGCCATAAGTGCCCTTCAGTTTGGGGTAGTGTTGGCTTCCTGTTTCTGAGCTGATGGAGGAAATACTGAGAAGGTAGAGCCCAGATCTGTGCCATCTCACTAAAATCATCCTGTGTCCTGAAGCCCTGCCCCCGGAGGCTCAGGCCCAAGAATATCAGCCCATCCCTAGTAATTCCAATCTCACCTGGCTCCTGTGACAGACTCCTCTCTACTCCTGTGATGCTCAGAGGATCCCATAAAATAGAGCATTTCTCAGGCCCATTCAGAGCCTTTGAAATGACAAAGTTGAAGATCAGACGATGTTTTGCTTTGTGAGAATGTAATGAGGAGGATTTAGGTCCTGAGACAAGGGAGTAAAAGGAATAGGCTGTGACCCAGGTCTCAGAGAAAGACCGTCTCAGAAGTTTGAGGGGTCTGGGCACGGCCCCAGTGTGCCAGCCGCCTCCCTAATAGTGTCATCCCCTTGTGCCTTCAGCCGGCAGCCCCCTGCCCTTGAGGCGCAGGGCTCTGCAGAACGAGGACATTCCCCCAGCCATTGCTCTGTAGGAAGGAAGGAGCACAGTTTGCTCTTCCAAGGAAATCCTCTCCACGTGGCCTCTCTACTCAGGTCGTTTCCTGCTGGAGAAGAGAGGCAGCCGGTGAGGTGGGTGATCTCTGCCCACCGCCTCCAGTGCTTCTCAAACCCTGCTGCTCGTTTGATGATCTCGGACCAGCAGCAAGCCCGGTGCCCAGGCCTCAGAACAGACAATGAGCTCTACCTATAAGGAGGATTTGGGCGTATGTACACATTGCAACTCACCAACTGAGTCCAGTGTGTCCAGAGTGAGAATAAACCAATACAAATGCTTATTATATTCTCTACGAACGGGACTCACATGATGCATTGTTAATGTGCATATGTGGGGGTCTGGGAGGGCCTGATTCTGTTTTTATAAGGTCTTCCAAAGCTCCTCTTTCCCTCAATTACAAAATCTATCTTGAGTAAAAATAATATTCAGATCCTCTTCAAGGCTTAGAGATAAAAACCACATAAAACATGTCTTATATGGTAGCTGCTGCTGCTAAGTCACTTGAGTCATGTCCAACTCTGTGCGACCCCAGAGACGGCAGCCCAACCAGGCTCCCCCGTCCCTGGGATTCTCCAGGCAAGAACACTGGAGTGGGTTGCCATTTCCTTCTCCAGTGCATGAAAGTGAAAAATGAAAGGGAAGTCGCTCAGTTGTGTCTGACTCCTAGCAACCCCATGGACTACAGCCTACCAGGCTCCACTGTCCATGGGATTTTCCAGGCAAGAGTACTGGAGTGGGGTGCCACTGCCTTCTCCTTATATGGTAGAACTTTATTAAAATTGAAAGAAAATTTTTTATTCTATGGTAAATTTTATAAAATTTTTGGGAGACATTATATCAGTCCTACTAAAACTATCATTAAAAAGGAAGGCAGGAACTTATTCAAACTATTTTTTCATACCAACTATTTTCATACCAGTATTACATGATAACAAAATCCAATAATGCATTATAAGGAAACCACAAATTTCCTCATGAGCATAGGTACAAAAATTCTTAATAAATAGCATTTTACATCCAACAGTCTGTAATATGTAATAGCATATTAAATCCATATATAATGGATCTTGATCTAGAGGTGATTATGCAAATTTGATTTAGGGCAGAAGGAAGGCCCTGCTGGAGCTGGGTGCAGGGCCTGCCTGAGAAGGATGTTGAATGTGGCCAAATGATCTTTCTACATCTTTTGAGATGATTATGTACTTTTTCTTGCATATTCTATACAAGAATAAATATACAAAGAAATTTCTATAAATATAGAAAGAAAAATTTTAAATGAAATTTATAGTAACACTTAAAGAAACATAAACACATAAATGGATGTCTCCCACCATGATTTATAGTGAAGGACTCCACAGAGTCCACTAGACTCATCTCAGGACAGGGTGCACCTTCTGCAGAGCAGAGTCGGGCCCTCTAGGCAAGTTCCAAATGTTCAGATACAGATACTACCATCAAATACAGATACTACCATCAAACACAGATACTACTACCAAATACAGATTACTACTATCAAATACAGATACAAAGCCTCTGCCTACAATGCAGGAGACATGGGTTAAATCCCTCAGTCAGAAAGATCTCCTGGAGAAGGAAATGGCAACCCACACCAGTATTCTTGCCTGGAAAATCCCATGGATGCAGAAGCCTGGTAGGCTACAGTCCATAGGGTCGCAAAAAGTCGGACATGACTGAGCGACTTCACTTCACTTTCACCATCAAATACAGATACTACTATCAAATACAGATACTGCCATCACTTCCTATCAACACAATGGTTAAAAGTCACTCCTAGAATTTGCCTCAATTACTTATAATAGTTTTAGGTTGACAGCTTGACATTCGGTTGGATAAGTGCCATGTGACAAGCTGTGTGTCCCCAGGGTGGTCCAGTCAGACTGCTGTTTCTGCCACCAACGTGGTGAGTCCAGCTTCACTGGAAACAGCCGCTCCCTTTAACACCCAGCCCACCCACCAGAGTCATAGTCACATCAGGGCACTGGGTGCTGGAGGACGAGTCTCAGTTGCCACTGGTGTCTTCATCCCAGTCACGCTATCTAGGTTGGTCCTAACTTTCCTTCCCAGGAGTAAACGTCTTTTAATTTCATGGCTGCAATCACCATCTGGAGTGCTTTTGGAGCCCAAAAAAATAAAGTCTGACGCTGTTTCCACTGTTTCCCCATCTATTTGCCATGATCATAGTGAGAGGACTAGATGCGATGATCTTAGTTCTCTGAATGTTGAGCTTTAAGCCAACTTTTTCACTCTCCTCTTTCACTTTCATCAAGAAGCTTTTTAGTTCCTCTTCACTTTCTGTCATAAGGGTGGTGTCATCTCCATATCTGAGGTTATTGATATTTCTCCCGGCAATCTTGAGTCCAGCTTGTGCTTCTTCCAGCCCAGCGTTTCTCATGATGTACTCTGCATAGAAGTTAAATAAGCAAGGTGACTACAGACAGCCTTGACGTACTCCTTTTCCTATTTGGAACCAGTCTGTTGTTCCATGTTCAGTTCTAACTGTTGCTTCCTGACCCGCATATAGGTTTCTCAAGATGCAGGTCCGGTGGTCTGCTATTCGCCTCTCAGAATTTTCCACAGTTTAATGTGATCCACACAGTCAAAGGCTTTGGCATGGCCAATAAAGCAGAAATAGATGTTTTTTGGAACTCCCTTGCTTTTTCGATGATCCAGCAGATGTTGGCACTTTGATCTCTGGTTCCTCTGCCTTTTCTAAAACCAGCTTGAACATCTGCAAGTTCACAGTTCACGTACTGCTGAAGCCAGGGTTGGAGAATTTTGAGCATTACTTTACTAGTGTGTGAGATGAGTGCAATTGTGTGGTAGTTTGAACATTCTTTGGCATTGCCTTTCTTTGGGATTGGAATGAAAACTGACCTTTTCTAGTCCTGTGGTCACTGCTGAGTTGTCCAAATTTGCTGGCATATTGAGTGCAGCACTTTCACAGCTTCACCTTTCAGGATTTGAAATAGCTCTACTGGAATTCCATCACTTCCACTAGCTTTGTTTGTAGTGATGCTTCCTAAGGCCCACTTGACTTCACATTCCAGGATGTCTGGCTCTAGGTGAGTCATCACGCCATCGGTGGCCAAGAGGAGTTACCCCACACTTGAGGTCAGGGGAGGCAGCCAAGAGGAGAAACCCCACTTCCAAGGAGCGGCAGCTACGCGAGTGCAGGAGCGCCGAGAGGAGCTACTCCACCTTCAAGGTTGGGAGGGGCAGCCGTGAGGAGATACCCCTCATCCAAGGTAAGGAGCAGCAGCTTCGCTTTCTGGAGCAGCCATGAAGATACCCCACATCCAAGGTAAGAGAAACCCAAGGAAGACGGTAGGTGTTGCGAGAGGGCATCAGAGGGCAGACACACTGAAGCTACAATCACAGAAAACTAGCCAATCTGATCATACAGACCACAAACTTGTCTAACTCAATGAAACTAAGCCATGTGTGGGCCACCCCGCCCCCCACCATGTGGGGCCGCCCTAGACAGGAGGGTCATGATGGAGAAGTCTGACAGAATGTGGTCCACTGGAGAAGGGAATGGCAAACCACTTCAGTATTCTTGCCTTGAGAACCCCATGAACAGTATGAAAAGGCAAAATGATAGGATATTGAAAAGAGAACTGCCTGGGTCGATAGGTGCCCAATATGCTACTGGAGATCCATGGAGAAATAATTTCAGAAAGAATGAAGGGATGGAGCCAAAGCAAAAATAATAACCAGTTGTGGATGTAACTGGTGATAGACGCAAGGTCCGATGCTGTAAAGAGCAATATTGCATAGGAATCTGGAATGTCAGGGTCCATGAATCAAGGCGAATTGGAAGTGGTAAAACAGGAGATGGCAAGAGTGAATGTCGACATTCTAGGAATCAGCAAACTAAAAGGCACTGAAATGGGTGAATTTAACTCAGATGACCATTATATCTACCACTGCAGGCAGGAATCCCTTAGAAGAAATGGAGTAGCCATCATGGTCAACAAGAGTCTGAAATGCAGTACTTGGATGCAATCTCAAAAACAACAGAATGATCTCTGCTCGTTTCCAAGGCAAACCATTCAATATCACAGTAATCCAAGTCTATGCCCCAACCAGCAATGCTGAAGAGGATGAATTTGAATGGTTCTATGAAGACTTACAAGACCTAGTAGAACTAACACCCAAAAAAGATGTCCTTTTCATTATAGGAGACTGGAATGCAAAAGCAGGAAGTCAAGAAACACCTAGAGCAATAGGCAAATTTGGTCATGGAGGAAGGAATGAAGCAGGGCAAAGGCTAATAGAGTTTTGCCAAGAGAACGCACTGGTCATAGCAAACACTCTCTTCCAACAGCACAAGAGAAGACTCTACACATGGACATCACCAGATGGTGAACACCGAAATCAGATTGATTATATTCTTTGCAGCCAAAAGTGGAGAAACTCTACACAGTCAGTAAAAACAAGACCAGGAGCTGACTGTGGCTCAGATCATGAACTCCTTGTTGCCAAATTCAGACTTAAATTGAAGAAAGTGGGGAAAACCACTAGACCACTCAGGTATGACCTAAATCAAATCCCTTATGATTATACAGTGGAAGGGAGTAATAGAGTTAAGGGACTAGATCTGATAGACAGAGTGCCTGAGGAACTATGTCACGACGGAAGTTCGTGACATTGTACAGGACACAGGGCTCAAGACCATCCCCATGGAAAAGAAATGCAGAAAAGCAAAATGGCTGTCTGAGTAGGACTTACAAATAGCTGTGAAAAGAGGAGAAGCCAAAAGCAAAGGAGAAAAGAAATGATATAACCATCTGAATGCAGAGTTTCAGAGAATAGCAAGGAGAGATAAGAAAGCCTTCCTCAGCGATCAATGCAAAAAAGGGGAAAACAACAGAATGGGAAAGACTAGAGATCTCTTCAAGAAAATCACCCTACAAAAATCATGAAATGTAAATATTAAAGTATCCATACCCCATCGCCTAGACCACATCAGTACCTCTTTTGTCTACTGCCCCATTTCTCCCATGGCCACACACCACCAAATTTAAATCAGCCTCAATCCCAGCCTCTTACTGACCTCTTATCTGTCAGTAAATTCTCAGAATGTCCGTGCTGGATGGACACTTTGTGCATCTTTGAAGGTGGCTAAGGAGGGTCAGTGGGGTCATTTCCATCTCCTGCTGCCTTTGAGTCTGTTCCCACGTCACCTGACCTTGACAAGGTTGTATTAATCCAATCAAGGTTAAGTATCACCTTTGATCTAACAACATCTTGCATTCACTTTTGGAAAAAAGAAATACCTTATAAATACTCATATATGGAAGAAACAAGTTGGAATCAAGATTGCCGGGAGAAATATCAATAACCTCAGATATGCAGATGACACGACTCTTATGGCAGAAAGTGAAGAGGGGCTAAAAAGCCTCTTGATGAAAGTGAAAGTGGAGAGTGAAAAGGTTGGCTTAAAGCTCAACATTCAGAAAACGAAGATCATGGCATCTGGTCCCATCACTGCATGGGAAATAGATGGGGAAACAGTGGAAACAGTGTCAGACTTTGTTTTTCTGGGCTCCAAAATCACTGCAGATGGTGACTGCAGCCAAGAAACTAAAAGACGCTTGCTCCTTGGAAGGAAAGTTATGACCAACCTAGATAGCATATTCAAAAGCAGAGACATTACTTTGCCAACAAAGGTTCGCCTAGTCAAGGCTATGGTCTTTCCTGTGGTCATGTATGGATGTGAGAGCTGGACTGTGAAGAAGGCTGAGCGCCGAAGAATTGATGCTTTTGAACTGTGGTGTTGGAGAAGACTCTTGAGAGTCCCTTGGACTGCAAGAAGATCCAACCAGTCCATTCTGAAGGAGATCAATCCTGGAATTTCTTTAGAAGGAATGATGCTAAAGCTGAAACTCCAGTATTTTGGCCACCTCATGCGAAGAGTTGACTCATTGGAGAAGACTCTGATGCTGGGAGGGATTGAGGGCAGGAGGAGAAGGGGACGACAGAGGATGAGATGGCTGGATGGCATCACTGACTCGATGGATGCGAGTCTGAGTGACCTCCGGGAGCTGGTGATGGACAGGGAGGCCTGGCGTGCTGCGGTTCATGGGGTCGCAAAGAGTCGGACACGACTGAGCGACTGATCTGATCTGTTGGAATACTAAATACAAAGAAAAACAGGGAAGAAGTACAAAACATTATTAAGAGACAGCAAACGACACAAGAGTAAACACACATTCACAGAACAGAGCAGTGGGTGTCAGAAGGTGGCAGTAAAAGAGGCCCACAGGGCAGTAAAAGAAAATCCCAGTTTTTGGTGCTGCTCAGTCTTATGGCATGCCAGAGTTGAAATCTATTTTTATACAAATAAGACATGTACTATTGTAACCCAAAGATACCCTAGAAAAAGAAGTACTTAAAAATTACTTTAAAAAGTACTTAAAAATTATTCATGCCTCAGTGCATCCCTTGTGACTCAGCGGGTAAAGAATTTGCCTGCAATGGGGGAGACCTGGGTTCGATCCCTGGGTTGGGAAGATCCCCTGGAGAACGGAAAGGCTTCCCACTCCAATATTCTGGCCTGGAGAATTCCACCGAATATTCAGTCCATGGGGTCGCAAAGAGTTGGACACAACTGAGTGACTTTCGCTCACTTCACTGAGAGAGGGTGGTGACCCCCAGCCTGAGGAAGGGTAGATAAGTGCCTAGTTGGTCAGGGAGTTCTCGAACCACTCGTGGTGGCCTCTGCTGGCCCCTGTTGGTCCAGAAACAATAGTCCTTGACACTTGCCTGTAGCCCACTGCTGAGATACTCAGAAGCCTGTTGTCTGGACTCCCAGGTTCTGGAGGAAGAGCTGGAGAAGGCCGCCTGAGGATGAGGGCTGAGCTGATTCTGGGGCTTCCTGTGGCTGTAGGCAGTGCACAGGCTGACCACATTCTCCAAGCAGGGGACTGACGCGGGGGCATTGTTAACATGCATAAGTGGCCCCGGGGATCTGGGAGGCCCTGATTCTGTGTTTTTCATAAAGTCTTCCCATGCTCCTCTTTCCCCTCCATTACAAGATCTATCTTGAGTCAAAATAGTATTAAAATGATCTTCAAGGCTTAGAGATAAAAACCACACACAAAATGTTTTCTATGGCAAAACTTTTTTAAAATTCAAACTTTTTCACTGGTAAATTTTATATAATTTTTGGGAGCCAGTATATCAATCCTACCAAAATTATCATTCAAAAGCAAGGCAGCAACTGATTCCAACTAGTTTTTCATACCAGTATGACATAATAGGGCTCAGTCTTATAATAGGGCTGAGTCTCCCTAGCGGCTCAGTCTGTAAAGAATTTGCCTGCAGTGCAGGAGACCTGGGTTCAGTCCCTGGATTGGGAAGATCCCCTGGAGGAGGGCATGACAACCCACTCCAGGATGCTTGCCTGGAGAATCTCCATGGACAGAGGAGCCTGGCGGACTCCAAAAGAGTTACACACGACTGAGCCACTAAGCATAGCATTCCATGATATCAAAATCAAATAATACATAATAACAAAATCAAAAATTTCCTGATGAGCATAAATATAAAAGATCTTAATAAACTATTAGCGTATTACATTCAACAGTATGTAATTATATATACATATGAAATGGATTGTGACCTATTGCTGATTTGATTTAGGTCAGAAGGAAGGCCCTGCAGAGGCTGGGTGCAGGGCCTGCCTGACCAGGATGTTGAATGTGACCAAATGATCTTTCTACATCTCTTGAGAGGACTGTGTAATTTTTCTTCTTTATTCTGAAAACATGGAAAGAAATTTTTTAAAACAAAGCTTTATAGAAACATTTAATGACACTTGATAAGCACAGCCAGGGAGTTTTCCCCACTGTGATTTATAGTGCAAGACTCCACGGAGTCCACTAGACTTTTCTCAGGACAGGGCACGGCTGACCTTCTGCAGAGCAGAGTCAGGCCCCTTAGGCAGGTTCCAAATGTTCAGATACATATACTACCACCCAACACAGACACTACCATCATCAGCTACAGATACTCCCATCACTTCCTATCTACACAATGCTTAAAAGTCACTCCTAGAATTTGCCTCAATTACTGATAATAGATTGAGGTTGACAGCTTGCCATTCGGTTGCATGAGTGCCATGGGAAGACTCGGATTCCATGAGGAGACAGGGCAGTGTGTGCAGCTCTGTGTCCCCAGGGTGGCCCGGTCCCACTGCTGTCTCACCCCCCAGGGTGGGGAGTCCTGCTTCACCGGGAACAGGTGCTCCCTCTAACACCCAGCCCACCCGCCAGAGTCATAGTCATTTCAGGGCACTGGGCGCTAGAGGACGAGTCTCAGTTGCCACTGGTGTCTTCGTCCCAGTCACTCTCTTCGGAGGAAGAAGACACATGGAGGTCATCATAGAGGACGCTCCAGGGCCTGGGTCCCACTTCCCCACCACTCACCTCTGCCTTTCCTCCTCCTCTCAGCCGTGTTAGGGGTCCCTGGGGTCGGTGGGTCCTGCAGTTTCCATGCCAGGTTATCCTTACCGAATCTGGACCCCAAGGGCAGGGGTGCCAGCGCCCCTTGCCAGCGCTTCATGGGGCACCTGAGGCTCCTTGCTGTGTGCCCACAGGCTCCACAGTCCTTACACTTCACCTGTTGGTGGAAGAGAACCAGGTCAGTGAGTCAGCAGAAGCCACACACACAAGTCCAAAGGGAATGCAAGAGAATATTCCAGGTCTAAATCCTGTCTCCGCAGTCTGGGCCACCCACAGATTCCCTGCTGGTCCAAGCCTCCATTCACCATAGAGTCTTTCTCCTGTGGTGGGGGAGCCGTCTGCCTACCAGGTCCCGGGTTTTGCTTCCTCACTTTCTGGTCTTGAAAGAGTGGGCAGGCTCTGAGCCATCCGTAATGACCAGCCATCTTCCACACCTACTGGAGATTCTCCTCAATCTTAAGTTTTGGATCTCCTCTTTGAAAAGAAAGAAGAAACTGTCATTTTGATGCAGAGACACAGAGACATCCCTGCCCTATAGACCCTAAATGGGGATCATGACATCGGGACCAGGTTTCTGACAATTTGACTTCTCCTGCCCAGATCTTTCTCTTCACAGAAAGTGAAGAACTAAAGAGCCTCTTGATGAAAGTGGAAGAAGAGAGTGAAAAAATTGACTTACAATGCAACATTCAGAAAACTAAGATCATGGTAAATGGATAGGGAAACAGTGACAGACTTTATTTTGGGGGGCTCCAAAATCACTGAAGATTGTGACTGCAGCCATGAAATGAAAAGATGCTTGTTCATTGGAAGAAAAGCTATGACCAATCCAGACAGCATATTAAAAAGCAGAGACATTCCTTTGCTGTCAAAGGTCCATCTAATCAAAGCTATCATTTTTCCAGTAGTCATATATGGACGTGAGAGTTGGACTGTAAACAAAGGCTAATGCCGAAGGATTCATGCTTTTGAACTGTGATGTTGGAGAAGACTCTTGAGAGTCCCTTGGGCTGCCAGGAGATCCAACCAGTTCATCCTAAAGGAAATTAGTCCTGAATATTCACTGGAAGGACTGATGTTGAAGCTGAAACTCCCTACTTTAGCCATCTGATGTTAAGACTTGATGCTGGGAAAGATCGAAGGCAGGAGAAGAAGGGGACCACAGAGGATGAGATGGTTGGATAGCATCACCGACTCGATGGACATGAGTTTGAGTAAGCTCCCAGAGGTGAAGATGGACAGGGAAGCCTGGTGTGCTGCAGTCCATGGGGTCCCAAAGAGTCAGACATGCCTGAGAGACTGAACTGAACTGCCCAGACATTTCTATATTCTCCCCTGATTCCCGACACACAGATTAGGACCCAGACTAACATGCATGTGGATTTGCATCCTCGGAAGACTAAATTTAGAGACTTGGGTTACATGTATCACAATCAAGGAGATAAAAGTTCTCCCCACATGTACACAAATATTTGCACTACGGGAAACTACAGTTAATATTGAAGAATAGGTATTTGAAAATCAAAAATAAGTGTGATTAATTTTGAAGACTGGACTCTCCCACTTGACATCAGGGAAGGCAATTTTCAAGTACAAATTTACTTCAAATTATCTTCCTCTCTACTAGCTTAGATGATTCACGGCTGAGGGTCTGTTTTCTGGAACTTTCATCCTCAGCATCTCATTTGTACCTAGCTCATGTGAAATACATGTTTCAACTGAGGATGAACAAATAATGGTTTTGGCTTTCAATAGTGTGCATGTTCAATGGAAATCTAATAAGCCAAAAAAAAAAAAAGTTGAGATGTTATTATTTTCCAGAACATGGAGAGACCTTAGTGCTATGATGGTGATGAATTAGGTCAGAGGCTGAAAGCAAAGACAAGATGACTTCCCTCCTGGGTAGAAGAGTGAAAGCAGACAAAGAAGGAACAAACCAGCACAGCAACAAACACACCAGAGACAGAGGCAGCACACAGATGCGAGAACAGGCAGCGCACAGAAGGGAGGACGTCTCCAGCATCCACTGGATCACCATAAAAGCAAGAGAGTTCCAGAAAAACATCCACTTTTGCTTTATTGACTATGCCAAAGTCTTTGACTATGTGGATCACAACAAACTGTGGAAAATTCTGAAAGAGATGGGAATCCCAGACCACCTGTCCTGCCTCCTGAGAAATCTATATGCAGGTCAGGAAACAACAGTTAGAACCGGACATGGAACAACAGACTGGTTCCAAATCAGGAAAGGAGTACGTCAAGGCTGTCTGTTGTCACCCTGCTTATTTAACTTCCATGCAGAGTGCATCATGAGAAACACTGGGTTGGATAAAGCACAAGCTGGAATCAGGATTGCTGGGAGAAATATCAATAACCTCAGATGACACCACCCTTATGGCAGAAAGTGACGACCTAAAGGGCCTCTTGATGAAAGTGAAAGGGGAGAGTGAAAAAGCTGGCTTAAAAGTCAACATTCAGAAAACTAAAATCATGGCATCTTGTCCCGTCACGTCACGGCAAATAGATGAGGAAACAGTGGAAACAGTGGCAGACTTTATTTTGCAGGGGCTCCAAGATCACTGCAGATAGTGACAAGCAACCATGAAATTTTAACTTCTTTTAAGACACTTGCTCCTTGGAAGAAAAGTTATGACCAACCTAGACAGCATATTCAAAAGCAGAGACATTACTTTGCCAACAAAGGTCCATCTAGTCAAAGCTATGGTTTTTCCAGTAGTCATGTGTGGATGTGAGAGTTGGACTATAAAGAAAGCTGAGTGCTGAAGAATTGATGCTTTTGAACTGTGGTGTTGGAGAAGACTCTTGAGAGACCCTTGGACTGCAAGGAGATCCAACCAGGCCATCCTAAAGGAAGTCAGTCCTGGGTGTTCATTGGAAGGACTGATGCTGAAGCTGAAACTCCAGTCCTTTGGCCACCTGATGCGACGAAGTGACTCCCTTGAAAAGACCCTGATGCTGGGCAAGATTGAAGTCAGGAGGAGAAGGGGACGACATAGGATGAGATGGTTGGATGGCATCACCGACTCAATGATGAGCTTGAGGAAAGTCCGAGAGTTGCTGATGGACAGGGAAGCCTGCCGAGCTGCAGTCCATGGGGTTGCAGAGAGTCAGACATGACTGAGTGACTGAACTGAACTGAGGAAGGAAGCTTCAGGGGAGAAGGCAGGATAGTCACGGTGGTCAAATGTGTAGTGGCAGTGAGAGAGGAAAATCTGGGTGGTGAGCATGAATAAGGCTCAAAAAGCTGAAATGTAGTAATGTACAAAAGGGCAGCATCACTGCAATCAGCATGACGTGAGGTAACCAGTAGGAGCTTGCCCGCCAGAAGAATAAGAAAATGCAGAGAGCTCAGTTAAGGGAAAGCACTGAGCTGCCGGGGTGATTGTCCCCCAAGCAGAGGGACACGCAGATCATGCAGCAGAAGCTGAAAAAGGCAAAAGGGAAGGGGGAAGCCAAGCAGCTTTGTGGTTTCCTGTGCAACCTTCTTGCTCTTGGCCTGTGTGCCTGAAGTCAGTGCCCCCACGCTGGGGTTTCCTGTCGCAGGGCTCCTGGGCCCCAGGACCGATGACGTTCCCTTTGCCCTGAGTCTGCAGCAGGTCCCTTTTGTGCTTCCTTCCCCTCAGGTAGCCTCTCTCCCTTTAGGCCATTCCCAGAGGGTGAGGGGGTTATCCTTTCCCAGTCTTTTTTATTCCTGTGGAGTTCACCCCAAAGTTTTAAAATTAGCTTTGTAATTACAGAAAAAAAAAAGGACAAATGAAACATCTAATATTAACGTCAATGTTTACTCAATTTAAAAAGTAAAATTATAAAGATCAAGACACCTTATCCTATTGCCAGGCCAAACCACTACATAAATTTACTATGGACTTTTGTTCTGAGTGATATGCTGAACATCAGCTTTAAAAAGCAAACCATCCTAAAATCCAGCTGTGCTCCTCCTCTCTGTAGGAGATGGTCAGAGAGGTGGGGGAGGAATGCCCTCATTGAAGGAGGTGCAGCTTTGTTGGTGGCTGAGGACCAGTCCCCTTCTCCTCCTGCCCCCAATCCCTCCCAGCATCAGGGTCTTTTCCAATGAGTCAACTCTTCACATGAGGTGCCCACAGTACTGGAGTTACAGCTTTAGCATCATTCCTTCTAAAGAACAGCCAGGACTTATCTCCTTTAGAATGCCATAGGCATTTGAAAATCAAAACTATTTTTTAATTTGCTAATTTAAAAAAAAACTGTACCCTCCCAACTGGCATCAGGGAAATCAATTTTCAGACACAAATTCACTTACCCAAATTATTGTCTTCTCTCCTGTTTTCTGAATCTTTCATCCTCAGTTTCATTTTTACCTAGTTAATAATAATGTGAAATATATTTTTCAATGAACGATGAACAAAAAATTTTTTAAGCTTTCAGTGCCTACAGACAATAGCATTGAGTTTTCATAACTGCTTATCCAGTGTCCCACATCAATCAGAATGATAAGATGCTAAATTCCTTAGAATTTGAATCTTCACATAATATTAGTATTCAGAAGGATGTATTTTATCAGCCTCTGTTCTTAAATTTACTGAGATTAAGTGACATAGATCATTGTATGTGTGTGTTCATTCACTAAGTTGAGTCTGAGTCTTTGCCATCTGATGGACTGCAGCATTCCAGGCTTCTCTGTCCTCCACAACCTCCCAGAGTTTGCTCAAGGTCATGTCCATTGAGTTGGTGATTCAAAATAACCATTTCGTCCTTTGATGCACCCTTCTCCTTTTGCCTTCAATCTTTCCCAGCATCACAGTCTAAATCTAGATCTTTATTTGGCACCCTACCTAAAACTCAACCCAAAGTTGATTAAAGATTTGAAGATAACACCTAAGATTGTAAAACTCCTAGAAGAAAACAAAAGTAATACGCTCCTTTTCATAGTTCCCAAACAAGGGAAAAGGAGGTAAGGAAAAAAAAAAATCGTGTGTATATTCAATGGAAATCTAATCAGCCTTTAAGAAAAAAATGGAGATCTTGTTCTTTTGCAGAACATGGATAGACCTTGTTATGATGCTAATGAACTAAGTCAGAGGCTGAAGGCGAACACCAAAGGACTTCACTCCTGGGTAGAACAGTAAGAACAAATAAGAAAGAAACGAACCAGATGACAAAAAGAAACACACAGATATACAAAACAGAGTAGTGAATACCAGTGAGGAGGTTTCAGAGGTAAAGGCACGATGGTAAAGTCATCAAATGTGTAGTGATAGTGAGAGAGCAAAATTTGGGTGGTGAGCATATAAGGTTTACAAAAGTTGACGAGTAAAGCACAAATGAAGCACATCTAACCTTAACACACAATGTTAACTCAATTTATAAACTTAAATTATAAAGACACCTTACCCTATTGTCAGGCAAAATCACTATGTATCTTTACTATGGACATCTTTTTCTGAGTAATATGCTGAACACCAAATTGAAAGCAAACTATCCTAAAATCCAGTTGTGCTCCTCCTCTCTGTAGGAGATGATTAGACAGGTGGGGGAGGATGCCTCTACTGGAGGAGATGCAGCTTTGAAGGTGGCTGAGGACCAGTGTGAAGGAGGAATTTCCCTTTCCTAGCTGACCTGAGGCTGCTCCAAGTTCGCATGACCTTGTTGAGAGTTTCTTAGCCAAGTGACATCGTCTATTCCCTTTGGTCTAACTACATCTGAAGACATGTTAAGAGAAAGAAATAATTCACAATTTCACTCATGTGTGGAACACAAAAAACAAAAAGAAAACAAGCAAAAAGAATTTTAAGGAAGAAAAAAGTTGACAGGATAACGAGTACAAAGATACACAGACCTGAGTAGTGGAAATCAGAGGAGAAGCCTCAGACAAAATGGGGCAGCAAATAGTAACAGAGGAAAACTGCTTGTTTGGTGCTGAGGAGGTGTGTGCTTCACACACCTGGCTGTGCACCTATCAGATCAGATCAGATTAGATCAGTCGCTCAGTCATGTCCAACTCTTTGCAACCCCATGAACCGCAGCACTCCAGGCCTCCCTGTCCATCACCAACTCCCGGAGTTCACTCAGACTCACATCCATCAAGTCAGTGATGCCATCCAGCCATCTCATCCTCTGTCGTCCCCTTCTCCTCAGCCCCCAATCCCTCCCAGCATCAGAGTCTTCTCCAATGAGTCAACTCCTCGCATGAGGTGGCCAAAATACTGGAGTTTCAGCTTTAGCATCATTCCTTCCAAAGAAACCCCAGGGCTGATCTCCTTCAGAATGGACTGGTTGGATCTCCTTGCAGTCCAAGGGACTCTCAAGAGTCTTCTCCAACACCACAGTTCAAAAGCATCAATTCTTCAGCGCTCAGCCTTCTTCACAGCTCTCACATCCATACATGACCACAGGAAAGACCATAGCCTTGACTAGGCGAACCTTTGTTGGCAAAGTAATGTCTCTGCTTTTGAATATGCTATCTAGGTTCGTCATAAGGTGGTATCAAACATTTTCATTAATATTCTCAAATACTTTTAATTTTTTTTAATTTAGTAATTGATGTCTTGTACATCAGTGTTCAGTCACTTCAGTTATGTCCAACTCTGTGCAACCCTGTGGACTGTAGTCTGCCAGTCTCCTTTGTCCATGGGGTTCTCTAAGGCAAGAGTACTAGAGAGGTTTGCCATGCCCTCCTTCAGGGGATCTTCCCAACACGGGGATCAAGCCGGTGGAGTCTCCTGCATCTTCTGCACTGCAGGCAGATTCTTTACCAATGAGCTGCTCCCCCAACCCTGGAAGTCCCAATTGATATCTCAGTATCTTTTAAATAAACTTCCACCACTAAGCTGAAATTGGCCCAGCTTTAGAATCTTAAGTTACAAAACATCTGGAAAGATCACTTTAAATAGACATTTCTACTTTATGATTACTTTAAAGCTTTTATCCTAAAGTTTTTAATCTCATTTACATTTATGTGAAGTTTCATCATGTCCAGTTATTTTCTTGCAAGAGATTAGTAAGGTCTTATTTATTAAACCTAGGTATAATAATAACAGAGAAGGCAATGGCACCCCACTCCAGTACTTTTGCCTGGAAAATCCCATGGATGGAGGAGCCTGGTAGGTTGTAATCCATGGGGTCACTAGAGTCGGACACAACTGAGCGACTTCACTTTTCACTTTCCTGCATTGGAGAAGGAAATGGCAACCCACTCCAGTGTTCTTGCCTGAAGAATCCCAGGGACGGGGGAGCCTGGTGGGCTGCCGTCTATGGGGTTGCACAGAGTCGGACACGACTGACACGACTTAGCAGCAGCAGGTATAATAAGGTATAATAGTTAATTTTGATGACTATTAATGACATCTGTATTAATTTAGATCCACAAACTTAAACATTAATATCAGGTATCAACTTAATATTGAATATCTCCCAGTTCATGTGAGCCTGAAAGCCATCTTGGCCAGTTTTCTTTAAATGTAAGAGCTTATTAATATTAAATAGATCTCTTTATAAATCCAATTCTAATAAGATCTTTTAGAATTAGAAATATCTCATATGTATAATGTGTACACAGACATAAACAAACTAGAGATCTCATGGTTTCAATAAAGTTTAGATATGAACCAAGTATTACAATATTAATATAAACTTACTAGTTAACAAACAGCTGGAGTACCTTAAAGTTGCTTTCTCGGATGATTAAGGCTTACTATCTGTAAGTTTTGGCTGAACTAGGTCTCAGCAGTTTAGGTTTAAAACTGCCACTTTTTTCCCCTGCCTTGGTCTTGTAGGTCTTGCCTGCTTAACTGGGCTTAGTCTAGGTCCTTGTGGCTTCCCTGGTGTCTCAGACAGTAAAGCATTCACCTGCAATTCGAGAGACCTGGGTTCGATCCTCGGGTTGGGGAAGATCTGCTGGAGGGCATGGCAACCCACTCCAGTATTCTTGCCTGGAGAACCTCCATGGACTGAGAAGCCTGGCAGGCTATGGTCCATGGGGTCACAAAGAGTTCCATGGGGTCACAAAGAGTTGGACATGACTGAGCAAGCACACCACTGGGCCCTTGTCGCTTGCATTCATTTTCTGGATTAAACATTTGAGAGAGAAAGACAGTTGTTTAGTTTTTTAAAGAATTGTTTTGTCACCCTCAGATCAGATCAGATCAGATCAGTCGCTCAGTCGTGTCCGACTCTTTGCAACCCCATGAACTGCAACACGCCAGGCCTCCCTGTCCATCACCAGCTCCCGGAGGTCACTCAGACTCGCATCCATCGAGTCAGTGATGCCATCCAGCCATCTCATCCTCTGTCGTCCCCTTCTCCTCCTGCCCTCAATCCCTCCCAGCATCAGAGTCTTCTCCAATGAGTCAACTCTTCGCATGAGGTGGCCAAAATACTGGAGTTTCAGCTTTAGCATCATTCCTTCCAAAGAAATTCCAGGGCTGATCTCCTTCAGAATGGACTGGTTGAATCTTCTTGCAGTCCAAGGGACTCTCAAGAGTTACCATAATCAGTGGCAAGATTTTTATCAAACTGAGTGGCATATGCCTTGTTTATCCTACAATATTAACTAAATAAAATAAGAGCTGTAACCACCTTATATAAAGCCCACTTAAATGTACTCATTTATATACCTTTTTACCTAGATTCCACCAACTTCTGTATCTTTAGCTTCCATAAGGATCCAATCAACAAGCTTTGGTCTTAGGGGAGAGTTTAGAAGGCGTTTTCTTTTTGTTCCCTGTCTGTTTCACCTACTTTTACATAAAAGGCTCTGGAATCCCTAGAGTCCAGGAAGTCGGGCCATTTAGCTTAACTGTCAGCTATCTCAGTGTAAATTTTTCTAGCCCCTTAAATACATAACTTAAAACTGGGGTAAATAGAACAGACTTGTTTAGCTTTTAATGTTGGGGACCAGTAAGGGGTCCCCCTTGGCCCATTAACTTTAGGTAGTGTAGTAATACCAAATCTTGTGTAATAATGTAAATGCCGATTTTATTTATCCCATTCTAAATAACCATCCAAAGAATTATTTATTCATTTGAGGTGAAAGTGAAAATCAATCAGTTGTGTCCAACTCTTTGTGGTCCCATGGACTATATAGTCCATGGAATTTCCCAGGCCAGAATACTGGAGTGGGTAGCCTTTCCCTTCTCCAGGGGATCTTCCCAACCCAGGGCTCGAACCCAGGTCTCCCACATTGCAGGCAGATTCTTTGCCAGCTGAACTACAAGGAAAATAACCCCCTTTAAAAAGAAAAAAAAATTTTTTTTTTATTTCATTGAAATAATAGCTAGACCTCTTCTCCCCGCCCCCAGTTTTTTGTTGATAGTCTTAATTGACTGAAGTGACTTAGCAGCAGCAGCATCTGTAGACCCCACTGAGAAGGTCTCAATGAAGCTTCCTAAATCAGTTTTTCTTGTTCAAAAAAGTTCTTAGATTAACTTGACTTTTGTTTTATAGGTACAAAAAAAACAGTTGTTTACAATGAGAGCATTCTAGATAAAATAATTTGTTAGTTTCTCTAATTTCCAAAGGAACCATCATCTGGCCACCAATAATATGTTCATAGAGATGCAAGTGATTAATGCAAAAAGCTATTCATTAAGAGTGGAAAAGCTGGCTTCAAACTCAACATTCAAAAAACTAAGATCATGGCATCTAGTACCATCACTTCATGGCACATAGATGGAGTAACAATGGAAACAGTAAGAGACTTTATTTTCTTGGGCTGCAAAATCACTGCAGATGGTGACTGCAGCCATGAAATTAAAAGATGCTTGCTTCTTAGAAGAAAAGTTATAACCAACCTAGACAGCATATTAAAAGCAGAGACAAACATAGACAAACAAAGTTCTGTCTAATCAAAGCTATGGTTTCTCCAGTAGTCATGTACGGATGTGAGAGCTGGACTATTAAAGAAAGATCAGATCAGTCGCTCAGTCGTGTCCGACTCTTTTGCGACCCCATGAATTGCAGCACGCCAGGCCTCCCTGTCCATCACCAACTCCCGGAGTTCACTCAGACTCACGCCATCGAGTCAGTGATGCCATCCAGACATCTCATCCTCTGTCGTCCCCTTCTCCATTGGCCCCAATCCTTCCCAGCATCAGAGTCTTCTCCAATGAGTCAACTCTTCGCATGAGGTGGCCAAAGTACTGGAGTTTCAGCTTTAGCATCATTTCTTCCAAAAAAATCCCAGGACCGATCTCCTTCAGAATGGACTGGTTGGATCTCTGTGCAGTCCAAGGAACTCTCAAGAGTCTTCTCCAACACCACAGTTCAAAAGCATCAATTCTTTGGCACTTAGCCTTCTTCACAGTCCAACTCTCACATCCATACATGACCACAGGAAAGACCATAGCCTTGTCTAGGTGAACCTTTGTTGGCAAAGTAATGTCTCTGCTTTTGAATATGCTATCTAGGTTGGTCATAACTCTTCTTCCAAGGAGTAAGCGTTTTTTAATTTCATGGCTGCAGTCACCAACTGTAGTGATTTTGGAGCCCAGAAAAATAAAGTCTGACACTGTTTCCCTGTCTATTTCCCATGAAGTGATGGGACCAGATGCCATGATCTTCATTTTCTGAATGTTGAGCTTTAAGCCAAATTTTTCACTCTCCACTTTCACTTTCATCAAGAGGCTTTTTAGTTCTTCTTCAATTTCTGCCATAAGGGTGGTATCATCTGCATATCTGAGGTTATTGATATTTCTCCCAGCAATCTTGATTCCAGCTTGTTCTTCTTCCAGTCCAGCGTTTCTCATGATGTACTCTGCATATAAGTTAAATAAACAGGGTGACAGTATACAGCCTTGACGTACTCCTTTTCCTATTTGGAACCAGTCTGTTGTTCCATGTCCAGTTCTAACTCTTGCTTCTTGACCTGCATACAGATTTCTCAAGAGGCAGATCAGGTGGTCTGGTATTCCCATGTCTGTCAGAATTTTCCACAGTTTATTGTGATCCACACAGTCAAAGGCTTTGGGATGTCAATAAAGCAGAAGTAGATGTTTTTCTGGAACTCTCTTGCTTTGTCCATGATCCAGCAGATGTTGGCAATTTGATCTCTGGTTCCTCTGCCTTTTCTAAAACCAGCTTGAACATCAGGAACTTCACGGTTCACATATTGCTGAAGCCTGGCTTGGAGAATTTTGAGCATTACTTTACTAGCGTGTGAGATGAGTACAATTGTGTGGTAGTTGGAGCATTCTTTGGCATTGCCTTTCTTTGGGACTGGAAAGAAAACTGACCTTTTCCAGTCCTGTGGCCACTGCTGAGTTGTCCAAATTTGCTGGCATATTGAGTGCAGCACTTTCACAGCATCATCTTTCAGGATTTGGAATAGCTCCACTGGAATTCCATCACCTTCACTAGCTTTGTTCGTAGTGATGCTTTCTAAGGCCCACTTGACTTCACATTCCAGGTTGTCTGGCTCTAGGTCGGTCAGTGATCACACCATCATGATTATCTGGGTCGTGAAGCTCTTTTTTGTACAGTTCTTCTTTGTATTCTTGCCACCTCTTCTTAATATCTTCTGCTTCTGTTAGGTGTATACCATTTCTGTCCTTTATCGAGCCCATCTTTGCATGAAATGTTCCTTTGGTATCTCTGACTTTCTTGAAGAGATCCCTAATCTTTCCCATTCTGTTGTTTTCCTCTATTTCTTTGCATTGATCGCTGAAGAAGGCTTTCTTATCTCTTCTTGCTATTCTTTGGAACTCTGCATTCAGATGTTTATATCTTTCCTTTTCTCCTTTGCTTTTCATTTCTCTTCTTTTCATAGCTATTTGCAAGGCCTCCCCAGACAGCCATTTTTCTTTTTTGCATTTCTTTTCCATGGGGATGGTCTTGATCCCTGTCTCCTGTACAATGTCACGAACCTCATTCCATAGTTCATCAGGCACTCTATCTATCAGATCTAGGCCCTTAAATCTATTTCTCACTTCCACTGTATAATCATAAGGGATTTGATTTAGGTCATACCTGAATGGTCTAGTGGTCTTCCCTACTTTCTTCAATTTCAGTCTGAATTTGGCAATAAGGAGTTCATGGTCCGAGCCATAGTCAGCTCCTGGTCTTGTTTTTGCTGATTGTATAGAGCTTCTCCATCTTTGGCTGCAAAGAATATAATCGATCTGATTTCGGTGTTGACCATCTGGTGATGTCCATGTATAGAGTCTTCTCTTGTGTTGTTGGAAGAGGGTATTTGCTATGACCAGTGCATTTTCTTGGCAAAACTCTATTAGTCTTTGCCCTGCTTCATTCTGTATTCCAAGGCTAAATTTGCCTGTTACTCCAGGTGTTTCTTGACTTCCTACTTTTGCATTCCACTCCCCTATAATGAAAAGGACATCTTTTTTGGTGTTAGTTCTAAAAGGTCTTATAGGTCTTCATAGAACCGTTCAACTTCAGCTTCTTCAGCATTACTGGTTGGGACATAGACTTGGATTACTGTGACATTGAATGGTTTGCCTTGGAAATGAACAGAGATCATTCTGTCGTTTTTGAGATTGCATCCAAGTACTGCATTTTGAACTCTTTTGTTGATCATGATGGCCACTCCATTTCTTCTGAGGGATTCCTGCCTGCAGTAGTAGATATAATGGTCATCTGAGTTAAATTCACCCATTCCAGTCCATTTCAGTTCGCTGATTCCTAGAATGTTAACATTCACTCTGGCCATCTCTTGTTTGGCCACTTCCAGTTTGCCTTGATTCATGGACCTGACATTCCAGGTTCCTATGCAATATTGCTCTTCACAGCATCAGACCTTGCTTCTATCACAGTCACATCCACAGCTGGGTATTGTTTTTGCTTTGGCTCCATCCCTTCATTCTTTCTGGAGTTATTTCTCCATTGATCTCCAGTAGCATATTGGGCCCCTACTGACCTGGGGAGTTTCTTTTTCAGTATCCTATCATTTTGCCTTTACATACTGTTCATGGAGTTCTCAAGGCAAGAATATTGAAGTGGCTTGCCATTCCCTTCTCCAGCGGACCACACCCTGTCAGATCTCTCCACCATGACCCGCACATCCTGGGTTGCCCCACGGGCGTGGCTTAGTTTCATTGAGTTAGACAAGGCTGTGGTCCTGGTGTGATTCACCCATCATTCATGCATAAATATTTCTGAAAGTGAAAGTGAAGGCTCTCAGTCGTGTCTGACTCTTTGTGACCCCATGGACTGTAGCGTATCAGGCTCCTCAGTCCATGGAATTTTGCAGGCAATAATACTGGAGTGGGTTGCCATTTCCGTCGCCAGGGGATCTTCCCGACCCAGGGATCGATCCTGGGTCTCCAGTATTGCGGCAGAAGGCACACGGCCTCACCGCGGAGCCAGCGCACCCATCCCCTCCCACAGAGGGGAGGGGAGTTTCTGCCCACGTGCTCTGGCAGTCGCCAATGTGGCCACTGTGCACTCGGGAGGGGCAGCGGCTAGGGGTTCCACTACCCCAAGGTACCCCGATATTTCTGAGTGCACTCTATATACCAGAAAACATTCTGTGTCTTGGAAATAAAACAGGACAACAGACACAATGGAATTCTATGTACATAAAGCTGGAGTTCCCTAGAGAAACAAATACATACAAATAAAATGAAAGACGAGAAAATATGAAAGATTGAAATATAAACAATGAGGGGGCAACAATGTTGGGATGGAGAACTTGACTCTTAAAACACTGGCCATGTAGAACTTTCGAGAGCATGTTAATAATTTATTAAGTGTCCAAAGAAAATGGGAAGAAAGTTTTATACTTTATTTCTTGCTTAGCGGGAAAATGAATAAAAATGTCCTTCAGTTCAGTTCAGTTCAGTCGCTCAGTCGTGTCCAACTCCTTCAGATCAGATCAGATCAGATCAGTCGCTCAGTCGTGTCTGACTCTTTGCGACCCCATGAATCGCAGCACGCCAGGCCTCCCTGTCCATCACCAGCTCCCGGAGGTCACTTAGACTCATACCCATCAAGTCAGTGATGCCATCCAGCCATCTATCTCATCCTCTGTCATCCCCTTCTCCTCCTGCCCTCTATCCCTCCCAGCATCAGAGTCTTCTCCAATGAGTCAACTCTTCGCATGAGGTGGCCAAAATACTGGAGTTTCAGCTTTAGCATCATTCCTTCCAAAGAAATCCCAGGATTGATCTCCTTCAGAATGGACTGGTTGGATCTTCTTGCAGTCCAAGGGACTCTCAAGAGTCTTCTCCAACACCACAGTTCCAAAGCATCAATTCTTCGGCACTCAGCCTTCTTCACAGTCCAGCTCTCACATCCATACATGACCACAGGAAAGACCATAGCCTTGTCTAGACAAACCTTTGTTGGCAAAGTAATGTCTCTGCTTTTGAATATGCTATCTAGGTTGGTCATAACGCTTCTTCCAAGGAGTAAGTGTCTTTTAATTTCATGGCTGCAGTCACCATGTGCAGTGATTTTGGAGCCCAGAAAAATAAAGTCTGACACTGTTTCCACTGTTTCTCCATCTATTTCCCATGAAGTGATGGGACCAGATGCCATGATCTTCATTCTCTGAATGTTGAGCTTTAAGCCAACTTTTTTACTCTCCTCTTTCACTTTCATCAAGAGGCTTTTTAGTTCCTCTTCACTTTCTGCCATAAGGGTGATGTCATCTGCATATCTGAGGTTATTGATATTTCTCCCAGCAATACTGATTCCAGCTTGTGCTTCTTCCAGCCCAGGATTTCTCATGATGTACTCTGCATATAAGTTAAATAACCAGGGTGACAATATACACCCTTGACGTACTCCTTTTCCTATTTGGAACCAGTCTGTTGTTCCATGTCCAGTTCTAACTCTTGCTTCCTGACCTGCATATAGGTTTCTCAAGAGGCAGGTCAAGTGGTCTGATATTCCCCTCTCTTTCAGAATTTTCCACGGTTTATTGTGATCTACACAGTCAAAGGCTTTGGCATAGTCAATAAAGCAGAAATAGATGTTTTTCTGGAACTCTCTTGCTTTTTCCATGAGCCAGTGGATGTTGGCAATTTGATCTCTGGTTCCTCTGCCTTTTCTAAAACCAGCTTGATTATCTGGGTCTTTCACATGAGGTGGCCAAAATACTGGAGTTTCAGCTTTAGCATCATTCCTTCCAAAGAAATCCCAGGGCTGATCTCCTTCAGAATGGACTGGTTGGATCTCCTTGCAGTCCAAGGGACTCTCAAGAGTCTTCTCCAACACCACAGTTCAAAAGCATCAATTCTTCGGCGCTCAGCTTTCTTCACAGTTCAGCTCTCACATCCATACATGACCACAGGAAAGACCATTGCCTTGACTAGGCGTTTCTTGAAGAGATCTCTAGTCTTTCACATTCTGTTGTTTTCCTCTATTTCTTTGCATTGATCACTGAGGAAGGCTTTCAACTCCAGAAAGAATGAAGGGATGGAGCCAAAGGAAGAACAATACCCAGTTGTGGATGTGACTGTGATAGAAGCAAGGTCTGATGCTGTAAAGAGCAATATTGCATAGGAACCTGGAATGTCAGGTCCATGAATCAAGGCAAATTGGAAGTGGTCAAACAAGAGGTGGCAAGAGTGAACGTCGACATTCTAGGAATCAGCTAACTAAAATGGACTGGAATATGTGAATTTAACCCAGAGGACCATTATATCTACTACTGCGGGCAGGAATCCCTCAGAAGAAATGCAGTAGCCATCATTGTCAACAAAAGAGTTAGAAATGCAGTACTTGGATGCAATCTCAGAAATGACAGAGTGATATCTGTTCATTTTGAAGACAAACCATTCAATATCACAGTAATCCAAGTCTATGCCCCAACCAATAAAGCTGAAGAAGCTGCAGTTGAATGGTTCTATGAAGACCTATAAGACCTTTTAGAACCAACACCCAAAAAAAGATGTCCTTTTCATTATAGGGGAGTGGAATGCAAAAGTAGGAAGTCAAGAAACACCTGGAGTAACAGGCAAATTTGGCCTTGGAATACAGAATGAAGCAGGGCAAAGACTAATAGAGTTTTGCCAAGAAAATGCACTAGTCTTAACAAACACCCTCTTCCAACAACACAAGAGAAAACTCTATACATGGACATCACCAGATGGTCAACACCGAAATCAGATTGATTATATTCTTTGCAGCCAAAGATGGAGAAGCTCTATACAGTCAGCAAAAACAAGACCAGGAGCTGACTGTGGCTCAGACCATGAACTCCTTATTGCCAAATTCAGACTGAAATTGAAGAAAGTAGGGAAGACCACTAGACCATTCAGGTATGACCTAAATCAAATCCCTTATGATTATACAGTGGAAGTGAGAAATAGATTTAAGGGCCTAGATCTGATAGAGTGCCTGATGAACTATGGAATGAGGTTCGTGACATTGTACAGGAGACAGGGAAAAAGACCATCCCCATGGAAAAGAAATGCAAAAAAGCAAAATGGCTGTCTGGGGAGGCCTTACAAATAGCTGTGAAAAGAAGAGAAGTGAAAAGGAAAGGAGAAAAGGCAAGATATAAGCATCTGAATGCAGAGTTCCAAAGAATAGCAAGAAGAGATAAGAAAGCCTTCCTCAGCCATCAATGCAAAGAAAAATGTCCTTACATAGTACAAAATAGTTAATAATTTTTACTTCCATGTCATTCACAGTTTTACATTTATACATCTGAGTGGAATTCTTACAGTTGTATAAATGGCTCTTTAAACTTAAAATTCCTGATTCCCAAGAGGAAATAATTAATCTAGGCAACACAGTAGGTATTTCATTGTATCTGAGGACATTTTGGTTATTTCTCAGAAAAATGCCTGGCAATCCTGTTAGGTTATTTTGCCAATTTTGCCTCTCATTCTCTTTAAAGATTATTTCAAACCTTCCCCATTACCATTCATTCTCTATCAGATCAGATCAGTCGCTCAGTCGTGTCCGACTCTTTGCAACTCCATGAATCGCAGCACGCCAGGGCTCCCTGTCCATCACCAACTCCTGGAGTTCACGCAGACTCATGTCTATTGAGTCAGTGATGCCACCCAGCTATCTCATCCTCTGTCGTCCCCTTCTCCTCTTGCTCCCAATCCCTCCCAGCATCAGAGTCTTTTCCAATGAGTCAAGTCTTCGCATGAGGTGGCCAAAATACTGGAGTTTCAGCTTTAGCATCATTCCTTCCAAAGAAATCCCAGGGCTGATCTCCTTCAGAATGGACTGGTTGGATCTCCTATGGACTCACCTTTTCCTTCACATTTACAGGCTATATGTAAACTATTTCACAAAGGAAATAATTTTGGATGTAGATGCATCCTATCACTAGATTTAAATTATTTCGGTACTGTCATTCATTATTTATGCAATCTCTTTCATAACCGGTTTCCAGCCAATGCAGAAGACATGAGACTCGGGTTCAATCCCTGGGTTGGGAAGATCTCCTGGCATGCACTTGCTCATGACAAGAAAAGTGAAAGCCACTCAGTCGTGTCCAACTCTTAGCGACCCCATGGACTGTAGCCTGCCAGGCTCCTTTGTCCACTGAATTCTCCAAGCAAGAATCCTTGAGTGGATTGATGTTCATTCCTCCAGGGGATCTTCTCACCCCAGGGATCGAACCCAGGTCTTCTGCACTGCAAGTGGATTCTTTACCATCTGAGTTACCAGGGAAACCCAGGAATTGCCTTTAATCTCAATTTCATAGTTTATTTCTACATTTGTATTCTGTTCCTGGAGAAGGCAATGGCACCCCACTCCAGTACTCTTGCCTGGAAAATCCCATGGATGGAGGAGCCTGGTGGGCTGCAGTCCATGGGGTCGCTAAGAGTCGGACACGACTGAGTGACTTCACTTTCACTTTCACTTTTTCGCTTTCATGCATTGGAGAAGGAAATGGCAACCCACTCCAGTTTTCTTGCCTGGAGAATCCCAGGGGCAGGAGAGCCTGGTGGGCTGACGTCTATGGGGTCACGCAGAGTCGAACACGACTGAGGTGACTTAGCAGTAGCAGCAGCATTCTGTTCCTATTATCTCCTGCCTCATCATGAATTTTATGCTATTATTTACACTACTTTATTTTAAACTACTTCCTCTCTCTGAAGTCCCCTGTTAGCATTTAAATATGTTACAATATCATCCAATCCAAAATTTGAATTGAAAAGAAAGAAAAATCATCCTCGTTGTTGTTGTTCATCATTATATTCATTTTTATCTTTCTTGCTATGAATTATTTTTGTGGTTTTGCCTACACTTTGAAGAGAGACTCTCTACAAGGAAGTGTTTCCTGCTGTACCACCTGCAGGATCCTAAGCAGCATCCAGAAATATTCCAAATCAGCCTCCAGAAGCAGGACCAGAGGTTGAGAGTATATGGGCATATACAATGGAAGAGGAGAGTGTATATTTTGAAGGCTTGTGTCTCTATTAAATTTTAGTAGATCAATTTAAAAAATTTAAAAACATCAAAAACATAAAGTGAACCCAGCTGTACCAGTCTTTGCGCACACTGTTGTAGGACAATCCTTACTAGTTGGCTAGTTTTGCTCTGAGCCACAAGGTCATCTGAGGGCTTCCCAGATCGCTCAGTTGGTAAAGAATCCACCTGCAATGCAGGAGACCTGGGTTCAATCCCTGGGTTGGGAAGATCCGCTGGAGAAGGGAAAGACTACCCACTCCAGTATTCTGGCCTGGAGAATTCCATGGGCTGTATAGGCCCCGAGGTAGCAAAGAGTTGGACATGACTGAGAAACTTTCACTTTACATGAGATCATCCAGAGGTGAAAGGTTAAGGCCACTTCAAATCTTTTCAGAGTGTACTTCTTGCCTGGACTTACACATGCTTTCTAAAATGCCCAATATACATTGCTGCTTTTGAATGTCGTAATAACCTAAAGATTTTGAACCAGAGTTTACATAAAAATTCCTGTGATTACCAAAACCAGACAAAGATGCTACAAAAAAAGAAAACTACAGACCAATATCACTGATGAACATAGATGCAAAAATCCTTAACAAAATTCTAGCAGTCAGAATCCAACAACATATTAAAACAATCATATATCATGACCAAGTGGGTTTTATCCCAGGGATTCAAGGATTCTTTAATACCTACAAATCAATCAATGTGATACACCACATTAACAAGTTGAAAAATAAAAACTATATGATTATCTCAATAGATGCAGAGAAAACCTTTGACAAAATTAAACATCCATTTATGATAAAAACCCTACAGAAAGCAGGAATAGAAGGAACATACCTCAACATAATAAAAGCCATATATGATAAACCCACAGCAAACATTATCCTCAATGGTGAAAAATTGAAAGCATTTCCCCTAAAGTCAGGAACAAGACACAGGTGCCCACTCTCACCACTACTATTCAACATAGGTTTGAAAGTTTTAGCCACAGTAATCAGAGAAGAAAAAGAAATAAAATGAATACAGATTGGAAAAGAAGTAAAATTCTCACTGTTTGCAGATGACATCATCCTCTATATAGAAAACCCTGAAGACTCCACCAGAAAATAACTAGAACTAATCAGTGAATATAGTAAAGTTGCAGGATATAAAATTAACACACAGAAATCCCTCGCATTCCTACAAACTAACAATGAGAAAACAGAAAGTGAAATTAAGGAAACAATTCTATTCACCATTGCAAAGAAAAGAATAGAATACTTAGGAATAAATCTACCTAAAGAAACAAAAACCTATATATAGAAAACTATAAAACACTGATGAAATAAATCAAAGATGACACAAATAGATGGAGAAATATACTGTGTCCATGGATTGGAAGACTCAATATAGTGAGAATAAGTATACTACCAAAGCAATCTATAGATTCAATGCAATCCCTATCAAGCTATCAATGGCATTTTTCAGAGAACTAGAGAAAATAATTTCATAATCTGTATGGAAATACAAAAAACCTCGAATAGCCAAAGCAATCTTGAGAAAAAAGAATGGAACTGGAGGAATCAACCTGCTTGACTTCAGACTACACTACAAAGTTACAGTCATCAAGACAGTATAGTACTGGCACAAAGACAGAAATATAGATCAATGGAACAAAATAGAAAGCCCAAAGATAAACCCACACAGCTATGGATACCTTATCTTTGACAAAGGAGGCAAGAATATACAATGGAGAAAAGACGAT
This sequence comes from Tragelaphus eurycerus, assembly GCA_935064755.1. Lineage (NCBI taxonomy): Eukaryota > Metazoa > Chordata > Mammalia > Artiodactyla > Bovidae > Tragelaphus > Tragelaphus eurycerus. Next base: position 1,282,640 of record CAKXYN010000220.1, on the reverse strand, counting down.
CCCTTTAACAAGTGGTGCTGGGAAAACTGGTCAACCACTTGTAAAAGAATGAAACTAGGACACTTTCTAACATCATTCACAAAAATAAACTCAAAATGGATTAAAGATCTAAGCATAAGACCAGAAACTATAAAACTCTTAGAGGAAAACATAGGCAAAACACTCTCTGACATAAATCACAGTAGGATCCTCTATGACCCACCTCCCAGAGTAATGGAAATGAAAACAAAAACAAACATGACCTAATTAAACTTAAAAAGCTTTTGCAAAACGAAGGAAACTATAAGCAAGGTGAAAAGACAGCCTTCAGAATGGGAGAAAATAATAGAAAATGAAGCAACTGACAAATTAATATACAAGCAACACCTGCAGCTCAAATCTAGAAAAATAAACGACCCAATCAAAAAGTGGGCCAAATAACTAAACAGACATTTCTTCAAAGAAGACCTACAGATGGCTAACAAACACATGAAAAGATGCTCAACATTACTCATTATCAGAGAAATGCAAATCAAAACCACAATGAGGTACCATCTCATGTTGGTCAGAATGGCTGCTATCAAAAAGTCTACAAACAGCAAATGTTGGAGAGGGTGTAGAGAAACGAGATACCTCTTACACTGTTGGTGGGAATGCAAACTAGTACAGCCACTATGGAGAACAGTGTGGAGATTCCTTAAAAAACTGAAAATAGAACTGCCATATGACCCATCAATCCCACTGCTGGGCATACCGACTGAGGAAACCAGAATTGAAAGAGACACATGTACCCCAATGTTCATTGTAGCACTGTTTACAATAGCCAGGACATGGAAGCAACCTAGATGTCCGTTGGCAGACGAATGGATAAGAAAGCTATGGTACATATACACAATGGAATATTACTCAGCCATTAAAAAGAGTTGACTCATTGGAGAAGACTCTGATGCTGGGAGGGATTGGGGGCAGGAGGAGAAGGGGATGACAGAGGATGAGATGGCTGGATGGCATCACTGACTCAGTGGATGTGAGTCTGAGTGACCTCCGGGAGTTGGTGATGGACAGGGAGGCCTGGCGTGCTGTGATTCATGGGGTCGCAAAGAGTCGGACACGACTGAGCAACTGATCTGATCTGATCTGATCTGATCTGATCTGAAAAAGAATGCATTTGAATCAATTCTAATGAGGTGGATGAAACTGGAGCCTATTATACAGAGTGGAGTAAGGCAGAAAGAAAAACACCAATACAGTATACTAATGCATATATATGGACTTTAGAAAGATGGCAACGGTGACCCTATATGAGAGACAGCAAAAGAGACACAGATATAAAGATCAGTCTTTTGGATTCTGTGGGAGAGGGTAAGGGTGGGATGATTTGAGAGAATAGCATTGAAACATGTATATTATCATATGTGAAACAGATCGCTAGTCCAGGTTAGATGTATGAGCCAGGGTGCTCAGGGCTGGTGCACTGGGATGATCTTGAGGGATGGGATGGGGCGGGAGGTGGGAGGGGAGTTCAGGATAGGAAACACATGTACACCCATGGCTGATTCATGTCAATGTATGGCAAAAACCAGTACAATATTGTAAAGTAATGAGCCTCCAATTAGGAAAAAAAAAAAAGAATCCCTGTGACTACACATGTGGAAATTGGCCTTGCATTTCTGTTGCCTCCTGGGGTTAGTAGTCCTTGCCTTCAAGGGACACTTTTCATTGTGTAACCAACACTGTGATTCCAACCATCTCCAACAAGTCCAGGATCTGTACTTGTCATTCCCTTAAGGGAACCTGTACTCTTGTCTACCCTCTTTGTAGTTTGAGTGCTATTGTCAGAATTATAATTGTTAGTGTCACTAGGATGATAATGATCACAGTTACTGTTGACATTCATGATGATTTTTATTAATGTATATGCTGCCTTTATGTATTGTGTTTCAGTTATATTCATAAAAAATGAATAGAGTCTCTTTATTCACCAAGGGTGTCTGATTTTCTGAAAATGTCTGTGAGGGGTCCCCAACACAAATACTCATACATTGCAGCTCCGAGCTCCTGATACACCTAACTGAACCCTTCGGTTGGAAGACACTCCTGAAATACACCTTGTTCCCCTTCTGAGGCAGAGGTTCTCCGTGCTGGGATCTGAGGACCACGGATGATGTCACGGGCCCTTCTGAGACTGGAAAGATTCACAAGTCCCTGTGAAGCCCAGCAATTGTTTGTAGACATCTGGGATCTCCAGCTGAGGGCATCTTTGTACATCTAGAGAAACCACTACATTTCTTACTTCAACTCAGGGACCCAGAGGCAGCTCTTGATGACACAGAATGTGAGGGAGTGAATGGTGGGCATAATACTCCAGAAATCTTTCTCAGATGCCCCTAAGGACACAAGAACCAGCTTGAAAAGGCTACCGAGAAAACTTTTCTCCCTCTTCAGAAATTTTCACTTCAGCTTAAAAGCCAGGGAACTGCCATTGGTCAAAATGGCTGCTCAGAGACAGCTACCTACCTCCTCTGAAGTAGATGAAAACTTTCTAGGTCACCTCTGGTGTCCAGGAAATATTGATACTGGCCTGGAAGTCCTGAAGAAAGTGACCAGCTCTCTCGGGCAACTGCAGAACTTTGTAAGTACTCCAGGGAATCTTGGAATTTTGTGGAATTTAGTCCATTGGGATGTAGCCCGTGATTTTTCTTATGATCACATTGGCTTTCGTGTTTTATTGTTTGTTGGGTTTTTAAAATAATTTTTTAAATTATTTATTTTTGGCTGTGCTGGGTCTTTGTTACTATGTGGACTTTTCTCTAGTTGTTGCGAGATGGAGCTACTCTCTACTTGTGGTGGGAGGGCTTCTCATTGCTGAGGCATCTCTTGTTGCCAAACACAGGCTCTACAGCATTCAGACTTCAGGGGTTGTGGCCCGTGAACTTAGTTGCTCTGTGGCATGTAGGATCTTCCTGGACTGGGGATAGAAAAAATTCTTTACCACTAAGCCACCTGGAAGCCCCTGTTGGTTGGATTTTTATTTAATTTGTTTTTTGAGAAAAAATGGCAGAGGTACCATCCCCCATTCTCATCATTTCATTTCAAGGCTACAAGTCTGAAACGACTTAATACTAGGATGCTACTGTTATTAGTCCAGCTGCTTAGACTGGGTTTCTCCAGTGTAAAGTTATGCTTATATCATGTTCAAAAATGCATTGTTTTAGAAGAATTTCACTACACAGAGCCTTTGAGGCATGGAGAGTTATGCTCCACCTCCTCGATTGCTGATATCCGCATGAATTATCAGGAATTCCTCTCCATGGGAGATTTGTACTGTCCTCCAATTTGTTTATATAGATAACCCTTTATACATTTATTTATTTATTTTGGCTACACCATGCAGCATGTGGGATCTTAGTTACCTGACCAGGGATCAAACTGCGTCCCCTGCCTTGAGAGAGCAAAATTTTAACCACTGGACCACCAGGAAGTCCCATTTTTTATTTAAATCAGTATGAACTCTTGGATATTTACTTTGTATCCTAGGATATAGTGAGTACAACTTTATCCTGTTGCTCAAAATGTTCCAGTTTGGGCCCTTGGGAACTCTTTTAGTTGACTTCTGTTTTCTTTTGACATAATCCCTTCTATGCCTCTATGTGTGTGTGTGTGTGTGTAGCTGTTTTGTTGAATTAACACTTCCTCACTTTCTGAAACTACAAGAATCTACAAATCTGTATATTTCCTGCTCCAACCCTAGAATGAACTATTTATCCAAGGAATATGGTTTGTTTTTATTAGCAAATATGATTTCAAAAACAACAGCATAGGTCTGAATGAGTTCATTGCTAGAGGGGAGTTATTGTTTCTTGGCTTTTCAGCGGACAGTGTGAGGAAATTTTTGTTTGTCCTGACCTGTGTATGCCCACCTAAGTTGTGTCTATCAATCCACTGATCAATATATACAAATAGACAAAGGCGTGGCTTCCCTAGTGGCTCAGATAGTAAAGAATCTGCCTGCAATGCTGGAGGCGGGTCTCAAAAAGTCAGACACAGCTGAGCGACTAACACACACATAGACAGAGATGCATGTCCGTAAAGAATAACTGTCGTTTATATTAACATAGACCGAGGTTAACAATTCATCGTGATGTTCTCTTCTGTCATCCACGGGCACACGGGCTCTTCTAGCCGGCCCGCCCCCCACGTCCCCTCTGCCGACGCCCGCCCCCCACGTCGTCCCCCCTACGTCCCCCCCACGTCGCCCCCCACGTCCCCCCCCCAGCCAATGCCCACCCTCTACGTCCCCCCACGTCCCCCCCTCCCGCCGACGCCCGCCCCCCCACGTCCCCCGCGCCGACGCCCGCCTCGCAAGTACGCTTGGCCGACGTCCGCCCCACCCCCCAACCTCCGGGCATCCTGTACTACACCCAGCCGCGGCCGAGGGAACCAGAGCGCGCCACGTGGAGAATGCATCGACACGCGGGGAGCTCGACACCATCTCCTGGCGAGAGGACAGGAGCTGCGAACTCTCAGGACCCACAGGGACCAGGAGGTATTTCTCTCAAATACAGGGAATGTGCTTTTCATTTTCTGGACTTTTCCCGCTGTCCTATTATTCACGTTCTCGTGCACTATAAATTAGACTCCTCTGCACTATGAACCGGAGAAGGCAATGGCGACCCACTCCAGTACTCTTGCCTGGAAAATTCCATGGATGGAGGAGCCTGGTAGGCTGCAGTCCATGGGGTCGCTAAGAGTCGGACACGACTGAGCGACTTCACTTTGATGCATTGGAGAAGGACGTAGCAACCTACTCCAGTGTTCTTGCCTGGAGAATCCCAGGGACGGGGGGAGCCTGGTGGGCTGCCGTCAGTGGGTTCGCACAGAGTCGGACACGACTGAAGCAACTTGGCGGCAGCAGCAGCCGCACTATGAACAAGACTTCTTTTACAGAAGTATTCTTTCATTAGGTGGTTTGGGGTGAAATATCACAGCCTACTTTAGTATTTTTATGGATTCGGGATGGCTTCTGAGGAGAAATGTCTCTACAAGTTTGGAGGAAGGGAACCATGTAGACGTGTGGATGGTGGGAGCAAACATGAGCGGCGGTTCGTCGCATGTCTTGGGGAGGAGGAAGAGTCTGGTCAGCAGTCCACCCGGTCTCGGGCGGGGGCCGGGAGGAGGGAAGTGTTTGCAACACTACAAGTGTTTGTTTATTTTTAGAGGGTAATTTTTCTGTAAAGTGGGAATAGCTAGAATATTGAAAAATTGAAGAGTGGGTGTTTTAAAACTTCCAACCATATTTAAATATTGATTCCTCTCCCCCCACATCCAAATCAGAATATATTGAAAGTTCACTTTCCAGGCTTTAAAGAAAAATGTCTTCTCTCTCATATCCTTAAAGTAATGCTTCTCCGCGTATCTCAGTTTCAAGTTGAATTATTGCATGATTAATTTTTTGTGTGTTGTGACCCAATAACAGTTTTTTATAATTCTGAGTTAATTTCATCTTAGGGCAGGTCTTCTGCAGAACCTCGGTGTGGTAGAAATTGTTGCAAGAAACCTAGGACACTTGGAAGTTTATAAAATTGTCATAAAAAGAAATGAAAGGAAAATACTGATTTTGAAACAAAAGCTTAGACTCAAAATGATAATCGGTTAACACTTTTTCAGAATTGCATGTTCTTTCTTGAGACCGAGGGCGGAGAGCAGGTGGAGGGGTCGGCAGGAATGGTGAACAGGAAAGACCTGCCAGGCCGCCATCACAGCCGGATAGCCTGAGACATCGCAGTTCTATGTTTTTTTAAAGGAAAAATATTTATTTATTTTTGGCTGCCCTGGGTCTTCATTGCTACATAACAGCTTTCTCTAGTTGCTGTGAGCGGGGCTTATTGTCTAGTTGCGGTTTGGGGGCTTAGTTGCTCAGTGGCAGGTGGAATCTTCCCGGGTCAGGGATTGAACCTGTGTCTTCTGCACTGGCAGGCAGATTCTTAACCACTGGACCACCAGGGAAGTCCCTAAATTTTACCTTTTAAAATGTTAGTTAAGACACACTTTATTTATACCAAAAACATTTGTAAGTTGTGATTCAATTATTCTGAAAGGGCATAATATTTTAAAAATTTGTAGTAGTGATTTACATACATAGGGGTATAGCTAAATATTTTTGCAGAAATGCATCCTGGGTTGACTCTCTCTTACTTTGTATTAAAATATGAACTCTTCATAATCACCAAAATGTTTGCTTCTTGGCAGTGTCCCCACTGTGTTTTTATCTGAAAAAATTTTTTTAACAATTTCAAATCAGATGACAGGAAACCAGCTAAAGGCTGAATTGCTGAATAAAGATAGTCATTTTTGTTTTACTTATTTTTTTTTGGCAGGAGTCAGGTTCTCTTAGGATTTGCTGTCAGAGAAAGTGAGTGAAGTGAAAGTCACTAAGTCGTGTCCGACTCTTTGCAACCCCATGGACTATACAGTCTATGGAATTCTCCAGGCCACAATACTGGAGTGGGTAGCCTTTCCCTTCTGCAGGGGATCTTCCCAACCCAGGAATCTAACCGGGGTCTCCTGCATTGCAGGCGGATTCTTTACCAACTGAGCTATCAGAGAAACCCTGATAGCTGCCAGGGATGGGATTAAATAATCCATCTGAATAACATGTCTAATTAAACTGTAAAGCCCCATGCTTCTGCTTTGTTATCTTTTTAATGAGGATGTTAATATCTTCTTTATGACTGTCAAGAGCCAAAGACTTATTGCTGCCCCTTCGAGAGGGGAGCCCCCTCCCCATTTGTCTTTGCTCCCTCTCTCTGCAGGTACCTGTGGGTTGTACTGAGGTGGGGAGCATTACCATGTGAAAGTTTGCAGATTCAAGATTTTGGGCTTTTCTGGGGATGTTAGAAATGACTGGAGTCTCTCGGCTTCTTTCTCTTTCCTCAACTTTGTCTGTTTAGTCATTGAACTGTCCTTTGGTGAGAATACACACGAAGACAGGGCGACCAAGTTCCAGACAATGGAACCCCAGGTGAGTAGGACTTGCTCCTTTTTGTGAATTGATACCTATCTTTTCTTTTTTTTTTTTTTTTTCCCGGGGATGAGTGGGTTTTGAGTCTTGGCCTGGATCTCCTGGGGCCCCCATGAAATTAAATTACTGTCAGTCATTTTTCCTCAGGACTCTGGGAGGCTTAGGGCAGATCGGGGACTAATCAAGAAATAATTCCCTACCTAATATTTACACTGCTTTATTTCATTCCTCACTCCCTTAAGGATGTCCTTGAAGAAAAGGTAAAAAGTTGTCTCTTTGAATTTATCCCATGTTAGTGTCTGCGGTGGGCTTAGGCATGTGGTGAACATAGGCAGCAGAAACGAGTAAGAGCAAAAGTGTCTAGTCCTGCAGGGAGGCAGCTGTTTGTTTTTCAAGTGAGTTTAGTCCATCCAGTGATTTGGATGCTGCAGAGGAGGGCTCTGTAGCATGGAGATTGGGGTGAGAGGAGGCGAGCAAGAGAGCAATAAGGAATCGTTATTTTCCCCCAATTTTAAATTTATTCAAAATTTTATAGAATATACTTGCACATTTAAATAATTCTTAAAAATTAAAAAAAAAAAAACTCCTTATCTCTTTTGTCCCCAAAAACCCAGTTTCCTTCTTTGTAATCAAAACTGCAAACAGAAAGAAATGTCTGGTACTGTTTTCTTATTTTGGGCTGTGCATTAAGAAGAAGGATTATATCAGCATAAACCTAGGGTCCTGTAGCAATTTTTGAAGGGCTGGAAAGATAAGGTTCTACTGAGAGGCCTCTATTTCCTGTTAGCATATAAACAGCTTGGTGGTACAGGAGGGACTGTGATAACCCATGCTTGAAGGTCCCAGAGAAGATGGAGAGGCAAGGTCCCGTCACAGGAGGGTCGGGGCAGGACACTCCCTCTGTGTGGCAGTTTTAGGGCCCCTTGGGGTTTGCTTCTGAACTGTACGTCTTATTCTCCGTCATGAACATATGAGTTGTGCAGAGATGGATCAGATCAGATCAGTCGCTCAGTCGTGACCGACTCTTTGCAACCCCATGAACTGCAGCACACCAGGCCTCCCTGTCCATCACCAACTCCCGCAGGTCACTCAGACTCACATCCATAGAGTCAGTGATGCCATCCAGCCATCTCATCCTCTGTCGTCCCCTTCTCCTGCCCCCCAATCCCTCCCAGCATCTGAGTCTTCTCCAATGAGTCAACTCTTCGCATGAGGTGGCCAAAATACTGGAGTTTCAGCTTTAGCATCATTCCTTCCAAAGAAATTCCAGGGCTGATCTCCTTCAGAATGGACTGGTTGGATCTCCTTGCAGTCCAAGGGACTCTCAAGAGTCTTCTCCAACACCACAGTTCAAAAGCATCAATTCTTCAGCACTCAGCCTTCTTCACAGTCCAGCTCTCACATCCATACATGACCACAGGAAAGACCATAGCCTTGACTAGGCGAACCTTTGTTGGCAAAGTGATGTCTCTGCTTTTGAATACGCTGTCTAGGTTGGTCATAACTTTCTTTCCAAGGAGTAAGCATCTTTTAATTTCATGGCTGCAGTCACCATCTGCAGTGATTTTGGAAGAAGCCACCTAATTATCACATTCTCCAGGAGGGTGTTCAGTTCTGTGGAATTTGGCCATTGCTTTGCCAGGTTATTTCCACTACATTTACCTCATTCACTGTAATGATGTTTTGTTTTCAAAGAAAGTGAAAGTGAAAGTGACTCAGTCGAGTCTGACTCTTTGCAACCCCATGGGTTATACAGTCCCTGGAATTCTCCCAGCCAGAATACTGGAGTGGGTAGCCTTTCCTTTCTCCAGGGGATTTTCCCAACCCAGGGATTGAACCCAGGTCTCCTGTAATGCAGGAGGATTCTTTACCAGCTGAGCCACCAGGGAAAGCACTTTGTTTTCAAAGTGGTGCGTCTTTCTGTATGTGTGAGAGACACACGACATGTCAGCCTAGAGAAGTATTTGACCAGAACCCCAAAAAAGGTTGAGCTTTTTCTTACACAGCAATGTAACCGCAGCCCTACTGCATACAGTATCCTCCCATGGCACTTTGTGGGGAAGGCCGTGGCTGCACAAAATGTCTATGTTTTAGGAAACAGTGACCCTCAAGGATATAGCTATAGACTTCACCAAGGAAGAGTGGGCCCTGCTGGACACCTCCCAGAGAAAGCTGTACAGAGAAGTGATGCTGGAGAGCATTAGTCATCTGGTCTCTGTGGGTGAGTCTGTCAACACTGATGCATTTTTAAAATGAGTATCCAGAACAGCTTCGACATATTCCCCTCCCTTCTCAGCCCTCATTCACATTCTTTAATGGTTCTTAAAACTCCTTGAAGTTAATTCGTTTATTTATTTATTTACTTATACCTGTTTTTTGTCAGCCCTAAAGAATATAGTTTTCCTGACCACTCTTCCCTGTCTTTCTTGCTTCTTTAACAACCAAGAATTCAATAAATATTTCTGAATAAATGCAGGTGTTAAATATTTACTAAATAACTCTGTTTACTTACCTGATAGTTAAAAATGCATTAATGAAAATTATACAGCGATCTATTTCCAAAGAGAAATTAGATTGTTCCTGTGGAGCTTCTGTGTTTTGGATTCTTTTTTAAAAGGAAAGTTTATCTTCCTGTTGTTGTTCAGTCGCTTAGTCGTGTAAGACTCTGCAACCCCATGGACCTGTCCTACTGTGGGAAGATTTAATTTCTCCATTGAAAACACTGAGGCTTCTTCACTCTAGCTTTGACCTCAGGCCCACACATCAGCAAGAAGAGCCCCCTGTGTTGGCCCAGTGCCAGGATGTTGTTCCTGCTCAGAAGGAACAGCTTCCTGAAAGAAGCTTTAGTGTTGTCAGGGGTGCTCTTCCTGGGCTGTTCTCCAGTATTCACTATGTCCTTCCTTGGCAGCCTGCCCTGAAATGAAAGAATGCACATAGTTCTTTAACCCTGAATTAAGTCCAAGACAAAAATACCTTTTCCCCCCTCTAAACAGGGCATCAACTCTGCAAATCAGATGTGATTTCCCAGCTGGAGCAGGGAGCAGAATTGTGGAAGGAAGAGAAAGGATCTCCCCAGTGCCCGAATTCAGGTGAGTTCCAGGCTGCCGTGTGGTTAGTATCAGGAAGATCCTGATACTAGGGGAGCAGATGCCTGGAAATGTCAGTGACAGAGGTTCCTGAGTGAATTCTGTATTCAGGAAAGTGGTGGAGGCCACTGGGACCTGTACTCTCTTTTGCATTTTCTTTGGGCCTCAGAAAGGAACTGTTCACGTCCTCTTAAAGTTTTGTATAATGTTCTCTGTCTTGTTTTCTTCCCTTTAACAAATTTCCTTCTCTTTACCTTATCCACAACCAATCTTGATTTTATTTTGTCTCTTATTTCAATCCTGAAAATACTTTTTAATTTTCAGTTTTCTAAAATGGGTTTTAACCCACTTTACCTCCTTTCCACACTCTTGCTCTATGTCAGGGTCAGTATTTAAAACATACTCACGCAGGCCCTGCATGCCTTCAACAGTTTTCTTCCTCCAGTGCCACACTAGCATTTTTTTTAACATTATTTTAGACAGGAAAGGTGACCCTGTGAGACAAGAAGAAATATTCCTGCAAGACACCTGCAAGGAAGACTTATCTAATAGTGAATGGTAAGTCTCAAGGGGGTGAACCCATCCCTCTTCATTAAAGGCATGGGAACTGAAAGGCTTTAGAATGTAGGACACCATGGTTATTTGAGGTGAATGTAAATGCTGCTGCAGCAGAAAGTTTTAGATAGTTTCAATTTAGGGAAAAAAATTAATTCATACTTGAAACCATAACCTGAGTACTTATAAAATAATTGCATAAACTTGGCTTCGAAACTAATGAAATATTTAACAGATTTGCAGTTGAGATGTTATGAAATAGGAAATCTGTGTTGTAGAAAATAACACACAATGAGTATGTAAATAGCAATCAACAGGAGCCTACTCGTGGCATGGTCAAACTAGAAGTCGTGTAGAGAAAAATTAATGTCTGTGAGATATCTTTAATAGCCTCTTGTCTCCTTGGAACAGCAGAGATTTCACACTAGAGAGGATATACATGGATATAATGATTTGGGGGACATTTTCACTCACAGATCTACAGTGGCAAGACATGTGCTAAATCATATGGGGGGGGGGGCTGTAAATGTAATAAACATGGGAAAGAATTCCACCAGAGCACTCAGCTCTCTATACATGAAAGGACACACACTGGAGAAAAACCCTATAAACCTAACAAATGTGGTAAACGCTTCAGCCATCAATTCAGTTCAGTTGCTCAGTTGTGTCCGGATCTTTGTGATCCCATGGACTGCAGCACACCAGGCCTCCCTGTCCATCACCAACTCCTGGAGCTTGCTCAAACTCATGTCCATTGAGTTGGTGATTCCATCCAGCCATCTCATCCTCTGTTGTCCCCTTCTCATCCTGCCTTCAATCTTTCCCAGCATCAGAATCTTTTCCAATGAGTCAATTCTTTGCATCAGGGGGCCAGAGTATTGGAGTTTCAGCTTCAGCTACAGTCCTTCCAATGAATATTCAGGACTGATTTCCTTTAGGACTAACTGGTTTGATCTCCTTGCAGTCCAAGGGACTCTCAAGTCTTCTCCAACAGCTTCAGCCATAGGGCTAATGTTTACTTGCATGAAGAATTCATGTGGGAGAGAAACCATGTAAATGTAAGGTATGTGGAAGCAGTTCAGCCAAAGCACTTACTTACATTCACACGGAACAACTCACCCAGGAGAGAAACCCTATAAATGCAACACATGTGGCAAAGAAGTCCAACAGTGCACTCAGCTTTGTATACACCGAAGAACACACACTACAGAGAAACCTTATAAATGTCATGAATATGGGAAGTGTTTCAGTCAAAAGGCTAACTTATATTCATACAAAAGAAATCCTTTGTCTATAATAAACATGGTAAAGCTTTCTGTCATCCTTTCCTTCATCTTTAGTCAACAAAAGAGAATCACACTGGGGCATTCATGACAGTGAAAAACTAGTTGAAATCAAAAACTAGGAATCCTTTGTTTAAAACTCTGGCCTTGGATAGCACAAGAAAGTTCACACCAAAGAGGAATCCTACATATGAAATAAATGTGGCCAAAATTCCAGGCACATGTCCAATCCTTAAAGAAAATAATCACGTTATGGAAAAGCCTTCAAATAGTCCAACCTTAGTTTGATGTGAAAGAACTCCCACTATAAATGTAATGAAGCACTGTCTTCATCCCCAATTGTAATGTTTATATACACCAGAGAACCTACACAGGGACAAATCGTGTGTCTGCAATTAATGTGGAAATGCCCTCACAACTAGGGCAGCAGGTGAGCTAGAGCTTTGAGGGTGTCTGCTCTGCACTCTAGGTCCAAGAGAAAACAGAAATGGAGTGAAAACCTGATGGGAAATATGGGAGCCAGAGAGCCTACTGGAGTAGGATGGGAGCTGGGCTGGTGGTAACAGTGACCTTCAGCAAAGGGATGAGCCAGTGTCCAGGCAGCCCGTGAGCCCTGGTTCATTCTCCTTAGGGCTGATCCCTCTGCAGTTTCTCCTGATGTTGGTCTCTCCCCTTCCCTTGCACTAGGAACAGATGTCAATTTTCTCTCTGCACCCCAACTCTACCCTGCCCATTCTCATACCCACTGCACTCAGCTCAGTCTCAGAAGCTGCTTTAATGCCCGCCCTGTTGGATTCAGGGCTGGTCAGTGCTAAGCCTGCCTTACTCCAGATGCCAGCTTGAAGTGAGTGAGATATTCAAAGGCTGATCAGTGACCTACATTTATGTGCCGCGGTGGCTTCCCTAGTCTCATTTGAGAACATTCCAAATAGTAAGTGAATTGATACAAAATAGAAATTTCTATCACAAAATTCATTTTGTATGGAGCATTCATGACAGTGAAAAACTAGTTGAAATCAAACAAAAAACCCCTTTGGCTTTTACTCTGAGAATGAATGTGTAAACTGTATGTGATGTAACAATGAAATGACAGTGCACGTGGGATCCACCAAGCCTGTGTGGGTGTGCTGGCGGGCACGCTCACAGCACACGCTCTGGGCACTGCGGCACTCACCTGGGCCTAGTGGGCTGAACCTCCCAGAGGAAAATGGCCTCAAATGTTTACAGTTTATCTCACCAACTATCGTACAATAATATGTTCACTCCTGCTTTCTGGGGATCAGTGGTCATTTTCTCCAACAGAAAGGTGAACTTTCTATTTCCCAGACTTCTCTAGTTTTTAAATTTGATTGAGGAGAATAACAAGGAAAGTTATGAATAATTACTAAATGCTATTGTATGCTTTGTAACATAGTATAGGAATGTGTGCTGTTTTGTTATTGTCACTATTAAATCTGGATTATCATATTTAGAATATACATTAAAAGTTTACTTTTTTGTGCCACGTGGTTTGAGGGATCTTAAGTTCCCCATTTAGGGATTTTAGGCCAGGGTAATGAAAGCACCAGGTCCTAACCACTGGACCATCAGGGAATTCCCAAAAGCTGATTTTGGAAATCTATTACAGCTTATTTTTTAGAGAGCCAGCTTAGTGGAAAAATAAATGTGTTTTGATTTATGCATAATGTACACTGCTAATTCATGTGATAATATGTGGATTTTATGTTCCAGGCATATAAAGAATAAAATAATGTCTATTTTTAATTCTATCTTAGGGTCTGTCATCTAGAAACATTTCATGCTAGGCTCATTCACGTACCCACATAACTGTTGATGTACAGAGGACATTCCTCTAAAAGAACTGAAATCAAAAAATTACATAAAATGAAAAATTTACATCAAAATATAACCAATTATTATGAAATTTAAAGTCAATGGTATTAACCTAACATTTTTTTTTTTTAGCACACATAGATTAAGTTGTAGATTAAGATAGTCTGCTGCTGCCGCTGCTAAGTCACTTCAGTCGTGTCCGACTCTGTGCGACCCCATAGACGGAAGCTCACCAGGCTCCCCCGTCCCTGGGATTCTCCAGGCAAGAACACTGGAGTGGGTTGCCATTTCCTTCTCCAATGCATGAAAGTGAAAAGTGAAAGTGAAGTCGCTCAGTCGTGTCCGACTCTTAGCGACCCCATGGACTGGAGCCTACCAGGATCCTCCGTCCGTGGGATTTTCCAGGCAAAAGTACTGGGGTGGGGTGCCATTGCCTTCCCCGTAAGATAGTCTAGTTAATAGTAATAAAACATTCAGATACAGTGTTCTTTACCAAGAAATGATATATGTAAAGTATGCCAGAGTGTGAATTACTTGACATTTCAGATGAGAACATTAACCAATACTAGGAATTCTTCATAAATAAATGGTGGCAATAATTTTATTACATGGAAAATTAAAGCCATTAAAATATAACTTCAGATAACTCAATCTTTTGTAAATGTACACTTTTTAAAAAGTTAATAAGCAAAGAGGACTTTTAGAGCAGTGAAAATACTCTGTGTGACATTATAATGATGGACACATGTCATTATACATTTGTCCAAATTCACAGAATGTACAACACCAAGAGCAAACTGTAATGCAAACTGTAGACCATGGATGTGGAGAAGGCAGTGGCACCCCACTCCAGTACTTTTGCCTGGAAAATCCCATGGATGGAGGAGCCTGGTGAGCTGCAGTCCATGGGGCTGTGAAGAGTCAGGCACGACTGAGTGACTTCCCTTCACTTTTCACTTTCATGCATTGGAGAAGGAAATGGCAACCCACTCCAATGTTCTTGCCTGGAGAATCCCAGGGATGGGGGAGCCTAGTGGGCTGCCGTCTACAGGGTCACACAGAGTCAGACACAACTGAAGTGACTTAGCAGCAGCAGCAGACCATGGATGATTATGATGCATCAGTGTAGGTTCATCTTTATTAAAAAATGTACCATCTAGTAGTGGTGTCGATAATGTGGGAGACTGCATGGTTTGGGGGAAGGAGCAGTCTCTGTACCTTCTCAATTTTGTTGTAAACCTAAAACTGATGTTGAGAAATATTATTTGGTGAATAAATAATATCTCATACAACTTTTAACTATTGCTGAGAAGGTCAGAAAGCATTCTATTAAAGTTTTATTAACATATCTTTCAAATTCTGATATACTAGTAATGTAGACTATGTTAACAGTACTTCATTATTTGATATTATAATTGTTTAATTACTGCATAATTCAGTATAAACACATGTTAATGAAATTGAAGTTTGTTTACCATTAAAATATTCCATCATTATTTAATGTTTTCATTAATTACTGTATCATCAATATTGTAATTACTATCATTTAAATTCACCTTCTGCTTTAATACTAGAAGTTCTAGTATAGGTTATCCAAAATCTTATTGGTTTTCCTTTTGAATTCCAGACATGACTGTAGTCAACCTGTCATCAAATCCTGTTGTTCTAGTCTCTGAGGACTCTCACTACCTGGGGTCTGCAAGAAGAAAGTCACTTTGTTTTCATCTCAATCATATTTGACTTGTAACACTGTAATTAAAAGTTTTTAAAATGTGAAAATCCCTAAGAAATACTGTCTTTATTCAGTGCAGTTTAACCTGAATATAACTATAGTTCTCAGTCAATTCAGAGATGCTTTTCAGAAGGTTCCATACGCACGTCCTCATGAATCACCAGTTGGTCACCTTTCTCTGAGCTAGTTTTCCCTAAAGGACAGATTTGCCTTTAGGAACTAATAAACTGAGTAAGGGGTACCTCTGAATATTAAATGTGGTGGTGATATTAGTCCTCTGAGTCCAGCACAGTTATCACCTGGAGGTTGTCCTCCCATGTGGAAAAGGCTGGAGACCGGGTGGTTGCTCTCTTGCCATAGTTATGGCTGACTGCTCACAAGGCTGTGACTAGACTCTGGGCGTTGTGATGAGGAGGGTCACTGAGCGGTGGGGAAGGGGAGACCCATGCACGTGGATGGCTTTTTCTCTGATGTGGCAACACTAGAGCCAGTTTTAGAGGCAGTTCTGCATATCATTCAATCTCTCATGTATTTAAACTTAGAGGAGTTTCTAGATCTTACACGTCTTATAGAAGAACTTCTCAAAGGATTTGAGGACCTGCTTTCTTGGCTATTTCTAGGTTTTATTTCATGTTGTTGGGGAGGCCTCTCACTGCTCTTTTCCACACAGGAAATGAAAACCACCCTCTGTGCTACCTACCTCTGTGTTTTCAGATGGTGCAAGCTTTCTACTCTTGGTGTAGTCCATCCTCTCACACTGTAGTTATATATACAAGGACAGTGCTTCTCAAATAAGAAAGTGGATCCTCCGATCTTGCACGGTGATGCAAGATAGTAAGAGCAGGCAGTGAGTGAAGGGTGAGACAGAATTGTAAACTTCCTGGCTAAGCTTTAAGAAAAGCACCAACACAGAGATCTGTTAATACTGGCAGAGTATTTTGTGTGTGAGGGGGGGTGCTTCTTGGTTTTGGCTGTAGTATTTAAGGAGATCTCTCTCAAATCATAAGGTGGCCCCTAAACTAATACAGACCTCAATGGCATATCATACATACAAAACCTTTTACACAAAGTTCAGAAAATCATTAAACGAATAAGCACAAACCACATAAAATGTCAACAAATCTCAGGAAGGCAGGAGAGTCTCATTTCTAGACACATTATAATATTCAAAATATCCAGTATTTCATGCAAAGAGATAACAAAATACATCCCATCCTTAGGAGAAAAAGAAAATTAACAGATACTGTCCCTGAGGAAGGACAGACATTGGAGTTACTAGAAAAAGGCTTTAAATAACCGTCTCAATGTTGCCCAAAGAAGTAAAGGAAACCAGGCAAATGATGCTTCATCAAATCACGAGTTTCAATTAGGTTTTTTTTTTTTTTTTTTGGCTGTGCTCTTGGGATATGGGATTTTAGTTCTCCAACCAGGGATTGAACCTGGGCCCTCTGCAATGAGAGTAGAGTCCCAATCCCTGGACCACAAGGGAATTCCCAACATAGAGATTATAAAATGGAGTCAAATAGATATTCTTAAGCTAAAAGTACTATGGGCTTTCACCTGTGTTTATTATATAAAATATTAATAGGGACTTCCCTGATCACAGCCAATCCCACTCCGGCCAGAACACCAAGATGTTGAATTTTGCTCATCATCCTCACACATGACCTGTTTCCACCCTAGCTGAACAGTACAATCACTTTTCAAAAAAATTATGTCAGTTTCACCCTGGGATGCGCTTATTTAATTGGCCTCAGGCTATGATTTGGTGATTGTGTTAGTTTGGGAAGAGCACCCATCTGCTTAGTATTGAGAGCACTTCCCCTACAGATATAGGTTCAGTGTGGAAGTCTGTTGAAAGGCAATACATTTCCAAGCCTTGGGAGCAAAGCAGGGGTGACCTCCTTTGAAAAAAACTTTCATTTTGCTTGGGGGAAAACATTAAGTTAATGATAAGAAGGGCTTCTGTGGTGTCTTGAGAGGTCGCTACTGCTGCCGCTGCTAAGTCACTTCAGTCGTGTCCGACTCTGTGTGACCCCATAGACGGCAGCCCACCAGGCTCCCCTGTCCCTGGGATTCTCCAGGCAAGAACACTGGAGTGGGTTGCCATTTCCTTCTCCAATGTGTGAAAGTGAAGTGAAAGTGAAGTCGCAGTCATGTCTGACTCATAGCGACCCCATGGACTGCAGCCTACCAGGCTCCTCCATCCATGAGATTTTCTAGGCAAGAGTACTGGAGTGTCTTGCCATTGCCTTCTCCGAGAGGTTAGGGGATATTATATTGTTTGGGTCTTCTTTCCAGGGCTGCTGTGTGTGTGGTGGGGGTTGGGGGCAGGGTGGGGGGTGGGGGCGTGGCACAGCAGTGACTGTTTGGAGGGTGAGTAGGTGTTTAACTAAGGACTCACCTGAATAAAATGTGGGATGGGGTCATACAATGAACTCTGCCCCCAGTTAGTTCAACTCAGAGGCTTCACAGAAAAATCCTACCTAAGGAGTGTTCTTGGCCTGGAAGAGCAGAACTGCCTGTCTCTCTGGCCCTATGTAGCTGCCCCAGGGCAGAGACAGGCTGGGGACTGCCCAGTGGTTTACACTCGGTGTCTATGACACTGTGCACAAGGTCGGCCAGGGTCACGTGCCTGAGAAACCAGCCAGTGGGGTGAATATTGTCACCAGGGTGTGGATGGAGACAGCTGATGGTGGGGGGAAGCTGGAATGAGTGGAGCTGAGCTATGTGGAAGGAGCTGTTAGAGAAACAGGGAAGACTCAGAGTTAGACTGAATCTTACCCACATGTCACCAAGTGCAGAGCCAGATCTGTGTTTATAGCTGCAAGAAGAAAACTAGAACTTCATCAACATACTAGATTTTTCAGCAACAAACTTTATTATTTAAATATTTACAAATAATAATCTATTGAAAAAAGTTTAGTTTCTTACAAAATTTGGCATTCAGTGTTCCTAGATCACTTTACTATCTTGTATTTATATGTCAGATTTTTCTTCATAAATAGTTCACTCAAAATTCTGATTTGCTAAATTGTACATTAAAAGCTCTTTTAAAGGGTTTTTCACACCCCCCCCCCCACTTAGTTTTATGAAATCTAGATGAAGTTTTCTCCACTTGACTTTAGGATCACTGTTTCTTCAACATGAGAACCTTAATGTTGATTATTAAATGAGGTCACTGAAGACTTTACTTCTGTCATGACAGAGTGTTTTGTACAGTCTGAATCCACACATGTACCTCAGGTGTGGTTCTTATGAATAAAGGATTTGTCATATTTTTCAGTGAATCACTTCTTTAGGATGAATTATTTGGTATTTCTCAAGAGCCTTCACCCTCTTACTTCCTGTCATAGTGATTATTCCTTCGCGGAGTTTTCTTGTGCACATCGACTGTGCTTGGCTTAATGTTTGTTCAGTGATTAGACCTAGAGGCTTTCCCAGATGGAGTCGGTTCATGTTGTTTACCATGAATTATAAATGAAAGCATTTTCACACTGATTGCAGAACTGGATCCTCCCCTATGTAAATCCTCCAGTATGTTTAAAGTTTAGAGCTGTTGTTAAAGACGTCCACATTCCTTACATTTACAGTACAAGTTCTCTCATGACATCTATGACCACACAACAGACTGAAGGTTTTGCTATATAAACATTACACATGTGGATTCTCTTTCATATAAATGTGCATATGTCAAATGGAGTAAGGATGACCGAAGGGTCCTCCCGACTGATCAGTGTTTTACAGTGATTACAGCTTTCTTTGATGTGACCCTCTGATGTGTTCAAATATTAAAGCTATGGTAGAAGTCTTGTCCATGTTTATTACATTTATAATACCATGTCATCTAAGGTCAGAATACTTACTGAAAACATTCATAATTTTCTCTCCATTGTGGGTTCCCTCATGTCGCCTAAGGGCGGAACACTGACTGAAGGCTTTTCCACAGAGATGGCATTCATACGGCTTCTCTCCAGTGTGAGTTCTCTCGTGACGTCTAAGAGCAGAACATTTACTGAAGGTTTTCCCACAGAGCTGACATTCATATGGTTGCTCTCCAGTGTGTGTCCTTTCATGCTGTCTGAGGTTGGAGGACTGACTAAAGGCTTTTCCACAGAGATGACATTCATACGGCTTCTCTCCAGTGTGAGTCAGATTGTGTTTTCTAAGGTCAGAGCTTTGAATAAAGGCATTCCCACAGATATGGCATTCATAAGGTTTCTCTCCAGTATGGGTCATCTCATGTCTTCTAAGGCTAGAGCAATTGCTGAAGGCTTTACCACACAGATGGCACTCGCATGATTTACCTCTGCTGTGGATCTGCTTATGTGGATTAAGGTATGACTGGTCACTCTGGGATTTTTGATACTGTTTGCTGATATTGGGTGTCTTTTCTGTGTGAGTTAACAAATGTTGACTCAGTGTGGAGCTAGGACTGAAATCTTCTCCCAAATCATTACATTCACAGAGATCCTCTGGAGTGTGAAATGTCTGCTTTTAGAAAGATGAAAGGCTGTTAGTGGTTTGTCTACGTACATTCATACACTCCTTGCTCTACATACGAATCCAAAACAAATCATTCAGTGAGAGCTTCCATTTACAATCTTTCCAATATTACCTGTATACACACAGTGATTTGCTTTTTATGTGTTGTAAAGACTTTCTCTTAATAGTATCCCAACTTCAGTTTGAGCTTATAGGTTAATTTTGAAGACTGCAATATGTTTCAAAAACTAGATATATGAACAATATTTATGCATTTGCCCACCCCTTCTTTTGTTGTTTTTTTTTAAAGATCTGAGTTTATGGTTTTGCGGTCAGGTTAATTTCTCCGCTAAATTCAAACCATTTAAAACTTTTTTCTCAGATATACCTTAATCCAAATTATTAATACCCACTGCCAGGCTTTTAATGTTGATGACCAGGGTTAACACTCAGGAAACTGACCATTGGGATGACTGTAGATGTGTCCTTCTTGCTGATATGCTGTGTGGCTAACAATTCTTCTTTAAAGGCACTTTCCCTGCCTAAAATAATTGGGAAAAAAAATTAGAATGGCATTAGTGAAATGAAAATGTTGAAAAACTCTGACCTCTATGTTTCAAAAACTGGCATGTCAATGGGGAACACTCCAAGAAAGAGAAACACATTTATAGGGCACTGACAATTAGTAAAGATTTTCAGGAATGAAACATGAAAAAATGGAGATGAGATGCTGAGTAGGTAAAGAGGGAAAACCTTCAGAGGGGAGGATGAGAACAAGAGTTATTATGTGAAAGTTTAATAAGTATATGAATGTCCTTTTCCCTAAAGCCAAAAACAAAGGTAATGGCAGGAGGACACATGAGTGAGCCTGAAATATGTAAGGACTAACAACATTTAAAGAATTTTGCACCTAATTTTGCATCTTAGAAAATATCATTCAGTTAACAAAATCTTCAGTTGATGTTTGCTAAGTATGTACTCACTCACTGACTAGGCACAGGCCCCTGATGCATACCTGGACTGTGGCTTTGGAAAAATCCTCTTCCTTCAGTCCACAGCTCTTCACCTTGCTCCAACTGGAAAATCACATCCAATTTGCAATGCTGATACCCTGTTCATGGAAAAAAGGTGGATTTTGAGTTTTGTGTTAGTAAAAGCACATTATCATCAAGTCCAGGACAGGCTACTGAGAAATAAGGAGGCTGACCACTGAAGTTTGGCTCAGGCAACAACACCTTGAACAGAGCAAACACTGAAATACAGATCGTGTGTCCGAAATAGTGAAGACCTCTAGATGCTGATGTTCATGTTCAAAGACAGGACACACAGAATCCCTTAGTCTTTTCAAAAATGGAAAAATTAAATGTCCCCATAGTGGGTTGAATATTATTTTCAAACAGATGCCAATAAGTTCCACGAGTATAATCAAGGTTTTAGTATTTTCTCTAGTCTGCTGTCAATCCTCAGCACAGTGACTAAAGCAGAATAATTAGAAAATATTTACTCAATTAATTGATACATCAAAAATATTAAGTTCCCAGGTCTGTTCTGAATATTAGAGACTGAATAGGAAGAAAGAGATTAAACTGTTGTCAAGATTACATTTAGTGGGATGACAAACTAGATCTAAGTATTACATAAAGAAACAACTTGAATGTAGTTATAAGTGCTGCAAAAGAATCAGGACAGAGACTGGGTGAATATGTAGAAGCTGTTCTAGATATTATTGACTGAATCAATAAATATCTACCTACCTACCAACCAACCTACCTACCTAATCTACTCACCTGCATACATACATAAATGTTGACAGACTCACCCACGAAGACCAGGTGACTGACATTTTCCAGCATCACATCTCTGAATAGCTTTCTCTGGGATGTGTCCAGCAGGGCCCACTCTTCCTGGGTGAAGTCTACAGCTACATCTTCAAACGTCACTGATTCCTACAACATGGATATTATGGTTCTGACAGAACAATCTCTATTAATGTCCAGGGCAGGAGGGTTGATACGGCAGCACTGAGTAAGGGGGTGGAGATGCTGGGTGTACCGAAGGATCTAACCAAGTTTGGGTTCATGCTGAGCTGGTATTTACTTTTCAGATATGTCACAGAGATATACATAGTCTGAATTAATACAACTTTGTCATAAAGAAATATCACATGAAGTGTGGTATGATAAAACCTGAAAAATCTCCCCCAAACTGGTAATTATGAGTTCAGATGTAATTAAAACTTTCACTTGAAAATTCATAACTCTCTTCTTAATTTCAAATAACTTAGAGACATATCACAAGGCAAACATTAATCATGATTTGCCCCCTTTAAACCCTAACTATGGTTATATCATTCCCCTAAAAGAACTTCAGACTCCTCATCTATTAAATGGTTTACTAACCACCCTAGATAGCATATTCAAAAGCAGAGACATTACTTTGCCAACAAAGGTCCGTCTAGTCAAGGCTATGGTTTTTCCAGTGGTCATGTATGGATTGAGAGTTGGACTGTGAAGAAAGCTGAGCGCCGAAAAATTGATGCTTTTGAACTGTGGTGTTGGAGAAGACTCTAGAGTCCCTTGGACTACAAGGAGATCCAACCAGTCCATTCTGAAGGAGATCAGCCCTGGGATTTCTTTGGAAGGAATGATGCTAAAGCTGAAACTCCAGTACTTTGGCCACCTCATGCGAAGAGTTGACTCATTGGAGAAGACTCTGATGCTGGGAGGGATTGGGGGCAGGAGGAGAAGGGGACGACAGAGGAAGAGATGGCTGGATGGCATCACTGACTCAATGGACGTGAGTCTGGGTGAACTCTGGGAGTTGATGATGGACAGGGCTGCGATTCATGGGGTTGCAAAGAGTCGGACATGACTGAGCGACTGAACTGAACTGAATGTGCCATGAGTATTGAATGATCCGATGAACTAATGGATGAAGTTCTTCCTATCTAAGTAAATATGCATTAAATACAAACCTCAGTCTATTACTCAGTAAAGTTTCCAAGAACCTTGAAACCATCTCCATCATTCTTCAGAAATGAACAAGTTTCATATAGAACTTGGGTATCAGTAAATGTGGTCTCACTGAACTCAGTAAGAGTTGGATGTTCACAATAAGGTATGAGGTCAGATGGTTCAGCAGCATAAGCCAGGGACTCTGAGAGAGCTCTCTTGAAGGACAGTCCTAGCCTGACCATGCCTGTTCTCAATTTTCTCTGGACCTCAAACACCACTCATCACTCTCTCCTGTCTTCAGCTTGCCTCTCTGCTAAAGGATAACAGAAGCCTCTTGATCAGGTTTGGGCTATCTAGCTCTTCAAAACTATCCACAGGGTCTTAAATTTTTACTCTGCTATCCTCCTCCTGAACATGCAGCCACAATAAAGGAAATAATACCCCGCTATATATTAATTTCGGTGTTGACCATCTGGTGATGTCCATGTATAGAGTCTTCTCTTGTGTTATTGGAAGAGGGTATTTGCTATGACCAGTGCATTTTCTTGGCAAAACTCTGTTAGTCTTTGCCCTGCTTCATTCCGTGTTCCAAGGCCAAATTTGCCTGTTACTCCAGGTGTTTCTTGACTTCCTACTTTTGCATTCCAGTCCCCTATAATGAAAAGGACATCTTTTTTGGGTGTTAGTTCTAAAAGGTCTTGTAGGTCTTCATAGAACCGTTCAACTTCAGCTTCTTCAGCATTACTGGTTGGGGCATAGACTTGGATTACTGTGACATTGAATGGTTTGCCTTGGAAACGAACAGAGATCATTCTGTCGTTTTTGAGATTGCATCCAAGTACTGCATTTCGGACTCTCTTGTTGACCATGATGGCCACTCCATTTCTTCTGAGGGATTCCTGCCCACAGTAGTAGACATAATGGTCCTCTGAGTTAAATGGCATCTGGTCCCATCACTACATGGGAAATAGATGGAGAAACAGTGGAAACAGTGTCAGACTTTATTTTTCTGGGCTCCAAAATCACTACAGATGGTGACTGCAGCCATGAAATTAAAAGACGCTTACTCCTTGGAAGGAATGTTATGACCAACCTAGATAGCATATTCAAAAGCAGAGACATCACTTTGCCAACAAAGGTTCGCCTAGTCAAGGCTATGGTCTTTCCTGTGGTTATGTATGGATGTGAGAGCTGGACTGTGAAGAAAGCTGAGCGCCGAAGAATAGATGCTTTTGAACTGTGGTGTTGGAGAAGACTCTTGAGAGTCCCTTGGACTGCAAGGAGATCCAACCGGTCCATTCTGAAGGAGATCAGACCTGGGATTTCTTTGGAGGGAATGATGCTCAAGCTGAAACTCCAGTATTTTGGCCACCTCATGCGAAGAGTTGACTCATTGGAGAAGACTCTGATGCTGGGAGGGATTGAGGGCAGGAGGAGAAGGGGACGACAGAGGATGAGATGGCTGGATGGCATCACTGACTCGATGAATGTGAGTCTGAGTGACCTCCGAGAGCTGGTGATGGATAGGGAGGCCTGGCGTGCTGCAGTTCATGGGGTCGCAAAGAGTCGGACACGACTGAGCGACTGATCTGATCTGATCTGATATATTAATTTCAGCTACCACGTATGAAAAAAGGGTTAATTTTCTTTTTAAGAAGTTCCCAAAAGAGCAGATATATTCTATCAAAACTTTAAAATTAGAAAAAAATAAATGAATGATTCCTCATGCCTTCTCTGTCCTCAACTTCTCCTGTCCTCCTTTCAGAGCCCCCACCCAGGACCGGTGAAGACCAGACTCACTGAACTCAGGTGATGAGACCTCAGCTTCTCCACTGGATGGTAATCTTCTGCTCCTCCCTCATCTCTGGTCACCACAACCTTAGGCCATTATAGCCAATAACATGATTAACAAGTGAATTATTCCCTGATGAGACCAGGGACAGATTAGAGAAAGAATACTTCTCTCACCTCTTCTATAAATACACAAGCTGCACGGAGGCTGAAATAAATCAGTGTGATGTTAAGAAGGATACTAGTTACTACATTTCACTGGTGCTCAGACCCATGAATACTTTTCGATTGCACTTAGAACACCCATCCAATAAGAGAAACCTGCCCATCTCCTCTCAGGAGCAGGGTATGCAGTTTCAGCAGAAAAAGGCATTCCCTACTCACCAGTGGCTGCATTGTCAATAACTCAGTTGCCAGCAGTCTTTCTCTGGGTTTTCACTCACAGACAGTCCAAGCATTAAGCAGGCAAAGCTGAGGATGAAGAGAAAAGTCGAAAGACTCCAGTCTTGTGCACGTTCCAGTC
The DNA here is from genome assembly GCA_935064755.1 of Tragelaphus eurycerus. Taxonomy (NCBI): domain Eukaryota; kingdom Metazoa; phylum Chordata; class Mammalia; order Artiodactyla; family Bovidae; genus Tragelaphus; species Tragelaphus eurycerus. The sequence continues at coordinate 1,257,398 of CAKXYN010000220.1, read as the reverse complement.
CAACATCTCATGAAACCCCAAATCTTCACCTGGTTGTTGACTCCCAGTCATACCAACAAACATGCAGTGCACATTCTATGAGAAACACACAGAGGATGCTACTCCTCTCCCAGGGTCAAAACTAAGAAGATTGTAACTACAGTCATTAACAACAATGGAAGAAACACAGATAACTTATGGACATTTATGGACAAGAATATCAAAGCTCAAAGTATTGAGCTTCATATAAATAAGTAACTTCAACAACTCTGTGATATCCAGAGTTATTCAATTCTCTCCCCGACTCCAAACCACAGTGACCCCTGACTCATGCCACATGTAGATTTTGGTTTTCGTTTGTAGGTAACACTTTGGAAATTCTCAGATTTCATTGTTCTTGATTTATGCACCCACAATGGTTCTTCAGCATTCATGGTGGCTCTCTGAAAACTCACTCCCTTCCAGCTCTTCCTTAACTCTTCTAGATCTGTCCCCCATGAACTTAGAAGTCAGTTAACTAAAAATCTGCATTATGACGGAATTAATTTAAGAATTTATTCCATTTGGAGGAATCATGGCACCTATCCTGCCAGCCTTGTCCTTAACATCCCCTGCGCCAGAAAGTAGCAGGAGTCCAGGAGTCATAGTGTTACCATCATGGTCTGTCTCAACCCTGTAGGTCAAGGATGGTTGGAGTTTAGGAGGAAATCTAGTTAAGGCCACCTGATTATCTTAGTAAAGGGGTAGCTGAAATTCTTGAAATCCCTGCATTAATCTTCATTGGCTGCCATACGCCTGCATTTCATTATATACAAACACATATATGTGTAGAGGCATACATATACATATGCACACAAATGTGTGTGAGACACAGAAAGAAAACATTTATAAAATGTAAATTCTCCCCTTTGTCGTTGTTTAGTTGCTAAGTCATGTCCTACTCTTGCGACGCCATGAAATGCAGCCCTCCAGGCTTCAATGTCTGTGGGATTTCCCAGGCAAGAATGCTAGAGTGGGTTGCCACTTCCTTCTCCACCATCCTAGGTATTGAACCCATGTCTCCTGCATTGGCAGGCGGATTCTTCACCACTGATCCACCAGCGAACTCTCCTCTAAAATACCAATAATAACTAAATATATTTTATGGAAAAATGATGATAATGGATCATAAATAAAAGTAAGATTAACTCACCCATTTGTACCTGAGGTCCACAAAAGAAAAAAAAAAAAGATACATTCGCATCAAATACGACTCTGTGCTTGGATATTTACATACTCACTTAGTCCTCACAGCAACCTGGAGATTTTAGTTTATCAATTTAACAGATGACATGGATAGTTTAAACCTCAACTAGCAGAGACTTTCACTAAATCCAACCAGAGCTAAACCTTTCCCTTCCCCTCTGCCCTGATCTCCACAGAACTCTACCACTCCCTGAGGCCATTCATCTCACTAGTCACTAGATATTTATTTATGCTCTGTCCTCCCAATGGTCTAAATCTACCCAAGAATGATATGATTAAGCAAGTTCACCTCTGACCATTATGTATGAATTATAAATACAGAGAAATGTCCACCATAAGGTAACTTGCCCTCAGTGCCTTGCCCACAAGTGGGTGCAGTCCTGTAAACAAATTATTTTCTGATTATAAACTCCTTTCCAAAATAATGGAGTCTGTCCTTCCTGGTAAAAATTCTAATATTTACTCTAGCCCATGGAAAAGCTAAAGAAGCCAACTATTGGGGATACAGTCATTCACCACCCAAAACTACACAGCATATAACTGGTTAACCATCTTTCAGGCTCATGTGTATCTGGCTCCAAAGTCTATTCCCTGACCATAGTTTAATGTGAGTTACATCCTTTCATGGTTTAAAATGCCTCCGAAAAATCAGTACCCCAGAGGGATAAACATTCATCCCCTCCCTAGGGGATGGATAAAAATGGCGCAGGGTGTGCAGGTGAGCTGGGATGATTTCAGAAGGCTTTATGCTTGAGATCACAAAGAGTTCCATACTCAGTGACCGGAACCTGAATCCCATGAATCTTTGGAAGAGAAGCCTGACAACTGGGGCCTCTCCCTCCAACAACCAAATACTCTGATGACCAAAGGACTAAAACCAACTGCCTTCACAGAATCAGGGAGAGGAATGACTGAGATTCAGGGCCTGTGGACAACATCAAAGCTGCACTGAGCCATCATATACATCCCCTCCCCACTCCAAGGAGCCCAGCGTGGGTTCTGTGTCAGAACTGCCACGCCCGGTTTAGAGCAGAGACCTTCAATTGCTTTCCCAAGTAGAATCCATACATACTCTGTAAGATGTCAGGCACATGTCTCCATGGAGCAGACTGTTCAGCTAGCATCTTCCAAAGCTGACAGACTCTGCAGAGGGAGAAAACGGACATTCCTTCATTCTCTGAAACTGAGGCAAGTCTGTGGTTTCACCTCTGAGCTCCTGCCGTCCTACACACAAGGCCAGGAAGTGGCTGGATGCCCTGCTCCAGGTGGGCCCTAAGCTCTATCCCGTGTTCCTCTTCACTGCGTGTGGACTGGGTCCTATGCTCTACACCCCTTAGACACCTGCCTCTACCCTGAGCTCTTCAGAAGAATGAGGACACCCCCTCCCCCCGACACTGGTCCATACCTGGAAACCAGAATCTTCTCTGTGATACACAGGAGGAAGAATGTTGTCAGCATCCCAGAGACAAGCAGTGCCAGGGTGGTTCTCAGGCTTGCTCTCTTCCTGTTGTAGGCACACACTGAAGAGGAACTGGAATCTTCTGGGGCAAATTGAGGGGACTAAGGATCTGGAGGGTGATTTAAATGTCTGGGGGTGGGGTGAGAAATAGAATTCTGGGCACTGTTTCCTCTTATATTCTTCTGTGAGTCACCCAACAAGGAGGACAGTACTGTCAATCAGATCTGTAAGAAAAGCCCCAGATTAATGCAAGGATCTGATAACTGGGGAACGGCTGTCAATATTGAGGACAGTTCACAATATCTGGAAGCTACTCCATCAACACAGTTTACCTATTGAGTCATAAAGAGAAGGAAGATCTAGTAAGACTACTCGGGCATTGTCGATGGGGTTAGGTTAGGTTTTGACCTCAAGCCAAATTTAAATTGAAATGTAAAATAATTTTTTTACCTTTAGAGGTTTTCTTCTAAGGACATAAAAGATATCCAGGGAATCACTCTGCACACAAAACAGAACAGCCCTGTGAATGGGAAGGAACATATCTAGCTATCACTGTGCTTTGCCCACACTTCCAAATAGAAGGCATCAAAGGTCACCAGTAGGTGAGAACTATAAATAAAGGTAGCCCTGCTGGAGCTGGTATCTTTCTCCATACTATCACCATGTATTCATGTGGCTTAGTGAAGTCTCTCAGTCGTGTCCGACTCTTTGTGACCCCATGGACTGTAGCCTACCAGGCTCCTCCGTCCATGGGATTCTCCAGGCAAGAGTACTGGAGTGGGTTGCCATTTCCTTCTCCAGGGGATCTTCCCAACTCAGGGATCGAACCCGGGACTCCCACATTCCAGGTAGACGCTTTAACCACTGAGCCACCAGGGAAGCTTAACTGAATGAAAAAGACTAGAAAAAATAACCAAAGCAATAATAATTAAAAAGACTAAAGCATAAGACCCCACGTCCGAAGTAAGGAGCAGCGGCTGTGCTTTGCTGGAGCAGCTGTGAAGAGAGACCCCGCGTCCAGGGTAAGAGAAACCCAGGTAAGACGGTAGGCACTGAGAGAGGGGATTGGGGGCAGACAGCCTGAAACTACAGTCACGGACAACTAGCCAATCTGATCACACAGACCACTGCCTTGTCTAACTCAATGAAACTAAGCCATGCTGTGTGGGGCCATCCAAGATGGACAGGTCATGGTGGAAACATCTGACAGAATGTGGTCCACTGGAGAAGGGAATGGCAAACCACTTCAGTATTCTTGCCTTGAAAACCCCATGAACAGTATGAAAAGGCAAAAAGATTGGATACTGAAAGAAGAACTCTCCAGGTCAGTAGGTGCCCAATATGCTACTGGAGATGAGTGGAGAAATAACTCCAGAAAGAATGAAGGGATGGAGCCAAAGCAAAAACAACACCCAGTTGTGAATGGGACTGGTGATAGAAGCAAGATTCGATGCTGTAAAGAGCAATATTGCATAGGAACCTGGAATGTCAGGTCCATGAATCAAGGCAAATTGGAAGTGGTCCAACAGGAGATGGCAAGAGTGAACATCGACATTCTAGGAATCAGCGAACTAAAATGGACTGGAACGGGTGAATTTAACTCAGATGACCATTATATCTACTACTGTGGGCAGGAATCCTTAGAAGAAATGGAGTAGCCGTCAGTCAAGAAAAGTGTCCGAAATGCAGTACTTGGATGCAATCTAAAAACGACAGAATGATCTCTATTCGTTTCCAAGGCAAACCATTCAATATCATGATAATCCAAGTCTATGCCCCAACCAGTAACACTGAAGAAGCTGAAGTTGAACAGTTCTATGAAGACCTACAAGACCTTCTAGAACTAACACCCCAAAAAGATATCCTTTTCATTATAGGGGACTGGAATGCAAAAGTAGGAAGTCAAGAAACACCTGGAGTAACATGCAAATTTGGCCTTGGAGTACAGAATGAAGCAGGGCAAAGGCTAATAAGAGTTCTGCCAAGAGAATGCACTGGTCACAGCAAACACCCTCTTCCAACAACATAAGAGAAGACTCTACACATGGACATCACCAGATGGTCCACACCAAAATCAGATTAATTATATTCTTTGCAGCCAAAGACGGAGAAGCTCTATACAGTCAGCAAAAACAAGACTGGGAGGTGACTGTGGCTCGGATCATGAACTCTTTATGCCAAATTCAGACTGAAATTCAAGAAAGTGGAGAAAACCACTAGACCATTCAGGTATGACTTAAATCCCTTATGACTATACACTGCAAGTGAGAAATAGACTTAAAGGACTAGATCTGATAGACAAGAATGCCTGATGAACTATGGATGGAGGTTCGTGACACTGTACAGGAGACAACAATCAAGACCATCGCCAAGAAAAAGAGAGGCAAAAAAGCAAAATGGCTGTCTGAGGAGGCCTTACAAATAGCTGTGAAAAGACAGGAAGTGAAAAGCAAAGGAGAAAAGGAAAGATATACCCATTTGAATGCAGGTTCCAAAGAATAGCAAGGAGAGATAAGAAAGCCTTCTTCAGCGATCAATGTAAAGAAAGAGAGGAAAACAACAGAATGGGAAAAACTAGAGATCTCTTCAAGAAAATTAGAGATATCAAGGGAACATTTCATGCAAAGATGGGCTCAGTAAAAAAGAGAAATGGTATGGACCTAACAGAACCAGAAGATATTAAGAAGAGGTGGCAGGAATACACAGAACTATACAAAAAAGATCTTCACGACCCAGATAATCACAATGGTGTGATCACTCCAAGAGCCAGACATCCTGGAATGTGAAGTCAAGTAGCCCTTAGGAAGCATCACTACGAACAAAGCTAGTGGAGGTGATGGAATTCCAGTGGAGCTATTCCAAATCCTGAAAGATGATGCTGTGGAAATGCTGCACTCAATATGCCACCAAATACAGAAAACTCAGCAGTGGCCACAGGACTGGAAAAGGTCAGTTTTCATCCCAATCCCAAAGAAAGGCAATGCCAAAGAATGCTCAAACTACCACACAATTGCACTCATCTCACACGCTAGTAAAGTCATGCTCAAAATTCTCCAAGCCAGGCTTCAGCAATACATGAACCGTGAATTTCCTGATGTTCAAGCTGGTTTTAGAAAAGGCAGAGGAACCAGAGATCAAATTGCCAACATCCACTGGATGATGGACAAAGCAAGAGAGTTCCAGAAAAACATCTATTTCTGCCTTATTGACTATGCCAAAGCCTTTGACTGTGTGGATCACAATAAACTGTGGAAACTTCTAAACGTAATGGGAATACCAGACCACCTGATCTGCCTCTTGAGAAATCTGTATGCAGGTCAGGAAGCAACAGTTAGAACTGGACATGGAACAACAGACTGGTTCCAAATGGGAAAAGGAGTATGTCAAGGCTGTACATTGTCACCCTGTTTATTTAACTTATATGCAGAGTACATCATGAAATGCTGGGCTGGAGGAAGCACAAGTTGAAATCAAGATTCCTGGGAGAAATATCAATAACCTCAGATATGCAGATGACACCATCCTTATGGCAGAAAGTGAAGAGGAACTAAAAAGCCTATTGATAAAAGTGAAAGAGGAGAGTGAAAAAGTTGGCTTAAAGCTCAACATTCAGAAAACTAAGATCATGGCATCTGGTCCCATCACTTCATGGGAAACAGATGGGGAAACAGTGGAAACAGTGGCTGACTTTATTTTTCTGGGCTCCAATATCACTGCAGATGGTGATTGCAGCCATGAAATTAAAAGACAATTACTCCTTGGGAGGAAAGTTATGACCAACCTAGATAGCATATTAAAAATCAGAGACATTACTTTGTCAACAAAGGTCTGTCTAGTCAAGGCTATGGTTTTTTCCAGCGGTCATGTATGGATGCGAGAGTTGGACTATAAAGAAAGCTGAGCGCCGAAGAATTGATGCTTTTGAACTGTGGTGTTGGAGAAGACTCTTGAGAGTCCCTTGGACTGCAAGGAGATCCAACCAGTCCATCCTAAAGGAGATCAGACCTGGGTGTTCATTGGAAGGACTGATGTTGAAGGTGAAATTCCAATCCTCTGGCTAACTCATGTGAAGAAGTGACTCACTTTCAAAGACCCTGATGCTGGGCAAGACTGAAGTCAGGAGGAGAAGGGGATGACAGAGGATGAGATGGTTGGATGGCATCATCAACTCGATGGACATGAGTTTGGGTGGACTCCGGGAGTTGGTGATGGACAGGAAGGCCTTGCGTGCTGTGGTTCATAGGGTCACAAAGAGTCGGACATGACTGAGCAACTGAACTGAACTGAACTGAAAGCGTAAGAGAGACTGGCATGGAAAAGAGATTGAATGTTAATATTCAGATTCCTTTGCCTTGGAGCAGAACAGCATTTAAAAATTATATAACAAGTTTAGTGATAAGGCTACAAACTATTAAAAAACTTAATTAATAGAACTTCAAAGCTTAAGTACAGGACTGAAAATAAGAGATAATACATCAGAAGGAAAAATGACTTGACAGGGCTCCAAAACTTCTGAAGTAAAATAAAGATTTATTAGTAATTTAAGAGAAGAGACCATATTGGGAGATCAGAGAGAAGAGAACAGACAGTGCTAAAAACTCATTCATTTATGTGGATGACAGGCTTTAAAATGAGCAAAAGATAAAACAATTAAGTAAAACTCAAGTAAAAACTATTGAAAGGATCAGAGAGAAATTGAAAACGGCGAAAGACAAGTCTGCAACTTATAAAATCCACATTAATGGTAAAGATAACAAAGGAAATGATATGACAAAAATAATGTAATGATTTAATTCAATAAAGAAGGATTAAAACATATAAAAAGATACACAGAACAATACAGTAGAGACAAAAGTCTTAGTTGACAGGAGACGTGGAAGGAGGGAATGGAGAGCTATTGCTCCCATCATAGGACCATTATCATTACTGACATTCATCACTGTGACTGTACTTATTACAACAATTACAATTTATCATTGCTGTTAAAAAACACTGACTCACCTTTCACAGTTCACACAGGGCACCGAGTTTCCTGAACGGACTACAGAGGGTTCCACAAAAATATACAAATACACTGATCCTTTCAAGTCTTCCCAAGGCCCTTTCCAGAAACGAGTGTCCATCAATTTCCCAAGTTTCTGTCAGGAGGCCAAAAGTGGCCATTTTGACAGAAAAGACTAGATGAGGACTTCCTGGCCTGCCTGAGCCTCTGGAAAACGTTCTAAATCATACTGGGGACCAGCAACCATTTGATCCTGCCTGCAAGGCCTGGGAAGGAAGCCCACGGCTGGCCAGGCTCAGTGAAAAGTTTCCTACAGTCCTTGGAGGCCCTGGAATAGATAAAACAGGAGAAGCATGAAAACTACAGAGGAAGTCCTTGCCACCTGGAGGCTCTGCAGCATTTTCTAGGTGTGCCCAGAACCAGGGAACTGCTCACCTGCTCTACACCCTACAAGTATAGAGGAGGGCAAGAAGGGACCATCTGGCTGCCCACTCACAGCCCCAGGCTTGGAAGCAAGATCTCAAAGTACATACCTCTAGGCTGTAGGGTGGAGCAGATGGCAGAATGTGTAGCAAGACAGTCAGGGCTGAGAAAGGCTCTAGTCTTATTGTTCAAAGCAGGTGGGGCCCTGGAGGGCTGGGGAACAGGGCACAGTCCTGAGTCTGGCCTTTTTCCTGGGAGGCCAGATTCCCTGGAAGACACATATATACATACTTAAATGAACATGAATGTACATTCAAACTGTGGGGACTTTTTATCTCCGTTTATCCCAAAGGAGAGACTTCAGTTCACTCACTGCATCCATCAAATTTGACTGTGTCATTAGCCCCAGAGAAAATTTTAGCTAAATGCAGGAGAGTATGTCAAATAGGCCACATAGGCTTATCGCAGTAAATTTAAAGTGAAAAAAATATACAATAATCACTAGTAGAAACAAACTATTCTAAAGACAATGACAGTTTAAACAATAGGGTTACAATACAATCAAATGACCATTGCCAATTAACAGTTACAGTTACTGTCGCCATGGAGAATGAACATGATCAATACCACAGAACAGGGCCACGGTTGTTATCTTGAAAAAAAATGTTTAAATATACTTAACAGAAACAAAGGGCTTGAAAATGAATGAGCCAGTTGTTCAACCTTATAAATCAAGAGAAACTAAAAGGAAACAAGAGTAAATTAACATTTCAAATTGTTAGGAATTAAGATATTAGTAAAAGTTAAAAGAAATACAAAAGATTAAAGAATAAAATGAAGAAACAGATTATTTGACACAAATCAATTACGTAAAAGTTTTGGTAGTCAAATCAAGGAATTAAAAAATACACATGAAAAGCTTCTTTCTCAGGCAAGATCAGTCCTGTGATCACTCCGAATTGTGAAGAACATGCCTTCAGGGCTTCGACTCAACACACCCCTTTCCAATGCTACAATCACACAGGGGAAGAATTTACTGAGTGGCATAGACAGTCTCCTGGGGCTTCCCTACTGGCTCAGGCAGTAAAGCATCTATCTGCAATGCAGCAGACCCGGGTTCAATCCCTGGGTTGGGAAGATCCCCTGAAGAAGGCAATGGCAACCCTCTCCAGTACTCTTGCCTGGAGAATCCCATGGAGGGAGGAGCCTGGTGGGCTACAGTCCATGGGGTCGCAAAGAGTTGGACACGACTGAGCAACTTCACTTCACTCATAGTCTCCTGCTGTCTAAAGATTCAAAAGGATTCACAGGGATTCAGAAGCAATAAACACAAGATGAACAGGTGGATTTTTCTGTCCATTTCTTCAGAACACCCTCCCACCCTACAAGAAGCCCCATATATTTGGTGGCAGTGGTGGGTATGGGAGCTGGACTGGCCTTCCCTGTTAGTCACAGACCCCACGGTCTCCTTAGCATCTGCCAAGCACAGGGTCACCTCAGGGGAGGATGGAAGAGATTTCCCTTCCTCTGGCTCCTGAGCTTCTCAGTCTCCCTCCCATTCCTGGCTCCTTAACCCCTCAACAGCACTCCTGTTCTTTCTTCCAGCTACCTTCACAGAGGCAAGCGCCCTCTAATCCCTTCTCATTGGAGAGATACTTTTGACCTGTGCTTAATTTAAAAAGTCTAGACATGGACGTCCCTGGTGACACAGTGGATAAGAAGCCGCCTGCCAATGCAGGGGACATGGGTTCAATCCCTGGACTGGGAAGATTCTGTCTGCCCTTCTCAACCCTGCCTGCCCCTAAAAATCACATCTCCTAATTCTGAGCAAGAGCTACTTCCTTTCATGACTTTAATCCCAGTAATCTCAAAGGTTGATGCTTTTGAACTCTGGTGTTGGAGAAGACTCTTGAGAGTTCCTTGGACTGCAAGGAGATCCAACCAGTCCATTCTGAAGGAGATCAGCCCTAGGATTTCTTTGGAAGGAATGATGCTAAAGCTGAAACTCTGGTACTTAGGCCACCTCATGCGATGAGCTGACTCATTGGAAAAGACTCTGATGCTGGGAGGGATTGGGGGCAGGAGGAGAAGGGGACAACAGAGGATGAGATGGCTGGATGGCATCACTGACTTGATGGACGTGAGTCTAGGTGAACTCCGGGAGTTGGTGATGGACAGGGAGGCCTGGCATGCTGCGATTCATGGGGTCACAAAGAGGTGGACACGACTGAGCGACTGAACTGAATCTCAAAGGATTTAACTCCTCTTTCCCAGAATATCACACTATAGCTATCAAAAAACATATTAAGAAGACCTAATCAGCAGCACTGGAACATGAAAGAAAGGAGTAGCACTGGAAAACATGCAATGGAAAGAGCTCAGCAGCTTATTCACCACGAGCAGAAGCGCTCTCTTCCAACTAATTCTGAGGACAATCCAGCTCACCCTTGATCACTTTCCAAGACAAGAGGAAAGGATGTCTAGGGGGGCCTCTGAGGAGGAGACTGTGAAGAGATGCCCTGGGGAGCAGCAGGGCCCCAGGGCAAGGCTGGAGAGGGGGACCCAGGAGAGGACAGGGGTCTGCAGAATCCAGAAAAAGTACCCAGACTTGGTTGGAAACCTCAGTTCACAGCCCACTAAATCAAAAGCTCGTCTAAGGGGATAAAGATGTTGAATATTAGACTAAGTGGTTAATCCAAGGTTTGACTGTGAATATAAAAAATTACCAATATCTTTAGCAAGAACACATTGAGATAGCATAAACTTATTTAGCACTAAGGAATATTTTCAATATATGATATACATTGGAAAACCACTGAGACATCATCAACTGAATCTGACACAATACACGTGAAAGGGAATTAAGTTGGAAATTTAAGAACAAAATGAATGAATCTGGGATCTACTTTTCTTTTGCCCCCGCTGCTACTGTGGCTCATAACCCCCTCCTCCCATTCTGTCCTTTTCTGTCTGTCTGGGGATCATCTTTTTCTGTCTTTTCGTTCATCCCCCTGCTTTTTGCCCAGGTCACTCTCCTTCACTCTTTACTGTGTCTTTCCAAGCCCAGGGGACCCACGCCCCCAAGCTCAACTGCCCCGTGCTTCTACCTCACGCTGTCTCCCTGGTTCTCCTTCGATCTCCCTTTCTCCTCATCCCCTTGCCTCAGCATTCACAGGACGAGCACGCCTTCCAGTGGGGCCCTGGGAACGTAAACACACCCTGACAGGCGCTGCCAATGGGATGGGATCTGAAACCGCCCCCACCCCGGGTCTCCGGGGCCTCTCTGAGGAGGTGACTGCGAAAAGATCGCCTGGGCAGCAGTAGGGCTGGGGCCCAGGACGAAGCAAGGCTGCAAAGGAGGACAGGGGTCTTCGGGACCCCGCGGTCAGGGGCAGACGTGACGGCCCGACTCCGCCCTCCAGGGCCGGGGACACGCCGGGAGGGACCTGACCAGGCGCGGGGAGAGGAGGGAAGACGGGGACGAGGACCGAGGCTGGAAGGTCGGGGCGAAGCGGTTTTACCAGAAATAGGTGTGGGTCCGGCCCCCGGGGCAGAGCGCCTCCAGACTAGGCGGGGCTCCCCGCGGCTGGGACGGTAACAGCCGCGGGGGCCCGGGATTGTGGAGGACCCGGCGCTGAACGCGTCAGCGCGCGAGTTTGTACGCGAACTACTGACACTCACTCAGTGAACCGGGCCGCCAGTCCCGGAGATCTGCTTCCTGGTTGGCAGGAAATGGCGCCGCCGGGGGCGTGACCAGGGGGCGTGGCTTTGGGCCGCGGCCGCCCGCCTCCCCTCCCCTGGGCGTTTCCCGTCGGTGGGTACCTCGTCTCTGAGTCTCCATCGCTTTGGGACCTTGTCCCGTGTTCGGCCACTGGCGCCGCGCCCACGTTCCCTCCAGTCAGATGTTTACGGTGCTTTCAGGTAAAAACCTAGGGTATTGAGGCCACTTATACTGAATGCAGAGATATTTCCTTCTCAAAAAATAGAAAAGGATTTAAGTCAAAAATCCTTTCTGGGAGCGTGTCCTGTGAGTCCTGTGATACGTTTGACATTTGGGTGGGAATGACATCCCACATGTTGTGTAAATCATTACTTTCTTAATATATTGTGGTTTCACATTTTCGTTTGTGTTTATTATCGCAGTTACTTGAAAGTAACAAGGGACACCAAGTGGCCCCTCCCAGAACCAAACTCTGACCACCTCACCCCCGCCCCCGCCCCCCGCAGCCCCTGACAGCAGCTGTAGGGCTTAAATGTCCAGCCCAAATCCTGCTCATGTGCCCTAAGTTCTCCTGAGAGTACCCGGCCCCCTACCTCCCCGTTCCAGGATCTTCAGCAACAGGATGATTTGTTCACTAACAAGTGGTCTGGTGGGCTCCAGACCGCTCAACCAGTGATATGGTGCTACGAACTAAATTGTGACCCCCCTGTCCCCAGTTTTCATGCATTAAAACCCTGTCCCCCCCAGTGTGATGGTGTTTGGAAATGAAGTCTCTGGGAGGTAGGTAGAGTTAGATGAAGACTGGGGGAGTGGGGCATTGGAGGAGGTCACCAAGAGAAGATGGAACCACTGGTACACTCAAGAACTGGACCCAGGCAATTGGAGGTCCCTCATCCCCTCCCCTGTCTTTGAAATGTATATTCTGCTCTGTTCCCTCACTAGGGTCATTGCTAGGAGGCAGCTTTGAGAGCAATGTGGTGTCAAGACCATATGGATGGTGTGTGTGACTGAGGCTCCATTAAGGCCTCTCTAAGTGCTTAAGATTCCGGGGGGATGGGTGTGGAGATCTACTCACCTTGTAGCTGCCCAAGACAAGCCTCACACGTAAGTTCCCTTTCTTATTAAAATAGTCACCTACTGTTCTCAGGCCAGGCTTCCTTCATAGCTCAGTTGATAAATCACCTGCCTGCAATGCAGGAGACCGAAGTTCGATTCCTGGGTCGGAAAGATCCCCTAGAGAAGGAAATGGCAACCTACTCCAGTATTCTTGCCTGGAGAATCCCATGGACAGAGGAGCCTGGTAGGCTACAGTCCACAGGATTTTAAGAGCTGGACACAGCTTAGCAACTAAACCACCACCATTCTCAGGCCAGAGGGTACCCAGATATTTGGTTAAATATTGTTGTGGGTGTGTCTCAAGGGTGTTTCTGGGTAAGATGGACATCTGTGTTAGCAAACTGAAAGAAGCACAGTTGCCCTTTCCAGGGTTGGGGCGGGAGAAGCTCATCCAAGCCTTAAAGTCTGAATGCAACAAAAGGCTGAACAAAAGGGAACTTGCTCTCTCTCTGCCTTTTTGTCTTCAAGCTGGGAAATCTGTATTCTCCTATGTTCAGATTTGGACTGTGTCGACTGAAAAGATGCTCAACTTGAGAGCTGCGAGTTAAGTTTTATTTGGGGCAAAAAGAGGACTATGGCCTCCCAGCAGCACCTCAGGTAGTTCTGAGGGACTGCTCCAAAGAGGCAGTGGGGAAGGTCAATACATAAGATTTTGGTGAAGGGGGAGTTCAATATAATTTTTTCAGTTCAGTTCAGTCACTCAATCATGTCCAACTCTCTGCAGCCCTATGGACTGCAGCACCCCAGGCTTCCCTGTCCATCACCAACTCCTGGAGCTTGCTCAAACTCATGTCCATTGAGTCAGTGATGCCATCCAACCATCTCATCCTGTCATCCCCTTCTCCTCAATACCATTAAACACTCATTTTACAAAAGGTTTTCTGCTAGTCAGGTGGAGCTGATGTGATCATGAAGGGATTTAGTGCTTTTCTAGATATGAAGAGATGCAAGGGTTGGGATCATGAAATGAGCTTCTGAAAATATCTTAAATATCTAAAGACCTGTTTGTTAGGGAAATTAAATGAATAGTTTTGTTTAGGCTTCAGAGGCAAGGCAGAGCAGGCCTCTGACCTTGCTTCTAACCTGCCTGGACACTGCCCTGGGAGTGACTATGAGTGACTACCTGCTATGAGTGCAAGACTTGCAGCACTGTAGATAAAATGGGAGAGAAATCTTGAGATTGTTGAGACCCTGGAGGAAGCCTGGCCAACCAAGCCCCAGGCTTAACTACATTTCAAGTTTACACAACAAAACAAACAGCATTAACATGAAACCAGAGCTGCACTGCCAAAGCATGCTCAAACTACCTCACAATTGCACTCATCTCACATGCTAGTAAAATGATGCTTAAAATTCTCCAAGTCAGTAACTTCCAAATGTTCAAGCTGTTTTTAGACAAGGCAGAGAAACCAGAGATCAAATTGCCAACATCTGCTGGATCATGGAAAAAGCAAGAGAGTTCCAGAAAAACATCTATTTCTGTTTTACTGACTATGCCAAAGCCTTTGACTGTGTGGATCACATTAACTGTGGAAAATTCTGAAAGAGATGGGAATACCAGACCACCTGACCTACCTCTTGAGAAACCTGTATGCAGGTCAGGAAGCAACAGTTAAAACTGGACATGGAACAATAGACTGGTTCCAAATAGGAAAAGGAGTACATAAAGGCTGTATATTGTCATCTTGCTTATTTAACTTATATGCAGAGTACATTATGAGAAACGCTGGGCTGGAAGAAGCACAAGTTGGAATCAAGATTGCCGGGAGAAATATCAATAACCTTAGATATGCAGATTATACCACCCTTGTGGCAGAAAGTGAAGAAGAACTAAAGAGCCTCTTGATGAAATTGAAAGAGGAGAGTAAAAAGGAGCTTAAAGCTCAACATCCAGAAAACTAAGATCATGGCATCTGGTCCCATCATTTCATGGGAAATAGATGGAGAAACAGTGGAAATAGTGTCAGACTTTATTTTGGGGGGCTCCAAAATCACTGCAGATGGTGACTGCAGCCATGAAATTAAAAGACACTTGCTCCTTGGAAGAAAAGTTATGACCAACCTAGATAGCATATTCAAAAGCAGAGACATTGCTTTGCCAACAAAGGTCCGTCTAGTCAAGGCTGTGGTTTTTCCAGGCAATGGCACCCCACTCCAGTACTCTTGCCTGGAAAATCCCATGGACGGAGGAGCCTGGTGGGCTACAGTCCATGGGGTCGCTGAGGGTCGGACATGACTGAGCGACTTCCCTTTCACTTTTCACTTTCCTGCATTGGAGAAGGAAATGGCACCCACTCCAGTGTTCTTGCCTGGAAAATCCCAGGGACGGGGGAGCCTGGTGGGCTGCCATCCATGGGGTCACACAGAGTCAGACACGACTGAAGTGACTTAGCATAGAATAGCATAGCATAGCATGTATGGATGTGACGTTGGGCCATAAAGAAAGCTGAGTGCCGAAGAACTGATGCCTTTGAACTGTGGTGTTGGAGAAGATTCTTGAGAGTCCTTGAACATCAAGGAGATACAACCAGTCCTTCCTAAAGGAAACCAGTCCTGAATATTCATTGGAAGGACTGATGTTGAAGCTGAAGCTTCAATACTTTGGCCACTGATGCAAAGATCTTACTTATTTGAAAAGACTGTGATTCTGGGAAAGATTGAAGGTGGGAGAAGAAGGGAACGACAGAGGATGAGATGGTTGGATGGCATCACCGACTCAATAGACATGAGTTTGAGTAAACTCTGGGAGTTGGTGATGGACAGGGAGGCCTAGCATGCTGCAGTCTGTGGGGTCACAAAGAGTCGGGCATGACTGAGCGACTGAACTGAACTGAGAGCTGCACAGATTGATGATGATATCAGTTTGTGACCCTCCTGGGATTATAAGCGGGAACCCGAACTGCAATCTTTTAAGTCTCACCCATGGAGTGGCAGTGCTGCCTGGGACCTTTTCCCAGTTGGCACTCCAGATATGCTGTGCCATGGGACTCCCCAGCACTGATTAAGTCTGGATGTTGATCAAAACCCAATTTAATGTTAGTAGTTGAATTAATATTCATTCATTAATTATTAATACCCACTAATTAATATGAGTCAATGGCAATGGCACCCCACTCCAGTACTCTTGCCTGGAAAATCCCATGGACAGAGGAGCCTGGTAGGCTGCAGTCCATGCTAAGGGTCGGACACGACTGAGCGACTTCACTTTCACTTTTCACTTTCCTGCATTGGAGCAGGAAATGGAAACCCACTCCAGTGTTCTTGCCTGGAGAATCCCAGGGATGGGGGAGCCTGGTGGGCTGCCGTCTATGGGGTCACACAGAGTCAGACACGACTGAAGTGACTTAGCAGCAGCAGCAATATTAATAAATATTGATTTAATATTTGTATATAATGAGTGGCTTAATTTGTTAACAAATTCTTTGAACCTGAGACAAAAGTGAAAACTTTTGGCAAGACAAATGCAAATTTACAATGATCTATGATAACCAAAATGTTAAGATTTTTAATAGTATATGTCTTGTGGCGAGTTTTACTTTTCTTTGTAAGACTTTTTTTTTTCCCTTAATATTTCACCCCAGTTTGAGTACCATATCCAAAATCCACTGTTCTGTTTTGCCATGTTTGAATTACTACTTCTCGTATTCCTCTGAGCAGCCTAGCAAAGGAGCCCTGGTCCCCTGAGAGGCCCTGGACTGTGAGAGAATACATTTCTGTCCTTCTGAATCACCAAGTTTGTGGTAATTTGTTATGGCAACCTTAGGAAATCAAGGTTGCCTAAAATGTCCTAAGTAAGACGTCATTTGTGACATCTTTCATTAAAAAAATTTTTTTGTTGTTATTTTTGGCCACATTAGGTCTTTGTTGCTTGGATGCCGGGAGCAGGAGCTCCGCCCGTGGCAAAGGTCATGAGAAAGGAGGCTCGGCATACGCAAATTTGGGATGGAGCCTCAGGAGTCTCCCTGGAAATTCTCGAGCATCTACCCCTAAAACCAGAGTCTGCCTACTTTCTGCTTTGTGCTCTCACCTACACCTCTGACTTTACAGGGGGCTGTCCCCCACTACCTCTCTCTGAAAAGAGTTAACTTACAGCTCCAGTTAATAATTCCTGGGTGTGACAGTGTTTCAGCCTACCAGTCCTCTAGCCTGCCTGAATAGGTTTTTCCGGCCACATGTGATTGCTCAGAGCCTCCCAACTGTGAGAGGCATGAGATGTTCTAAACTGTCTAAATACAGATTCCTTTGAGCAGTTAAAAGATTGATTAGAAATTGTATTGGTGAAGAGTTTTTCACTTGTTGGGCCAATGTTTGCTGCTAAGTCTCCATATCCCTTACCTGCTGTGTCCCTGGCAGTGTATTGATTAATATAATTGGTATAAGTAGTAGCTTTAATGTTTGTAACCTTGGACCCTTGAGTTAATTCTTCTTCTTGTTATAGCCCACCACACTTTTGCCCTATAGGAATGCAACTTTATCTAATGCTTTTGGAGGGTGGCGCCTGACTAATCACCTTTAGAGAAAAATAAGTTTTCTGAAGCCATGAAATTAAAAGACGCTTACTCCTTGGAAGGAAAGTTATGACCAACCTAGATAGCATATTCAAAAGCAGAGACATTACTTTGCCAGCAAAGGTTCGCCTAGTCAAGGCTATGGTCTTTCCTGTGGTCATGTATGGATGTGAGAGCTGGACTGTGAAGAAGGCTGAGCGCCGAAGAATTGATGCTTTTGAACTGTGGTGTTGGAGAAGACTCTTGAGAGTCCCTTGGACTGCAAGGAGATCCAACCAGTCCATTCTGGAGGAGATCAGCCCTGGTATTTCTTTGGAAGGAATGATGCTAAAGCTGAAACTCCAGTATTTTGGCCACCTCATGTGAAGAGTTAACTCATTGGAGAAGACTCTGATGCTGGGAGGGATTGGGGCAGGAGGAGAAGGGGACGACAGAGGATGAGATGGCTGGATGGCATCACTGACTCGATGGATATGAGTCTGAGTGACCTCTGGGAGTTGGTGATGGACAGGGAGGCGTGGCATGCTGCGATTCATGGGGTCACAAAGAGTCGGACACGCCTGAGCGACTGATCTGATCTGAAGTTTTCTGAAAAAAGGGTCTTAAAATGTTAACAGGCCTAGGGGCCAGAAGATGATGCAAATCACCTAAACTTTTGCATATGATAAGTTTGCAGGAAGAAAGCCTGGCTTACTGCATGACTCTACCCCTTCCCCCATTATCCTCTATGCATAACTTAAGGTATAAAAACTACTTTGGAAAATTAAGTGCGGACCTTGTTCACCGAAGCTTGGGCTCCCCATGTCGTTCTTTCTCTCACCTTCTGGCTGAATTATTCAGCCTCTTTTCTCCACTAAATTTTCTCACTGAGCTATCCTTATTTAACCACTTTTTATATCTTTAATTAACGCTTAATTGATCTATTGTTTCCTGATCCTCGCCAATGCCATCCCCGCTTCTAATTCCCTGGATCCACCGGGGCTGGACCCCAGCCCTCGGAATTGACTTTCTGTAGTGTGGTGAGCGGGGCCTGCTCTCTAGCTTTGGTGTGTGGGCTTTTTATGGGAATGCCTTCTCCTGTTGCAGAACGTGGGCTCTAAGGTGTGCCGGGCTCACTAGTTGAGGTGCTCGGGCTTGCTTACTTTCCCTGAGCATGAATCCCCTGGGACCAGGAATGGAACCTGTGTCACTTACATTGGCAGGTGGATTCTTAACCACTGGACCACCAAGGAACTCCCCATCTTTCAGGTTTTAATTGAAAGATTTTTAAGTTGATTAAATCAAATTGATTTTAGACTTTGAAGTGATTTCCTAAATTTTGCAGAATCTTAGATGAGATGCAAATAGTATACACGCACAGGAGCTGTAAAGGAAAAAGCTTACAGTAAATCCAGCAGATATAGATCAACTTGTGGAAATTTTGATATCCAGTATTTTCTTCCTGTATTTACATCTGCCTTAACACACACACACACACACACTTGATTTGAATGATATTACACCATCCATAAGCACCCATTAAGCCCCACACCATACTGCAGCCCACTCCAGTACTCTTGCCTGGAAAATCCCATGGATGGAGGAGCCTGGTAGGCTGCAGTCCATGCTAAGGGTCAGACACGACTGAGCGACTTCACTTTCACTTTTCACTTTCCTGCATTGGAGAAGGAAATGGCAACCCATTCCAGTGTTCTTGCCTGGAGAATCCCAGGGACGGGGGAGCCTGATGGGCTGCCATCTATGGGGTCGCACAGAGTCGGACACGACTGAAGTGACAGCAGCAGCAGCATACTGCAGCCAGCACTTCCTCGCTGACCTTCTGCCATCTGTTCTGCCCAGACCTGCAGAAATCCAGACACCTGGGTTTGCATTCTATTAGAGAAGGTATAGACAAGAGTTGTGCGTGGTGCTTCTGACCAGCAGGGGTGTCAGTGGCCTGCACAAGCATTTCATAGGCTTCCTGGAGGACAGAAAATTGTTCAGTGGCTCAGGCTGGCACGGCCCCATCTCCATGCCTTGAAGTGCAGCACAGGCATTTCTTGGGCCAATAAGGGGCTCAGTTGCAGAGGCTCAGGTGAGCCCAGGACTCCCACCTTGTGCCTCCGCTTTTGGCAACAATGATCCTGGGTCCTGAGCTACAGTAGAAAATCTCAGGATTCTCAGGCAGTCGGTAACATATTTTTCAAGCCTTTCCAGGATGGCAATAACAGTGCCAGGACCCACTGGTGGAGTTAGAAGTTTGGGGTGGCTCTGGAGAACGAAGGAGGCTTCCTGGATATTCCAGGCCTGCACAAGACAGTGCTGATCCCTGGAGGGAACTTGCTCACATCCTAGAGGCTCAGCCAACCTGGGGATGTCCTCCACTGAAGCCCCCACCAACAGGGTGCCTCAGGAGGGGGACCAGGAACATTTCAGGGGGCTAGTCTCATGAGAGGAGGCCAAGCGGTAAAGCCTCAGTGTACATGTCTGAATTGGGGGGAAACATCTGTAGTGGTCTCTAGTGAATGGGACCCTCCTCCTGAACAGAGAGAGTGTATTCAATGTTGTACAACACCCATCACTGAAATAATCTACCATAAGACTCATAGTAAATATAGTGATGGAAACAGCAATGATAGGGTGCTGGTCAAAGTGACATTAACGTATTGATAATAACAAACCCAAGGGGATGGGAGATTAGAGCACAGACTCCTCAGAGTAAATGACTAGGTATCCAAACCTAGTCCTTGTGGAGTATTTTAGACCTGGACTCCTAGATTTTCACACAGGAAATTACGCCTTAAAGCAAACACAGGCAGCCCGCAGGCATAAGAAATCAACCAGGCCCAAGGCATTGGTGAACCTGCTGTAAGGCATGTCTGGGCAGGATGGTTCATCCGTTCAGTTCCTGGTTCCCCACCACCCCCCACCCCGAATGTAGACAGGCATGCTCAATTTTGGGGTCACCTTGAGACTCTATGTGTAGCTTCTATTTTAGAAGAGCAGGGCTTGAAAAGGAAGATAGAGAACCAAGGTTTGGAATAAGGCCACTGGGACAGAGTCAAGCTCTAAAGATGTTTAGTCCTTGGCCAGCTTACTTAGACTCATAGTAATCCTTCCAAGTAGGGCCCTGTTGCTTTCCTTTGTCCGGGTCCACAGGACTTTGTCATGGCTCTCTCTTGCCAGCATTTTAGAACCACTAACTCTTAGAGAACTTGAGCAGAGGGGTTTTATTTAGAGACAAAAGAATTATTAGGAAAATATCCCATTTTCTATGACTCTGATCCTATTCATTTTCTTTCTTTTTAAAAAAATACTTACTTGGCTGCACCAGGTCTTAGTTGCGACATGCAGGATCTTTTTTTAAGTTGCTTAGAAAGATCCCACTTTTTAAGTGGGATCTAGCTCCCTGAGCAGTGATTGAACCTGGATTCCCTGCAATGGGATCATGGAGTCTTAGCTACTGGACCACCAGGGAAGTCCCTGATCCTGTTCATTTTCACTGATGGGACAGAGATCATTCCAGAGCCCTGCAAAGCCTCTGACAGCCACTTCACCTACGTCAGCCTTCACCTGACCTGGTGTGTGGTTCATACAATCAGAAGCGATGATTCCAAGGTCAGGTGACTTTCCACAGGGCTCCTCCGTGTGTAGGTCCTGGGAATTTTGTCTTGGGTGCAGGATCTTTCAAGCTCTCATGTTCTCAAAACTTAACCAAGGGTTGTTGTTGTTTTTAATTATTTACTTGTTCATTTTGTCTATGCTGGGTCTTCATTGCTTTGAGGGCTTTCTCAGACTGTGGTGAGTGGGGGCTACCCTTCGTTGTGGTGCTTGGACTTCTTATTGTGGTGGCTTCTCTTGTTGCGGAGCACGGGCTCTAGGGCACGCGGACTTCATAGTCCTGGCTCATGGGCTCAGGAGTTGCAGTCCCCCCTCAAGAGTGCAGGCTCAGTAGTTGTGGTGCACAGGCTCAGTTGCTCTGCAGCGTGTGGGATCCTCCCGGACCAGGAATCGAACCTGCGTCTCCTGCATTGGCAGATGGACTCTCCACCACTGAGCCACCAGGGAAGTCCCTCCCTGTGCTTTTATAAATTTGTTCTGTTACCCGGGCAGATGTGGTTCAAAAAAGAATAAAGTGGTAGAGGAGAGCAACAGAAGTTCCTGTGCATGAACAAATGGTGTTATGTCCCTTAGCAGGACACTAGGGCCAGTGGAATGTCTTTGTTTGGATAATGAGAACATTTAATACTTGGTCAGGGATATCCAGGGTCATGGAGGTCTCATGAGAGCAGAATGGGTTTCCAGGGAGGACAAGGAGTCCTGGTTATGCTGGCTGCTCCGTTCTTCAGTCATGGGAATAGGCAATTTGAATGGAAATGGTTGTCAAATGGGAACATCAGATCAGATCAGATCAGTCGCTCAGTCGTGTCCAACTCTTTGCAACTCCATGAATCACAGCATGCCAGGCCTCCCTGTCCATCACCAACTCCCGGAGGTCACTCAGACTCACGTCCATCTAGTCAGTGATGCCATCCAGACATCTCATCCTCTGTAGTCCCCTTCTCCTCTTGCCCCTAATCCCTCCCAGCATCAGAGTATTCTCCAATGAGTCAACTCTTCTCGTGAGGTGGCCAACGTACTGGAGTTTCAGCTTTAGCATCATTCCTTCCAAAGAAATTCCAGGGCTGATCTCCTTCAGAATGGACTGGTTGGATCTCCTTGCAGTCCAAGGGACTCTCAAGAGTCTTCTCCAACACCACAGTTCAAAAGCATCAATTCTTTGGCACTTAGCATTCCTCACAGTCCAACTCTCACATCCATACATGACCACAGGAAAAACCATAGCCTTGACTAGATGAAATGTTGTTGGCAAAGCAATGTCTCTGCTTTTGAATATGCTATCTAGGTTGGTCATAACTTTCCTCCCAAGGAGTAAGCGTCTTTTAATTTCATGGCTGCAGACACCATCTGCAGTGATTTTAGAGCCCAGAAAAATAAAGTCTGACACTGTTTCCACTATTTCCACATCTATTTCCCATGAAGTGATGGGACCGGATGCCATGATCTTACTTTTCTGAATGTTGAGCTTTAAGCCAACTTTTTCACTCTCCACTTTCACTTTCATCAAGAGACTTTTTAGTTCCTCTTCACTTTCTGCCATAAGGGTGGTGTCATCTGCATATCTGAGGTTATTGATATTTCTCCTGGCAATCTTGATTCCAGCTTGTGTTTCTTCCAGTCCAGCGTTTCTCATAATGTACTCTGCATATAAGTTAAATAAACAGGGTGACAATATACAGCCTTGACGTACTCCTTTTCCTATTTGGAACCAGTCTGTTGTTCCATATCCAGTTCTAACTGTTGCTTCCTGACCTGCATACAGATTTCTCAAGAAGCAGATCAGGTGGTCTGGTATTCCCATCTCTTTCAGAATTTTCCACAGTTTATTGTGATCCACACAGTCAAAGGCTTTGGCATAGTCAATAAAGTCAAAAGATTGTACAGGAGACAGGGATCAAGACCATCCCCATGGAAAAGAAATGCAAAAAAGCAAAATGGCTGTCTGGGGGGGCCTTACAAATAGCTGTGAAAAGAAGAGAAGTGAAAAACAAAGGAGAAAAGTAAAGATATACCCATTTGAATGCAGAGTTCCAAAGAATAACAAGAAGAGATAAGAAAGCCTTCTTCAGCGATCAATGCAAAGAAATAGAGGAAAACAACAAAATGGGAAAGACTAGAGATTTCTTCAAGAAAATCAGAGATACCAAAGGAACATTTCATGCAAAGATGGGCTCGATAAAAGACAGAAATGGTATGGACCTAACAGAAGCAGAAGATATTAAGAAGAGATGGCAAGAATACACAGAAGAACTGTATAAGAAAGATCTTCATGACCCAGATAATCACTATGGTGTGATCACTGACCTAGAGCCAGACATCCTGGAATGTGAAGTCAAGTGGGCCTTAGAAAGCATCACTACGAAAAAAAGCTAGTGGAGGTGATGGAATTCCAGTGGAGCTCTTCCAAATCCTGAAAGATGATGCTGTGAAAGTGCTGCACTCAATATGCCAGCAAATTTGGAATACTCAACAGTGGCCACAAGATTGGAAAAGGTCAGTTTTCATTCCAATCCCAAAGAAAGGCAATACCAAAGAATGCTCAAACTACCGCACAATTGCACTCATCTCACATGCTAGTAAAGTCATGCTCAAAATTCTCCAAGCCAGGCTTCAGCAATATGTGAACGGTGAACTTCCTGATGTTCAAGTTGGTTTTAGGAAAGGCAGAGGAACCAGAGATCAAATTGCCAACATCTGCTGGATCATGGAAAAAGCAAGAGAGTTCCAGAAAACCATCTATTTCTGCTTTATTGACTATGCCAAAGCCTTTGACTGTGTGGATCACAATAAACTGTGGAAAATGGGGACATAAGCTACGTTTATGTTGACAATAGAATGAAAGATTACCAACAGCTGTCCTTCTATTTCAGGTAAAGTGACTTAGGCTGGTTTGAGGAACCCATGGTGTTAAAAAGTGACTGGGCCTCTTTTCTGTGAACCCTCTCGAGACTCCAGTAACTAGTCCGTGGCTCCTCTCCTGTTTTGAGCTCCCCTGGGGCTCCCATCATCTTGTGGAACTTGCCACCACGTATGTTAGTTTGCTGGACATGGATCTGTCATGACAACTAAAATGGCACTTCCACCCCTTAAGCTGAGCAGGAAGGTGAACCATTTGTTCATGTCCATTCAGCATCTCCTTTCCCAATGGAAAAGTGCACAGCAGTGAAGTAGCAGTGGGGACAAAGCCCAGACTTCAGGTCTGAGTTGTGCCTGTTGATTCTGGGACTCCCTGGAGGTAAGGGGCAAGAGCAATGACCACAGTGTATCTCAGATGCTCCTCTGTTCATCAGTTTCAGATGTTATGGGGCAGGAGACTTGGTTAGAAAACTTGTTTTAAAAATTCATTTTGTTTGCTGAGGATTTCCTAGTATGAAGCATTAGAGTGGGCACAGAGCTCTGATTTTAAACATATTCTAGGTGATTAGAGTCAACTTGGTTCTGGAAACATTGACCTAGATGAAGGCTACTTCTAGCTCTGCTATTGTAGTGTTCCAAGTATTCCTATAAAACTGAGTTTGAATTTAATACCAGTTTCTATGATTGAACAACTCACATGGTGTGTATGTATGTGTGTTATGTGTGCTCATGCACACATGTGTAGTATGAAAAGGTGAAACTATTCCTTATTCCATACAAAGCCCAAACCCAATTGTATAAGTAAACCTTAGGTAACTGACAGTGAGAATTCGCTAGTTTGATAGAATGTAGAGACTTAAGACGGAGAAGGCAATGGCACCCCAGTACTCTTGCCTGGAAAATCCCGTGGGCAGAGGAGCCTGGTGGGCTGCAGTCCATGGGGTCGCTAAGAGTCAGACATGACTTTAGCGACTTCACTTTCACTTTTCACTTTCATGCATTGGAGAAGGAAATGGCAACCCACTCCAGTGTTCTTGCCTGGAGAATCCCAGGGACGGGGGAGCCTGGTGGGCTGCCGTCTATGGGGTCACACAGAATCTGATACGACTGAAGTGACTTAGCAGCAGCAGCAGCAGCAGCAGGAGGCAGCAGCATCAGAGACTGAAGATGGTTCCGCTCTGAACACCCAACAATATTATTTAGGAGAGAGAAGGGAGGATGATAATTACAATTTGCAGATTCACTTTTCACTTTCATGCATTGGAGAAGGAAATGGCAACTCACTCCGGTGTTCTTGCCTGGAGAATCCCAGGGACGGGGGAGCCTGGTGGGCTGCCGTCTATGGGGTCGCACAGAGTCGGACACGACTGAAGCGACTTAGCAGAAGCAGAATGGGCAATTTATGTAGATTGATGTAATGAGTGAATTGTGTGATTTATGAGGCAAAGAAAGCTTTCCTGAGGAAGCCATTTTTCACCTCAGTGTCTGAGTAAAGGGTAACAATATTGACTAAGATTTAGAATATTAAA
This sequence comes from Tragelaphus eurycerus, assembly GCA_935064755.1. Classification (NCBI taxonomy): domain Eukaryota; kingdom Metazoa; phylum Chordata; class Mammalia; order Artiodactyla; family Bovidae; genus Tragelaphus; species Tragelaphus eurycerus. The sequence continues at coordinate 1,231,960 of CAKXYN010000220.1, read as the reverse complement.
TGAAGATCAGTTGTGGAAAGAAAGTAATATATTTAAATAAAGATAAGTTACTTCGGGGACTTCCCTGGTGGCTCAGATGGTAAAGCGTCTGTCTACGATGCGGGAGACCTAGGTTCGATCCCTGGGTTGGGAAGATCCCTTGGAGAAGGGAATGGCAATCCACTCCAGTACTACTGCCTGGCAAATCCCATGGACAGAGGAGCCTGGTAGGCTACTGTCCATGGGGTCGCAAAGAGTATCTGTCAGAAATCCATTTAGAGAAGACCTAACCCTGGTGGCTCAACTGATAAAGAGTCTCCCTGCAGTGTGGGAGACCTGGGTTCTATTCCTGGGTTGGGAAGATCCCCTGGAGAAGGGAAAGGCTACCCACTCCAGTATTCTGGCATGGAGGATTCCATGGACTATATAGTCCAGAGGGTCACAAAGAGTTGGAAATGACTGAGCAACTTTCACCAATAAACTTCGGCAAGAAGTTCAAGTTGGAAACATAGTGTATTTTTTCTTAGACAGGCTTCACTCAGGTGAGCAGAAACCGTACTGAATATTTGGAACAGAGTGGATCTACTGCAGGTATCCGGTTGCACAGGGACTGACAGGTCGAAAGGGCACAGAGACTAAAAACCAGAGGACAGAGCTACCACCTCCACGCCACAAGGTGAATGATGATCAGAGATCTTTGGAGTTGACTCTGACATCTTTTTCTTTTTTTGGCCACACTGTGCGGCTTGTGGGATTTTAGTTCCTGGACCAGGTTTTGAACATGGGCCACAGCACTGAAAGAGCCAAGTCCCAACCGCTAGGTCATCAGGAAACTCCTGACCCTGGTATCTTTAAGATAAAAGAGTGACTAAGAGCTGTCTAAGAGGTCCCTCATCTCTCGGTAGACAAGTCCCAGTGGTGTGATGAAGGCTGAAGATATTTCTATAGATTAGGAAGCAACTAGGGTGACAGAAAACATATTGTACCTTTCAAGTCATTTGGTGAGGAAAGGAAGAAAAGAGAAAAGGAGAGAAGGGAGAGAGAAAGTCTAGGTAAATTTAGATTCTCAAAGGCAGTTGGTTTTATCCCAGCCTGTTGATCAGGCACTGCTGGGAAAACCAGAACTGGAGACCATTCCTCTGATTCCAACAGGTCACGTTCTCAACCTGTTGCAGTTTTCAGAAATGGGCCATAAAGATAAGTGATAATACCAGAATATTTTCCAAAAAATGTTTATTTCTAAATGCCTTTTACAAATTGTCTTGCCCCAGGAAAGTTTGTTTTGCTGCATTCTCTCCTACGTATTAATATATCTTTATAGGAAGCAAGCTTAACCCAGGAGATGAGGGAATTGTCTAGAGCAGAGCTGAAGGATTTTGCCTTCTTCTGCTTTGAAAGGGTATGGTGTCAGTCCTCTAGGATGAAAATGGCACATGAGATAGGTTTTGCTCTGCCTGAAATCTGGGACTCCATATTTTGGCAAAACAGGATAAAGGTAAGCCTCAATTTGCTCCAAAGAGCAAGGATCTCAGGAGAGATTTTGCAAAGTGTCCACTTTTTTTTTTGCAGCCGCTTTCAACTTTTTGTTCAATCTAACTTCTCATTTGAGCTGCTAAAAACTGTTCCGTCTTTAGTGTTGGCCTTGTTCTGTGCTCATCTAGCAGTTTTCTGTGGACATGCTGAGAACACAAGACCAAACGAGAAGTCCGAATAGAGGAGTAACTAAGCCTGTAACTGGGTAATCTCGAACTTGAATCTCTTCACCTTTAATGAGGGTGTTGAATTAGATAATCTCGTTGGACGGTGAAGAAGGCTGAGCACCAAAGAATTGATGCTTTTGAACTGTGGTATTGGAGAAGACTCTTGAGAGTCCCTTGGACTGCAAGGAGATCAAACCAGTCCATTCTGAAGGAGATCAGCCCTGGGTGTTCTTTGGAAGGAATGATGCTAAAGCTGAAACTCCAGTACTTTGGCCACCTCATGGAAAGAGTTGACTCATTGGAAAAGACTCTGATGCTGTGAAGGATTGGGGGCAGGAGGAGAAGGGGATGACAGAGGATGAGATGGCTGGATGGCATCACTGACTCGATGGACGTGAGTCTGAGTGAACTCTGGGAGTTGGTGATGGACAGGGAGGCCTGGCATGCTGTGATTCATGGGGTCGCAAAGAGTCGGACATGACTGAGCAACTGAACTAACTGACTGAGGGAACTTAGTGCTTGAATAGACCATGATTTAATCAGCTCTCACTGCAAGTGGCCAGAATGAGGATGCTACTTAGTCTGTGGCCAGCTTAAATTTGGACAAGGTCCAAATCCTTGTGGAACTCAATGTTCTAGATCAGACAGGGAACAGGAGACATTTTAAATAGTTCCTCCATATAAAGGAGAGAGAGGAGGGTGCTGCTGAGGAGATCACAGTTGGTATCCAGCAAGGGGTCCGTTCACCACAGAGTTGAGTCTCCTCACATTGCAAATAGCAGAATCTCGGTGGAGACAGCCTGAGGTCACATGTCTGGTAGAAGCCAGGAGTATAACCTTAGAACTCAATTCATTAACTTGCTCTTCAACCTTTCCGTTCTACCTCTTTTATTAATTAACTAACTTTATCCATCAATAAAGTAACCAACAGCCCCTATATGAGGAAGGGGGATGCAAAGCAAACAAGACAGAGAGCTTCCTGCCCCGCCCCCAACTTCTCCCCACCCCAGAAGCTTGCAGCCTAGAAAAGGTATTTCCTGCAGCATCAGAGACTGGACTGACAACTTCAGAGAATCCCGACGTAGATGTCAAGGATGGAAGATCTAGAGAGGTTCGCTGCACTGAGATCAAAGACAGAGCTACACCTCTTTGATTTGTGTAGCTACTGCTTAGCTTTTAATTATTGACTCTTTTTCTGCAGCAAAATGGTGTCAGTTCAGCTCTGCAGCCCCCTATCTTATCCTCAAAGGAAAGGCATTCGACTTCACAGCGACCATCCATTTTCAGACAGCGTATCTGTCTTTGAAGGCTTCTTGGGGCTAGAAAGCAAAGAAAGCAATTAGTCTTCAATTATCCAGTACTTAATTACCAAAAACTTCGCCATCAAGGCCAGCTTAGAATTCCCTGTCACCCAGATTCCAAGGGGATACAGATTGTGAATCTAGCTATCAGATAAAGCAGATGTGACCTAAACAGCTGTTGTCTGAACTCACATCCCTGGTTCAGTATATACAATGTCCTTCCATTGTATTCAATTAGGAAAAATGAAAAAGAGTTCTCACTGCTGTTGTCTTTATTGGACGTATACAAACAATGTTTCTTCCTGGGAGAAGACGATATACTTTTGAATTCCAGTGAACAATATTTCCCAAAAGAATTTTTTTTTTTCTTGTCTCCAAAATAATAGTCTCTGATAAACAACAAAAGATAAAGCTTGTTCTATTTACATTATAGGCAGATTAGTACTTTGGCATATGGTTGTGGAATTTCACACTTTTGCTATAAAGATCAAAAGAAACATGGTGCACTAGCCTGCTCCATAAATACCATCAACGGAATGTTATCTTTACCAGCAACCTTAGGGCAGCTGAGGCAGTGTGTGCTCTTTCAGAACAAAGAAACTAAGCTGAAAAGAGTAAAATGTTTCAAGAGAGGAGTGATCGAAAAAATATTCTCTGGAAAAATAATTGAAAGAGCTGACAGTTATTCTCAAAAGGTATAATGCTTATGCTTGCAAAGCACTCTGGGAGGGAAGTGTGTATATTAGCCGTCACACATCTCAGACATTACCATGTTGAAAGCTTGTTGATGCCCAGGGTAGGACTAACCAATGAGGGGGGGGGGGAAATGTCAAGAACTTAGATTTCTGCTCAGAGTAAAGGGAAACATTTTCAGTAGTCCAAAGTTGAACTCTGGATATTGTGATTTATAGATCACTGAAATTTTCAAGCATCAGAGCAGTCAATTGACATGTCATATGTTTACATTGAATTGGGGCAAAGAATAACAATAATAATGATAAGAACAATGAGAACTGAATAATAAAAATAGTTAACTCCAGCAAGTGCGCCTGGCATTGTTTAAGCAGTGTATATAGAGACTGTCCCCAAGAAGTCATTTTCACCTTCCATCTGTTAGTAAGTAGAACCTCTGAGTTTGGGCTGGCTGCTCAGGGAAGATTCCCCTGGAGAAAGAAATGGCAACCCACTCCAGTACTCTTGCCTGGAAAATTCTGTGGGATACAATCCATGGGATCACACGAGTCACACAACTGAGCTACTTCACTTTCACTTTCACTTTTCAGATCCTTACCTAAAGATGACTGTTTTTGGTTTTCTATTTCCATCTAGCCTTGTGAATGAGTTTGAACCAATGAAATAGGACTGGAGTGATACGAGCTGTTTCTGTGTAATCTTTTACTCAATTTTTATTCCTTTTAGAGCATCTTAGAATCAGTGACATAGTCACCTGTTGGGATGGCAAGATTGACCTTCCTCCGTGATCCCAGCATGGCTTACCTGATGGAGAAGAGCCTTTTTCCCAACCTACTCAATTACCTCTTTTGGAACTTTTACATGAGAGAGAAATAAACTTCCTTTTTTCTATTACTCTAGTTTAAGGTTTTTGTTTTCTTTTTAATTAAAACCAGTTAGCCTCTACTCTAATTAATATAATAAAATGTCTTAATCTTGAAAAAAAATGCCCTATTGTTATTATTATTTCCATTTATAGGAGATAAATGGAAACACAGAGTTCATAGATCTTATGAGGACTGGAGCTGAGATCAGCCTCAAATATGTTGGCATTATAGTCTGTGTACATCACCTCTTTTATTAATCATTAAACCCACTTGCAATGCTGAGATTCTGTGTGATTATTGTTGTGGTGGTGGCCCTAGACTGTGCTCTTTATTGAGAAACAAGCATGTCTGAGCTGAGTTTTGGAAATAAGAAGCTCTTACACATCTCCTTCTACAGTTGATTTGAGTCAGCTGGAGTCTGGATGGAAGGAGGTGGAGAGGACAGCTTAAAACTTGTCCTTAGCCTGGATTCGTTGTCTGACTTCACCACCCCCCCCACACCCCTGGCACCCCAAGAAAGAGACTGAGGCCGAAGTTAAGAAACTGACTTTACAAGAGATGCTTTGAAACATGAGGGCAATGTTCCTCAGCTCTGTTCTTTATTTCTAGTCCTGCGGGTTTTCAAAATTTTCAAAAGTGCGATGCAAACAATGACCTTCCAGGAAGCCTTTCCTGGTCTCCCCAGTTGGAAACAAACTTCTGCTTCTGTGGCTTCTCTTTTACTTTTCTTCTTCATGCCACTTGTGAGCACTGTTTTGTATCATGGTTATTTACGATATATTTGCATTCTGAACTTATTGCATGCTTATTTGTTATTATGGGCAACCTGTTTTTGACCAACACAGAAATAATAGACTAATAAACAGTAAGTAAATTAAGAGCAAAGGCCACACTCTAATGTTCACCTCCACTTTATGTCCTTTTGTTGTAGTCCCTAGAAAAATTTCTCATTAGTGGTAACACACATTCAATAGATGTTGGGACAGGTGAGCTTGGCATGCTGCAGTCCACAGGGTTGCAGAGAGTCAGAGAGGACTGAGCAACTGAACAACCAAAAGCTAAGTACTGAGGCCAGATTGTGCAGGAAGTAAGTGTAGCAATTCAGAAACCACGAAGAAGAAATAGACAAGATGCTGTATGATGCATGGAGAACCCCAGGAGGAAAGGCGTCATAACAGAAGGAATGAAGGATGGTTGAGAAGGGAATGAACATAAAAGTCGATTAGGGATAAAGTCTTGGCTGTATGGAGTAAAAAGAACCCATTTCTAAGGACTCAGGACTTCAAAGAAAACTAATCGAGGTGTTAGTGCTTAAAGGATATAATTTTCCATCAGTGTGTAAGAGCCAGAAAAAAGGTCCAAGATAATCTAGGATTAGGAGATTTGCACCAGTTAGTTAGACTTGAAAAAATAGACTGCTACTGCTAAGTCACTTCGGTCGTGCCCGACTCTGTGCAACCCCATAGATGGCAGCCCACCAGGCTCCCCAGTCCCTGGGATTCTCCAGGCAAGAACACTGGAGTGGGTTGCCATTTCCTTCTCCAATGCATGAAAGTGAAAAGTGAAAGGGAAGTCACTCAGCCGTGTCTGACCCTCAGCGACCCCATGGACTGCAGCCTACCAGGCTCCTGCATCCATAGGATTTTCCAGGCAAGAGTACTGGAGTGGGGTGCCATTGCCTTCTCTGAAAAAATAGACTGAGGACCATCATAAGTTTAGTTTCTCTTAGGCTACAGAGGCTCTGTTTCTCTAAATTAACAAGTTCTTTTGCGATGTATGGTAAAAGCAATACAATATTGTAAAGTTAAGCAAAATAAAATTTAATTAAAAAAAAAAAAAGTTCTTTTGGAGTTTGTCTCTAACATTTTCTCTCATTTTAAAGCAACCACTTTGTCATACTTTGCAGTTAGGTCAAAGATTATAGGAAGAAAGAGATTTAAACATAAAGAGAACTCTGAACCCCTTTGTAGAGCTTTTAGGGAAATTAACGAGATACTCTTCTGGTTGAAGGTGGCCTGGATCAGTGTGGCCACATTGATTTGTGTCTAAGCTTAGGAAAAGATTTCCTGTAACTGGTTTGTTCTGGGACCTTTTCAGGACATAGGGCTGAGTCATGTACTCTTCTGAAAGCTGAGCTTTCTTCTCAAAAGACAGATCCTGAACAGACTGCCATCCTTACATCAATACAGATTTCCCGCTTACCTGAGAAAATCTGAGTAAGAAGAATCATGGCAGCAAACATTAAGAAGAAGGTTTTCATGGCTCTAGGCATCAGTGGAGAGAGGATGAAGGAGGTAGAGTGGCAGGAATCTAGCTGTTTTATTGAGGTAAATTGATTAAAACAAGTTCTACAGCTCTGAAACAGTGGGACGTCAATTTTGGTTTGTAGTGTTCATTAAGAGTGAACTATTTTCCATGCTCCACTGAATAATATGTGGGCTGCTGGGTCAAGTTTTACTAAGTAAACACTTACTAGAGAGTACCTTGTCTTCTCCTGTCTTCCTACCCAGAATGCTGTCTTCTACATCTCTGTCTAGATTTCTCCTATGTCCCCTAAACCCCTTCTCAAGCCCTACCACTTCCATAGGGTCCATAACCACCATTCCTTTTATCCTTATCTGAGATTTTACATGCAATTTGCTTTTATAAGATTCACTCAGCCATTATTGATTGGCACCTGGTATATAGCTTTTTCAACTTATACTCTATGAAAAAAATTGATCTCCTTATTTGTATTATAAACTCCATAAAGGAAAATAACTTTTTTCTCATCTTTTTTCTTCCCATTCATCTCTTACAACAGTATTTTTAACAATAGGTGCTCAAAATATATGTATTTGACTTATTGGTTGATAGCTGGCTGGTTAGAGGAATCCATGAATAATCAAGCAATCAGTATGAGAACTGTCATTAAATGTTCAAAGCTTTTACACATGTGAGATATTATTACTCAGGGTAATAATGTTAGTATTACATATGCCTATGGTTTATATTTTCTGGGAATAGTATTCATTCAACAAATATGTTTTGGACAGTAAATACCATGTGTATTATTTGTATGTTACTAAGAAATTTGAATTTTATCCTAAAATCAAAGGAAAGTCATCAAAGAGTTTTAAGTAAGGGGGTTATCCAAAAGATTTGAAATGAAATAGATAAAAAGCATTTTATGAATCATTAAGAGAAGAATAAACATTTCTATAAAAAAATTGACTAAAGACATGAAAGAGCAATTAAATAAAGGAAAGTGAAGGTGTGAAAATAGTGTACAACTCTTTGGAGTTCCCATGATCTATGTAGTCTGTGGAATTCTCTCGGCCAGAATACTGGAGTGGGTAGCCATTCCCTTCTCCGGGAGATCTTCCCAACCCACGGGTCACACCTGGGAGTCTCCCGTGTTGCAGGCAGATTCTTTACCAGCTGAGCCACAAGGGAAACCCAAGAATATTGGAGTGAGTAGCCTATCCCTTCTCTAGCAGATCTTCCTGACCCAATAATCGAACCGGGCTCTCCTTCATTGCAGGTGGATTCTTTACCGACTGAGCTATCAGGGAAGCCCGATTTATAAAGGAAGAAACATGAAAAAATCAAATGAGGAGTTCCATTTCTAATAAACTGAAATGAGCTCCTAACAGGTGATCATTTCCATTGATAACAAGTGAAAGTCTGGAGGAAAAAAACAACCTACCCAAAGGATATGGAAGTTACAATAAAGACAGACATGTTTTGGAGAAAAGTCAAACTTGGAAAAATGGACCAGAATGGAATGAGTTCTCTGATTGCAATGTAGCATGAAGCAGTTAAAGCTCCAAAAATAAATAAGTAAAAATAATCTGCCACCTTGCTAAACTTGGGACAGGCACAAGGACAGAATCAAAGTTACTTAAAGCTGGGGACTTTCCTTGCGGTTCAGTGGTTAAGACTCCACTCTTCCAATGCAGGGGGCGTGGGTTCAGTGTCTGGCTGAGGAAATTAGATCCTGCATGCAGTGTGGCCAAAAAGAATAAGAAAATAAAAGGGCATTCTGGAGGCCTGAAAGAGAGGCAGGTACTCCCACGCAAGGTTACAAGCCCAGTACAGGCTGTGTGGGCTTTTTATCTCTCGATAAACAAGTGTTCCCAGTCAGAACTTGCCTTCTGTTGCTGAGTAGAGGTCAAAAGACTGCACACGCAAGACTGCCATTACCAGCAAAATAATAGAAAATGTTCTTAACAACCGTATGCCTAAACATCCAACTGCTTACATAAAATAGGAATATTATTATTAATCAAAAGATGGCTTTGCAAGGGCATCTTTTCACTCCAAAATACAGAATGAGCTCCAAATACTAAAAAAAAAAAAAAGGTTTAGTTGGCTCTTCATTTTTAGTTTCTAAAGGTAGAAAATGAATTTATTGATTTGACATCTTTCTTCTTTCTAAATATATGCATTTTAAACTATAATTTTTTCCTCTAAGCATTGGTTTAGCTGTATCCCATAAGTTTTGTGTGTGTGTGTGTGTGTTGTGTGTGTGTGTTTGACATTTTCATTCACCTTGAAATATTTTCTAATTTTTCTTACGATTTTTTTTCTTTGGCTCATTATTTATTTAGGGGGGTGTGGTTTAATTTTAACACATTTGAGACTTTCCTAAGTGTGCTTCCGTTATTCCCTTGTGGTGGGAGAGTATATTTTCTATGATTTCAACTCTTTTTATTGAGGATATTTTCTGCCTGACACATGGCCAGTCCTCGAGAATACTTCAGGTGAACTCGAGAGAATCTATATTTTGCTGTTGTTGGATGGGCTGGGCCATAGATGAGGTCTCATGGGGTTTACTTTTTATAAAATGTTCTTTTGTCTCTAGTAGCCGGTTTGTCTTAAAGTCTGTTTTGTCTGCTTTTAGTGTAACCACTACAGCTCTCTTTTGGTGACTGTGTGCACGGTGTGTCTCTTCTTACCCTTTTCCTTTCTGTGGTCCGTGAGAATCACACCCATCTCTCTGCCTAATATCCTAAGGGCAGCTATCTGGTGCTATTCTGTTCTTGTCCTACCATCGGAGGTGGCCCCAGCCACAGCTCTTTTCAGGCCTGAGCACTACAGGGTGACTTGTCTAGCTCTCCAGGCAGCCTTCCTTGAATTCAGTCTCTTAAGCATTGATGTGAACTTGATATTTTCCTGACCTTTCCCCATGAGAGGCTGAGTGAAGTCACTGTCATAGCACCGCAGAGAAACCCTGTCCCTGCCTTCTCTAGTTTTCTTTTATACCCTCAAGTAGGTACAAGGCTAAGTGTTTCAGAACTCGTTTTGAGGTCAGCCTCTTTACTCTCCTTACCTTGCAATTTAGCACCTTAGTCAGGACTATGGAAGTTAATGATACTTAGCGTTTTGTCCTCTGCCTTTTGGGAATTCAGGCCAAACTGATCCGTCTTGCACTGTAGGCACCATTGTTTCCTTTCAGTTACCGTGAGAGGGCTTTGAAGTGGAACCCAGAACCAGGAAAGGGTACTAGCCATCTAGCATAGGGCCTACAAAAGCTGCAGCTTCGGAATTGATCGAGTTCAGTGCTTGCTAACCAGGAGCATTATGTAGACCAACTCAAGTGGGGACACTGTAGGAGAGACCCAGCACCAGGGTCTCTCTTCCTTGCCACTTCTCTCTGCCCCATCCATCACCTAGAATCTTCCTCTTCAGAAGATTCAGTGGAAACCAATAATCAGAGATCTCCATAATTTACTGAGGAATCAACAAACACTTATCTGAGGCATCCGCTTGACATCTGAAAGGACTGACTTCTCAAGTAACAAGAAGCTAGTGTGAGCTGAGACTATATTATTCTCTAGGAAGGACCGGGTGTCTCAGGGAAAAAGAGGTAACTGAATAGAGAAGTTCTAAAAGGAGAAAAGTATGGAAGAGAGGAGAAAGCAAGAGAAAGAAGGGAAATTTGTGAATGGTTGAGTGTTATGAAAGATGCCCTCTGAAACCATAAGCCGTCTGACTCTGGATGCTGTTTAAGGTAATGATTAAGGTAATAGCAGGGCACAACCACTGGTCCACCACTCCTTAGGACTCTGAGACATGTACATGAATTCTGTAAAACAGCCTTAGTTCAGATCCAGAATACTTTCAGTTTTTGGAGTCAAGCAGTATGGGATGTGGGATGAGTAAGGAGCACCCTGGCTTTATGATGTTCTGTGAGTCATCAGGTGCATGCTCACTGTGGAGATTGGGGGAGAAGGACCATTCTCTGGCAGATGGTGACTCACCCAGATTTTTAGGACCAGATCCTCCACTTGCCACTTCCCTGAATTGTTTCCTGTGAAAATGAAGGAAACACTGTAGGGTCCCACAAGCGTTCTGTCTTAGATCTCTTCTGGAGAACAACTGATCAAATGTAAATAGTCAGGCTCTGTTGTCTGATCTATTTACATTCATGTCAGACATGAAATGGTTCCCACACCAGAAGCTTGAGGAAATAATTTAATTTGGACAGCTGGTGATAAAGTGTTAGAAGACCTGAACTTGTAGAATGGGAGCAGTGAGGCAACCCTCACATTAGCCACAGCTGAAATACCCCTCTGCCGGATGGTTGGAGGAAAAACAAGAGGCTCTGGTGTGGGCTCAGGAGCAAGGATGAGACGGTGGGAGCTGGGCCTGAGGAAGGACTTCTGGTGAGGGAGGTGAGGATGCAGAAGCTGAAGAGATAGTGAGGGAGGGAAACCCTGAAATCTTCTGTTCTCTTATCCACCATTCAGCTGCCAGGCACTTGCAATAGACTGATATCAGCCGGAAAAACCAGAAAGCTTAGAGAATGTACTTTGCAGACAATATGCCAGCTATAGAGCAAAGTAGGAAAAAGACAGCCGAGGATCTGAGCGCAGAAAGACCAATGAGGCCAAGGTCCTCTCCAATGTGGAGCAACATAGTCACATATTAAAACTGAGTGAGCAAGTTTGAGTAGGGCCAATTATTTTGACCTTTATTTTGTGAACCACAAATTTTTTCATAAGGCAAAGTTATAGAGTCAATCATTCATGCATATCCCATGTTGAACATTTTCAATTAATCTGTAGCATTTCACCCATTGGCAGGAAGAGAAAGGCTTCCTTGGTGCCTCAGAAGGTAAAGAATCTGCCTGCAATACTGGAGACCTGGGTTCGATTCCTGAGTTGGGACGATCCCCTGGAGGAGGGCATGGCAACCCACTCCAGTTCCAGGCAAGCAGGCTACAGTAGCCTAGCAGGTTACAGTCCATGGGATCGCAAGAGAAGAGAAACATAAAGTTGGTGTTCTGGACCTTAACTGAGCGGATGTGAGATGTTTTTAAAAAATACGCATCATACACTCTCTAACACCTGTTGTCTTGTGTCTTCTTGATTATAGCCATGCTGAGTGGTGTGAGGTGTGGTTCTGAGTTGCATTTCCCTCAGGAGTAGTGATGTTAATCATCTTTTCAAGTACCTGTTGGCCATTTTAATGCCATGTAGATGGACCTTGAACACATAATGCTAAGTGAAATCATCAAAAAAAGACAAGTACTGAGCACTATCTATTATATGTGGACTCTAAAAAAGCCAAGCATGTAAAACACAGAGTAAAATGGTAGTTATCAGGAGATGGGTGTGGAGGGCTGAAGTCAATGTTGTTTAAGGGCACCAACCTGCAACAGGTAGTAAATAAGCCATAGAGATCTAATGCACAGTATAATGAATACAGATGACAATTTTGTTGAGAAGCTAAAACTTAATTATCCAAAGAGTAAAAAGAAAGGATAAGTATGTCCTGTGATAGAGGTGCTCAACATCACTACAACAGAATCGTATTATAATGTAGAAATGTATCAAACTAATATGTATGTCTTAAATTTACATAGTTTTATGTCAAAGATAGTCAATAAAAATACACCATAAGTACTAGAGTAAGTGAGTGACAACATATTGGTACAAAAAGAAATGCTGTGGAAAAAAGTAATTTGTTACAGAACTATAACTCCATTAACAGTGATGTGGGTGCCGTGTCCATTTATTTTGTGTTAGAATTAGTCCATCAGGATGAATACACAGAACATGAGGGTGGTCTGCACACCCTTTGCTGGTTTCCAGCTATGACCTTGCGCAAATGACAACCTCCCTGGTCTCAGTTTCTTCAAATATAAACGAGGACAATAAAATCTACCATATAAGACGTTTGTGAGTCGTATGAGAAAAGTATATGGGCAAGATTCATAAGTTATAAGGGACTCTATAAATATATAGTAATAGTATCTGACTGTGTGAGTAGCTGTTAGGTACCAACTCATGTCTTGACTTTTTTTAAATTTAAGTATAGTAGGTTTACAGTATTACATTTTTTCAAATGTACCACATAGAGATTCCATGTTTTATAGATTATACTACATTTAAAGGTATTATATTTTTATTTCCCATGCTGTACAATATATACTTATAGCTTATTTATTTTACACATAACAGTTCATACCTCTTAACCCCCCAACTCCTACTCCCCCATTTCCTGCCTTCTCTTTCCCCACTGGCAACCTTTTTAGAGATTATCTTCAAAATGAAACAAAGGAACAAAACAAAAGGAGAAGGAAATGAGAATGATCCTGGATTCACACTCACTGTGTGACTAGGTTAAGCTACATATCTTCTCTCCACCTTCCTTGAACATCCAGTCCCATTTCCGAAGCCAGAAGAGAGCTGGTGTGGCTTACAGGATCCTCCGCCGGCAACAGAAAAAGTTCACTTTGCAATTTCCAACAATCTTCTCGTTCTCAGTGCATATCTTCCTGCATTTGCCCCGACCGAGCCAGCACAACTCACAGGGAGATACATCACCTGCACCAAGAAAGAGCTGCTGACTTGACTTTCCTGAGGACTCTCTAGGAATGGGGAAGGCCCCAAGGCCATAGAAGAAGGGAGGGTTTGTGTTTATGACTATAAAGAGTGTTTTCAAGAAACAGCCTGGACTTCTCCCAAGACCTCTACTTTTTTCAGAATAGAGTTGGGGAGTTTAATGTTTAAGCAAGAGGAAGATGCAATCCCTTTCTCTTTTGACTGCATAGGTCAAAAGTATAAGCACAGTTGGACAATGTCATGTATGTTACAGAACCATAAAAAATACATACCTGATGCTGCTGCAAAAGTTACAAAACGAAAATGGGAGAGAGATCTTGTGGTTTTGAAAGATCTTTGAGGGTAGAGTTTAAAGACTTAGGTTCAGTTTTGTTTGGGCCAGGTAATGGCCATGTGTCCTCACTAAACTGCTTAGTCTCGTCTTCTATAAAAATGGTGGTTATGATAGTATCTGCCTCAAAGGGATGTTCTGAAGATCAAACGACATAATGCGCATAAAGTTGTTAAGAGCTTGCCTGGGACATAGTAAGCACTCAACGATAGAGGCAACCTTAGTCACTCTCCCACTCTGAAATTCTGTCTGAACACTTTTAAATGTTTAAAATTACCCAGGAATATTTCTTTCAGTTCTGTTTATAATGTGCTTTTTTCCTATACTAGGTGAGTTTACAAAAAAGATCACTGGGCTATTCATTATGAACAGGTCATCTGCAGTGGTGATGGATTTTCATTGAACCACCCCGACCCCCTTCTTATACCACTGGTATACATTCGGGACACACTTTACTGGATTTAGGAGCAGAGGCTGTTAAGAGTTGGGTAAGCTTGCTCTCAGAGCAGAGTTAATGGGCTGGTACAAGCTTGGTCCTGTGACCTTGGTTTAGTTAGTACCATGATCTCATGAGAACAGCCATGAAATCCAAAGCTCCATGACCAAAATGACAAATCAGTAATAAAGAGGTTTCTCTGTGAAATGGAAAAAATCCAGATATGACGCTTAGAACAAGAGGAAGAAAAGGTGGAGTTAGTCTGGATATCAGTCGGTCTGGGATATCAGGCAGTTATCTATTTCCACGGCTTCCTTGTCTCTGGAAGTTCGAGGTACCTGACAGGGCCAGAGTTCCTAAAAGTAAAAAAGGGATTTATCTTACCTGCTGAAAGTGGCTGGGAATACTGGAGTCCTGCCTGGCACCCTAAGTTCAAAACAAAGCACATTCTGAATATAAAAACCAATGCAGGGAAATAACACTGGAAAAACTTTTACACAACACTGTGTAAGAGTTTTCCCAGCTCACAGAGGTTGAATCTTTATTCTGTTTTTGAAGGCTGGAACTCCTGGTATCCAGTAAGTTTTTTTTTTTTTTTTAAGGAATCATAGTTTGCTTTTAGAAAATGCTACTGCTAGTTCAAGAATTGCCATGAGAAGTGCAGTGGGGAGCTGACTGTCTCTCCTCTTCAGGGTGGTACATAGAAGAGTCATCAAGCTTTATGATCTGCCCCATCAAAATCCCATCTACTCTCATTTACCTGACAGAAATTGAGCCAACAGGAAGAAAAAGGCCAAGACAAAATAAAACATTTTCCTGCTCAGCGCCATCTCTGCGGGAAGACTCTTCAGAAGGGAGATTTGGGATTCCTTTGAGAGGACGAGAGGCTTCCTTATATTTGAAAGTAATGCTATGTGCTCTTGGTCAGTGAAGTGAATCCATAAAGAAAGCACACTTACATGCTCCGTTTCCCAGGATCAAGGACCGGGGTGATGCCCTTGGCCTCCACAGATCCTTGTGTTGGGGGAATGCCTACTGGGCTGGTAGAAGGGATGCCAGGCCAGGAGCCAAGAGACCGGGGCAGCTCAGTCCTGGTGCAAGGAGTAGGAGGAAGCCCCACCCCACTCTCCCAGCTCAGCAAGCTCATCTGTCAAGCAAGGACCATCTCACAGTTGTTGAGAGTGAGCACAGTCACTCTCCTACCTCTTCTGGCTGGTCTGAGGATCTGGTGTGATGGTGACAAGAATGTGTTGGGCATGTGGAATGCTCCCAGGAGCCCTGGTGCCCTGTGATAGCTCGATAAGCATGGAGTGTCACTTCCCTGGCTTTCCAGTGTGCTGTCCCTAACTTTCTCAAGGAGAAAGGGAGGGGTAGCAGTCATTTTGCCAAGTTATTTCTGAGTCCTGGAACCTGTAACAATCCCACTGAGAAGATCAAAGTCATAACTACCACATCTCTTTAATTCATTAAGAACACGGGTATTGGGACTTCCTTGGTGGTCCGGTGGTTAGCACTCCTTGCTTCCACTGTGGGGAACCTGGGTTCTATCCCTGGTTGGGGAACTAAGACACCACAAGCCTCAAGGTTTGGACAAAAAAATAAAGCTATGAAAATGGGTGAAATAACCTGAGGAGCTAATAAACCAAACACACACACACAAAACCATGGGTATTAAATGTTATTCCCATATCAGGCTTCCCTGGTGGCTCAGTGGTAAAGAAAATGCCTGCCAGTGCAGGAGACATGGATTCAATCCCCGGTCTAGGAAGATCCCACATGCCCCAGAGCAACCCAGCCCATTAGCCACAGCTACTGAGCTTATGCTCTAAAGCCTCTGCTCCACAGCAAGAGAAGCCACTGCACTGAGGCGCCCCGCACTGCAACTAGAGAGTAGCCCCGACTCGCCACAACGAGAGAAAGCCCGCATGCAGCAATGAAGACCCAGTGCAACCAAAAAACAAATAAATTTTAAAAATCAATGAGATGACAAGATAATAGATAAGATAGATGAAACTGTGTATCACTGAAAATATATCCGGAAATTTGTCTTTTGTCTTTTCTTGGGGGCTTCAGTCTGCTTAGGTGAGGTTGGAAGGAAATAGGAGAAAACACATTGTTTTGGTCAATCATTCCTAACTGGATATGCATAAAGAAATATCTAACAAAAACATGCTGACAAAGGCCAAAGTTAGATAGGATATTTCCCACTTGCTTTTTAAAATACAGTTTTTAGTTTGGAAAAATTTTAGATTTCCTGGAAAGTTGCAAAGACAGTATAGAGTGTGACCACCTACCCACTACCCCCAGCACCTCCAGTGTTAACGTCCATGTTGAAAGTTACTCATGTTAATAACCGTGGTTCACTTGTCAAAACAGAGAAAGTCACAGTAGGACATGACTACACGGTAAACACCAGGGTTCCAGTTTCTCTGATGTTTTCTCCTGATGGGGACTGGGTTTGGGGTTTGGAGAAGGAGAACACAGACTGGTGTGTCCTTCCCAACCCATTCATCACATCAGGGTTACGTAATGCGAATGTGATGGACCCCTCCCAAGATGACCTTGACCACCTGATAGGCTGTCCTGCCAGACTCCCCCAATCTTACGTGATTGTTCTATTCCTTCCATAGTCTCTTCTTTGAAAGCAACTCACTTTCCTTTAAACTGAAATAATTAAGCTCCAGTTCCTGGATCGGGAGTATCCACAAGTACCGATTGGAATTCTTCTGCTCAGAAACATGTCTGTTTTCTTGAATGTATTTATATGTTCAGTCCCTTATTGATATCAGCAGAACATGAGGAAGTGAATTGGTGAACTTATCCAGATCACATCCACCTTTCCATAACAGCTTTTGAGGTGTTTGTGGTTGCCAGTTGTTGATTTAATTAATTTTTATGGGAGTATTGTTGCTCTACAACGTTGTGTTAGTTTCTGTTGTACAGCAAAGTTAATCACTCATATGTATGTATATGTCCCCTCTTTGGGGGAGATTTATGGTGTTTCAACAAATGCTTCTAAAGTACCTTGACATTAGCAGTCATCATAGCAGTGGGGCGATGCAGATGGATGCTGCTGCTGCTGCTAAGTCGCTTCAGTCGTATCCGACTCTATGTGACCCCATAGACGGCAGCCCACCAGGCTCCCCGTCCCTGAGATTTTCCAGGCAAGAACACTGGAGTGGGTTGCCATTTCCTTCTCCAATGCATGAAAGTGAAAAGTGAAAGGGAAGTCGCTCAGTCGTGTCCGAACCTCAGCGACCCCATGGACTGCAGCCTACCAGGCTCCTCCCTCCATGGGATTTTCCAGGCAAGAGTACTGGAGTAGGGTGCCATTGCCTTCTCCACAGATGGATGCATAGCCCCCTAATTCCACATTGTCCTAAAGAGAGGCATCGTACTCCCTCCCTCCCAAGGGGGAGGATTAAAGTGGACAGTTCAGGTCTTCCTCTCCACCCAGGTGTCCGTGGGCTACCTTGAGAGGAGCACAGGCACATCTTTGCTTCTGCCACGCCTCACTGATCAAGAAGTTATCGGGCTGGAAAAATTTATAAATGTGGGTGCTTGCTGCTCCTTCCTCATGGTCACTGTGCTGATCTCTCAAGACCTGCAAGTCATGAGGACGTCCCTCTTTCTCTTTGCTGTCTTCTTCTTTCTGGCCCCAGGTAAAACAAGCACTTTGTCAGGGAAGGTTATCGGAGGTGGAGGCCCAGAGAGAGGATCTGTCTCAGTGAGTTCCCGGGCACAGTCAGCTCTAGAATGCTGTGACCCGCCTTGGCCCAGGAGCCCTGCAGAGGGGACCTATTTTAGAGGCTATTTTCCTCTAATGCCTCTGCTGCAAATCCTTTGCATTTGTTGTTGTCTAGGATGGGCTGTCACAGGTTAGATATGCCAGGAAAGATACCTTTTGGTCCTCCCCAGTCTTACGCTAACAAAAACTTGGAAAAAGAATTAAAAGCAAGGTTAGCCATTGATGGATCTCTTAAAAAATAGTTGTGATAGAGATTAAGACCGGGAGGGAAGAGAGACAGAGGAAGGAAGAAATGGATGAGAAAAGAGGGTGGAGCTTGGAGACACTGTGTATCACGCTGGTCATGGTGTTAGCACTTAAAACAGAAAAGCTTAAACTGCCGTTCCTTAATCACAGGCTGTAATGCTGGATGCTGAGATGAAGCCGTCATGTAATGAAATGCATTTCTCTCTCCAGTGCCAGAGCCTTTAAGGGAGACTCTGTCTTACCTCTAATTTAGTGATATTCATAGCAAACCTCTTTGGCTTGGAAGGCCAAGCCAATTACATGTTACATACACGTTACATAATTCAATATATGAATACATGTTTCATGTATTTCATAGCTGTAGAAGTTAAACTTTAAATAGGCTGAGCAGCTCCTCAAAGTCCAGCAGAGAAGCAGGAGGGAAGCCAGCATATGAAGCTGGGTCTGTCTCACCCCAGTGAGGGGAAAGGTCCTTTCCCAATCAGAACCTCCAAGGGCTCCATTTGGATCCCACCCAAAATTATAATCCAAGGACCTCCAAGGGCTCCATTTGGATCCCACCCAAAATTATAATCCAAGGCTAGGCCTGTCCCACATCCTGGAGAGCTGATCAAATGGCTTTCTAGAACAGACGGTGAGTCCGAGTTTGTACCAAATACCAGTGATACCCCTGACATGATGCTCAGAAGTCCCGTGGCAGCCGAGCCATGTCTCTGGTCTGCTCTGTTGCAGTCACCCTGTGCGAGAGGATTCTGGGACAAGTACACATGTGGGGATCTAGCACCTAAACTGTTCCTTCCACTGGCTTTGGTGGACAAGCTGGAAACTGACCAAGGCACTCTTTCTAGGTCATTCATACTTAGTGAACACAAGATGATATACTATAAAGTTATCCAATGTAACTAAATGAAACTGACCTATCAATGCGCCATGTGGGCACACACAGGCAAGCACAGGGTTATGTCACCCTCTAGATGGTGTCTGTGATGATCCAGGAGAAGCCCTGTAGGCACGAGGGCGCGTGCTCATTCCAGAGGCATTTTCTTTCTGGGCCATCACTGTGAACTGGACCTAACACAAGGACTCTTGTCAGAGTGAGGTCCAGCGCCCCTGGCCTGAGACAACCCTCTACTGTTAGGATGGCAGAAGGAGTGTAGTTTCCTGGGGTGGGAGCCAGCATTCACTGAGCTTTGAAACACTGGGGTATTTAAACTTATAAACTTACATGCTGATGCTCATATGATTAGCACACATGCTGACACTAATCCATCTGGTTTTAATTTTATAGGTATGTGAATTAGGTGCCTTTATAAGTTGATGTGAATTGTAATTTGTGTACGTCTGACACTTTCATTACATACACCCAAATTGTGCAACTCTAAAATGTTGATACTGCTAAGATGCACCACCTGGGGAATCCTCTGGCAGGCCAAACTTCCACTGCAGGGTCACGGGTTTGATCCCTGGTTGGGGAACTAAGATCTCGCATGGGATGGCATAGCCAAAAAAATAAAAAATAAGCAAAACAAAATGTTAAAAAAAGAAAAGATGCACTACCTGTCTTTAAGTTGAAACTGCACTCCAGTGACTGCTCTTCATCGAGTACTAAGGCCAGAACTGGCCTCCAGTGCAGAGCAACGGAAGGAAAGTCTGGGAGAACCACTCCCAACAGAGTCCACCTTCCTGGTCTTGAACACTTTTGATGGAATGTGGCGAGAAAATGAGACTGAGTCTCTTAAAGCAATCTCTCAACTTCTATCCACTACAGTAAACGTTTTGCTTTCTATGCATTTACTTCTTTTCACTGCAGTCCTGGGACATCTCCCCGGCCTCAGGTCTTGCTCCACCCTCACCAAATAGCACTTCGAGAGTGTGTTGGGGAAGCTTACCAACACGGGTGTTTATAAGAACAAGTTGATGATGTCCCAACAGATTTTGATAAAAGAACATTAGCTTCTGTTTCCCAAAGTTCCCCCCACCTCCCCCAACCCAACCAAATCCAACATGCTGGAAGACAGAGCTGTCCTTCCTGACCTTTCATCCTGTGTGACAAAATGACAGGAAAGTCAAATGGGAAACACTCACCCACTGCCATCTCACTGAGATGAGGCCCTATAACAACTCATAAAGAAATCCTCATTGGTTAATTAAATGACTGTACCTGGTAAGTAGGCATCTATGAGAGAAGAATTAATCCAGGTGGCTCTTTCTTCCTTGTGTAGCCAGGAGTGGATTTTTTGATGAGAAGTGCTACACGCTTAAAGGGAAATGCATCAAGTCTTGTCACATAAATGAAGAACTTATAGGTCTCTGCCAGAAGTCTCTGAAATGCTGTGTGGCACTCCAACCGTGTGGGATAAATAAGGAAGGCAGTTAAGATCCCAGAGCAACACGGATGACCCAGCTCCATCTTGCTTTTACTCTGGCTTCCAGTAAGAAGACACTTTAATAAAAATAAATGACTGTCTTTGATCCCTCTGTCAAGTGCTTCACTTAGAAGGGGAATATGAGTAGCTAACCTTGATGGTTCCCGACTCTTGGCTTAATTTTCTGTAGTTTTTTGATAAGCGGCTTGTCCCTAAGCTACCTGATATTTCTTTCTAAAAGGGGACTAGAAGTTATTATAATCAACAAACTTCTAGTTCACTCTCAGGCTGTCATCAACCTCTACCAACCTACTGAGATAGATAGACGACAGATAGATGATGGGTAGAGAAATGAACACATGTCTAGATGGATAATTATATTAATGATATATGAATAGACAATTTATCAAGGACTATCCTGTGTTACACACCTGTCTAAATTTATCATCTTGACTCCTTGCCTTTAATTGTAATTGGAGACAGTTCCTATGGACTTGTTCCTCATCTATAAGTCTGGAATCAAATTTGCTGCTGGGCACAGAGATTGTCAATATCTCTATAATTGCTAGTAGTTCCAGTGACCAGGATTCTGGTCCCACATTGACTTTCCACTATTTTCCTAGGCACTGGCTAACCGCCAGATCACCTTCTGACTCCAGACTCCCATGTTACCTAGGTCAGTCCTTACCTGAACTAGGTAATAGGAGAGCTAAGGACTCATGACAGGTAAGGACTCCCTGTCATGTTCCCTATGCTTAAGATCCAACCTGGGTTCCCTGCTGGGTCAGAAATCTTGCCTTGCTGCTACTGCTAAGTCGCTTCAGTCATGTCCGACTCTGTGCGACCCCAAAGACGCCTTACCTCCCTTTTAATTCTTCAAGGTCGATATGCTTAATCCTATTGGAACCAATGTCCCTTTTAATGACATCTTTCTGTTTTGAGACAATTGTAGAGTCACACATGACTGTAAACAAATAACACAGGAACATCTTCAGCAGGTAGGGCTACACAAAAAGTTCTTAGACTTGCTAAAAAACCAAGATCCATAAAAAGAAAATACATGCGATCTCACAAAATTTGCTCTGCAAAATATCCTGTTAAGAGTTTGAAAAGATGAACCATGGATTGGGGATAAGTGTCTGAAAACAATATATCCAAACAAATAACTAATGTCAAGAATATATCAAGGACTCTCAAAACCCATTAGTAAAAACAAACAAAAAGCAACCCAATTAGAAAATAAACATGTGACAGATATTTTACTGACAGATGTTAAGTATCATTAACATTTAGAGAGTTGCAAATTAAAATCACAATGAACCATTAATACACTCTTACCAGAATGGCAAAAAAAGAAAAAAAAATTGGTGACCACTATTTCTAGACAATCCTGGCTAGAATGTGGACAAGTTGATCACGCTTACGTTGTTGATAGCAATGTGGAATGGTGCAGGCATTCTGGAAAATAGTTTGGTATCCTCTTTAAAAACTTACACTTCTAGCACCCAAAGGATGCAGCAGTTGTACCCTAGGACATTTATCTCAGACTATGAGAATTTGTGTGAAGTTTTATGTTAATCTGATTGGGAGTTGGGCTGAGTTTACTCTTTATTGCAGCTATAGGTGTCAGAAGCTTCAGCTTCCTCTGACATCCTTGTTTTTGTCTTCCCTGGTATTTTTGGGTTCCCTGGAAGCAACTCCTTTTTATTTATGTTTTATTTAACTTTTTATTTTGTACTGTAATATAGGTGATTGGAGGAGGACATGGCAACCCACTCCAGTAAAAGAGCTTCTCTGGTGGCTCAGTGGTAAAGAATCTGCCTACAATGTAGGAGACCCAGGTTGGATCCCTGGGTCAGGAAGATCCCCTGGAGGATGGCATGGCAACCCATGCCAGTATTCTTGCCTGAAGAATCCCATGGACAGAGGAGCCTGACTGGTTACGTTCCATAGGGTTGCAAAGAGTTAGACATGACTGAAGCAACTTAGCACTCATAGCTGATTAACAATGTTGTGACAGTTTCGAGTGAACAGTGAAGGGATTCAGCCAAACCTCTTTGCAACCCCATGGACTGTAGCCCTCCAGGCTCCTCTGTCCATGGGATATTCCAGGCAAGAATACTGGAATGAGTTGCCATGTTCTTCTTCAAGGGATCTTCCTAACCCAGGAATTGAACCCATGTCTCCCACATTGGTAGGCAGATTCTTTACCACTGAGCCACTGGGGAAGTCCATACATGTATCCATTCTTCCCCATCTCCCCTCCCATCCAAGCTGCCACATGACGCTGAGCAGAATTCCCTGTTCTATACAGGTCCTTTTTTGTTATCCGTTTTAAATGGAGCAGTGTGTGCATGTCCATCTCAAACTTCCCCTGGCAACCGTAAGTTCATTCTCTAGGTCTGTGAGTCTGTTTCTCTTTTGTACATAAATTCATTTGTATCATGTCTTTTTAGATTCTGCATATAAGGGATGTCATATGATGTTTCTACTTCCCTGTCTCACTCCACTCACACAAGTCCTTTTTTAAATAGTTTGTATATACAGCTTTTGCATCTGTGACCTGTTGTTCCGGAGCCCCATGGATATGGGGAAAGGAAGCAGTTTATAATCTTACAATTAAAGCCCAGTTCTCTCCTGCCCTGTGTCTCTGCAGAGCCACCTTCACAAGTATTTCTCAGCCTATCGCCCACCCCCCACCCCTCCCACCCCACCCCCCACCCCCGCCGCACTGAGGTGAGGCAGGAAGGCTGATGGGGCGAGCCCCTTCTTCAGGATGGGTTGCGGCTCCAGTGATGCTCTCCCTGGGGAGTGAGCTCTTGTAGAGAATTCTCTGGACGTATTTTACACAATTACTCTTCCTTTCTTCCTGCCAGAGTCAGTGGGGGTGTGTTTTTGGTTTTTCCACTGGGATAACTTGGTGGGTTTCCTGGAGTGAAAACCCAGGAGGAGAGGCCCGGATCTTGGCCTGGGGCATTCAGCACTTTCCACCTCTCCTGCTCATCAGACTCTCACAGCTTGTCAGACCTTGAATTTAGGCTGTCTTTTCCCTGAGGCTCATCATCAAAGATCACTAGGCCTAAGCTGTTGACTAGAGAAGGAAATGGCAACCTGCTCCAGTATTCTTGCCTAGAGAATCCCGTGGACAGAAGAGCCTGGTTGGCTGCTGTCCATGGGGTCGCACAGAGTCAGACGCAACTGAAGCAACTTAGCATGCATGCATGCATGCATGCAAGCTGTTGACGGTCAGGCAGAGTCCATGGATTACACCCATGGACGCTCCATTTTGTCTGCTGCGCTGCAGTCCCATGCTCTTCCGACCCGCCCCCATCTCGCCTCCACAGAGGTCAGGCCCAAAACAGGGTCGCAGACTCTCCCTGCCCAGTCCTGCTGCCCCCTCCTTCAGCCTCTGCAGGCACGTGCTGTGTCAGCATCTTTCTCTCCTGATCCCTTTCACCTGCTCCTTGGAGAAGCCCATTGTCCTCATCCCACAGGTTTTCTGTCCCTGAAATGTGCTGAGCTCTCTCCCGCCTTCACACCATCCTTCTCTTTCACATTATGTGCTTATCGATCTCTGTATGTTTGTTTCAGAGTGGTCCTGGGAATGACAGACTGCGTCCCCATTTGCCTCTGCTATAATGTCAACAAGAAGCCCCAGGCTGCAATTTAGCTGGGGCAATTTAATGCCAGTTGAACTGAAACAGAACTGCAAGTCCTTTCATCTGAATCAAAAAATATCTTAGAGATCATCTAGATCCAATTCTTGTTTCAGATGGAGAAACAAGTGGAGGCACAAACAACTCCTCATTAAGGGTCTTTCCCCCCGCTCCCCATCCTGAGCACTGTCTCCAGGCCACTAGGGTTGTCCCTAGCACCTGCCTTCACGCTGCATGAGTGCTCACCAGTAAATGCTGCTTTTTAAATTTCTTCTGGCCATGTCACACTGCATGTGAGATCTTAGTTCCTGGACCAGGGACCAGACCTGCATCTCCTGCATTGAAAGCATAGAGTTTCAATGACTAGACCACCAAGGAAGTCCCAATAAATGCTGTTTTTGATAAGCATGGGCAGTCTACAGCATCGCTCTGCCGTAACCAGATCTGCTCCTCTCCTGCCCTGTGGTGACTTCTGCAGACTCAATTCTGTGTCTCTCCAGTGACCAAGGAATCATGAGGATCCTTGTCCTGCTCTTAACCACTTTTCTTCTGCTCTCCCAAGGTTCTCCAAGTAAAAAGAGACTCTCAGCTAGAAATCCAGGGAACTGCAGAGGACAGGCGGTGAAGAAAAAGCTTGACTAAGAATAAACATCCTGCAGGGGCCGCAATCTTCTTCCATCGATCTTTAATCTCAGCCCTGATTGAGACCAGGAGTAATCTGCAGTGAAAAGCTGGGCTGGTGTACACCTCCCGGCAGCGAGCTTCATGACTCAGAAACGCAGGGACTTTAGATGTCACTGGGAGATTCACTAACTGTCCTGACTGCATCGCAGGACAGCTGCAGTTATTCACTTGGGATTTTGTGGAAAGAGATGCCTGCCTCTCCCCTTCCCTTCGATCACCCCCATCCTGCTCCCATCTGCAGAACCTTTGATCTGCACAGAAAGCGACCCCACTCACACTCCTAAAATTTTCGTATCAAGTCTGAGAGTTAGGATGAAGATGATTTCGGTAGGCAGAACAGAAACATATAGATAACACAAATAGCAGGTGCCTCCGGACACTGCTGAGGAAGTTTCTAAATTACATTGAGACGTCGGCAATCTCCTGATCCCTGTGGTAATCTGTGTACCCAGAGGCAAACCGTCAGCTTCGGCAGGGACTCTAACCCCCGCCTCCTAAAGGCTGAGCCAAGCGCTCTACAGCACAGTGAGGGCAAGGCAGGTCCTCCGAGCCTCAAGTCCAGCTGTGCTGGGATGACACCGACTGTTTGACTTGGAGAAACTCCCTGATCCTCTCCAAACCACTTGGTGGATTTCCAAGGCTCCAAAGGGTACCCAACCTTGTCCCCATCTAGAGTGAGTTCCTGCAGTAGTTCACGTGGGTTATTTCTTTATTCTGGAGGATTCGCGTTTACCTTAACTCTTCCTTCCTTGTTCTTTCTTTCTGGGCTGTTTCCCACGGACATCTCTTTGAAGTCCTGCTCTCAGCGTATTCTAGGCCTGTCAAAGTATGGTGATAATTTATTTATCAAAAACCAGCTTCCCTTTGACCTGCGATCACACAACGAAGAACCCACTGCGACACTAACCTGGGTCTGGGGTCCCTCCAGGACCAGGGAATGTTCACGTCAAGCTGGTCACCATTGCCTGAGTTTGGCTACTGAGGGCTGGGGCAGGGTAACCACTAGAGTCTGAGCCTGAGAAAGGCCCTAGGATGCGGGTGATGTTGGGGGACAGTGGGGGAGTGGAGTCCAGACTGCCATGACCAGCCGCCCACATCTCTGCCACTCCTCCTCTCGGTGACTCTGGCTCTTACATACCTGCAGCCCTTTGAAATGCCCATGAAGCAGGAAAGTGGGTACACAGGATGATCAGTTATATAAGAAAGACCTAGGATCACGTGGTCTACCCTGAAATGCATTCGTCTGGTTCCTGCTGAAGGCACGAAGCACCTGGCTGTCGAGCCACCTTAAGAAAAGTTCTGGAGGGAGGCTCTTTCAATCCGCCATCCACCTTCCCATCATCGTCACCTGTGCTTCCGGGGCTCTCCTGGCTCTGCTGTGAGATGCGACCAGCTTGTCATGTGAGAGCTGACTGTTCAGCCTCAGAATACACACTGAGTGAGGAAACCGCCTCTCCCGCTTCTGCTCTCGGTCAAGGGTCACAGGATCAGGATTCCACCTCCTTCTCCCCAATCCTATACTCCTCTACTTAATCCAGTCCAGTCTCTCCAGGCGTGTGCCCAGCTGGTCACTATGAAGCACACGTGTGTATGTGTCCTGGGTGTGCAATTGTGAGCATGAACACAACATCCTCCTCCCACTCAGGGAACCTGGAATTTAACTGAGAAGACCAAATTACTTAAACACACACACACACACACACACACACACACACACTACAATTTGGGATACAGGTTATGAAAGAATAAAAAAAAAAAAATTACATCAGGAAGAGAATAGTTCTGGGGCACTGAGCCACATGAGGAGGACCAGGCAGAGTTCCCTGCCATTGACACTAAGGTGGAGAGCGGAAGGTTCAGAGAGGGTATTTGTGGGAAGAGGAGGAAAGTGTTCCAGGCAGAGAGAAGGGTGCAGGTTGTGGAGCCTTGAGACAGACAGGGGCTGGTGTGCAGGAGCCCGCGGAGTCCAGGGGGTCTGGCTGTGGGGGAGCGAGGGCCGCTGCGGAACAGCTCGAGTCTGAAGAGAAGGCCCAGGCTCTGAGCAGCCAGCTCTGCGGGCGAAGCTAACGGGCTTGGCTGGATTAAAAAATTAATAGCAAACTTTTGCAGGGATTTTAAAAATAAGTGTGACATGAACCAATTAACTTATAAATAAATAATAAAGCCATGCTGGAAGCAAATCAGATGAAGTCAGTCAGTGAGGACAGTGGAGGGGGTGGGGTCGCCAGGGAGGCCGCCATCTTGTGTCTGTGCCCCCGCCGCTCCCCGGCGTCGTCCAGTCAGCCTCAGTCTCGGCGCTAAAGCTGCTGCCAGAGCCTTGCCTCTTGGTCCTCGGGTACAGTTAATCACACCCTGCCTTATTCTGTTATTTAGTGGGAAGTGACCTTGACGCAGGCAGGATATGCGGCTACGGGACTGCTCGCTGCCGGAGGAACTGTAAGAGACAAGAGTTCAGAGTCGGAAAATGCCCCAACACCTATCCGTGCTGTTTGAAAAAGTGGAATGTCAACTCACTGAATCCTCAGAAAGACAGAAAGCCGAGGGGAGCTTGGCTCCTAGAAACGGCCGCAAGCCAGACCTCTGAGCCTCCCTTCTCCGGGCCTTCCCGCTGGACCGTCCCCAGTCGTCTGGTTGAGTGAGGACCGGCCGGGGGCGCTCGCGCGTGCAGAGCCGAGGCAGGAGGCGCAGTGAGCATAGGGCCTCTGCCTGACGGCGGAGGGCAGCAGCGAGGTTACATGAATGTCTCAGTACTTCAGAAGATGAGCCAGAAGCGGGTCCAGTCCGCCACAAGCCTAAGTGAACACCATTTTATTTTTTTTTGCCTGAATCATACTGATTGATCTTGTAATATTGGGTTTCTTTTCTGATCAGCAGTTCTGCTCAATAGTTATACGTGTATTTTATTAATTAAAATGGAAAATCAATACTGAGTGCAATTTGTCTGGCATACACTGCAATTCAAAACACAGACCTCCAGGGAGACAAACCAGAGATGCTCTGTGAGAAGGGTTGACCTCAGTGGATGTGTGTGGAGGGTTCCATCCGGCAGATGGCAGCAGAGAGCGATTTCGCCCCTGGCGAGGTGCACACTCCCTGCCTCCTTAGCCTGAAAAGTGAGAGGTGTGATAAAACACTGGACCTGGGTTTCCTGCCCAAATTGTACTTCAGTGAGTAGCTAATAAATGAAGGAGGGGTGATACAGAATATCACTATTTTGCAAACACCCAGGGAAAAAGTGATCTGCTAACGAATGTCAACAGCCACTAAAATGAGAACAACAGTCTTGCATTTGGTGTCTCCCATGAGGTCACAATGGAGAAGGCAATGGCAACCCACTCCAGTACTCTTGCCTGGAAAATCCCATGGATGGAGGAGCCTGGTAGGCTGCAGTCCATGGGGTCGCGAAGAGTCGGACACGACTGAGTGACTTCACTTTCACTTTTCACTTTCATGCATTGGAGGAGAAAATGGCAACCCACTCCAGTGTTCTTGCCTGGAGAATCCCAGGGACGGGGGAGCCTGGTGGGCTGCCGTCTGTGGGGTCGCACAGAGATGGACACGACTGAAGCGACTTAGCAGCAGCAGCAGCATAGAGGTACTCAGTGCCACCTGGGAGCTGTGAGGCTGATTGTGCCCTTTCTCCCCAAAATAAAAAGTGACCCTTCCAGGTAGTGTCACCCAGCATCAACACGGGCTCAGTCTTGTTTCTTCCTCGATAACCTCTCCTTCCTGGGTTGTTTCCAAAAACGCTCACCATGTTCTATCACATCATCAGAAAATACTTTGAAATATATAACTCAGGGAAAAGAACTTTTTTTTTTTAATGTGACCAGAGGATTCTTACCATACTTGGAAAATTCAGTGCTAACTTCTTAACACAGTTTAAGAGCCAACCAGAGTTCAAATGACACTGGTCTGCTTGAGTAGGAGTTGTTTTCTTATAGGCAAAGCAAACGTGTAGAAATAAGTTGCCCATATACTGTAAAACTTGCATCATTTTTGAAGATACATTCAGAGGACAAGATAGCAGTACTGTGACAGCTTTATTTATGTCATTTTAACGAACAGCAATGCTTTAGCCATCAGCACTTGAAACCGGTGATTTCCCCTTAATGCCGTTTTTCTTGCCTCTCTCCTCTTTCTCCTCCTCCTCTCTTCCCCTGACATATCTTATTCACTAAACCTACTCAAGGCATTCAGGCATATTATTTACTTCCTGAGAAAAATGGCTCAATGTTTGTTCCGCTAGTGGTGGGAAAATAATGCACTACCTGTGTGCTTTTGTGAGTAGGAAGTTACTGAGGCTGCAGCCCCTCCCAGCTGGCACCCCCCAGCCCTGCTATAAAGGAAGCCCTCCCTGCCGCCCACCTGCCCTCAGCCAGCCCTGGACATCCCAGCTGCAGCCCTCTTGGCGACATGAAGCAATTCCTCACTCCATCCACTCTTCTCCTTGTGGTTCTGCTCTTTCCAGGTAAATCAGAAACGGGACCTGGGCCTGAGGGCCAGGGTCTCTCTGCGATGGTCATTTCCAGGTAGGAGTCCCCTGGGCCTTGAACAACGCAGCTCTGGGAGCCCAGCTCCTGTCAGCAGGTGTCTCTGCCTGAGTTTGTGAACAACACTTTTTTTTTTTTTTTGGTGTGCCCCTAAGCTTGTGGGATCTTAGTTCCCAGACTAGGGATCAAACCCATACCCCCTGCATTGGAAGGCGGAGTCTTAACCACTGGACCTCCAGGGGAGCCCTGTCAATAACACTCTGAAGGTGCTGGTGGTGCAGCTTCCCAGGAGAGAGGCTTCCAGTGCTGACTGTGCTTTCTCATTATTTTAGCACCTCCTTCCCTTACAGAGAAGGACAGTGTGTGTCAGGAAGGACCTTGACATTCAGGGGGTCTCTGTGACTACCTTGGCAACAGCCTGGCAGCTGCTCATTGACTTCCCTGGGGACTCAGGCTCTGCCACTTCCCATTTCAGACATCGCTCATCTCTGTCTCTGCCTCTCACACACACAGGTCACCTTTGCCCCTCTTCCAGCCCACTCCACCATCCTCCCTTTTCTGTTTCTGCAGCTTTATTGAGGGCTGGTCCTCACACAGGGCGCTGCACCTACATACTGTGCACAATGTGATGAGTTTGGATGTGTGCAAACACCCATGGCCCTGTCTCCATGGCCAAGGGGATGGACGCCTCTGTGCCTCCTAGAACTTCTGTGTCGCTCTCTGTGCTGCCTTTTCCTGTGGTTACAACACTTAACATGAGATCTTCCCACCTAGCAAATTTGGAAGCACAAAGGCTGGTTGTCACCTAAGCTGGACAGCAGGCCTGGGACATGTCCGTCCTGCATGACCATTGATGGATGATTCCCCCGGCCTTCTCACTTCCACTCTCTGCTCATCTCTTGGAGTATAAGCCCCTCACTCTCCTGCGTCGAACATTCTCTGCTGTGTGTTTACCCTGAAACAGGACTTTCTGGAGTCACACATGCTAACCACCAGGACCCCGAGGGTCCCAGGAAACAAGAAGAATCCCTGGGACAGGGAACAAATAGGTCTCACCCACTTCACCACCAAGTAAAGCGCTACCTCGTGCCTCGCAAGCCCCCCTTCCCGGGTAAGTGACAGAGCCCGGGATGGGTCGGTCCATGGGCAGGACCTTCAAAGGAAGAATGGGTGGGAGGTGACTGTGGGGGTGGGTGGGCTGAGCAGTGGAGTGTCCTGAGACAATACATGCATGACTCAGTCTGCTCTGCCTGTGAGGAAGGTTAGGGACGGGTATGACAGCCCCCCAGGGCAGGACCCCTGAGGGTCTCGTGAAACGTGGAGCATCAAGCCAAGAGAGTGCAAGCAGAGTGTGACACAGTTGGCTTGGAGACTGACTGTGATGCTCTCAGAGTGGTCCACAGACTGTGGTCTGCCTGCTGGAGGTTCTGGACCACATGACTTCTGTGTCACCAGTGTGCTTTCCCTATGTCTCCAAAGTCATGTGAAAACGAGTGGAGAATGTAGACCTGAGCAGAGAATTAAAGATCAGCTGCCACGTTCGCTGTGTAAAGCCCAACACACAGAGTAGGACTTAGCATGTTACAGGTTCAGTAATGACGTCTTGAGTCAATACTCAGGTGAATTGGTTTTGCTTCATGAAAACAGTGCTCAGTGGACAAAATATTGTTATGAACTTGCCTTTATTGTACAGGAGACTCATAACACTGGATCGTTTTGCCTTATAAGTTACGGAAGCAATCCAGAAGACTAGGACATTATCACAAACAATAATGATAATATTTACATTCTGCTCACTTAATGTGGGTCTGTTCCAATTGCTTCCCATAATTTCATTTAATCTTCACAATAGGCTTAGGAGATAAGCCCTATTATTGTCCCCACTTTGCAGATGAGTAAACTGAGAAGAACAAGTGGACTGTCCCCAGGGGATGACAGAGCTGTTAGCAGCTAGGCCAGTCAAAGGTCTCCAAATACTCTACCATCTTTCCTCTGGTTGCTCCTACTGATTGGTTAGAAGATTCGAGGGCCGAAGGCTTCTAGGATCAAAGTATGTCCCACCTATTTTAATTAATAGGATAATGATTTGTGTATAATAAGCACCTGTGATGTGCTGGGTGCTTTGCTAGAACTCACATAAAATTAGAAGATAGGCTTTATCACCTCCTTTTGAAGGTCAGGCAACTCTCAGCTCCTTGAAGAGTTTCTTTCTTAAATCACAGCCACCTAAGCAGCAGAAAAGTCGTGTGGATTCAGAACTTCTTCCTCCAGAGTCTGCAATATTATCTTCTCTTGTTTCCATTCAGAGCACTAGTTTTCTGAATGTTTTAGAATTCATTTTGGTGACTAGAGATGCAGATTGAATAGGGGTCTGGACTGTGTGTGGGTGCAGTGAGAATGAGCTCCTCTGCCGGGTGACAGGTGTGTGTCGCTTCTGTCTCCCACTGGAAGGACCTGGAGAGGACAACCAGACAGTGCAAACGCCTACTCCAGAATAACCTGAAAGCAAGCGACCTGTGTCATCCTGAGACTGGAGCACTTGGAGGGATACAGTAGCTCCCCTGAGACAGGATTATTTTGAGTAGATCTGAACACTAGGCAAAGCCACAGAATGAAACATCATAGAGAGTGTTGGATCCCCCAAAGAAAGGGATCCCTAATAATGACTATTGCACAGCTTTGGCACAGGGCACCCTAAACGTGACATTTCTCAGCAGCTTTGTACAATTCTGGGGTCATCTGCCATTGAAGCCATAATGCAAACAATCTTTGGATTATGTTGGGGTTTAACTCCATGAATAATAGATCTGAGGTGATAACTGTCTCTTGCAAGAAGCAGAGCTGTATACCTGGACTTGATTTTACAGTTTTGAACTCAAAACCATGAACCTTACAGGGTATTAAAAACAATCAAAGACAGAGGAGTAGACAATAGCAAAGTCTCTGGGGTTCCCAGAGGAAGCAAGTAGCGAAGTCAGTGGAACTGCTGTTCGTTAGGATTAAAGTTTCAGTGATGCTAGAGGTGTGCTGTGCATCATAGAGCCTATAGCTAATGGTGCAGGCTGTGCGTTTAAACAGCTGTTAACAGAGTAGATTTATGTTCTCACCACAAGAGAAACAAAAGCAAAGCAAAAACTAAGGGACACGGGGAAATTTTTGGAGGTGATGAATATGTTAATGACTTCGATCATGGTGCTAGTATCAGGGTTTCTTTCTTTCTTTTTCTTGCAGGGTGGGGGCTGGCTGTGTTGCATGGCTTGCAGGATCTTAATTCCCCAACCTGGGATCAAACCCAGGGCCTTGGCCATGAAAATACTGAATCCTAACCACTGGACTGCCAAGGAATTCCCTACATTCAGGTTTTCATAGGTTAAAAAATAAAAGACTATTGTTCTGAAAATGAAGTGATAAGAAAATAATTTGATTGGTCAATTGATTCATTGATCTAATCAAATAATTGTAAGGCTTATTGATGACAGACATTAGGACAGGAAGAGGGTAACACCTCTTCAAATCTCAATGGTCAAATCTCACATCAGTGCCTCTGATAAACAGAGCATCCTGGGCATGGTATCCATCAGAAACCCTCCCCACTTACTTCTAAGTCTCTGATATTGTGCCTCTGCTTTCATTGTGTTCGTCAACTTTTTCTTTTTTTTTTTAATTTATTTATTTCTTTGACTGGGTCAGGTCTCAGTCACAGCATGCAGGAGGCTTAGTTACTCAGAGGCAGGTGGGATCTTAGTTCCCAGGCCAGGGATCAAACCTATGTCCCTGCATTGCCAAGTTGGATTCCTAACCACTGTGCCACCAGGGAAGTCTCCCAGCTTTTTCTTTCATCGTTGCACCACAGTATATTATTTAAGAGAAAAATCTGTTTACCAATTTCAGTACTTGAAGCACAGAGTGAGATTATCAATACAATTACTGCAGTAACTTGACTCCTGTTTAAGGTATCGGATCCAGGCACTGTCACAGCAGTGGGGAGAAAGCACTTTTTAACTCTTTGCAGTTCTACCCTCTGCCGCCCCTGCTTGCCGGGCCCAGGTGTATCATCCCCGTTGCAGGGTGGCTCCGCCCACTTTCCTCAGGGACCCCTGCACTTAGGACGAGTCTCGTGAGGTCATGGCACGTCACACTTGGCCTCAGCAAGTCCTTCTTTGTCCCTCTACACAACTTCTAGATTATTTAAAGTACAATCTTTGTGTCCTAAAGCATCCCTCACCATTTCTCTTGCCAATTGCCTCTGAATTAAAAGTTCATTTTTCAGGGAGAGTGAAGGTGACTTTTAAGCCAGAATCAAGGATCTGAGTTTGATGGTAGATCGTATACAAAAGTAGTCCATTTCCTATCCCTTGCCGTCCTCCACTGTACGCCTTTGGGTTAAAATAACTAGTGTTTGGTTCTTGAGATGGTCTTAAGATGCTAACGTTGACTGTTTCTTTATACAGATACAGACCCAGGATTCAAAATTGTCAGGTGCATAAAAGGCGATGGCAAATGTCAAAAATTTTGTAATTACATGGAATTCCAATTAGGCTATTGCTCTAAAAAAAAGGACCCCTGCTGCTTACCTTTGAACTGAGGTGTTGACATGGAAGCCAAAACTCTGTCCGCTGCCTCCTGGGCCATCCATCCTAATGCAGGTATTTTGGACAAGAGCTGAAAGGCTGAGCAGAGAGGAACTGGGGCTTTGTCGGTGGCGCCAATCTAAACTTTCACTGCAGCAAAGGAAAAGATGAAAACTGCCACACATGATCTTTTGACCTGATCTTAAAGAAAACAGCTAGCTTAAGATATACAATATTTTCCAGATCAACACAATTTTTACTGATAGATGTGGATGTAATAAACTCTCCCAGGAAAACATTCAAATCATTTGTTCTTTTATTTTAAACATATTTTTGACTACCTCCTTTGATTCCTTGGCACTGGGAAATGTAATGAATTGGAAGTAGGACTATGTGGGGAGAAAGATATCTCAATAAATAAAAACAACAGGATGCTACTTATTCTAAAATGTGCGTGTATCAAGCATGTGGGGAAGATAAATACAAATAGAATTAAGAAAGGATTCCTGAGAAAATTTGAGCAGGATTTTGGAGTACGATTAGGAGTTTGTTAAGTGAAAGAGAAGCAGAGATTCTCAGACAAAGGGTGCAGTTGGTAGGAAGTTGAGGAATCTTGAAAGAATGATTTGCTAAGAAAATGTGGAAAAGCTCAGTGTAATTGTAGAAGAGAGGGACTGAGTACATGTATCACGTGAGGAGGGTGCAGGAAAAGCCTGTGATGTTGTCAAAGAAAAAACAAATATTATACTCAAGACTTGGGACGGCTAAACAAAAGAAGGTTCCCAGGTGCTCCAGGGGTGTGAACATAATCATTTTTGAGTGTTGAAATGTTCATTCCAACAAAAGAATTGGGCCTGAACTGGAAATGTGGGAGACCAGAGGCTGGAAAGGAAGAGATGTTCCCGACAGTGGAGGCCACGGTCAGTGACTGTAGTGGAGACAGTGCTCTGAAGAGGGAACAATTAAGGGATCTCTGCAGAGACTGGGGTTACACCTTGGTGATGGAGGAGAAGGAAGGAAGGGAAAAAGTCCTTGGGATCAGACAACATCAGGAACGAGGAGAGCAGGTGGAGCAAGGGGCTGGTTAGATGGGTCTAGGAAATGTTGGCTTTGAAGCCTGCAGCATTCACCATATCCAACTGGGACCTGGAGGAACTTAAGGGATTCCAAGAGGGGAGACAAGAAATAAGAGTCAAAGTTAGCCATAGAAAAGGGTGAAATAACTGGACAAATGGCATTATTTGTCCATAATGCCAACAGGATACAGTTTTTGTATATTTGATGTAAAATTAATTGCAAAAAATATGTCCAAAAGCAAACAAAAATATTTTCATTTCCAATGTTAAGATTATTGGTGATTTTAAGTGATTTTATCTTAAAAAATGACTCTGTCAAGTTATTGAAGTACTCTTCAATTTTACATTTAAAAAGACAGAATTGATATACCTAAGGATAAATAAGTATGTGTGTGTAAACAAAGACTACTTCAACCCTAGGCAGAGCCAGTCTAGAGTAGACTTAAAATGGCTTCAAGAAAGTCATAAATTTAACATAAGAAAGGACTTCCTGGACATTGAGAGTATGAAATAGTAAAGCATATTATCCAGAAAGGATTTTGCATTTCTGCCTGGAGACAAGGGAGTGAGGCCCTGGGCTCCTCAGGGTCAGTTCTGAGCCAGCAGCTCTGTTAGTCACCTGTTAGTTTTTTATAGTTAGGTTTATAGACACCTGCTGTACTCCTGGTGGGAAGAGCCCCTTTAGCAGCAGTTTGCTCTGGGTCACTGCAGAGCCAGTCGTAACACACCTGACTGCCTGCTGTCTGCTCCCCTCGCCCACTGTGTCCTCTCTGCCCACTGTACCCGGAGAAGCCTTCCCCCAGAAGGCTTTGATCACTCTGCTCCCACTGGCTCATCCACCCCCCCCACCCCCACCCCCTCCACCCCCAGAGCTTCCTGGTCATCAGGAAGCCCAAGGTCTGCTGGGATGGAACCAGGGTGGCCCGGCTCTGTCACTCACATCCCCATTTGGCTTCCTATGACTAATAATGGCCACACCTAATCTTTCCTTCCTGTCCACACATGGGGTGGTCATCACGGCCCTGCAGGTTCGGCCTGCTCTGAGCTGGTTTGCCCTTATCTCTTGGGTCATAGGAGGAGATCTTACTAGACCCAGGGAAGTTTTAGCAATAAAAACAAAAATTAAAATTAGTCTGTCCTAATGAAGAGTCAGACATGACTAAGCAATTAACACACTGACTTTAACACTAATGAAGAGAAATTGAGTTCATTAACACAGCGTCTTTCTTGATGGACCAGAGAGGTTTCCTGGGGTCGGATGAGTCATATCAGTGTTACTGTTACAGCAGAGATGGGATTGACCCCAGCAGCCAGGGGCAGGGGTGTGTCCCACAGGGGGCTGATGTTAGGTCTATGTGCACAAGCGGGCATGGGCTTCTCCGGTGGCTCAGAAGGTAAAGACCCCACCTACAGTGTAGGAGACCTGGGTTCCAGCCCTGGGTCAGGAAGAGCCCTTGGAGAAGGAAATAGCAACTCACTCCAGTATTTTTGCTTGGAGAATCCCATGGACAGAGGAACCTGGAGGGCTATAGCCCATGGAGTTGCCAAGAGTCAGACCCGACTGAGCACACATGCCTCAGTGGGCACTGTGGTGCAGCTTTCGGGAGAACAAGAAGGCCTCAGAGGATCTGTTGTTGTTTCTCTTCCAGCAGCTTCCTGCTTTCTCTGAGTTCTGAGAGCTCCTCTAGGAAAGCTAGGTGCTACTTCCTACCTGTCCATCCAAGGCTCCTGTAATGGGTAGTTATCATGTCTGCCTCATTGTAGGACAAATTAAGAGCAGAGTTTGTTGAGCCAACCTAGATGACGTGGCGATCAGGTGACATGCCAGGACCCTGACCCAGCTTACTATGAGCCAGAAGTCTCAAGGCGTGGGTGTGGGGTTTTCTGCCTTACACAACTGTGCTCTACCTAAGACGATACACATTCCTTTCTCAGGATGTTTCCTGGCAGCACTGACTGGGACAGGCTTCTCAACAAGCTCTGGACAAGGGCTTTCCGGGCTGGAAGGCTTATGGCCCTGTGAGTCCCCGATGACTGTGGATCTGAGTGTGTGAATACAAGCAGCACTTGTAGGAAGGCCAGGTACTTGAAATCTAGTCTCAACTCCAATGATGATTGTGTTGATGCCCTGGGTAACTCTTGATGAGCACAGTAGGCAAAAATGTCCTGAGCCTAGTGACTTGTGATTGTGTGAATGAGTAATTCATCCTGGGAAGCAAGTAGCATAACCACAGTTGGTGAAGTCCATGAAACAGACAGCTGTGCTGGAGACCTATTTCCATCAGTTATTTGAGAACCTCGGGAGACAAAGGAAACGTGACTGTGTGGGCTTGGTGTGCTCCCCTGCAAAGAATCATGTTGAGCCTGGAAGAGAAAAAAGACCTGCAAGACAAATGAGACAAGAGTTTGGTGTAAGATGTTAAGAAAACAGTAAATAATCATCCCAACTTTCTCCCTGGCTTAACCGAGGATTGGGTAAGCTGTACAGAGGCTTTGTGTAAAATGGGGGATTGTAGGAAGTAACTGAAGAATTAAGTTAGCAGAGTGAAAAGAAAAACCAAGGGAGTTTCCAGGGCTTGGAGGAAAGGAGGCTGGTTCTGCTGACCAGTCGTTCTTTAACTGAAGTTCCCAGATGGCTTAGTGGTAAAGAATCTGCCTGCTAATGTGGGAGGTGCAGGTTCGATCCCTGAGTCAGGAAGATTGCCTGGAAGGAGGAAATGGCAACCCACTCCAGTATGCTTGCCTGGGAAATCCCATGGACAGAGGAGCCTGGTGGGTTACAGTCCGTGTATCACAAAGACTCAGACACAACAGCACAACAGCACACTACGGCAGGAATAAATACAAAAGAAAGACACACGAGATGGATTCTAGGACGAGAGGAAGTCAGTGGGAAGATCACTTCAAATGGATATTGTGGCAAGAATCCTTAGCCACAAATAAGAACAACTGCCCTCAGCCAAACTCAGGTGGTGGGGACCCAGTGTATTATTTCACTTAGTCTACACGCAAGGGCTGTGTTGATGTAATTCATGTAGCTGGGAACCAAGCCAGCTGGTTTGGTGGAAGCCAGCTGATGAAGCCTCTGATGGAAGAGGATGGAAGCCTCTGATGAACAGAGAAATTGGTCTTATTATAGATAATCAAGACTCTCACTATGGCTTTTATGGGAGTGTGAGATAATTTCATTGGGATACCGAAGGCTGAAAATTCTGCTTATTTCTTCAAGAATAAAAGGGAGATTATGAAACACTCTGTGTGGTGAAATAGACATATGATGAGTAAGAAATGCTTCAGTAAAAGTGAAAAGCCAGTTTGGACAGAGAAAACATAAGTATGAACCTAAGCATGACTTGGAGAGGGAAAAGATTAATTTAGCCAACCACTAACTACTTTTCACTAGTAACTGTTACTTCCTAAACCAACAGAATGGCAAAGCCACAGAGTTTTAACATTGAAGGTCCTGCTTTCCATCCTTTGTTACAGGGACACCTGAAAATGAGTTTGAAAATGGCAGATCTAGAGGTGGAAAATAACATCTGGTATTCCTTTTCTTAAAAAAAAAAAAAAAAAAAAAACAGGCACTGTAGTATAGAAAAAAAGGTAAATTTAATAACATTTTCAAGAGTAGCATTTGGATGTAGTATTTTCTGATTCTTTGAATATTTTAGAATGATTTTCTTTCTTTCTTTTTTTTTAACCCATAAGAGAGAATCAGTTATGGAACCAAAGCCTTGCAACACAATTTTCCTCTTTAAATCTCAAAGGTGCCAGTTCCTCATCTAGCGTTTAGAATAGTGTGAGAGATACATAAGGCAGGGCTGCTTTTGTTCTCTAACAGGACTCCTGATTTTTGTAGGTTTTCATTTATTTTTGTTTATGCTTTCAACATTTCATTAAGATATACGTAACTGCAATTCTCATTTAATTGGTTTTACCTGAAAATTGGTAAGTCTTATCAACTGGCTTATTTCATTAATTTTCTACTATAAACAATTTTAAAATTGTATTTTAGCACTATTTCCTTTTAAAAAAGTAATTTTATTATGATAAAAACACTTAGCATCATTTACCATATATATGTTAAGAGTACAACCTATCATCGTTGACCGCAGGCACAGTTTGCATAGCAGATCTCTAGCGCTTATTTAGGGGAAGGCAATGGCACCCCACCCCAGTACTTTTGCCTGGAAAATCACATGGATGGAGGAGCCTGGTAGGCTCCAGTCCATGGGGTTGCTGGGAGTCGGACACGACTGAGCGACTTCACTTTCACTTTTCACTTTCATGCATTGGAGAAGGAAATGGCAACCCACTCCAGTGATCTTGCCTGGAGAATCCCAGGGACAGGGGAGCCTGGTGAGCTTCCGTCTATGGGGTCGCACAGAGTCGGACACGACTGAAGCGACTTAGCAGCAGCAGCAGCAGCAGCGCTTATTTATCTGAAATGTCACATGTGTTGATTAATAAATTCCTTCCCTCCAGCTCACATGATATCTTCTCTGAAAATTCTGTTTCCTCCTCAGGAATGCCATAATCTTTAGGTAGGTTGACTCGCCTTCCTCTGACTTTCGTGTCTCACCGTCTCTAACAGTTTTCATGTCTGTGTCTCTTTCCTCTTCCACCTGGATTGCCAACCAGTGAAAAGGGGAAGGACACTCCCTCCTCGTGCTGCAGAGTTTTGGTACCTGGAAGCTCCAGTGCCTTGCTGCCATTGTCAGTCAAAAGAGCAACCGCCTCTTCTTTCAGGAGGCTGCAGCAGAGCTCCAGCTCATTGGGCTGTCCCCAGCAGGTGGCTATTATCTCCCAAATATGCCTTATTGCAAACTTGGCCTCTGGAGTTTTACTTGCCTTATTTATAGTCCCCAAATAATCCCTTGAGGTAACTCTTATTGATTCCCTTACTCAGATACAGAAACCAAAGTCATAATCAATGGCCAAATTAACGTTTATTTTTTTTAAAGAATGTAATTCTCCTTACAGGTTCTAAAGTAATAGAGGACTGGATTAAGCTTGCTAAGAATGGAACAGAGAAAAGGGCTTGTCCTTTTATAAGGTCTTCTAGTGATTACAGTCACATCCTTAATGTACAGAATGTTGTATGTTTGCTCAGTCACTTCAGTAGTCTCTGACTCTTTTGCAAGCCCATACTAGCCCACCAGGCTTCTCTGTTCATGGGATTCTCCAGGCAAAAATACTGGAGTGGGTTGCCATGCCCTTCTCCGGGGGATCTTCCTGGCCCTGGGATCAAACCTGCATCATCTCCTGTGTCTCCTGCGTTGCAGGCGGATTCTTCACCTGCTGAGCCCTCAGGGAAGCCCAATGCATAGAATATTGACATCAACCACTAATGGTGAAGCTTCTCCAGCTAAGGAGTTCCCAGATGCTGAGCTACTAGTGTTAAGAGTCTGTTAGTTAAGTGACAAGGTAACAAAAGTATGACAATAAGTGATTAACACATTAGGAAGGTAGAGTTTAAATTATGACCAGGTATGTCGGCAATGAATATTGCACAAGGAACCAAAAGATCCCCATGCTAAAACCTATGGTTATACAATATATGGGGGGTATCAGATCTGATCTGATCTGATACCCCTCGTGCTTCTGTTTCTTAACTATTAAAACTGGAATAGTAAAAACTACTCTTGTCTAGATTATGAAATTGCTAAAGAGATAAAGCTTATGGTAGTCAATTTTTAATTATAAAAATGCACAAAAGAAAGGTATTATGATTAATCTATAAAATAACCTCATCATTTAACTTCTAAATTCTGCTATTTCATGTTTCTCACAAGGCCAAAAAGAAGTGTAGAAATATCATGGAAATACGCACCATTTTGGGGTCCAAAGTGCATTTTCATTATGCTGGTATAACAAATAGGAATTTTTCTGGCATTTAAATCATTAGGTCAACTATTAGGTAAATCTTTAGGTCAATTTTTAAATTGTTATTATTATTTATTATATTCCCCTGGAGAAGGAAATGGCAACTCACTCCGGTATAAGAATAAGCCTGGGAAATCTCATGGACAGAGGAGCCTGAAGGCTACAGTCCAGTGGGGTCACTAAGAGTTGGACACAACTTAACCAATAAACAACAACAAGAAACAGTTTATGAATTTTAGAGGTAGCATCAAAAATTGGATAACTTTCAGCCTCTTAAGGATTTAAAAATCATAAGGTTTCATTCCATAGATAGAGAGATGGAGACTCTGGCCTGAAATTTATTAAGATTTTAGAGACTATTGCATTGGTGATGCTATGTCCTCAATTTTGTAAGGGTAGTGAAATATATTTCACTTAGTTTGGATATGTTGTGACTGAACATTCCATAAAGAATGAATTCCACAAATAATGTGACTGAACATGAATCTATAAAGAATTCTTTTCTCTTTATGGAATTCTACATAATTTTATCAAGAAGTCCTTTGTCTTCAGGTCCAAAAGCATCACAAATTGCCACCTATAGACATAAAGGTGGGATTGAAAGAGTTTTACTTAATATTTCACAAATAAAATCAGAGCACATTCTATTTGGAATGAAAACCAACCTTTTCCAGTCCTGTGGCCACTGCTGAGTTTTCCAAATTTGCTGGCATATTGAGTGCAGCACTTTCACAGCATCATCTTTCAGGATTTGAAATAGCTCAACTGGAATTCCATCTCCTCCACTAGCTTTATTGGTAGTAATGTTTCCTAAGACCCATTTGACTTCACATTCCAGGATGTCTGGCTCTAGGTGAGTGATCACACCATTGTGATTATCTGGGTCTTTAAGATCTTTTTGTATAGTTCTTCTGTGTATTCTTGCCACCTCTTCTTAATATCTTCTGCTTCTGTTAGGTCTATCTGCTTCCAAATCAGCAAAGGAGTACATCAAAGCTGTATATTGTCACCCTGCTTATTTAACTTATATGCAGAGTACATCATGAGAAACGCTGGACTGGAGGAAGCACAAGCTAGAATCAAAATTGCCGGGAGAAATATTAATAACCTCAGATATGCAGATGACACCACCCTTATGGCAGAAAGCAAAGAAGAACTAAAGAGCCTCTTGATGAAAGTGAAAGAGGAGAGTGAAAAAGTTGGCTTAAAACTCAACATTCAGAAAACTAAGATCATGGCATCTGGCCCCATCAGTTCAGTTCAGTTCAGTCACTTAGTCATGTCTGAGTCTTTGTGACCCCATGAACCACAGCACACCAGGCCTCCCTGTCCATCACCAACTCCTGGAGTTTACCCAAACTCATGTCCATTGAGTCGGTGATGCCATCCAACCATCTCATCCTCTGTCCTCCCCTTCTCCTCCTGCCCTCAATCTTTCCCAGCATCAGGGTCTTTTCAAATGAGTCAGCCCTTTGCATCAGGTGGCCAAAGTATTGGAGTTTCAGCTTCAACATCAGTCCTTCCAATGAACACCCAGGACTGATCTCCTTTAGAATGGACTGGTTGGATCTCCTTGTAGTCCAAGGAACTCTCAAGAGTCTTCTCCAACACCACAGTTCAAAAGCATCAATTCTTTGGCACTTAGCCTTCCTCACAGTCCAACTCTCACATCCATACATGACCACTGGAAAAACCATAGCCTTGACTAGATGGACCTTTGTTGACAAAGTGATGTCTCTGCTTTTTAATATGCTGTCTAGATTGGTCATAACTTTCCTTCCAAGGAGTAAGAATCTTTGAATTTTATGGCTGCAGTCACTATCTGCAGTGATTTTGGAGCCCAGAAAAATAAAGTCTCTCACTGCTTCCACTGTTTCCCCATCTATTTCCCA
Source organism: Tragelaphus eurycerus (assembly GCA_935064755.1). NCBI lineage: Eukaryota > Metazoa > Chordata > Mammalia > Artiodactyla > Bovidae > Tragelaphus > Tragelaphus eurycerus. The sequence goes on along the minus strand of CAKXYN010000220.1, from coordinate 1,189,202 downwards.
TGAAGTGATTGGACCATATGCCATGATCTTTGCTTTCTGGCCCCATCACTTCATGCCAAATAGATGGGGAAACAATAGAAATAGTGACAGACTTTATTTTGGGGGCTCCAAAATCACTGCAGATGGTGACTCAGCCATGAAATTAAAAGACCCTTGCTCATTGAAAGAAAAGTTATGACCAACCTAGATAGCATATTAAAAAGCAGAGACATCACTTTGTCAACAAAGGTCCATCTAATCAAGGCTATGGTTTTTCCAGTGGTCATGTATGGATGTGAGAGTTGGACTATAAAGAAAGCTGAGCACCAAAGAATTGATGCTTTTGAACTGTGGTGTTGGAGAAGACTCTCGAGAGTCCCTTGGACTGAAAGGAGATCCAAGCAATCCATCCTAAAGGAGACCAGGCCTGAATATTCTTTGGAAGGACTGATGCTGAAGCTGAAACTCCAAGACTTTGGGCACGTGATGCGAAGAACTGACTCATTTGAAAAGACCCTGATTCTGGGAAAGATTGAGGGCAGGAGGATAAGGGGATGATGGAGGATGAGCTGGTTAATGGCATCACTGACTCAATGGACATGAGTTTGAGTAAACTCCAGGAGATGGTGATGGACAGGGAAGCCTGGTGTGCTGCAGTCCATGAGGTCGCAAGGAGCCGGACACGACTGAGCGACTGACCTCAACTGAATTGAACTGTATCCTGTTTTCTATGGTGAGGGAAAGAGTGGTTTGTGTGTGCATGTGTGTGTGTACTTAGCACCATAACTCATCGCATTAGTGGAAGAAATACCTTTTGGCTGTTCAAGGATCTGGTTCCTGGGAGTAAAAGTAACCATCCTGTCCTCAGGTGAGTTATTTTCTCTAAGATGAGGTGATTTGAACAGCACGATTATTAATTAATAGTGTATTAGTTGTCTATTTTGTATATAGTAGTGTGTATATGTCAATCAGTCTCTCAATTTATCCCTTTCTCCCCTTTCCTCCCTAGTAACCGATATCTGTAATTCTATTTCTGTTTTGTAAATAAGTTTATTTGTACCATTTTGTTAACATTCCATGTATAGCAATATCATATTATATTTGTCTTTTGCTGTCTGACTTACTTCACTCAGTATGACAGTCGTTAGATCCATCCGTGGTCCTTTATATGGCTACATCGCAATTCATTTTTCCATTTATCCATTGATGGACATTTGTATATTTCCATTTTTTGGTGATTGTGAATAGTAATGCTAAGAGCATTCATGTACAAGTTTTTTTAATAAATAAAATATTATTCAAATGCATAAAATAAAAATAAGTATCTCCTAAACTTATTGAGGAACCATCAAACTTTTTTTGCAAACATTTCCTAGCTGCACCATTTTACTTTCCCATCAGCAATGTATGAAGGTTCTGATTTTTCCACCCTTACTAACAGTGTCTACTTTCCAAAATATTATTTTTGTTACTTTTTTTTAATGACTTTCCTAAGGCAAGTGAAGTGGTATCTCTCTGAGGCTTTGATTGCATTTCCCAAATTTTTAATGATTTGAGCATCTTTTCATGTGCTTGTTGGCCATTTGTATTTCTTCTCTAGAGAAATGTCTAAGTCCTATGCCCAATTTTTAATTGGGTTGTTTGGCTAATTATTATTTAATTGTATCAAGATTTTTAATATATAAAAATGTTTGATGTTGTTTTTCAGCCTCTCAGTCATGTCTGACTCTTTGTGGCCCCATAGACTGCAGCACGCCAGGCTCCCCTGCCCTGCACCATCTCCCGGAGCTTGCTCAAACTCATGTTCATTGAGTCGGTTATGCCATCCAACCATCTCGTAATGGCATAAAAGTGTTTAACTATTATCAAATGTTTCAAACCCGTGTATCTTTCATCTCTCCTTATACTGTTTTCTTCTAAGTATAATACACACCAGAATAATTATCTTCTGTGTTGGAACAAAATGAACTTTAGTTTCTTTCAACCCTGTAATTATAGAAACCAATGAACCTATGACCAGATTAATAAGACCATTCAATGAACTTGATTTTCTACTTTAGCTTCCTTAAGAATGGCACACCTGATTCTCCAGGGTGTTTATGCAGTTCTTCCTTAGCGGTTGCATTCCAAGTCTGTGACTGACTTGAAAATAGATTAAACTGTAGGGGAAAATGTGGGTGATAAAACCTAATACTGTTAATTTATTTCTCACCCAAATGAGCTGATTTTCCAACATAGTTCATGAAATTTCCAACTGTACAGAAAACAGTTTCCAAACTATAATTTCACAACTATTTGGGCTTTAATGCTAGAAAAAAATATACCATACTCCTCTACCTTAAATGTTCTCTACATCAGGTCAGTATAAATAGCGAGGATGAGTACAAATGATAAAGCATGCTTTTTATTGTGTCATTTATGAAGGTGACTTTTTAAAACATGACCCATACATCTGGGTATATGCACTTTAGTGTTTTCATTGAACAATAATCCTTATCTCTTATAGAGAGATCCATTTAGAATTGTAATTATTCATTGGAATCCTTGAATTTTTAGGATGTATTGTTTTGGTATGGAAGCCTGTTTTCTCAGGGTTAAATCAATCTGTTTATACATTTAAATTTTCAGTTATTTTTAATTAGCAGATAATTGCTTTACAATATTGTGTTGGCTTCTGCAATACATCAACATGAGTCAGCCACAGGTATGCATAATGTCCCTTTCCTCTTGAACCTCCCTCCTACCTCCCACCCCATCCCACCCCTCTAGGTTGGCAATTTTTACGACAGGTGATTTCAGACATAGGTTCAGAGCAATGAGCCATAAAAAAAAGAGCCATAAAAAAAGAGTTGCAAATTTTAATGTTAATTATTTACTGCTTGAATCACACCTAGACACTATCTTAATATCTGTTTTATAATTACATAGTGCTTTGTGAACCTTTTTGTTGGCAGAGGGAGGTAAAGTTCCCAAGTAACTTCCCCTTAAGCCCTATTTTAGTCGGTGCTTTTACAAAGTACAGACAAGCCAGTGAATAAGGGTATCCTTTGTTAGGACCCACTTCCTCTGCTTAATCTTTCTAGAACTGGAATCTCTGAACTGAATGTCTATCCCCCCTTCTTCTGGGTGCCCACTCTGCTCACCTGTGCCCTTACTCACCTCCAGAAGTATGGGGCTGCCACCTGACATCTCTTTGTCAAAATCCATTTTCTTGGTAAGACTTGTGGTCAAACATGTTGGCAGCAAATTGGTTAAACAGGGGCAGGAGACCACCTGTAAGTGGTCTTGTAGCTATTATGCACCTGGGAGTGTGTCCATGTGTCCAACTGTGGTAGATGCTGGCCAGTCAGAAGCTACTAGAAGGCAGGGACCCCGTCTTTTCATGTCTCTGTCCCCATCACTTGGCCCAGCACCAGGTGCTAAGTAACCATCACCCCAGTGGTTCTTCTGCCACTGAAGCCAAGTTATTGGTCAGGGCCTGAATACGATGAAGCCTGTCTATTTTTAGGCAGAAAAGAGTATCCAGTAACTTCTGCCCACAGCCTTAGTCAGTAGACCAGATAAATGTGCTCATCCTCATTAGTGTCCCCAAACCTATAAATGTCCCATTTTTGTGACCTGTCCTCTCCATTCCACTTGGCTCTTTCATCAGATTTGCTTTTCTGTGCAGCAGGGCGGGGAGACCCGAGGGAACTTTAAAACATGAAGGTCCTCTTTCTGTTCACTGTTCTCTTCTGTTTGGTCCAAATGAACTCAGGTAATTGTCTCCTGGTCAGGGTAGAAAGCTGCTCCCAGCCAGTAGGGATGAGCTGGGACAGGCTGGGGAGGGCTGTGCAAGAATTTCCCTCACATATGTGTCCCTGGCGGGGGTGGGTGGGAGGCATCTGTGTGTTGGTGGTGGATGCAGGTGGACCCCTCTGGGACTCAGCTCTGGACCATTTTGATCTTCCCTACAAAAAGGTTTGGAGAGGCTAAATATGAGTTTTCAGGGTCATAAAACAAGTCATAGAGGCATCTTTGCTCCAATACAAATAGAAAAGATTCATCACAGTCTGAGAAGAGTTCGCAGAAAGAAATTACCGTCACCCAAATGTCAAAGCTGGAAGGGAATGAATCTTCTATGGAAGCCCCACACTTTACAGGAAGAGGAAACCACACTCCCAAGAAAGGCTGCTGTCCTGCGGGGCAATTTACAATCACGGTCACAGCAGGAATCCCTACTGCCAATAGCTTTCCTCCAGCTTCCACAGAGAGCCTATTTTACAGAGGAAATCTGAGGCACAAGCAGTTAAATGAGTTATCCAAGGAGAAGTCCTTAGCTACTAGGAAAAGTGAGGCCAGCTCTGATCTCCAGATTTCTGGGCTGTAGTTCTTTGACCTTCGTTAAGTATGTTGCCCATCACTTCATTGGGCTCCTCTCCAAACCATGGTAGAGCTGAGATGACACAGACTTAGAGAGTGTACGCCATTTGGATATGAGATACTGCGCAAGGTTGTTTTTTTTAAATCATGTAAGACCAACACTGTGAGTGTTTTGATTTTGAATAATTTTATTTATTTATTTTGTGGTGCACTGAGTCTTCATCACTGCACACGGGCTTTTCTCTAGTTGCAGCGAGCAGGGGCTACCTTTCCTTGCAGTGTGCAGGCTTTTCACGGTGATGATTTCCCTTGTTGGGGAGCATGGGCTCCAGGGTGCTCGGGCTTCAGTATTTGCAGCGTTTGGGCTCAGTAGTTGTGGCTCCCAGGCTCTAGAGCACAGGCTCAATAGTGGTGGCACATGGGCCTAGCTGCTTCCTGGAATATGGGATCTTCCTGGAATATGGGATCTTCCTGGATCAGGGATCGAACCCATGTCTTCTGTATTGGCAGGTGGCTTCTTTACCACTGAGCCACCAGCAAAGCTTTTTTTTTTTTTTTTTGAGTCATGATAGATTGACTTTTGCAGATCTGATATAAGACCTTTCTTTCGACCATCTCATTCCCAAATAGAAAATGCTATTTTTTAAAAATTGAGATATATTCAACATACAATATTAGTTTCAAGTGTACAACATAATGATTCCATATTTGTATAGATTGCAAAATAATTACCCTAAGTCCAGCCAACATCAATTACCACATGTAGTTCCTTCTTTTTGTCTTGTGACAAATAGAAAATGCTTTCCTGTGGGAACATTGGGTAGTTCTGCTTGACCTATAAATCCACAAGTCATGGTGAGAAGAACTCAGTTTTCTTTTCTTTATTTCATTTTAGGCTGTAAAACTGAAAATTAGGCCACAGACTGAGGATCAGAACACTTTCCTATTTTCCTAAAGACTCATCCTTCCCATCATTCCACTCTATTCTCCAAAACTCCGTTTTTCCTTGTTGTATTAGCTCACATCCACACCAGGAGGCTTGAGAAGCCTGATATAATACAATAACATATACAAATACATGTGTTATATAAACCTTTCCAACAACTTTTAGAAGTATGTATTATTGTCCCTGATGCTGGGAAAGATTGAAGGCAAAAGGAGAAGAGGGCTGCATAGGATGAGATGGTTAGATTCATGTTCATTCATGTTCATAGATTAACCATCGACCCCATGAACATGAATCTGAGCAAACTCTGGGAGATAGTAAAGGACAGAGGAGCCTGGCATGCTACAGTCCATGAGGTTGCAAAGAATCAGACATGACTTAGCAACTGAACAACAACAAAAAAAGTTATCATCCCTGTTTTATTGTTCCAGTTGAACTCGAACCTGTCCAGACAACTTTTAGAGAGTATGATAAACAGTGTGGAGGTGGCCTATGTTTATCCTTTATTTTTTGCTGTGTGAACTAATTTGTTAATTTGTTCTATCCATAGGGGATGTTCCACCTGGAATTAGAAATATTATCTGCCTTATGCAACATGGAACCTGCAGACTTTTTTTCTGCCGTTCTGGTGAGAAAAAATCTGAAATCTGCTCTGACCCCTGGAATAGGTGCTGCATACCACATTCAGAGGAAGAAAGAAAATACAGACCAGAGATGGACGGCGGATCAGGCACCTAGAACGTAAGCTTTCAGAAAGCAGGAGGGATCTTGAAGTATGCTAAGGGTTTAGAAGAATGTGTGACTCATAGCAGGTGCTTAACAAACATTTGTTGAATGAATCCAGCATCAAGGGTGAAGGTCTGATAAAAGATTTTTCCCGAAAGCTTGCCTACTTCCCTTTTTTCTGTTTTGTTTTGTTTTGTTTTGTTTTGTTTTCCTTTAAAGACTCTCAGAATTTCATAATATTCACCTCCTTTCCAGGGACTTCCCACAGTTAAGGGTAGACCAGAAACCAAAGTGCAAATCCAGCTCATCTTCAGAGAGTCAGAAATGCAGCCAGTCTACTGGCCTCTTTTCCACTGAATGACCTCTTTCTTCTCATCAAACCCCAGCCCAGACTGATTACCAGACTGATTATCCTATTGATTTCCAGACTATTGTGCACCTGATCCCCTTTCCACAGCCTCAAGTCATAGTAACAATAGGTCACATGTAAATAGGACTTAAAATTTTTTTCAAACAATCTGAGGTTATCTCGGTTGATCAACGCAGTCTTATAGAGTATATGATAAGGTTGAGGCAATTCTATTTTAGAGATGGGAAGAAGATGAAAATCAGAAGGTTAAGTGGACGCCCCCAGGTTAGCAGTTCCCGAGTGGATTCCTGGCACTGGTATCACCAAACCAGTGCTCGTTGTTCTGTGTTCTTTCTAAAGAGCATATTCCTGAGTAAACAAAGCAAGGCAGGACTTGACGTCCATAACCCACTGTCCTTTGTTTTTCTCTGAATCTGCTGAAACTTGTCATCCATCCCATATCTTTGAGCAGTCATCCGAGGGGCAGTAAATATCAATTACAGGTAAGAAATATAAAAGAGTGATAAAAGCAAGTGTCCTGATGTCCAAGACCATGTGCCAGACTTTTTCTAGATCAGTTAGAGAGCCTGATAAGGTACCTTCTGTCTATGTTTGTGTTCACTGCCTGAATCCAGTTTGCTTTCCCATAAGCTGAATTTACTCTAAGAGTCACAAGGACGATCTGCCTCTGGGCTCCTGTCTTGATTCCCAGCTCAGGCATCCAGCCACACTTGGCGCAATGCCTTGGCTTCTCCCCAGGCCCTCCTATACTCACTCTTGGTTCATCCCTAAATACCATCAGACAGGTTCATTGGGTTGTGAGGAGTGGAGCCTGTCTTAATCACAGTCATCTCTGCAGAGCCCTTGGTCATCCCCTCAAAGGACTGAGGGCCAGTTCTGCTTGGGGAGGGATCTCAGGCTTAGGTCTTGCTCCCAAGTGAAACATGACGCTTTCCATACTTCAGGGCAGGCCGACAGATACTCTGCCAAGAGTCCTGCCATTCCAAGTCCCACATCTCTGTCCCCTGGAGATTTCACACACACGCACATGCACACACGCACACACGCACATGCACACACGCACACACACACACACACACGGATGGGCCCATGTCCAGAATACTGGGGAACTGGGGTCTGGTTCTACCTCCTCTCGACCTTATTTTCCTCAAAAATAAAATGAGGGAGATGGTTTAGACCTCTGAGAGCCCTCACAACTTCCCACGTGGGTATAGAATCAGGGCCCCATCAATGATCAGGGATAGCTGGAAGCAGGGCAGGGGGGACACTCAGGATTTGGGCAAGTCTCTTCTCCTGGTGGAAATGGAGTTGGGAGCATGGACCTTCTACTGACCCGGGGGGAGAGGGGTGGACTCTACCTAGTGGTGATCCTGGGCCATGGACAACCAGGAGAGGACAGAGGGACTTGACTGGGACCAACAGGGTCCAGCATTTCTACTCCGGAAGTCTATACACCTCCCCCATGGCTCTTTTTTTCTGACCTAAATATAATTATCCCCACCATTCATCTCAAAGATGCAGCTTCCTCTGCTGAGATGGCTAACAAGTAACAGGGCAGGCCCTCCCTAGACTCCAAAGGGCTCCAATGTCCCCTACTCAGGCCCCTCCCGGGCCCTCCCCTGCCCAGCATAGCAGAATCTATCACTATGGCTCATGGCCCTCAGGCTCCTTGGTGGTTCCCTCCTCGCCTTTTTTTGACTTCCCTGGTGGCTTAGATGGTAAAGCGGAAGATCCCCTGGAGAACGAAATGGCAACCCACTCCAGTACTCTTGCCTAGAAAATTCCATGGACGGAGGAGCCTGGTAGTCTACAGTCCACGGGGTTGCAAAGAGTCAGACACGACTGGGCCCCTTCACTTCACTCCTCCCCTTTTAGGACCTGTCACTGTGCTGCTGTGATTTACTCACATGTCTGCTTTTCTCCTGCTGCACTTGGAAATCCTCAGGACAGGTCTGGGTCTTCCTCCTCTGCAGGACTTTAGTGACCAGCCAAGCGCAGTCAATGTGAAACAGATGAAGGAATGAACAATTCAAGCCTCAGACAGATCTCCCATCCACCGCTGCTGCTGTCCTTTCTGACTTGAGGACAGGACATGGGATGCCCCCCTGTGATGATTGCCACATCCCTATCACAGCCTAACGCCCGCCTCCCCTCTTCTCTCTCACAAATGGCCAGAAAGTAGGACAAAACTCTCAGCAGCTCTGCCCTGTTACACTGCCTCACAGCTCAGCATGTGACCCTTTCATTTTCAGGGCTCTCTGCTCCCCGCTGTGAGCAGCAGGACTAGAGGAGCGAGGCTGGCAGAAGCCCTGAAGAGTCTCCACCACGAATGTTCACCTGCCACCCCCTGCCCGTCAGACACGGAATCTTAGGCCAAAAAGGGCCCCGAAAAGTCATTTAACAAAACCACCCACTCTCCCCACCCCCACATAGGCAACACAGTGTCACTGACTTGTCACTTGATCTTAGCCAAAAGGCTGAGAAGCAATCATGGAAAGACTCTTGAGCAAGGAATCAAAACCCCTGAATTCTAGTCCTGTAACCCCTCCCTGTCAAGCTCTTCATTTGTGATGTGGTCATATGTTTGTATCCGCTGATCTCAAATGGGCCATTAAACTTTTCTTATTTAATGTTGAAATCTTCTTGATTCAACTAAGACACAGGGAGAGTGATTTGAGATTGTTTTTCCATGTGGAAATAGTACACATTATATTTGAATTCCTGTAGGTGGAGCAATTCAGTAATGAAAATACAGACATGCATATACATGGACACATTTACACAAGCTCTTTCTCTGTACAGTTATAACATGAGAGGGCGTTTGAATCCTTCATGAGTGAAACAGTCCCCCAGCTGAATGTCGATCATCTTTGTCATGTTCATCTGGACTCTTCAGACAAAGGCACTTGCTCTCCCCACGTCTTGGGGTCTTTGAAGACAGAGCTGAGAGGGGCTTCCCAGGGGGCTCAGTGGTAAAGAATCTGCCTGCCAAGCAGGAGACACAGGAGACATGGATTTGATCCCTCAGTCAGGAAGATCCTCCTCCTCCCCCCTCACGGGGAGGAAATGGCATCCCAGTCTAATATTCTTGCTGGGATAATCCCATTGACAGAGGAGCCTGGTGTGCTACAGTCCCTAAATTCAGACACAACTCAGTGACTCAGCAACAACAAACTGCAGAGAAAAGTGAGAAGCTTGCCTCTGAAGATGACCTTTGCCACTAGATCCCACCTGTGAAACCCTGTGCTGGGGAGGTGAGTGTGCTCATCTCATGAAAAATCTCTCAGGCCAGATGCCGCCTGCTTGTTTCCCAGAGCAATTCTGTGCCGTCTGAAAATCACGCTGTCCTTGGAGGCGACGCGGCAATAAAAGACTGAGATGAAATTTTAACACCACCACCACCGACAAAAAAGAAAATCATTCAAACTAGCTCTTGTGTAAGGCCACAGGCCATACAGGCTCACAGTCATGTTGCAGTAGCTCAGCCTGTTAACCTTCCTCTTCTGGAACCGCCTGCAGAATCCTCCTCCATGAAACGCCCATAGTGTCACCTTCTCAGAAGATGCACGATTGTGTACATAAAAGCCAGGGAAACCCAGGCCCCTAGAACCTCAGAAATCCACCGTGGTCCCAGGCTCCATCTGTTACTTGGAGGTGAAGTAAGGAGCCTCCAGACTCAGGAGTCTGCAGACTGTGATAGACACACAGTCTATCTCTGTGTCTGAGAACAAGAGTGAAGCACCCGGCCTTGTCTTCAACCAGAGCTGTTGACCTCCCTGAGGTCAAGGCCCAGGACTCTAAGTTTCTCCTCAGGGAATGCTCTCTCTCTGTCTGGAATGGGGTGTTGCCCATCCGACACCTCTCCTCAGACCACTCTGTCTTTCTCCGTACAAACGAGCCCACCTCCCCTGGCCCCCAAGTGAGATATTTCTTCTAGAATGTGCCTGTCTGACTGACATGAAGTGGATCATGTGACCATCTCCTCTGAGGGCGCCTTCTCACTCTCTGAGGACGAGGGCCAGCCTTTCCTCTCACAGGTTTTTAGGGGTCTGTGGGATCATGTGGTGAAATTATGTTTATCAGGGCTCACTGCAACTTCTCTGTGTTCCACTCGCTCGGAACCTTACCTGTTGGGTCGCTGTGGTGGTGCCAGCGGTCATGTGACTGCATGGAAAGGTAGTGAATTGCTGGAGGGGGTTCCTGGGATCCCCAGCTCTCTACCTGAGGCCATGGTTCTCAGTCTGGATACACAACAATTTCACTCAGGTGCCAATACAGAGTCAGCTAAGGATCCACCCTAGATAATCCATCAGATGCTATAGGTGGTGCCTTGGGGGCCACATGTAATTCTTAAATGCTGCCAAGATGTCCCTGACGACCACAGGGCTAGGGAAGACGATTCCTGAAGGGGGAGGACACCCGCCTGGACTTGGACTGAGAGCTGGTCCGTCTGAGCTCCCCCAGCTTCCTCCCAGGAGCAACACAGTGACAACAGCAAGTGAAATGTGTGGCTTTTCCAGTTTCCTGTGGTGTTCACCTGGAACCGCACCACACCTGCCGCAGGCATCACACCTGAACATCTTGTTCCGTGAGTCACCACGGCGCAGCCCTCAGCTGGTCGGGCGGGGGTGGAGCCAGGGAGCCCCAGGCTGGCTCAGCGTGGGAACCCACATCCCGGGAGCCCGGGCGGCCCTCCCCTCATCCCCGTCATTCAGACATCTCCACCCCCTGCTCATGTGCAGGGAGGACACTCTGAGTCTTGGGAAAGGAATTCAGTAGAGAGACCAAGATGGCAGAAAGCCTCGTTCCAGGATTTCCCAATCCGGCAGCTTTCCTCTTCAAGTGCCAGACCCTATAGCTGGTGCCTTGGGGGCCACATGTAATTCTTAAATGTTGCCAAGATGTCCCTGAGGACCACAGGGCTAGAGAAGATGACCACCTCACAGTGGGTGAGGGTCTTGTGGTATCTAGTCTTCCCTTTCCTGTGTTGTCCCCTTCCCAGTGGTGTAGCTGATGCACCCCCGCTCCAATAACCAACTACAGAAGTGCCATTCGAGAAAAGACTTTAGGCTCTGTTTTTTGACTAGAAACTTTCTGTTGACACCTTCATTTAAGATTAAAAACATATCACCATGAAAATTTTCCTAAGGGTGTTGGCATCCTTGAAAAAAGTCCAAGTTAAACAGTCTTATAAGAATTGCTTCCTTAACATGAACAGTAGTCTTGATACGGAAATACTTTTTTTTTTAACTCATATAAAAGCATAAAATAAAATAAGTAATTATGTCTAAACAAATTTCAGAGTTCATTCAATAAATGTAAAGTTAAGTTTCCATGTGATAAAAATACATTGTTCATAGTTCAACTTTTTTTAATTAATGCATTAAAAAATGGTGCATTTTTACATTTGATAGCATCCGTGGAGACAAAAAGAGTGTGAGCAGAGATTTGTGTCTAATAGGAAATCCCCTATTAGACAGCTCAGAAACTGTCTTCCAGGAAATCCCCCCTCTACCTCTTCCAGATAATTAGTCCCCTGCTAAGAGGGGGACATTGACTCAAAGTTAGTTCTTCAGATCCGAACATGAACTGACACCAATTTGCTCAATGTTCATTCCTGCCTGCCAGAAAGTTTGAAAGTCTGAAATCCTTTTCCTATAGACTTCCCAAGACCTCCAGAAACCCTAATTACTTGCTTGAGTCTCTAGTTTCCTCAAGAAGATTTCAGGGAACCAATACAAGGCTTTAATCTGGAGGTAAAAGAGTTTTTCTGCTGAAAGTGAAAATTCTTGGGGAAAGAAAGGAGATGCAGCCCAATTCATTCTCCCCAGAGTCACTGCAGTCTGAGCAGCTGGTCCTGACTCATTGCCACTCTGGCCAAGTTTGAAATTTGTGTTCAAGGTTAGAGAGGAAGAAAGGAAACCAGGAAAAAGTTTCTCACCCCCCACCTCCAAAAAAGATCTAGAAATGAGGTGATGAATGTGTTTATTAACTAGATGTGGGGTGGGGGTGGGGAATTCTTTCAAAATGTGCACATATTTTGGGTCATTTTGATGTCAGTATCATGTGTATGCTTAGTCACTCAGTCGTGTCCGACTCTTTGTGACCCTTTGGACTATAGCCCACCTGACTTCTCTGTCCATGGGATTCTCCAGACAACAACCCAATAGAGTGAGTTGCCATTGCTTTCTCCAGGGGATCTTCCCAACCCAGGGATGGAAACTGGGTCTCTCTCATTTCAGACAGATTCTTTACCATCTGAACCACATCATGATCTTACAACTTTATTTGTCAACTATACCTCAAATTTAAAAATCAAAATTAAAAAAAAAATTTTCAAAGGACACAGTCTGACTAAAAAAGAAAGAAAATGAGAAGAGAAGAAGGGAAGAAAAAGGAAGGGAGGGAGATTTTTGAGAACCAGCAACCAAGACAGGAACAATGAGACAAGAGTTGGGGAAGTATATTTTGGCTCAATAAGGAGAAAAATAAAATAATAGACATAGCAGCTAAAAGTAAAATGAGATCCTCTTGGAAACAGTGAGTTTGCCAACATTAGAAGTGTTCAAAAAAGGCAGGATTTAACCATCACATAAAGCATTTTATTACTATGAACTTGAAGATCCCTTTAAATCTGGAGATTTTGTTGCTGTTAATAACAAAGCTAGAAAACAATCACCTTTAAAAAGTAAAAAAACTTCCCTAAAAGCTTGGCTTTGACTATGTCAACTTGGTCATATTTCCTCATATAGAGAGAAGACCCACACATAGCCCCATGCTTGCCTCGTTTGGGGTTTGAGAATGTTTAGTCTGAGATGAGCTATGGCTCTCACCTTGAGCTCTTCTCCCCACAGAAAATGAGGGTCGATTCTTATCGGTTATCTCTTTCCCCATGAACCTTCAAGATGCATCATTACAGAGCTCTGTGGCCAGGTTTATGGACAGGAGGGGTCTGTGTGTTCTCGTCACGCTCTCCCACAATCACCTGGCCAGAGAAGGAAACTTCCTGGTCAGGAAACTCCCTTGGGTGCAGAAGGGGGTTCTCAGAGCTGGAAACACTCAGAAGGAGACTTCTGACGTGGATAGACCCAGAGACCATGGCGCTCTCCTCCAGAGCAGAGGAAGAGAGACCACTCGGGGGGAAGACACGCACACACGGAGACAAAGACAGAGAAGAAGGGAGGAGACAGGCCATGACAGATACACGAACAGAGACAGGAGAACAGAGGCAGAGAGAAACAGGAGCGAGACACACAGGGGAGGTGAACGAGATTCGGGAACACGTTATGGTTTCCTTTCTTGAGTGAAAAGGTGCAGTCTTGCAGGGGCTCTGCAAGCTGGTATCAGGAGCTTCCACATTTCCCCGGGGAAGAGGCAGATCTCAAAAGGGTCCCAGAAGTTGAGACTTAAACAGAAACTTCAGGCAGATGAGCAAGACAGCCTGTGATACTGAGCATCACTGTCTCTAATAAAATCCAGTTCCGAAGAAGCTAGAGAAACCACCATCATTGTTCAGTTGCCTGGTCATGTCTGACTCTGTGACTCCGTGGACTGCGGCACGCCAGGATTCCCTGTCTTTCAGCATCTCTTGGTGTTTGCTCAATCTCATGTCCATGGAGTCAGTGATACTGTTTAACTATCTCATTCTCTGTTGCCCTAGAGGCAAATGGGACCCTTTGGAAAGTAGTGCATCCTGCCCTAGGCACTGCAGGGGTTTTTTGCTCAGTGAGCCATCATAGTCGCAATAATATAAGACAGTCTGGTAACTCAAAACACCAACCTCCAGGAGAATAAAGTCCAGGCCTTTATCAGTTATTTTTCCTAAAATGTGTACTGTGCTTGAAAACATCTAGAGATTTCGTTGATTTTTCCCCCCAGTTTTTGTAGGTTGTCATCCGGAAGACAAGTTCCTTAGCTGGGCGTGCAGCCCTGGATAGGTGTTGTAAGCTGTGCGTATGTGTACATAACTAGAGAGCTAAACCCAAGACTTGGCCCTGGGCCAGAGTCTTTCCAAAAGCAGACGTGTCTTGTGAAATGCTTATTACCAAATGCAAAAATACCCCTGAAACAAAACACATTTTAAGACACAGTAATTTAAATAGGTCTATGTATACATATATTATATAGACTATTTTTTATCAACTGATCACTAGTGCTCAAAAGAAGAAGATACACACAAACAGCACAGATAAATAGAAACATGTACCCGTGATTGTCAAGTAGAGTGGTGAAAAGGAAGGAAGGAGAAAGAATGGAAACGAGCAAAGAACAGAAACTCTCTTTTCACAGAGACTGTTAGAGGATAAATGACATCATTTACGAGGAGTGGTAAGGACCCGCCAGAAGTGGAAAAGGGGGACGTCTTTCAGGCTCTTATGTATCAGGAGCAGGGGGAATATAAGACACACGCAGGTTTCACCTGAGTGCGAGCGACTTCCGTCATTCTGTGTGTGTTTGGTGTGCATGTGTCTCCCCGTAAAGGCTGTGGGACAGAGGAGAGGTCTTCTAGCTCTGTGGTGGGAAGAGAGAATGTAGGAAAGGTGCCGACCAGATGCACAACCTGCCAGGTCTCCCTGAGGTCTGGGCAACAGGACCCATGGGTGCAGCTATCATGACACAGCTGGGTTTCACAAAATGTAGACGGAGCCATTACATGGGCAATGTCCCGGCCTCAGACATAATCAGAAGGTAAGAGAACGCTTTTGCTGTGTTTTAGGGGAGCTCTCAAAGCAGATGGAATATAGTCTAAGCAGCTCCCTAAAGCCCTTCAGAGCCAGGCATTATGACTAAGTGAGACAGGCCAGTGAAAAATGACTCAGGGTCCCACCCTGCTCTGAGGGTCCCATTCTGTATAAAGGGGGAGAGATCTTTGGATACTCCTTGAAGTTACAGTATAAAAATATGAATTAAATCATTTAATTTTCCTGAAAATGCCAGGAATCTGGGTTTTTCTGCAGAATCCTTAGTCCTGTAAATGTTCATAATTATATCACAATAATTATATCATAGTATGCTGTGTTTTACCCATGGGTTGCCAATGCACAACTCTGGCTCAGCGGCAGAAATCAGTTTGACTCAATTAAATGAACTATGAAGATTTAAACCTATAATAACCTCAGAAATGCGTGACTCCTGTTTCTTCAGCAGGCAGAGAGGAAATGGAAGGCCCACACTGGGTCAGCAGCTAACCTAAACTCACACAGTAAATTTGTTAAAAACCTTGAGACCGAAAATTTTGTCTCTAGGTCCCATAAAGCACTGTTTTTAGAACACCTCACCATAGTAGTTAACCATTGCTGCGTAACAAGTGACCTCAAAATTTAATGGCTGAAAGCAGCAAACGTTATCTCACAATTTCTGTGCATTGTGAAAACCATTGCAGCTATGCTAATGGCTCAGCTGGGTGCTTCTCTGTCAAAGCACTCATGGAGTTCCAGTCGGGCCCTCAGCCAGCCTGTGGTTCTGTTAGAAAACTCTCATCTCTAAGCTCACTCAGAGATGGAGAGCTGGAGTGTCCCAGGCTGTTAGACTAAGAGTCTCAGTTCCCACTGGCTGTTCCCACCAAAAGTCTTCAGCTTCTGGCCACATGGGCTTCTCAGGGCAGCTCCAAACATGGCACCTGGCTTCCCTCAATGGCAGCAAGTAAGAGAGCGAGTAGGCACCCAAAACTGAGCCCATACTCCTCTTATCTCAGGAGTGGCATCCATCACTTCTGTTTGTTAGAAGTGAGTCAGGGAGGCCAGGCCACAAGCAACAAATGGGGGTTACACAGCTTTAGTAGGATAGGTGTCTTCAGAGGCCACCTACATACTCATTGTCTCACAAATATATGCCAGGGGCCAGCCCACTGGCTAAACCCAGCTGCTAACTGTTCTCATAAATAAATTTTTATGGAACAAAGCCATGCCCATGTGTTTATATATTGTTTATGACTGTTTTTGCATTTCACCTGCAGCACTGAGTGGTTGGAATAGAAAGCATATGACCAGCAAAGCCTAAAAGTATGTGTTGTCCAGTCTTTTACAGAAAAAGTTTTCTGGGTTTCTTTTTTTTTTTTTTGCAGGGGAAAATGGACAAAGGAAAGGATCAATGAGGGTGGGAGGGAAATGGGAAGAAAGAAGGGGAGTGATGGTGGGGAGGAGTATATGTAATTTCTTAACCAATGGCTTTCTGTTTTTAATCACAAAGAACACTTAAAAAAAAATCATGGTGAATTCATCTTATATTAGGAGGTTTGTTCTCAAAATGAAAAGTTCAGGAAACAAAAAGTCCAGTTTGGGTGTCCTCATCTTTAGGCACATCTTGGTATTTTGCATTGGTAAGTCTATCTTTACCACAATATATTATTTAGGACAGGATCACATTTGTCACCTCTTCCTCCCTACTACCCAAAGTGGTACCAAACCCACAAAATAGTCAGTAAACCTCCACAGAGTGAACAAATAAGTCTTTTTTTTTTTTTTTTTAAACTCTCCTGAGTGAGCTGAATTTTTTGAGGCTCATAAGTAAATATGTTTTCCTCTTTACTTTGTCTATTACAGCCAGATTATATGAGTGGGGTATTAAAGTCTCCTGCTATTATTGTATTGCTCTAGAGAATGTCCTTTAGTTTTTGTTGGAGAAATGGTTTAGTGGTGCAAAATTCTCTCAACTTTTGCTTATCTGTGAAGCTTTTGATTTCTCCTTCATATTTGAATGAGATCCTTGCTGGATACAATAATCTAGGCTGTAAGTTATTTTCCTTCATCACTTTAATTATGTCTTGCCATTCCCTCCTGGCTTGGAGAGTTTCTATTGAAAGATCAGCTGTTATCCTTATGGGAATTCCCTTGTGAGTTATTTGATGTTTTTCCCTTGCTGCTTTTAATATTTGTTCTTTATATTTAATCTTTGTTAATTTGATTAATATGTGTCTTGGGGTGTTTCGCCTTGGGTTTATCCTGTTAGGGACTCTCTGGATTTCTTGAACTTGAGTGGTAATTTCCTTCTCCATTTTAGGGAAGTTTTCAACTATTATCTCCTCAAGTATTTCCTCATGATCTTTCTTTTTATCTTCTTCTTCTGGAACTCCTATGATTCGAATGTTGTAGCGTTTGATATTATCCTGGAGGTTTCTGAAATTGTCCTCATTTCTTTTGATACATTTTTCTTTTTTCTCGTCTGATTCATTTATTTCTAGGATTCTATCTTCTAGTTCACTAATCCTATCTTCTGCCTCTGTTATTCTACTATTTGTTGCCTCCAGGGTGTTTTGGATCTCATTTATTGCATTATTCATTATGTGTTGACTCTTTTTTATTTCTTCTAGGTCCTTATTAAACCTTTCTTGCATCTTCTCAATCCTTGTCTCCAGACTCTTTAACTGTGATTCTATTTTGATTTCGAGATTTTGAATTAATTTCGCTATCATTATTCGGAATTCTTTATCAGGTAGATTCCCTATCTCTTCCTCTTTGGTTTGGTTTGGTGGGCATCTATCCTGTTCCTTTAGCTGCTGGGTATTCTTTTGTCTCTTCATTTTGTTAAAATTGCCAAATTTAGAGTGTCCTTACTATATTCTGGTAGTTTGTTGAATTCTCTTTATTGAGGCGGTTTACAGGTCTTTTCAATATCTGATCTCTGCCTGGTTACAGAGGGGGCGGAGATGAACACCCAAATCTAAACCGGCCAGGTTCAGGCACTCAGATAATCCTCAGAAGCACAGACTTGGTTGAGTCTGCGTTTTATGCCCTTCCCAGATCCGAGTAGCGCAGGTGATGAAATGTTCAGCGAGCGCAGGTGCTGCGACTTATCGCCTCTCCACCGCTCAGTTTTCTGGGTATACAAACAGCGCACTCTCTCAGGCAGATGTTGACCATCCAGAGCTCCAAGAAGCGTGAGTCAACACAGAAACCTACTCACAGTTCCGTTAGACTGTGTCTCTCTAGGGCTATAATTGCCCGCCTCTGGCCCTGGCTGCCTGTCACCGGAGTGGGATGGCCTGCAGCCGGCCAACTCTGTGCAGCCCTTTGTTCCGTAGGTAGTCCTGGTGGTGTCTTAAGTTAGGGCTGGCTTTTGATGTAGTAGATGACCGACAGTCTGGTTATTTCACTCAGATAGCGCCCGAGATAGCCAGGCCAAATCCTTTCTCAAAGCAATGCAGGCCTCGCCGCTCCTCCTAGCCCAGCCCCCACTTGCCAATAGCAAATGCTGGTGTCCGCGCCAGTTCTCCACAAAAGGAGTTACCGCAGGGCTCGTTTTCTCGTTTTGAAGACAATGAACTGTCTTTCTAAGTGCCTGATGTCCTCTGCCGGCATTCAGAAGTTTTTTTATCGAGTTTATTCAGCATTCAAATGTTCTTTTAATGGATTTGTGGAGGAGAAAGTATTCTCCCCGTCTTACTCGTCCACCATTTTAGCTCCTCCCCTCTGGGTTTCTTTTTAAAAAAAATTTTTTTGTCCACGCTACACGGCATGTGGGATCCCCATTCCTCAACCAGGGATTGAACCCATACTCCCTGCAATGGAAGCTCAGAGTCTTAATCACTGAACCACCAGCAAAGTCCCAGTTTTCTGATTTCTGATGGAAGCAATTATAAGATATTTTTTTAAATATGGAATATTGAGGTGGAGATGCCAAATTCATCATCTGAATTTCTCCTGGGCTCTGGCATTGTGAATGTCAGGGTGGTACTTCCATTTGTGTTCTTGAAGTCTAAGTCACTTCAGTCGTGTCCAGCTCTTTTATACCCCATGGACTGTAGCCTGCCAGGTTCCACTCTCCGTGGGATTCTCTAGGCAGGAATACTAGAGTGGGTTGCCATGCCCTCCTCCAGGGGATCTTCCTGACCCAGGGATCAAACCTGCATCTCTTACAGCTTTTGTATTGGCAGATAGGCTCTTCACCACTAGCGCCACCTGGAAAGCCCAATACTTCCATAAGAGAGTTAAATGGGAAATCTCAAAACAACTCTACAGTTTGGGTTGAGTGAGTGAGGTCTAACTTCAATCCTCAGGTCCTTCTCTGCTCATTCTCCACCACATCGGTCATTCATCCTTCCGTTGGGAAACCCCACTCCCAAAACCTTTGACAAAAAGATGGATACAAAACATAGTTGTAATGACCTCAAGTAGTAAAGTAGATATTTAGCACTCTCTGTGCCCCTAATGGGGCTTCCCAGGTGGCTCAGTGGGTGAAGGATCCACCTGCAATGTAGGAGATGCAGGAGTCTCGGGTTCAATTCCTGGGTAGGGGAGATCCCCTGGAGAAGGAAATGGCAATGCACTCCAGTCTTCTTGTCTGGAGAATCCCAGAGGAGCCTGGAGGGTTACAGTCCATGAGGTCACAAAAAGTCAGACCTGACTGAGCACGCATGCCCATCACCCTAATGGGCCTGAACTCCAAACTTGAATTTTACCAACTTACTTTATTTCTCTCAGCCTCAATTTTCTTATTCTTAAAATCCAGATTGTAACACTAACTTCACACTTTTTTTTATCGCAAAAAGTGCATTATAGCACCAATTACAGTGCGAAGTACATAACAGTTCAGTAGGTGCCAGTTATTATGTGTAAAGTCTGAGATGGTTTCCCATAGCTTATTTTAGCAACAGCCAATAGGTTCAAGTTTCAGTTCTTATATATTAGTGGCAAAAGCCCTATGTTTTCAGAAGTTTTCCCTGAGGTTCCCTCTCTTCCTCCTCCAAGTCCCTACCCATTAGTGGGTTCACTACATGTCTTTTTACTAAGAGCCACCTGTAGCCCAGAATTCCTGCTCAAGGAAGCAGCCAGCAGACTGAGCAGGCTAGTGGCAAGAGTCGCTGCCAGCTGAGTTTTCACTGGGGCTGAGAGTGAAATGCAAAGAATCTGACTAAAGTATAAAAGTATAAGCAGAAAGTAAAGCGTCCTGCACACTTCATTCTACTTGGAATGAAAACATAGCTGTCAGATGGGTAGGAGGAAGTCTTTCGGGAGACTTACATGAATTTTTGAGGTCCTGCCCTTGATTTTGCCCTCAGGACTTGGGAGAGTAGCCCCACCTTGTTGGGTGTGATTTTAGACTCTGGAAAAATGCACACTGCACCACATCACTACTAAGCCATCAGATTCCTCAACAAGCTGGAGCCTGTTAAAAGGTGTCACATCTCCAGTCTGGCTTTCTCTCCGGAGCATGTTTTCCTTCAGGCCCACCAGGAGTCACCACCTTGATCGTATCTCCGTGTTGATGTCAATACCATTTACCTATCCCCTGTGCAGAACACTGGTGGTCTCTGGAGTCTACTTTGTCTCACTCCTAATTCCTTCTTTCATGCTCAGTCATACCAACTTCAGATTTTACCTTCTAGATGCTTCTCACTCTCAAGTCCATCTCTTTATCCCATTGTTTTCTGGGATAAATAAACAGTCCTCAGTTCAGCTCTTGGTTTCCTGACCTTTAGCCTAATACTCCTCTATCATGTATTATAATTGCTGTAAATTTTGTTTGTTAAAACATAAATTTGTTTGGATTGTTGTCCTTTGTTGACTTTGCATTACCTGCTGATATTCTCTATTTCCTAACTCTTCTGGCATTATTTCTCCTTTGTAATAGTTTTTTTCCTAAGTTTCTTGGTTGAAAATACCTCAAATCATTCAAAGGATGAAAGCAATGCAGGACATGAGTATGTACTTTCTCATTAACATGAGGACACAGATAAAAAGGCACTGTCTATTAAAGATGATAAGAAAGGTCCGCAAATAGTGATAGGATGTGACATTTACTAAGGAGTTTGGCAGTAGCTCCAAATGTGCTACAAAATATGCCCTTCATGAATGCAAAGTAGGGAGCAAGCACTTTCAGCCAGAGTGGTCAGCATCGTGAAGAGTTGGCATTTAGTCTGGGTTTTGTATTAATAGATTATGTAAACAAGTATGGAATGAATTGACTGGATACACAGATTGCATGTGACTAATTGGGAAAAGAGAAGAATCAGAGACTTTAATTTCCACCTTCTATTGCCAAGCAATTGAAAAGCCAAGATGATGGAAGGTTACATGCTGAGGTGATGGTCCCAGGTGGCAGTGCTCTTTAAAAAGATGTAAAGATCAGAAATTGAGAGAGTGGTCCAGCGTAGTGATAAAGATGGAAGCCATCTGTGTAGAGACATAGATAATCCACATCTCAGGGATTACATGCAGCAATGAGAGGGCCAGAAGTAAAATTTTAATATTCAATATATAAAGACGACAGGGTACCTTATCTAACCTCTCTATGTTGTGGCCTCCTCATCTGTGAAATGCAGATAATTATATTAACCTTATCGAATTATTCACGTGAAATAAATGCATATAGACTGTTCGGCAGAGTGTCTGGCACAAAAAATGTCTGTGCTCAACAAATGTCAGCTATCATGATGGTGATCATTGTTGTTATCATCATTATGATAATGTTAAATTCTTGAAGATACTCTCTTTTAGGGGCTCGAAAGTGAAAGTGTTAGTTATTCAGTCGTGTCTAACTCTTTGCAACCCCAAGGACTGTAGCCCACCAGGCTCCTCTGTCCAAGGAATTCTCCAGGAAAGAATAGTGGAGTGGGTTGCCATGCCCTTCTTTAGTGGTTCTTCCAAACCCAGGGATCGAACCCAGGTCTCCTGCATTACAGGTGGAATCTTTACAGTCTGAGCCACCAGGGAAGCCCTTTAGAGTCTTCAGTTCAATTCAGTCTCTCAGTCGTGTCCGACTCTTTGCGACTCCATGAACTGCAGCACGCCAGGCCTCCCTGTCCATCACCAACTCCCAGAGGTCACTCAGACTCACATCCATCGAGTCAGTGATGCCATCCAGCCATCTCATCCTCTGTCGTCCCCTTCTCCTCCCGCCCTCAATCCCTCCCAGCATCAGAGTCTTTTCCAATGAGTCAACTCTTCCCATGAGGTGGCCAAAGTACTGGAGTTTCAGCTTTAGCATCATTCCTTCCAAAAAAATCCCAGGGCTGATCTCCTTTAGAATGGACTGGTTGGATCTCCTTACAGTTCAAGGGACTCTCAAGAGTCTTCTCCAACACCACAGTTCAAAAGCATCAATTCTTCGGCGCTCAGCCTTCTTCACAGTCCAACTCTCACATCCATACATGACCACAGGAAAAACCATAGCCTTGACTAGATGAACCTTTGTTGGCAAAGTAATGTCTCTGCTTTTGAATATGCTAGGTTGGTCATAACTTTCCTTCCAAGGAGTAAGCATCTTTTAATTTCATGGCTGCAGTCACCATTTGTAGTGATTTTGGAGCCCAGAAAAATAAAGTCTGACACTGTTTCCACTGCTTCCCCATCTATTTGCCATGAAGTGATGGAACCAAACGCCATGATCTTCGTTTTCTGAATGTTGAGTTTTAAGCCAACTTTTTCACGCTCCTCTTTCACTTTCATCAAGAGGCTTTTTCGTTCCTCTTCACTTTCTGCCATAAGGGTGCTGTCATCTGCATATCTGAGGCTATTGATATTTCTCCCGGCAATCTTGATTCCAGCTTGTGCTTCTTCTAGCCCAGCATTTCTCATGCTGTACTCTGCATATAAGTAAAATGAGCAGGATGACAATATACAGCTTTGACGTACTCCTTTTCCTATTTGGAACCAGTCTGTTGTTCCATGTCCAGTTCTAACTGTTGCTTCCTGACCTGCATACAAATTTCTCAAGATGCAGGTCAGGTGGTCTGGTATTCCCATGTCTTTCAGAATTTTCCACAGTTTATTGTGATCCACACAGTCAAAGGTTTTGGCATAGTCAATAAAGCAGAAATAGATGTTTTTCTGGAACTCTTTTGCTTTTTCAATGATCCATCGGATGTTGGCAATTTGGTGGTCTCTGGTTCCTCTGCCTTTTCTAAAACCATTTTGAACATATGGAAGTTCATGGTTCACGTATTGCTGAGAACAGAAAAAAGAAAAATCCCATAATGAATCAAAGCCAACAATCAAAGGAGAGCAGATATGAAAAGTGTTTGTCTTTTATCTTTTAAGTCATCATGCCCCGAGGTCCTAACATAGATTAACCATCCACAAAGTTTTCTGGATGTTGAAGTAGAGGGACAGGTTTCAAAACTGAACATAGTCCCACAAATCACATGTTGAAAACAGATCTAGTTCTTTGGTCCATTTTTTGATTGGGTCATTTATTTTTCTGGAATTGAGCTGTAGAAGTTGTTTGTATATTTTTGAGATTAGTTGTTTTGTCAGTTGCTTCATTTGCTATTATTTTCTCCCATTCTGAAGGCTGTCTTTTCACCTTGCTTATAGTTTCCTTTGTTGTGTAGAAGCTTTTTAAGTTTGATTAGGTCCCATTTGTTCATTTTTGATTTTATTTCCGATATTCTGGGAGGTGGGTCATGGAGGATCCTGCTGTGATGTAAATCAGAGAGTGTTTTGCCTATGTTTTCCTCTAGGAGTTTTATGGTTTCTGGTCTTACATTTAGCTCTTTAATTCATTTTGAGTTTATTTTTGTGTATGGTGTTAGAAAGTGTTCTAGTTTCATTCTTTTACAAGTGTTTGACCAGTTTTCCCAGCACCACTTGTTAAAGAGATTGTCTTTAATCCATTGTATATTCTTGCCTCCTTTGTCAAAGATAAGGTGACCATATGTGCGTGGATTTATCTCTGGGCTTTCTATTTTGTTCCATTGATCTATATTTCTGTCTTTGTGCCAGTACCATACTGTCTTGATGACTGTGGCTTTGTAGTAGAGCCTGAAGTCAGGCAGGTTGATTCCTCCAGTTCTGAAACAAGTCGTCAGTCCAGGTACGATGCCCGATAACAAATGCCTGGAGCTGGAGCACTGGGACGACCTGGAGGGATGGTGTGGGGAGGGGAGAGGGAGGAGGGTTCAGGATGGGGAACACGTGTATACTGGCGGCGGATCCATCTTGATGTATTGTAAAAGCAAGACAATATTGTAAAGTTAAGCAAAATAAAAAATAAATTAATTAATTAATTAAAAAAAAAACAGATCTAGTTGAATGATTACAGACAAAGAAACCATTGGATTGGCAATGTCAAGGTCATTGTTGAACTTGGAAAGGGTGCCTTTGATGAAAAATTTCTTGAAACAGATCCCAGAAAGCAATAAATTTAGAACCCATATGTTGAGGGAATATATAGTGGTATAGACCACTCTTGGGAACTTTGATAGTGGAGACAAAACAAGCTTCTGCCTCTTCTGTCCTGAGAGGTTCTCTCCCCTATGCAATGGCTCTAATTTTTTCTTCTTGTAATTTTCTTAGGCAATTTCAAGCAAACGCAGTTTTCACTTGAAGCAAAGTCAGTTAGGGTAATTTGGGAGGATTTGGACTTTGATTCAAGTAGCACCCAAGAGGAGCTCTCTATGCAGAGTTGATGCAGACTATGGACATGGGATCCCTTTGCTAGTTTATTTGCCCTTTCTCAAAGCTAACAAGTATCTCTGTGTCTGCTGGACCCATGAGTAAAATTCTGAAGATAGCTCATCATCAAGGCAGTAGTGAGGAATCAGTGGATCTGGCTAGCTTACAGTGGTCCACGTTCAAAGGAGTGAAGGTCAGACATGGTGGGTGTGGAGGTAGATGTTGGTGACCTCAGCATGTTAGATAAGTTAGATCTACGTCATCATGAATTCTTGTCACGGTCCCCTTGTCTTCCGAATCAAGGCAGGCTTGTCCCCGTGCTGTCCACCTGGCCACAGTAGACTGCTGACTGTTCCCTGACTTGCTCTGTGTTTCCCCATCACGTGCGTGCCCTGGCTGCGGAGGAGAAGAGTGTATCTCTGATTCTGCTCAGCCTCATCAACCAGATCACGAGCCCATGACTCACGGTGATCCAGGCATCCCTCACTCCCACACTTGTTTTTTCTTTTTACTTCCTCCCTTCACCTTCTATTGATATTTCCTCTTTTTTTGGTACAGTGGATGAAGCAAAATGTCAAATAAAATGTTCACAGTTCAAGAGTATTTTCAGGAATCTTAGAGGGTCAACAATGTTTACTCATGCCTGGAATATGCAAGAATGCCAAGAATACTTGCTGTCTGAAGATGATATAAAATACTAATCCACACCCAGGGGGTTTGGTGGAGACTAACAGCTCAGTCACGTAGTGTGAGATACAGCCTGTTCTTGCTGAGTCCACTTCCCCATGTTGAACTGTAGTTCTCTGGTGTGAATTTG
This sequence comes from Tragelaphus eurycerus, assembly GCA_935064755.1. Taxonomy (NCBI): domain Eukaryota; kingdom Metazoa; phylum Chordata; class Mammalia; order Artiodactyla; family Bovidae; genus Tragelaphus; species Tragelaphus eurycerus. Next base: position 1,163,670 of record CAKXYN010000220.1, on the reverse strand, counting down.
AAGGGAAGACAATATCTTTTAAAGCAAGAGTAACAGTTCAGATGCCTTTGGGAGATAGGCAAATATATTAATGCATAAAGCAAGGGGATGGGACAAAGTGCTAAGCTGATTTTTCAACCTGCACAGAGGCCAAATCTACTAACAAAACTAAGTACCTCCATAGAGGGCCCCAGACTGAGCACCTACAATTCGACACTCCTCCAGAAGTAAAAGGGGTCTATGCATCCTTGCGTTCTCTGCCGTGTCTGACTCTTTGTGACCCAATGGACTGTAGTCCGCCAGGCTCCTCTGTCAGTGGGATTTCCCAGGTGAGAATACTGGAGTGAGTTGCCATTTCCTTCAGTGGGGAATCTTCCTGACCCAGAGATTGAACCTGAGTCTCTTACATCTCCTGCATTTGCAGGCAGATTCTTTACCACTGCACCACCTGGGAAGCCCAAAAGGCTGTCTATGATTACATAGTTAAGCAAAGGTTTTGTTTCTCCTGTTTTCTTCCTTAGATTCTCTTGGAGAAAAAAATTTGGAAAACTCAGCTGTGGCCACAGGACTGGAAAACGTCAGTTTTCATTCCAATCCCAAAGACGGCAATGCCAAAGAATGCTCAAACTACTGCACAATTGCACTCATCTCACATGCTAGTAAAGTAATGCTCAAAATTCTCCAAGCCAGGCTTCAGCAATACGTGAACTGTGAACTTCCAGATGTTCAAGCTGGTTTTAGAAAAGGCAGATGAACCAGAGATCAAATTGCCAACATCCGCTGGATCATGGAAAAAGCAAGAGAGTTCCAGAAAAACATCTATTTCTGCTTTATTGACTACGCCAAAGCCTTTGACTGTGTGGATCACAATAAACTGTGGAAAATTCTGAAAGAAATGGGAATACCAGACCACCTGACCTGCCTCTTGAGAAACCTGTATGCAGGTCAGGAAGCAACAGTTAGAACTGGACATGGAACAACAGACTGGTTCCAAATAGGAAAAGGAGTACCCCAAGGCTGTATACTGTCACCCTGCTTATTTAACTTATATGAAGAGTATATCATGAGAAATGCTGGACTGGAGGAAGCACAAGCTGGAATCAAGATTGCCGGGAGAAATATCAATAACCTCAGATACGCAGATGACACCACCCTTATGGCAGAAAGTGAACAGGAATTAGAGAGCTTCTTGATGAAAGTGAAAGAGGAGAGTGAAAAAGTTGGCTTAAAACTCAACATTCAGAAAACGAAGATCATGGCGTCTGGTTCCATCACTTCATGGCAAATAGATGGGGAAGCAGTGGAAACAGTGTCAGACTTTATTTTTCTGGGCTCCAAAATCACTACAGATGGTGACTGCAGCCATGAAATTAAAAGATGCTTACTCCTTGGAAGGAAAGTTATGACCAACCTAGATAGCATATTGAAAAGCAGAGATATTATTTTGCCAACAAAGGTCCATCTAGTCAAGGATATGGTTTTTCCTATGGTCATGTATGAGTGTGAGAATTGGACTGTGAAGAAAGCTGAGCGCCAAAGAATTGATGCTTTTGAACTGTGGTGTTGGAGAAGACTCTTGAGAGTCCCTTGAACTGTAAGGAGATCCAACTACTCCATTCTGAAGGAAATCAGCCCTGGGATTTCTTTGGACGGAATGATGCTAAAGCTGAAGCTCCAATACCTTGGCCACCTCATGCGAGGAGTTGACTCATTGGAAAAGACCCTGATGCTGGGAGGGATTGGGGGCAGGAGGAGAAGGGGACGACAGAGGATAAGATGGCTGGATGGCATCACTGACTCGATGGACATGAGTTTGAGTGAACTCTGGGATTTGGTGATGGACAGGGAGGCCTGGTGTGCTGCAATTCATGGGTTCGCAAAGAGTCGGACACAACTGAATGACTGAACTGAATTAAGCTAAAATAACAGTGATAAATTGGAATTCTAGAAACTGCCTCACATACACACCTACAACAGGAAGCACACAATTCTGAGGTGCTTTAACAAAGGACCACAATAAGTTGGTAGCAACTGGCAACTCCATATCATTGTCTCTAAGCTCCCGCTGGATGCTGAATCTTAAGATGCTGATAAAGTAGATAGGAGGGAGAGTGTAGCCAAGTGTCATTCTAGTTACACTCATTCGACAACATTCAACAACACAGTATTGCCACCACAAGAAGAATGAATAGAACTTTAATATTGCTATGATTTAGAGCACGGCTTTGATCCAACTCTTTGCAACTCTATAGACTGTAGCCCATCAGGCTTCTCTGTCCATGGGATTCTCCAGGCAAGAATACTGGAGTGCGTAGCCATTTCCTTCTCCAGGGGATCTTCCTGACCCAGGGATCAAACCTGGGTCTCCCGAGTTGCAGGCCGATTCTTTACCATCTGAGCCACCAGGGAAGCCCTGTGATCTTAGAAGACAGTCAAAATCCAACAACTGAAGAAAATATGAGAAGTTGAAGTAAATATAAGGACCTCAAAAGAGAGGAGTTTATTAGGCAATTGGTTATAGCAGTGGTAGGAGAGCTGAGAAATCAAATCAATATATGGTGAGTCACCTCATAGTTTGCAACAACAGGGAAGTCTCTGGTGGTCCAGGGCTTAGGACTCTGAGCTCTCACTTCCCCGGGCTTGGGTTTAATACCTGATTCAGGAACGAATATCCCACAAGCCACGTGGTTCGGCCAGAAAATTTTTTTGCAACAGCATAAAGACACTACTATTCCTGGGACCAGAGGGACAGAGGGAGGAAGGAGGTAACCTTCCCAGAGCCTGGGACAGGGAGCACGCCACAGAAGCTGGGGTCGTGGTGAACCTGCCTGAGGAAAGCCAGGCCGTCAGATGAAGCAGCATTCTGGCCGAAACTGGAAGCACAAAGGAGATGCCTTCAGAAGTTCAGGAAGACGATTACCTTGGCTTCTTACCAGTTCCTGCCTTCTCATTTTCTACCAGTGTCTCCCTTTGGCAAATCTACATGGTGCCTGGAGGCAGGAGTGCGTGGGAAATGCATGGCGTTCCCTACAACACTGCCATTAACTAGCTGGGTGGCCCAGGGAAAGTCACTCAACCTCTCTGAACCTCAGTTTCTTCATCTGCAAAACTAGGCTAATACTTATCTTTGCTGATAAACCTTAAATAGCAGTGGTCATGACAAATTTTAAATGGCTGCAGAGGAGAGTGGCAGAGTCCCACTTAGACTGTATTAAGATAAAGAAGGGAAGCCCTAGGTCCCTTGTGAGGAGCCCATGCCACAGTCTTTAAGCTGTCTTGCTATTGCTCACCAGCCCACACTGGTTATTCCTCCCTAGGGCCACATGGGTGATAAATGGGCCACGTGGTAATTTGCAGTTTACAAGTCAATTTCACATCATTAACTCATAGGGCTTTCCCTATGGACTAAATAGGACATTTATTACTCTCTGTACTTTATCGTTGAGGTACAGATGGTCGAAGAGTTTATGAAACTTATTCAAGTAAATCCAAATAATAAACGATAGCACTGAGAATTACATGGTTTTGCCTTTGGGCCCCAAACTTTTTTTTAAATTAAATTAAACTTTTAATTTTGTATTGGAATATAGTTGATTAACCATGTTGTGATAATTTCAGGTGGACAGCACTCAGTCATACGTATATAGGCATCCATTCTCCCCCAAACTCCCCTCCCATCCATATGTTATGTTATGCTATGTAACATACAGCAGAGTTACTGTGATACACAGTAGAACCTTCTTGGTTATCCATTTTATATAGTGTGTGCATGTCCATCCCAAACGCCCCCACCATCCCTCCCCCATCCTTCCCCCTGGCGCCATATGTCTGTTCTCTAAGCCTAAGTCTGTTTCTCTTGGACCAAAAACTTGATCAACCAAAACTCTGCTCCAGATTTTAAAAACAGAGTTCAAAACAAAACAGGATTAGAGGAGATTAGGAGAAGTCTGACCTGAGAGAAAATAAGTCTATCCTCTCTCAATCTAATCAACATCAAATTTAAAAAATATGCTGGCTCAGAGTCACCAGGAAAAAACCCAGTGGGTCCTGCAGGAGGGTTGGAAGGGTCTGCATCTCTGAGCCCAGTGACTCAAGCCCCTGGCCCTGGGGCATGGCCTCAGTTCTTGTCAGTGTCAGACTCATAGGTATGTATTAATTGTTCAACAGTAAATGTGCACCTATTAATTGAGAGGCCAGAAGTATTTGTGGCACGTAAAATGGTACAATAAGACAAAAAGGAGGCAAACCAGAGTTAGCAGTGGTTCCCCAGGCTAGAGAAGTGAAGAACAGTCTCACCCTTCTGCTGTGTGAGTTTTCTCCACAAAAAGTTTCACCCAACTTTTACAAACATCTTAATATACAGAAATGTTCCTCAAAATTCATTCTGTGAGTGGGGCAGGCACCACAGCCGTAGCCCATTTCCCAGCACCCACCTTCCAAATTAGCTGAGAAGAAAACGTGCCTTCCACTCACAGAGAACCTCTGATTAAACAGTCATGTTGCTGTAGAAAGGCCTCCTGTCTTTGAAGGGACAGGTTAGACCCAGGGTTCATGTGGAGGTCTGGTCTCCAAGAAAAGTACGTCATTGCAGGTAAGCAGAGCTCCAGTGATGCCAGCTCTGAGCCTGGGCTGAGCACTGGTTCTAACTCTCTACAGCACGCCAGCCACCCTCTCTTTTATCTCATGTGAGACCAGCTATGAGAGCCCGCCGGCCCCACACTTACCTCCTTCCGTATTTAAATGTGTCTGCACTTGGGACTGCAAACTGGTGCAGCCACCATGGAAAACGGGATGGGGGTTTCTCAAAAAACTAAAAACAGAAATGCCATATGACCCATCCAGGTGTACATTCAAAGAGCTGAAAACACTATTTGAGAAGATACGTGTACCCAGTGTCTGTTATAGCATTACTTACAATAGCCAAGACATGGAAGCAACCTAAGTGTCCATGAACACACAAGGGAGATGTGGCATTTGTATATAATGGAGTACTACTCAGTCATAAAAAATAATGGAGCTTTGCCTTTTGCAACAATATGAATGGACTGGAAGATATTATGCTCAGTGAAATAAGCCCGACAGAGAAAGACAAATGATGTATGATATTGGGTAAACATGGAATTAAAAAAATGTAACAAACTAGTAAACATAACCAAAAAAAAAAAAAGAAGAAGAAGAAGAAGACTCACAGATATAAGGAACAAACTAGGGGCTACCATTGTGGTGAGGAACGAGCAGAGGCCAAAATAGGGCTAGGAGAGTAAGAGCTGTAAACTTTTATGTATAAAATAAGCTATGGAGAAATATTGTACAACATGGGGAGTATAGCCACTATGTTATAGTTTAAAAAGCATGAATCTCAATATTGTATACCTGTAACATATAATATTGTACATCAACTATAGTTCAATTAATTAATTAAAATAAAAATGTCTACTTTGTCTCATATCCTGAACTGATGAGGAAAGTTAGGTTTTAAAGATATGAAATGTCTATAACTCCAAATTCTTCTTAAACCTTTGATTCAAACTTGCCTTTCTGTACGAATTACATTTCTTCTGCATTTTCATAGCCCTGGGCTTGAACCCCTATTATGGCCCTTTGTCAAAATCCACTCTCTGTGGTTGACTTGGCTCTGTGTCAGTCCACACGGGAGTTCCTGAGAGAAAGAGGCAGAACTGGCCCCTCTGTATTTCACCCTTCTATCCCCTCACCTACCCCAAGCCCATGGTACTTTATCTATGGTAGGAGTTCAGAGTTTGCTTACAGAATCCAATATGCACAACAGGAGTCTGAACCTACAGTCCTAGACCCTGGGGTTCACCCCAGAACCCTGGTGGATCCGTTACAACTGCTTTCACACAAAGTAATAGCCAACCACCGTCATGGGGACTTCAGCTTCTAAGAAAATAACCTCTCCAGTATAACCCCCTTGTTAGATTCCATAACATTTAATTAAGCCTAATAATTTTTTTTTAAAAGGCAGTTGGCTTCCTAAACATTGAATCCGTATCTAGTGGAAACCCCAGATTCGCGACTTCCTTGTATGTCACGAGCCAGCTGTAACTGGGTGTCATAAATATATCTTCCAAAGCCCCTCTTTTGTAGAGAGAGTGACACTATCAGTGAGGAAACACCAGCCTATAAATTACATCATCCATCTGTCTCTGAGGAGGGAAAATGAGACACCTTCCCGACTCACGAATTTGGTGGTTTTCAGAATGCAGCAAAGTGTAAGCTGTGTTTGACCTGAGATGTTGCGCTCCATCACAGGCCAAGGACACAGGGCAGGGTCTCTGGAATGCAGCCCATTTTCCCTCCCTTCCCACACTACTTAAGAACTGATCCCATTTTGGGCGTATCCATGCAGGCTCAGGGCGTGACCCAGCCCCAGTTTACACCTAGATTCTGAATACACCAGCCTTGGACTGGACTGATGGGGCTCAGGCTCTCTCAGGACTTTAGGAAGAAGGCAAAAGCTTAGAAGGACCACAGTGGGCACAGGTGAGCTCCCAGCTACACGCCCCAGGACTGCATCCAGGAGTGGGCAGGTCTTTCCCGTCTCAGCCAGCCAGACATGAGCCAGCCCTACAGGAGCACCCAGAGTTCAGGCATCAGAATAGCCCTGTGTTCACATCAAGCTCTGAATCTCCCTTAGGTTTGTAATTAACTCCTGGGGGGAACGGGCGTGGTCTGCTTTGTAAGGAACCTTGGCATGAGCATCAGGAAATACGTCATATTGTCATCACTGTAATATTACAGGAATTGCAGCTGCTGAATGCTTCTCCCTATGGCTGCGGACCTGGAGCCTTTATAAAGTGAGCGACCACACCGTCCTGTCCAGTCTCAGCTGGGAAGCCAGCAGCCATGAGGCTCTTCTACCTTCTCTTTGCGTTGGTCTTCTTGTTCATGCTGCCTGTTCCAGGTAAGATGCGCTGGGAAATGAGAGGGCTGAATGAATTGAGAATTTGTCATTCAGAGTCAACCTTCTCCATTGATTTGGGAATTTTAGATAAAATAGATTTATTGTCTGGGAACTAGACATTAACAGTTTTTGTTTTTGTTTTACTTGACAAAGATCATCAAGAACCTCAAAGCAGGGTCTCCATCCCTTCTGATTCACTCTTAAGAGACTAATCAGCTCACAAACCATCCCTCCATGGGAGAATTGTTATACCTGTTCATGAGACAGGAAGAAAGTGATGTAAATCTTTCACACCAACAGGAAAAATGAACTTAATCTGAGGACAAAAGCACAGATTCCCTTTTATTAGCTTAGCGGTTGGAGGTACAGTCTTTCGGCCTCTTAAGGGCCTGGGGGACCATCGCGCCCCTGGCTCCCAGGGGTCCATTCACAAGGGGGCTGCCATGGTCACGCCACTTTCTCAGCTGAGTCAAACCCACAGACACATTGTTAGTAGCTAGCCCCATCTTCTTCTTTACTCCAGATGGTAAAGAAAAAGGAAAAAGACATAAAAGAATGAAAAATGGAACCAGACAACATCTTAGAGAGATTTCAAAAGCCTAGGACTTGTACCACGGCCTTCCTAAAACCTTCCCGTGTGCTCCGTTTCTTTCCTGCAGGCAATGGCGGCATCATAAGCGGGTTACAAAGGTATTATTGCAAAATAAGAAGCGGCCGGTGTGCTCTGATTGGCTGCCTTCCAAAGGAGGAACAGATAGGCCGCTGTTCCCTGAGTGGCCGAAAATGCTGCCGGAAGAAGAAATGAAAAATCCAGAAATACGAGGAGAATGTCGCAAAGCGTGAAAATGCCTCCTTGAAGACTCCAGAAGCCAATCAAATTAAAGACTTTTTACAAAAAATTAGAAGCTTGATTATTATCATTATTATTTTTTAACATTCTGTTTATTGTGCTAGTTGTTACCAAACAGGCAACTTAGAAAGTGTTAATGACTTACCTTTAATTCAAATAAAGTATAATCCATAGTGAGAGGGTCCAAAATGATGTTCCAAAGATTGTCAGATTTTATTCCTCTCTCACAGCTTTCACCCCCGCGCGCCCCCACCCCACCCCACGCCAGTCACCCTGGACCACTTGTTCTTTCTGAAACACTTCCTTTGCCTTCTGTCACCCATCTGAGCTTCGCAGTCTGTCCATCTGTCATAGCATCTCCCCACCAAATCCATCTCTGAAACTTCAGGGCATCCCTGAGGGGGTTCCCAGGTCCTTCTGAGGACTTGACAGCTCAGAGACACGGGGAACCTGGCTCCTCTCCGACCCTGCCCTCGGCTTTCCTCTCACTCTTGCCTCTGTTCTGACTGACCTCAGGCCTGGATGAAATCTCTCCTCCAGCTACGTCTCCAAACCCATCTCTCAGGGGCACCTCAAATTCTACTTCCTTCTTAAAAACACAGCTGGTTTCCCCAACAAATATGATCTTTCCTTTTGAAAGTGTTCTGATCTGAGTGCTCCATCTATGAGTCCTGCTTGATTTTTACATTCACTGCATTTGCATATTTCCAATCTCCATATTTGGTTGCAGGATTTTGAAGGGCACTTCATCCCTTAATCACCCCTGGCCCAAGTGTTTTGACACAAAAGCTGCTCAACAAGTGTTTATCGTGACCCAGTGGACTGGGGCCCACCAGGCTCTTTGTCCATAGACTTCTTCAGGCAAGAATACATGGAGTGGGTTGCCATGCCCTTCTTTTAGTGAGTTGAAGTACATTCCAAGGCCTTGGAGGCGTCGTGTTGTAACTATTTAATGGTCTCTGGAGGTTGATACAGAACGATTCCAGCAAACGTGGTGGCAGGCCCATCACCCCCACCTTGAGCCCCCAATCAAGGAACTGAGTTCTCAGGAAGAAAGGGCACACCCTCAAAGACAAGAGCTGGGACCCCATTTAAAAAAAAAAATGGACTGTGATGGGACTGTATACTGCCCTCCTACAGTACACAACTAAGGAAGCAGGCAAAACCTGTGAAACTAGTGATTCAGACTCTGGCACAAGCAGTACAGGACCGTAATTGAGGAGAGAAGAAAACAAGTGAGGTGAGGGACTTCCCTGGCGGTCTGGTGGCTGGGATTCTGTGCTCCCAACGCAGGGGGCCTGGGTCCAGCCCTGGTCAGGGAACTAGATCCCACATGCCACAACTAAGATCCTGCCTGCCATGGTTAAGATCCAAGGCAGCCAAATTAATGAATTAGCTAATTAGATGTTATGTGCACTTATAAAAAAAGAAAAGAAAACAAGTGAAGTGAGACTTATGGCATCTCCAGCCTCTACAGGTTTCCAGGCCTAAAGCTCAGGCAACAAGAACCCAAACAGACCAACAATTCTTCTGAGTCGAAGAGAGTGGGGTCAAAGTTCAGAGAGTGTAGGCATCTTCACTTCTGGACAGAAAGCCAGCAATGGGCACAGGGATCAGGGGTGTGTGCCTGTGATTCGTGCTAAGTCGCTACAGTTGTGTCCGACTCTGCTACTCTGTGGACTGTGGACATGCTGACCCTTTGTGACCCCATGGACGGTAGCCTGCCTGTGTGCTATGCTAAGTCACTTCAGTCGTGTCCAACTCTGTGTGCCTGTGTAGCCTGCCTAAAATCTCTGTGCTTTTCATTCAATTCTAAACCTTCTGAAAAATGAAGTCTATGATACTAGATTGAATTTTGATTCAGCTTGATGGGATAAAGTGTGATGCTAAGATTCTAGACCCTATCTTAAGGAGAGAGATGGTCATTTCAGTAAAAAAAAAAAAAAAAAACAAGAATCAGATATAAACTAACTATAAAAAACCCACTTGAGACATCAAATATAAGGCAAGTGGATTTAAAATGAAAGGATGGAAACAGATCTGCTGTTGTCATTGTTTAGACCCTCAGTCAAGTCTACCACTCTTGAGACCCCCATGGAATCATCCAGTCAAGATTACTGCAGTGTGTTGCCATGCCCTCCTCTGGGGAATCTCCCCGACCCCTCAGGGATCAAAACCATGTCTCTGCATCTCCTGCATTTCAGGCAGATTCTTTACTGTTGAGCCGACAGATACGCTATGGAAACGTTAATTTAAAGAAAACATGGTAGGCTGTATTGGTTAATTGACAGGCTTCCTGGTGGCTCAGATGGTAAAGAATCTGCCTCCAATGCAGGAGACCTGGTTTGATCCCTGATTTGGGAAGATGTCGCGAAGAGTCGGACACGACTGAGTGACTGATCTGATCTGATCTGATCGGGAAGATGCCCTGGAGGAGGGCATGGCAACCCAGTCCAGTATTCTTGCCTGGAGAAGCCCCATGGACAGAGGAGCCTGGCAGGTTACAGTCTATGGGGTCACAAAGGGTCAGACACGACTGAGTGACCAAGCACAGCACAATCAAGTAACTAACTGTTAGGACAAGGACCAGATATAGAGCAGAGTATTTACCCTAATGATAAAATGTTTAATTCATCAAGAATACATATGAATACTGAATCAGAATGTACTTAGCAAAGGAATTTTAAAATTCTTAAAGAAAACTTAGAGGAATAATCAGAGAGACTGACAAATTAGCGGTTACAATTGGAATTTCCCTGACAATCCAGTGGTTAAGATTCCAAGTTTTCAATGCAGGGGGCACAGCTTCCATCCCTGGTTGAGCAAGTAAGATCTCTTATACCATATACAAAATTCAACGCAAGATAGATTAAAGGTTTACAAAAACCACAAAACTGAAACCACAAAACTCCTAAAAGAAAGCATAGGAGAAAAGTTCTCTGGCATGGGCCTCCACAAGGATGCTTTTGAGCTTGACACCAAAAGCACAAGCCACAAACACAAAGCTAAACGGTAGGATCCATCAAACTGAAAAGCTTCTGCACAGCAAAGGAAACAATGAACAAACTGCAAAGACGATGCTCTCTTAACGCTCCAGTGATCTCTGAGGCTGGAGGAGAGGGCAGCAGTGTTGCAGGAAAGAGTGGGGTAAGAGAGGATGGTCGCATCCCAGGTCATGTCCGAGTCCCTGGGATGGCCGCCAAATGTGGGTACTTGGCTTCTCACAGGCAGGGACTCAAGAGCCAGTCACGGTGAAGGAAGGTCAATCCAGGGAGGAAACATGCTACACAGAGAGTGTGGGCCATCTTGGAAGGCAAGTGCAGCACCAGGGTATGGGGCTGTCTGTGTTTATAGTGGTGGGTCATTTCATAGGCTAATGAGTGGGAGGAGTATTCCAGCTATTTTGGGGAAAGGGTGGGGATTTCCAGGAACTGGGTCAGCACCTAACTTTGACCTTTATGGTCAGCCCTGGAATTGTCATGGCGCCTCTGGGTGTGTCACCTAGCTGCCGTGTTACAAAGGGATTTAAAAAAATATATTTACTTCAGGTCTTAGTTGCAGTATGCAGGATATTCATCTCAGCACCCTGGCTTAGTCGCCTCACAGCATGTGGAGAACAAAATGGCAACCCACTGCAGTATTCTTGCCTGGAAAATTCCATGGACAGAGGAGCCTGGTGGCCCAAGGTCCATGGGGTCACAAAGAGTCGGACACAACTGAGAGACTTCACTTTCTTTCTTTCGTGTGGAATCCTAGTGCCCAGGCCAGAGACTGAATCCACATCCCCTGCGCTGCAAGGCAGATTCTTAACCACTGGACCACCAGGGAAGTCCCCGTCATTCTTTTAAAGGTTGTGCCCCACCCAATGCCGGTCTCATTAGCACCAGATAGCTGGCATTTGACAGCGCTATTCGAGCTTTCACGTTATAGGAGAATGTCCTGGTAAAGCTCTCAGGACACTGTGGTGACTGCAGGAGGCAGGCAGGAACATTGGAATAGAGGTCGATTTTGCTCCAAGTTACATCACTGCCACTTAGTAGACTGCGGCCTTGGACCCATCTTTTTGTTGGATTTGCAGCCAATTTTAATTGACTTTTTAAGTCAGGTTTGCATGTGGCCTCAGACATGGCTTTCTAGTCCTTGGGACCATCTTGTATAAACCTTGGGTCATACCTACCTGGCGGGTTTGTTTAGGGGAATTCAAAGAGATAATTTGAATAAAAGTGGCCAGCTATTGAGCAAGGCTCATTGCAAAATATAATTGCAGGACAAGTTCAAAGAAGAAACTAGTAAAAGTGTCAGTGAGGGAGCACAGCATTAGACCCAGCCCTGGTCCCCTTCTCGGGGCAGGTCCCCACGTGACTGTCAGAATCCATGGTGCCTGCCCCGTCCATAGGAGAAGGGAACTGGGGACAACAGCCTCTGCCCATTAACACCCAGGGCTCCGTGCACAGAACCCCTGTTTGTGGAGTTGTAGATGTAAAGGGCTTTGCTCTTCAAAACCTTATCTGTAGGACTGGGACACCCATTCTTGCCTGAGGAAGTGAGGCGCTTTGCTGGAAAGACCCTGCCTCATTTTCCTACTCACAGGTTAAGGGTTTGGGGACATAGCATTTATCTTCCCTTTAAAGAATGAATCCATGAGTTACCTCTCCACCCAGGCATGAAGCAACCGTGATCCACATGGCCTTGTTTGGCTTTGAACCTGGGAAAACTAACAATTCATGTAGACTTGACCTAAAATCAACCCTTCCTCTATCCTACATGAACTCATCTCTGGTTTCTGGTGAGCCACCCCATGGTTTCTTGGGTGTGTGACCTCCTTGCTGAGGCAACAGGACCCTTCCCTGATGGACAGAGATGCCCCTGGGTGCTATCTCCAGGATTAACATAGCTGCAAAGGAGTCATCTTTAGACCTTGCCAAGGAAAAATAAGCCACTGCAATTGTGCAATTCCTGACAAGGGCCGTGTCCCACTGGTGAGGAACCATGGCAAGAAACTCCCTTGAAACTCACCATGACACCAGACCCCTTTTGGAAACGCCCTTCTATGAAAAGGCATGCCTGGTCTTGCACATAAAACTGCATCATCAGCTTCCTTAAAAGAAAAAATATCTGCTGTGCTGCAAACCATAGATAATTAAAACACACCAATTTTTGTTTTGTTTATTTATTTAGGCTGTACTAGGTTGTAGAAAATTCTGAAAGAGATGGGAATACCAGACCACCTGATCTGCTTCTTGAGAAATTTGTATGCAGGTCAGGAAGCAACATGGAACAACAGACTGGTTCCAAATAGGAAAAGGAGTACGTCAAGGCTGTGTATTGTCACCCTGCTCATTTAATTATATGCAGAGTACATCATGAGAAACGCTGGGCTGGAAGAAGCACAAGCTGGAATCAAGATTGCCAGGAGAAATATCAATAACCTCAGATATGCAGATGACACCACCCTTATGGCAGAAAGTGAAGAGGAACTAAAAACCCACTTGATGAAGGTGAAAGAGGAGAGTGAAAAAGTTGGCTTAAAGCTCAACATTCAGAAAAGTAAGATCATGGCATCTGGTCCCATCACTTCATGGGAAATAGATGGGGAAACAGTAGAAACAGTGCCAGACTTTATTTTTGGGGGCTCCAAAATCACTGCAGATAGTGACTGCAGCCATGAAATTAAAAGATGCTTACTCCTTGAAAGGAAAGTTATGAACAACCTAGATAGCATATTCAAAAGCAGAGACATTACTTTGCCAACAAAGGTCCCTCTAATCAAGGCTATGGTTTTTCTTATGGTCATGTATGGATGTGAGAGTTGGACTGTGAAGAAAGCTGAGTGCTGAAGAATTGATGCTTCTTAACTGTGGTGTTGGAGAAGACTCTTGAGAGTCCCTTGGACTGCAAGGAGATCCAACCAGTCCATTCTAAAGGAGATCAGTCCTGGGTGTTCTTTGGAAGAAATGATGCTAAAGCTGAAACTCCAGTACTTTGGCCACCTCATGTGAAGAGTTGACTCATTGGAAAAGATGCTGGGAGGGATTGGGGGCAGGAGGAGAAGGGGACGACAGAGTCTGAGACGACTGGATGGCATCACAGACTCGTTGGAGGTGAGTTTGAGTGAACTCCAGGAGTTGGTGATAGACAGGAAGGCCTGGCGTGCTGCAGTTCATGGGGTCGCAAAGAATTGGACACAACTGAGCGACTGAACTGAGGTCATAGTTGTGGCATGTAGGATCTAGTTCCCTGTTCTGCTATGCTTGGGAGTACAGAGTCTTACCCACTGGACCATCAAGGAAATCCCGTAAAACAGTATTTTTAAAAATTACTTTTTAAAAAAACTTTGAATTGGAGTATAGCTGATTAATAATGCTATGATAGTTTCAGGTGGACAAAGAGACTCAGCCATGCATATACATGTACACATTCTGCCCCAAATTCCTTCCCATCCAAGCTGTCACATAACATTAAGCAGAGTTCCATGAAAAACATCATTTTCAACGAAGAGACACAGTTGACAATGATTCGGTCTCACTTCTTTCTCCAGTGTAGTATAGCATGTTTATAAATTGACCCTGTAGTATAGATTTTGCCTGCAAGGCCCATAAATAAACAGATACCTATATATATCTTATGTACAGATAATTATATATACATATGTGTGTGTGTATATATATATATACATATATATAAGTAGATGATATCTACCTCTCTCAAATATCATTTAGAGCTAAAGCAAGGAACTATGATCAAGACAACTTATTTTCCATCCGAAAAATCCTATCTCTGGGTGCCAGCCAGGGACTCTGTCTGCTCGAGGCAGCCTCCATGGCTTTGCTGAGCCTCAGATGCGAGACTCTGAGCCACAGTGGGGGACCTGAACAGGACTGAAGCTCCGGGGGCTCCTTCAGGGAGCTGAAGGTGGGGTCCTCCCGGGTACCCACATTTCTAAAGGACTTGGAGTTCTACTCAGAGCTGCATGACAAGTTCCATCCTGAGATTTAGTGTTTCTGAAAAGCCAGGTCAGTGTCTCTCCAACACTGAGATGGACAGATGTTACTAAGTGAGGAATGTTACTTGGTGATGGAGGTCCCCCTCAACCCAGTGAAGGGGTCCCCACTGCTGGGCCTGCTTCGTGATACTGGGCTGGGGAGATGCGTTCAGTGGCAGCGTCGTCCTCCCACTCTGTCTCTGATGAAGGAAACAGAGCACCCATCTGCCCATCACGTGTCCCACTGAGATTTCATGAGACTGGTGTGTGATTGTGTTGCAGAGAATTAGAAAAGCTTTTTTCTCTCTCTCTTTCTTTTTTCCCTTTTGTGTCTTTCTCCACTTTAACTGTTCCTAATGTTCAGTCTGCACTGATAACCAACTTTCTTCTTTGCAGAAGACTAACCTATTATGCGAACTACACCTGACACCTATGGCCCTCCATTTCTGCAGGAGCCACATTCTGCATCTATTATCCCTTAACTTATTCTAGCCACATCCTGATACTTAACTTTATTGCATCATAAACCTCCCCTTGTAGTTTGTTTTTCCCTTCCTTTTTCTCTATGTTACCTCATGTTGATGCTTCACTTTATGGTGCACTTTCTTTGGAAGCCACCCCATAGTGGTTTGCTTTCCCCCTTTTGTATTACAGTAAGAAAGTCACCAGGAAATCCCCAAAGGACAATGGACCCAAGCACCGGGACCAACTGCCAGACCCAAATACCTAGCTGCCTGACACTGGCCTAGTGGCTGTTTCCCAACAGTGCAAAAGAGAGAATTCAGGACCCCTACACCTTTTGTCCCATATCTCCAAGCCCTGACTGTGAGCCCCGACTGTATGATCCCCTGGATTCCCGATGGAGGGGAGACAGGCTCCTTGAGGCAAGAACCTATCGTGTTCTCCCTTCTGCTGGCTTAATGATTAAAGCCATCTTTCTGTTTCCTGCAAACTCTGTCTCCACAATTTTTATTCAGCTCTGGTGGGCAAAGAAAACCAAGATTTTGGCGGCGACTGTTGCTGCCATCCCGTAACAGGCTAGCTGGCGTGGGGAACAGGTCTGGACCACTGGGTCTCTTCCCTCGGTGTCCCAGGGGCCAGAAAGAGCATGGCTGTCTCTGTGGATGCTGGGAGTCAGCAAGTCTTGCCCAGGGAGTGAAACTGCCTCTGAACAAGTTAGTCCCTATTTGGGCCTGAAACAGCCTTTCATGGAAACAGTGTGTATATGTTAGTTGCTTAGTCATGTCCAACTCTCTGCAACCCCATAGACTGCAGCCCACCAGGCCCCTCAGTCCATGGGACTCACCAGGCAAGAACACTGGAGCAGGTTGCCATTTCCTTCTCTGAAAGGAACCATCAGTTCAGTTCAGTTCAGTTCAGTCGCTCAGTGGTACCCGACTCTTTGCAACCCCATGAATTACAGCACGCCAGGCCTCCCTGTCCATCACCAAATCCCAGAGTTCACTCAAACTCATGTCCATCGAGTCAGTGATGCCATCCAGCCATCTCATTCTCTGTCGTCCCCTTCTCCTCCTGCCCCCAATCCCTCCCAGCATCAGGGTCTTTTCCAATGAGTCAGCTCTTCGCATGAGGTGGCCAAGGTATTGGAGCTTCAGCTTCAGCATCAGTCCTTCCAAAGTATACTCAGGGGTGATCTCCTTTAGAATGGACTGGTTGGATCTCCTTGCAGTCCAAGGGACTCTCAAGAGTCTTCTCCAATACCACATTTCAAAAGCATCAATTCTTTGGGGCTCAGCTTTCTTCACAGTCCAACTCTCACATCCATATGTGACCATAGGAAAAACCATAGCCTTGACTAGATGGACCTTTGTTGGCAAAGTAATGTCTGCTTTTGAATATGCTATCTAGGCTGGTCATAACTTTCCTTCCAAGGAGTAAGCGTTTTTTAATTTCATGGCTGCAGTCAGCATCTGCAGTGATTTTGGAGCCCCCCAAAATAAAGTCTGGCACTGTTTCCACTGTTTCCCCATCTATTTCCCATGAAGTGATGGGACCAGATGCCATGATCTTACTTTTCTGAATATTGAGCTTTAAGCCAACTTTTCACTCTCCTCTTTCAGTTTCATCAAGAGGCTTTTTAGTTCCTCTTCACTTTCTGCCATAAGGGTGGTGTTATCTGCATATTCGAGGTTATTGATATTTTTCCCTACAATCTTGATTCCAGCTTGTGCTTCTTCCAGGCCAAAAGGAACTATAGAAATAAAGAAAGTGAAGTCTCCCAGTCGTGTCTGACTCTCTGCAACACCATGAACTGTAGCCCACCAGGCTCTTCCATCCATGGAATTTTCTAGGCAAGAGTACTGGAGTGGGTTGCTATTTCCTTCTGCACAAGAAAATAGTGGACAGATTCAAAGCCCTGAAAGGGCGAGGGTGGGGCTGGGGAGTGGGTAAGCGAAGGTTCAGCAAGAAGTCTGTGCCCCTGCCAGGGGAAATAGGCAAGTCTGTGCCCCTTGCCACACCCCTGCCCATCAACTGAACTGACTGCCAGGAAGAAGCTTCTTGTTAAAAGGGCAGAAGGAAAGATGTTTCTGGGGTTTTCCCCAGCCTCATTAGCATAAGAGCGACTGACCCTGCTTTGTGCCATAAAGGCCACTCCCATGACACACAGGGAAGAGGCTCAGTTAACCAATTCCTAATAACCAGATCCACAGCCAGCGCGGAATTCCTCCTGGAACCTGGGACCTTTATAAAGCAGCAAGCGCAGCCTCTTCTCCAGCATCAGCTGCAGAGCTCGGGACGCCAACATGAGGCTCCATCACCTGCTCCTCGCACTCCTCTTCTTGGTCCTGTCTGCCTGGTCAGGTGAGCTCGTGGGAGCCCCAGGGGGAGCCGTGGGCTCTCTCTCCTGTTTCTACCTCCTTCTGTCCTGCTACCCCCATCTACACGTGGGCAGACTAAACCCACCGTATTTGATGCTTCTGAGAAGCCAGCACCAGGTCCTTAGTAGCGAGAGGGGGCTGAGAACTGCCCTCCAAAATTCCTGGCTGTTTCTAAGCCACTCTAGCGAGTCAAAGCTTCTAAGCCTGTCTCCTCATTTGTTTCATGAGGAGGAAACAGAAGATGCCTCTGTTAAGTGACTCTCCTTTTTTTCTTTTTCATGAAAGCAATAAATTTTATGACAGAAGCACAGAATGTCACTTTATAAATCTTTCTATTTGAAGGGTGGTGGCTCTGGGCGACCAGACAAGTCCAGAGGAGAGTCAGGCCAAGCCTGGGCTTCGGGAGCTGCCCTTGGGACGCTCCGTGCTGAGTCTCCTCAGCTGGAAGGTCCTCCAGGACACGTCGCTGATGATGGGCCTCTCGCTCCACAGCTGGGAGGCAGCACATCCAAAGCAGTGTGCAGGATCGGCTGTCTGATTTTCATCTTACCCTTGATATTTCCGGGAATAGGATGAAAATATGTAGGAAGAAAGGAGGGAGGGAAGGAGGGAGGGAGAGGATGCGGAGACTGAGACCTGAGACAACTGATTAGATGTCAAAATCAAGTTGAAAAGCCCTTGTCTGATCAGTGTTGTTTATGACTGTAACCCAACTCTTAGCACAGTGGCAGGGAGAGAGGACAGGGGTGTAAGGAAGACGGCCTCTCAGTGCCCGGGGCTTGGGTTCAATCCCTGGAGGGGGAACTAGAGAGGGACCAGAGGTGCCTTGTGGTCAAGAGGAAAAAGGCGTGTGAGGAAGACTGGAAGGCCTTTGGTTGGGAGGAAACCACAAAGGGAGGAGGAGAGGGGCTGACTCGCACCAGCGCTGAGAGCGTTCTTAGTCAGCAGAGACGATGATACAAAACTTTTTTTTTTTCTGAACCATTGTCACTGTCAGCTGTAAGTTGCTTCGAGTTTAAGTTCTCTTTAAACAGTTCTTAGACTTTCAGCTGCATCTTTTCCTCCTATCTCAGCTCCACTACTTGACTGACTCCATGAGTCGGAAAACTAAACTGTGAAAATAGACCCACGCGGGCCGCTTCTGACTCCTGGTGGGAAGGTGGATGTAGCAGAGCTTCCTGGTCTTTGCCCTTGTGGTGGAGCTGACCCCGCACACAACCGGGGTCCACACGCCCCAGTCCCTCAGCCTCTGGTTCTGGAAACGTGAGGGTCCACCAGAGCCTGGGCAGGGTCAGTGTCTGTCTGCAAGCTGGTCCACGGGGTCCTGGACTCACATTTTATTGTCACGAGGCCGTGTCCGCATCTCAGCACAGAAAGCCCCAGGGCCTCGCTCAGAGGGGACACAGCTGGCCTTCTCGAGATGCCGCTTTCCTGCTGACACGTTTTTCCCTATTCCTTCTCTTTTTAGGATTTACTCATGGAATAGGAAATCCTGTAAGCTGTGCTAGGAATAGAGGCATCTGTGTGCCGATTAGGTGCCCTGGAAACATGAGACAGATTGGCACCTGTCTCGGGCCCCCCGTAAAATGCTGCAAAAAGAAGTAAAAGAAGGCGAAGACACAGCCAGGACCGATGCGGAATCAGAAACTCCACCCTTCGACAGAGCATCTAAAATTTAAACCAGAATAAATTTTGTTCAAAGTTAAAGAATCTTGCCCATTAGTCATTGAGGTTGTTGTGTGGTGTCTGATACCAAGTGAATTCTGAAATCCCTGAGGATGCTCTCTGAGCTCCCCACGCGAACCACTGGGGAATCGTGGTGGGGTGCTCTGTGCTCCCAGGGGTGTGGCCCCTGTTCCTTGGGGGCCTGGCCTTCCCCAGCCCCTCTGTCTGCTGTCCTTCCTGCTTCCCAGCCCAGGGCACCCTGTCCTGCCCCACGTCTCCCCTCAAACATACACCCCAGGGGTCCAGAATCACCAATACACCAGTCCTGTAGGAAACCCCCCCCCCTGCTCCAGGAGGAAACCCCCCTCCTCTGTCCCCCTGCAGCCCTCACTTCCATTTAGTTTGTGCTTCTTACTCCTGCCTTGTGGGCACATGGATACACTTCGGATTCCCTTTTGGGCTCTAAGATCTCTATAGACATGGACCTGTCCTATTCCTGTAAGTGCTGGGCATTGAGACGAGACATTGCTTCACCAATTGTCATCAACTGAATGACAGAGTTGACATGGACAAAGCATGTCTCTCTGTGTGTACATGATATGATGCAACTAGATGCTATGGAAAAACAAGTCCTGTGGAAAGCACAATTCAATGAAGACAACACAGCACAGAACACAGAGACCACAGGGGGTGGGGTGAGCATGCTGACCTCAGCCTGCTTGCAGTTTCTTCAGAGGGTTTGCTAGTTAAACCAAGAGCCTTGCTGGTGCATGCTGTATGTGTGAGCAGCTCTCTGGTCTTTGCACTAATTCTTCCCTCAGTGCAAGCTGAGGTCACCAAGGGGATGGTGTTAGGAGACAGGGCCTTTGGGAAGTGATTTGGTCATGAGGGTGGGACCCTCCTGGGTGGAATGAGGGCCTTTATGAAAGAGACCCCAGAGAGATGGCTCACCCCTTGTGCCCTCTGAGGACACAGGGAGACTGCCGTCCACCAGCCACCTGCTCTGTCTTGATCGTGGATCTCCCAGCCTCCAAAACTGAGAAGTAAGGGTCTGTTGTTAGTAAGCCACCTATTACAATACCACATGTAGAATAGATAGCCAGCATGGATTTGCTGTGTGACTCAGGGAACTCAAACAGGGGCTCTGAGACCAGCTAGAAGGGTGGGATGGGGAAGGAGATGGGACAAAGTTTCAGGAGGGAGGGGACATGGGTGAACCCGTGGATGATTCTTGTTGATGTATGACAGAAAGCCACGAAATTCTGTAAAGTAATCATCCTTCAGTTAAAAAACAAAGTGCAAAAAAAGAGCCACCTGGCCTGTGGTGTTTCTGTTTCAGTATCCTGAAAGGGCAGACACAGGACAAGTGAGAACTACAGCACAGGTGAATTAAGGTACCTAATTATTCAGCCTTAGGATAGGGAAATGACGTGGAGTATCTGGCTGTGCCTAATGTCTCATTACAAGGAGCCGTAGACGTGGAGGAGGAACACAGACCAGCGTCAGAGATGCACGCTGAGAGGCTAAACCAGCCTCTCATCAGCTCACACTGATGTGGAGAGGCCATAAGCCAAGGTAGGCAGGCAGCTTCTAAGCGTGAGAAGGAAGGAAGCCTCCAGAAGGAACGGCATCCTGCTGACACCGTGATTTGAAGCCAGTGAGACCCATTTGGGACTTTGGATCCTCAGAACCACAATAACAAATATGTGTTCCTTTAAGCCACGTAGCTTGTGGCAATTTGCTACAGCTGCAACAGGAAATCAATACAGCAGTAGCTTAAAATCATGCCTTGAGCCTAAAATTAGCAGCTCAAAAGAGACAAATCTGTGTGTTTAATGGAGGAAAAAATGATAACAGCTGTCAACATTTTACTCAACTTTATATTTCTTTTTTCGCAGAAATGCCCATGGTTCATCTGCCAACTCTTTTTCATCTCAAAGGTTGTATTTGGGACTCAGTCTTACACCTCATATATCTTATATCCCTTTTATCCTTTATTTTTAGTTTGTTTTATTATCATGGAATGTTTATCTGCCATTAAGTGTGGTTTGGTGGTGCTGTTTATATTAAATTTGTATCATATTATTTGGTGGGATTTCAGGTTATAATTTCTACTTAATTTTAAGTTGCATTCTTGTGTCTGTTGATGTTTTATTGCCATAACATTTCTGGGTGTCACGTTGGACTCCTGCGTGGGAGGAATGCTCGTGTCATTTCAGCACCGGGAGGATGAGGGCTTTCCCATGTGACTCATGAACCAAATGGGCTCATGCTCTGGTCCAGGGCCAGCCTTTCCACTGGGTCCTGGGTCTCATTTCTCATGCTTACTCAGGGGTGAGACCCAAACCCTCTCTACGTATTGCCCCCGTCTAGTGCAGCTACAAAAACTAAAAGCAGGGACTTCCCTGGTGGTCCAGTGGTTAAAACTCCAGCTGCCAATGCAAGGGGCATGGGTTCATCCCTGGTCAGGGAACTAAGACCTCATATGCTACAGTTCAGTTCAGTGGCCCAGTCATATCTGACTCTTTGTGACCCCAAGGACTGCAGCACGCCAGGCCTCCCTGTCCATCAACAACTCCCAGAGGTTACTCAAACTCATGTTCATCAAGTCAGTGATGCCATCCAACCATCTCATCCTCTGTCATCCCCTTCTCCTCCCACCTTCAATCTTTTCCAGCATCATAGTCTTTTCAAATGATTACTTCTTCCCATCAGTTGGCCGAAGTATTGGAGTTTCAGTTTCAGCATCAGTCCTTCCAATGAATATTCAGGACTGATTTCCTTTAGGATGGACTGATTGGATCTCCTTACAGTCTAAGGGACTCTCAAGAGTCTTCTCCAACACCACAGTTCAATGGCATCAATCCTTCAGTGCTCAGCTTTCTTTATAGTGCAACTCTCACATCCATACATGACTACAGGAAAAATCATAGCTTTGACTAGATGGACTTTTGTTGGCAAAGTAATGTCTCTGCTTTTTAATAAGCTGTCTAGGTTGGTCAGAGCTTTTCTTATAAGGAGCAAGCATCTTTTAATTTTATGGCTGCAATCAGAATCTGCAGTGATTTTGGAGCCTAAAAAATAAAGTCACATATTGTTTCCACTGTTTCCACATGTTCCATTGTTTCCACATGTTCTATTTGCCATGAAATGATGGTATCAGATGCCATGATCTTAGTTTTTTGAATGTCAAGTGTTTTTTTTTGGGGGGGGGGGGGGATTAAAATAACTGAGATCATTTTTTATTTACATCAGTTTATACGTGTTTCCAACTTCTTCTAATGACTGTTTCCAATGTGAAAACCAAGTTTCAAATAACCTGATCACCTTGGTTCAAACAGACCTGTTCACATACCATACTCCAGCTGCATCCATGTAAGTAAATCCTGTATCAGAGATAAAAGCTACTTAACATAAATTCAGTGACACTGAACCCTTCATAAACAGCATGAAAATATGGGTTGAAGAAAATTTTCCAGGAAGCTACTATAAGTAGCTTTTTTCCTGCAGATATTAATGTAGTGAAACAACATTAAATTTATTTCAAATATAAATAAGAGATTATTCAATTCTGTCCAAACCTATTAAATACCTTCCAAAAGTTTCATAATTCAGTCCTAGAAATTTTTGCAGCTGTGGGCATTTCCTGTTCCAAAATGTGACCTCTACAAAAGTCCCCAGGAAATTTCAGAAAAATATAATCTTCTAATTTAAAAGTTGATTGATTTGCCAAATGATGCAGCCAAGTTTGCTTCTCTAAAAGCTTCTGATAAGGTTGGATGTGCATGACAGACTCTAGCTATATCTTCACAGGATGCTCCATATTCCAGTGCAAGTGGAGCTTCATTTACCATTTCACCAGCACCTGGTCCTAGAATATGTGCTCCCAATACGCTGTCTGTTGATTTCTGCCTGAGAATCTTCACCATGCCATCTGTGTCAGCATTTGTCTTAGCCCTGCTGTTAGCAGCAAATGGGAATTTCCCAACCTTGTATTCAATACCCTCTTCTTTCAACTGCTCTTCTGATTTACCAACCCAAGCAACTTCAGGGTGTGTGTAAATCACCGATGGTACACAGTTGTAGTCAATGTGTACAGCGCCACCAGCCATCCCTTCAACACAGATAATGCCTTCATCTTCTGCTTTGTGAGCCAGCATTGGACCAACAACCACATCATCGATTGCATAGATATTTGGAATTTTAGTTTGGAATCTGGTATTCACTGGAATTCTACCTCTAGGATCCAGCTCAATTCCAAGCTCTTCTAGTCCCAAATTCTGAGTAAAGGGTCGTCGGCCGATGCAAACCAGCAGTACATCACAAGTGATAACTTCAGCTTTACCACCAGAAGCAGCCTCAATAGAAACATCAATTTTTCCATCTGATTTCTTAGTAGCACCAGTAACTTTTGTGTTTAATTTAAATTTAAATCCTTGTTTTTGAAGGATATGTTGAAAGTTTTTAGATATTTCCATATCAATTCCAACACCACCAACATGACCCAAAAACTCAACTACTGTCACGTCTGCACCAAGCCTTTGCCAAACTGAGCCCAATTCCACACCTATTACTCCTGCACCAATGACAACCAATTTTTCTGGAACTTTTTTTAAAGACAAAGCACCTGTAGATGACACTATTGTATCTTCATCAATCGTAATTCCAGGAAAAGGAGTGACTTCTGAACCTGTGGCTATAAGAATGTTCTTTGTATCAATAACTTGAGTGCTGCCATCGGCTTTCGTGGCGGTGACCTGATTTTTCCCAGTTATCTTTCCATATCCATTTACATGAACAACCTTATTCTGTTTGAATAAGTGGGCAATTCCACCTGTTAAAGATTTTACTGCATTACTCTTCTGCTCCATCATCTTCTCTAAATTCAAACGAACTTCAGACATTTCAATTCCCCTAGATGCAAAATCTTTTCCATGGGCCAAATGGTAAAAGTGAGAGTTATTCAATAAAGCCTTAGAAGGAATACAACCAACATTCAAGCATGTTCCACCGAGTGTCTCATTTTTCTCAACACAGACTGTCTTGAAGCCTAACTGGGCAGCTTTAATAGCAGCAACATATCCTCCAGGACCAGAGCCAATTACTGTCACATCAGCATCAATTGGTTGATCTGCGTAAGTTCTTAGTGGCACTACAGAAACTCCTTGCAGACCATGAGATATTCGACTGAAATGGCCTCTCTTGACCAAGGAACAGTACACACAACTCCAGCTCTGCGTCTTGCCGCTACACTTTCCTTTCTGCCAAGGCTTTGAATGTCAAGTTTTAAGTCAGCTTTTTCCACTCTCTGCTTTCATCTTCATCAAGAGGCTCTTTAGTTCCTCTTCATTTTCTGCCATAAGGGTGGTATCATCTGCAATCTGAGGTTATTGATATTTCTCCCAGCAATCCTGATCCAGCTTATGTTTCATCCAGCCTGGTATTTTGCAGATGAACTCTGCACAAAAGTTAAATAAGCAGGGTGACAGTATACAGCCTTGACTTACTACTTTCCCAGTTGGAACCAATCTGTTTTTCCATGTCTGGTTCTAAGTGTTGCCTCTTGAGCTGCATACAGATTTTGCAGGAGGCAGGTCAGGTGGTCTATCTCCTTTAGAATTTTCCACAGTTTATTGTGATCCACACAGTCAAAGGCTTTAGCATAGTCAATAAAGCAGAAGTAGATGTTTTCTGGAAATGTTTGCTTTTTCTATGGTCCAACAGATGCTAGCAATTTGATCTCTGGTTCCTCTGCCTTTTCTAAAACTAGCTTGCACATATGGAAGCTCTCAGTTCCTGTACTGTTGAAGCCTGGCTTGGAGGATTTTGAGCATTACTTTGCTAACAATCAACAGTCTGCATTGATAAGTAAGTGTCTTCTTTTCAGAAGACTAACCTATTATGCAAACTACATCTGTACCTGTTGCCCTCTAACTCTGCAGGAGCCATGCTCTGCATCTATGATTCTTTAACTTATTCTAGCCACGTCCTGATGTTTAACTTTATGGCATCATAAACCTCCCCTTGTAGTTTGGTACCTCCTTTGCTCTATTTTAACCTGATATTGATGCTTAACTTTATGGTGCACTTTCTTTGGAAGCCACCCCATAGTGGTTTGCTTTCCCCCTTTTGCATTACAGTAAGAAAGTCACCAGGAAATCCCCAAAGGACAATGGACCCAAGCACCGGGACCAACTGCCAGACCCAAATACCTAGCTACCTGACACTGGCCTAGTGACTGATTCCAAACAGTGCAAAAATAGAGAATTCAGGACCCCTACACCTTTTGTCCCATATCTCCAACCCCTGAATGTGAGCCCTGACTGTTTGATCCCCTGGATTCCCAATGGAGGGGAGACAGGCTCCTTGAGGCAGGAACCTATCGTGTTCTCCCTTCTGCTGGCTTAAGGGTTAAAGCCCTCTTTCTGTTTGCCCCAAACTCTGTCTCTGCAAATTTTATTTGGCTCCAGTGGGCAGAGAAAACCAAGATTTCAGTGACAACAATGCCATCGAGTCCGGCTGGTCTCCACCTCTCTGCCAGGATGACTCCCACCAACGGGGATCACAAGGCATCCTGTATGACCTCACTCACCCCTTTCTCTGCCCTTTGTTGACCTGGCATCTAATCGTGTAGCCATGGACAGGGGCTCCCAGGTGTCTCTGTCACAGTCCACCTGAGAAGGGCAGAGGAGCCATCTGCTAGGTAGGTTTCCAGGAGAGAGAGAGAGACATCTGTGGTTGAAGAAGGGATGGGAATAGATGAGTAACATTTAGGGAGTCAGTGTAAAGGATCACTTTCAGTATAAAAGTACAAGAGAGAAATGCGGCAAATTGCCTGTAGTCTATACTTTCTTTTCTATTATTGTAAAAGTACTGTTGCTGGGGCCAAGGAAGTACAACCCTCACAGCTATTTTGTAGAATTAAATAAGATTTATTTAAACAGCTTGCTACAAACACTTACTCTATATTTAGGTTGATGTCACTAAACTAAAATAGATCTCCACTTAGTGAAATATTCAAATGCTGATCAAAATTTTAAAAGTGAAAACATTTTATTGCTAAGTTGCCTCAGAACAGAGAGAAAAATGTTAGAACATATAGTTCAGGTAAGATGGAAGAGAGGTGGTGAGTGAAGGCTAGAGACCATGACGTATTATGACCTGCCTTGAACTGTTATGTTGGGAATGGGTGAGTGGGTGCTTGTGCTCGGGAACACTTTGGGATAAAGCAACTTAATGGGCTCTCTCCAGACCCTAAAAACCCTAAGGATTATGCCCAAGCCTTCCTTTCTTTTTTCCTTCCCTCCCTCATTCCCTCCATTCATCCATTTATTCATTCACCTCTATGTTGACTCTTCCAAACTAGTACCTATTCATAGAAACAAATGTTTGACTACCTGCTCTATGCCAGGCACTGTTCTAGATGCTGAGACTGTGAAATACTAAAACAGGACTTGTTACTTTGGAGACTTACATATAAAGAAAAAGAGAGATATGAACACTGCAAAGCAAAACCAAGTGGAGAGAAGGAAGACATGTGAAAAATATCAATGATTTACCTGGTATGTATGTGTGCTAAGTCACTTATTTTGTGTCCAACTCTTTGTGATGCCATGGACTATAGCCAACCAGGCTCCTCTGTCCATGGGATTCTCTAGGCAAGGATACCGGAGTGGGTTGCCATTCCCTTCTCCAGGGGATCTTCCCAACCCAGGGATCAAAACTGCATCTCCTGCATTGGCAGGTGGGCTCTTTGTCACTAGGGCCACCTGGGAAGCCCCTTATCTGGTATCCTTTGGTGCTTTTCACTCAAGAATACATTGATGAATTACCTGGATTAAGAAATACTCTAGCCCATAAAGCCTCACTTGATTGTGGTCTATCAAGAGCTTGCTTAGAATGGATCAATTCTCTCTGAAAATGCTAGCAAAAATAAATAAACAAATGTTGAGAGTGAAAAAGATCACTTTAATTTCCAAAATTCCTTCTCATTTTTCAATTGTAAAAGGTATATGTGTGTTGGGTTGTTGCTGTTCAGTCAATCAGTCGTGTCCAACACTTTGCAACCCATGGATTGAGGGTGTTTATTATGAAAGGAGAAATGGACAGATGCAGAGACATGAAATAAACGTGAAAAAAAGAAATGAATAATTATCTAACAGAATTCAATGTTTAATGATTTTTCTCCAAAAAATGCACCAAACCTCAGAGCCATAAGCAGAAGTGAGAATCAATGTGGAAACCCTGACTTCCTGCAAAGCTTTTCCTTTACAACAGGCAAACACTTGGACCATGTGTCCATAGATGAAACATCCTCAAATTAGGCCCAGTAACAGCTGAACATCTCTGGTAGGAATAAAAGCACTTTCTTTATTTTTCTGGGCTCCAAAATCACTGCAGATGGTGACTGCAGCCATGAAATTAAAAGACGCTTACTCCTTGGAAGGAAAGTTATGACCAACCTAGATAGCATATTCAAAAGCAGAGACATTACTTTACCAACAAAGGTCCGTCTACTCAAGGCTATGGTCTTTCCTGTGGTCATGTATGGATGTGAGAGCTGGACTGTGAAGAAAGCTGAGCACCGAAGAATTTATGCTTTTGAACTGTGGTGTTGGAGAAGACTCCTGAGAGTCCCTTGGACTGCAAGGAGATCCAACCAGTCCCTTCCGAAGGACATCAGCCCTGGGATTTCTTTGGAAGGAATGATGCTAAAGCTGAAACTCCAGTACTTTGGCCACCTCATGAGAAGAGTTGACTCATTGGAGAAGACTCTGATGCTGGGAGGGACTGAGGGCAGGAGGAGAAGGGGACAACAGAGGATGAGATGGCTGGATGGCATCACTGACTCGATGGATGTGAGTCTGGGTGACCTCCGAGAGCTGGTGATGGACAGGGAGGCCTGGCGTGCTGCGGTTCATGGAGTCGCAAAGAGTCAGACACGACTGAGCGACTGATCTGATCTGATTCTAGCTGAAGTTTTCAAACTCTCTCCCAGATCGCCTGCCCCGATTCAGGTGTGCCACCAGACACCGGTTCTACTTGGAATTCCGAAAACTCCTTTCCCATCATGAAGCTACTGTACCTTCTCTTGCTCTTCCTTGTGTGTCTTATCCAGACAACATCGGGTTAAGTGGCAGATGAAACTGGTCGGGTGATATGGTGGATGACCTTGGAGCCTAGAGTAGGGAAGGTCAAGTTGATTCATCATCCAGTGATATGCTAAACAGAATAATATCAACTCTGAGAGAAGCACAGCATATGCGACATGCTCCACTTTACAGATAATGAAAGAGAAGCTTAAAGAAGGGAAAAATAGCCTCCCATGATTGCCCTTAACTAGTTGGTGGTAAACCCATAAATTGTAATGGTGATAGAAAACATTTACAGGGGACTTTATGGCTTACAAATCATTTCCATGTGACTAACAGTAACACTAATAATAATAGTAAATAATGTTGACCACTTCCTTTTTAACCAAAACAATGAAACTTTTAATGTCTTATCCCAAATATATTCCTCATAGCAATATTTATGGGGTAGGCCATTTTACAAGATGGGATTAAGAAATGAAGTAATTTGTTTAAAGGAGTGCAGATTGAATGTAGGGAGCACTTGAACTCAAGCCCAAGAGGGTTTGACTCCAAAAACCTTGTTTTTATTAACTATTCAACAATCCCAGAAAACTAATTTACTTACTGAATTACATAAAATCAACAAACACTTTAGCTCAAGTGTGATCTGTTCATCACTCGGGACATACTTATCCTACAAGGTTATGTGTTGCTCACCTATAATCCAAGCTAAACTGGGTGTCCTGCATTTTCCCTGCAGCCCTCCTCAGGTGACAGCATGCTTCAGGCTGTGCTGTGGTGACAGCGCCTCCAGATCTTAGCATCTTCAAAGAGCCAAAGTTAATTCTTGATCAAATGACTCCAACCCGGGAGGGCCCGGGTGCTCTGATCAGACCCCCCCACCCCCGAGGAGCAGCCACCACCGTGGGCGCTGCTGGTCCTGTGTCCAAGCAAAGTGCTCTCAGGACTCTTGTGCTGGCAATTAAGGGCCCCAGCCCTGAAGGGAAACATCAGTTCCTCTCAGAATTCACTAACCAAGCAGGTCCTGTTGTTTAGTCACTCGGTTGTGGTCCACTCTTTGCGACCCCGTGGACTGTCGCCCACCAGGCTCCTCTGTCCACGGGATTCTCCAGGCAAGGATATTGGAGTGAGTTGCCCTTCCCTTCTCCAGGGGATCTTTCTGACCCAGGGATCGAACCTGCATCTCCTATGTCTCCTGCATTGGCAGGCAGATTCTTTACCACTGAGCCATCAGGGAAGCCCAGCGGAAGGTCCATAGACCCTCTTTAAATGAATGAGCACAATCACCTTCCTATAGAACAATTTATGGCCCCTTCTCAGCTCTTACTACAATTTAAAAAAAATGTGGAAAAACATTCTAAGCTTGTAGGTCACACACCAAACAGGAGAGTTCCAGTTGTGTCCCTGTGGACTGTAATTTGGAGTTCCTTGCTATACAAGATGAATTCTGGTAGCTTTAGTTACACATGCCTTATTTATTTGTTTCTTTTTCACCTCCCCTTCCTTTATAGGGAAAGGAAAAAAGAAAAACCTTGAATGTGAGAAAATGGGTGGTGCCTGCAAGTACCAGAACACCCATGGGTGTGTCATCCTCCCTGGAGAATGCAGGAGTTGGAAGAAACACTGCTGCAGAGTCTAGCTTCAGCATCAGAGCATCCATAGCAGCATGAGACATTCCCAACCGCTGAGTCCTGCTTAAAAAGAGCCACTGCTTACTCGGGTCCTGTGGGGTCTTTCTGAGTGCATGAGGTCATGAAGTGGATGGGAAGACTTCAGTTGGAAATCTGGTCACACCACTTGTTAGCTTGTTAACTCTGGACAGGCCTTGCCTTTCCTAGGTCTCTGTCGCTGCTCCTGTAACTGTTGAAATGGATGTTCTCCACAACCTAATTTGTTGGTGGTGGGGTTTAGTTGCTAAATCATGTCCGACTCTTCTGTGACCCCATGGACTGAGTCCCAGGCTCCTCAGTCCATGCGATTTTCCAGGCAAGGATACTGGAGTGGGTTGTCCTTTCCTTTTTCAGGAGATCTTTCTGACCCAGGGATCAAGCCCACATCTCCTGTGTCTCCTGCATTGGCAGGCAGAGTCTTTAGCACTGAGCCCCAGGAAAGCCAACCTGTTAATCTATGTCTACAAATGTATGGGCTGAGGGAAAGAGCTTTGAGTGTGTGTGTGTGCGTGTTATAGTGTGAAAAGTCACCGAGGTTTTATGTCCCATTGTGGAAAGACATCTGTGTTTCCATTGGCATATGGGTTTCCACATGGTCAACATGTGCTTAACTTCACAAGAGACAGCAAACTGCTTTCTGAAGCAGCTGTGGTCACTGCTGATAATCTCAGTGGCCTCTGAGTTCCCAGTCTCTCCATGTTCCCATCCCTCATCACACCTCCATGTAAAATTTTCAGTGTTTCTCTGTTAAAAGGATGAAGGACAAATTCTCTAGTGTCTCAGGTCCTTCATCCATTGGCCATACTTTCTCGGGTTTCATCTTATCTCAGCCTGGTTCTCAAACTAGCCCCTGACACAGTGTCAGTCGTCTTTCTGGCGTATTGTGTTCTCCTCACACAGAAACACACTTAAGCTACTTGTCCTCCGACTTTCCCTGCCTGATTTGTACTCACTTTTTCTAGTCTCAGCTCACACATGGCCTTCACTGGGAAGACATCCTTTATTCACCCAACTTGAGTAAGAGAAGAGACTTTGGTTCCAAGGCCTCAGCTACCAGTACAGTTTCTAGCACACAGTAGGTGTTCAATAGATGCTGACAGAATAGTTGATGAATAAAGAAAACAACAGAATGAGGCTTCAGGTTTCCAATGTAATTCAGGGATGATCCATTAAATGTGAATTCCTCGGTTTACTTAATTCAGGAAGTTCCATCAAACTTGAGTCCATCATACAGTGGAAGTGTTTACCATGTGATGAAGACAGTTTATTTTCTTCCCAGGCACACACTTGTGTGAGAGTCACACAAATTAAGCATTCTACAACCTAAAGAAAGAACAAAAATGTCTGTATTTGGAAGAAAGTCTTGAGATCACTATCCGGGGGAAGAAATAATTCAGTTCAACCAGGAATGCCCAAAATACACTGCCAGGAAAGTATTCTGTCTTATGCACCTCTTTTCCCTCACTTTGTCCCTCCTATTATACTTGCTTGTTCAGTAGGAGAAAGGCTGCATTTCAAATTTGTTGTGAATAGAAATTTTATGCTGTAATTTGGAAACTAGGATCAGAGACTGTAAACAGCTCTCTTGGGCTGACATTTACAGCCTGTTATTGTGCCCTCTGAAATGCGCCATTGTGGGCTTATCTTTTGGAAACAGCACATTAAAATTTTGTAAGTTTGTGTTTTCATCTTCCTGGCAAGGGATCCCACTGAAGACAAGATGGTAGCACAGCCCTCAGATATTTACTAAAATCTGCGAACATACTCACCCATATGCCCCACGCACATGAAGAGTTTCAGCAATACTCTGAAGGTCACTCACCATTCCCAGACTAAGAACATACGTCTGCTTTCAGGGTTTCTCAGATAAGTCTTACAATTAAGATTAAAGATCTAAACACTAAGACCCTGAAGCCAAGGACCTAGAACGATCCGGGCACCAGCTGAGGGGAGAGAGTTTCTAAAAGAGAAAAGGAAAAGCCCGCCTGGCTCCAAACCAGGACTAGGGTTGGTTTGGGACTTCTCTGGTGGTCCAGTGGCTGGGAGTCCACCTGCCAGCGCAGGGGACACGGGTGTGATCCCTGGTCCTGGAAGATCCCACGTGCCTCGGGGCACCTAGCCCCATGTGCCAAATGGCTGAGCCTGCGATGTAGAGTCCAGGACCCGCAACACGGGAAGCCACCGCAGTGAGAAGCCTGAGGACACAACTAGAGAGGAGCCCCGGTCAGCGCAACTAGAGAGAGCCCGGGCTCAGCAGCAAAGACCCAGTGCAGCCAAAAATTAAAGAAAAAAATAAAGGTTGCCTTTCCTGCCTCTTAGCAGGTGGGGGAGATAAGCAAGGGCCCCCAAGGACCCTCTAAGTCCAGCCTGTCCACTCTGGGTCATTAGTAGAGGTCACCAGCTTTGGAGCCCAGGTTGAGTGGTCAGAGGGCTGGCTCTCATTGTCTTTGGCCTGGGGGGTCAGCGCCCTGTAGGGTCAGTGCCAGGGCTGGCAGCAGGCTCACACTCCCCGCTCTGCCCACTCAGGGACGTCAACCTTGTTTACACTTTCTTGAACTGCTCATTCTACCCACAGGCTGGAGGGAAGGTGCTAGCACTTGGCTTCCAGCAGAGAGCTTGCTCATCACGGGTCCTCACACCTGCAGCTCTGTGCCACATGGTGGAGGCTGTCCTGATGCCGACCTATGCCACCCTAGGCTTCATCATGGCAGCTGTGACCCAGGAGCTCTGACCTCTGGACCACCCATCGCTGGACCCATGGATGTCCTAGCACTGTGCCGAGAATCTCACATGAGTTGTGCGGCTCTGTCTTCATTCTTCCCCAGGACATCCCCTCAGAGCCCAGTGGAGGAAGGGAATCTACACCCCCTTCTCTCTGACTGAAAGTTAGCCCAGTGAGGAAACTGACTTGGGGCCACTCATCTGAGTGAGGCCACAGAATCGATGACTGTGCCCAGTGGGCCCACAGCAGAGATCGGCTTGACCAGAAGCAGACAAAGGACGGGGTCTGAGGGTGGGCATCAGGGGAGCTACTGCATCCATCCAGCCCCTGCTCGCTTAGCTCATATCTGTCAGGTTTTGTGAGCTAACACCCTGGGACGCATGAGGAGCCCTGAGCAGTGAGACCTAGGAAAGGAATGATTGGTCAGATGAGTGCATTCACATTAGGTGGTTCAGGTGGTCCAGAATCTGCCTGCTATGTGGGAGATCTGGGATAGATCCCTGTGCCAGGAAGATCCCATGGAGGAGGGCATGGCTACCCGCTCCATTATTCTTGCCTGGAGAACCCCATGGACAGAGGAGCCTGGCGAGACCACGGGGTCACAAAGAGTCGGACACAACTGAGCGACCACATGGTGTGATGTGATGATGGGAGGAACTGAGTGAGGGGAGACAGAGGGCGAAGGGTGCTGGGCACCAAGCACAACATGGCAGCAAAAGACCAGACTTCCTGCCGGAGGCGAGGGGCATGCTCTCAGGGACCCTCCAGCCCCTCTCAGCCACACCAGCCGCTCTGCTCCGCACATCCAAGTGATCTTACTGCCCTCTGAGCTGTCCCGTGACAGTCAGCACTTCTGTGATGCGAGGAGCAATCACACAGGGGCTCAGACCCCTGCCTCCCCTTCTTTTCTCATCCCTGCCACCGCTTGCTCAAGTTATGGGGCAGAACATACATCTGTGTTTTTTCCCAAAGTGCCGTGGTTCTACCCATATGAATTATCTCCTAAAGAATACCTCTCAGCTTCCTCTTTTTTCATGCTCTGCAGCCAGGAACAAAATGCCTCTGGAATGAGGCTAATGGTAAACTTTGCTGCTGCTGCTGCTAAGTCGTGTCCGACTCTGTGCGATCCCATAGATGGCAGCCCACCAGGCTCCTTCGTCCCTGGGATTCTCCAGGCAAGAACACTGGAGTGGGTTGCCATTTCCTTCTCCAATGCATGAAAGTGAAAAGTGAAAGTGAAGTCGCTCAGTCATGTCCAACTCTTAGCGACCCCATGGACTGGAACCTACCAGGCTCCTCTGTCCATGGGATTTTCCAGGCAAGAGTACTGGGGTGGGGTGCCATTGCCTTCCCCCATGGTAAACTTTAGGTACTGCTATCAGCTCAGACACACATCAGTAGGTGGAAGGTTTAAAAAAGGAGACTATGTATGTTATGACTCTGTCATTGTATGAGACTTTAAAGAAAGCAGATGATGGTTTGTTTCCATTCTTTCCCATTGATTTCAGGGTTTCTTCTCTATGCCTCCAGGGCAGATGGCCTCCTGCAAACCCAGCTGGGAAACTTCCCTTTTCTACTCTTCCCAGATTAGCATCCCTGAGCTGCTTCGGGGACACCAGGGTATTTCTCTGAAAGTGGAGCAGGCTGGAGAAACGAAATTGAACTCAGATATGACAGGGAAATGCCAGAGACCATTTACCTGGTATCACTTGAGAAAAGAAGACAGCATAGATGAGGAGGTAAGACAGCTTCAAGGCTGGCTCAGAAGAGACTCCTCGCAAGTTCCTGGAAAGGAGAAAACAAACAGCACTTCAGTGGGTTGAATGAAAAGCGGCCCAAAGCTTCCTTCATAGGTCCAATCAGGGCGACTGCATGTGGAAGACAGTGTTCAGTTCTCATCTGAGTACTAACTAAAATATTTGCTGGATTCGAAAGCCCACAATATGAAGAGGAGCAACGATTAACAATGTTCCAGGCAAAGCTGGAGGGGTTTCTCTTGTTAGCTCTTAGTGGGTGCAGGACCAGAAGAGAACAACAATGATGATGACAGTAAAAGAAGAATGAATAGACGGGCTGTCCCTGGCAGTCCAGGGGTTAAGACTTGGCCTTCCAGTGCAGGTGATGGGGGTCCCAACCTTGACTGGGGAGCCAAGATCCCACATGCCTTGTGGTCAGAAAGACAAAACATAAAGCAGAAGCAATAGGGTAACAAATTCAATAAAGATTTTAAAATGGTCCACATCAAAAAAATAAAAATCTAAAAGAATGATTAAAACTGATGGAGCACTTACTCTATGGGAACCTGTGAATAGTTTAGATGACGTTTTTCCCATTTGCTTTCATGGAGTTAGTACCATCCACGACTTCAACTCAGGCACAAGTACAGTCAAGATACAATCTTTTATTTTTCCGACAGTCACTCTTGCACTTAACCAAATGGGACTTTGAGAAGGAAAACTATCACACGGTTTAGGACTCACTTCTCTTCAGATGCCGAGAGGTGTCTGAGATCTATTGTAGCATGTCACTTGGCTCAGTTTGTACAGAAGACGGTCCCCCTGCATCTGACAATGGGCTTTATCTGTGCTCTAGGAATGACCCTGCTGATTCAGGGCCCCGTCCAGAGCGGATAAAGCCTCATGTTCTGGACTCTTGTGCTATAAAACACAGCATAGTTCCAGGGTAAGTGGAAGTCGAAGGGCTTTGCTCCTTAGCCAAAGCCTGAATCAAAACAAGTTTGGGACAGGGGCTTAGTGTCCCTGATGAAGGACAGAAGG
This sequence comes from Tragelaphus eurycerus, assembly GCA_935064755.1. NCBI lineage: Eukaryota > Metazoa > Chordata > Mammalia > Artiodactyla > Bovidae > Tragelaphus > Tragelaphus eurycerus. The sequence goes on along the minus strand of CAKXYN010000220.1, from coordinate 1,128,165 downwards.
AATGAAAACAGCTCACCAAACTGAGATGGCATCTAGAGACCAAAAAATGAGGAGGCCGCTGGGTATAATCAATAAGTCTGTTTTTTACCAAGGTGGGGGGAGCACCTTACTTACTCACAGAGCAGGACTCCAAAGCTCCCTCTGAGGAGCCACTGGGGATATTTTGTTGCTAACCTGGTATATGCGGGTGGGGGGTTGGAAATAGAAATCTATTTTCCTAAGATTTGTGAAAGGGTAACAAGTCACACGGAGAAGGCGATGGCACCCCACTCCAGTAGTCTTGCCTGGAGAGTGCCATGGATGGAGGAACCTGGTAGGCTACAGTCCATGGGGTCGCTAGGAGTCAGACATGACTGAGGGACTTCACTTTCACTTTCATGCACTGGAGAAGGAAATGGCAACCCACTCCAGTGTTCTTGCCTGGAGAATCCCAGGGACGGGGGAGCCTGATGGGCTGCCGTCTATGGACTCGCACAGAGTCGGACACGACTGAAGCAACTTAGCAGCAGCAGCAGCAACAAGTCACACAGGAATACATCAAGGAAGGTATTCCTCATTGTTTGGGAACTAACAGAGCATAAAGGCTGCCTGGTCCTAATGGTTATTAAACAATATCTATTAATTACAAGACCCTGACAAAAGAGACGTGATTCACCACACAGGCCAGTTCCGGGCAGGGTCAGCAGAAGGACGGCGGGAGCTGCACGAGTCCAAGGTGGCGTCAGTGATGCTAACAGGCACCCAGGCACCCTCCTCCTGGTTTTCCTTAACCTGCTGTTTCTCTCCTCTGTCTCCGGGCTTTGGCTGCTGCTGCTGCTGCTAAGTCGCTTCAGTCGTGTCCGACTCCGTGCGAGTCCATAGACAGCAGCCCACCAGGCTCCCCCGTCCCTGGGATTCTCCAGGCAAGAACACTGGAGTGGGTTGCCATTTCCTTCTCCAGTGCATGAAAGTGAAAAGTGAAAGTGAAGTCACTCAGTCGTGTCCGACTCTTCGAGACCCCATGGACTGCAGCCTACCAGGCTCCTCCATCCATGGGATTTTCCAGGCGAGAGCACTGGAGTGGGGTGCCATCGCCTTCTCCACCCGGCTTTGGCTGAGCCGTCCCTAACTTAAGTCTCAGCAGCTGGGGGTGAGATTTCTGTTTTTTTCACTCAGAAAATCTTGGGCTTCTCATAAGACATGATCCCCCTTATTCTGAATGAAGCATTTTTCTGTAACAAATGTCTTCAGAGTGACTGACTCAAGGATTCTTGTATTTTCCCTCTCATCTCAAGATGATGGCTGATTACTAATCCTATATTTATGAAATTAATCAGAACCCACCAAGGGAAGCGTATTGAAGGTGATTGTGACGGCCTTACTACAACCAGAAGTAAACTAGTCTTACAGTATACCAATACTAATATCATCCCTAATGGTATCCATGGGGAAAAAATAAGACTAGAGATATTCAGTGTGGTGTTCGAGTTTGTATGTGGTGAAATTAAAGTTGGAATCAGGAATCTGACTCTGGATACTGAATTCTTTATTACTGCAGGATGTTCTACTGGTCTCCTTCCTCAAGGATTAAGTATTAGAATCAACTGAAAATTATTATACGTTTTAAAAGAATGATAAATCGGCTCACAACTTTCCATACACTAGTGATAATCTAGAAATTAGGATTTAATTTTTATATTGACCAAGCTGATATTAAGATTCCTTGTAAAGGGAAAACTTGCAAAAATAAGCAGGATAATTTTTATAAAGAACAACACAGTGACTTTCATTACCAGATATTATAATTTATGATGGTGCTGAGGCTTGAAATATGTGACTTTGGCTGAGTCACATATTTTCCTCTTTGTCCCCCCGCTTCCTGGGCACCTTGCCTCCTGTCTCCATCCTCCCACCCTAAACCTGCTCTGTAAACTGCAGAGATGGTCCTGTCAAGGCCTGCTCCCTCCCCAGAGGGAGGAGAGTGACACCTGTATGGAGAGGAGGCCTACTCAGCAAACTACAGACGGGGCCACGCCTTGGACAAGACAAGTGAACAAGGGAGACACCGAATGATCGCACCTCTCCCAGGACTCCAGCCTCGGGCCAAAGTGGCTTAAGGGTCACACTGCTCTGTGACTGAAAACACTGTTGCAACATTTGTGTTCAGTCGCTCAGTCTTGCCAAACTCTTTGCAACCCCATGGACTGCAGCCTGTCAGGTTCTTCTGTCCGTGGAATTTTCCAGGCAAGAATTTAAAGCATAATAACTGTCTCCCTCCCACTGCCTATCCTGCCATGGAAAACAACATCAGTCCTAATGATAAAGCATTCTAATGTGTAGATGTGAGAACTGTCTGTTTTTATTTGCACAAGAGGAGACTTGCTCAGAGTCTCTCGCCAGGTTCCTCAGCTGGGCTGCCTCCATCAGCTCGGCTTTATTTTGCAGCAAACGGTGAACGCCCAGCAGGGTCCTCTGAAGGGCTCACAGCTCGGCGTCCCTTGCTTCAGGCAGATTCCACTCCGAAGATGGCAGGGTCTTTCAAAATTCAGCGCACTAGTGCTGTCTGGAAAAGGAAAAGACATTTATACGAAGCCTCGTGGAAGTCCCTCAAGGAAATCTGGGGTCTTACCATCTGACTGGGATCCCTTTCTTTCCCAGCTAAACACCAATAGCAAACGTCGCCCTCGTATCCCTCACCCTCTGTTCTGAGGTAAGATGTCAGTGTTGCTGATGAACCTGGTTCGAGAAGATTCCACGTGTGGGAGCAACTAAGCCCCTCAGACACCACCGTGAGCCTGTGCTCCAGAGCCCCGGCTCCACAGTGAGAAGCCCCTGCAACGAGAAACGTGTGTCCTGCAACTGGAGAGTAGCCTGCGCTCTCCAAAACTAGAGAAAAGCCCGTGCAGCAACGAAGACCCAGCACAGCCAAAAAAAAAAAAAAAAAAAATATATATATATATATATACACACCCTTCCTGCCACAGGAACCTCTGGGTGTTAACCGCAGGGTCAGTAACCACTGCCCCGTGTGCCTCACCAGTCACCCCACCTCCCCATCATGCAAAACCCACCCAGCTCTCACAGGCTCGTCAGATGGAAGCCTTGTCCAGCAGAACTCAAGGTCACATCGTGACATGTGGCAAGAGGTCTCCGGTCCAGGCCTGAATAAAGGAAGTTTGTCTCATACTGGGTTATACCAACCAAATGATTCAACTGATTTAGTTCACAAATAATCTAGATTATTCCAGGGAACTGGGGGGAGGGAGAAGGTTACCACCAACAAGACGTTTAAGGTCATGAAGACACAACAACATGCTTTGGAAAGAATTCTCTAATCACTCAGTGCCTGCTTTTGGGTGTGGAAGTGACCTACTGGTAGCTCTGTCATGCTTTACTTTCTGATGATGGTTGACTTAGGGAAGGAAAAACCAAGTAATGATAAGAAAGGGCATCGTGGCTGGTATCTACTTGGCAGTACCTGGAAGAGGATCGAAAGAGCGGTGAGGAAGACACGGAGGAGCCTCATTGTCCTGGAACAGAGGTCCCAGAAGGCCTGGTGGGAAGGATCAAGGACACAGTCAGAAGTCCGAGGGGCTCAGGGCCTCCAGGACCAGAGCAGACAGGACCTCCTGCCCCGGGGCCCTGCGCCTGTCTTGGCAGGAGGAGTGTGACTGCTCCATCCTTTCTGGCTCCCTGAGCCCCAGCTGTCGCTCGCCTTGGGTTTGCTCAGACCTGGGGTTTCAGATCTGGGGTTGAGGCCCTCCTGGGCCCACATCTATGGAGGCGGCGTCCCCGTGAGGCAAAGGCTGGAGCATCCAAAGCCAGTGGTAGGGCGGGAGTCCGGCTGTCACAAAAGGAGGGTGAGGCCAGCCCCTTGTGGGTGAGGAAGTTCCTTAGAAAAGATTTAGAGCCCAGTTGATTGGATCTTCAGGGCTACTTGAAAGGAAGATCCAGAATGGTGGTGGGTTATAATCTTCCTAGAGAATCCACGTTAAAAGAAGAAAGAGTTTGTATTGGTTAAAAATTAGTGGAGAAATACACCCAATTATTTCTAGGATTTTAATTTTAATGTTTACTTTCATTTAAATCTATCATAGTTTTTCTGATTATAAAAAACAATACACATCAGAAAGTTTCAACTAAAATCCCAAAATTTCAGGTCATAAGTAAATGCAAAAATGAAAGATTTTTTAAAACCCATAGGCCCACCCTTCCGTTATAACTACTACCTACAATTCAGAATATTTCAGCTCTTTTCCTTTGCAAATGAAATTGTGTAAATATTTATTTATAATTTAAAACATAGAATCTTACTTCACACTCAATGCCAATGTGTTTTTACCACTTAAATATTATCTTGGAAAAATTTTAATATCTGTTCAAATGAATTTGCCTCAAATTTGTATGACCATATATATATATATATATATATATATATATATATATCTTGAGAAACTGATATAACACTTACTTTTGTATAAATTCCTACAAGCGCAATCTCTCTCTCTCTCTCTCGCTATATATATATATATATATATATATATATATATATATATACATATGCTGCTGTTGCTGCTGCTGCTGCTAAGTCGCTTCAGTCGTGCCCGACTCCGTGCCATCCCACAGACGGCAGCCCACCAGGCTCGCCCGTCCCTGGGATTCTCCCAGCAAAAACACTGGAGTGGGTTGCCATTTCCTTCTCCAATGCATGAAAGTGAAAAGTGAAAGTGAAGTCGCTCAGTCGTATCCAACTCTTAGTGACCCCGTGGACTGGAGCCCACCAGGCTCCTCTGTCCATGGGATTTTCCAGGCAAGAGTACTGGGGTGGGGTGCCATTGACTTCCCCAATATATATACATATACATATATATATGCATTTTTCAAGTTTTAATGGGTTTTTCCCAATTGCCCATGCTAGAAACTGTTGTACCACTTTATCCTCTTACTGACAATGTTAAAAAGTATATCTGACAGTCAATATTCTCATTACTAGTGGTTTTAAGAATTTTTTCAATTTTTCCAAATTGAATGCGGGAATAATATTTTCTTTTTTTGTTTTAATATATTAAAAAGATTGTTTCTGAGGTTGAACCTTTTTAAAACTGTTTTTTGGTTATTTTTATCTCTTATACTTTATCCATTTTTCTATTCATCTTTCCTTGCTGACTTCTCAGAATCCCATGTATATTTAAGGTCACTAATCCTATATTATATGTATTGCAAAAATTGTTTCTGGCTTGCTTTTGGCTGTGTGCTTGCTCATCTAATAGATGAAATTTATAGCTATCCTTAGAGATAACATTTGGTTTTTTTCAAAGATATTTATTAGTATGTTTATCTACTTCTGTCTATATTCCTGGTTAGTTTCATCCTTAATTCTTTCAGTCCTGGAATGGAGGCTCTTCTGAAAACCTGTGACAGACAAGTCCCCAGCAGTGACCTGAGAACTGTTGCTTGCACCATCCAGCACTATGAATTTCCTGAGCCCACAGACATGCCCTCACTCCCACACGTCTCATATGGAAGGCTGATGTCTGAGTTCATGTCTCTGTCCTCTTAGGAAACCTAGTCTTGCATGGAAGAGAAACAAGCTCACACATGATTAGAAGGAATTGAAAATGATCAGGGCCACCCGGGTGATCCAAGTACAGACAGCCATCCGGGGGAAGACAGGGGAACACATTTGTACACCCATCAGAGCACCTAAACCACACAGCCTGCCTGGCACCTACCTAGTCCTGGTCAGAGACGGTTCTGTTCCTTCTGCTCTTCTGTTTATCTCTGCCGGAGGCAGCACTAAGTGATCTGAGCTATTAATAACACAACTCTTAGTTCAAGATAATCAAATCTCCCTCTTCAGTCTCTTTCAGAGGGCATGGCTACGCTCAGTGATTCTCTATTACCAAATAACATTCAAATTACTCCATCAAGTTAAACACAATGTTATTGCTTCATTGAAATTACAGGTTTTACTAAAGAAAAAAAAAAATGGCACGTGGGTGATTGAGTCTAAGAACTAGATTTCCCTTTACATGTTTTCCTCCTTTTAGTATAACCTTTCTGGGTCCTTCAGTGTTTTTTTGTAACTTGATTCTTAAATATTGTATGGTTTTGCTTTTTAAGTCACCTTCTTTTGCTATATTTTATAATTGGCTACTGTCTGCATAAGAAAAGCTGTGAATTAGGAGTAATAATTTTGTCACTAGCCCACATTGAACTCTTATTTGTTTAGATTTTTTGTGGTTACTTCTCAATAGTTTTCCAGTCCTAAAACTATGAATCTGTAGGAATTATCCTTAACTCCTTGATTCTGATGTGTAAGCTTCTTATATTCTGCTCTCAATGAACGGCATTGACTCACAATGGCTCGAACCTTTGGAGATCATCTAAGCCAACTTCCTCTTCACAGAAGAGGAATCTGTGGCCAGACAAGGTCAAAATCATGTCCTGGGTTTATCCTGTGGCAGATGTCTTTTATGTTGCTAAATCTTTCTCAGCTGCATGTGTGCATGCTTAGTTTCGTTAGTCGTGTTTGACTCTTTGTGACCCTATGGACTGCAGCCCACCAGGCTCCTCTGTCCATGGGATTCTCCAGGCAAGACTATTAGAGTGGGCAGCCATTTCTTTCTCCAAGGGATCTTCCTGACCCAGGGATTGAACTCAGATAGCCAACATTGCAGGCAGATTCTTTACTGTTGAGCCACCAGGGAAGACTCCTTTCTGTTACCACAATGCAAATATTATCTTATCTCTACCCATTTCCCCTGTTTTCTCATTTCTCTTATTCCTCCTTTCACGTCAAAGATCAACTTCCTCAGTCTTCAAAAATGAAAAGGCTTTTCAAAAATGAAACAAGGTTTTTCAAAAGTTCTTTAAAGACAGTTTTTTCTTTTTAAATAAATGCATTCATCCATTTTTTTTAACATGAGATTTATTCCGTAAAAATCTTTGATTTTTCTTCCAGAACTTAATGAAGAATTTCAACTCATGCATGAAGCACAAATTGTAGTTTCAGCCAAGAAGTCCCTGGGTCAGAAATGACTGTGTCCAGTGAAGAAATTGAGGGAATTTTAATGACAACACTAATACCCACGGCTTCTGTGACCCTGGGATTAAGTCTAACCACTCTTGTGGAGTAAAAATTGAGATGACTGAGTTTATGTCAAGATTTCTGTCTGAAAAGTTAGTTCAGTTCAGTTCACTTGCTTAGTCATGTCCAACTGTTTGCGACCCTATGAACCACAGCACGCCAGGTCTCCCTGTCCATCACCAACTCCCAGAGTCCACCCAAACCCATGGCCATCGAGTCGGTGATGCCATCCAAACATCTTATCCTCTGTCATCCTCTTCTCCTCCTGCCTTCAATCTTTCCCAGCATCAGGGTCTTTTCAAATGAGTCAGGTCTTTGAATCAGGTGGCCAAAGTATTGGAGTTTCAGCTGCAATATCAATCCTTCCAATGAACACCCAGGGCTGATCTCCTTTAGGATATACTGGTTGGATCTCCTTGCAGTCCAACGGACTCTCAAAAGTCTTCACCACAGTTCAAAAAACATCAATCTTCGGTGCTCAGCTTTCTTCACAGTCCAACTCTCACATCCATACATGACCACTGGAAAAACCATAGCCTTGACTAGACGAAAGTTAGAGCAAGATTAAAAAAAAAAAAAAAAAAAAAACACATTGGGCCTAGGAATGTGGGCTACTACTATTTATTGACCCTGAGAGAAATCTTTGGAGGATGTCTGGGCAGTGAGAGAAATTGTCCAAGGCGAGGATGGTTGATACTTCAAAGGAGAGAAAATAGAAATGGAGGGAAGAAGGGAGGAAGAGAGAGCAGTCACAAGAATCTCATAAAATTCTTCTTCAGTTCTGGGGCCATAAAAGGCCCCAGTCTGCTCCCCACGTGCTTCTCCAGCAGAGCAGGCTAGGGAGCATGTGGCCCTGGGTTAGCACGTCTCTTCTTCTGGTGGGTGCTGGCAGCTCTATTCCCACTCAGCTCTGCTCTGAGGAGCTTACTGACTCCACTCTGACAGGACAGGCCTCACTCTGAGCCCTCCTTCTCTCCCTAGAGAAACAGAATGATGTCCTTGTTGTCATGAACGAGTTGGGAGTCCTGTTACCTGTCGACCTTGTTTCACCTAGAAGACTCCGAGGTCTTGAAAACCCAAGACTGAGTCTCCTCAGCGTTGAGCCCTTAGGTGTGAGCCAGACGGAGAATAATTCGAGGTTGGAAACAGAAAACACCTTTAACAGAACCATAGGAATGTGGGATTCTTCTCCTTCTTCGTCTGTGCCCAGACTTCTCCCATCTAGCCCGGGCTCCCACGCCTTCCGCGCTGGACCCTGAGGGGCCTCACCCATCGCTCCTGACTCAGGGGCTCAGGAACCCCGTCCCCCGGCCTGCCCGCCTCTGCGCACACTCCAGTCTCGGGGTCCTGCTTCCACTGAGAACAAGAAGGGGCCCTTCAAGTCCCCGACGCTCTGCCTCAGGTCGGTTTGGGGGAGGCACCATCCCACGTGCGGACGGGCGGCTTTGGGTCTTGGGCCGCGGTCGGCCGCCATGAACGTCCGTTGCCCCCGGAAGTGTGTCGGGTATCGTGCAGCACCGCGCCGGCTTCGCGCGGAGCGCCCTGGGACCCTCACCATGCGGAGTGCGCTGGGACCCTCCCTGCAGCCTCCCGGGGACGACCTCGAGCGGCCGTTCCCTCCGCGGGGAGCAGGACCACACCGAGGTCAGGAGGACTGAAATCGGGTGGAGGCAGAGCGGGGCCCGCCACCGCGCGTGTCCCGTCCCGCAGCCCCCTCGCTCCCTCAGAAGCAGCCTCAGACTCCTCTGGGATGTCGTGTGGAAAGATGACGCTGGACCGAGGCTTCGGAACCCGGGCTCCGGTCCCAGCTCCGCCTCCGACTACAGGTCACGTCCTTTCGCGGCGCCTCTGCGCCCTCGTCGGCGAGATGCCAGAGCTGGGTGAGCTGACCCCCAGGGCCCCCCGGTTCTGAGGCGCGTGACTCCAGGCGCTTCCGAGAGGCGCGCGGGCCGACGCAGAGCGGGTACCGCGGGAGGACGGCCGCTCGCCTGGTCCTCGGGCTCCGTGCTGGGGTCCCCCGACCCGAGACCCCGTCCTCCCGGGCCCTCAGCTTCACTCACCTCCTCTCCCTCCTGTGCGCAGCGGGGCCTGAGGAGCCTCTCCTTCGTCCTCCAGGGCCTGTTCCTGGAGGCGCCCCGACTGCCCGCCGTGTTCCCATCACCGGGCGCTAGCGAACCAGAGAAATCACTGAATGGGCACCTGCGGACGCGCGGCGCCTCCTGGCAGGGACCCAAGGGCCAGCGTCTGGCGCCCGGGGCCTCTGTACCCGGGCCTGGCTCACTGGCAGAGACTGGAGGGGACGCGAGGCTGCAAAATGTGTGGTACTCGTCACTGCCCCTGCCTCAGCAAGCTCAGGGAGCCAGTCACCGCCGACCCCCAAGAGCTGAGCTGCTGGGCGAGTGGAGGGTGTCGGAGGGTCCGAGTGCTGCTGCAGAGCCAGGAACACTGAGGACAGGACATAGAAGGAGGAGAACAGCTCTCTGTGACACGGCCTTAGGGCTCAGATGGTCAGATCCCCCTACAGAAGGGAGGAAATCAAGAGGAAATAGGGCGGCATGCCAGCAAGAAAAAGAGAGAAAACCTGTCTGGGGAGACAACACAGTAAGTCATACCTAGACCTGCGCTTTAACCATCGCATCAGCGGGGAAGTAGTGGGCAGGGGCGGGGTAGCAACAAATTCAGCTGAGAAGAGGCAAGAGTCTTGGGGTCTGCACTATCTTGGTCTGCAGAGGGTGCTTCATCAGATGTATTTGAAATAGACAAAAATTTGTTTAGGTTGAAAACAACAAAAATCATTTGGGAATAAATGTGTAGATCACAATAAACTGTGGAAAATTCTGAAAGAAATGGGAATACCAGACCACCTGATCTGCCTCTTGAGAAATTTGTATGCAGGTCAGGAAGCAACAGTTAGAACTGGACATGGACCAACAGACTGGTTCCAAATAGGAAAAGGAGTACGTCAAGGCTGTATATTGTCACCCTGCTTATTTAACTTCTATGCAGAGTACATCATGAGAAACGCTGGACTGGAAGAAACACAAGTTGGAATCAAGATTGCTGGGAGAAATATCAATAACCTCAGATATGCAGATGACCCCACCCTTATGGCAGAAAGTGAAGAGGAACTCAAAAGCCTCTTGATGAAAGTGAAAGTGGAGAGTGAAAAGGTTGGCTTAAAGCTCAACATTCAGAAAACGAAGATCATGGCATCCGGTCCCATCACTACATGGGAAATAGATGGGGAAACAGTGTCAGACTTTATTTTTCTGGGCTCCAAAATCACTGCAGATGGTGACTGCAGCCATGAAATTAAAAGACGCTTACTCCTTGGAAGGAAAGTTAGGACCAACCTAGATAGCATATTCAAAAGCAGAGACATCACTTTGCCAACAAAGGTTCACCTAGTCAAGGCTATGGTCTTTTCTGTGGTCATGTATGGATGTGAGAGCTGGACTGTGAAGAAGGCTGAGTGCCGAAGAATTGATGCTTTTGAACTGTGGTGTTGGAGAAGACTCTTGAGAGTCCCTTGGACTGCAAGGAGATCCAACCAGTCCATTCTGAAGGAGATCAGCCCTGGGATTTCTTTGGAAGGAATGATGCTAAAGCTGAAACTCCAGTATTTTGGCCACCTCATGCGAAGAGTTGACTCATTGGAGAAGACTCTGATGCTGGGAGGGATTGGGGGCAGGAGGAGAAGGGGACGACAGAGGATGAGATGGCTGGATGGCATCACTGACTCGATGGATGTGAGTCTGAGTGACCTGCGGGAGTTGGTGATGGACAGAGAGGCCTGGCATGCTGCAATTCATGGGGTCGCAAAGAGTCGGACATGACTGAGCGACTGATCTGATCTGATCTGATCTGATTATTAAGTGTCCATAAAAGGAAATAGCACAATATTGCTTAATTTCACTTTTTAAATCTTTTCTTATTTTCTGATTTCTCTTCTGGTTATTATTCAGAACTCTAGACATTTCCTCCATGAAAAAGTGTCATTACTGAGTCTTAGGATTAACTGAGAAAACACCAATTTTAGAGTCAGGAAACTGGGGCTGTGGCTCCAGAGATGCCACTTGCCTCTGGACCCCTGGGAAGTACCCTCTCTTTTCTGGACCTTAGTTTTCTCATCTGGAAAATGCGATGATCACTTAGGTCCCTCCAACTCTGAGATGCTACAGCATCGGAGCCCAGGGCTTGCACCTGCTGACACTAGGCTCTGATGAATGGTTTCTTAGCAAAAAGATACTTCCTGCACTAAGTAAAAGCCAAATTACCTGCCTCTGGGGAAAATATGTTTGTCCCTCCTGCTTAATAAAAGGAAGTAAGTTACTCAGAAGGTAGGCTTATCCACCTGCTTCATGTTACACGAGTATAGTAATCTAACATCCTTAAAGTTTCTAGGCAAAACACAGCCACTATGGAGAATAGTATGGAGATTCCTCAAAAAACTGGGAATAGAACTGCCTTATGATCCAGCAATCCCACAGCTGGGCATACACACTGAGAAAACCAGAATTGAAAGAGACACGTGTACCCCAATGTTCATAGCAGCACTGTTTACAATAGCCAGGACGTGGAAGCAACCTAGATGTCCAACCACAGATGAATGGATAAGAAAGCTGTGGTACATATACACAATGGAGTATTACTCAGCCATTAAAAAGAATACATTTAAATCAGTTCTAAGGAGGTGGATGGAACTGGAGCCTATTATACAGAGTGAAGTAAGCCAGAAAGATAACCACAAATACAGTATACTAATGCATATATATGGAAGTTAGAAAGAGGGTAAAAATAACCCTGTTTACGAGACAGCAAAAGAAACACTGATGTATAGAACAGACTTTTGGACTCTGGGACCGGGAGAGGGTGGGATGATTTGGGGGAATAGCATTGAAATATGTATAATATCATATCTGAAACGAGTCGCCAGTCCAGGTACGATGCCCGATAACAGATGCCTGGGGCTGGCGCACTGGGACGATCCGGAGGGATAGTAGGGGGAGGGGGGGGAGGAGGGGGGTTCAGGATGGGGAGCACGTGTATACTGGTGGCGGATCCATCTCGATGTATGGTAAAAGCAATACGATATTGTAAAGTTAAGCAAAATAAAAAATAATAATAAAAAAGTAGAGTAATCATAAGAGACAATGACATGAAGTGAGTCTTAAAGGATGGGCTTATAGGATGGACAGAGAGAAAAGGATAGGGTTGGCAGCAGGAGCAGAGAAACCAAAGCATGAGGATTAATGGTGTGCACTGGGGAGACTGAGATGGACAAGAGAGTGGCTCCAAGGAGAACTTCTGGAATCAGACAAACTTGGGTTGGAGTCTCAACGTTACAACTTTTATGAATTTTATTTAATGTAGCTGAGCCTTGGTTTCTTATCTATAAAATGAGAATAAGCTATATGCATGTGATAGAGTTGTTGTGAGAGCTAGATTCATTCAGGCATCAAGAAATATTTACTGAGAGCCCTCCATGGGCCAGGCACTTGGCTGGACAGTGTGGGTACAGGAGTAAATCCATGACAATGGTGGCCTGGCTCCTTACGGAGCTGACAGTCAACTGGGAATGAAGCGTATGCTTAGCATATGGCAAGTGCTCAACAAATGACCTAAATAATCATGTAAATAACAAATAATAACAACAGGCTAGATAGTCTTGCATGTTCAGGGCATGAGAATTATGGGAATTATTGTCTGAGCTGCAGTACAGAGGAAAGGGATAGGAAGATGAGGAAGCTGGAAAAATATAAAGAGGACAGAGATAGAGCTTGAAAGGCTTTGTATAAGATACCATGGAGTTTGGCATTGGAGAGGGCGCGGAGCCCAGGAGGAGTAACAAAAACGAAAGAAATTTTAAGTGTGCATGTGTTTTGTGTGTGGTGGGAGTGGGAGAAGGAATAAATTTAGAGTCACTCTATAGAAAATAAAATTACAGTTACCAAAGGGGAAAGGCAGGGGAGAGGAATAAATTAGGAATATGGGATTAATAGATACACACTACTATATACAATATACAACAAGGATTTACTGTATAGGACAGGGAACTATATTCAATATCTTATAACAATCTATAATGGGACAATAATCTGAAATATATATGTATATAAGTATGTATAACTGAATCACTTTGCTGTACACCTGGACTTTGTAAATATCCTTCAATAAAAAAATTTGCATCACTAAAAAAAAAAAACACTTAAGTGAGAGGAATTACACAAAAATAGTAAACAGTCAGATGGTCCCTTCGGGCATCACCTGGTTCTCAGTTTCTAGCACTCTCCTGGCCCCCTTTCCAGGAACAGGGCAGCTTGGCTCAGCACCATTCTTCCTGAGACCCATTTCCTCTGCTCCCACGATTTCCAGTTACTTAGCCAGAATCAGGTACAAAATGAACACAATGTGCTCCCAGAATGCCAGGGGCTTTCAGCTCAATCAAACAGATCCTCACTGTAACAGTTCATCACTATTCATTGCAGTGAGGAGGAGGGGTCTTAAAGGAAGGAACGGCTGTTCCTGTTCCTATGGTGTGGGGGTGGGAGCAGGGCGAGAGGTTGAGAAAACTTTGCTGTGAGGTCAGTTTTTGATTTATGGTCTAAGGGTTGAGTCAGTATTTATGAGGCAGACACACACACAGTGGTGAAGCCAGTCCTGGAAAAAGGAAGATCATAGGCAAAGATAGAAAGGTGTAGATTTCAATGTGAATTTGGGAAGTCATGTGTCCTTTGGCTAAAGAAAAAGGAAACACTGTAGGATATGTAGACTCAGGTTTGGATATTTGAATTTGTCTTTTAGGCAAAGAGAAGAAAGTGAAGGACTTTAAATGAGAAAAGAACACTGTCAAGTTTGTAATCTGGAAATAACTCGGTAGCTATATACAGACTGGATTCAGGAAGCAAAGGTTAAGGACTGTTATAATTCCACCATATATAAAACAGCTAGCTGGTGGGAAGCTGCTGTATAGCACAGGAAGCTCAGCTTCAGGAAGGAGAAGAGATGTGCGAACTTGACCATCACATGAGGGACCACACTGGTAGGAAGCAGTCTGCTTAGGAGGCAGCAGTTGTGAATCTGGTTATGAGAATGTGGAGGGTCCATTTGTGTTATTCTCATTGGTTACCCATTGAAAGAAGGGATTCACAGTAACAATCATGCATCATAGGGAGAAATCCCTGTAGCCTGGAACCCAATTCTGTCTACCCCCCACTGCAAAACCTCTTTAAAGTAGATCGTGCAGGGACAGCCCTGGTGGTCCAGTGGTTAAGACTCTGAGCTCCCAATGCTGGGGGCATAGGTTCAATCTCTGGTCAGGGAACTAGATCCCACATGCCACAGCTAAGAGTTCACATGTCACAACTAAAGATTTTGCATGCAATAGCTAAGAGCCGGCACTAATTAAAAAACAAACAAACAAGAATCAGTATAAAGCAAGCAGTTAAATACAATAAATTAAGAAAAATAGTGCAGGAATATTTCACCTGGACAAAGATGCTGCTGCTGCTACTGCTGCTAAGTTGCTTCAGTCGTGTCCGACTCTGTGCAACTCCAGAGATGGCAGCCCACAAGGCTCCCCCGTCCCTGGGATTTCCCAGGCAAGAACACTGGAGTGGGTTGCCATTTCCTTCTCCAATGCGTGAACGTGAAGTCGCTCAGTCGTGTCCAACTCTTAGGGACCCCATGGACTGCAGCCTACCAGGCTCCTCTGTCCATGGGATTTTCCAGGCAAAGATGAGTCATCATCAAACAGAAACCATTCAGAATCTCTCCAAAGATGCTGAAAGAAAAAGGAGGTGGTGGGGACCCGGGGAAGGGGGGCAGGGAGAAGAGACAGGAAGGTGTGCAGGGAGCTTGGAGAGAATCACACGCCACATGTGGACACAGATGTAGACACACCTGGGGGCCACAACTGGGGAAGTTCACTTCTGGTTGCTTTGATTTTCTTTGAAAACCTGGCATGACGTCTCTCAGCTGAGAGTGGGCACAGGGAGCTGACGGGAGCTTTGGAGGAGAAGGTGCCGTGTGAAGCAGTTGTGGGGAGTGAAGGCAAGTGGAGGGGAAGGAGGTGTCCAAGCAGGGCCAGTGGGGAGACAGGACCCGCTGTGCATGAGGCGTCCTGAAAACAGGCTGAATCCAGGGGCGTGCGAAGGGGCTTAGTAGCATCAGGTCAAGGATTCTAGGTTCTTCATCTACAAAGGGTTGAGCCAGAAAGACAGGAGGTGGAAGTCGAGAGCGGTTGCTTAAAACTGAGATTACAGAGGGTTCGCAGGTCCTGGCTGAGAGGGTTTTGTTTGTGTGTGTTCCCTTCTTGACACCAACTGTGTGTCCAGGGCTTCAGCTCAGTTCTGACACTAACCACCCCAGAAGGAGGGGCAGCCTCACAGGTATGATCCCAGACCCACAAGACTGTTCCCACCTCAAATGCCAACTCTTCGGTCCCCAGCTCCCCCACACTTCTGCCCAACTTGCCTCCAAACTCAGGAATCCCAGTACCTCCCCCTTCAGGTTGTATGATTTGCTAGACTGACTCACAGAACTCCAGAAAACGCCAGGGGAAGGGGCCAGGCCACGGCCCCCTCCCCAGGCTCCTTTGTTTTAGAAACCTTGGTTGGTTTCTGTAACTGGCCATTTGGGCTCCACGGTTTTTTGTTTCTATTCCCAGACTTTAAATTCTTGCTCTGCTGTTTTAAATTCACCAATAACAAGTGAGCCCCAAACCTAGGCCCCCATCCTTGCTGTTGTTGTTTAGTTGCGAAGTCTTGTCCTACTCTTTTGCGACCCCATGGACTATAGCCCAACAGGCTTCTTGGGCTATGAGATACTCCAGGCAAGAACACTGGGGTGGGTTGCCATTTCCTTCTTCAGGGGATCTTAGACCTGAATAAAAGTAAAACTCCAGGCTTCTGCCCCACGTGCTCTCTCTCTCTGCCTGACACCATGGCTCCAGGTGTGCTATGTAATTTCTAGGTCTGGTGAGCAAAAAGCCTCTTTTTTTTTTTTTTTTTTAGAACTCCCTTATGGTTGTAGTTGAGAGCATCTTGCAGTCATAAGACCCACAAAGGGCAGTTTGACCACAACCAGTGATTGATAGGGTGAGATCGGCAGAAAACAGTGCAAGACATCCTGGGCTTCCCCTTGCCACCTTGGTGATGGCCAGCTCCTGCTTCAGAGGCCACACGTGTGACCTGAGTCAAGTAAATGACCAAACCCTTCTTTGTTCTCAGTGTTGACTCTTTAGTCACAGATTCAACAGACTTTATTGAGTCCCTGTAATGAGCCAAACACAGGTAAGTTCATGGTCCCTTCCTTCTCCCAGGAGACTAATGCTCACCATCCAGTGAAAATCAGGGGTAAATAGCATTTAAAAATAAACTACAATGAAACTAGTTCCAAACTGGGCAAGGAGTATGTCAAGGCTTTATATTTCACCCTGCTTATTTAACTTATATGCAGAGTACATCATGCAAAATGCCAGGCTGGATGAAGCACAAGCTGGAATCAAGATTGCAGGCAGAAATATCAATAACCTCAGACAGGCAGATGACACCACCCTTATGGCAGAAAGTGAATAAGAACCAAAGAGCCTCTGATGAAAGTGAAAGAGGAGATTCAAAAAGTTGGCTTAAAGCTTAACATTCAGAAAACTATGATCTTGGCATCTGGTCCCATCACTTCATGGCAAATAAATGGGGAAACAGTGGAAACAGTGACAGACTTTATTTGGGGGGCTCCAAAATCACTGAAGATGGTGACTGCAGCCATGAAATTAAAAGATACTTGCTCCTTGGAAGAAAAGTTATGACCAACCTAGACAGCATATTCAAAAGCGGAGACATTACTTTGCCAACAAAGTTCCGTCTAGTCAAGGCTATGGTTTTTCCAGTAGTCATATATGGATGTGAGAGTTGGACTATAAAGAAAGCTGAGTGCTAATTGATGCTTTTGAACTGTGGTGTTGGAGAAGACTCTTGAGAGTCCCTTGGACTGCAAGGAGATCCAACCAGTCCATCCTAAAGGAAATCAGTCTTGAATATTCATTGGAAGGACTGTTGCTGAAGCTGAAGCTCCATCTTTGGGCACCTGATGCGAAGAACTGACTCATTTGAAAAGACCCTGATGCTGGGCAAGATTGAAGGCAGGAGGAGAAGGGGACGATAGAGGATGAGATGGTTGGATGGCATCACCAACTCAGTGGACGTGAGTTTGAGAAAGCTCTAGGAGTTGGTGATGGACAGGGAAGCCTGGTGTGCTGTAGTCCACGGAGTCGCAAAGAGTCAGACACAACTGAGCGACTGAACTGAACAATGAAAAGCTATGTGAGTTGAGAACTACTGGCACTAAACTAGCTTCCTTGGTGGCTCAGAAAGTAAAGAATCTGCCTGAAAAACATGAGAACTATGGAAATGTATCAGAACTATTGAAATACAAAGCTGGGTATTCTTACACTGCTAAGAAGGTGTCCTGACCTCACCACCCAGATTCCACAGAGTTCTGCAGGCAGGATGAGCAGGAGAGTGTTGAGAGGAGGAGGGGAGGGGTCAGGGTAACTTGGGGCTGGATGGAGCCGTCCCATAGCTTGACAGGGATGCGGGTTCCAGCTGAACACTCAGGATCTGTGCTTCTCACTCTATGCAAACTCTGCTTCAATTAAAAATTAGCAAAGACAAAATGCAGGCTTTGTAATTTTATTTAAAAAGTCCGTTAGGTCTAGAAATTAAAAATGAATAAATGGGCCAGGGAGAAGGGATGGAGGATCACCTCTGGCCTAGTTCTCTAGTGATTTAGTTAACTTCCCAAAGTGCACCACAGACCTGAGCTTCTGTCTCTTCGTGGCCCAGGACTGTTAGGTCAAGCGGGGACCATCTTTGGGATCTTGGCTTCAGCATCATCAGCCGGGTCTCACTGGAGAAGAAAGGCCGTCCAGTTGGGAGGACTTCCTGCTTCCCGGGGGCATGAAGGAGCCTATATCCAGGAAGGGCCTGGTGTAACTCCAGACACAGGAGCACCCCGAGCGAAGGTGTGGAGGAGAAAGTAGTGTGTTGTCTCCACTTGCCGGACCAGATGCAGCCAGAGGTGATGATGCTCGTCCCTGGCATTGCCCCACGACAGCCGGATTGGAGTGGGAGGAGACACAGGAGCCCCGGCAAGGTAGACTTCCCTCGGGGCACCCCAGTCTCTGCCTGAGCCAGACACACCTGTGCAAACAGAGCTGTGTACTCCCCTCCCCACCGCGCCGTCTCACCAGAGACTTAACTCCTGTCGGCCGAATGCTGAAATGGAGCATAACTTTATAGTCCTTCCACCCACCTCGATGTCCTCCGCCTGCCTCTTGTCTGTGGAACATTTTAGTCAAAGAATACGTTTAATCAGAGAAATGAGAGCATGCAGAAACAAAGGGAAAACAGTCAAAGGAGACCAAATAATATTAATGTAGTCATTAAGCAGGGTCAAGGACCTTTTGTTTTTCCTCAAGGGATACAGATAATACTCTGAGCCGTTCTTGTGAGCTGTCTTATAGACACTGAAACTCCACCAGGTGGGAGAAGTTAACTATATGATGACCAGAGTGTAGCCGTGACATAAGTGGCCAGAATTCTGAGAACTGGCCTCAAAGAAATGGGAGTGAACAAACCCTGTAACTGAAAGTTAAGTGTACTTAAAACAATCCAGATGACCACCGATGGTCAGTGTGAAGCTGATTGTCAGAGCTGACTGTGCTGTTTCTGCATGTAGCGCCTTCCTTCTGTCTATAAAAGCTCTGGCCCCACTGACTGTCAGTGATGGGAGGGTCGGCCTTTGGACAAAGGTCCACCCTCCCACTGCCCCCCACTTGCCAGCATCTGATATAAAGCAAACTTTCCTTTTCACCAACCTGGCCTGTTTATTGGATTTCCAGTGGCGAGCAGCCAGACCCCACCTTTTGGTAACAACACTTTCATGTGCCCAGACGTAGCAGTGGGCAAGCAGGGAAGGCTGTCTCCCAGAAAGGATGGGGTGATCACAACCTATGATACTGACTTTTCTGCTGAGCTATTTAAAAGATTCTGTCCCATATACCACCTCATTTCCTTCTCTAGACAAACCCGCCAGAGACACATACAAATTCCTGTTCTATAAAGGAGGCTTGTGAAGCGCAAATGCTTTCCTGATGTGACAGAGCCTCTGAGTGTGAAATAGGACGCAGGACACAGGTGTCCAGACTCAAGACCAGGGGGTAGGGATGACATATCTAAGAGATCACAAATGCTGTCCATCTCAAAGCTTCTAACTGCTGGAAACCCACACTGCGAGGAAAAGGGGAGAAGACAGAGAAGAGTGAACCTGAGAAGCTCCTTGTGGTGCTTCTTACATATGGATGTGGCTGGGCCTTGCTGGATATTTGGCCAAACGTCATTCTGGATGTTCCTGTGAGGATGTTGGGAAATGAGACCTACATTTAAATCAGTGGACTTTGGTAAAAATTACCTCTGCGTGACATGGGTGGGCCTCATCCAATCAGTTGAAGGCCTGAACAAAGACTGACTTCCCCCCAAAGAGAAGGAATTGCGCCTGCAGCCAGCCTTCAGAATTGAACTCTGACATCAGCTCCTCCCTAAGTCCTGCTGGTCTATCACACTGGATGAACTCACCAAACTTTCATAAATGGTACTAGTGGTAAAGAACCCACCTGCTAATGCAGGAGACATAAGAGATGTGGGTTTGATCCCTGTCAGGAACCTCTGGAGGAGGAAATGGCAACCCACTCCAGTATTCTTGCCTGGAGAATCCCATGGACAGAGGAGCCTGGTGGGCTACAGTCCATGGGATTGTAAAGAGTCAGACACGACTGAAGTGACTTAGCACAAATGCAAGCTTCCACAATGGTATGAGCCGGTTCCTTAAAGAAATGGGTTTTTTCTCTGGAGAACCCTGGCAGATTCACAAACAGATCTGAACAAATGAGGGGGAGGAAGATGGGAGGCCCCCTCAGAGAGCCCCACAGGGATGGGCTGTGGCGGTCTAGGCTCTGGAGGAACTTTTCCTGGGTCCCAGAATCTTCTGAGAGCTAACCCCCTCTCACACACACACACATAAGACAGTCCTAGAAAATTTCTAAGTCTCTTCACTGAAACTTGGCCACAGGCTGTAGCTGAGGTGGGGTTAGCATGATGTGGACCATTTGGTTCTGCAACCCTGCACACAACTAACACACAGAGACACAGCTGGTGGGGGAAACAGAAGCTAAGAGACACAGCAAGGGCAACCCCAAATGCTAGGGCTGGGAAGCCGGGAGTGGGGGTTGGGGGTGAGCAGAGGACGGGGGAGTCGGGGAGGCTCAGGGAGCAGCCACTCCCAGGGGGGCAGGGCTCAGGGAAGAGCTTCCGTGGAGACCCGGGGTGATGATGGCGGGTCGCTGGGAAGCCCTGCCGACCGGCAGCCACGTGGTTTCCATTGCTTCCTTCCTCCCATGGTCCATCAGAAGAGACCTCCACTCCCGAGCCTCTCTGAGCAGAGTGGACAGAGCTCCCATTTCTAAGGTCTTACCTCCCGCCTGAAGCTGCAGGGTAAAATAAATGAGGTGGTACAAGTAGCTCACTGGAACCACCGTCTACACAAGCTTGGAGCTGGGTTACCTCTCCTTTGCAGTTTCCTCTCCACAAGATGAGACAGGCTGAGGATATAGAAAGAGGGTGAGAAAGAGGAGGGGAGGGAAAGGGAGGGAAGCAAAAGGAGCCAGAGCGATGGAAACCTGCTCACAGAACCTGCATCACTGCCCCTGAAACGTGCAGGAAATTAACAGGAAAGCTCCAAGGGACTGGGATCTTCAGCAGGAACTAAAGCAAGGGGCATCATTCAGGAACATGCAGCTCCAGGAGAGAACAGGAATCTTACCGAGGTCAGGGGAGTTGTTTACCTGAGTATATTCAGGGTTACAATATTATCCACATTTGACATATGGGGGGACAACTTTTATTTTTGTATTACAAGCTTCAAGAAAGATTGGACCAACTCTTAGCTGATGAAAATATGTAGCAAGTTGAATGAATTCTTGGCAAGCATCCCCAGGAATCTTTGGGTAGAAAAGGAGAGGACTGTAAGTGTGGGGCTTTCATGTTTATCAAAAGGAATGGAATCTAAAAAAGAGTACAAATGAACTAATTTACAAAATGGAAAGAGTCACAGATGTGGAAGATAGGCTTATGGTTACCAGGCTGTCATGGGGGTGAGGGAGGGACGGTCTAGGAGACTGGGACTAACATATACACACTACACACTGCATATACAAGCTGCTGCTGCTGCTAAGTCGCTTCAGTCATGTCCGACTCTGTGTGACCCCATAGATGGCAGCCCACCAGGCTCCCCCGTCCCTGGGATTCTCCAGGCAAGAACACTGGAGTGGGTTGCCATTTCCTTCTCCAATGCATGAAAGTGAAAAGTGAAAGTGAAGTTGCTTAGTCGTGTCCGACTCTTAGCGACCCCAAGGACTGCAGCCTACCAGGCTCCTCCATCTATGGGATTTTCCAGGCAAGAGTACTGGAGTCGGGTGCCATTGCCTTCTCTGCATATACAAGCTACCCATTACATATACATACTACATATACACACTGCACACTACATATACACACTACTCTATGGAAAATAGATAACTAATAATAACCTGCTGCACAGCACACGGAACTCTATAGGCCAACTCTCCTCAATACTCTATGATGGCCTATAGACGAAGGCATCTAAGAGTGGATATATGTATATGTATAACCGATACATTTTGCTATATTCCTGAGGCTAACACAACATTATAAATCAACTATACTCCAAAAATAATTTAAAAACTAAAAACGTTAAAAAAAAAAAAAAAAAAAAAAAAAATAAAATAAAAGCGGGGCAGGCAGTTTTCTTAAGATAAAGGCAAACTCTGGGAGGCGGAGTGCGCGCAAGTTTCTGTCCGACCACTAGAGGGCGGCAGCTCGCCCCATCCTGCGCCTGGACCTCCCCGGCCCGGCAGCTCCCTGGCTTGTGTAAGTGGTCCTTCTAGGCACCCTGCCAGGGATCCCAGGTTGTTTTTGCTTTTGTTTTTTTAACCACTACACTCTTTTAAAAGAGAAAGTCGTTTCCGAGAAAACAAATAAATCTAAGTCCCAGAAAGAAACCCAAGTTGGTCAAAATATACACACGGAGCTGGCAACTCTCACCCCATCTCCCTTGTGCTCAGAACTGGGTTCTGCCCATCACCTCAACTCACCCCCCCACCCCCACCCCACGCAACCACATCCTTCAGAGCAACGCTTCCCAAATGTTTCCTGGTGAAAACTTTTATTATGTTTGTGTATGCCAGCCTGTGCATTTTTAAAAGATGTACAAATTATTAGTCCTATTTTTATTATTAGATTCAACAAACATTTCATTTCAATAAACATAGTCGGAACAAACCACACAGAATAAAAAGGGAAATGAACCGCATGCATTGTCCATTGGAGGTGTGCTTACAGGCACTGAACACAGACAATCGCTGTTCTGTTTGGTCTTTCTGCCCTTCCTTAATGGATACTTAACAGAAATTACATGCGTAACACGATTACCCCATAGGAGAGGCCTGTGACCATGCTGCGACAACACTGTCTCCTCAAGTTAGTTTGCCCTTCGCTTGTCACCACCAAACCGGGGTGGTGACGCTGCCACCTGCAGGCAGTACTGTGTATAACATCTAAACTATTTCTGTGCTTTGCTTCAGTGACTCTTAATGAGGCAAAACAGTCTCATCTGGATAGCCACAGAAACGAAAGAAGGAATATTAAAAACAAACTCTTCAAGGAACTCAGAATCTATTTTTAGCTTTTGTGCAAAACGAAGGAAATGATTCTATGTTTTCAGATTTTGTCTTCCTCCCTTCCTCAGTTCCAACAAGCAATGGTTTCATGCAGATTATTCTTCCATGAAAGAAACACTCTGGATCTGCACTTCCTACATATGGACTTTCTTTGAAGGAATTTCGAATGTGAGCATTCTACCTCCGCCAGAAGCTGTTCAGTGATCCCTGTTTGCTGCTGGGCGGGTAACTTGTGGCACACGCCGCCAGGGTCTGCAGAACTCTGTCCTGCAAGCCTGTAACTTTCCTCTCTGCCCTTCGGTCTCATGACTTTATCACCCGAAAGTGTTAAGGTCGTTGAGAACATTGCCTGAACCAGGAAGAAGCAGTTCTGGCTGGTCAATGGGCAGTTGTAAAATACTGTGACTAAAATTGTTTTTTAACTCAGAGAAAAGTGAAGTGTCGCTGATTAAACATTTTCGACAGTACTTTTCCTGTGATTCACATGCAGTGACAGCTATTCATGATCTTTGAGATTCTCAGATTGTAAAAATCATCATCTCAAATTTACCACACTGGTCTTGATGAGGCTGCATCTCTAGTGAAATAATGCAGATTTTCCTGAAGGGAGAGGGGACCCCACCTCCTTTCAGAGAGGAGGAAGGAGTGGGTCCTTCTGCCACTTCGGACAGGCCAGCGTCACCTCTCAGGGAGCTGAAAGGGAGAGTGCGACTCTCGGCCATTGAGGAAAGAGGAATCATTCAGTTAATGTAAGAAAAATGCCACTATTAACTCTGGAAAGTGATGTCAGGTTGACTTGTTTCTCTGATCTGAGGACCATATACATAAGCAAACATACATGATTCCAGAGCACAAGGCAGATTTCGCCACTAAATAACCTCTCTTGAGAGTTTCTTGGCTTCTGCTCTTTTTACCTTCTTTAAAAAGAAAATTTCAAACTCTGTCATCATTTTGCTTTTCCACCTGCCTGCATAAAATTCGTAAGATGTGTTTTCTGGATTTGGCTTCTGTTGGTTGTTTTTTTTTTTTTTTTTTTGGCTAAGCAAAGTTTTCTAAATCACTTAGTTCATTTGACCTTGATGTGGCCTTTTAAGCCATCAACAAACCTGAGGTCTGTTGGCACGCCCTCCACCTGAAGGCGGAGAAGTAGCAGAACTGTTTCTGAAACCGCATTCCTGCTCCTGAGACACCTTTGTTCAGTGACCAACTCTCAGGCGCACTGCGGGAGCTCAGAAAACACTGGCTGAATTGTACCGGAAAGAGTCAAGGGATAACAGTCTGGACAATTTTATTTCTACCTCTTATAAAATGTGTGGTGCATGTCTGTGTGGTGTGCGTGTGCACATGCAGGCATGTGTGTGCACCTGTGTGTGCCCCTCCGTGGGAGAGCAAGCCTCACTGGGAACTAGAAATGAGATGACTCTGGCCCCCAGGCGCGCACAGAGCTGCTGCCTCATCCTGTGCAGGCCTCAGGCTCCGTCCTCAGACACTTTCCCCACCTGCCCTCTGAAGTACCCCCTTCATCCTTCCTGGTGCCTCCTTTTCCTCATGAGCTGATTCATTCATACAAACACTCATACACGTGTGTGTACTGTTTGTATTTCTTGTCCATCTCCCCCTCATCCACTGAAGTAAAAGTTCTAGCATCAAGGACCCCGCAGTCCTTGAATCGTCCGAGTCGAATCAGAGAGACAGAGTCAGCACCTGTCCAAACAGCAGGCCCTGCAGGGGTGTCCCCAGCTGGGCTGTAGCCCACAACCCCAGCCTCAGCTCCTTTGCAAGCCTGGACGTGGGGGTGTGAGAGGCCTCGCTCATGGGAGTCCGAGAAGGCCCCCCATCTTCCTAGAGTCACAGTCTCCAGACTTTGGGCCCCAAATCTCACACTAGCTCTCCACGGTGGCAAGCTGACCTAGGCCGACGTGTGAAGGGACAGTGTGACTGTGCCCTTGGAGAGACCAGCACGTCTACCATGGCCGACCCCAGAGCAAGAGGGTCCCAGACACACAGCAGATGAGCAGTCACCCTGTGGGAGGAACGGAGCACCCCATAGGGACAGGTGATATTTAGATCCAAGTGCACTGGGAAACTGAAACCTCCAACAACTCAAAATGGTGTTGGCTATTTAAGAGTAATTTAGGGCACATTTATTCTTAACAGAAAGCTTCTTGCGCCGGCCCTGGAGTGCCTCCCCCGGTGATTGCTTGTGAAACTGGTGATGACTCAGAACTTCAGAGCAGAGGCCGGCATCCCTGGCCCGTATCTCTCTCTCCTGCGCAGACCCTGTTTACCCCGCTCACCCCCCGCAGGTGTCAGACCGCAGGGCTGGATCACCTCACGGCCCCGCCCAGGACTAGAGGCTCCGCAGTTCTTGCCTGATGAGTAACCCAAGCGTGGTCCGCTCTCCTGCCAATTATCTTTGATAAGATCAAGCCCACAGCATACCAGTTTTTTCCACTGATTTCACGATAAATGCTCGTTCCTGGAACCCAGGCCCACGGCAGGTGATGTGGTCATAGCAACAACAGGAGCAGGATGATAAGCACTAGGGCAGAAAGGTCTGACCATCTCTCTCCTAGGTTCTCAGCCTTGGCACTGCAGACCCTTTGGGAGGACGGTCCTTGGTCCAGAGGGCTGTTTCCGGCACCGGATGATACCCAGATGCTTAGCCAGCCTCCATGTACCAGATGCCATGGCCACTTCACTGTGGTTAGGAAAAACACCAGAAATTTCCCCAGAAATTTCTGAACATCGCCCTGGTCAGGAACAGAGGGACGGGTGGCAGGGGGATGCCAGGACCAACCAGCCCATCGAGCTTTTCTGGAAACACAAGCTCTGAGGGGGAGAGGAAACATCAGGGCTGCCTGGAGGAAAACCTCAGCAGACTCAGAATGCCGTGGTGCATCCACCCCAAGGGCGAGACTTCAGATGGCAGCTTTGGGCGCTCCCAATTATAATCCCAGGCCTCCCACTGATAGCATCATCAGTTTGCACACAAAAATGCAGCTCTGGCTTAACTTTAACCTTTACAAGGCTGTTTGTTTCATCTTGTGAGTTGTTTTCTGGACCCTGGCGGGTGGACAGGTCTCCAGGGGCTTGAGAAAATTCCAAGACCCACTCCCTCTCTTAGCGAACGTGCTGCTGGACTTGCTGACGACAGCCGGTGTGTTTGCGAGCAGGCATGTAGTCCAGGCAGACCAGACATCAGTCAGAGGCCTGCTCTCCTGCTTCCGGCAGGGTGTAGTCCGGGCAGACAAATCAGTCAGAGGCCTGCTCTCCTGCTTCTGAAGCCCAAACAAGACTCCATTTTCACTTCTCTAAAAGAGCAGCGATTCCGTTTTAAATGCGTGTGTGGGGGTGCACTGTGTGTGCTCACTCAGTCGTGTCCATCTCCGTGACCCCATGGACTGTAGCCCGCCAGGCTCCTCTGTCCGTGGGGTTCTCCAGGCAAGAGTTCTGGAGTTGGTGGCCATTTTCCTCCTCCAGGGGATCTTCCCGACCCAGGGATGGAAATTAGCTCTCCTGGGGCTATATTAGCAGGTGGATTCTTTACCACTGTGCCACCTGGGAAGCCCCATATGCGTATGTGTATATATTTTCTTTTTCAGATTCTTTTCCATGATAGGTTATTATAAGATATTGAACATAGTTTCCTGTGCTATACAGAAGGGCCTTGTTTATCTATCTTATAAACTCATTCATTAAAAAAATATTTATTGAAATATAGTTGATTGACAGTGTTATGGTAGGTGTAAAGTGATTCAATTATATTACATATGTAATTATATATAATATATAATCATTTTTTATATTCTCTTATAGGTTATTATATAATATTAAGTATAGTTCCTTGTACTACACAGTAGGTCCTTGTTGGTTATCTATTATATATAGTAGTTTGTATATGTTCATTTCAAACTCTTAATTTATTCTTCCATCCTTCCTATTTGGTAACCATAAATTTGTTTTCTATTTTATAAACTCATTCATAATAAGCAAGAAATAAAGGCGCAGGAAGGGACTTGGTGAGGACTCTGGTTGGGTCCCTGTTGGAGAGGCCTCTTGGTTTTCTAGAATGGCAGTGAGCACCCAGCAGCATCTGGAGAAAATATAAGCAGTTTCCCCTGATGAGAAAGTTCCTGGATAACTAGCAGGTGGTGCACAAGGAATTTGGACACATATATTCAAATAACAAGAATTTGATCGTTTTTCCATCTCTGTCTACGAATGAGCAACACGTAATATGAGGGCTGTTGGGACCAGCAAGGTGTTCCTTATGCTCAGGCATAACATCTGGCATAGGCAGATATTGTGATATTTGTTAAATAAGGAGAAAAAAAAAAAAGTTTGGCTCGGAGCCAGGGCACTGACTATGGGCGTGTAGTGATTTACGGAGGAGCCAGCACCCAGGGTTAGTGCCCACCCTGGCCTTCCATGGGCTGGATAAACAGGGAGACAGGTGTGTGGGGACGGGGTGCTGGGGGGCCAGTTTCCAAACGAGGCAGCCCATCAGAATCAACTTCAGAATTAAATCTGAAGTTTCTCCCTGAAAAGACCCTGACTCGAGCTTTCTCAGGCAAAGAGTGTTAATGATCGCCGCCCCCCAGAAAGCAGTGAGGGATGCAGGCCCTCCTTTTCTCTGCTAAGACAGCTGCTCCATTACCTTTCTGACACATTCACTGTCGATGCTGTTAAAAAATAAAACCTGCTTTAGTTCTGAGCACTTTGCAAGGAAGCCAGATGGTGACGTCCGCAGGTGGATCTGGGTGGAGGCGGGGGGCTGAGGGGTGCCAGGCGACCTGCCTCCCATTCCGACACCCACACAGGGCCTTCACCTGTCCAGTAGCCAAACCTGAGGCCCAGTGAGTCTACAACTTCAGAGCAAACACTGCCTTCGCACTGCCAGCCCAGCGGGAACTCCGGAGGCCAGGAGGCCTGCAGGAAGCTCTTCCTCCTGTGCACAGAGCCACAGGGTCGCCTGAGTCTTTTTCGTGTTGAAAAGGCAGATTCCAGGGGATTCCTTGGCGTCCAGTGGTTAGGACTCGGTACTTTCACTGCCAAGGCAAGGGTTCCGCCCCTGGTCAGGGAATTACGATCCTTCAAATCTGTGCAGCCCAGCCCCAAAGAAAAGATAGATTCTAGAGTTTCACTGCTGGCAATTTTCAAGCAGGAGCTATTTCATGAAGGTGTCTCTGGTGATTCTGATGGGCTGCATCGTTTGGAAACTGGCCACTAAAAAACCCCGTAGAATTTACCGTCTTCTTTTGCTGGATGGGAATGTGAGGGTGGCAGGTGGCCTGGGACACCGGAGGTCATCCGCACCCAGCGGCGCCTAGCCCTGATTCGGGAGGGAGGTGTGATCAGCACCTGATGCCAACAACTCCTGCCTCCAGGAAGTGGCCGGTCACGGCCTGCGAGGCGGACGTGCCCTGGAGACCAGCAGACGAGGACGGGACCCAGCCAGCTGTGGCCAAGGTCAGACGCCAGGGAGAGAACAGGGGCACGTGCCACCCCCGACCACCACGTGGGCTCCACTAACCGGATAATCAGGATGCAGACCTGCCACGGGAACACGGAGAGTCTCTCCCCGGCCTGTCCCTCCAGACCCCTGCCCCTTCTCAGAAGCAAATCCTGCTTGCACTCAGTGACTTTCTGTTAGTCTCCGGGCTTTCCCCTGCATTTCCATATGTGGATGTGCATGCACGTAGATTTTCTTTTTATTTTACCCCAAACAAATGTGCTTAAATCTCAAGTTTCTCTCTGAAAAGACCCTGACTCGAGCTTTCTCAGGCAAAGAATGTTAATGATTGCCACACCCCAGAAAGCAGCGAGGGATACAGGCCCTCCTGACGTGCCCCAAACTATAAACAAGGCCTTGAGTCTGTTTTCAGACACAGCAGAGCAGAGTGGAAACAGCTACCATGGACCACGTGAAGAGGTAAACCGAGGTGAGCGCAAAATTGCTGAAAAGATGAGTTTATTCAGGAACAGCAACAATTGCATCAGGGCACACAAACTCTAGAAGCCATAAGTAAGTCAGTAAAAGATGTGGGGTAGGCTATGTTTACGGCCAGGAAATGTAAAGAAGGGAGAGTCCAGTTAGTCTATTAAAATAAAAGTCAGTTTAAAAAAGTACAGAGACCAGGCCTGAAAGTTCCCTGAGCAGACAAAACTAGCCCAGGCAGGCAAACAAAGCTCAGAGGAGCCTAACCCAGGTCCTTTCTTTTTCTCACCTCTGGAACCACAAGCAAACCTTCCAAGGCTGATATGAGGCAACCTATGACCAAGGCCCTCTCATTTAAGAAAACTGTAATATTTTCACTTTTCTGTAAACCAGGCATTTACAGAAACTGTTTCTAGTCCTGAAGTTTTATTTTTCTGAGGGCACACGCATGAGATTTTCCATTTTATATCTTCCGGTTCCATTTCAGATTAAAATCCTTTCACAAATGTGGGCTGTGGCATTTAGAGAAGGACCATCGCTGGGGTGCCAAGAGTTTGGGGAGCTCTCAAGAGTGGAGTCCCGGGAGTTCTGGGGTCCTAGGAGACGGAGAGTTAACCGAAGTGCAGACACATGTATTAGTCAGGATGGCTGCTGTAACAAAACACACAGGCTGGGAGCCTGAAGGGCAGAAGCTCCTGTCTCGTGGTTCTGGAGGCGGCCTTCTCACCGTGTGCTCATGTGGCAAAGAGCAATGAATCTCTTCCTCTGCTTATAAGACTACCCGTCCTATAGGGATGGGGCCTTGTGACTTCTTTCAGCCTTAATTCCCTCCTTAAAGGCCCCACCTCCAAACACAGGGCTTCAACATGGGCAACTGGGGGACACCATTCAGTCCATTTCATTCATTTCCTCCAGCGACTGGTCATCTACACCAACAGCAGACCCTCCATGCGGCCCCTCCCTCAGACCTCACTGATGTCGGGGGAAGCAGCCAGCATGCCAAGAATGCGACAGGAAGGAGGCTGTAAAAGGGGCAGCCCAGAAGTACCAGCCACTTTTAGGATGAGGGGAGGTCAGGGAGGACTTCTCAGAGGAGGTGGCTGGGAAACAAGAGAGAGGCTCACCCACAGGAGCCGCCAGCCCCCAGGAGCAGGGCGCCTTCTTCACTCTTGCGGCGCTCAGCACATGGTGGTTATGTCATAAATATCGTTGAAATGCAGTCAAGTCCATCTCTGCTGCAGAGCGCTCCACGCTCAGTAGTCATGCAGGGCATGTGGGCTGGCCCGGGGCACGTGGGCTGGCCCAGGGCACGTGAGCTGTCAGTGAAAGTGGCTGTTCTTACTCTCAGGAGCACAGCACACAGGTGCACCACCAATCCCTCCCCTGATCTGTGTAAGCACCACAAACCCCAGCTGTGCCGACCTGACGGGCTCTGTCTGAATCTCCCTGGTTCACAGATGGGGCAAGTCCAGCCAAGAGGTGGTCCCGGCCACGGTGCCAGGCCCTGCGGCTCCACAGAGAAAGCGGGAGCCTGGAGCCCTGCCACTGACGAGGAAGGGAACCGCGGGCTAGGGACGCATGTCTCTGTCCACTTCCTTCTTGTCCAGTCGCCTCCCCTCTCTCTTTACTCTCCCAGCTCTCCACCTTCAGTCACATTCTGGGCTCACATTCTGCATCCCTGGAAACCCAAACCGAGACGCTCCTTCCGCAGAAATATTTATGCGACTCACCACCACTTCCCCAAATCACCTCCTCCTCCTGGTTATGCTATCTTGGTCCGGGGCATCACCTTTTACTTAGACGGAGCCTGGAATCTAGCTCAGTCTGTCTCCTTCCGTGTCTGGGGGACTTTTCCTTCTTCACATCCCTTGAATCCATGTCTCCTTTCTTCCCCCTTCACGACCTTAGTCAAGACCCTCATTGGTCCACCAGCTCCTCCCCTGTCCTCCCAAGTCCAGTCTTGCCTTTCTCCATCCACACTTCCCTGAGATGGTTTCTAAAATGGCAACTGGCTTGTGTATTTCTCCTGATTCAAATCTTCCCAGATCTCCCTATTGCCTAAGGAAGAAACCAAAGCCAAACTCACACACACTTCCTCAGATCCCAGCCTTGTTCTGTGGTCCTCACTTGCTGCCAATCAAAGCGCCTATCCAGTGCCATGGCAACGGCCTGTCTGCTCCTCCATCTCCTCAACTAGACTTTTGCAGGAAACCAACATAAATCTTGGTCCTCACTGCACCCCAAGACCCTGAACATCACCCAGCACATAACAGGAACCACATATACACACTTGAGTCAGTGAGTGAAAGGATAAATGTTTGAATACGACGAACTCTGTCCCTTCCCCTAAATTTTGCTGTGAACTTAAAACTGCACCAAAAAATTTGTCTTGACCAAAAACAAAAAAATTTAAGTGACAGAAGAAGCTCATAGATTATAAAAGATTTGAGAGATATTTTGGTTTAAAAAAAGCAACACCAGCCAGAAACTAGAAAGACTAGTATTAGTCAACCTTGGGCCGGAAGAAAATTCCATCCCTAAGAGTTCCCGGCTTTTGTGAGGGAGTAGTCCGGGGCACCGCGTGGAGAGCGCAGCTCAGCTAAAGGCCTGACTCGGGCTGCCAGCCGGGCCGGCGCCGCCTGGCTCAGTGCCCCCGGGGCCACCTCTCCGGCACCCCGAGCCTCTGACAGGAGGGGTTCCAGCGTGCACTCCCGTCCCGGGAACTGCATCTGAGCGGCTCCGCGGGGACCCAGAGCAGAGCAGGCGGGAGGATCCGCCTCCAGGCCTGCAAGCCGAGCTCGGGATCCAGCTGCAGCCGGAGGGAGACGCGCGTCCACGTGACTCCCCGACGACTCAGGGCTTGACGTGAAGGGTTATTTATTAGAATCTCTCCCTGGCCTTGGACGCCGCCCTTCACGTCCGTGTGTGCGGTTGTGCAATCCTCCAGCCCTATAAAGGCGGTGACCCTGCCGCCTCTGGAGCCTCTTGAGCCTCTGCAGCCCGGCCTCCCCTGAGCCTCCCTCCCTGGGCCTCCAGCCGCCCGCCGCCACCATGAGGGTCCTCCACCTGCTGCTGCTGGCCCTCGGCCTGCTCCTCTCCCAGCTGGGCCCAGGTGAGCCGGGACCCTGCAGCGCCTGGGGCTGGAACTCGGGGTCGCGTCTGAGGTTGGCCTCCTCTGCGACCCGAGCCCGGGGCAGCAGGAAGGCCTCTCTGGGGCTGAGCGGCCTGTCTGGGGGGCAGATGGCGCCGGGCTATCTGACCTAGGGGTCCCGGCATCCTGAGTGCGAGGAGTACACCCGCCTGCCTAGTGCCTCCCCAGGCTAGTTCTCCCAGGAGCCTGAGGGCAGCTGAGCGGCAGGAGGGCCCTCCCATCTCTCTTTCATCTCTCCCTCAGGGCTCCATTCCCTCTGCCCTTGGTGGGAATGTCAGGTGCCCCCACACCCCCAGCCCTGTCTCTCTCTTGGGCATCCAGAAAGTATCCTATGTGAAGGGGACCCCTACTCCATCTGCAAGATGCCCCCTTACCCCCGAGAGGTGCAGCGTCCCAGCCAGCCCAGAGGTGCACCCCGTCTCTCGCCAAGTCCCGGGGTGGGTCCTCCCAGGTGTTCTCCTGCAAGCAGGTGCCACCTGCCCTGCCCACAAGACCAGTTCCGCCAGAGTCCTTGACTCACCTGCGTGCAGACACTCAGGGATCCACCTTCCTTGAGAAATCCGCTCACATCCTCCAGGGTGGCCCATTCCCCAGTACACCGCAGGGGAGCTCTGTGTCAGGCCAGGGGATGCCAGTTCCTCGGGGTCAAAGCAGCAATGCCCCTGGTGTAAGAGAAGGCGAGCCCCTGCCTGCCAGAAGAATCAAGAACACAGTTTATCCCAGCCCCACCACTCACTCCCTGGTCATCTCCAGCAAGTCACCTCTTCTGGCTTTTAGTTTCCTCGTTGGCAGAGTGGGTGGGCTGCGGCAGAGGGCTCTAAGAGTGTTAAGCTCTGGAATTCTCTGCAAGCCCTGCTGTGCTTTCCTCCAGGCCAGCTCGTCATTGTGCACTTGTGTGTCATTTACTCCAGGGGTTCCTCAGGGCTCCCCTCGGACAGCTGGGTTCCAAAGTATTACAATGCAGAGCTGTACTGTTTCCAGTCGGGACCCTTAAGAGACTCAGAGAAATCCATGCAGTGTCCTGCTGTTATCACACTCATCTCACAGCACGTGTGTTCATGAGCAGCCGTGCAAAGTCTCTTACCGCAGCTCAGTTCACACTCAAAATGTTTGAAAGCCACGATATTAACTTGAAGAGTTGTTTTCAGTCTGTGACGTCTAAGTAGGATCACAAGCATCTCATCGAAAGCCTCGAAAAAGTGTTCCCAGGGACTCGCAGGAGGAACTGAACTTACTAATCACTCCTTCCAGAAATGGCAGCTGATATGATGGAGCGCCCAGCGTAAACTGGACTGGCTTGGATACTGCCCTTGGATGACAGGAAAGCCCTGTCGCACAGAAGCAGCAGCAAAGAGGGCCTCAGGATGGGGACCCTCAGGACTGTTCACTGAGCCCAACTCCTCTTCTAGAAGGGGCGGAGTGGGGTCCTCCCCACCTCTGGGCTGGAGCTGGGGGTGCCTGAGCGGCAGGGTCCCTGCAGGTGGAGCACCCCCTCTGAGCCCTGAGATGATCACACTGGGAAAGGGGCTGGAGGGAAGGGCAAGCTCGACACCACGTTTTCTGGGGGATGTCGAAACGTCTGGAGGGGAGGAAGAGCCCAGGTGTTTTCTGCGTCAGAACACATCGGGGTCCCCAGCCTGTGTCCCAGGGTCGAAGTACCCTGCGCTCAGGCACCAGCTGCAGTGTTTCCCCTCCTTGTGGTTACGTGCTCCTTGCTGTGTGCTGGTTGTTGCAGCTGCTGCAGCCACCCCTGCAATACCCGCCCTGCCAGCAGGCTGCCCCGATGCCGGAGGCCTGGGGCTAGTGCAGGGAAGGAGGCGGCACTGCTCAGCCACCCCGAACCCCTACAGGGTCAGTTCACTCCTTTTCTGGAAGAGCCCTCAGACCGGGTCGTTTCACAGGTGGGGAATCAAAGCCCGTGAGGCCCCGGGGAACCAGTGCTTTGTGGTCACTGCAGGAGATCTTAAGACTTGGTGTTGAGCAGTTTTCCTCCCGGTCAGAGAAAAAGGCCTGTGTCGCCCACTGTTAGCTTACATGGATGGTCTTTGTGTGAACATGGAATAATGACACAGTGGCAAGGCCACCCAGGTCCCTGCAGAAGCTGGACGGGAGCCCAGCAGAGGTGCTGAGAAAGGCTGAGGCTGTGTCCTCGCTGTACAAGGAGTATCAGGTGAAGAGCTGCTGCAGGCAGGCATTGCCCTGGGATAAGGGGACGTGTCGGGAGCAGCCCTGGAATCCATGCCACAGATTTGAGAAGTGGAGCACAAGCAAACCAATTACAGAATTCCTCAGCCAATGACAGTTGTGTGTGAAATGCTGCTAAGGGCACAGTGCTAGGGGGACACGTGACGGTGAGCGCTGACGGGGTCTCGAGGAGCCGGGAAGGCGTTGTTGAGGACGCTGAGAAGTGAGAGAATGATGAAAGTCATTTTTGAGTTCATGGAATTTTCAAAATAATATTTCTTTTAACTCTCTCCCGATTAAAAGTCAAGATATGTCACCAAAAAATCAGATTTTTATCTTCTTTTCTTAAAAAGTTTTTAAATTTTATTTAACTTTTAATTTTATATTGGAGTATACTTGATGAAAAATGTGTTATGTTCAAGTGTACAGCAGCGTAATTCAGTTGTACGTATACATGTGTCTACTCTTTTTTCAAAATCTTTTCCAGTTTAGGTTGTTACATAATATTGAGCAGAATTCCCTGTGCTATTCAGTAGGTCCTTTTGGTTGCGTTCTCAGTGGCTTCAGTCAAAGTCTGTCTCTGTGACTTCATGGAGTGTAGCTTGCCAGGCTCCTCTGTCCATGGGATTGTCCAGGCAAGAACCCTAGAGTGGGTTGCCATGCCCTCCTCAGGAGATCTTCTTGACCCAGGGGTTGAACCCGTTTCTTGTGTCTCCTGTATTGCAGGCAGATCCTTTCTGTGCTGAGGCACCAGGGAAGCCCTTTTGGTTATCCACATCAACTATAGCAGTGTGTACATGTTATCTTCTCCTAAAGACACAACAGATGTGGCAGATTCCTGCATGGCAGCAGTGAGCTGCGGCTCAAGAGTGGCTTTGCCTCCACACAGGATGCACTCCTCAGGACACCACAGACCCCACCAGTCCCTACTGCCTCACCTCAGCCCATTTCAGAGCTGTGTTATCTGCCTGGCTGAGGTGGGAATCTGGATTTTCAGCCCCAACTTAACTAAACCAGTGAAAGAGAAACTGTTGAGTCATTTTTGCCCAGGGGTGTTTCTGAAGAGCTCTGGTACCAAAGTTCTTTATCTCTTAGCCCAGAAAAGAATTCAATGACAGACGAAGTGATAGAAGTGATTTATTAGAATACAACATTTGTGAAGTTTAAAAGTGGGCAGGCAATGGGGTGCTGCACCCCCAAAACTTACAGCCTTCGTTTATAAGCAATGGAAAAGTGGGGAGGGGGAGAACTTCTTTGACTGTCTTAGATGGACATCACGCTTCCAACATTGCTCCTCCTCCAGGTTGATCGGGGCGTTTTCTCGTCCCTTCCTGGTCAAGCTAGGTCCACAAATTAGTTCTACTATGTGTGCAGAGAGCATGTCTGGGGGTCATTGACTCACTGAGCTCACTGGGCGGATGTGGGTCTCATGACGCCGTTGTTTTACTATTCTGAGGCATGCCTGGTGCCTCTGCTGCACGGTTTGGTTGCTAAGCAATCTGCTTGGTTTTGTGGTTAAGCAAACCTGCTCTCTCGAGTGACCACTAACTTACAGGGGTCTCCCATATTTTTCTGCTTGCAATCCCCTAGTGGGATTAACTATTTAATCACCTATTTTGTCTCTTCACTCTGCCTCTATCAAAACGAGAGAGGGCAAGGACAAACCACATGGGAAGGAGAGCTGGTATGAGAGCCCAGGAGGTAGGTGAGCCACTCAGTCGTGTCTGACTCTTTGTGACCCCATGGACTGTAGCCTGCCAGGCTCCTCCATCTGTAGGATTTCCCAGGCAAGAATACTGGAGTAGGGTGCCATTTCCTTCTCCAGGGGATCTTCCCCCACCCAGGGATTGAACCCTGGTCTCCTGCATTGCAGGCAGACTCTTTACCATCTGAGAAACCAGGATATCCTCTTGAAAGCCCAGACATCCAGATAAATTTAAAAAACAAAAACTAACCAGAGCTCTTACTCTTATTCTAGTCCTCCCAGCTCTGCTATGGGGAGGAAGACTCATCACCCCCATTCTGTGGCTTAATAACTTGGCTAAAGTCACATGATTGGTAACAGACAGAGCAGCGACTCTGTCAAACCCAGGCCATCAGCTCCAACACTGCAGGGCTGTCAAGGCGCAAAGCGCACGGGGACCAGGGTGAGGGGTCAGGAGAGGAGCCAGGGATGTAGGGGAGCACAGGTCAGTCAGGCCTGAAGCAGCAGGAGACCCCTTCTGTGTTCAGATGGGCCCCAGAGGCTTTCAAACCAGAGAGTCACAGAATCAAACATGGCTGCTTCTTCTTTGTAAGGATCTATTTTTCATTTTGGCTGTGCTGGGTCTTTGTTGATGTGAGGACCTTCTCTAGCTATGCAGCGGGGGCTGCTCTTTGTTGCGTGTGCAGGCTTCTTGTTGTAGTGGCTTCTCAGCACAGCCTCAGTAGTATGGCACGTGGGGCTCGGTTGCTCTGAGGCATGTGGGATCTTCCGGGGCCGGGGTCAAACCCATGTCTCTTGCATTGCAAGGCAGATTCTTAACCACTGGACCGCCAGGGGTGCCCCAGACATGGCTCCTATAAGTGATTGGTCTCCTGGGTGTGGAGGCTGGTCGGAGGAGAGGCCCTGTAATCTGGAGTAGTTTTTTTATATATTCTACATAGCAGCCCTGTCAGCTGTAAGCATGACAAATATCTTCCCTCACCTTGTGCCTTAGTTTTTCACTCTCTGAATTTTCCACATTATTTTAAGGTGGTTAAGTGTGTCATATTTTTTCCTTTAGTGTTAGTAGTTTGATGCCCTAAGAAATCTTTTTCTAGCCCAAAGGCATGAAGAGTGTTCAGTGTTGTCTTCTGAGGGCTTATTGATTTTCCTTTTACATCTAGGTTTATAATCATCTGGCAGTGATTTTTAATGTGCACGTACGGTGTGACTAAGGGTAAAGGGTTTATTTTTTCCATTATGAATATTTAATTGTTCCAGAACCAAGCACGGAGGAGACCATTTTCCTCCACTGTTATGCTGAGCCACTGCTGTTCAACTCTCAGTGTCTGCATGGATCTCCTTGGCATCTTCTGCTATTCTGTTTGTACATTCGTCCGCCCTGTTCCGTTGGTATGTTTGTATCCTCACCATCTGGTCTAATCACAGTGGCTCTATGCTGCTAACTGCTAACTCACTTCAGTCGTGCCCGACTCTTAGTGACCCCATGGACTTCAGCCTAACCAGGCTCCTCCGTCCATGGGATTTTCCAGGCAAGAGTACTGGAGTGGGTTGCCATTGCGCTCTATAATTAGTCTCAAAATCCAGTAAAACAAGTTCTCCTGCCTTCTTTGCTAAGACTGCCTTAACTATTCTTGGTCCTTTGAATTGCCACAAAAATTTTAGAATCAGCTCTTCAAGTTTCACTGAAAGAATCTCCTGGGATTTTCATGGTTTTGGGCTAGCACTGCAGCTTAATTGGGGGAAAATTAACATTTTAAAAATAATTAACCTCCAATGCTTAAGCATAGCATTTCTACTTATTTAGGGCCTCTTTAAATTACAAAAAAAAAAATACTATATTCTTTACAGATAGAGATATTGCACATTATTTTTTAGATTTGTAACCAGGCATGTTTCATGCTCTTCTGTAAAGTGTTTTTATTTTTTTTTTTTTTCCTGTTGATTGCAGAAGTAAAATTCTTTTTTTCTTTTTGTCTATTGATCTCATGGACAGCAAATTTGCTAAGCTTTCCTGTTAATTCCTTTTAGACTGCCTACATATAATATCTGCAAATAGAGACAGTTTTATTTCTTCCTTTCCAACGCTTCTACCTTTTGTTTCTTTCTTTCTCATCTTATTCCCCTGGCTAGTGCCTCACGTACGATGTGGAATGACAATGACAACAGCAGTCATGCTCGTCTGATTGCCATCTCACGGGATGTCTCAGTGCTTGACCATTAAGTGTGCTGTGCTGTAGGCTTCTGTAAGTGCTCTTTATCAGGTTAAGGAAGTCTCCTCCAGTTCCTTATTTGGTAGGAGTTCTTTCTTTCTTTTTTTCAATCATGAATCAATGTTGAATTTTTCCCAATATTTTCCTGCATCTTTTAACATAATATAACCATTGACTGATTAGATAAGGAGAACATTTAATCTCTATTCCTCTGTCAGTTAGTTAGGAAAAAGTGATGCATTTCTTGGAGAATTAAATGCAGCCATAATGGGATGGACATGTACACACTGCTATATATAAAATGGTGTATATAAGTACTATACCTCCAACAAGGACATGTTGTATAGCACATGCAACTCTGCCCAATGTCACACGCCAGCCTGGATGGGAGGAGCGTTTGGGGGAGAATGGATACATGTACTTGTATGGGTGTGTCCCTTTGCTGTCCACCTGAAATTATCGCAACATTGCTAATCATCTATACTCCAATATAGAATAAAAAGTTTAAATTAAGAAAAAGTAACCATAAAAGTGCTATTTCCCGACCAAAAGAAAGATGACCAGCCTCAGAATCTTGAAAATGATTGAGATCACATAATCTAGTCTCCTTAATTTTAAACTTGAGAACTGGGGTTCACAATGTTTGAGTGCTTTGCTAAAAATCACACAGACTCATTCTAGAATAAGGAACGTAACCAAAGCACTCTGATGAGATATGTTGCTGTACTGAATCTTCAAAGATAATGCCAAAAAATGAGGGCTCGCTAAGGGTAGAGACACCATAACCCACCAGCACTGAGGGGGCTCTTCAGATGCCGTGTTTCATGAGCAGCTCCACAGGCCATCTTGGTGTGAGGCTCTTGCAAGGGAAACCCCTGGGACATGCTTTGCAAAGGGCTGTCTGTCCTGCTTTATCCTGAAATCCCTGTGGCCACAAGCCAGGAGTCTGACATGGTTGCTTTTCCCTCCTCTCAGGTGCCGGCCAGCTTACGGCTCTCGGCCAGCGGTCTGACAGCTACATATGCGCCAGGAAAGGGGGGACCTGCAACCTATCGCCCTGCCCCCTCTACAACAGGATCGAAGGCACCTGCTACAGGGGCAAAGCCAAGTGCTGCATCCGTTGACTCTGAGCTGGGAGCGACGGCAGAGGGGACTCAGGAGCCATGTGAAGTATCTGTAACCATTGTTTTAATAAAAGGAGTTTGTGAGGCGGACGTCCTTGAGACCAGAATGAGTCTTGTGTCTCCTTTTGGAAGAGATTAAGCAAGTTTGAAGTGTGAAAGGGCAGACAGGCCAGGCCGCAAAGCCCACCAAGTATGGGACTGGGGGATGCTGACGAGGCCGTGAGCTGTGCCACCTCCACTCTGATTTATCACCAGATCTACAGGTGAGGCATGCAGGGGGTCCAGGTGAGACCGAGAACACATGATAAATGACACAGCCTCAGGCCCCCTCATTCGTAGCAGAAGCTCATCCCAGACCCAGCGATCTCAGCAGCCTGTCCATCTGCTGAGCCCAGAACTGCTGCCCTGCTCCTCTGTGAGCGGGACAGTGGGCTGTGTGTTGGTTAACCTTAGCATTTGAGAACTTTCATTAGGACCATAAAACTATCCCGAGTAAGGAGGCCTAATAGCTGGTTCCTGGAGGACCATTTCTAACTCCGGCACAGTCACATGATCTACTTACACATCACTCACAGAAGCATCTCCAGGACCACTGCCCCTGCCTTCTGTCATCTCTGCGCCACGAGGCCTGTAGACACCCACTGCTGGGAGAGAGAGGGTTGCCTTCCCTTTTCTCCAATAAATTTCTCACAACTCCTGATGATACACACACTGTCCTCTCCTTCTTCTGGCAAGAGCAAGTCCACATTCCCCTTCGATCAGTCACAAGCACACATAAAAATCAAGCAATATAAAAATGTGGGGGGATTCCCTGGTGGTCCAGTGGTTAGGGGAGTGGGTAGTATCAACTAAGTCCTTGTGGTTTATGAGCCAACAGATGGTATTTAAAGTTGATAAGTGAAAACAAGAGGGGTAAGCATGTCATTCAGAGAAGGAGCAGAGGTGAAAGTGAAAAACACTGAAAGGCAGTGGCTTCCTGTTAAGTACTTTTGAAGAATTTTGTTTTCATAAAATACATGTATATTTGTGTAAAATGTATGCAGAGTTTGCACGCAGAACATATATTTTGAAGATGCCAGACATGATTGTTGTCCAGTGGAAAAGCCAAAGTCATCTCAACACACCGTGACCAGTGCCCCTCCTCAGAGCAGTATCTACGAGATTTGCATCTGAGTTGTTTCCTGCACTGACATTTTGCGGAAGAATGGCCTGTGCCTAGGAGGTATGAGCTGAAGTATTTAGGGCTGGCTGAAATGTCTGAAGGAGATCAGCCCTGGGATTTCTTTGGAAAAAATGATGCTAAAGCTGAAACTCCAGTATTTTGGCCACCTCATGAGAAGAGTTAGCTCACTGGAGAAGACTGTGATGCTGGGAGGGATTGGGGGCAGGAGGAGAAGGGGACGACAGAGGATGAGATGGCTGGATGGCATCACTGACTCGATGGATGTGAGTCTGAGTGACCTCCGGGGGTTGGTGATAGGGAGGCCTGACGTGCATGGGGTCGCAAAGAGTCGGACACGACTGAGCGACTGATCTGATCTGATCTGATCTGATCTGATCTGAAATGTCATAAAGCTGGCAACTTCCTCTGTAATCGCTCAAATTAAATTTGCAAAGCGATTACAACGGGTGGATCCGGAGGGAGGGTGTACGGGTACACACCGTACTAATCTTGCCTGTGTGTCCATCTGAAGCTTCTCAAGATGAAAGATTGGGGGGAGGATGAAAAACATCATTAGAACCAAGAGTTTTGACGTAAGAAAAGATTCATATAAAATTAAAAGGTTATATTAAAATCCTATAGCCTTAAATTTGAATTGGATGTATTAGTATAAAATCCGGACTTTTCCCCTCTTAACAAGTATATATTTCTCAGCCCCACCCCTACAAATGCAGAGACAGTGAAGTAGCAATGAGCACCTCTAGCACACAGGCCATGGGTCATTACCTTTGCCACTAGAAAGAACCAGGATGTCTTATAGAAGCAGCAGGTTCCAAGTACGGAGCATGAGATGGACAAGATGAGTCTGGTGTCTCGTTGTGCTAAATAGTAGAGAAGCTACCAAAGGCTGGTGAATGTCCAGAGAACACTGGCTCCAATCTGAAGGGGACTCCCTGGGCTAGGATGGAGCATTTTCCATCCTGGCAGAGAACTATGACTATAACTGATTAAATATATAATATATAAACACATTAAATACACAAAAATATAACAGTAAATTATATTTTAAACACCAAATATAGAAAAATCCACAAGGTCGTACTGATACTTAAAAAACAATACTATTTACACTTGGAGTTTGTTAAGGTGCCAACTTATCACTCTGGAAACTGGCATATAAGAGGAAAGATTAAGCATTTATTCTGCCCCTCTTATAGAAACTGTATTTTAGGATAAACAACCATTCAGTTCAGTTCAGTCTCTCAGTCGTGTACGACTCTTTGTGACTCCATGAACCGCATGCAGCATGCCAGACCTCCCTGTCCATCACCAACTCCCAGAGTTTACCCAAACTCATGTCCATTGAGTCGGTGATGCCATCCAACCATCTCATCCTCTGTCATCCCCTTCTCCTCCTGCCCGCAATCTTTCCCAACATTAGAGTCTTTTCAAATGAGTCAGCTCTTTGCATCAGGTGGCCAAAATACTGGAGTTTCAGCTCCAACATCAGTCCTTCCAGTGAACACCCAGGACCGATTTCCCTTAGGATGGCCTGGTTGGATCTCCTTACAGTCCAAGTGACTCTCAAGAGTCTTCTCCAACACCACAGTTCAAAAGCATCAATTCAGCGCTCAGCTTTCTTTATAGTTCAACTCTCACATCCATACATGACCACTGGAAAAACCATAGCCTTGACTAGATGGACCTTTGTTGGCAAAGTCATGTCTCTGCTTTTGAATATGCTGTCTAGGTTGGTCATAACTTTCCTTCCAAGGAGTAAACGTCTTTTAATTTCATGGCTGCAGTCAAAAAACAACCATTATATGAGTGAAATATTTATAGAAAATTCCAGCTAATAAATGAAGAATGGATAATAGAATTGGAAAATCACCATTTTGCACCCCTGAATGAAATCATAGAACTAAAACAATGTCATTGGATGGCTTTAAAACATGCAGTGGAAAGCCTGGCAGGGAATTTGATGATAAAAAATTAAGGCTGAGACCAACTAAACTCAGTGATCAACCTTGTCCTCACTGTAAGCTTATAAGACTGTAAGTTCATGGACCTCCTACTGTGATTCAGAGAAGCGCACACCACCACCCAAGAAATATTCTGGCCAAAAGCATGTCCACTGAAAAAAAAAATGCACAACCTAAAAGTTGAGAATTATCTTTATTCGGCCGGCAGTTTTAGGGAGAGAGCCTCTCAAATAAAACTGTTTGGAAAAGGAAATGGTGAACCCAGTATATATGCCAGGATATATAGGAATTTTTGCGATAACAACACGTAGTGAGAACAAAAGGTTATTGGTAATAAAAGAAAAACCAATATCCCCACTTAAGGAATTTAGCACTTTTCTAGGTATGGGAAGATGCAATAGTTTGGGCTCACTGAAATCATTCCTCAGCTCTCTGTGGCCAGGATCCTGTGTTTTCTCATCCTGAGTTTCCTCAAGCTGCACCATCAGGGGTGGCTGCAGTCTGATGGCTACTAGATATTGGTATTTCTTGTTTCCTTTCTGAGTTCCTTCAGGGTTCACCAGCAGTTGAACCTGAAACTAATCAAGTTTCTACATCTAACAATTTACAGGAAATGCAAAAGTTAGAGATACAAGTAAAACAACTGCTCAAGAAGCAATAAGTCAAAGTCAGAACATGAGATGCTGCACAGGAAAAGCAAACTTTTTTTTTTTTTTACAAAAACAATGGCCTGAGGAGAAAGGATTAGAGAGAAAAGAGGCAAAACAACCAATCGGTGGGCCTTGTTTGGATTCTGTATCAGAGACCAGTTACAAGAAAACATTTTTGAGAGGGCCAGATAAGTTTGAATATGGACTGGGTAATATCAGAGGCTTCTTGTTGACTTGACTAGGGTGCCAGCAATGCGGCAGTTATGCTGGAAGAGAAAGGGCCTCATCAGCTGAAGAAGCTCACTGAAGGGCTGAGCAGTGAGATGACAGGGTACCCTGGATTTGCTTCAAAACAGTTTAGCAAAGAGGAAAAGAAAGGGAAAATGCTCTGTGGTGACCTCAGTAGGAAGGAAATTCACGAAAGAAGGGATACAGCTGATTGACTTTGCTGTACAGTAGAGACTGCTGCTGCTGCTGCTGCTAAGTCGCTTCAGTCGTGTCCGACTCTGTGCGACCCCATAGAGTAGAGACTAACACCTGGAAAATCCCAGGATGGAAGAGCCTGGTAGACTGCAGTCCATGGGGTCGCTCAGAGTTGAACACGACTGAGCAACTTCACTTTCACTTTTCACTTTCATGCATTGGAGAAGGAAATGGCAACCCACTCCAGTCTTCTTGCCTGGAGAATCCCAGGGACGGGGGAGCCTGGTGGGTTGCCATCTCAGGACACGACTGAAGCGACTTAGCAGCAGCAGCGACTAACACAACGTTGTAAAGCCACTACAGTCCAATTAAAAAATAAATGAATACACAAATGAAAATTAAAGAGTAAACACTTCCCATTTCAGTCAAAAAAAGAAAAGGAAGAGAGAGAGAAAGACATGAAAAGTACAGAAGTGAAAAATTTCTAAAATGTTGAGAAATACCAAAGCTAGGAGTCAGGAATATTGGGATTCCGTATGTTTGTGTGTATTTGAAGCCCCTTCAGCCGCAGGGTCACCTCCGCCCCCCAGCCCTGTCCCTCAGGCGCCGTCGTGTGAGGAGGACGCCCCCCGAGCCCCAGGCCCCCAGGTCCGTCCGGGAGCAGGTCAGGGCGCGCCCGTCTCACAGGAGCGGAGCGCGCGTCTGCTCGCGGACCCTGCTCCCGGAGCCAAGTCGTCCCTGTGGGTTTGGGTGTGAGTCTCCGAGTCCTCTCCTGCTCTCTGCTCTTCCCAGTGAACAGCCCGGCTCCACTGCACCAAGAAAAGGACGCGGGCAGCTGAGGGCTGCCGGGAAGCGCGCGGTGTGCGGGGCCCGCGTCCGGGGCGTCCGGCCGGCCGGCCCCGCGCGCACCCCGCCCGGTCCCCCCGTGTGCAGCGCCCGCCTCTCGCACTTTTCCAAAGAGGACCGCAGATCTCAAGTTCCGCCTGGCGCTCACTCCGCCGTGTCAGTGAGCACCTGCGTCTCTCCGTTAAGAGTCCGTCTGTCCAGGCTCTTTACAGACTCGCGTTCAAGAGGAGTCCGGTCCCGCCTGACGCCCGGAACGTGGACCCGCCCGCTCCCTGCTCCGGCGCCGCCTCGGGCTCCAGGGCCGCCGGCACCTTCCGGCACAGGACCGTCTCAGTAGCTCAGAGCCAGCGCTCTGACTGTTCGAGTCTCCGTTTTCCAACTTGCCAAAACCTC
Organism: Tragelaphus eurycerus; assembly: GCA_935064755.1. Classification (NCBI taxonomy): domain Eukaryota; kingdom Metazoa; phylum Chordata; class Mammalia; order Artiodactyla; family Bovidae; genus Tragelaphus; species Tragelaphus eurycerus. Next base: position 1,083,508 of record CAKXYN010000220.1, on the reverse strand, counting down.
TTGTAGTTCAGGACCTCGAGGAAACGTATTTCAGACGACTGAGGGACTTGATGGATTCCCAGAGGTCAGGTCTGAAAGCCACAGACTTGTCTGGACCGCGGTTGCGCCGTCAGGGAGGTCTCGCCGGGAGGTCAGGGAGGTCTGCTCCAGCCTCCGGGGGTGTGGTCCTCGGCCGTGTTTTTGTTGAACAAGAGGAGATCCGAGCCTCCCTTCGTGGTGGCACCGCAGGGACCCGTCCCCTGGAACAAGGGCTGAGGGCTGGGGCTGCTCCGGGCGGGGCCGCCTGCCTCCCTGGACGGAGCTGCGTTCAGAGATTAGACAGACCCGCAGAAAGGCAGTATCCTGGGTGGGGGTGTGAGAAGCCTCTCTCCCGCTGGCCCTTGGCAGCCGGTCACAGGGAGAGGAGTGAGATGCTGTAGGAGAAGCAACAGGGCCTGAGGTTCGCAGCCTTAGGGAATTGGAGCCCACGATTTTCTTAGGGCTGCGTCCCAGCATTGATGTTGGCAGGAAGCTGAGTCCCGCCCCGGCTGGAGGTGAGTCACTTTCCCTGGAGGAAACCTAGTGCCCCAAATATTCCTGCGATCTGGGAAGAGCACAGACAGAGGCTCCTGTGACAGGTGACTAATACTTTTTTATAAATTAAACTGCCAAATAAACTAGCTGAATAAACTATGTCCTGTCCTTTCCCCCTACCGGAACAAAGGCACATCCACAGCAACCCGGAGAGCCCGGTGGGACAGAGTCCTAGGACTCCTGAAAGTCCCTCTGGATGGGCCAGGACAGGAGTGCGGGTGTCTTGGCTGGCACCCCCTCCCTTTCATCATACCCTCCCGACCACGCATTACACCAAGGATCTCCTGTGCTCCTTCACGGAGACAGTGTGCTTTCTTCTTGGTGATCAGTAACTCTGGGGTCACCAGGACCCAGAGAATGATCGACAGGGAAGAAGGGACATGGGTCTGGCCAGAGAGGAGATCCCTTCCCCCACCCCCGCAAACATAGGCCCTAGGAAGGAGCCCCCTTGCCTGCACAACTGAGACAGGCAAACTCAACTGAATCTAAAAGTTGAGTCCTGAAAGTTCCCTGGGTTGAGTGGTGGCCCAGAAAGTAGACTGCTGCTGCTGCTGCTAAGTCGCTTCAGTCGTGTGTGCCTCTGTGCAACCCCGTAGACGGCAGCCTACGAGGCTCCCCCATCCCTGGGGTTCTCCAGGCAAGAATACTGGAGCGAGTTGCCATTTCCTCCTCCAATGCATGAAAGTGGAAAGTGAAAGTGAAGTTGCTCATGTCGTGTCCGACTCTTAGCGACCCTATGGACTGCAGCCCACCAGGCTCCTCCGTCCATAGGATTTTCCAGGCAAGAGTACTGGAGTGGGGTGCCATTGCCTTCTCCAGAAAGTAGACTAACTAACCCTAATCCAGCTGGGTGGAAACATTCCCATGAGAGATGTCTCAGCCCTGCTACTATTCAATGGAAAAATGTAAGTTCAGGGTGTGTGCATGTGTGTGTGCGCACGTGTGTGTGTGTGCATGTGGGTATACAGGCACAGATATCTGTGTGCTCCAGGTGTGTGTGTGCGCATGTGTGTGTGTGCATATACAGGCACGTGTATCTGTGTGCTTCAGGTGTGTGTGTGTGTGTGTACATGCACACGCACACATGTGTGCACAGATATGTGTGTGAGTGTGGGTATACATGCACAGATGTCTCTGTGTGCAGGGCTGTGTGTGTGTGAATATGTGTACGTGTGTGTGTGTGTGTTTGTGATTTCCCCTCTCACTTCCAGGCTTCTTTCCCCCTGCTGAGTTGTGTGTCACCAGCTGTCTACACTGGCCCAGGGGACACTAGGCACTGACCTCTTCAGTCGGCCTGCGGGCTGGTTCTGTGTGAGGCCTCGATCACGGCCACCTGCAGACTCTTAAAACAAGAGGTTGACAGACATTTCTGTCCATTTTCTGGACCCTGCTGTCTGCAGTCTCTAGAGAGAGTTGAAAACCCTGTTAAACTGGATCTAGGGGCCTGCAGCAAACCAGGTCTGTTATTTGAGTCTTTTTTTTTATCCTATAGAAGGACTTTACAAAGGATTTTCACCCCTCACTTTTTCTGGTTTAATTTCGAAACCACACTGTGATATGAACCTAGTGTCCAGATGCTTTCACCCGACGTGGGAGGGGAGGCCTCAGAGCGCAGAGATCCAGGGCAGGCCCGGGGCCCGACCTAGCCCACCCTCAGCCATGCCCCACTGTGGTCCACACATCAGGTGACCAGAAACATGCTTTGCTGCTTAGAGGAAACTTATCTACAAATCTACATGCTCACTAAGAGACTTTCTAGCACATTCCAGAGAGCCAGAGGCATGAACACATACATACCCAGACCTCTCCCTCCTGCCCTGACCCTTCATCCTCACAGAGGTGAGCCGCTTTTCTCTGGACCCAGGGGCACCTGCTTCCTCGCACGTGGAGACGCCTGACAAGAGCCGGGTAAGGCCCCACAGACCTGCCCAAAGGAAGTGTCTTGGGCACTTTGCATGATGCAGCAGTTTTGAGCTGCTCCTCTTAGTGGAGAAATGTGGCCCCATTCTTGCTGGGGTGGAGAATTCAGGGCAGAAACCCAAGTGTGAAGATGACTGTCATTCCATACATCAAGCCTGCGACCTTATTATATGAAACGCGAAATTGCAAAGAACGTGAAAATCGTGCCCTTGCCTTCGGTGACCTTGCTCTGCCCTTGACAGTATAATCATCCTCTGTGAGCCTGGACTGAGATCACTTTTCACTTCACTTTAAAACTTGTGCTACCGAGCTCAAAACAGAGCTCACCTTCCTCCAGCTTTGAAGCTAATAGGTCTGTTTGGCTACTTGACTGTGGGAAAACCCGACTGTCAGCTCGAAGACCATGACAAACAGGGGTCAGTCTCCTCTGTCACTGCACCTGTGCATCCTTGGGACACGAGTTCTCCTGGGAAGGAGAAGCCAGTGAGAACCAGATCGTGCTGGGTTAGAGAAACAGAAAATATATCCTGAGGGGTTTGATGTGAAACTGCACCTTTCCCCAGGTTGAATTTAGAGGTGCGCGCTCTAGTTTCCCTCTAAATAAAGTGGATCTCCCAGAAGGCACTAGTGGTAAAGAACACACCTGCCAATGCAGGTGACACAGGACACCGGTTCGATCCTTGGGTTCGGAAGATCCCCTGGAGGAGGGCACGGCAGCCCACCCCAGTGTTCTTGCCTGGAGAATCCCCATGGACAGAGGGGCCTGGCAGACTACAGTCCATGGGGTCCAAAAGAGTCAGACATGACTGAAGCGACTTAGCATGTAGCATGAAAAAGTTTCCAACTGCTGCCAGAGGCTTGGTCCTGGAGGCAGGAAGTTTCCAGATGAAGGTGTAGGTGGGTTTGTTTTCTCCTGAGGCTGCCATCCTTAGAGTGTGGACACCACTCACCTGCTGCGTCCTTCTCGGCCTGCCCCTGCTCAGGCTCTGGGGTCTCCTGCTTTTCTTCTAAGGGCACCAGTCTGCTGGGATGAGGGACCCACCCTCAGGGGATGACTTTAACCTAATCAGTGTTTTATCTGCCCCTTCCCCATATACAGCCCCATTCTGGTCCCTTCAATCTTTATTTATTTATTTTTAATTTTTGGCCTCACCCTGCAGCATGTGAGATCTTAGTTCCCTGACCAAGGATCAAACCTGCTGTCTCTGCTTGGGAAAGTGAAGTCTTAACCACTGGATACCCTATCAGGAATGTCGCATTCTGGTCTCTTCAAAGTGAGGGATTCAACGTACGAATTTGGGGGAGGGGACACAATCCAGTTTATAAAGTTCATTCATTTTGGGGTTTGGTTTTTCTTTTTTTTTTTTTGGTTTGTTTTTAAAACTCTTATTTTTTATTGATTTTTTAAAAAGTAGAAGTACAATTGACCTACAGGATATTACTCTCAGGTGTGCAATTTAGTACTTTGATATTTGGATGATGATAATGGATCATGATGTTGTTCAGTTGCCCAGTCATGTCCCACACTTTGAGACCCCATAGACTGCAGCACACCAGGCCTCTCTGTCCCTCACCATCTCCCCAAGTTGCTCAAGTTCAGGTCCATTGCATTGGTGATGCCATCTAGCCATTTCATCCTCTGACACCCTCTTTGCCTTCTGTATTCAATCTTTCCCAGTATCAGGGACTTTTCCAATGAGTCAGCTGTTCAAATCCGGAGAAGGCAATGGCAACCCATTCCAGTACTGTTGCCTGGAAAATCCCATGGACGGAGGGGCCTGGTGGGCTGCAGTCCATGGGGTCGCTAGGAGTCAGACATGACTGAGCAACTTCACTTTATTTTTTCACTTTCATGCATTGGAGAAGGAAATGGCAACCCACTCCAGTGTTCTTGCCTGGAGAATCCCAGGGATGGGGGAGCCTGGTGGGCTGCCGTCTATGGGATTGCACAGAGTCAGACACGACTGAAGCGACTTAGCAGCAGCAGCAGCAGCTGTTCAAATCAGATGACCAGAATACTGGAGTTGCAACTACATCATCAGTCCTTCCAACGAGTATTCAGGGTGATTTCCCTTGAATTTGACTGGTTTGATTTCCGTGCTGTTCAAGGGACTCTGAGAGGTCCATAATGGATCATCCTCCATATAAAATAATTATAAAATATTGGCTATATTCCCCATGCTCTGCATTGCATCCCTGTTAGTTATCTGTTTCATACCTTGATTATCTGTTAGTAGAATCAAGTGTTGATTCTGCTCCTGGAGGCCTGTTTGAAACATTTCAGGAAGCTCCTGGAAACACGTCCACAAAGAGCATGTTCCCTCAGTGTTGTATATTAACAACCACAATGTACTATAATAGACAGTAATGGGAATAATGAAGATTAACAAAATAGCAATGAAGATGATGATGAACGTGTGGAGGGAGATGTGCTCATTATATCAATGATGGTGATAAACCTATAGCAAAGGGGATGAAGGGACAGGCTTCCCCGAGTGAGTGACAAGGTCCTGATATCAGTCCTCGAGGAAGCAGAGGTCTAGATTTAACAGGGAAATATGTTCTGAGGCAAAGCCTAGGAGCAGGAAGAGAAAGGAATCCACGTCCACAGGAGGGCATGGGGGCACTAACCCTATTGCCAGCCATGGAGGGAGGGGCTTCTGGACACAGAGAGGCCTGGTCCGGGACCCCCACAGGACACCACCAGCTCTCTGGAGTGAGGACAGCTGGCAGGCAGGGCGGCCGCCTCCTGGGACATGCAGTTCCCGGTTTTGTTTCCCCCTGCCCCCTTAACTGCGGCTGAATTCCGGCCATCTGCCCTGACTGGGCCTGCGAGAGTCTGACGTCGAGACTGCCCACTCCGCCACAGAGAATGCAGGGTGCTGTCCTCACAGCTCTCTGAGCTGCAGGGTGATGGGGACTGTGGGACCCACACTTCCCAGGGGACTTTACCAGTCAGCACGCACAGAGGGGCACTCATCAGCAAAGAGGCGCCTGTCTCAAGGTGACACCCTCCCTCGTGGGGCTGACCACAGGGATGCAGGTCAGCCCTGGACATTTTGGTCCAACTAAGGACACACACGAAGGGCCATGTAGGCGCAGTGGCCACTGTGTGCTTGGCCAGCGCTTGCTGTCGGGCTGAGGGGAAGCCGGGCTTCCTGACTGCATGGATTTCCTCCTTCTCATCCTTTCCCAACATGGTTATCTTGAGTTCACTCCCCAATAAATACTCAGCACAGGAAACTTCATCTCCTCTGCCCTCTGGTATCCAAAAGTGTGACGAAAGTGATAAGATTCCAGGGAAAATGGGGCTCACAACAGAAGGAATCAACTTCTGCTCAGGATGGAAATAACATGAAGACTGATGGCATCTCATGAGACTTGAATTTTGACCAGACATGAGCTTTGCTGGCAAGAATCATGTCTATGAATTAATGAGGGAAAACACAAGATTGTTTGAGGTGGGGAGAAATGCTAATAAACTCTACCCTCAACCTGGATTAAAGAGGGTATGAGAGGGGAAACCATTAAAAATAAAAGGAATCCAAATTCTTTGCTTATATTTTTTTGTTTCATTTAAAATTTCAGGTTGGGTGATGCCATAACATATTTAAATGCAAAGAGAAGGGTTCAGAGAGAAGGAGCGGTTTAAAGTGTATATGGTTGGTTTGCAACTCATACAACTCAATATCAAAAAACCGAAACAAACCAAATAACAATTGAGCAGAGGTTTGAACAAACATTTTTATAAAGAAGAAATACACTTGGTCACAGGCACATGAAAAGATGCTCAACAATGTTAATCAAAGAAATGGAAGTCCAATCCACAATGAGATTTCACCTCACTCCTGTCACGGTTATCATCAGAATTCTACGGCTAGCAGGTGTCGGCTAGAATATGGAGAGAAGGGAACCCTCCTACACTGTTGGTGGGAATGCAAATTGGTGTGGCCGCTGTGGAGAACAGTATGGAGGTTCTTCAGAATACTAAGTAGAACTACTGTATGATCCAAAATTCCTCTTCTGGGTAAAATCTGAGAAAAGGAGAACATGAATTCTAATAGATACATGCACCTCTCGTGTTCACATTAGTGTTGTTTACAAGAGCCCAGACATGGAAGTGCCCAAGTGTCCACCCACAGATGAGCCGATAACACCCTCCAGTCTAGCCTTGCTGCTGCAAATGGCAAACTGCTTTCATGTTCATGGCTGAGTCACACTGCACTGTGTATTATGCCAAGTGAAGTAACTCAGAGACGCAAACACTGTGCGGTATCACTTATGTGTGTAATCTGAAATAAAACAGAAACACACAGATATAGACTACAAAGCAGTGGTTACCACTGGGGAAGGGGAGCTGCAAGGGGCAAGTTAGGGGTTGGAAATTAAGGGGAACAAGGTGCCTTGTATAAAATAAATGAGCTGCCAGTATATATTACAAAACACAGGGAATACAGGTGATATTTTACAGTAACTTTAGTTGGGCATAATCTGTAAGATACTGCATCAGCATGCTACATCTTAAACTAATTTCATACTTTACATCAACTATCACTAAAACTAGATGAAAATAAAATACAGTGCATGCATTTTAAATCATAACATACATTCTGATGCCAGGAGAGAATAGGGGAAAACACAGGTAGAGAAATAAACTCCCGAGTGAGATGAAAGGCAATTCCTTTCCTTTTATGTGGGAGATGGCCTAAATAATTAATAATTCCACAAGAGTTCTTTAAATCTTGTGGCGGAAAGTGTCCACTCCCAAAATGATCTATTTCGTTTAGGAAATGGTCTACCCAAAATCTGATGAATCAGAAGGGAAAAGGATGAGCCCTTGGAGATTGAGTGGTAATGGGGAAAGTTTAAAATAGTCTTTTTTTAAAAAATTAAAATATAGTGGATTTACCTTAATATACTAGCTTCAGATGAAATTTCTTTAATGAACATGGGAGATGAAATTAAAATGCATGAAAAAATAGGATTCCCAGGCATTATATGAGGTATAAGCAAAATGTCCTCAGATACAATGAAATACTCATTATGTCCTCTGGTTTAATTTTTTCCATTTGGGAACCAGGAACTCTTAGCTTAAAGAACCATTGCCACACTGGTAATATTTCTACTCCAATATAGAAATCAACTGTGCATGGCATGGAAATACAATAAATTACAATAATTTACTGTGTAGGAAAATTTTTTGTTGATTTCCCCACTAACCAAGAAATAGAGTATAAAATTGTCTTCCCATTGTCTGTGCACAGTTAATAAATTGTTAACATGTTCCTGAAGGCCCTGTGTGGCCAGTGCTTTAATGAGTCATGCTCTGCAGTCCAGCAGTAGGTCTTATATGGTCACCTTGTTACTTATCTTTAAAGTGTTCGTAGTCCTTCATCTTGCATTTTATTTTTAATTTCTCCCAGAGAATCCCAGCTTCATTTCCCCAGAATCCCAGTGTCTGATGTCCTGATTGTTTTGAAGACATAGTATGGTTCCTGGTGCAGAAAATGCACTCAAAATATTTATGGATGAAGAAGGAAATGATGGATCTTCTCAGTGTCCCTGGACAATGTCATTACATCCTTGCTCTTCAACATGCCTGAGGGTTATACTTTCCTATTAGTTTGGAAAACCTAATCTGGTGGCTCAGACAGTAAAGCGTCTGTCTACAATGCGGGAGACCCGGGTTCAATCCCTGGGTCGGGAAGATCCCCCAGAGAAGGAAATGGCAATCCACTCCAGTACTATTGCCTGGAAAATCCCACGGACACAGGAGCCTGGTAGGCTACAGTCCATGGGGTCGCAAAGAGTCAGACAGGACTGGGCCAAGGCAAAGCGAAGGCAATAATCAAACTGAAGAGGGTTCCTGATAAGGTGAACCATGGCCTAGATTGGATTATAGGCTGTTATTCGGGTATAAAAGGAAGTCAAACAGGCAGAGGGATGCATTTGTTCAGAGAAGAAGAAGCTTGGAACCTTGAAGAAAGAGAAATCAGTTGCTTGCTGTGGAGTCCGCAGAATCCACTTGGCTTTACCGGCTCCTCCAATTTGGGGTTTTGGTGAGTCCTCCAACCTGAGATAAGAGTGTGTTTCTTTCCCTTAAATGTTATGTCTTATCTGTCTCTAGACACTGGTGTCAAGGCAGCCTCTTACGGTCTCTGAATCATTGTGTCAACATTTTCTTTGCCACTCTCATTTCCAACCTTTGTTCACATCGTTTTTTTATCAGCTCCATCACTGCTGTCTTAAATCTATTTATTTCATCTGCCTAACCGAAGATCCTAGCTGTGTGCTCTCCAATACAGCCCCATATGGCTAGAATATTTAAATTCATGCAACCGAATGGCTAACTTTCACTTCGTTGGTAGTGCCATCCAGATTTCAAGTCCTTTGTCATGATACACGTGTGGCACAGCAGTTTCTGTATCATACAGCGCTGGTACAGAGCATGCCCTTCACCTTGGAAAGTTCTACTGGCTATTGATCTCCATCTGATGTTTTTACTAATTTGTTTCTAAATATTTCCTTTTCTGCCTCTCTGAATTACTCTCCTTTTATGGGTTTCATCAAGTGATTTTCTTCCTTTCTTATGTGACTTGAGGTAGACTTTTATGTTGAAATAATTATTTCAAGATGGAAGGTCTCTTGAAATGTCTCCACTGGTGTGACTGCCCTTTTGCATATGACTGGGGTTTTCCTTTAATATCATAGGAATTTACCTGTTCCTCTTATCAGTAGAAGGAAAATTCTAAGAGTGAAAAAGAATATGTCACTTCACTCTGAAATTGTCTTTAAGTCAAAATGAAAGGCAAATCTTTATTGGTTTTCCTGGACAGCCCCTCATGATCCATAAGGTTGCAGAGTTGGACACGACTAAAGTGACTTAGCCCCTCATGATCCATGGGGTTGCAGAGTTGGACACGACTAAAGTGACTTAGCAAGCACACACGGACAGCCCATCCCATGGACAATCCAATCAGTGATTCAAGGACTTTCCTGAGTGGATTTGGGGGTTGTGCTTTGTCCTACACACTTGATTCCCCTCCACAGTTAGCAGAGGCATGGATCCAGGAATTCATTTCCGATAGGAAATGATCCCCAGGCTTTCACTTGGATTGTGAAGGGAGGACTGGAGAGCAGGAGCCTGAGAGCAAATATCTTTAGGGAGATTTCTGTTTCAAGACAGACGGGATGTGATGAAGGGATCGATTGTGGATATATGGAGAGGTTCCTCCCAAACTGGGTGATAAACATGAAGCTTCTTCTGATTGCTAATGTTAGAGGTCATATTACAGGTAAAACCAGGGAGACCTTTGTTACCTAAAGGAATTTGATCACAGGACACTGAGCAAAATTAAATGACAGCTGCTCCTTCCTCTAGTGTAACTCTGTCATATTAAAGTTTTTGGAATCTCTGGGTGTCATTTGTAAATTGGCAAATAAAACAATTTCTTCCTAAACCTCAGTTTTTCCATATTTTTGAACATCCTTGATCTAGAGAACTATAACAGTCTATGACAGTAACACTGTGATTCCTGGATGCCAGATACGTTCTGGTTCAGAGGTTGTTAAGGACAAGACTGGCCAGATAGGTGCTATGGTTTCTCCAAATGGAGTAAGTCTTCAATTTAACTCCATCTAAAATAGGTCCTTAGGTGACTGATATTCATGTGCATGTGGGACAAAACTAACCTCAGGGCTGAGGGAGAGCTGGAAGGCAGTGTGTTTCCAGAGGACTACTGTTGGAGAAGCACTGTGGGCGCATAAGGCAAGAGATGGTCTGGGGGCTCCAGAGTGTTTACCTACAGCAGTGAACCACCATCCTCTCTGGCGAGAGTCAGGGTCCCAGAGGGTGGGAATCAGGGAGGACGCTGAGCGATTCTGGGTGTCATGGGCTGATGAACACAAAGTCAACGCTTAGCACATTCTTATTTGCAGGCTCTGACTTTCTGTGTTAGCAACCGCAGCTCTAGCTCTTCACATGGGATCTGGGAGAGAAGAAGCTGCATAGTATTCCCTGGACCGGTTTCCAAGTGCTGGGCTGAGGCTACGCCCAGGTGAAGGTTGGGGGCATGAATTCTGGTGGGTCTAGAAGCACAGGACTGGGGTCTTGTGGCTTCTCCATCCTCAGGTTGGCCTGCCTGGTGCTTGATCAGCTGTGAGTGAGATCCTGAGAAAGGTTCCCAGTGACTGAGCTGTTAAGGATGGAGCCCCTGGTGAGTAGTGATGCTTCCTCCTGAAGCTGTACCAAGTGCCCATCCTTCCTCAGCTCACCCACTCACTCTGGACAGTGGTAGAGCTGCTCTGTCTAAACCAGAATATCCCTGATGTTTTAGGAATAGGTGACATTTGAAGATGTAGCCATTGACTTCACCCAGGAAGAGTGGAGCCTGCTAGACAAGTCCCAGAAAAACCTGTTCAGAAATGTGATGCTGGAATCTGTCTCCCACCTGGTCTCTGTAGGTGAGTCTGTCAACAGGGATGTGCCTGCACCTGTGTCCATTCTGTTCATTCACTCACTGAACAAGCATTTAGAACAGCTTCCCTGTGTCCTACTCCGGCTGCTTCCTCATTCTCTGATAGTCCTCATAATTACTTAAAGGAAGACATTCCTTTTCATGGCACTTTTCATTACCACACTGAAAGGTTATCTTGGCCAGGTTTCATATCTTTATTGACACTTAGTTTCAACATTCAGAACAGGACTGAGGATTCAGTGGACATCTTAATGCATAAACAAAAGGATCACATATATAAAAAATAATTCTTCAGTTTCAATCACTCCATGAAGGCTTAACACCAGAGTCCTGTATATGACATAATTTCGATTCTTCCTGCAAGGTGATCTGGATCCTGTTTGGCAGAAATATTCAGCCCATGGTAGAGTCTTTTGATCTTTCCCACATGGAAAAGACCGAGGATTTTGTGGCCTCTCTCTGAACTGGTGCACGGGCATCAGCCCCTAGACAGCCTCACTGTTTTTGTTGCTGCTCTGGGTTTTTCTGGTCTGCTGAAGAACCTTCGCTGTTCTGTCCAGTGAAGATGTTACCTGCACCGACCTTCAATTATCTCTTTATGGTCTTCACTACCTTACCCATGACGTGAGCACAACAAAGAGTAATTAGCCCACTCAAAAATCCACGTGTGTGTTTTTTTTTTTTAATCAAACAGGCTATCAAATTAGCAAATCAGATGTGATTTCCCAGCTGGAACAAGGAACAGAGCTGTGGACTGAAGTAGCAGGAGGCCTCCAAGGTCAGAGTCCAGGTGAGTGTCAGGGGCCTGGGCTTCAGGGCAAAAGTTTCAGCCAGTGTGTTAAGTCCTTGGAGACACCAGATGAAAGTCTGATGAAGGCAGGGATATATTCCAAAGTGGAAGTGAGGACATTGGGGCATATTGTCATCATTCTGAGCCCCTATCATCACAAATCATATTACTTCCTGCCGTTTTCTTGTCTTTAAGGAAAAGGGTTCTTATGGAGTTATCGCACTTAAATTTTCACATAGTGATTCTTATCCTGATCCTGTCATTTCATGTTTTTTCCACCATTTTCTGACCCAATGTCTCCTGACCACATTACATTTTTATATTTTAATCCTGTTTTTCTTTCTAATAGACAATGCCTTTTAAAATATTTCTTTCAAATACTACATTGAGTATTTCCTTGCTATACAGTTTCTCCAACTGAGTGCCAATTTTTGGAACATACTCCTATGGACCTTGGTGGTTGTCTACATTTTATTTCCCTAATGCCATTCTAAAATCTATATTTTTTTCCATTCTTTAGGCAGTGAAAGATCCCTTACACAACAAGAAATGATATTCATGCAAAGTGTCTACAGAAAACACATATCCTCTACTATGTCAGTAGTAAGTTTCAGGGGTGGGAACCTCAGTCATCCAAATGAAAGACCCAGCAGTGTGGTAAGTTGGTAATTGAGCACAGTTGCCTGTGTGTAAGTTGAGATGAAGCTCTTTCGGAGCAAATTTTTGGATAGTCTGAAATTGGTTAAGTGATTATGAGCTTAAAACTAATGTAAGGAAAAATGTCAATAGCACAAACTTTGTTCATCTCCTAGTCTTTAGAACACACTGAAGTTGTCAAAATTAATCTGATATCTGGGGTTTGGAAACTATAAAAGAGAAGGGGAGTAACACAACATGTTTGCAACTAACACAGGAGACATTTTACCAGGAGACTATTACTGGCTGATGCTCTAGGGTGAACATGTAGCAGGATAAGTGTCTGCCTGGACATGGGCAAACCACTAACAGCCTCATATCTCCTTTCCCAAAACAGGTTTCTCACCAGCAAGGGGATCCTGCTGGATGCACTAATTTGAGAGATGAATTAGCTTCTAGATCTTCACCTCAACATTCATCAATTCACTTAAGAAGGAAACATGTCAGCAAATGGTGTGGAAAATCATGTAGTCAAGGATCATTTCTTAATGCACAGGGTCCTCTTCACACTAGAGGAAAATCATGTGAATGTCCTCTATGTAGAAAAGTCTTTAATAATTACTTGAGCTTCAGATGACATAGGATGATTCACATTGGAGAGAAACCAAACAAATGCGGTCTCTGTGGAAATGGCTATTTTCTGAGAAACCACAATCGGATCAAAACTGGAGAGATATGATTCGAATGTCACATGCGTGGGAAACTCTTCAAAGCTCCTACCTGGAACATGAGAAAACACACACAAGAGAAGCCCTATAAATGTCGTCTGTGTGAGAAAAGTTTTCATCAAATCTCTAACCTTAGAAAACACCAGAAACTCCATCCCAAAGAGAAGCACTATGAATGTTGTCAGTGTGGGAGTCTTTAGCCAAAGCTCTAGCCTTAGCACAAGAGAATCCACGCTGGAGAGAAACCTCACATGTGTCTTGTGTGTGGGAAGGCCTTCAGTCAGAGTCCTGAACTGACTCGGCACAAAAGGACCCACACAGGAGAGAAACCGTATAAATGTCAGCAGTGTGGGAGCACCTTCAGTCAATATGCCAACCTGAGAAGACATGAGAGAACACACAGGGGTGAGTAACCCTATGAATGTCAGCTCTGTGGGAAGTGCTTTAGTCACAGCTCTTCCCTTAGACGACACGAGGGAACCCAGCACCAGAGAGAAAAGAAGGAAGGCCCTCAGTAGACTTTCTCACCTGAGGTGACACGCTGTTCCTTCCACATTCCACACATGAGGAATGAGGGAGGAAGAGCAGCCATAGCCTAAGCATTTAAACTCACCAAGTTCACACTCTCTAAAGTAAGTGTCTGTAATCAATATGGAGGCTCCTTCAAGCATCGCACTCCCTGGTCCAGACAGGAATCACCTGTGGACATGGATCCACACGTGCACTATCTCTGTGGCAAAGCCTTTAGTCATTGGTCTGACCTCAGGTAACTTAGCAGCTGCTGCTGCTACTAAGTCACATCAGTCATGTCCGACTCTGTGCGACCCCATGGACTGCAGCCTACCAGGCTCCTCCGTCCATGGGATTTTCCAGGCAAGAGTACTGGAGTGGGGTGCCATTGCCTCCTCCAACTTAGCAGAACTCCCTCTAAATACAATATTGGTGTTTTTAACAACAACTTCCAACTCTTAAAGACCCTAGAGGATGTGAGCAGAGAGTAAGAATGCCTAGTTTTTCTTTCATAATTATTGTTCAACGTGAGCCAAGTCCATGTGGAGAACCACTAGGACTTTGATAACTGTCAACAAACATTCGGTCAAGCCCCAGGCTTGATGTGCACAAGAAATTCCGTGAAAAAAATAAGCACTGAAACAAGAACAAAGATGAAGACCTTTGAGAAATACTAAAGTATGTTGAGCAGCACCAAAGCATACTTCTGAACAATTTATCCTGCTGCTGCGCTGCTGCTGCTGCTAAGTCGCTTCAGTCATGTCTGACTCTGTGCGACCCCAGAGACTGCAGCCCACCCGTCCCTGTGATTCTCCAGGCAAGAACACTGGAGTGGGTTGCCATTTCCTTCTCCAATGCATGAAAGTGAAAAGTGAAAGTGAAGTAGCACAGTCGTGTCTGACTCTTAGCGACCTCATGGACTGCAGCCTACCAGGGCTCCGCAGTCCATGGGATTTTCCAGGCAAGAGTACTGGAGTGGGTTGCCACTGGAAATGATTTCACAGAAAGTTCTGAGAAATTCTCTCCATAGAGCAACCCCGCTGGTCCACATGTACTCAGACTATACAATGTACCGTCAGTGTCATGGAGGAAGGGAAGTCTTCGGTGATCACTTACTTCTCAGTCAACACTAACTTACCACACTGAGGATGTAACCATCCTAAAATCACAGTGGAGTTACAGCTAGATTTCATATCAGAAAAAAACGTCCTGTGCAGGAGGTATAGTGTTAGTAGCTCAGTCATGTCAGACTCTTGGTGACCCCAAGGACTGTAGCTCACCAGGCTCCTCTGTCCATGGGATTCTGCAGGCAAGAATAGTGGAGTGGATTGCCACTCCCTCTTTCAGAGGATCTTCCTAACCCAGGGATCGAACCCAGGTCTCCTGCATTACAAGCAGATCCTAAGACTCTTTGTGCAAGCACCTAATACATCCTGTAACATACAGTCGTAACATACAATCCTGTCTCCCTGGTGGCTCAGTGGTAAAAAAAAAATCCACCTGCAATGCAGGAGATCTGGGTTTGATCCTGGGGTCCAGGAGATCCACTGGAGAAGGAAATGGCAACCCACTCCAGTATTCCTGCCTAGAGAACCCCATGGAAAAAAGAGCCTGCGGGGTACAGTCCGTGGGGTTGCAGAATTAGTCACAACCTAGCAGTTGAACAACAACAACAGCAAACACATAAGTAGATTGTGATTTGGGGAAAGACCTATTCATGAAAACGTGGGATGAAATGGAGAATGAAGAGACCTGGCGACATGGATGTAAAGTTCTGTAAGAAGTTAAAACTTGTGTGTACAATAAATATTGTAAATATTCAAACAATCGTTTGTGGCTCAATGAGCTCAGTGTTGCCGTCTGGTTGCTTTGCCTGTGTGCACACCGGTCGCTTCAGTTGTGTCCAGCTCTTTCTGATCCCATGGACCACAGCCTGCCAGGCTCTTCTGTCCATAGGATTCTCTAGGCAAGAATACTGGAGTGGGTTCCCATGCCCTCTGCCAGGGGATCTTCAAATTCATGTCTGTTTATGTCTCCTGCTTTGGCAGGTGGGTTTTCCCAGGTGTTGTACCACCTGGGAAGTCTGGTTTCTTTGGGCCCCTGTAAACACAGGGACACAGGTCTGCACGCTGGGAAAGTGGACAGAGACTCAGCCCCACTCTCTGAGTCCCCCTTTCTCCACTGCTCTTTCCACACACATCAGCTCCACTCATTTCAACATCTTCCCACCCTATCTACCCCTTCAGGCCCTGGGGGTGACATCTGGTCTTACATTATTTGAGGCCCTTCAACCTATGTCTGCGGATGGAAACCACCTGGGGCTCAAGAGACAGACATCTGATCTCTGCCCTCCCAGACCTCAGAAACCTTTGTTATTTTGTCCCCAATTCTCTGAACTGAGCCAAGTGGATGAAGACTTCCTTCCATGACTGTACTCTTTATCTTACTCAGCTGCTTCCTGATTTATGCACACAGCAGTCTCAACAGAAACCCAGTCTTGTTAGCCTCACATAAGCTCATGGGATAAATCTGCAAGAATATAAAATACCTAAAACTATCAGCCATCGCACGAGCAGGTTTTTAAAAGAATTAGTGCAATGTCCTTTTCCAAAGAAAGAAATGAATGTCATCACAAAGCAAATCGCCCCTCTTGTCTGTAGGACTTTGAAGGTTATCCTCTGACACACATCCATACTGAACCCATATCTCCAGGGAGAGTCTTCCCGGATATCCACTTGGAAGAGGTGTGTTCCTGCCGAAGCAGCACAATTCCCCAAGAAAGCCCAAGTCCACTCACAGAAACACACACAAGGATGGTACTGACACCTCACTATTTTTCTCTTTTTTTCTTATTTATTTAATTTTAGCTATGTGGCGTCTTTTTTGCTGTGAGGGCTTTTTCTCTAGTTGCAGCGAGCCAGGGCCACTTCTCCGGTGCACTGTGCAGGCTTCTCCTTGCAATCGCTCTTCTTGCTGCAGAGCACAGGCTCTGCGGGGCATGGACACAGTAGCTGTGTCTCCCAGGCGCTAGAAGGCAGGCTCAATAGAGCCACATGGGCTTCGTTGCTCTGTAGCATGTGTGATCTCCCCACACCAGGGATCGAACCCATGTCTCCTGCACTGGCAGGTGGAGTCTTATCCACTGAACTACCAGGGAGACTCCATCATTAGCTTTCAACATCTCCACGAGGAATCCTGGGGACAGGCAGGGGGTAAAACTGAGCAAGGGTAAGGGGCAACCAATTCCCTTGTCTGTCTGTTGTCACGCATTTCATTCCTTGGGTACAAATGGCTCAACAAGATCATGTGACCTTGGAGTACCAGGAAGGTCAGTTTACAAAGACAACTTTCCACATCCTCAGCCTCCTGAGTAGCTTCATGTCATCCAGTGAAGTTTGTCCAGCATCCGTTTTTCTGAGGTTCTACTGACAGATAGGAGGAGTGCACCTGGATTTCAGGTTGGTTTGAAACATATGTGGTGTGTGCTAAACCCCGAGAGGAATGGAACAGCAGTCAAAATATGTAGTGATGTGGCTTTAGACAATGGGGTGAAGATTCTTTAATTTTTTTCTTTTCCATTTTTAATTTCTGAGGTATTCTGTTATAATATTAGATGAGTTTTAGGTTTTCAACAGTATATTTCAGCTCCTGCATACCGTGCACCTGCTCGGCACCAACACGTCATCTTCCCTCCTTTACTCTGTGTGACTGTGTTACCCTTGGGCCCTCCCGCCTGCCAGCTCCCCGCTGCATCCACCACTCAGTTCTGGGTATCTGTGTATGTGTTCTTGTGTCATCTGTTTTGTTCCTTGATTTTTTTTTTTTTTTGACTTGATTTCTTTTTGTTTCTTGGTTTCTTCCTGCTTCACTCATGAGTAGAGTCAATAGGTGTTTCTCTTCTCTTAATCTGTCTTCAGACAGGGAAGGAACAAAGCTGATATATGAGGTGCATTAGTCAGGAAAATCTTAACAAGGTCACATGACTCTGGAGCAGTAACAAGTCAGCTAAGAAAGGGAAATTCCACCGCAGACCCTCAGCCACCTCTGAGGCTGCATCTCCTCCAGTGGACGGAGTCCAGCGCCCACCATTCTGAGTATCTACTGACAGATGGGAAGTACTCAGCTGGACTTCAAGTTGTTTGTTTTTATTTGGTGTTCAGTGGTATCCCCCAGAGAAACAAGACGTAGATAAAATATGTACACAAGTGGCTTTATGCACTGTGAAAGTTGTTCAGTCCTGCCAGACTCTTTGTGATCCCATGGACTGTATAGTCTGAAATTCTCCAGGCAAGAATACGGGAGTGGGTAGCCTTTCTCTTCTCCAGGGAATCCTCCCAACCCAGGGATCGAACCAGGGTCTCCGGCATTGCAGGCAGATTCTTTACCTGCTGAGTCACAAGGGATGCACTGAGCATGGATAATGTAATTTTTAAGTACGTCTTTTTCTAGGGTATCTTTGGGTTACAATAGTACATGTTTTATTTGTATAAAAATAGATTTCAACTCTGGCATGCCATAAGACTGACCAGCACCAAAAACCGGGTTTTACTTTTACCCTCCTGTGGGCCTCTTTTACTGCCACCCTCTGACACCTGCTGCTCTGTTCTCTGAATGTGTGTTTATTCTTGTGTCATTTGCTGTCTCTTAATAATGTTTTGTACTCCTTCCCTCTTTTTCTTTGTATTTAGTGTTCCATATATGAGTATATTTATAAGATATTTCTCTTTTCTGAAAGTGTCTGCAAGATATTGTTAGATCAAAGGTGATACTTAACCTTGATTGGATTAATACAACCTCATCAAGGTCAGGTGATGTGGGAGCAGACTCAAAGGCAACAGGAGAGGGAAATGACCCCACTGACTCTCCTTAGCCACCTTCAAAGGTGCACAAAGTGTCCAGCACTGACATTCTGGGCATTTACTGACAGGGTCGCACAGAGTCGGACACGACTGAAGCGACTTAGCAGCAGCAAGAGGTATGGGGCTGGGATTAATTTGGTGGTGTGTGTCCATGGGAGAAACGGGACAGTAGACAAAAGAGGTACCGATGTGATCTAGGTGATGGGGTATGGATACTTTAATGTTTACATTTCATGATTTTTTAGGGTGATTTTCTTGAAGAGATCTCTAGTCTTTCCCATTCTGTTGTTTTCCTCTCTTTCTTTACGTTGATTGCTGAGGAAGGCTTTCTTATCTCTCCTTGCTATTCTCTGGAACTCTGCATTCAGATGGTTATATCGTCCCTTTTCTCCTTTGCTTTTGGCTTCTCCTCATTTCACAGCTATTTGTAAGCCCTACTCAGACAGCCATTTTGCTTTTCTGCATTTCTTTTCCATGGGGATGGTCTTGAGCCCTGTCTCCTGTACAATGTCACAAACCTCCGTCCATAGTTCCTCAGGCACTCTGCCTATCAGACCTAGTCCCTTACATCTATTTCTCCCTTCCACTGTATAATCATAAGGGATTTGATTGAGGTCATACCTGAATGGTCTAGTGGTTTTCCCCACCTTCTTCACCTTAAGGTGAATTTGGCGAGAAGGAATTCATGATCTGAGCCACAGTCAGCTCCCAGTCTTGTTTTTGCTGACTGTAAAGAGTGTCTCCATCTTTGGCTGCAAAGAATAGAATCAATCTGAATTTGGTGTTGACCATCTGGTGATGTCCATGTGTAGAGTCTTCTCTTGTGCTGTTGGAAGAGAGTGTTTTTGCTATGATCAGTGCGTTCTCTTGGCAAAACTCTATCAGCCTTTGCCCTGCTTCATTCAGTACTCCAAGCCCAAATTTGCCTGTGACTCCAGGTGTTTCTTGACTTCTTGCTTTTGCATTCCAGTCCCCTATAATGAAAAGGACAAGTTTTGGGGGTGTTAGTTCTAAAAAGTCTTGTAGGTCTTCATAGAACCATTCAACTTCAGCTTCCTCAGCATTACTGGTTGGGGCATAGGCTTGAATTACCGTGATATTGAATGGCTTGCCTTGGAAACGAACAGAGATCATTCTGTGGTTTTTGAGATTGCATCCAAGTACTGCATTTTGGACTTTTATGTCTAGTAGAAATGACTACTCCATTTCTTCTAAGGGATTCCTGCCCACAGGAGTAGATATAATGGTCATCTGAGTTAAATTCACCCATTCCAGTCCATTTTAGTGGGCTGATTCCTTGAATGTCGACGTTCACTCTTGCTATCTCCTGTTTGACCACTTCCAGTTTGCCTTGATTCATGGACCTGACATTCCAGGTTCCTATGCCATATTGCTCGTTACAGCATTGAATCTTGCTTCTATCACTGGTCACATCCACAAGTGAGTATTGTTTTTGCTTTGGCTCCATCCCTTCATTCATCCTGGAGTTATTTCTCCACTCATCTCCAGTAGCAGACTGGGCACCTACTGACCCGGGCAGTTCTAATTTCAGGATCCTATCACTTTGCCTTTTCATACTGTTCATGGGGTTCTCAAGGCAAGAATACTGACGTGGTTTGCCATTCCCTTCTCAGTGGACAACATTCTGTCAGACCTCTCCACCATCACCCTCCCATCTTGGGCGGCCCCACAGGACATGGCTTAGTTTCATTGAGATAGACAAGGCTGTGGTCCGTGTGATCAGATTGGCTAGTTTTCTGTGATTGTGTTTTCAGTGTGTCTGCCCTCTGATGCCCTGTCGCAACACCTACTGTCTTGCTTAAGTTTTGTCTTACCTTGGACGTGGGGTATGTCTCCAAGGCTGTTCCAGAAAGCACAGCCTCTCCTCGTTACCTTGAATGAGAGCTATCTCCTCACGACCGCCTCTCCTGACCTTGAAGGTGGAGTAGCTCCTCTCGGCCATCCTGTGCCCCAACAGCCGCCGCTCCTTGGACATGGGGTTGGTTGCTCCTCTCGATCGCCTCCCCTGACCTTGGGCATGTGGTAGCTCCTCTTGGCAGCCGCACTGACCTTGGGTGTGGGGTAGCTCATCTCAGTCACCGATGGTGTGATCACTCACCTAGAGACTGACATCCTGTAATGTGAAGTCAAGTGGGCCTTAGAAAGCATCACTACAAACAAAGCTAGTGGAAGTGATGGAATTCCACTTGAGCTACTTCAAATCCTGAAAGATGATGCTGTGAAAGTGCTGCACTCAACATGTCAGCAAATGTGGAAAACTCAGCAGTGACCACGGGACTGGAAAAGTTCAGTTTTGATTCCAATCCCAAAGAAAGGCAATGCCAAAGAATGCTCAAACAAACACACAATTGCACTCATCTCACACGCCAGTAAAGTAATGCTTAAAATTCTCCAAGCCAGGCTTCAGCAGTACGTGAACTGAGAACTTCCAGATATTGAAGCTGGTTTTAGAAAAGGCAGAGGAATGGGAGGTCAAATTGCCAACATCTGCTGGATCATTGAAAAAGCAAGAGAGTTCCAGAAAAACATCTATTTCTGCTTTATTGACTATGCCAAAGCTTTTGACTATGTGGATCACAATAAAATGTGGAAAATTCTGAAAGAGATGGGAATACCAGACAATCTGACCTGCTTCATGAGAAACCTATATGCAGGTCAGGGAGCAAAAGTTAGAACTGGACATGGAACAACAGACTGTTTCCAAATAGGAAAAGGAATACATCAAGGCTGGCTGTTGTAACCCTGCTTATTTAACTTCTATGCAGAGTACATCATGAGAAATGCTGGGCTGGAGGAAGCACAAGCTGAATCCAGATTTCCAGGAGAAATATCAATAACATCAGATATGCAGATGACACCAGCCTTATGGCAGAACGTGAAGAGGAACAAAAAGCTTCTTGATGAAAGTGAAAGAGGAGAGTGAAAAAGTTGGCTTAAAGCTCAACATTCAGAAAACAAAGATCATGGCATCTGGTCCCATCACTTCATGACAAATAGATGGGAAACCAGTGGAAACAGTAGCCGACTTTATTTTGGGGGGCTCCCAAATCACTTCAGATGGTGATTGCAGCCATAAAATTAAAAGACACATATTCCTTGGATGGAAAGTTAGGACCAAACTAGATAGCATATTGAAAAGCAGATACATTACTTTGCCAGCAAAGGTCAGTCTAGTCAAGGCTATGGTTTTTCCAGTGGTCAAGTATGGATGTGAGAATTGGACTGTGAAGAAAGCTGAGTGCCGAAGAATTGATGCTTTTGAACTGTGGTGTTGGAGAATACTCTTGAGAGTCCCTTGGATTGCAAGGAGATCCAACCAGTCCATCCTAAAGGAGATCAGTTCTGGATGTTCATTGGAAGGAATGATGCTGAAGCTGAAGCTCCAATACTTCGGCCACATTATGGGAAGAGTTGACTAATTGGAAAAGACCTTCATGTTCGGAGGGATTGGGGGTAGGAGGAGAAGGGGACGACAGAGGATGAGATGGCTGGATGGCAATCCCGACTCAATGGACATGAGCTTGAGTGAACTCAGAGTTGGTGATGGTCAGGGAGGCCTGGACTGGTGCTGTGATTCTTCGGGTTGCAGTCGTATACCAATGAGCGACTGAACTGAATTGATTCAGTGAATTTGTTAGATTAAACGTTATGTGTACAAAAAATATATTTCAATTCCAGTAGATCATACAATTGGTGAGCACCAACAAATTGGGTGTTTTTGTTACCATCCTCTGGACCCGTTTCACTCATCGGCCATCCCCTTGCCACTATCCTCTGACATGCCCTGCTCTGTTCTTGAGAATGTTTGCATTTGTGTCATTTGCTTTCCTTTCTTTTTGTTTTGACTTATTTGCTTTTGAAATTTGTGTTTAGTATTTCACATCGAAGTGAATCCACAAGGTATTTCTCTTTTCTAAATGGGTCTTCAAGACACTGAGAGATACAGGGTGAGTCTTGCTGTTCAGTCGCTCAGTTGTGTCTGACTCCTTGTGACCCCCTGGACTGTAGCATACACAACGTTGATTGGTTAAGAAAACCTCATCAAAAAAAAAAGAAAGAAAAGAAAACCTCATCAAGGTCATGGAACTTTAGGGGAGTCTCAAGTCAGTGGGAAAGGGATATTTGCCCTCTGACCCTCCTCAGCCACCCTGGAAGCTGCATCTCCTCAGCTGGAGTGTCCAGAACTCATGATTCTGAGCATCTGCTGACTGACTAGAGGATCACAGCTGCATTTCAGGTTGTGTGGTTTATATTTGGTGTTTGGCTAGTCCCTCAGGGAAATGGGACAAGAGTAAAATCATGTAGTGATGTGGCTTTAGGCAGCCTGGGATCGATTCTGTAATTTCTTTAGAATTTTATTTTAATTGTTTTAAGTTTGGTATTATCCCATTGTAATTTTAGTGAAGTTTTAGGTGCATCGCCATACACTTCAGCTTCTGTGAACCACACACCTTCTCAGCACCAAAAACTGCAGTTTTCCTATGTTACTATTTGCTGCCCCATTTTCTTTGAGGCTCCTCTTCTGATTCCCTTTACTCAGGTCTGTGTATCTTTGCATTTGCTATCATGTCCACGTTGTCTTCTTTAAAATTCTGTTCACTTGTTTTCTTTTAGTTTGTCTTTTGTGTTCCACACATGGGTGAAATTGTGAATTATTTCTTTCTCTTCACACGTCTTCAGATGTGGTTAGACTAAAGGGACGGGGAAGGCAATGGCACCCCACCCCAGTACTTTTGCCTGGAAAATCCCATGGACGGAGGAGCCTGGTGGGCTGCAGTCCATGGGGTCGCTAAGAGTCGGACACGACTGAGCGACTTCACTTTCACTTCTCACTTTCATGCATTGGAGAAGGAAATGGCAACCCACTCCAGTATTCTTGCCTGGAGAATCCCAGGGACGGGGGAGCCTGGTGAGCTTCCGTCTATGGAGTCGCACAGAGTCGGACACGACTGAAGCGACTTAGCAGCAGCAGCAGCAGCAGACTAAAGGGAATAGATGATGTCACTTGGCTAACAAACTCTGAACAAGCTCATGCGACCTTGGAGCAGCCTCAGGTCAGCTGGGAAGGGGACATTCCTTCTTGACTGGTCCTCAGCCACCATCAAAGCTGCATCTCCCTCAGTCAGGGCATTCCTCCCCCACCTCTCTGATCATCTCCTACAGACAGGAGGAGCACAGCTGGATTTTAGGATGGTTTGCTTTTTCAAGCTGGTGTTCAGCATATCGTTCAGAAAAAAGTCCATAGTAAACTTATGTAGTGGTGTGGCCTGGCAAGAGGGAAAGGTGTCTTGAACTTTATGATTTCATTTCATAAATTGAGTAAACGTTGATGTTAATATTAGATGTTTCATTTGCACTTTTTTTGCAATTAAAAAGCTAATTTTAAAACTTTGGGGTGACCTCCACAGGAATGAAAAAGACTGGGAAAGGATAACCCCCGCACCCTGTGAGAGTGGCCGAAAGGGAGAGAGGCTACTTGAGGGGAAGGAAGCACAAAAGGGACCAGTGCAGACTCAGGGCAAAGGGAATGCCATCGGTCCTGGGGCCCGGGAGCCCTGCGGCAGGAAACCCCAGCGTGGGGGCACTGGCTTAAGGCACACAGGCCAAGGGCAAGAGGGTTGCACACGAAGCCACAAAGCTACTTGCCTTCCCCCTTCACTTTTGCTTGTCTCAGCTTCTGCTGCGTGATCTGCGTGTCCCTCTGCTTGGGGGACAATCACCCCAGCAGCCCAGTGCTTTCCCTTAACGGATCTGCTCTGCCTTTTCTTATTCTTCTGGCGGGCAAACTCCTGCTGCCTATCTCGCATCATGCTGACGGCAGTGACTCTGCCCTTTTGTACATTATCACATTTAAGCTTTTTGAACCTTATTCATGCTCACCACCCAGATTTTCCTCTGTCGCTGCCACTACACAATTTACCACCGTGACTATCCTGCCTTCTCCCCTGAAGCTTCCTCCTTCAGTTCAGTTCACTCATTCAGTCGTGTCCAACTCTTTGTGACCCCAGGGACTGCATCACGGCAGGCTTCCCTGTCCATCACCAACTCCCGGATTTTCCACAGCGCATGTCCATTGATTCGATGATGCCATCCAACCATCTCATCCTCTGTCGCCCACTTCTCCTCCTGACTTCATCTTGCCCAGCTTCAGAGTATTTTCAAGTGAGTCACTTCTTCACATGAGGTGGCCAAAGGATTGGAGTTTCAGCTTCAGCATCAGTCCTTCCAAAGAACTCCCAGGACTGAGCCCCTTTAGGATGGACTGGCTGGATCTCCTTGCCATCCAAGGGATTCTCGAGAGTCTTCTCCAACACCACAGTTCAAAAACATCAATTCTTCAGCACTCAGCTTTCTTCACAGTCCAAATCTCACATCCATACATGACTACTAGAAAAACCATAGCATGACTAGATGGACTTTTGCTGGTAAAGGAATGTCTCTGCTTTTGAATATGCTGCCTAGGTTGGTCATAAATTTTCTTCCAAAGAACAAGTGTCTTAATATTGTGGTTGCAATCACCATCTGCAGTGATTTGGGAGCCCCAAAAATAAAGTCTGCCACTGTTTCCACTGGTTCCCCACCTATTTGCCATGAAGTGATGGGATCACATGCCATGATCTTAGTTTTTTGAATGTTGAGTTTTAAGGAACTTTTTCACTCTCCCCTTTCACTTTCATCAAGAGGCTCTTTAGTTCTTAACTTTCTGCCATAAGGCTGGTGTCATCTGCATATCTGAGGTTATTCATATTTCTCCCAGCAATCGTCATCCCAGCTTGTGCTTCATCCAAACCACCGTTTCTCATGATGCACTCTGCGTGTAAGCTAAATAAGCAGGGTGACGATATACAGCCTTGACATACTCCTTTCTTGGTTTGGAAACAGTCTGTTGGTCCATGTCGGTTCTAACTGTTGCTTCCTGACCTGCATATATTTCTCAGGAGGCAGGACACGTGGTCTGGTATTCCCATCTCTTTCAGAATTGTCCAGAGTTTGTTGTGATCCACACCATCAAAGGGCTTTGGCACAGTCAATAAAGCAAAAGTGGATGTTTTTCGGCAACCCTCTTGCTTTTATGGTGATCCAGTGTATGCTGGAAGCATCCTCCCTACTGTGCGCTGCCTGTTCTCGTGTCTGTGTGTTGCCTCTGTCTCTGGTGTGTTTGTCGCTCTGCTGGTGTGTTCCTGCTTTGTCTGCTCTCACTCTTCTACCCAGGAGGGAAGTCCTCTTGTCTTTGCTTTCAGCCTCTGACCTAATTCATCACCATCATAGCACTAAGGTCTCTCCATGTTCTGCAAAATAATAACATCTCAACTGTTTTTCTTTTTCTGGCTGATTAGATTTCCATTGAACATGCATACTATTGAAAGCCAAAATATTATTTATTCATTGTTAGTTGAAACATGTATTTCACATGAGCTAGCTACAAATGAGACGCTGAGGACAAAACTTCCAGAAAACAGACCCTCAGCTGTGAATCATCTAAGCTAGTAGAGAAGAAGATAATTTGAAGTGAATTTGTACTTGAAAATTGCCTTCTCTGATGTCGAATGGGAGAGTCCAGTTTTCAAAATTAATCGTACTTATTTTTGATTCTCAAATGCCTATTCCTCAATATTAAGTGTAGCTTCCCCCTAGCACAAATGTTTGTGTACATGTGGGGAGATCTTTTATCTCCTAGACTGTGATACATGTAACCGAAGTCTCTAAATTTAGTCTTCCGAGGATGCAAATCCACATGCATGTTAGTCTGGGTCCTAATCTGTGTGTCGGGAATCAGGGGAGAATATAGAAATGTCTGGGCAGTTCAGTTCAGTCTCTCAGTCATGTCGGACTCTTTGGGACCCCATGGACTGCAGCACACCAGGTTTCCCTGTCCATCTTCACCTCTGGGAGCTTACTCAAACTCCTGTCCATCGAGTCGGTGATGCCATCCAACTATCTCATCCTCTGTCGTCCCCTTCTTCTCCTGCCTTCCAACTTTCCCACCCTCAAGTCTTTTCCTATGAGTCAGTTCTTAACATCAGATGGCCAAATACAGGAGTTTCAACTTCAGCATCAGTTCTTTCCAGTGAATATTCAGGACTGATTTCCTTTCAGATGGACTGGGTGGATCGCCTGGCAGCCCAAGGGACTCTCAAGAGTCTTCTCCAACATCACAGTTCAAAAGCATCAATCCTTCGACATTCGCCTTTGTTTAAACTCCAACTGTCAAATCCATACGAGACTTCTGGAAAAACCATAGCCTTGACTAGACAAACTTTTGTCAGCAAAGGAATGTTTCTGCTTTTTAATATGCTGTCTAGATTGGTCATAGCTTTTTTCCAAGGAACAAGCATCTTTTCATTTCATGGCTGTAGTCACCATCAGTACTGATTTTGGAGCCCCCAAAAATTAAGTCTATCACTGATTCCCTATCCATTTACCATGATCTTAGTTTTCTGAATGTTGAATTTTAAGCCAACTTTTTCACACTCTTCTTACACTTTCATCAAGAGGCTCTTTAGTTCTTCTTCACTTTCTGTGAAGAGAAAGATCTGGGCAGGAGAAGTCAAATTGTCAGAAACGTGGTCCCGATGTCATGATTCCCATTTAGGCTCGATAAGGCAGGGATGGCTCTGTGTCTCTGCATCAAAATGACAGTTTCTTCTTTCTTTTCAGAAAGGATATACAAAAATTAAGATTGAGGAGAATCTCCAGTAGGTGTGGAAGATGGCTGGTCATTATGGATGGCTGAAAGCCTGCCGACTCTTTCAAGACCAGAAAGTGAGGAAGCAAAACCCGGGACATGGGAGGCAGATGGCTCCCCCACCACAGGAGAAAAACTTATGGTGAGTGGAGGCTTGGACCCGCAGGGAATCTGTGGGTGGCCTGGACTGCGGAGACAGGGTTTAGACCTGGAATATTCTGGGTCCATAACTCACTAGTGCATTCATATCCAAAGATGGCTGCCTCGACCTCCCTCCCCAGCAGATCGGGTCACTCAGAGCCTGAGGTTAGGTCTGCCCTGGCTTTATCCAGATCTTTAAATGGGGCTCTTACTGTTCATCTTAGAGTGCCAGGCCCTCCAACTCTGATGTACATAAGGAGGCCTTTGGGAATCACAATATTGTAACTATCTCGGCCCCCTAGGGACTGCATCCTTTCTCCAGAACCAGCAGTCAAGGCTCTCCATTTGTCCTTGCATTCCCTTTGGCCTCGTGCCTGTGGCTTCTGCTGACTCACTGACCGGGTTCTCCTCCACCCACAGGTGAAGTGTAAGGACTGTGGAGCCTTTGGGCACACAGCAAGGAGCCTCAGGTGCCCCATGAAGCGCTGGCAAGGGGCTCTGGCCCCCTTGCCCTTGGGGTCCAGATTCGGTAAGGAGAACCTGGCGTGGAAGCTGCAAGACCCACAGACACCTGGGCCCCCTAACACGGCTGAGAGAGAGGAGGAGGAAAGGCAGAGGTGAGTGGCGGGGAGGTGGGACCCAAGGTCTGGGCTGCAATCTGGAGACGGTTCCTCTCCTTGTCAACACTGAGCCATCTCTAGAAAGGACAGGGAAACTAGGGAAACAGAGACAGGAGCCCGTGCTCAGGGGCCACACTCGGGGCCTCACACCAGGCCCTGAAGTCACTAAGGAGAGTGGGGAATACTCACAACTTTGCAGCTGACCGTCCCCGAAGCCCTGGAGGGGTCTCTGGAGTCGGGGAAGGACATGGGGGATCTGCACAAAGGCAGAGGGCTTCAGGTCCAGCGTCACTCCCAAACTAGGAAAGGGGCTGGGCCAGAGCACCTTTGATCCCAGCTGTGACAAGGACACTGGGTTTCTGACACTTGACATGTCTCTGTTGCAGGAAAGAGGAGCAGCAGAGGAAGCTCCTGCAGCGATTTCCCAGGAGGCCCTGTGGTCCGCAGCCGCAGAGCTGGAAGGAGGAGCCGGAGCCCGGCCTCTGCCTGAGGGTCAGTCTCTGCCAGGCCCCTTCTTTAATCCACTGGCCTCAGTCCTGTCTGTGGGAGGAAACCAGTCATGTTCTTTCCTGACTAATGCATCATTTATTTTTCGCCATTTTTTGTGGTGCCTTTGATTGTGCATTCTTGCTCGAGTGTCTGGCAAGAAGCTGGCAGGGACATGGAAGTGAATATATCGGTAGCTTCCATACTCGAATACTTTAAGTTAGACCCGGAAACTGTAAATTGTGATTCATGCTCCAAAACTGGACAGGAAAACTCATTTTGCCATCAAGGCACCTGCAAATCACAAATCTGTGTACAGTCTCAAGAAGAAGGTGTACCAAAAGCTTGCTTCCCCTTACTGAGCAAGAAACATGGTTAGAACATTTCCATTTGCCATTGGATGTATAAATGTATCAAGGTCACATGAGCACCCTGATGTTGAGGGTCTTATCATATAAAATTAATGCCTGTGAGGTGTTTTACTGGATGGAAAGAAGATTCTCACACTCGTTTCTCTGTGTGGTCTTCTCTTACAGCACCCAAACATGCCCGTGCTTATCCACACATCCAAGAGGAAATCCTTCCAGGATCCAGATCACCCAAGAGGGTCACCAACCAGGAGAGATGATGTGAAATCCAGCCTCCCTCCAGTGCCTCTCATAGGCAGGAATGTGGCCCCCGCCTCCAAGGGCCTCATCGAGGCTCCAGCCAAGAGATGTGTGCAGACCCCCAACCTGACCTGTGTGAACCCCCCAAAGAAACCTAGACTGAGCCCGGTCCAGACCCCCCAGTGGAGCACTCCGACAGCAGATCTGGGGGCCTTCCTGAATCTCCCTCCTCCACCCAGCACAGCTGGATGTGGACCGAGAGTGGCCGTCCATGTATCCAGGGAGACACCTGCCCAGGAGCAACGCTTTGACCTCCAGCCTCCAGCGGATGGATCTCCCTCCAATAGCGTGGACGCCGTCTCCGCAGCCCACCCCACGCCCATCCTCCGCGTCCCGGCCCAGCCTCTCAGGATGCTCTTCCTGAGAGACGGCAAAGGCTGCTGGAGCTGCCGCTACACAGCGCCCCCGTCTCCGCGGCCTGCGGAGCGGCCAGCCCCTCCTGCTCACAGCCCGTCCCTCAACCAGGAGCCCGACGGACACGCTGTCCCCGGGTCCCGGAGCGTCCTCTACGATGACCTCCAGGTGTCTTCTTCCTCCGAAGAGAGTGACTGGGACGAAGAAACCACTGGCAACTGAGACTCGTCCTCCAGCGCCCGGTGCCCTGAAATGACTGACTCTGGCGGGTGGGCTGGGTGGTAGAGGGAGCGGCTGTTCCCGGTGAAGCAGGACTCCCCACCCTGGTGGGCGAGACAGCAGTGGGACCGGGTCAACCTGGGGACACAGAGCTGCACACACTGCCCTGTCTCCTCATGGAATCCGAGTCTTCCCGTGGCATTTATTCAATCGAACGGCAAGCTGTCAACCTCAATCTATTAGAAGTGATGAAGGCAAATTTTCGGAGTGACTTTTACCGCAACCCCCCGCCCCACTGTGTAGATAGAAAGTGATGGGAGTATCTGTAGCTGATGATGGTAGTGGCTGTGTTGGGTGGTAGTATCTGTATCTGAACATTTGGAACCTGCCTAAAGGGCCTGACTCTGCTCTGCAGAAGGTCAGCCGCGCCCTGTCCTGAGAGAAGTCTAGTGGACTCTGTGGAGTCTTGCACTATAAATCACAGTGGGGAAAATTCCCCTGGCTGTGCTTATCAAGTGTTATTAAATGTTACTACAAAGGTTTGTTTTAGAAAATTTTCTTTCTGTGTTTTCAGAAGAAACAAGAAAAATTACACAGTCCTCTCAAGAGATTTAGAAAGATCATTTGGTCACATTCAACATCCTGGTCAGGCAGGCTCTGCACCCAGCCCCTTCAGGGCCTTTCTTATGCCCTAATGAAGTCAGCAATAGGTCAAGTTCCATTTCATATGTATATATAATTACATACTATTGAATGTAATATGCTAATAGTTTATTAAGGTCTTTTGTATTTATGCTCATCAGGAAATTTTTGATTTTGTTATTATGCATTATTAGATTTTGTTATCATGGAATGCTACGCTTAGTGGCTCAGTCGTGTGTAACTCTTTAGGACCCCATGGACTGCAGTCCGCCAGGCTCCTCTGTCCATGGGGATTCTCCAAGGCAAGAATCCTGGAGTGGGTTGTCAGGCCCTCCTCCAGGGGATCTTCCCAACCCAGGGATTGAACCCAGGCCTCCTGCACTGCAGGCAAATTCTTTACAGACTGAGCCACTAGGGAAGCCCTATTATGTCATACTGGTAGGAAAAACTGGTTGGAATCAGTTGCCGCCTTGCTTATGAATGATAATTTTGGTAAGACTGTACACTGTCTCCCACAAATTTTATAAAATTTACCAATGAAAAAGTTTGAATTTTAATAAAGTTTTACCATAGAAAACATTTTGTGTGTGGTTTTTATCTCTAAGCCTTGAAGATCATCTTAATACACTTTTGACGCAAGATGGATCTTGTAATGGAGGGGAAAGAGGAGCATGGAAGGACTTTATGAAAAACACAGAATCAGGGCCTCCCAGATCCCCGGGGACACTTATGCACGTTAAAAATACCCCCTTATGAGTCCCCTGCTTGGAGAATGTGGTCAGCCTGTGCACTGCCTACAGCCACAGAAAGCCCCAGAATCAGCTCAGCCCCCATCCTCAGGTGCCCTTCGCCAGCTCTTGCTCCAGAACCCTGGGAGTGCAGACAGCAGGCTTCTGAGGATGTCAGCAGGGGGCTACAGGCAAGTGTCAAGGACTGTTGTTTCTGGACCAACAGGGGCCAGCAGAGGCCACCATGAGTGGCTCAAGAACTCCCTGAACAACCAGGCACTTATCTACCCTTCCTCAGGCTGAGGGTCACCACCCCTTGTCTCTCAGTGAAGTGAGTGAAAGTCGCTCAGTTGTGTCCAACTCTTTCGGACCCCATGGACTGTATAGTCCGTGGAATTCTCCAGGCCAGAATATTGGAGTGGGAAGCCTTTCCCTTCTCCAAGGGATCTTCCCAACCCAGGGATCCAACCCAGGTCGCCCCCATTGCAGGCAGATTCTTCACCCGATGAGTCACGAGGGATGCACGGAGGCATGGATAATGTAATTTTTAAGTATTTCTTTTTCTAGGGTAGCTTTGGGCTTCAATAGTACATGTTTTATTTGTATAAAAATAGATTTCAACCCTGGCATGCCATGAGACTCAGCAGCACCAAAAACTAGGTTTTGCTTTTACCTCCCTATCGGCCTCTTTTACTGCCACCCTCTGACACCTGCTGCTCTGTTCTCTGAATGTGTGTTTATTCTTGTGTCGTTTGCTCTCTCTTAATAAGGTTTTGTACTTCTTCCCTCTTTTTCTTTGTATTTAGTGTTCCATATATGAGTGAATTTCTAAGGTATTTCTCTTTTTGGAAAGTGTCTGCAAGATGTTGTTAGATCAAAGGTGACACTTAACCTTGATTGGATTAATACAACCTCGTCAAGGTCAGGTGCTGTGGGAGCAGACTCAAAAGCAGCAGGAAAGGGAAATGACCCCACTGACCCTCCTTAGGCACCTTCAAAGGTGCACAGAGTGTCCAGCACCTACATTCTGAGCAGTTACTGACAGATAAGAGGTATGCAGCTGGGATTGAGGCTGATTTAAATTTGGTGGTGTGTGGCCATGGGAGAAATGGGGCAGTAGACAAAAGAGGTACCGATGTGGTCTAGGCGATGGGGTATGGATACTTTAATGTTTATATTTCATGATTTTTGTAGGGTGATTTTCTTGAAGAGATCTCTAGTCTTTCCCATTCTATTGTTTTCCTCTCTTTGCATTGATCGCTAAGGAAGGCTTTCTTATCTCTCCTTGCTATTCTCTGGAACTCTGCACTCAGATGCTTGTATCTTTCCTTTTCTCCTTTATTTTGGCTTCTCTTCTTCTCACAGCTATTTGTAAGGCCTCCTCCAACAGCCATTTTGCTTTTTTGGCATTTCTTTTCCATGGGGATGGCCTTCATCCCTGTCTCCTGTATAGTGTCACGAACCTCCGTCCATAGTTCCTCAGGCACTCTGCCTATCAGATCTAGTCCCTTAAATCTATTTCTCCCTTCCACTGTATAATCATAAGGGATTCGATTGAGGTCATACCTGAATGGTCTTGTGGTTTTCCCCACTTTCCTCACTTTAACTCTGAATTTGGCAAGAAGGAGTTCATGATCTGAGCCATAGTCAGCTCCCGGTCTTGTTTCTGCTGACTGTAAAGAGCATTCCCTCTTTGGCTCCAAAGAATAGAATCAATCTGATTTTGGTGTTGACCATCTGGTGATGTCCATGTGTAGAGTCTTCTCTTGTGTGGGCAGAACAGAGTGTTTGCTATGACCAGTGCTTTCTCTTGGCAAAACTCTATCAGCCTTTGTCCTGCTTCATTCTGTACTCCAAGCCCAAATTTGCTTGTTAGTCCGCGTGTATCTTGACTTCTTGCTTTTGCATTCCAGTCCCCTATAATGAAAAGGACATGGTTTTGGGGTGTTAATTCTAAAAGGTCTTATAGGTCTCCATAGAACCGTTCAACTTCAGATTCGTCAGCATTAATGGTTGGGGCATAGGCTTGGATTACCGTGATATTGAAAGGTTTTCCTTGGAAATGAACAGAGATCATTCTGTGGTTTTTGAGATTGCATCCAAGTACTGCATTTGGGACCCTTTTGTTGACCATAATGGCTACTCCATTTCTTCTAAGGGATTCCTGCCCACAGGACTAGATATAATGGTCATCTGAGTTAAATTCACCCATTCCAGTCCATTTTAATATGCTGTTCCCTGAATGTCGACGTTCACTCCTGCCATCTCCTGTTTGGCCACTTCCTATTTGCCTTGGTCATGGACCTGACATTCCAGGCTCCTATGCAATATTGTTCTTACAGCATCAGACCTTGCTTCTATCCCCAGTCACATCCACAAGTGGGTATTGTTTTTGCTTTGGCTCCATCCGATGATTCATCCTGGAGTTATTTCTCCACAGATCTCCAGTAGCATATTGGGCACCTACCGACCCGGGCAGTTCTCATTTCAGTATCCTACCATTTTGCCTTTTCATACTGTTCATGGGGTTCTCAGGGCAAGAATACTGACGTGGTTTGCCATTCCCTTCTCCAGTGGACCACATTCTGTCAGACCTCCCCACCATGAGCCTCCCATCTTGGGTGGGCCTATACGGGGCCGCATATGGCTTAAGCTCATGAGTTAGACAAGGCCGTGGTCCGTGTGATCAGATTGGCTAGTTTTCTGTGATTATGGTTTCAGTATCTGCCCTCTGATGCCGCTCGCAACACCTACCATCTTCCTAGGGTTTCTCTTACCTTGGACGTGGGGTATCTTCACGGGTGCTCCAGAAAGCGCAGCTACACCTCCTTACCTTGGACAAGGGCTATCTCCTCACGGCTGCCCCTCCTCACCTTGAACGGGGAGGAGCTCCTCTTGGCCCTCCTGCACCCCCGCAGGCACCACTCCTTGGAGGTGGGGTTTTTCCTCTCAGCCCCCTCCCATGACTTCGGGTGTACGGTAGCTCTTCTCGACCATCAATGGTGTGATCACTCACCTAGAGCCAGACATCCTAGAATGTGAAGTCAAGTGGGCCTTAGAAAGCATCACTACTGACAAATCGAGTGGAGGTGATGGAATTCCAGTTGAGCTTTTTCAAATCCTGGAAGATGATGCTGTGAAAGTGCTGCACTCAATATGCCAGCACATTTGGACAACTCAGCAGACACCATGGGACTGGAAAAGGTCAGTTTTCATTCCGATCCCAAAGAAAGACAGTGACAAAGAAGGCTCAAACGAACACACAGTTGCACTCATCTCACACGCCAGTAAGTAATGCTCAAGATTCTCCAAGTCAGGCTTCAGCGGGACATGAACCTGGAACTTCCAAATGTTCAAGCTGGCTTTAGAAAACACAGAGGTAACAGATTTCAAATTGCCAACATCCACTGGATCATGGAAAAAGCAAGAGAGTTCCAGAAAAACATCTATTTCTGCTTTACTGACTATGCCAAAGCCTTTGACTGTGTGGATCACATTAAACTGTGAAAAATTCTGGAAGAGATGGGAATACCAGACCACCTGACCTGCCTCTTGAGAAACCTATATGCAGGTCAGGGAGCAACAGTTAGAACTGGACATGGAACAATAGACTGGTTTCAAATAGAAAAGGAGTACATCAAGGCTGGCTGTTGTCACCCTGCTTATTTAACTTATATGCAGATTACATCATGAGAAACCCTGGGCTGGAAGAAGCACAAGCTGGAGTCAAGATTCCCGGGAGAAATATCAAAACCTCAAATATGCAGATGACACCAACCTTATGTCAGAAAGTGAAGAGGAACTCAAAAGCCACTTGATGAAAGTGAAAGAGCAGAGTGAAAAAACTGGCTTAAAGCTCAACATTCAGAAAACGAAGATCATGGCATCTGGTCCCATCACTTCATGGCAAATAGGTGGGAAAACAGTGGAAACAGTGGCAGACTTTATTTGGGGGGGCTCTTAAATCACTGCAGATGGAGACTGCAGCTATGAAATTAAAAGACGCTTACTCCTTGGAAGGAAAGTTAGGACCAATCTAGATAGCATATTGAAAAGCAGAGATATTACTCTGCCAACAAAGGTCCGTCTAGTCAAAGCTATGGTTTTTCCAGTGGTCATGTCTGGATGTGAGAGTTGGACTGTGAAGAAAGCTGAGGGCCAAAGAATTGATGCTTTTAAACTGGTGTTGGAGAAGACTCTTGAGAGTCCCTTGGACTGCAAGGAGATCCAACAAGTCCATCCTAAAGGAAATCAGTCCTGGATGTTCATTGGAAGGACTGATGCTGAAGCTGAAACTCCAATCCTTTGGCCACGTCATGCAAAGAGTTGACTCAATGGAAAAATACCCTGATGCTGGGAGGGATTGGGGGCAGGAGAAGGGGACGACAGAGGATGAGATGGCTGGAGGGCATCACTGATTCGATGGACATGAGCTTGAGTGAACTCCGAGAGTTGGTGATGGACATGGAGGCCTGGCCTGGTGCTGTGATTCATAGGGTCACAAAGAGACGCACACCAATGAGAGACTGAACTGAACTGATTCAGTGAATTTGTTAGATTAAACGTTATATGTACAAAAAAATACATTTCAATTCCAGTAGATCTTACAATTGGTGAGCACCAACAACTTGGGTGTTTCTGTGACCATACTGTGGATCCGTTTCACTCATCGGCCGTCCCCTTGCCACTATCCTCTGACATGCCCTGTTCTATTCTTGACAATGTTCGCTTTTGTGCCATTTGCTTTCCTTTCTTTTTGTTTTGACTTATTTGCTTTTGAAATTTGTGTGTAGTGTTCCACACCGAAGTGAATTCACAAGGTATTTCTCTTTTCTAAATGGGTCTTCAAGACACTGAGAGATACAGGGTGAGTCTTGCTGTTCAGTCGCTCAGTTGTGTCTGACTCCTTGTGACCCCCTGGACTGTAGCCTACATACCGTTGATTAGTTAAGAAAACCTCATCAAAAAAGAAAAAAAAAAAGGAAAGAAAACCTCATC
Organism: Tragelaphus eurycerus; assembly: GCA_935064755.1. NCBI lineage: Eukaryota > Metazoa > Chordata > Mammalia > Artiodactyla > Bovidae > Tragelaphus > Tragelaphus eurycerus. Next base: position 1,047,452 of record CAKXYN010000220.1, on the reverse strand, counting down.
AAGGTCATTTGACCTTAGGGGAGTCTCAAGTCAGCGGGAAAGGGACATTACCCCTCTGACCCTCCTCAGCCACCCTGGAAGCTGCATCTCCTCAGCTGGAGTGTCCAGAACTCATGATTCTGAGCATCTCCTGACTGACTACAGGATCACAGCTGCATTTCAGGTTGTATGGTTTATATTTGGTGTTTGGCTAGTCCCTCAGGGAAATGGGACAAGAGTAAACTCATGCAGTGGTGTGGCTTTAGGCAGCCTGGGATCCATTCTGTAATTTCTTTTGAATTGTATTTTAATTGTTTTAAGCTTTTCATTATCCCATTGTAATTTTAGTGAAGTTTTAGGTGCATCGCCATACATTTCAGCTTCTGTGAACCACACACCTTCTCAGCACCAAAAACTGCAGTTATCCTCTGTTACTTTTTGCTGCCCCATTTTCTTTGAGGCTCCTCTTCTGATTTCCTTTACTCAGGTCTGTGTATCTTTGTATTTGCTATCATGTCCACGTTGTCTTCTTTACAATGCTTTTTCCCCATTTTCTTTTAGTTTGTCTTTTGTGTTGCACACATGGGAGAAATTGTGATTATTTCTTTCTCTTCACATGTCTTCAAATGTGGTTAGACTAAAGGGAACAGATGATGTCACTTGGCTAAGAAACTCTGAACAAGCTCATGCGACCTTGGACCAGCCTCAGGTCAGCTGGGAAGGGGACATTCCTTCTTGACTGGTCCTCAGCCACCATCAAAGCTGCATCTCCCTCAGTCAGGGCATTCCTCCCCCACCTCTCTGATTATCTCCTACAGACAGGAGGAGCACAGCTGGATTTTAGGATGGTTTGCTCTTTAAAGTTGGTGCTCAGCATATAGTTCAGAAAAAAAGTCCATAGTAAACTTATGTAGGGGTATGGCCTGGCAATAAGATAAGGTGTCTTGAACTTTATGATTTCCTTTTTTAAACTGAGTAAACATTGATGTTAATATTAGATGTTTCATTTGTAGTTTTGTTTGTTTGTTTTGCAATTACAAAGCAAATTTTAAACTTTGGGGTGAACTCCACAGGAATAAAAAAGACTGGGAAAGGATAACCCCTGCACCCTGTGAGAGTGGCTGAAAGGGACAGAGGCTACTTGAGGGGAAGGAAGCACAAAAGGGACCCGCTGCAGACTCAGGGCAAAGGGAACGCCATCGGTCCTGGAGCCCCGGAGCCCTGGGGCAAGAAACCCCAGGGTCAGGGCACTGGCTTCAGGCACACAGGCCAAGGGCAAGAGGGTTGCACACGAAACCCCAAAGCTCCTTGGCTTCCCCCTTCCCTTTTGACTTTGTCAGCTTCTGCTGCATCTGCATGTCCCTCTGCTTAGGGGACAATCGTCCCAGTGCATTCCCTTAACCGAGCTACTCTGCCTTTTCTTATTCTGGCGGGCAAGCTCCTGCTGGCTACCTGGCCTCATGCTGACTGCAGCGAGTCTGCCCTTTTGTACATTATTACATTTCAGCTTTTTGAACCTTATTCATGCTCACCACCCAGATTTTCCTCTGTCGCTGCCACTACACAATTTACCACCGTGACTATCCTGCCTTCTCCCAAGAAGCTTCCTCCTTCAGTTCAGTTCAGTCACTCAGTTGTGTCCGAATGTTTGCGACCCCATGGACTGCAGCATGGCAGGCCTCCCTGTCCATCACCAACTCCCGGAGTTTCCACAAGAGCATGTGCAGTGAGTCGGTGATGCCATCCAACCATCTCATCCTCTGTGGTCCCCTTCTCCTGCAGACTTCCATCTTCCCCAGCATCAGGGTCTTTTCAAGTGAGTCACTTCTTCACATGAGGTGGCCAAAGGATTGGAGTTTCAGCCTCAGCATCAGTCCTTCCAGAGAACACCCAGGACTGATCTCCTTTAGGATGCACTGGCTGGATCTCCTTGCCGTCCAAGGGTCTCTCAAGGGTCTTCTCCAACACCACAGTTCAAAAGCATCAATTCTTTGGCACCCAGCTTTCTTCACAGTCCAACTCTCACATCCAGACATGACTACTGGGAAAACCATAGCTTTGATTAGATGGACCTTTGTTGGCAAAGTAATGTCTGTGCTTTTGAATATGCTGTCTAGGTGGGTCATAAATTTTCTTCCAAGGAACAAGTGTCTTTTAATTTCATGGTTGCAGTCCCCATCTGCAGTGATTTGGGAGCCCCCCAAAATAAAGTCTGCCACTGTTTCCACTGTTTCCCCATCTATTTGCCATGAAGTGATGGGATCAGATGCCATGATCTTAGGTTTCTGAATGTTGAGTCTTCAGCCAACTTTTTCACTCTCCTCTTTCACTTTCATCAAGAGGCTCTTTAGTTCTTCACTTCCTGCCATAAGGCTGGTGTCATCTGCGTATCTGAGGTTTTTCATACTTCTCCAGGCAATCATCATCCCAGCTTGTGCTTCATCCAAACCACCGTTTCTCATGATGCACCCTGCATGTAAGTTAAATAAGCAGGGTGACGATTTACAGCCTTGACATACTCCTTTCCTGGTTTGGAACCAGTCTGTTGTTCCATGTCCGGTTCTAACTGTTGCTTCCTGACCTGCATATATTTCTCAGGAGGCAGGGCAGGCGGTCTGGTATTCCCATCGCTTTCAGAATTTTCCAGAGTTTGTTGTGATCCACACCATCAAAGGGCTTTGGCATATTCAATAAAGCAAAAGTGGATGTTTTTCGGCAACCCTCTTGCTTTTATGGTGATCCAGTGCATGCTTGAAGCGTCCTCCCTACTGTGCGCTGCCTGTTCCCCCATCTGTGTGTTGCCTCTGTCTCTGGTGTGTTTGTCGCTCTGCTGGTGTGTTCCTGCTTTGTCTGCTCTCACTCTTCTACCCAGGAGGGAAGTCCTCTTGTCTTTGCTTTCAGCCTCTCACTTAATTCATCAGCATCATAGCACTAAGGTCTCCCCATGTTCTGCAAAATAAGAACATCTCAACTGTTTTTCTTTTTCTGGCTGATTAGATTTCCATTGAATATGCATACTATTGAAAGCCAAAAACATTATTTGTTCATCCTTAGTTGAAACATGTATTTGACATGAGCTAGGTACAAATGAGATGCTGAGGACAAAGGTTCCAGAAAACAGACCCTCAGCTCAGCCGTGAATCATCTAATCTAGTAGAGAGGAAGATAATTTGAAGTGAATTTGTACTTGAAAATTGCCTGCCTTGATGTTGAATGGGAGAGTCCAGTTTTCAAAATTAATCGCACTTATTTTTGATTTTCAAATGCCTATTCCTCAATATTAAGTGTAGCTTCCCCCTAGCACAAATGTTTGTGTACATGTGGGGAGATCTCTTATCTCCTAGACTGTGATACATGTAACCCAAGTCTCTAAATTTAGTCTTCCAAGGATGCAAATCCACATGCATGTTAGTCTGGGTCCTAATCTGTGTGTCGGGAATCAGGGGAGAATATAGAACTGTCTGGGCAGTTCAGTTCAGTCTCTCAGGCATGTCTGACTCTTTGGGACCCCATGGACTGCAGCACACCAGGCTTCCCTGTCCATCTTCACCTCTGGGAGCTTACTCAAACTCCTGTCCATCGAGTCGGTGATGCCATCAAACCATCTCATCCTCTGTCGTCCTCTTCTTCTCCTGCCTTCCAACTTTCCCACCCTCAAATCTTTTCCTATGAGTCAGTTTTTAATAACAGATGGCCAAAGTACAGGAATTTCAACTTCAGCATCAGTCCTTCGAGTGAATATTCAGGACTGATGTCCTTTCGGATGGACTGGTTGGATCTGGCAGCCCAAGGGACTCTCAAGAGTCTTCAACATCACAGTTCAAAAGCATCAATCCTTCGGCATTCGCCTTTGTTTACACTTCAACTCTCACAGCCATACAAGACTACTGGACAAAGCATAGCCTTGACTAGATGGAACTTTGTCAGCAAAGGAATGTCTCTGCTTTTTCATATGCCGTCTAGATGGATCATAGCTTTTCTTCCAAGGAACAAGCATCTTTTCATTTCATGGCTGTAGTCACCATCTGTAGTGATTTTGGAGCCCCCAGAATTGTCTGTCTCTCTTTCCCTATCCATTTACCATGATCTTAGTTTTCTGAATGTTGAGTTTTAAGCCAACTTTTTCACTCTCTTCTTCCACTTTCATCAAGAGGCTCTTTAGTTCTTCTTCACTTTTTGTGAAGAGAAAGATCTGGGCAGGAGAAGTCAAATTATCAGAAATCTGGTCCCGATGTCATGATCCCCATTTAGGCTCGATAAGGCAGGGATGTCTCTGTGTCTCTGCATCAAAATGACAGTTTCTTCTTTCTTTTCAGAAAGGAGATCCAAAACTTAACATTGAGGAGAATCTCCAGTAGGTGTAGAAGATGGCCGGTCATTATGGATGGCTGAAAGCCTGCAGACTCTTTCAAGACAAGAAAGTGAGGAAGCAAAACCCGGGACATGGGAGGCAGATGGCTCCCCCACCACAGGAGAAAAACTCTATGGTGAGTGGAGGCTTGGACCCGCAGGGAATCTGTGGGTGGCCTGGACTGCGGAGATAGGGTTTAGACCTGGAATATTCTGGGTCCATAACTCACTGCATTCGCATCCAAAGATGGCTGCCTCAACCTCCCTCCCCAGCAAATCGAGCCACTCAGAGCCTGGGGTTATGTCTGCCCTGGCTTCATCCAGATCTTTCAATGGGGCTCTTATGGTCCATCTTAGAGTGCCAGCCCCTCCAACTCTGATGTTCATAAGGAGGCCTTTGGGAACCACAGTATTGTAAATATCCCGGGACCTGAGGGACCGCGTCCTTTCTCCGGAACCATAAAGCAAGGCTCTCCATCCGTCCTTGCATTCCCTTTGGCCTCGTGCCTGTCGCTTCTGCTGTCTCACTGACCGGGTTCTCCTCCACCCACAGGTGAAGTGTAAGGACTGTGGAGCCTTTGGGCACACAGCAAGGAGCCTCAGGTGCCCCATGAAGCGCTGGCAAGGGGCGCTGGCCCCCCTGCCCTTGGGGTCCAGATTCGGTAAGGAGAACCTGGCGTGGAAGCTGCAAGACCCACAGACACCTGGGCCCCCTAACACGGCTGAGAGAGAGGAGGAGGAAAGGCAGAGGTGAGTGGCGGGGAGGTGGGACCCAAGGTCTGGGCTGCAATCTGGAGACGGTTCCTCTCCTTGTCAACACTGAGCCATCTCTAGAAAGGACAGGGAAACTAGGGAAACAGAGACAGGAGCCCGTGCTCAGGGGCCACACTCAGGGGCTCTCACCAGGCCCTGAAGTCACTAAGGAGAGTGGGGAATACTCACAACTTTGCAGCTGACCGTCCCCAAAGCCCTGGAGGGGTCTCTGGAGTCGGGGAAGGACATGGGGGATCTGCACAAAGGCAGAGGGCTTCAGGTCCAGCGTCACTCCCAAACTAGGAAAGGGGCTGGGCCAGAGCACCTTTGATCCCAGCTGTGACAAGGACACTGGGTTTCTGACACTTGACATGTCTCTGTTGCAGGAAAGAGGAGCAGCAGAGGAAGCTCCTGCAGCGATTTCCCAGGAGGCCCTGTGGTCCGCAGCCGCAGAGCTGGAAGGAGGAGCCGGAGCCCGGCCTCTGCCTGAGGGTCAGTCTCTGCCAGGCCCCTTCTTTAATCCACTGGCCTCAGTCCTGTCTGTGGGAGGAAACCAGTCATGTTCTTTCCTGACTAATGCCATCATTTATTTTTCGCCGTTTTTTGCAGTGCCTTTGATTTTGCATTCTTGCTCAGGTGTCTGGCGAGAAGCTGGCAGGGACATGGAAGTGATTTTATCACCAGCTTCCATAGTCGAATCCTTTAAGTTAGAACAGGAATCTGTCAATTGTGATTCATCCTCCAAAATTGGACAGGAAAACTCATTTTGCCATCAAGGCACCTGCAAATCACCAATCTGTGTACAGTCTCGAGAAGTAGGTCTACCAAAAGCTTGCTTCCCCTTACTTAACAAGAGACATGGTTAGAACATTTCCAGTTGCCATTGGATGTATAAATGTATCAAGGTCACATGAGCACCCTGATGTTGAGGGTCTTATCTTATACAATTAATGCCTATGAGGTGTTTTACTGGATGGGGAGGAGATTCTCACACCTGCCTCTCTGTGTGGTCTTCTCTTACAGCACCCAAACATGCCCGTGCTTATCCACACATCCAAGAGGAAATCCTTCCAGGATCCAGATCACCCAAGAGGGTCACCAACCAGGAGAGATGATGTGAAATCCAGCCTCCCTCCAGTGCCTCTCATAGGCAGGAATGTGGCCCCCGCCTCCAAGGGCCTCATCGAGGCTCCAGCCAAGAGATGTGTGCAGACCCCCAACCTGACCTGTGTGAACCCCCCAAAGAAACCTAGACTGAGCCCGGTCCAGACTCCCCAGTGGAGCACTCCGACAGCAGATCTGGGGGCCTTCCTGAATCTCCCTCCTCCACCCAGCACAGCTGGATGTGGACCGAGAGTGGCCGCCCGTGTATCCAGGGAGACACCTGCCCAGGAGCAACGCTTTGACCTCCAGCCTCCAGCGGATGGATCTCCCTCCAATAGCATGGACGCCGTCTCTGCAGCCCACCCAACGCCCATCAACCGCGTCCTGGCCCAGCCTCTCAGGATGCTCTTCCTGAGAGACGGCAAAGGCTGCTGGAGCTGCCGCTACACAGCGCCCCCGTCTCCAAGGCCTGCGGAGAGGCCAGCCCCTCCTGCTCACAGCCCGTCCCTCAACCAGGAGCCTGATGGACACCCTGTCCCTGGGTCTCGGAGCGTCCTCTACGATGACCTCCAGGTGTCTTCTTCCTCCGAAGAGAGTGACTGGGACGAAGACACCAATGGCAACTGAGACTTGTCTTCCAGCGCCGGGTGCCCTGAAATGACTATGACTCTGGCGGGTGGGCTGGGTGTTAAAGGCAGCGGCTGTTCCTGGTGAAGCAGGACTCCCCACCCTGGTGGGCGAGACAGCAGTGGGACCGGGCCACCCTGGGGACACACAGCTGCACACACTGCCCTGTCTCCTCATGGAATCCGAGTCTTCCCGTGGCATTTATCCAACCGAATGGCAAGCCGTCACCCTCAATCTATTAGAAATAACTGAGGCAAATTCTAGGAGTGACTTTATACCCCCCCCCCCCCACATTGTGTAGAAAGGAAGTGATGGGAGTATCTGTAGTTGATGATGGTAGTGTCTCTTTTGGATCGTAGTATCTGTATCTGAACATTTGGAACCTGCCTAAAGGGCCTGACTCTGCTCTGCAGAAGGTCAGCCGTGCACGCCCTGTCCTGAGGGAAGTCTAGTGGACTCTGTGGAGTCTTGCACTATAAATCACAGTGGGGAAAAGTCCCCTGGCTGTGCTTATCAAGTGTCATTAAATGTTATTACAAGGCTTTGTTTTAGAAAATTTTCTTTCTGTGTTTTCAGAAGAAACAAGAAAAATTACACAGTCCTCTCAAGAGATTTAGAAAGATCATTTGGTCACATTCAACATCCTGGTCAGGCAGGCTCTGCACCCAGCCCCTGCAGGGTCTTCCTTCTGCCCTAAATCAAATAAGCAATAGGTCAAGTACCATTTCATTGTATATATAATTACATACTATTGAATGTAATATGCTAATAGTTTATTAAGATCTTTTGTATTTATGCTCATCAGGAAATTTTTGATTTTATTATTATGTATTATTTGATTTTGTTATCATGGAATGCTATGTTTGGTGGCTCAGTCATGTGTAACTCTTTAGGACCCCACGGACTGCAGTCCGCCAGGCTCCTCTGTCCATGGGGATTCTCCAAGGCAAGAATCCTGGAGTGGGTTGTCAGGCCCTCCTCCAGGGGATCTTCCCAACCCAGGGATTGAACCCAGGCCTCCTGCACTGCAGGCAAATTCTTTACAGACTGAGCCACTAGGGAAGCCCTATTATGTCATACTGGTGGGAAAAACTGGTTGGAATCAGTTGCCGCCTTGCTTTTGAATGATAATTTTGGTAAGACTGATACACTGTCTCCCACAAATTTTATAAAATTTACCAATGAAAAAGTTTGCATTTTAATAAAGTTTTACCATAGAAAACATTTTGTGTGTGGTTTTTATCTCTAAGCCTTGAAGATCATCTTAATACTATTTTGACTCAAGATAGATCTTGTAATGGAGGGGAAAGAGGAGCATGGGAGGACTTTATGAAAAACACAGAATCAGGGCCTCCCAGATCTCCGGGGCCACTTATGCACATTAACAATGCCCCCTTGTGAGTCCCCTGCTTGGAGAATGTGGTCAGCCTGTGCACTGCCTACAGCCACAGGAAGCCCCAGAATCAGCTCAGCCCCCATCCTCAGATGCCCTTCGCCAGCTCTTGCTCCAGAACCCTGGGAGTGCAGACAGCAGGCTTCTGAGGATCTCAGCAGGGGGCTATAGGCAAGGGTCAGGGACTGTTGTTCCTGGACCAACAGGGGCCAGCAGAGGCCACCATGAGTGGCTCAAGAACTCCCTGAACAACCAGGCACTTATCTACCCTTCCTCAGGCTGAGGGTCACCACCCCCTTGTCTCTCAGTGAAGTGAGTGAAAGTCGCTCAGTTGTGTCCAGCTCTTTGCGACCCCATGGACTGTATAGTCCGTGGAATTCTCCAGGCCAGAATATTGGAGTGGGAAGCCTTTCCCTTCTCCAGGGGATCTTCCCAACCCAGGGATCCAACCCAGGTCGCCCCCATTGCAGGCAGATTCTTCACCCGATGAGTCACGAGGATTGCACTGAAGCATGGATAATGTAATTTTTAAGTATTTCTTTTTCTAGGGTAGCTTTGGGCTTCAATAGTACATGTTTTATTTGTATAAAAATAGATTTCAACTCTGGCATGCCATGAGACTCAGCAGCACCAAAAACTAGGTTTTGCTTTTACCGCCCTATGGGCCGCTTTTACTGCCACCCTCTGACACCTGCTGCTCTGTTCTCTGAATGTGTGTTTATTCTTGTGTCGTTTGCTCTCTCTTAATAAGGTTTTGTACTTCTTCCCTCTTTTTCTTTGTATTTAGTGTTCCATATATGAGTGAATTTCTAAGGTATTTCTCTTTTTGGAAAGTGTCTGCAAGATGTTGTTAGATCAAAAGTGACACTTAACCTTGATTAGATTAATACAACCTCGTCAAGGTCAGGTGATGTGGGAGCAGACTCAAAAGCAGCAGGAAAGGGAAAGAACCCCACTGACCCTCCTTAGGCATCTTCAAAGGTGCACAGAGTGTCCAGCACCTACATTCTGAGCATTTCCTGACAGATAAGAGGTATGCAGCTGGGATTGAGGCTGATTTAAATTTGGTGGTGTGTGGCCATGGGAGAAATGGGGAAGTAGACAAAAGAGGTACCGATGTGGTCTAGGCGATGGGGTATGGATACTTTAATCTTTACATTTCATGATTTTTGTAGGGTGATTTTCTTGAAGAGATCTCTAGTCTTTCCCATTCTATTGTTTTCCTCTCTTTGCATTGATCGCTAAGGAAGGCTTTTTTATCTCTCCTTGCTATTCTCTGGAGCTCTGCACTCAGATGCTTATATCTTTTCCTTTCCTCCTTTATTTTGGCTTCTCTTCTTCTCACAGCTATTTGTAAGGCCTCCTCCGACAGCCATTTTGCTTTTTTGCACTTCTTTTCCATGGGTATGGCCTTCATCCCTGTCTCCTATATAGTGTCACGAACCTCCGTCCATAGTTTCTAAGGCACTCTGCCTATCAGATCTAGTCCCTTAAATCTATTTCTCCCTTTCACTGTATAATCATAAGGGATTCGATTGAGGTCATACCTGAATGGTCTAGTGGTTTTCCCCACTTTCCTCACTTTAAGTCTGAATTTGGCAAGAAGGAGTTCATGATCTGAGCCACAGTCAGCTCCCGGTCTTGTTTCTGCTGAATGTAAAGAGCATTTCCTCTTTGGATCCAAAGAATAGAATCAATCTGATTTCGGTGTTGACCATCTGGTGATGTGCATGTGTAGAATCTTCTCTTGTGTGGTCTGAAGAGAGTGTTTGCTATGACCAGTGCTTTCTCTTGGCAAAACTCTATCAGCCTTTGTCCTGCTTCATTCTGTACTCCAGACACCACTCCTTGGAGGTGGGGTTTCTCCTCTCAGCCCCCTCCCCTGACGTCAGGTGTATGGTAGATCTTCTCCACCACCGATGATGTAATCACTCACCTAGAGTCAGACATCCTAGAATGTGAAGTCAAGTGGGCCTTAGAAAGCATCACTACTAACAAAGCTAGTGGAGGTGATGGAATTCCAGTTGAGCTTTTTCAAATCCTGGAAGATGATGCTGTGAAAGTGCTGCACTCAATATGCCAGCACATTTGGACAACTCAGCAGACACCACGGGACTGGAAAAGGTCAGTTTTCATTCCAATCCCAAAGAAAGACAATGACAAAGAAGGCTCAAACGAACACACAATTGCACTCATCTCACACGCCAGTAAGTAATGCTCAAGATTCTCCAAGTCAGGCTTCAGCAGTACATGAACCTGGAACTTCCAAATGTTCAAGCTGGCTTTAGAAAAGGCAGAGGAAACAGATTTCAAATTGCCAACATCTGCTGGATCATGGAAAAAGCAAGAGAGTTCCAGAAAAACATCTATTTCTGCTTTATTGACTATGCCAAAGCCTTTGACTGTGTGGATCACATTAAACTGTGAAAAATTCTGGAACAGATGGAAATACCAGACCACCTGACCTGCCTCTTCAGAAACCTATATGCAGGTCAGGGAGCAACAATTAGAACTGGACATGGAACAACAGACTGGTTTCAAATAGAAAAGGAGTACATCAAGGCTGGCTGTTGTCACCCTGCTTATTTAACTTATATGCAGATTGCATCATGAGAAACGCTGGGCTGGAAGAAGCACAAGCTGGAGTCAAGATTCCCGGGAGAAATATCAATAACCTCAGATATGCAGATGACACCAGCCTTATGGCAGAAAGTGAAGAGGAACTCAAAAGTCACTTGATGGACGTGAAAGAGGAGAGTGAAAAAACTGGCTTAAAGCTCAACATTCAGAAAACGAAGATCATGGCATCTGGTCCCATCACTTCATGGCAAATAGGTGGGGAAACAGTGGAAACAGTGGCAGACTTTATTTGTGGGGGCTCCTAAAACACTGCAGATGGTGACTGCAGCCACGAAATTAAAAGACGCTAACTCCTTGGAAGGAAATTTAGGACCAATCTAGATAGCATATTGAAAAGCAGAGATATTACTCTGCCAACAAAGGTCCATCTACTCAAGGCTATGGTTTTTCCAGTGGTCATGTCTGGATGTGAGAGTTGGACTGTGAAGAAAACTGAGTGCCAAAGAATTGATGCTTTTAAACTGTGGTGTTGGAGAAGACTCTTGAGAGTCCCTTGGACTGCAAGGAGATCCAACAAGTCCATCCTAAAGGAAATCAGTCCTGGATGTTCATTGGAAGGACTGATGCTGAAGCTGAAACTCCAATCCTTTGGCCAAATCATATGAAGAGTTGACTCAATGGAAAATACCCTGATGCTGGGAGGGATTGGGGGCAGGAGGACAAGGGGACGACAGAGGATGAGATGGCTGGAGGGCATCACTGACTCGATGGACATGAGCTTGAGTCAACTCCGAGAGTTGGTGATGGACATGGAAGCCTGGCCTGGTGCTGTGATTCATAGGGTCACAAAGAGTCGCACACCAATGAGTGACTGAACTGAACTGACTCAGTGAATTTGTTAGATTAAACGTTATATGTACAAAAACTATATTTCAATTCCAGTAGATCATACAATTGGTGAGCACCAACAACTTGGGTGTTTCTGTGACTATCCTGTGGACCGGTTTCACTCATCGGCCGTCCCCTTGCCACTATCCTCTGACATGCCCTGCTCTGCTCTTCAGAATAGTCTCTTTTGTGCCATTTGCTTTCCTTTCTTTTTGTTTTGACTTATTTGCTTTTGAAATTTGTGTGTAGTGTTCCACACCGAAGTGAATTCACAAGGTATTTCTCTTTTCTAAATGGGTCTTCAAGACACTGAGAGATACAGGGTGAGTCTTGCTGTTCAGTCACTCAGTTGTGTCTGACTCCTTGTGACCCCCTGGACTGTAGCCTACATACCGTTGATTGGTTAACAAAACCTCATCAAAAAAGAAAAAAAAAAGGAAACAAAACCTCATCAAGGTCATTTAACCTTAGGGGAGTCTCAAGTCCGAGGGAAAGGGACATTACCGCTCTGACCCTCCTCATCCACCCTGGAAGCTGCATCTCCTCAGCTGGAGTGTCCAGAACTCATGATTCTGAGCATCTGCTGACTGACTAGAGGATCACAGCTGCATTTCAGGTTGTATGGTTTATATTTGGTGTTTGGCTAGTCCCTCAGGGAAATGGGACAAGAGTAAAATCATGCAGTGGTGTGGCTTTAGGCAGCCTGGGATCCATTCTGTAATTTCTTTTGAATTGTATTTTAATTGTTTTAAGCTTTGGTATTATCCCATTGTAATTTCAGTGAAGTTTTAGGTGCATCACCGTACACTTCAGCTTCTGTGAACCACACACCTTCTCAGCACCAAAAACTGCAGTTTTCCTCTGTTACTTTTTGCTGCCCCATTTTCTTTGAGGCTCCTCTTCTGATTTCCTTTACTCAGGTCTGTGTATCTTTGTATTTGCTATCATGTCCACGTTGTCTTCTTTACAATGCTTTTTCCCCATTTTCTTTTAGTTTGTCTTTTGTGTTGCACACATGGGAGAAATTGTGAATTATTTCTTTCTCTTCACATGTCTTCAGATGTGGTTAGACTAAAGGGAATAGATGATGTCACTTGGCTAAAAAACTCTGAACAAGTTCGTGCGACCTTGGAGCAGCCTCAGGTCAGCTGGGAAGGGGACATTCCTTCTTGACTGGTCCTCAGCCACCATCAAAGCTGTATCTCTCTCAGTCAGGGCATTCCTCCCCCACCTCTCTGATCATCTCCTACAGACAGGAGGAGCACAGCTGGATTTTAGGATGGTTTGCTCTTTAAACCTGGTGTTCGGCATGTAGTTGAGGAAAAAAGTCCATAGTAAACTTATGTAGGGGAATGGCCTGGCAATAAGGTAAGGTGTCTTGAACTTTACGATTTCCTTTTTTAAACTGAGTAAACGTTGATGTTAACATTAGATGTTTCATTTGTAGTTTTGTTTGTTTGTTTGTTTTGCAATTACAAAGCTAATTTTAAACTTTGGGGTGAACTCCACAGGAATAAAAAAGACTGGGAAAGGATAACCCCCGCACCCTGTGAGACTGATTGAAAGGGACAGAGGCTACTTGAGGGGAAGGAAGCACAAAAGGGACCCGCTGCAGACTCAGGGCAAAGGGAACGCCATCGGTCCTGGAGCCCCGGAGCCCTGGGGCAGGAAACCCCAGCGTCAGGGCACTGGCTTCAGGCACACAGGCCAAGGGCAAGAGGGTTGCACACGAAACCCCAAAGCTCCTTGGCTTCCCCCTTCCCTTTTGACTTTGTCAGCTTCTGCTGCATCTGCATGTCCCTCTGCTTAGGGGACAATCGTCCCAGAGCATTCCCTTAACCGAGCTACTCTGCCTTTTCTTATTCTGGCGGGCAAGCTCCTGCTGGCTACCTGGCCTCATGCTGACTGCAGAGAGTCTGCCCTTTTGTACATTATTACATTTCAGCTTTTTGAACCTTATTCATGCTCACCACCCAGATTTTCCTCTGTCGCTGCCACTACACAGTTTACCACCGTGACTATCCTGCCTTCTCCCAAGAAGCTTCCTCCTTCAGTTCAGTTCAGTCACTCAGTTGTGTCCGAATCTTTGCGACCCCATGGACTGCAGCATGGCAGGCCTCCCTGTCCATCACCAACTCCCGGAGTTTCCACAAGAGCATGTGCAGTGAGTCGGTGATGCCATCCAACCATCTCATCCTCTGTGGTCCCCTTCTCCTGCAGACTTCAATCTTCCCCAGCATCAGGGTCTTTTCAAGTGAGTCACTTCTTCACATGAGGTGGCCAAAGGATTGGAGTTTCAGCCTCAGCATCAGTCCTTCCAGAGAACACCCAGGACTGATCTCCTTTAGGATGCACTGGCTGGATCTCCTTGCCGTCCAAGGGTCTCTCAAGGGTCTTCTCCAACACCACAGTTCAAAAGCATCAATTCTTTGGCACCCAGCTTTCTTCACAGTCCAACTCTCACATCCAGACATGACTACTGGGAAAACCATAGCTTTGATTAGATGGACCTTTGTTGGCAAAGTAATGTCTGTGCTTTTGAATATGCTGTCTAGGTGGGTCATAAATTTTCTTCCAAGGAACAAGTGTCTTTTAATTTCATGGTTGCAGTCCCCATCTGCAGTGATTTGGGAGCCCCCCAAAATAAAGTCTGCCACTGTTTCCACTGTTTCCCCATCTATTTGCCATGAAGTGATGGGATCAGATGCCATGATCTTAGGTTTCTGAATGTTGAGTCTTAAGCCAACTTTTTCACTCTCCTCTTTCACTTTCATCAAGAGGCTCTTTAGTTCTTCACTTCCTGCCATAAGGCTGGTGTCATCTGCATATCTGAGGTTATTCATACTTCTCCAGGCAATCATCATCCCAGCTTGTGCTTCATCCATAACACCGTTTCTCATGATGCACCCTGCATGTAAGTTAAATAAGCAGGGTGGCAATTTACAGCCTTGACATACTTCTTTCCTGGTTTGGAACCAGTTTGTTGTTCCATGTCCGGTTCTAACTGTTGCTTCCTGACCTGCATATATTTCTCAGGAGGCAGGGCAGGTGGTCTGGTATGCCCATCGCTTTCAGAATTTTCCAGAGTTTCTTGTGATCCACACCATCAAAGGGCTTTGGCATATCAATAAAGCAAAAGTGGATGTTTTTCGGCAACCCTCTTGCTTTTATGGTGATCCAGTGCATGCTTGAAGCGTCCTCCCTACTGTGCGCTGCCTGTTCCCCCATCTGTGTGTTGCCTCTGTCTCTGGTGTGTTTGTCGCTCTGCTGGTGTGTTCCTGCTTTGTCTGCTCTCACTCTTCTACCCAGGAGGGAAGTCCTCTTGTCTTTGCTTTCAGCCTCTCACTTAATTCATCAGCATCATAGCACTAAGGTCTCCCCATGTTCTGCAAAATAAGAACATCTCAACTGTTTTTCTTTTTCTGGCTGATTAGATTTCCATTGAATATGCATACTATTGAAAGCCAAAAACATTATTTGTTCATCCTTAGTTGAAACATGTATTTCATATGAGCTAGGTACAAATGAGATGCTGAGGACAAAGGTTCCAGAAAACCCTTTGGACCCTCAGCTCAGCCGTGAATCATCTAATCTAGTAGAGAGGAAGATAATTTGAAGTGAATTTGTACTTGAAAATTGCCTGCCTTGATGTTGAATGGGAGAGTCCAGTTTTCAAAATTAATCGCACTTATTTTTGATTTTCAAATGCCTATTCCTCAATATTAAGTGTAGCTTCCCCCTAGCACAAATGTTTGTGTACATGTGGGGAGATCTCTTATCTCCTAGACTGTGATACATGTAACCCAAGTCTCTAAATTTAGTCTTCCAAGGATGCAAATCCACATGCATGTTAGTCTGGGTCCTAATCTGTGTGTCGGGAATCAGGGGAGAATATAGAACTGTCTGGGCAGTTCAGTTCAGTCTCTCAGGCATGTCTGACTCTTTGGGACCCCATGGACTGCAGCACACCAGGCTTCCCTGTCCATCTTCACCTCTGGGAGCTTACTCAAACTCCTGTCCATCGAGTCGGTGATGCCATCCAACCATCCTCTGTCGTCCTCTTCTTCTCCTGCCTTTCAACTTTCCCACCCTCAAGTCTTTTCCTATGAGTCAGTTTTTAATAACAGATGGCCAAAGTACAGGAATTTCAACTTCAGCATCAGTCCTTCGAGTGAATATTCAGGACTGATGTCCTTTCGGATGGACTGGGTGGATCTGGCAGCCCAAGGGACTCTCAAGAGTCTTCTCCAACATCACAGTTCAAAAGCATCAATCCTTCGGCATTCGCCTTTGTTTACACTTCAACTCTCACAGCCATACAAGACTACTGGACAAACCATAGCCTTTACTAGATGGAACTTTGTCAGCAAAGGAATGTCTCTGCTTTTTCATATGCCATCTAGATGGGTCATAGCTTTTCTTCCAAGGAACAAGCATCGTTTCATTTCATGGCTGTAGTCACCATCTGTAGTGATTTTGGAGCCCCCCAGATTTGTCTGTCTCTGTTTCCCTATCCATTTACCATGATCTCAGTTTTCTGAATGTTGAGTTTTAAGCCAACTTTTTCACTCTCTTCTTCCACTTTCATCAAGAGGCTCTTTAGTTCTTCTTCACTTTTTGTGAAGAGAAAGATCTGGGCAGGAGAAGTCAAATTATCAGAAATCTGGTCCCGATGTCATGATCCCCATTTAGGCTCGATAAGGCAGGGATGTCTCTGTGTCTCTGCATCAAAATGACAGATTCTTCTTTCTTTTCAGAAGGGAGATCCAAAACTTAAGATTGAGGAGAATCTCCAGTAGGTGTAGAAGATGGCCGGTCATTATGGATGGCTGAAAGCCTGCCGACTCTTTCAAGACAAGAAAGTGAGGAAGCAAAACCCGGGACATGGGAGGCAGATGGCTCCCCCACCACAGGAGAAAGACTCTATGGTGAGTGGAGGCTTGGACCCGCAGGGAATCTGTGGGTGGCCTGGACTGCGGAGATAGGGTTTAGACCTGGAATATTCTGGGTCCATAACTCACTGCATTTGCATCCAAAGATAGCTGCCTCGACCTCCCTCCCCAGCAGATCGGGACACTCAGAGCCTGGGGTTATGTCTGCCCTGGCTTCATCCAGATCTTTCAATGGGGCTCTTATGGTCCATCTTAGAGTGCCAGCCCCTCCAACTCTGATGTTCTTAAGGAGGCCTTTGGGAACCACAATATTGTAAATATCCCGGGACCTGAGGGACCGCGTCCTTTCTCCGGAACCATAAAGCAAGGCTCTCCATCCGTCCTTGCATTCCCTTTGGCCTCGTGCCTGTCGCTTCTGCTGTCTCACTGACCGGGTTCTCCTCCACCCACAGGTGAAGTGTAAGGACTGTGGAGCCTTTGGGCACACAGCAAGGAGCCTCAGGTGCCCCATGAAGCGCTGGCAAGGGGCGCTGGCCCCCCTGCCCTTGGGGTCCAGATTCGGTAAGGAGAACCTGGCGTGGAAGCTGCAAGACCCACAGACACCTGGGCCCCCTAACACGGCTGAGAGAGAGGAGGAGGAAAGGCAGAGGTGAGTGGCGGGGAGGTGGGACCCAAGGTCTGGGCTGCAATCTGGAGACGGTTCCTCTCCTTGTCAACACTGAGCCATCTCTAGAAAGGACAGGGAAACTAGGGAAACAGAGACAGGAGCCCGTGCTCAGGGGCCACACTCGGGGGCTCTCACCAGGCCCTGAAGTCACTAAGGAGAGTGGGGAATACTCACAACTTTGCAGCTGACCGTCCCCGAAGCCCTGGAGGGGTCTCTGGAGTCGGGGAAGGACATGGGGGATCTGCACAAAGGCAGAGGGCTTCAGGTCCAGTGTCACTCCCAAACTAGGAAAGGGGCTGGGCCAGAGCACCTTTGATCCCAGCTGTGACAAGGACACTGGGTTTCTGACACTTGACATGTCTCTGTTGCAGGAAAGAGGAGCAGCAGAGGAAGCTCCTGCAGCGATTTCCCAGGAGGCCCTGTGGTCCGCAGCCGCAGAGCTGGAAGGAGGAGCCGGAGCCCGGCCTCTGCCTGAGGGTCAGTCTCTGCCAGGCCCCTTCTTTAATCCACTGGCCTCAGTCCTGTCTGTGGGAGGAAACCAGTCATGTTCTTTCCTGACTAATGCATCATTTATTTTTCGCCATTTTTTGTGGTGCCTTTGATTTTGCATTCTTGCTCAGGTGTCTGGCGAGAAGCTGGCAGGGACATGGAAGTGATTTTATCAGCAGCTTCCATAGTCGAATCCTTTAAGTTAGAACAGGAATCTGTCAATTGTGATTCATCCTCCAAAATTGGACAGGAAAACTCATTTTGCCATCAAGGCACCTGCAAATCACCAATCTGTGTACAGTCTCGAGAAGTAGGTCTACCAAAAGCTTGCTTCCCCTTACTTAACAAGAGACATGGTTAGAACATTTCCAGTTGCCATTGGATGTATAAATGTATCAAGGTCACATGAGCACCCTGATGTTGAGGGTCTTATCTTATACAATTAATGCCTATGAGGTGTTTTACTGGATGGAGAGGAGATTCTCACACCTGCCTCTCTGTGTGGTCTTCTCTTACAGCACCCAAACATGCCCGTGCTTATCCACACATCCAAGAGGAAATCCTTCCAGGATCCAGATCACCCAAGAGGGTCACCAACCAGGAGAGATGATGTGAAATCCAGCCTCCCTCCAGTGCCTCTCATAGGCAGGAGTGTGGCCCCTGCCTCCAAGGGCCTCATCGAGGCTCCAGCCAAGAGATGTGTGCAGACCCCCAACCTGACCTGTGTGAACCCCCCAAAGAAACCTAGACTGAGCCCGGTCCAGACCCCCGAGTGGAGCACTCCGACAGCAGATCTGGGGGCCTTCCTGAATCTCCCTCCTCCACCCAGCACAGCTGGATGTAGACCGAGAGTGGCCGTCCATGTATCCAGGGAGACACCTGCCCAGGAGCAACGCTTTGACCTCCAGCCTCCAGCGGATGGATCTCCCTCCAATAGCGTGGACGCCGTCTCTGCAGCCCACCCAACGCCCGTCATCCGCGTCCTTGCCCAGCCTCTCAGGATGCTCTTCCTGAGAGACGGCAAAGGCTGCTGGAGCTGCCGCTACACAGCGCCCCCGTCTCCAAGGCCTGCGGAGAGGCCAGCCCCTCCTGCTCACAGCCCGTCCCTCAACCAGGAGCCTGATGGACACCCTGTCCCTGGGTCTCGGAGCGTCCTCTACGATGACCTCCAGGTGTCTTCTTCCTCCGAAGAGAGTGACTGGGACGAAGACACCAATGGCAACTGAGACTTGTCCTCCAGCGCCGGGTGCCCTGAAATGACTATGACTCTGGCGGGTGGGCTGGGTGTTAAAGGCAGCGGCTGTTCCCGGTGAAGCAGGACTCCCCACCCTGGTGGGCGAGACAGCAGTGGGACCGGGCCACCCTGGGGACACACAGCTGCACACACTGCCCTGTCTCCTCATGGAATCCGAGTCTTCCCGTGGCATTTATCCAATCGAATGGCAAGCCGTCACCCTCAATCTATTAGAAATAACTGAGGCAAATTCTAGGAGTGACTTTATACCCCCCCCCCCACATTGTGTAGAAAGGAAGTGATGGGAGTATCTGTAGTTGATGATGGTAGTGTCTCTTTTGGATCGTAGTATCTGTATCTGAACATTTGGAACCTGCCTAAAGGGCCTGACTCTGCTCTGCAGAAGGTCAGCCGTGCACGCCCTGTCCTGAGGGAAGTCTAGTGGACTCTGTGGAGTCTTGCACTATAAATCACAGTGGGGAAAAGTCCCCTGGCTGTGCTTATCAAGTGTCATTAAATGTTATTACAAGGCTTTGTTTTAGAAAATTTTCTTTCTGTGTTTTCAGAAGAAACAAGAAAAATTACACAGTCCTCTCAAGAGATTTAGAAAGATCATTTGGTCACATTCAACATCCTGGTCAGGCAGGCTCTGCACCCAGCCCCTGCAGGGTCTTCCTTCTGCCCTAAATCAAATAAGCAATAGGTCAAGTACCATTTCATTGTATATATAATTACATACTATTGAATGTAATATGCTAATAGTTTATTAAGATCTTTTGTATTTATGCTCATCAGGAAATTTTTGATTTTATTATTATGTATTATTTGATTTTGTTATCATGGAATGCTATGTTTGGTGGCTCAGTCATGTGTAACTCTTTAGGACCCCACGGACTGCAGTCCGCCAGGCTCCTCTGTCCATGGGGATTCTCCAAGGCAAGAATCCTGGAGTGGGTTGTCAGGCCCTCCTCCAGGGGATCTTCCCAACCCAGGGATTGAACCCAGGCCTCCTGCACTGCAGGCAAATTCTTTACAGACTGAGCCACTAGGGAAGCCCTATTATGTCATACTGGTGGGAAAAACTGGTTGGAATCAGTTGCCGCCTTGCTTTTGAATGATAATTTTGGTAAGACTGATACACTGTCTCCCACAAATTTTATAAAATTTACCAATGAAAAAGTTTGCATTTTAATAAAGTTTTACCATAGAAAACATTTTGTGTGTGGTTTTTATCTCTAAGCCTTGAAGATCATCTTAATACTATTTTGACTCAAGATAGATCTTGTAATGGAGGGGAAAGAGGAGCATGGGAGGACTTTATGAAAAACACAGAATCAGGGCCTCCCAGATCTCCGGGGCCACTTATGCACATTAACAATGCCCCCTTGTGAGTCCCCTGCTTGGAGAATGTGGTCAGCCTGTGCACTGCCTACAGCCACAGGAAGCCCCAGAATCAGCTCAGCCCCCATCCTCAGGTGCCCTTCGCCAGCTCTTGCTCCAGAACCCTGGGAGTGCAGACAGCAGGCTTCTGAGGATCTCAGCAGGGGGCTATAGGCAAGGGTCAGGGACTGTTGTTCCTGGACCAACAGGGGCCAGCAGAGGCCACCATGAGTGGCTCAAGAACTCCCTGAACAACCAGGCACTTATCTACCCTTCCTCAGGCTGAGGGTCACCACCCCCTTGTCTCTCAGTGAAGTGAGTGAAAGTCGCTCAGTTGTGTCCAGCTCTTTGCGACCCCATGGACTGTATAGTCCGTGGAATTCTCCAGGCCAGAATATTGGAGTGGGAAGCCTTTCCCTTCTCCAGGGGATCTTCCCAACCCAGGGATCCAACCCAGGTCGCCCCCATTGCAGGCAGATTCTTCACCCGATGAGTCACGAGGATTGCACTGAAGCATGGATAATGTAATTTTTAAGTATTTCTTTTTCTAGGGTAGCTTTGGGCTTCAATAGTACATGTTTTATTTGTATAAAAATAGATTTCAACTCTGGCATGCCATGAGACTCAGCAGCACCAAAAACTAGGTTTTGCTTTTACCGCCCTATGGGCCGCTTTTACTGCCACCCTCTGACACCTGCTGCTCTGTTCTCTGAATGTGTGTTTATTCTTGTGTCGTTTGCTCTCTCTTAATAAGGTTTTGTACTTCTTCCCTCTTTTTCTTTGTATTTAGTGTTCCATATATGAGTGAATTTCTAAGGTATTTCTCTTTTTGGAAAGTGTCTGCAAGATGTTGTTAGATCAAAAGTGACACTTAACCTTGATTAGATTAATACAACCTCGTCAAGGTCAGGTGATGTGGGAGCAGACTCAAAAGCAGCAGGAAAGGGAAAGAACCCCACTGACCCTCCTTAGGCATCTTCAAAGGTGCACAGAGTGTCCAGCACCTACATTCTGAGCAGTTCCTGACAGATAAGAGGTATGCAGCTGGGATTGAGGCTGATTTAAATTTGGTGGTGTGTGGCCATGGGAGAAATGGGGAAGTAGACAAAAGAGGTACCGATGTGGTCTAGGCGATGGGGTATGGATACTTTAATCTTTACATTTCATGATTTTTGTAGGGTGATTTTCTTGAAGAGATCTCTAGTCTTTCCCATTCTATTGTTTTCCTCTCTTTGCATTGATCGCTAAGGAAGGCTTTTTTATCTCTCCTTGCTATTCTCTGGAGCTCTGCACTCAGATGCTTATATCTTTTCCTTTCCTCCTTTATTTTGGCTTCTCTTCTTCTCACAGCTATTTGTAAGGCCTCCTCCGACAGCCATTTTGCTTTTTTGCACTTCTTTTCCATGGGTATGGCCTTCATCCCTGTCTCCTATATAGTGTCACGAACCTCCGTCCATAGTTTCTAAGGCACTCTGCCTATCAGATCTAGTCCCTTAAATCTATTTCTCCCTTTCACTGTATAATCATAAGGGATTCGATTGAGGTCATACCTGAATGGTCTAGTGGTTTTCCCCACTTTCCTCACTTTAAGTCTGAATTTGGCAAGAAGGAGTTCATGATCTGAGCCACAGTCAGCTCCCGGTCTTGTTTCTGCTGAATGTAAAGAGCATTTCCTCTTTGGATCCAAAGAATAGAATCAATCTGATTTCGGTGTTGACCATCTGGTGATGTGCATGTGTAGAATCTTCTCTTGTGTGGTCTGAAGAGAGTGTTTGCTATGACCAGTGCTTTCTCTTGGCAAAACTCTATCAGCCTTTGTCCTGCTTCATTCTGTACTCCAGACACCACTCCTTGGAGGTGGGGTTTCTCCTCTCAGCCCCCTCCCCTGACGTCAGGTGTATGGTAGATCTTCTCCACCACCGATGATGTAATCACTCACCTAGAGTCAGACATCCTAGAATGTGAAGTCAAGTGGGCCTTAGAAAGCATCACTACTAACAAAGCTAGTGGAGGTGATGGAATTCCAGTTGAGCTTTTTCAAATCCTGGAAGATGATGCTGTGAAAGTGCTGCACTCAATATGCCAGCACATTTGGACAACTCAGCAGACACCACGGGACTGGAAAAGGTCAGTTTTCATTCCAATCCCAAAGAAAGACAATGACAAAGAAGGCTCAAACGAACACACAATTGCACTCATCTCACACGCCAGTAAGTAATGCTCAAGATTCTCCAAGTCAGGCTTCAGCAGTACATGAACCTGGAACTTCCAAATGTTCAAGCTGGCTTTAGAAAAGGCAGAGGAAACAGATTTCAAATTGCCAACATCTGCTGGATCATGGAAAAAGCAAGAGAGTTCCAGAAAAACATCTATTTCTGCTTTATTGACTATGCCAAAGCCTTTGACTGTGTGGATCACATTAAACTGTGAAAAATTCTGGAACAGATGGAAATACCAGACCACCTGACCTGCCTCTTCAGAAACCTATATGCAGGTCAGGGAGCAACAATTAGAACTGGACATGGAACAACAGACTGGTTTCAAATAGAAAAGGAGTACATCAAGGCTGGCTGTTGTGACCCTGCTTATTTAACTTATATGCAGATTGCATCATGAGAAACGCTGGGCTGGAAGAAGCACAAGCTGGAGTCAAGATTCCCGGGAGAAATATCAATAACCTCAGATATGCAGATGACACCAGCCTTATGGCAGAAAGTGAAGAGGAACTCAAAAGTCACTTGATGGACGTGAAAGAGGAGAGTGAAAAAACTGGCTTAAAGCTCAACATTCAGAAAACGAAGATCATGGCATCTGGTCCCATCACTTCATGGCAAATAGGTGGGGAAACAGTGGAAACAGTGGCAGACTTTATTTGTGGGGGCTCCTAAAACACTGCAGATGGTGACTGCAGCCACGAAATTAAAAGACGCTAACTCCTTGGAAGGAAATTTAGGATCAATCTAGATAGCATATTGAAAAGCAGAGATATTACTCTGCCAACAAAGGTCCATCTACTCAAGGCTATGGTTTTTCCAGTGGTCATGTCTGGATGTGAGAGTTGGACTGTGAAGAAAACTGAGTGCCAAAGAATTGATGCTTTTAAACTGTGGTGTTGGAGAAGACTCTTGAGAGTCCCTTGGACTGCAAGGAGATCCAACAAGTCCATCCTAAAGGAAATCAGTCCTGGATGTTCATTGGAAGGACTGATGCTGAAGCTGAAACTCCAATCCTTTGGCCAAATCATATGAAGAGTTGACTCAATGGAAAATACCCTGATGCTGGGAGGGATTGGGGGCAGGAGGACAAGGGGACGACAGAGGATGAGATGGCTGGAGGGCATCACTGACTCGATGGACATGAGCTTGAGTCAACTCCGAGAGTTGGTGATGGACATGGAAGCCTGGCCTGGTGCTGTGATTCATAGGGTCACAAAGAGTCGCACACCAATGAGTGACTGAACTGAACTGACTCAGTGAATTTGTTAGATTAAACGTTATATGTACAAAAACTATATTTCAATTCCAGTAGATCATACAATTGGTGAGCACCAACAACTTGGGTGTTTCTGTGACTATCCTGTGGACCGGTTTCACTCATCGGCCGTCCCCTTGCCACTATCCTCTGACATGCCCTGCTCTGCTCTTCAGAATAGTCTCTTTTGTGCCATTTGCTTTCCTTTCTTTTTGTTTTGACTTATTTGCTTTTGAAATTTGTGTGTAGTGTTCCACACCGAAGTGAATTCACAAGGTATTTCTCTTTTCTAAATGGGTCTTCAAGACACTGAGAGATACAGGGTGAGTCTTGCTGTTCAGTCACTCAGTTGTGTCTGACTCCTTGTGACCCCCTGGACTGTAGCCTACATACCGTTGATTGGTTAAGAAAACCTCATCAAAAAAGAAAAAAAAAGGAAACAAAACCTCATCAAGGTCATTTAACCTTAGGGGAGTCTCAAGTCCGAGGGAAAGGGACATTACCGCTCTGACCCTCCTCATCCACCCTGGAAGCTGCATCTCCTCAGCTGGAGTGTCCAGAACTCATGATTCTGAGCATCTGCTGACTGACTAGAGGATCACAGCTGCATTTCAGGTTGTATGGTTTATATTTGGTGTTTGGCTAGTCCCTCAGGGAAATGGGACAAGAGTAAAATCATGCAGTGGTGTGGCTTTAGGCAGCCTGGGATCCATTCTGTAATTTCTTTTGAATTGTATTTTAATTGTTTTAAGCTTTGGTATTATCCCATTGTAATTTCAGTGAAGTTTTAGGTGCATCACCGTACACTTCAGCTTCTGTGAACCACACACCTTCTCAGCACCAAAAACTGCAGTTTTCCTCTGTTACTTTTTGCTGCCCCATTTTCTTTGAGGCTCCTCTTCTGATTTCCTTTACTCAGGTCTGTGTATCTTTGTATTTGCTATCATGTCCACGTTGTCTTCTTTACAATGCTTTTTCCCCATTTTCTTTTAGTTTGTCTTTTGTGTTGCACACATGGGAGAAATTGTGAATTATTTCTTTCTCTTCACATGTCTTCAGATGTGGTTAGACTAAAGGGAATAGATGATGTCACTTGGCTAAAAAACTCTGAACAAGTTCGTGCGACCTTGGAGCAGCCTCAGGTCAGCTGGGAAGGGGACATTCCTTCTTGACTGGTCCTCAGCCACCATCAAAGCTGTATCTCTCTCAGTCAGGGCATTCCTCCCCCACCTCTCTGATCATCTCCTACAGACAGGAGGAGCACAGCTGGATTTTAGGATGGTTTGCTCTTTAAACCTGGTGTTCGGCATGTAGTTGAGGAAAAAAGTCCATAGTAAACTTATGTAGGGGAATGGCCTGGCAATAAGGTAAGGTGTCTTGAACTTTATGATTTCCTTTTTTAAACTGAGTAAATGTTGATGTTAACATTAGATGTTTCATTTGTAGTTTTGTTTGTTTGTTTGTTTTGCAATTACAAAGCTAATTTTAAACTTTGGGGTGAACTCCACAGGAATAAAAAAGACTGGGAAAGGATAACCCCCGCACCCTGTGAGACTGGTTGAAAGGGACAGAGGCTACTTGAGGGGAAGGAAGCACAAAAGGGACCCGCTGCAGACTCAGGGCAAAGGGAACGCCATCGGTCCTGGAGCCCCGGAGCCCTGGGGCAGGAAACCCCAGCGTCAGGGCACTGGCTTCAGGCACACAGGCCAAGGGCAAGAGGGTTGCACACGAAACCCCAAAGCTCCTTGGCTTCCCCCTTCCCTTTTGACTTTGTCAGCTTCTGCTGCATCTGCATGTCCCTCTGCTTAGGGGACAATCGTCCCAGAGCATTCCCTTAACCGAGCTACTCTGCCTTTTCTTATTCTGGCGGGCAAGCTCCTGCTGGCTACCTGGCCTCATGCTGACTGCAGAGAGTCTGCCCTTTTGTACATTATTACATTTCAGCTTTTTGAACCTTATTCATGCTCACCACCCAGATTTTCCTCTGTCGCTGCCACTACACAGTTTACCACCGTGACTATCCTGCCTTCTCCCAAGAAGCTTCCTCCTTCAGTTCAGTTCAGTCACTCAGTTGTGTCCGAATCTTTGCGACCCCATGGACTGCAGCATGGCAGGCCTCCCTGTCCATCACCAACTCCCGGAGTTTCCACAAGAGCATGTGCAGTGAGTCGGTGATGCCATCCAACCATCTCATCCTCTGTGGTCCCCTTCTCCTGCAGACTTCAATCTTCCCCAGCATCAGGGTCTTTTCAAGTGAGTCACTTCTTCACATGAGGTGGCCAAAGGATTGGAGTTTCAGCCTCAGCATCAGTCCTTCCAGAGAACACCCAGGACTGATCTCCTTTAGGATGCACTGGCTGGATCTCCTTGCCGTCCAAGGGTCTCTCAAGGGTCTTCTCCAACACCACAGTTCAAAAGCATCAATTCTTTGGCACCCAGCTTTCTTCACAGTCCAACTCTCACATCCAGACATGACTACTGGGAAAACCATAGCTTTGATTAGATGGACCTTTGTTGGCAAAGTAATGTCTGTGCTTTTGAATATGCTGTCTAGGTGGGTCATAAATTTTCTTCCAAGGAACAAGTGTCTTTTAATTTCATGGTTGCAGTCCCCATCTGCAGTGATTTGGGAGCCCCCCAAAATAAAGTCTGCCACTGTTTCCACTGTTTCCCCATCTATTTGCCATGAAGTGATGGGATCAGATGCCATGATCTTAGGTTTCTGAATGTTGAGTCTTAAGCCAACTTTTTCACTCTCCTCTTTCACTTTCATCAAGAGGCTCTTTAGTTCTTCACTTCCTGCCATAAGGCTGGTGTCATCTGCATATCTGAGGTTATTCATACTTCTCCAGGCAATCATCATCCCAGCTTGTGCTTCATCCATAACACCGTTTCTCATGATGCACCCTGCATGTAAGTTAAATAAGCAGGGTGGCAATTTACAGCCTTGACATACTTCTTTCCTGGTTTGGAACCAGTTTGTTGTTCCATGTCCGGTTCTAACTGTTGCTTCCTGACCTGCATATATTTCTCAGGAGGCAGGGCAGGTGGTCTGGTATGCCCATCGCTTTCAGAATTTTCCAGAGTTTGTTGTGATCCACACCATCAAAGGGCTTTGGCATATCAATAAAGCAAAAGTGGATGTTTTTCGGCAACCCTCTTGCTTTTATGGTGATCCAGTGCATGCTTGAAGCGTCCTCCCTACTGTGCGCTGCCTGTTCCCCCATCTGTGTGTTGCCTCTGTCTCTGGTGTGTTTGTCGCTCTGCTGGTGTGTTCCTGCTTTGTCTGCTCTCACTCTTCTACCCAGGAGGGAAGTCCTCTTGTCTTTGCTTTCAGCCTCTCACTTAATTCATCAGCATCATAGCACTAAGGTCTCCCCATGTTCTGCAAAATAAGAACATCTCAACTGTTTTTCTTTTTCTGGCTGATTAGATTTCCATTGAATATGCATACTATTGAAAGCCAAAAACATTATTTGTTCATCCTTAGTTGAAACATGTATTTCATATGAGCTAGGTACAAATGAGATGCTGAGGACAAAGGTTCCAGAAAACAGACCCTCAGCTCAGCCGTGAATCATCTAATCTAGTAGAGAGGAAGATAATTTGAAGTGAATTTGTACTTGAAAATTGCCTGCCTTGATGTTGAATGGGAGAGTCCAGTTTTCAAAATTAATCGCACTTATTTTTGATTTTCAAATGCCTATTCCTCAATATTAAGTGTAGCTTCCCCCTAGCACAAATGTTTGTGTACATGTGGGGAGATCTCTTATCTCCTAGACTGTGATACATGTAACCCAAGTCTCTAAATTTAGTCTTCCAAGGATGCAAATCCACATGCATGTTAGTCTGGGTCCTAATCTGTGTGTCGGGAATCAGGGGAGAATATAGAACTGTCTGGGCAGTTCAGTTCAGTCTCTCAGGCATGTCTGACTCTTTGGGACCCCATGGACTGCAGCACACCAGGCTTCCCTGTCCATCTTCACCTCTGGGAGCTTACTCAAACTCCTGTCCATCGAGTCGGTGATGCCATCCAACCATCCTCTGTCGTCCTCTTCTTCTCCTGCCTTTCAACTTTCCCACCCTCAAGTCTTTTCCTATGAGTCAGTTTTTAATAACAGATGGCCAAAGTACAGGAATTTCAACTTCAGCATCAGTCCTTCGAGTGAATATTCAGGACTGATGTCCTTTCGGATGGACTGGGTGGATCTGGCAGCCCAAGGGACTCTCAAGAGTCTTCTCCAACATCACAGTTCAAAAGCATCAATCCTTCGGCATTCGCCTTTGTTTACACTTCAACTCTCACAGCCATACAAGACTACTGGACAAACCATAGCCTTTACTAGATGGAACTTTGTCAGCAAAGGAATGTCTCTGCTTTTTCATATGCCATCTAGATGGGTCATAGCTTTTCTTCCAAGGAACAAGCATCGTTTCATTTCATGGCTGTAGTCACCATCTGTAGTGATTTTGGAGCCCCCCAGATTTGTCTGTCTCTGTTTCCCTATCCATTTACCATGATCTCAGTTTTCTGAATGTTGAGTTTTAAGCCAACTTTTTCACTCTCTTCTTCCACTTTCATCAAGAGGCTCTTTAGTTCTTCTTCACTTTTTGTGAAGAGAAAGATCTGGGCAGGAGAAGTCAAATTATCAGAAATCTGGTCCCGATGTCATGATCCCCATTTAGGCTCGATAAGGCAGGGATGTCTCTGTGTCTCTGCATCAAAATGACAGTTTCTTCTTTCTTTTCAGAAGGGAGATCCAAAACTTAAGATTGAGGAGAATCTCCAGTAGGTGTAGAAGATGGCCGGTCATTATGGATGGCTGAAAGCCTGCCGACTCTTTCAAGACCAGAAAGTGAGGAAGCAAAACCCGGGACATGGGAGGCAGATGGCTCCCCCACCACAGGAGAAAGACTCTATGGTGAGTGGAGGCTTGGACCCGCAGGGAATCTGTGGGTGGCCTGGACTGCGGAGATAGGGTTTAGACCTGGAATATTCTGGGTCCATAACTCACTGCATTTGCATCCAAAGATAGCTGCCTCGACCTCCCTCCCCAGCAGATCGGGACACTCAGAGCCTGGGGTTATGTCTGCCCTGGCTTCATCCAGATCTTTCAATGGGGCTCTTATGGTCCATCTTAGAGTGCCAGCCCCTCCAACTCTGATGTTCTTAAGGAGGCCTTTGGGAACCACAATATTGTAAATATCCCGGCACCTGAGGGACCGCGTCCTTTCTCCGGAACCATAAAGCAAGGCTCTCCATCCGTCCTTGCATTCCCTTTGGCCTCGTGCCTGTCGCTTCTGCTGTCTCACTGACCGGGTTCTCCTCCACCCACAGGTGAAGTGTAAGGACTGTGGAGCCTTTGGGCACACAGCAAGGAGCCTCAGGTGCCCCATGAAGCGCTGGCAAGGGGCGCTGGCCCCCCTGCCCTTGGGGTCCAGATTCGGTAAGGAGAACCTGGCGTGGAAGCTGCAAGACCCACAGACACCTGGGCCCCCTAACACGGCTGAGAGAGAGGAGGAGGAAAGGCAGAGGTGAGTGGCGGGGAGGTGGGACCCAAGGTCTGGGCTGCAATCTGGAGACGGTTCCTCTCCTTGTCAACACTGAGCCATCTCTAGAAAGGACAGGGAAACTAGGGAAACAGAGACAGGAGCCCGTGCTCAGGGGCCACACTCGGGGGCTCTCACCAGGCCCTGAAGTCACTAAGGAGAGTGGGGAATACTCACAACTTTGCAGCTGACCGTCCCCGAAGCCCTGGAGGGGTCTCTGGAGTCGGGGAAGGACATGGGGGATCTGCACAAAGGCAGAGGGCTTCAGGTCCAGTGTCACTCCCAAACTAGGAAAGGGGCTGGGCCAGAGCACCTTTGATCCCAGCTGTGACAAGGACACTGGGTTTCTGACACTTGACATGTCTCTGTTGCAGGAAAGAGGAGCAGCAGAGGAAGCTCCTGCAGCGATTTCCCAGGAGGCCCTGTGGTCCGCAGCCGCAGAGCTGGAAGGAGGAGCTGGAGCCCGGCCTCTGCCTGAGGGTCAGTCTCTGCCAGGCCCCTTCTTTAATCCACTGGCCTCAGTCCTGTCTGTGGGAGGAAACCAGTCATGTTCTTTCCTGACTAATGCATCATTTATTTTTCGCCATTTTTTGTGGTGCCTTTGATTTTGCATTCTTGCTCAGGTGTCTGGCGAGAAGCTGGCAGGGACATGGAAGTGATTTTATCAGCAGCTTCCATAGTCGAATCCTTTAAGTTAGAACAGGAATCTGTCAATTGTGATTCATCCTCCAAAATTGGACAGGAAAACTCATTTTGCCATCAAGGCACCTGCAAATCACCAATCTGTGTACAGTCTCGAGAAGTAGGTCTACCAAAAGCTTGCTTCCCCTTACTTAACAAGAGACATGGTTAGAACATTTCCAGTTGCCATTGGATGTATAAATGTATCAAGGTCACATGAGCACCCTGATGTTGAGGGTCTTATCTTATACAATTAATGCCTATGAGGTGTTTTACTGGATGGAGAGGAGATTCTCACACCTGCCTCTCTGTGTGGTCTTCTCTTACAGCACCCAAACATGCCCGTGCTTATCCACACATCCAAGAGGAAATCCTTCCAGGATCCAGATCACCCAAGAGGGTCACCAACCAGGAGAGATGATGTGAAATCCAGCCTCCCTCCAGTGCCTCTCATAGGCAGGAATGTGGCCCCTGCCTCCAAGGGCCTCATCGAGGCTCCAGCCAAGAGATGTGTGCAGACCCCCAACCTGACCTGTGTGAACCCCCCAAAGAAACCTAGACTGAGCCCGGTCCAGACCCCCGAGTGGAGCACTCCGACAGCAGATCTGGGGGCCTTCCTGAATCTCCCTCCTCCACCCAGCACAGCTGGATGTAGACCGAGAGTGGCCGTCCATGTATCCAGGGAGACACCTGCCCAGGAGCAACGCTTTGACCTCCAGCCTCCAGCGGATGGATCTCCCTCCAATAGCGTGGACGCCGTCTCTGCAGCCCACCCAACGCCCGTCGTCCGCGTCCTTGCCCAGCCTCTCAGGATGCTCTTCCTGAGAGACGGCAAAGGCTGCTGGAGCTGCCGCTACACAGCGCCCCCGTCTCCAAGGCCTGCGGAGAGGCCAGCCCCTCCTGCTCACAGCCCGTCCCTCAACCAGGAGCCTGATGGACACCCTGTCCCTGGGTCTCGGAGCGTCCTCTACGATGACCTCCAGGTGTCTTCTTCCTCCGAAGAGAGTGACTGGGACGAAGACACCAATGGCAACTGAGACTTGTCCTCCAGCGCCGGGTGCCCTGAAATGACTATGACTCTGGCGGGTGGGCTGGGTGTTAAAGGCAGCGGCTGTTCCCGGTGAAGCAGGACTCCCCACCCTGGTGGGCGAGACAGCAGTGGGACCGGGCCACCCTGGGGACACACAGCTGCACACACTGCCCTGTCTCCTCATGGAATCCGAGTCTTCCCGTGGCATTTATCCAATCGAATGGCAAGCCGTCACCCTCAATCTATTAGAAATAACTGAGGCAAATTCTAGGAGTGACTTTATACCCCCCCCCCCCACATTGTGTAGAAAGGAAGTGATGGGAGTATCTGTAGTTGATGATGGTAGTGTCTCTTTTGGATCGTAGTATCTGTATCTGAACATTTGGAACCTGCCTAAAGGGCCTGACTCTGCTCTGCAGAAGGTCAGCCGTGCACGCCCTGTCCTGAGGGAAGTCTAGTGGACTCTGTGGAGTCTTGCACTATAAATCACAGTGGGGAAAAGTCCCCTGGCTGTGCTTATCAAGTGTCATTAAATGTTATTACAAGGCTTTGTTTTAGAAAATTTTCTTTCTGTGTTTTCAGAAGAAACAAGAAAAATTACACAGTCCTCTCAAGAGATTTAGAAAGATCATTTGGTCACATTCAACATCCTGGTCAGGCAGGCTCTGCACCCAGCCCCTGCAGGGTCTTCCTTCTGCCCTAAATCAAATAAGCAATAGGTCAAGTACCATTTCATTGTATATATAATTACATACTATTGAATGTAATATGCTAATAGTTTATTAAGATCTTTTGTATTTATGCTCATCAGGAAATTTTTGATTTTATTATTATGTATTATTTGATTTTGTTATCATGGAATGCTATGTTTGGTGGCTCAGTCATGTGTAACTCTTTAGGACCCCACGGACTGCAGTCCGCCAGGCTCCTCTGTCCATGGGGATTCTCCAAGGCAAGAATCCTGGAGTGGGTTGTCAGGCCCTCCTCCAGGGGATCTTCCCAACCCAGGGATTGAACCCAGGCCTCCTGCACTGCAGGCAAATTCTTTACAGACTGAGCCACTAGGGAAGCCCTATTATGTCATACTGGTGGGAAAAACTGGTTGGAATCAGTTGCCGCCTTGCTTTTGAATGATAATTTTGGTAAGACTGATACACTGTCTCCCACAAATTTTATAAAATTTACCAATGAAAAAGTTTGCATTTTAATAAAGTTTTACCATAGAAAACATTTTGTGTGTGGTTTTTATCTCTAAGCCTTGAAGATCATCTTAATACTATTTTGACTCAAGATAGATCTTGTAATGGAGGGGAAAGAGGAGCATGGGAGGACTTTATGAAAAACACAGAATCAGGGCCTCCCAGATCTCCGGGGCCACTTATGCACATTAACAATGCCCCCTTGTGAGTCCCCTGCTTGGAGAATGTGGTCAGCCTGTGCACTGCCTACAGCCACAGGAAGCCCCAGAATCAGCTCAGCCCCCATCCTCAGGTGCCCTTCGCCAGCTCTTGCTCCAGAACCCTGGGAGTGCAGACAGCAGGCTTCTGAGGATCTCAGCAGGGGGCTATAGGCAAGGGTCAGGGACTGTTGTTCCTGGACCAACAGGGGCCAGCAGAGGCCACCATGAGTGGCTCAAGAACTCCCTGAACAACCAGGCACTTATCTACCCTTCCTCAGGCTGAGGGTCACCACCCCCTTGTCTCTCAGTGAAGTGAGTGAAAGTCCCTCAGCTGTGTCCAACTCTTTCCGACCCCATGGACTGTATAGTCCGTGGAATTCTCCAGGCCAGAATATTGGAGTGGGAAGCCTTTCCCTTCTCCAGGGGATCTTCCCAACCCAGGGATCCAACCCAGGTCGCCCCCATTGCAGGCAGATTCTTCACCTGATAAGTCACGAGAGATGCACTGAGGCATGGATAATGTAATTTTTAAGTATTTCTTTTTCTACGGTAGCTTTGGGCTACAATAGCACATGTTTTATTTGTATAAAAATAGATTTCAACTCTGGCATGCCATGAGACTCAGCAGCACCAAAAACTAGGTTTTGCTTTTACCGCCCTATGGGCCGCTTTTACTGCCACCCTCTGACACCTGCTGCTCTGTTCTCTGAATGTGTGTTTATTCTTGTGTCGTTTGCTCTCTCTTAATAAGGTTTTGTACTCCTTCCCTCTTTTTCTTTGTATTTAGTGTTCCATATATGAGTGAATTTCTAAGGTATTTCTCTTTTTGGAAAGTGTCTGCAAGATGTTGTTAGATCAAAAGTGACACTTAACCTTGATTGGATTATTACAACCTCGTCAAGGTCAGGCAATGTGGCAGCAGACTCAAAAGCAGCAGGAAAGGGAAATGACCCCACTGACCCTCCTTAGGCACCTTCAAAGGTGCACAGAGTGTCCAGCACCTACATTCTGAGCATTTCCTGACAGATAAGAGGTATGCAGCTGGGATTGAGGCTGATTTAAATTTGGTGGTGTGTGGCCATGGGAGAAATGGGGCAGTAGACAAAAGAGGTACCGATGTGGTCTAGGCGATGGGGTATGGATACTTTAATGTTTACATTTCATGATTTTTGTAGGGTGATTTTCTTGAAGAGATCTCTAGTCTTTCCCATTCTGTTGTTTTCCTCTCTTTGCATTGATCGCTAAGGAAAGCTGTCTTATCTCTCCTTGCTATTCTCTGGAACTCTGCTTTCAGATGCTTATATCTTTCCTTTTCTCCTTTATTTTGGCTTCTCTTCTTCTCACAGCTATTTGTAAGGCCTCCTCCGACAGCCATTTTGCTTTTTTGCATTTCTTATCTAGGGGGATGGTCTTGATCCCTGTCTGCTCTACAGTGTCACGAACCTCCGTCGATAGTTCCTCAGGCATTCTGCCTATCAGATCTAGTCCCTTAAATCTATTTCTACCTTCCACTGTATGATCATAAGGGATTTGATTGAGGTCATACCTGAATGGTCTAGTGGTTTTCCCCGCTTTCCTCACTTTAAGTCTGAATTTGGCAAGAAGGAGTTCATGATCTGAGCCACAGTCAGCTCCCGGTCTTGTTTCTGCTGACTGTAAAGAGCATCCCCTCTTTGGCTCAAAAGAATAGAATCAATCTGATTTTGGTGTTGACCATCTGGTGATGTCCATGTGTAGAGTCTTCTCTTGTGTGGGCAGAACAGAGTGTTTGCTATGACCAGTGCTTTCTCTTGGCAAAACTCTATCAGCCTTTGTCCTGCTTCATTCTGTACTCCAAGCCCAAATTTGCCTCTTACTCCAGGTGTATCTTGATTTCTTGCTTTTGCATCCCAGTCCCCTATAATGAAAAGGACATGGTTTTAGGGTGTTAATTCTAAAAGGTCTTATAGGTCTTCATAGAACCGTTCAACTTCAGATTCGTCAGCATTAATGGTTGGGGCATAGGCTTAGATTACCGTGATATTGAAAGGTTTGCCTTGGAAATGAACAGAGATCATTCTGTGGTTTTTGAGATTGCATCCAAGTACTGTATTTCGGACTCTTTTGTTGACCATGATGGCTACTCCAATTTCTTCTAAGGGATTCCTGCCCACAGGAGTAGATATAACGGTCATCTGAGTTAAATTCACCCATTCCAGTCCATTTTAGTATGCTGATTCCTTGAATGTCGACGTTCACTCCTGCCATCTCCTGTTTGACCACTTCCTATTTGCCTTGGTCATGGACCTGACATTCCAGGCTCCCATGCAATATCGCTCTTACAGCATCAGACCTTGCTTCTCTCACCAGTCACATCCACAAGTGGGTATTGTTTTTGCTTTGGCTCCATCCGATGATTCATCCTGGAGTTATTTCTCCACAGATCTCCAGTAGCATATTGGGCACCTACCAACCCGGGCAGTTCTCATTTCAGTATCCTACCATTTTGCCTTTTCATACTGTTCATGGGCTTCTCAGAGCAAGAATACTGACATGGTTTGCCATTCCCTTCTCCAGTGGACCACATTCTGTCAGACCTCCCCACCATGACCCTCCCATCTTGGGTGGCCCTATACGGGGCCGCATATGGCTTAGGTTCATGAGTTAGGAAAGGCTGTGGTCCGTGTGATCAGATTGGCTAGTTTTCTGTGATTATGGTTTCCGTGTCTGCCCTCTGATGCCCTCTCGAAACACCTACCATCTTCCTAGGGTTTCTCTTACCTTGGACGTGGGGTATCTTCACGGGTGCTCCAGAAAGCTCAGCCGCACCTCCTTACCTTGGACAAGGGCTATCTCCTCATGGCTGCCCCTCCTCACCTTGAACGGGGAGGAGCTCCTCTCGCCCTCCTGCACCCCCACAGACGCCACTCCTTGGATGTGGGGTTTCTCCTCTCAGCCCCCTCCCCTGATTTCGGGTGTACGGTAGCTCTTCTCGACCACCGATGGTGTGATCACTCACATAGAGCCAGACATCCTAGAATGTGAAGTCAAGTGGGCCTTAGAAAGCATCACTACTAACAAAGCTAGTGGAGGAGATGGAATTCCAGTTGAGCTTTTTCAAATCCTGAAAGATGATGCTGTGAAAGTGCTGCACTCAATATGCCAGCACATTTGGACAACTCAGCAGACACCACGGGCCTGGAAAAGGTCAGTTTTCATTCCAATCCCAAAGAAAGACAATGACAAAGAACGCTTAAATGAACACACAATTGCACTCATCTCACACGCCAGTAAGTAATGCTCAAAATTCTCCAAGACAGGCTTCAGCAGTACGTGAACCTGGAACTTCCAAATGTTCAAGCTGGTTTTAGAAAAGGCAGAGGAAGCAGAGTTCAAATTGCCAACATCCCCTGGATCATGGAAAAAGCAAGAGAGTTCCAGAAAAACATCTATTTCTGCTTTATTGACTATGCCAAAGCCTTTGACTGTGTGGA
Source organism: Tragelaphus eurycerus (assembly GCA_935064755.1). Lineage (NCBI taxonomy): Eukaryota > Metazoa > Chordata > Mammalia > Artiodactyla > Bovidae > Tragelaphus > Tragelaphus eurycerus. The sequence continues at coordinate 1,011,512 of CAKXYN010000220.1, read as the reverse complement.
TCACATTAAACTGTGAAATATTCTGGAAGAGATGGGAATACCAGACCACCTGACCTGCCTCTTGAGAAACCTATATGCAGGTCAGGGAGCAACAGTTAGAACTGGACATGGAACAACAGACTGGTTCCATATAGGAAAAGGAGTACATCAAGGCTGGCTGTTGTCACCCTGCTTATTTGACTTATATGCAGAGTACATCATGAGAAACACTGGGCTGGAAGAAGCAAAAGCTGGATCAAAATTACCAGGAGAAATATCAATAACCTCAGATATGCAGATGACACCAGCCTTATGGCAGAAAGTGAAGAGGAACTCAAAAGCCACTTGATGAAAGTGAAAGAGGAGAGTGAAAAAGCTGGCTTAAAGCTCAACATTCAGAAAACGAAGATCATGGCATCTGGTCCCATCACTTCATGGCAAATAGGTGGGGAAACAGTGGAAACAGTGGCAGACTTTATTTTGAGGGCTCCTAAATCACTGCAGATGGTGACTGTAGCCATGAAATTAAAAGATATTTACTCCTTGGAAGGAAAGTTAGGACCAATCTAGATAGCATATGGAAAAGCAGAGATATTACTCTGCCAACAAAAGTTGGTATAGTCAGGGCTATGATTTTTCCAGTGGTCATGTCTGGATGTGAGAGTTGGACTGTGAAGAAAGTTGAGTGCCAAAGAATTGATGCTTTTGAACTGTGGTGTTGGAGAAGACTCTTGAGAGTCCCTTGGACTGCAAGGAGATCCAACCAGTCCATTCTGAAGGAGATCAGCCCTGGGATTTCTTTGGAAGGAATGATGCTAAAGCTGAAACTCCAGTACTTTGGCCCCCTCATGCGAAGAGTTGACTCATTGGAGAAGACTGATGCTGGGAGGGATTGGGGGCAGGAGGAGAAGGGGACGACAGAGGATGAGATGGCTGGATGGCATCACTGACTCAATGGACATGAGCTTGTGTGAACTCCAAAAGTTGGTGATGGACATGGAGGCCTGGCCTGGTGCTGTGATTCATAGGGTCACAAAGAGTCGCACACCAATGAGCGACTGAACTGAACTGATTCAGTGAATTTGTTAGATTAAACGTTATATGTACAAAAACTATATTTCAATTCAAGTAGATCATACAATTGATGAGCACCAACAACTTGGGTGTTTCTGTGACCATCCTGTGGACCGGTTTCACTCATCGGCCGTCCCCTTGCCACTATCCTCTGACATGCCCTGCTCTGTTCTTGAGAATATTCTCTTTTGTGCCATTTGCTTTCCTTCCTTTTTGTTCTGACTTATTTGCTTTTGAAATTTGTGTGTAGTGTTCCACACCGAAGTGAATTCACAAGGTATTTCTCTTTCCTAAATGGGTCTTCAAGACATTGAGAGATACAGGGTGAGTCTTGCTGTTCAGTCGCTCAGTTGTGTCTGACTCCTTGTGACCCCCTGGACTGTAGCCTACACACCGTTGATTGGTTAAGAAAACCTCATCAAAAAAGAAAAAAAAAAAAAGGAAATAAAACCTCATCAAGGTCATTTGACCTTAGGGGAGTCTCAAGTCAGCGGGAAAGGGACATTACCGCTCTGACCCTCCTCATCCACCCTGGAAGCTGCATCTCCTCAGCTGGAGTGTCCAGAACTCATGATTCTGAGCATCTGCTGACTGACTAGAGGATCACAGCTGCATTTCAGGTTGTATGGTTTATATTTGGTGTTTGGCTAGTCCCTCAGGGAAATGGGACAAGAGTAAAATCATGCAGTGGTGTGGCTTTAGGCAGCCTCGGATCCATTCTGTAATTTCTTTTGAATTGTATTTTAATTGTTTAAAGCTTTGGTATTATCCCATTGTAATTTTAGTGAAGTTTTAGGTGCATCGCCATACACTTCAGCTTCTGTGAACCACACACCTTCTCAGCACCAAAAACTGCAGTTTTCTTCTGTTACTTTTTGCTGCCCCATTTTCTTTGAGGCTCCTCTTCTGATTTCCTTTACTCAGGTCTGTGTATCTTTGTATTTGCTATCATGTCCACGTTGTCTTCTTTACAATGCTTTTTCCCCATTTTCTTTTAGTTTGTCTTTTGTGTTGCACACATGGGAGAAATTGTGATTATTTCTTTCTCTTCACATGTCTTCAGATGTGGTTAGACTAAAGGGAATAGATGATGTCACTTGGCTACGAAACTCTGAACAAGCTCGTGGGACCTTGGAGCAGCCTCAGGTCAGCTGGGAAGGGGACATTCCTTCTTGACTGGTCCTCAGCCACCATCAAAGCTGTATCTCCCTCAGTCAGGGCATTCCTCCCCCACCTCTCTGATCATCTCCTACAGACAGGAGGAGCACAGCTGGATTTTAGGATGTTTTGCTCTTTAAACCTGGTGTTCAGCATATAGTTCAGAAAAAAAGTCCATATTAAACTTATGTAGGGGTATGGCCTGGCAATAAGATAAGGTGTCTTGAACTTTATGATTTCCTTTTTTAAACTGAGTAAACGTTGATGTTAATATTAGATGTTTCATTTGTAGTTTTTTTTGTTTGTTTGTTTTGCAATTACAAAGCTAATTTTAAACTTTGGGGTGAACTCCACAGGAATAAAAAAGACTGGGAAAGGATAACCCCCCCACCCTGTGAGACTGGCTGAAAGGGACAGAGGCTACTTGAGGGGAAGGAAGCACAAAAGGGACCCGCTGCAGACTCAGGGCAAAGGGAACGCCATCGGTCCTGGAGCCCCGGAGCCCTGGGGCAGGAAACCCCAGCGTCAGGGCACTGGCTTCAGGCACACAGGCCAAGGGCAAGAGGGTTGCACACGAAACCCCAAAGCTCCTTGGCTTCCCCCTTCCCTTTTGACTTTGTCAGCTTCTGCTGCATCTGCATGTCCCTCTGCTTAGGGGACAATCGTCCCAGTGCATTCCCTTAACCGAGCTACTCTGCCTTTTCTTATTCTGGCGGGCAAGCTCCTGCTGGCTACCTGGCCTCATGCTGACTGCAGAGAGTCTGCCCTTTTGTACATTATTACATTTCAGCTTTTTGAACCTTATTCATGCTCACCACCCAGATTTTCCTCTGTCGCTGCCACTACACAGTTTACCACCGTGACTATCCTGCCTTCTCCCAAGAAGCTTCCTCCTTCAGTTCAGTTCAGTCACTCAGTTGTGTCCGAATGTTTGCGACCCCATGGACTGCAGCATGGCAGGCCTCCCTGTCCATCACCAACTCCCGGAGTTTCCACAAGAGCATGTGCAGTGAGTCGGTGATGCCATCCAACCATCTCATCCTCTGTCTTCCGCTTCTCCTGCAGACTTCAATCTTCCCCAGCATCAGGGTCTTTTCAAGTGAGTCACTTCTTCACATGAGGTGGCCAAAGGATTGGAGTTTCAGCCTCAGCATCAGTCCTTCCAGAGAACACCCAGGACTGATCTCCTTTAGGATGCACTGGCTGGATCTCCTTGCAGTCCAAGGGTCTCTCAAGGGTCTTCTCCAACACCACAGTTCAAAAGCATCAATTCTTTGGCACCCAGCTTTCTTCACAGTCCAACTCTCACATCCAGACATGACTACTGGGAAAACCATAGCTTTGATTAGATGGACCTTTGTTGACAAAGTAATGTCTGTGCTTTTAAATATGCTGTCTAGGTGGGTCATAAATTTTCTTCCAAGGAACAAGTGTCTTTTAATTTCATGGTTGCAGTCCCCATCTGCAGTGATTTGGGAGCCCCCAAAATAAAGTCTGCCACTGTTTCCACTGTTTCCCCATCTATTTGCCATGAAGTGATGGGATCAGATGCCATGATCTTAGGTTTCTGAATGTTGAGTCTTAAGCCAACTTTTTCACTCTCCTCTTTCACTTTCATCAAGAGGCTCTTTAGTTCTTCACTTCCTGCCATAAGGCTGGTGTCATCTGCATATCTGAGGTTATTCATACTTCTCCAGGCAATCATCATCCCAGCTTGTGCTTCATCCAAACCACCGTTTCTCATGATGCACCCTGCATGTAAGTTAAATAAGCAGGGTGATGATTTACAGCCTTGACATACTTCTTTCCTGGTTTGGAACCAGTTTGTTGTTCCATGTCCGGTTCTAACTGTTGCTTCCTGACCTGCATATATTTCTCAGGAGGCAGGGCAGGTGGTCTGGTATGCCCATCGCTTTCAGAATTTTTCCAGAGTTTGTTGTGATCCACACCATCAAAGGGCTTTGGCATATCAATAAAGCAAAAGTGGATGTTTTTCGGCAACCCTCTTGCTTTTATGGTGATCCAGTGCATGCTTGAAGCGTCCTCCCTACTGTGCGCTGCCTGTTCCCCCATCTGTGTGTTGCCTCTGTCTCTGGTGTGTTTGTCGCTCTGCTGGTGTGTTCCTGCTTTGTCTGCTCTCACTCTTCTACCCAGGAGGGAAGTCCTCTTGTCTTTGCTTTCAGTCTCTCACTTAATTCATCAGCATCATAGCACTAAGGTCTCCCCATGTTCTGCAAAATAATAACATCTCAACTGTTTTTCTTTTTCTGGCTGATTAGATTTCCATTGAATATGCATACTATTGAAAGCCAAAAACATTATTTGTTCATCCTTAGTTGAAACATGTATTTGACATGAGCTAGGTACAAATGAGATGCTGAGGACAAAGGTTCCAGAAAACAGACCCTCAGCTCAGCCGTGAATCATCTAATCTAGTAGAGAGGAAGATAATTTGTAGTGAATTTGTACTTGAAAATTGCCTGCCTTGATGTTGAATGGGAGAGTCCAGTTTTCAAAATTAATCGCACTTATTTTTGATTTTCAAATGCCTATTCTTCAATATTAAGTGTAGCTTCCCCCTAGCACAAATGTTTGTGTACATGTGGGGAGATCTCTTATCTCCTAGACTGTGATACATGTAACCCAATCTCTAAATTCAGTCTTCCGAGGATGCAAATACACATACATGTTAGTCTGGGTCCTAATCTGTGTGTCGGGAATCAGGGGAGTATATAGAAATGTCTGGGCACTTCAGTTCAGTCTCTCAGTCATGTCTGACTCTTTGGGACCCCATGGACTGCAGCACACCAGGCTTCCCTGTCCATCTTCACCTCTGGGAACTTACTGAAACTCATGTCCATTGAGTCGGTGATGCCATCCAACCATCTCATCCTCTGTCGTCCTCTTCTTCTCCTGCCTTCCAACTTTCCCAGCATCAAGTCTTTTCCTATTAGTCAGTTTTTAATATCAGATGGCCAAAGTATGGGAGTTTGAGCTTCAGCATCAGTCCTTCCAGTGAATATTCAGGACTGATTTCCTTTCGGATGGACTGGTTGGATCTCCTGGCAGCCCAAGGGAGTCTCAAGAGTCTTCTCCAATATCACAGTTCAAAAGCATCAATCCTTCAGCATTCGTCTTTGTTTACACTTCAACTCTCACAGCCATACATGACTACTGGAGAAACCATAGCCTTGACTAGACGGACCTTTGTCAGCAAAGGAAGGTCTGTGCTTTTTCACATGCCGTCTAGATGGGTCATAGCTTCTTTTCATTTCATGGCTGTAGTCACCATCTGTAGTGATTTTGGAGCCCCCCAGAATTGTCTGTCTGTTTCCCTATCCATTTACCATGAACTTAGTTTTCTGAATGTTGAGTTTTAAGCCAACTTTTTCACTCTCTTCTTCCACTTTCATCAAGAGGCTCTTTAGTTCTTCTTCACTTTTTGTGAAGAGAAAGATCTGGGCAAGTGCAGTCAAATTATCAGAAATCTGGTCCCGATGTCATGATCCCCATTTAGGCTCAATAAGGCAGGGATGTCTCTGTGTCTCTGCATCAAAATGACAGTTTCTTCTTCTTTTCAGAGAGGAGATCCAAAACTTAAGATTGAGGAGAATCTCCAGTGGGTGTGGAAGATGGCTGGTCATTACGGATGGCTGAAAGCCTGCCGACTCTTTCAAGACCAGAAAGTGAGGAAGCAAAACCCGGGACGTGGGAGGCAGATGGCTCCCCCACCACAGGAGAAAGACTCTATGGTGAGTGGAGGCTTGGACTCACAAGGAATCTGTGGGTGGCCTGAACTGCAGAGACAGGGTGTAGACCTGGAATATTCTGGGTCCATAACTCATTAGTGCATTCGCATCCAAAGATAGCTGCCTCGACCTCCCTCCCCAGCAGATCGGGACACTCAGAGCCTGGGGTTATGTCTGCCCTGGCTTCATCCAGATCTTTCAATGGGGCTCTTATGGTCCATCTTAGAGTGCCAGCCCCTCCAACTCTGATGTTCATAAGGAGGCCTTTGGGAACCACAATATCGTAACAATCCCGGCACCTGAGGGACCGCGTCCTTTCTCCAGAACCAGCAGGCAAGGCTCTCCATCCATCCTTGCATTCCCTTTGGCCTCGTGCCTGTGGCTTCTGCTGACTCACTGACCGGGTTCTCCTCCACCCACAGGTGAAGTGTAAGGACTGTGGAGCCTTTGGGCACACAGCAAGGAGCCTCAGGTGCCCCATGAAGCGCTGGCAAGGGGCGCTGGCCCCCCTGCCCTTGGGGTCCAGATTCGGTAAGGAGAACCTGGCGTGGAAGCTGCAAGACCCACAGACCCCTGGGCCCCCTAACACGGCTGAGAGAGAGGAGGAGGAAAGGCAGAGGTGAGTGGCGGGGAGGTGGGACCCAAGGTCTGGGCTGCAATCTGGAGACGGTTCCTCTCCTTGTCAACACTGAGCCATCTCTAGAAAGGACAGGGAAACTAGGGAAACAGAGACAGGAGCCCGTGCTCAGGGGCCACGCTCGGGGCCTCACACCAGGCCCTGAAGTCACTAAGGAGAGTGGGGAATACTCACAACTTTGCAGCTGACCGTCCCCGAAGCCCTGGAGGGGTCTCTGGAGTCGGGGAAGGACATGGGGGATCTGCACAAAGGCAGAGGGCTTCAGGTCCAGTGTCACTCCCAAACTAGGAAAGGGGCTGGGCCAGAGCACCTTTGATCCCAGCTGTGACAAGGACACTGGGTTTCTGACACTTGACATGTCTCTGTTGCAGGAAAGAGGAGCAGCAGAGGAAGCTCCTGCAGCGATTTCCCAGGAGGGCCCATGGTCCGCAGCCGCAGAGCTGGAAGGAGGAGCCGGAGCCCGGCCTCTGCCTGAGGGTCAGTCTCTGCCAGGCCCCTTCTTTAATCCACTGGCCTCAGTCCTGTCTGTGGGAGGAAACCAGTCCTGTTCTTTCCTGACTAATGCCATCATTTATTTTTTGCCATTTTTTGCCGTGCCTTTGATTGTGCATTCTTGCTCAGGTGTCTGGCGAGAAGCTGGCAGGGACATGGAAGTGATTTTATCCGTGGCTTCCATAGTCGAATCCTTTAAGTTAGAAGAGGAATCTGTCAATTGTGATTCATCCTCCAAAACTGGACAGGAAAACTCATGTTGCCATCAAGGCACCTGCAAATCACAAATCTGTGTACAGTCTCCAGAAGAAGGTCTACCAAAAGTTTGCTTCCCCTTACTTAACAAGAGACATGGTTAGAACATTTCTATTTGCCATTGGATGTATAAATGTATCAAGGTCACATGAGCACCCTGATGTTGAGGGTCTTATCATATAAAATTAGTGCCTGTGAGGTGTTTTACTGGATGGAGAGGAGATTCTCAAACCTGCCTCTCTGTGTGGTCTTCTCTTACAGCACCCAAACATGCCCGTGCTTATCCACACATCCAAGAGGAAATCCTTCCAGGATCCAGATCACCCAAGAGGGTCACCAACCAGGAGAGATGATGTGAAATCCAGCCTCCCTCCAGTGCCTCTCATAGGCAGGAATGTGGCCCCCGCCTCCAAGGGCCTCATCGAGGCTCCAGCCAAGAGATGTGTGCAGACCCCCAACCTGACCTGTGTGAACCCCCCAAAGAAACCTAGACTGAGCCCGGTCCAGACCCCCGAGTGGAGCACTCCGACAGCAGATCTGGGGGCCTTCCTGAATCTCCCTCCTCCACCCAGCACAGCTGGATGTGGACCGAGAGTGGCCGTCCATGTATCCAGGGAGACACCTGCCCAGGAGCAACGCTTTGACCTCCAGCCTCCAGCGGACAGATCTCCCTCCAATAGCGTGGACGCCGTCTCCGCAGCCCACCCCACGCCCATCCTCCGCGTCCCGGCCCAGCCTCTCAGGATGCTCTTCCTGAGAGACGGCAAAGGCTGCTGGAGCTGCCGCTACACAGCGCCCCCGTCTCCGCGGCCTGCGGAGCGGCCAGCCCCTCCTGCTCACAGCCCGTCCGTCGACCAGGAGCCCGACGGACACGCTGTCCCCAGGCCCTGGAGCGTTCTCTACGATGACCTCCAGGTGTCTTCTTCCTCCGAAGAGAGTGACTGGGACGAAGAAACCACTGGCAACTGAGACTCGTCCTCCAGCGCCCGGTGCCCTGAAATGACTGACTCTGGCGGGTGGGCTGGGTGGTAGAGGGAGCACCTGTTCCCGGTGAAGCAGGACTCCCCACCCTGGTGGGCGAGACAGCAGAGGGACCGGGCCACCCTGGGGACACACAGCTGCACACACTACCCTGTCTCCTCATGGAATCCGAGTCTTCCTATGGCATTTATCCAACCGAATGGCAAGCTGTCAACCTCAATCTATTAGAAATAATTGAGGCAAATTCTAGGAGTGACTTTTACAACCCACCCCCCCACTGTGTAGATAGGAATTGATGGAAGTATCTGTAGCTGATGATGGTAGTGGCTGTGTTGGGTGGTAGTATCTGTATCTGAACATTTGGAACCTGCCTAAAGGGCCTGACTCTGCTCTGCAGGTCAGCCGTGCACGACCTGTCCTGAGAGAAGTCTAGTGGACTCTGTGGAGTCTTGCACTATAAATCACAGTGGGGAAAATTCCCGTGGCTGTGCTTATCAAGTGTCAATAAATGTTACTACAAAGGTTTGTTTTAGAAAATTTTCTTTCTGTGTTTTCAGAAGAAACAAGAAAAATTACACAGTCCTCTCAAGAGATGTAGAAGGATCATTTGGTCACATTCAACATCCTGGTCAGGCAGGCTCTGCACCCAGCCCCTGCAGGGCCTTCCTTCTGCCCTAATCAAGTCAGCAATAGGTCAAGTTCCATTTCATATGTATATATAATTACATACTATTGAATGTAATATGCTAATAGTTTATTAAGATCTTTTGTATTTATGCTCATCAGGAAATTTTAGATTTTGTTATTATGTATTATTTGATTTTGTTATCATGGAATGCTATGCTTAGTGTCTCAGTCGTGTGTAACTCTTTAGGACCCCATGGACTGCAGTCCTCCAGGCTCCTCTGTCCATGGGGATTCTCCAAGGCAAGAATCCTGGAGTGGGTTGTCAGGCCCTCCTCCAGGGGATCTTCCCAACCCAGGGATTGAACCCAGGCCTCCTGCACTGCAGGCAAATTCTTTACAGACTGAGCCACTAGGGAAGCCCTATTATGTCATACTGGTAGGAAAAACTGGTTGGAATCAGTTGCCGGCTTGCTTTTGAATGATAATTTTGGTAAGACTGATACACTGTCTCCCACAAATTTCATAAAATTTACCAATGAAAAAGTTTGCATTTTAATAAAGTTTCACCATAGAAAACATTTTGTGTGTGATTTTTATCTCTAAGCCTTGAAGATCATCTTAATACTATTTTGACTCAAGATAGATCTTGTAATGGAGGGGAAAGTGGAGCATGGGAGGACTTTATGAAAAATACAGAATCAGGGACTCCCAGATCCCCGGGGCCACTTATGCACATTAACAATGCCCCCTTGTGAGTCCCCTGCTTGGAGAATGTGGTCAGCCTGTGCACTGCCTACAGCCACAGGAAGCCCCAGAATCAGCTCAGCCCCCATCCTCAGGTGCCCTTCGCCAGCTCTTGCTCCAGAACCCTGGGAGTGCAGACAGCAGGCTTCTGAGGATCTCAGCAGGGGGCTATAGGCAAGGGTCAGGGACTGTTGTTCCTGGACCAACAGGGGCCAGCAGAGGCCACCATGAGTGGCTCAAGAACTCCCTGAACAACCAGGCACTTATCTACCCTTCCTCAGGCTGAGGGTCACCAGCCCCTTGTCTCTCAGTGAAGTGAGTGAAAATCGCTCAGTTGTGTCCAGCTCTTTGCGACCCCATGGACTGTATAGTCCGTGGAATTCTCCAGGCCAGAATATTGGAGTGGGAAGCCTTTCCCTTCTCCAGGGGATCTTCCCAACCCAGGGATCCAACCCAGGTCGCCCCCATTGCAGGCAGATTCTTCACCCGATGAGTCACGAGGATTGCACTGAAGCATGGATAATGTAATTTTTAAGTATTTCTTTTTCTAGGGTAGCTTTGGGCTTCAATAGTACATGTTGTATTTGTATAAAAATAGATTTCAACTCTGGCATGCCATGAGACTCAGCAGCACCAAAAACTAGGTTTTGCTTTTACCGCCCTATGGGCCGCTTTTACTGCCACCCTCTGACACCTGCTGCTCTGTTCTCTGAATGTGTGTTTATTCTTGTGTCGTTTGCTCTCTCTTAATAAGGTTTTGTACTTCTTCCCTCTTTTTCTTTGTATTTAGTGTTCCATATATGAGTGAATTTCTAAGGTATTTCTCTTTTTGGAAAGTGTCTGCAAGATGTTGTTAGATCAAAGGTGACACTTAACCTTGATTGGATTAATACAACCTCGTCAAGGTCAGGCAATGTGGCAGCAGACTCAAAAGCAGCAGGAAAGGGAAAGAACACCACTGACCCTCCTTAGGCACCTTCAAAGGTGCACAGAGTGTCCAGCACCTACATTCTGAGCATTTCCTGACAGATAAGAGGTATGTAGCTGGGATTGAGGCTGATTTAAATTTGGTGGTGTGTGGCCATGGGAGAAATGGGGAAGTAGACAAAAGAGGTACCGATGTGGTCTAGGCGATGGGGTATGGATACTTTAAAGTTTATGTTTCATGATTTTTGTAGGGTGATTTTCTTGAAGAGATCTCTGGTCTTTCCCATTCTATTGTTCTCCTCTCTTTGCATTGATCGCTAAGGAAGGCTTTTTTATCTCTCCTTGCTATTCTCTGGAGCTCTGCACTCAGATGCTTATATCTTTCCTTTCCTCCTTTATTTTGGCTTCTCTTCTTCTCACAGCTATTTGTAAGGCCTCCTCCGACAGCCATTTTGCTTTTTTGCATTTCTTTTCCATGGGTATGGCCTTCATCCCTGTCTCCTATATAGTGTCACGAACCTCCATCCATAGTTTCTCAGGCACTCTGCCTATCAGATCTAGTCCCTTAAATCTATTTCTCCCTTTCACTGTATAATCATAAGGGATTCGATTGAGGTCATACCTGAATGGTCTAGTGGTTTTCCCCACTTTCCTCACTTTAAGTCTGAATTTGGCAAGAAGGAGTTCATGATCTGAGCCACAGTCAGCTCCCGGTCTTGTTTCTGCTGAATGTAAAGAGCATTTCCTCTTTGGATCCAAAGAATAGAATCAATCTGATTTCGGTGTTGACCATCTGGTGATGTGCATGTGTAGAATCTTCTCTTGTGTGGTCTGAAGAGAGTGTTTGCTATGACCAGTGCTTTCTCTTGGCAAAACTCTATCAGCCTTTGTCCTGCTTCATTCTGTACTCCAGGCACCACTCCTTGGAGGTGGGGTTTCTCCTCTCAGCCCCCTCCCCTGACTTCAGGTGTGTGGTAGATCTTCTCAACCACCAATGGTGTGATCACTCACCTAGAGTCAGACATCCTAGAATGTGAAGTCAAGTGGGCCTTAGAAAGCATCACTACTAACAAAGCTAGTGGAGGTGATGGAATTCCAGTTGAGCTTTTTCAAATCCTGGAAGATGATGCTGTGAAAGTGCTGCACTCAATATGCCAGCACATTTGGACAACTCAGCAGACACCACGGGCCTGGAAAAGGTCAGTTTTCATTCCAATCCCAAAGAAAGACAATGACAAAGAAGGCTCAAACGAACACACAATTGCACTCATCTCACACGCCAGTAAGTAATGTTCAAGATTCTCCAAGACAGGCTTCAGCAGTACATGAACCTGGAACTTCCAAATGTTCAAGCTGGCTTTAGAAAAGGCAGAGGAAACAGATTTCAAATGGCCAACATCTGCTGGATCATGGAAAAAGCAAGAGAGTTACAGAAAAACATCTATTTCTGCTTTATTGACTATGCCAAAGCCTTTGACTGTGTGGATCACATTAAACTGTGAAAAATTCTGGAACAGATGGGAATACCAGACCACCTGACCTGCCTCTTCAGAAACCTATATGCAGGTCAGGGAGCAACAATTAGAACTGGACATGGAACAACAGACTGGTTTCAAATAGAAAAGGAGTACATCAAGGCTGGCTGTTGTGACCCTGCTTATTTAACTTATATGCAGATTGCATCATGAGACACGCTGGGCTGGAAGAAGCACAAGCTGGAGTCAAGATTCCCGGGAGAAATATCAATAACCTCAGATATGCAGATGACACCAGCCTTATGGCAGAAAGTGAAGAGGAACTCAAAAGCCATTTGATGGAAGTGAAAGAGGAGAGTGAAAAAACTGGCTTAAAGCTCAACATTCAGAAAACGAAGATCATGGCATCTGGTCCCATCACTTCATGGAAATAGGTGGGGAAACAGTGGAAACAGTGGCAGACTTTATTTGGGGGGGCTCCTAAATCACTGCAGATGGTGACTGCAGCCATGAAATTAAAAGACGCTTACTCCTTGGAAGGAAAGTTAGGACCAATGTAGATAGCATATTGAAAAGCAGAGATATTACTCTGCCAACAAAGGTCCATCTACTCAAGGCTATGGTTTTTCCAGTGGTCATGTCTGGATGTGAGAGTTGGACTGTGAAGAAAGCTGAGTGCCAAAGAATTGATGCTTTTAAACTGTGGTGTTGGAGAAGACTCTTGAGAGTCCCTTGGACTGCAAAGAGATCCAACAAGTCCATCCTAAAGGAAATCAGTCCTGGATGTTCATTGGAAGGACTGATGCTGAAGCTGAAACTCCAATCCTTTGGCCAAATCATGTGAAGAGTTGACTCAATGGAAAATACCCTGATGCTGGGAGGGATTGGGGGCAGGAGGACAAGGGGACAACAGAGGATGAGATGGCTGGAGGGCATCACTGACTCGATGGACATGAGCTTGAGTGAACTCCGAGAGTTGGTGATGGACATGGAAGCCTGGCCTGGTGCTGTGATTCATAGGGTCACAAAGAGTCGCACACCAATGAGAGACTGAACTGAACTGATTCAGTGAATTTGTTAGATTAAACGTTATATGTACAAAAACTATATTTCAATTCCAGTAGATCATACAATTGGTGAGCACCAACAACTTGGGTGTTTCTGTGACCATCCTGTGGACCGGTTTCACTCATCGGCCGTCCCCTTGCCACTATCCTCTGACATGCCCTGTTCTATTCTTGACAATGTTCGCTTTTGTGCCATTTGCTTTCCTTTCTTTTTGTTTTGACTTATTTGCTTTTGAAATTTGTGTGTAGTGTTCCACACCGAAGTGAATTCACAAGGTATTTCTCTTTTCTAAATGGGTCTTCAAGACACTGAGAGATACAGGGTGAGTCTTGCTGTTCAGTCACTCAGTTGTGTCTGACTCCTTGTGACCCCCTGGACTGTAGCCTACACACCGTTGATTGGTTAAGAAAACCTCATCAAAAAAGAAAAAAAAAAAAAAAAGAAAACCTCATCAAGGTCATTTAAACTTGGGGGAGTCTCAAGTCAGCGGGAAAGGGACATTACCGCTCTGACCCTCCTCATCCACCCTGGAAGCTGCATCTCCTCAGCTGGAGTGTCCAGAACTCATGATTCTGAGCATCTGCTGACTGACTAGAGGATCACAGCTGCATTTCAGTTTGTATGGTTTATATATGGTGTTTGGCTAGTCCCTCAGGGAAATGGGACAAGAGTAAAATCATGCAGTGGTGTGGCTTTAGGCAGCCTGGGATCCATTCTGTAATTTCTTTTGAATTGTATTTTAATTGTTTTAAGCTTTGGTATTATCCCATTGTAATTTTAGTGAAGTTTTAGGTGCATCACCGTACACTTCAGCTTCTGTGAACCACACACCTTCTCAGCACCAAAAACTGCAGTTTTCCTCTGTTACTTTTTGCTGCCCCATTTTCTTTGAGGCTCCTCTTCTGATTTCCTTTACTCAGGTCTGTGTATCTTTGTATTTGCTATCATGTCCACGTTGTCTTCTTTACAATGCTTTTTCCCCATTTTCTTTTAGTTTGTCTTTTGTGTTGCACACATGGGAGAAATTGTGAATTATTTCTTTCTCTTCACATGTCTTCAGATGTGGTTAGACTAAAGAGAACAGATGATGTCACTTGGCTACGAAACTCTGAACAAGCTCATGCGACCTTGGACCAGCCTCAGGTCAGCTGGGAAGGGGACATTCCTTCTTGACTGGTCCTCAGCCACCATCAAAGCTGCATCTCCCTCAGTCAGGGCATTCCTCCCCCACCTCTCTGATCATCTCCTACAGACAGGAGGAGCACAGCTGGATCTTAGGATGGTTTGCTCTTTAAACCTGGTGTTTGGCATACAGTTGAGGAAAAAAGTCCATAGTAAACTTATGTAGGGGTATGGCCTGGCAATAAGGTAAGGTGTCTTGAACTTTATGATTTCCTTTTTTAAACTGAGTAAACGTTGATGTTAATATTAGATGTTTCATTTGTAGTTTTGTTTTTGTTTTTTTTTTTTTGCAATTACAAAGCAAATTTTAAACTTTGGGGTGAACTCCACAGGAATAAAAAAGACTGGGAAAGGATAACCCCCGCACCCTGTGAGACTGGCTGAAAGGGACAGAGGCTACTTGAGGGGAAGGAAGCACAAAAGGGACCCGCTGCAGACTCAGGGCAAAGGGAACGCCATCGGTCCTGGAGCCCCGGAGCCCTGGGGCAGGAAACCCCAGCGTCAGGGCACTGGCTTCAGGCACACAGGCCAAGGGCAAGAGGGTTGCACACGAAACCCCAAAGCTCCTTGGCTTCCCCCTTCCCTTTTGACTTTGTCAGCTTCTGCTGCATCTGCATGTCCCTCTGCTTAGGGGACAATCGTCCCAGTGCATTCCCTTAACCGAGCTACTCTGCCTTTTCTTATTCTGGCGGGCAAGCTCCTGCTGGCTACCTGGCCTCATGCTGACTGCAGCGAGTCTGCCCTTTTGTACATTATTACATTTCAGCTTTTTGAACCTTATTCATGCTCACCACCCAGATTTTCCTCTGTCGCTGCCACTACACAGTTTACCACCGTGACTATCCTGCCTTCTCCCAAGAAGCTTCCTCCTTCAGTTCAGTTCAGTCACTCAGTTGTGTCCGAATCTTTGCGACCCCATGGACTGCAGCATGGCAGGCCTCCCTGTCCATCACCAACTCCCGGAGTTTCCACAAGAGCATGTGCATTGAGTCGGTGATGCCATCCAACCATCTCATCCTCTGTGGTCCCCTTCTCCTGCAGACTTCCATCTTCCCCAGCATCAAGGTCTTTTCAAGTGAGTCACTTCTTCACATGAGGTGGCCAAAGGATTGGAGTTTCAGCCTCAGCATCAGTCCTTCCAGAGAACACCCAGGACTGATCTCCTTTAGGATGCACTGGCTGGATCTCCTTGCAGTCCAGGGGTCTCTCAAGGGTCTTCTCCAACACCACAGTTCAAAAGCATCAATTCTTTGGCACCCAGCTTTCTTCACAGTCCAACTCTCACATCCAGACATGACTACTGGAAAAACCATAGCTTTGATTAGATGGACCTTTGTTGGCAAAGTAATGTCTGTGCTTTTGAATATGCTGTCTAGGTTGGTCATAAATTTTCTTCCAAGGAACAAGTGTCTTTTAATTTCATGGTTGCAGTCCCCATCTGCAGTGATTTGGGAGCCCCCCAAAATAAAGTCTGTCACTGTTTCCACTGTTTCCCCATCTATTTGCCATGAAGTGATGGGATCAGATGCCATGATCTTAGGTTTCTGAATGTTGAGTCTTAAGCCAACTTTTTCACTCTCCTCTTTCACTTTCATCAAGAGGCTCTTTAGTTCTTCACTTCCTGCCATAAGGCTGGTGTCATCTGCATATCTGAGGTTATTCATATTTCTCCCGGCAATCATCATCCCAGCTTGTGCTTCACCCAAACCACCGTTTCTCATGATGCACCCTGCATGTAAGTTAAATGAGCAGGGTGACGATTTACAGCCTTGATATACTCCTTTCCTGGTTTGGAACCAGTCTGTTGTTCCATGTCCGGTTCTAACTGTTGCTTCCTGACCTGCATATATTTCTCAGGAGGCAGGACAGGTGGTTTGGTATTCCCATCTCTTTCAGAATTTTTCAGAGTTTGTTGTGATCCACACCATCAAAGGGCTTTGGCATATTCAATAAAGCAAAAGTGGATGTTTTTCTGCAACCCTCTTGCTTTTATGGTGATCCAGTGGATGCGGAAGCCTCCTCCCTACTGTGCGCTGCCTGTTCCCCCATCTGTGTGTTGCCTCTGTCTCTGGTGTGTTTGTCGCTCTGCTGGTGTGTTCCTGCTTTGTCTGCTCTCACTCTTCTACCCAGGAGGGAAGTCCTCTTGTCTTTACTTTTAGCCTCTGACCTAATTCATCACCATCATAGCACTAAGGTCTCTCCATGTTCTGCAAAATAATAACATCTCAACTGTTTTTCTTTTTCTGGCTGATTAGATTTCCATTGAACATGCATACTACTGAAAGCCAAAATACTATTTATTCATCATTAGTTGAAACATGTATTTCACATGAGCTAGGTACAAATGAGACGCTGAGGACAAAACTTCCAGAAAACAGACCCTCAGCTGTGAATCATCTAAGCTAGTAGAGAGGAAGATAATTTGAAGTGAATTTGTACATGAAAATTGCCTTCTCTGATGTCGAATGGGAGAGTCCAGTTTTCAAAATTAATCGCACTTATTTTTGATTTTCAAATGCCTATTCCTCAATATTAAGTGTAGCTTCCCCCTAGCACAAATGTTTGTGTACATGTGGGGAGATCTCTTATCTCCTAGACTGTGATACATGTAACCCAAGTCTCTAAATTTAGTCTTCCGAGGATGCAAATACACATGCATGTTACTCTGGGTCCTAATCTGTGTGTCGGGAATCAAGGCAGAATATAGAAATGTCTGGGCACTTCAGTTCAGTCTCTCAGTCATGTCGGACTCTTTGGGACCCCATGGACTGCAGCACACCAGGCTTCCCTGTCCATCTTCACCTCTGGGAGCTTACTCAAACTCCTGTCCATCGAGTCAGTGATGCCATCCAACCATGTCATCCTCTGTCGTCCTCTTCTCTTGCCTTCCAACTTTCCCAGCATCAAGTCTTTTCCTATGAGTCAGTTCTTAACATCAGATGGCCAAATACAGGAGTTTCAACTTCAGCATCAGTCCTTCCAGTGAATATTCAGGACTGATTTCCTTTCGGATGGACTGGGTGGATCTGGCAGCCCAAGGGACTCACAAGTCTTCTTCAACATCACAGTTCAAAAGCATCAATCCTTCGGCATTCGCCTTTGTTTTACACTTCAACTCTCACAGCCATACATGACTACTGGAGAAAGCATAGCCTTTACTAGATGGAACTTTGTCAGCAAAGGAATGTCTCTGCTTTTTCATATGCCATCTAGATGGATCATAGCTTTTCTTCCAAGGAACAAGTATCTTTTCATTTCATGGCTGTAGTCACCATCTGTAGTGATTTTGGAGCCCCCAGAATTGTCTGTCTCTGTTTCCCTATCCATTTACCATGATCTTCGTTATCTGAATGTTGAGTTTTAAGCCAACTTTTTCACTCTCTTCTTCCACTTTCATCAAGAGGCTCTTTAGTTCTTCTTCACTTTTTGTGAAGAGAAAGATCTGGGCAGGAGAAGTCAAATTATCAGAAATCTGGTCCCGATGTCATGATCCCCATTTAGGCTCAATGAGGCAGGGATGTCTCTGTGTCTCTGCATCAAAATGACAGTTTCTTCTTTCTTTTCAGAGAGGAGATCCAAAACTTAAGATTGAGGAGAATCTCCAGTAGGTGTGGAAGATGGCTGGTCATTACGGATGGCTGAAAGCCTGCCGACTCTTTCAAGACCAGAAAGTGAGGAAGCAAAACCCGGGACATGGGAGGCAGATGGCTCCCCCACCACAGGAGAAAGACTCTATGGTGAGTGGAGGCTTGGACCCGCAGGGAATCTGTGGGTGGCCTGAACTGCAGAGACAGGGTGTAGACCTGGAATATTCTGGGTCCATAACTCACTAGTGCATTCGCATCCAAAGATAGCTGCCTCGACCTCCCTCCCCAGCAGATCGGGACACTCAGAGCCTGGGGTTATGTCTGCCCTGGCTTCATCCAGATCTTTCAATGGGGCTCTTATGGTCCATCTTAGAGTGCCAGCCCCTCCAACTCTGATGTTCATAAGGAGGCCTTTGGGAACCACAATATTGTAACTATCCCGGCACCTGAGGGACCGCGTCCTTTCTCCAGAACCATAAAGCAAGGCTCTCCATCCGTCCTTGCATTCCCTTTGGCCTCGTGCCTGTGGCTTCTGCTGACTCACTGACCGGGTTCTCCTCCACCCACAGGTGAAGTGTAAGGACTGTGGAGCCTTTGGGCACACAGCAAGGAGCCTCAGGTGCCCCATGAAGCGCTGGCAAGGGGCGCTGGCCCCCCTGCCCTTGGGGTCCAGATTCGGTAAGGAGAACCTGGCGTGGAAGCTGCAAGACCCACAGACCCCTGGGCCCCCTAACACGGCTGAGAGAGAGGAGGAGGAAAGGCAGAGGTGAGTGGCGGGGAGGTGGGACCCAAGGTCTGGGCTGCAATCTGGAGACGGTTCCTCTCCTTGTCAACACTGAGCCATCTCTAGAAAGGACAGGGAAACTAGGGAAACAGAGACAGGAGCCCGTGCTCAGGGGCCACACTCGGGGCCTCACACCAGGCCCTGAAGTCACTAAGGAGAGTGGGGAATACTCACAACTTTGCAGCTGACCGTCCCCGAAGCCCTGGAGGGCTCTCTGGAGTCGGGGAAGGACATGAGGGATCTGCACAAAGGCAAAGGGCTTCAGGTCCAGCGTCACTCCCAAACTAGGAAAGGGGCTGGGCCAGAGCACCTTTGATCCCAGCTGTGACAAGGACACTGGGTTTCTGACACTTGACATGTCTCTGTTGCAGGAAAGAGGAGCAGCAGAGGAAGCTCCTGCAGCGATTTCCCAGGAGGCCCCATGGTCGGCAGCCGCAGAGCTGGAAGGAGGAGCCGGAGCCCGGCCTCTGCCTGAGGGTCAGTCTCTGCCAGGCCCCTTCTTTAATCCACTGGCCTCAGTCCTGTCTGTGGGAGGAAACCAGTCATTTCTTTCCTGACTAATGCCATCATTTATTTTTCGCCATTTTTTGTGGTTCCTTTGATTGTGCATTCTTGCTCGAGTGTCTGGCAAGAAGCTGGCAGGGACATGGAAGTGAATTTATCAGCAGCTTCCATAGTCGAATCCTTTAAGTTAGAACAGGAATCTGTCAATTGTGATTCATCCTCCAAAACTGGACAGGAAAACTCATTTTCCCATCAAGGCACCTGCAAATCACAAATCTGTGTACAGTCTCAAGAAGAAGGTGTACCAAAAGCTTGCTTCCCCTTACTTAACAAGAGACATGGTTAGAACATTTCCATTTGCCTTTGGATGTATAAATGTATCAAGGTCACATGAGCACCCTGATGTTGAGGATCTTATCATATAAAATTAATGCCTGTGAGGTGTTTTACTGGATGGAGAGGAGATTCTCACACCTGCCTCTCTGTGTGGTCTTCTCTTACAGCACCCAAACATGCCCGTGCTTATCCACACATCCAGGAGGAAATCCTTCCAGGATCCAGATCACCCAAGAGGGTCACCAACCAGGAGAGATGATGTGAAATCCAGCCTCCCCGCACTGCCTCTCATAGGCAGGAATTTGGCCCCCGCCTCCAAGGGCCTCATCGAGGCTCCAGCCAAGAGATGTGTGCAGACCCGCAACCTAATCTGCGTGAACCCCCCAAAGAAACCTAGACTGAGCC
This sequence comes from Tragelaphus eurycerus, assembly GCA_935064755.1. NCBI lineage: Eukaryota > Metazoa > Chordata > Mammalia > Artiodactyla > Bovidae > Tragelaphus > Tragelaphus eurycerus. The sequence goes on along the minus strand of CAKXYN010000220.1, from coordinate 991,548 downwards.
CGGTCCAGACCCCCCAGCCGAGCACTCCAACAGCAGATCTGGGGGCCTTCCTGAATCTCCCTCCTCCACCCAGCACAGCTGGACGTGGACCGAGAGTGGCCGCCCGTGTATCCAGGGAGACACCTGCCCAGGAGCAACGCTTTGACCTCCAGCCTCCAGCGGACAGATCTCCCTCCAATAGCCTGGACGCTGTCTCCGCAGCCCACCCCACGCCCATCATCCGCGTCCTGGCTCAGCCTCTCAGGATGCTCTTCCTGAGAGACGGTGAAGGCTGCTGGAGCTGCCGCTACACGGCGCCCCAGTCTCCGCGGCCTGCGGAGAGGCCAGCCCCTCCTGCTCAGAGCCCGTCCGTCGACCAGGAGCCCGAAGGACACGCTGTCCTGGGGCCCCGGAGCGTCCTCTTCGATGACCTCCAGGTGTCTTCTTCCTCCGAAGAGAGTGACTGGGACGAAGATACCAGTGGCAACTGAGACTCGTCTTCCAGCGCCCTGTGCCCTGAAATGACTGTGACTCTGGCGGGTGGGCTGGGTGGTAGAGGGAGCACCTGTTCCCAGTGAAGCAGGACTCCCCACCCTGGTGGGCGAGACAGCAGAGGGACCGGGCCACCCTGGGGACACACAGCTGCACACACTGCCCTGTCTCCTCATGGAATCCGAGTCTTTCCATGGCATTTATCCAACCGAATGGCAAGCCGTCAACCTCAATCTATTAGAAGTGATGAAGGCAAATTTTCGGAGTGACTTTTACCGCACCCCCCCCGCCCCACTGTGTAGATAGAAAGTGATGGGAGTATCTGTAGCTGATGATGGTAGTGGCTGTGTTGGGTGGTAGTATCTGTATCTGAACGTTTGGAACCTGCCTAAAGGGCCTGACTCTGCTCTGCAGAAGGTCAGCCACGCTCTGTCCTGAGTGAAGTCTAGTGGACTCTGTGGAGTCTTGCACTATAAATCACAGTGGGGAAAATTCCCGTGGCTGTGCTTATCAAGTGTCATTAAATGTTACTACAAAGCTTTGTTTTAAAATTTTTTTCTTTCTGTGTTTTCAGAAGAAACAAGAAAAATACACAGTCCTCTCAAGAGATTTAGAAAGGTCATTAGGTCACATTCAACATCCTGGTCAGGCCGGCCCTGCACCCAGCCCCTGCAAGGCCTTCCTTGTGCCCTAAATCAAATCAGCAATAGGTCAAGATGCATTTCATACATATATATAATTACATCCTGTTGAATTTAATATGTGAATAGTTTATTAAGATCTTTTGTATTTATGCTCATGAGAAATTTTTGATTTTGTTATGTATTCTATGATTTTGTTATCATGGAATACTATGCTTAGTTGCTCAGTCCTGTATAACTCTTTTGGACCCCATGGACTGCAGTCCGCCAGGCTCCTCTGTCCATGGGGATTTTCCAGGCAGGCATCCTGGAGTGGGTTGTCAGGCCCTCCTCCAGGGAATCTTCCCAACCCAGGGATTGAACCCAGGCCTGCTGCACTGCAGGCAGATTCTTTACAGACTGAGCCACTAGGGAAGCCCTATTATGTCATACTGGTAGGAAAAACTGGTTGGAATCACATGCCGCCTTGCTTTTGAATGATAATTTTGGTAGGATTGATATACTGTCTCCCACAAATTTTATAAAATTTACCAATGAAAAAGTTTGAATTTTAATAAAGTTTTACCATAGAAAACATTTTATGTGTGGTTTTTATTTCTAAGCCTTGAAGATCATCTTAATACTATTTTGACTCAAGATAGATCTTGTAATGGAGGGGAAAGAGAAGCATGGGAGGACTTTATGAAAAACACAGAATCAGGGCCTCCCAGATCCCCGGGGCCACTTATGCACGTTAACAATGCCCCCGTGTCAGTCCCCTGCTTGGTGAATGTGGTCAGCCTGTGCACTGCCTACAGCCACAGGAAGCCCCAGAATCAGCTCAGCCCTCATCCTCAGGTGCCCTTCGCCAGCTCTTGCTCCAGAACCCTGGGAGTGCAGACAGCAGGCTTCTGAGGATCTCAGCAGGGGGCTACAGGCAAGGGTCAGGGACTGTTGTTCCTGGACCAACAGGGGCCAGCAGAGGCCAACACGAGTGGTTCGAGAACTTCCAGACCAACCAGGCACTTATCTACCCTTCCTCAGGCTGAGGGTCACCAGCCCCTTGTCTCTCAGTGAAGTGAGCGAAAGTCGCTCAGCTGTGTCCAACTCTTTGTGGACTCCATGGACTGTATAATTCGTGGAATTCTCCAGGCCAGAATATTCGAGTGGGAAGCCTTTCCCTTCTTCAGGGGATCTTCCCAACCCAGGGATCGAACCCAGGTCTCCCCCATTGCAGGCAGATGCTTTACCTGCTGAGTCACGAGGGATGCACTGAGCATGGATAATGTAATTTTTAAGTACTTCTTTTTCTAGGGTATCTTTCTGTTACAATAGTAAATGTTTTATTTGTATAAAAATAGATTTCAACTCTGGCATGCCATAAAACTGACCAGCACCAAAAACTGGGTTTTTCTTTTACCATCCTGAGGGCTTTTTACTGTCACCCTCTGACACCCGCTGCTCTGTTCTGTGAATGTGTCTTTATTCTTGTGTCGTTTACTGTCTCTTAATAATGTTTTGTACTCCTTACCTCTTTCACTTTGTATTTAGCGTTCCATATATGAGTGGATTTATAAGGTATTTCTCTTTTCGGACAGTGTCCGCAAGATGTTGTTAGATCAAAGGTGACACTTAACCTTGATTGGATTAATACAACCTCGTCAAGGTCAGGTGATGTGGGAGCAGACTCAAAGGCAGCAGGTGAGGGAAAGAACCCCACTGACCCTCCTTAGGCACCTTCAAAGGTGCACAGAGTGTCCAGCACCTACATTCTGAGCATTTCCTGACAGATAAGAGGTATGCAGCTGGGATTGAGGCTGATTTAAATTTGGTGGTGTGTGGCCATGGGAGAAATGGGGCAGTAGACAAAAGAGGTACCGATGTGGTCTAGGCGATGGGGTATGGATACTTTAATGTTTACATTTCATGATTTTTGTAGGGTGATTTTCTTGAAGAGATCTCTGGTCTTTCCCATTCTATTGTTTTCCTCTCTTTGCATTGATCGCTAAGGAAGGCTTTTTTTATCTCTCCTTGCTATTCTCTGGAGCTCTGCACTCAGATGCTTATATCTTTCCTTTCCTCCTTTATTTTGGCTTCTCTTCTTCTCACAGCTATTTGTAAGGCCTCCTCTGACAGCCATTTTGCTTTTTTTTTGTATTCTTTTCCATGATGATGGTCTTGATCCCTGTCTCCTGTACAGTGTCATGAATCTCCATCCATAGTTCATCAGGCACTCTGCAATATTGCTCTTTACATCAATACATCGGACCTTGCTTCTATCACCAGTCACATCCACAACTGGGTATTATTTTTGCTTTGGCTCCATCCCTTCATTCTTTCTGGAATTATTTCTCCACTGTTCTCCAGTAGCATATTTGACACCAACCTGGGGAGTTCCTTTTTCAGTATCCTATCATTTTGCCTTTTTATACTGTTCATGGGGTTCTCAAGACAAGAATACTGAAGTGGTTTGCCATTCCCTTCTCCAGTGGACCACATTCTGTCAGACCTCTCCACCATGAACCTCCTGCCTTGGGTGACCCCACAAGGGGCCCCACATGGTATGTCTTGGTTTCATTGAGTTAGACAAGGCTGTGGTCCATGTGATTAGATTGACTAGTTTTCTGTGATTATGGTTTCAGTGTGTCTGCCCTCTGACGCCCTCTCCCAATACCTACCGTCTTACTTGGATTTCTCTTACCTTGGACATAGGGTATCTCTTCACAGCTGCTCCAGCAAGGCTCAGCTGCTGCTCCTTACCTTGGACGAGGAGTACTTCCTCATGGCTGTCCCACCTGACCTTGAATGTGCAGTAGCTCCTCTCGGCCCTCCTGCGTCCGTATGCTATGCTATGCTATGCTAAGTCGCTTCAGTCGTGTCCAACTCTGTGTGACCCCATAGACGGCAGCCCACCAGGCCTCCCCGTCCCTGGATTCTCCAGGCAAGAACACTGGAGTGGGTTGCCATTTCCTTCTCCAATGCATGAAAGTGAAAAGAAAAAGTGAAGTCGCTCAGTCATGTCCGACGCTTAGCGACCCCGTGGACTGCAGCCTACCAGGCTCCTCCGTCCGTGGGACTTTCCAGGCAAGAGTACTGGAGTGGGGTGCCATTGCCTTCTCTGCTGCGTCCGAGTGGCCACCACCCAAAAACTTACTGGCTTCTTTTATAAGCAATGGAAAAGTGGGGAAAGAGAAAAGAACTTCTTTGACTTTCTTAGGTGGACATCACGCTTCCAACATTGCTCCTCCTCCAGGTTGATCGGGGCGTTTTCTCGTCCCTTCCTGGTCAAGCTAGGTCCACAAATTAGTTCTACTATGTGTGCAGAGAGCATGTCTGGGGGTCATTGACTCACTGAGCTCACTGGGTGGATGTGGGTCTCATGCCGCCATTGTTTTACTGTTTTGAGGCATGCCTGGTGCCTCTGCTGCATGGTTTGGTTGCCAAGCAATGTGCTTGGTTTCGGGGTTAAGCAAACCTGCTCTCTCGAGTCATCATTAAGCTACATGGGTCTCCCATATTTTTCTGCTTGCAATCCCCTAGTGGGATTAACTATTTAATCACCTATTTTGTCTCTTCACTCTGCCTTTATCAAAACGAGAGACGGCAAGGACAAACCACATGGGAAGGAGAGCTGGTATGAGAGCCCAGGAGGTAGGTGAGCCGCTCAGTCGTGTCCGACTCTTTTTGACCCCATGGACTATGGCCCGCCAGGCTCCTCCATTCATAGGATTTCCCAGGCAAGAATACTAGAGTAGGGTGCCATTTCCTTTCCCAAGGGATCTTCCCCCACCCAGGGACTGAACCCTGGTCTCCTGCATTGCAAGCAGACTCTTTACCATCTGAGAAATGAGGGGATCCCCTTGAAAGCCCAGTTCAGTTCAGTTCAGTTGCTCAGTCGTGTCCGACTCTTTGAGACTCCATGAATCACAGCACCCCAGGCCTCCCTAAAAGCCCAGACGTCCAGATTAAAAAAAAAAAAAACAGAGGTCTCACTCTTACTCTAGTCCTCCCAGCTCTGCTATGGGGAGGAAGACTCATCACCCCCATTCTGTGGCTTAATAACTTGGCTAAAGTCACATCATTGGTAACAGACAGAGCAGCAACTCTGTCAAACCCAGGCCATCAGCTCCAGCACTGCAGGGCTGTCAAGGCACAAAGCATGCCGGGACCAGGGTGAGGGGTCAGGAGAGGAGCCAGGGATGTAGGGGAGCACAGGTCAGTCAGGCCTGAGGCAGCAGGAGACCCCATCTGTGTTCAGGTGGGCCCCAGAGGCTTTCAAACCAGAGTCACAGAATCAAACATGGCTTCTTCTTCTTTGTAAGAATCTATTTCTCATTTTGGCTGTGCTGGGTCTTTGTTGATGTGAGGACCTTCTCTAGCTATGCAGCGGGGGCTGCTCTTTGTTGCGTGTGCAGGCTTCTTGTTGTAGTGGCTTGAGCACGGGCTTTCCAGAATGTGGGCTTCAGTAGTTTCGGATCCCACTCTCTAGAGCACAGGCTCAGTAGTGTGGCACGTGGGGCTCAGTTGCCCTGAGGCATGTGGGATCTTCCAGGGCCGGGGATCAAACCCATGTCTCTTGCATTGCAAGGCAGCTTCTTAACCACTGGACCGCCAGGGGTGCCCCAGACATGGCTCCTATAAGTGATTGGTCTCCTGGGTGTGGAGGCTGGTCAGAGGAGAGGCCCTGTAATCTGGAGTAGTTTTTCATATATTCTACATAGCAGCCCTGTCAGCTGTGAGCATGACAAATATCTTCCCTCACCTTGTGCCCTAGTTTTTCACTCTCTGAATTTTCCACATTATTTTAAGGTGGTTAAGCGTGTCATATTTTTTCCTTTAGTGTTAGTACTTTGATGCCTTAAGAAATCCTTTTCTAGCCCAAAGGCATGAAGAGTGTTCAGTGTTGTCTTCTGAGGGCCTATTGATTTTCCTTTTACATCTAGGTTTATAATCATCTGGCAGTGATTTTTAATGTGTGCATATGGTGTGACTAAGGGTAAAGGGTTTATTTTTTCCATTATGAATATTTAATTGTTCCAGAACCAAGCACGGAGGAGACATTTTCCTCCACTGTTATGCTGAGCCACTGCTGTTCAACTCTCAGTGTCTGCATGGATCTCCTTGGCATCTTCTGCTATTCTGTTTGTACATTCGTCTGCCCTGTTCTGTTGGTATGTTTGTATCCTCACCATCTGGTCTAATGACAGTGGCTCTATGCTGCTGCTGCTGCTAAGTCACTTCAGTCGTGTCTGACTCTGTGCGACCCCATAGACGGCAGCCCACTAGGCTCCTCTGTCCCTGGGATTCTCCAGGCAAGAACACTGGAGTGGGTTGCCATTTCCTTCTCCAGTGCATGAAAGGTGAAAGTGAAGTCGTTCAGTCATGCCCGACTCTTAGCTACCCTGTGGACTGCAGCCTAGCCAAGCTCTTCCGTCCATGGGATTTTCCAGGCAAGAGTACTGGAGTGGGTTGCCATTGCGCTCTATAATTAGTCTCAAAATCCAGTAAAGCAAGTTCTCCTGCCTTTTTTTGCTAAGACTGCCTTAGCTATTCTTGGTCCTTTGAATTGCCACAAAAATTTTACAATCAGCTCATCAAGTTTCACTGCAAGAATCTCCTGGGATTTTCATGGTTTGGGGCTAGCACTGCAGCTTAATTGGGGGAAATTTAAAAGTTTAAAAATAATTAATCCTTCAATGCTTAAGCATAGCATTTCTACTTATTTAGGGCCTCTTTAAATTTAAAAAAAAACTATATTCTTTACAGATAGAGATATTGCACATTATTTTTAGATTTGTAACCAGGCATGTTTCATGCTCTTCTATAAGGTGTTTTTATTTATTTCTTTTTTTTTTTTTTTTCCTGTTGATTGCAGAAGTAAAATTCTTTTTTTTCTTTTTGTCTATTGATCTCATGGACAGCAAATTTGCTAAGCTTTCCTGTTAATTCCTTTTAGACTGCCTACATATAATATCTGCAAATAGAGACAGTTTTATTTCTTCCTTTCCAACGCTTGTACCTTTTGTGTCTTTCTTTCTCATCTTATTCCCCTGGCTAGTGCCTCACGTACAATGTGGAATGACAATGACAACAGCAGTCATGCTCGTCTGATTGCCATCTCACGGGATGTCTCAGTGCTTGACCATTAAGTGTACTGTGCTGTAGGCTTCTGTAAGTGCTCTTTATCAGGTTAAGGAAGTCTCCTCCAGTTCCTTATTTGGTAGGAGTTCTTTCTTTTTTTTCAATCATGAATCAGTGTTCAATTTTTCCAATATTTTTCTGCATCTTTTAACATAATATAACCATTGACTGATTAGATAAGGAGAACATTTAATCTCTATTCCTCTGTCAGTTAGTTAGGAAAAAGTGATACATTTCTTGGAGAATTAAATGCAGCCATAATGGGATGGACATGTACACACTGCTATATATAAAATGGTGTATATAAGTGCTATACCTCCAACAAGGACGTGTTGTGTAGCACATGGAACTCTGCCCAATGTTCCACGCCAACCTGGATAGGAGGAGCGTTTGGGGGAGAATGGATACATGTACATGTAGGGGTATGTTCCTTTGCTGTCCGCCTGAAATTATCACAGCATTGCTAATTAGCTATACTCCAATATAGAATAAAAAGTTTAAATTTAAAAAAAGTAACCATAAAAGTGCTATTTCCCCACCCAAAGAAAGATGACCAGCCTCAGAATCTTGAAAATGATTGAGATCACATAATCTAGTCTCCTTAATTTTAAACTTGAGAACTGGGGTTCACAATGTTTGAGTGCTTTGCTAAAAATCACACAGATTCATTCTAGAATAAGGAATGTAACCAAAGCACTCTGAAGAGATACAGTGCTATTCCTTTTGGGCCCTATAATGTACTGAATCTTCAAAGATAATGCCAAAAAATGAGGGCTCGTTAAGGGTAGAGACACCATAACCCACCAGCACTGAGGGGGCTCTTCAGATGCCATGTTTCATGAGCAGCTCCACAGGTCATCTTGGTGTGAGGCTCTTGCAAGGGAAACCCCTTGGACATGCTTTGCAAAGGGCTGTCTGTCCTGCTTTCCCCTGAAATCCCTGTGGCCACAAGCCAGGAGTCTGACATGATTCTTTTCCCTCCTCTCAGGTGCTGGCCAGCTCATGGCTCTCGGCCAGCGGTCTGACAGCTACATATGCGCCAGGAAAGGGGGGACCTGCAACCTATCGCCCTGCCCCCTCTACAGCAGGATCGAAGGCACCTGCTACAGGGGCAAAGCCAAGTGCTGCATCCGTTGACTCTGAGCTGGGAGCGACGGCAGAGGGGACTCAGGAGCTACGTGGAATATTTCTAACCATTGTTTTAATAAAGGGATTTTGTGAGGCAGACGTCCTTGAGATCAGAATGAGTCTTGTGTCTTCTTTTGGAAGAGATTAAGAAAGTCTGAAGTTCAAAAGGGCAGACAGGCTAGGCACCAGAGCCCACCGAGTACGGGACTGGGGGATGCTGACGAGGCCGTGAGCTGTGCCACCTCCACTCTGATTTATCACCAGATCTACAGGTGAGGCATGCAGGGGGTCCAGGTGAGCCCAAGAGCACATGATTAATGACACAGCCTCAGGCCCCCCTCATTCGTAGCAGAAGCTCATCCCAGACCCAGCGATCTCAGCAGCCTGTCCATCTGCTGAGCCCAGAACTGCTGCCCTGCTCCTCTGTGGGCGGGACAGTGGGCTGTGTGTTGGTTAACCTTAGCATTTGAGAACTTTCATTAGGACCATAAAACTATCCCAAGTAAGGAGGCCTAATAGCTGGTTCCTGGAGGACCATTTCTAACTCCGGCACAGTCACATGATCTACTTACACATCACTCACAGAAGCATCTCCAGGACCACTGGCCCTGCCTTCTGTCATCTCTGCGCCACGAGGCCTGTAGACACCCACTGCTGGGAGAGAGAGGGTTGCTTTCCCTTTTTTTCCAATAAATTTCTCACAACTCCTGATGATACACACACTGTCCTCTCCTTCATCTGGCAAGAGCAAGTCCACATTCCCCTTCGATCAGTCACAAGCACACATAAAAATCAAGCAGTATAAAAACATGGGGGAATTCCCTGGTGGTGCAGTGGTTAGGGGAGTGGGTAGTATCAACTAAGTCCTTGTGGTTTATGAGACAACAGATGGTGTTTAAAGTTGATAAGAGAAAACAAGAGGGGTAAGCATGTCATTCAGAGAAGGAGCAGAGGTGAATGTGAAAAACATTGAAAGGCAGTGGCTTCCTGTCAAGTACTTTTGAAGAATTTTGTTTTCACAAAATACATGTATGTTTGTGTAAAATGTATGCAGAGTATAGGACATATATTTTGAAGATGCAAGACGTGACTGTCGTCCAGTGGAAAATCCAAAGTCATCTGAACACACCATGACCAGTGCCCCTCCTCAGAGCAGTATCTATGAGATTTGCATCTGTGTGGTTTCCTGCACTGACATTTTGCCTAAGACTGGCCTGTTCCTAGGAGGTACGAGCTAAAGCATTTAGGGCTGGCTGAAATGTCACAAAGCTGGCAACTTCCTCTGTAATCACTCAAAGGAAATTAAACTTGCGAAGTGATTACAACTGGTGGATCCAGAGGGAGGGTGTATGGGTACGCACTGTACTAATTTTGCCTGTGTGTCCATCTGAAGCTTCTCAAGATGAAAGTCAGGATGGGGGTAGGATGAAAAACATCATCAAAACCAAGAGTTTTGACATAAGAGAAGATTCATATAAAATTAAAAGGTTATATTAAAATCCTATAGTCTTAAATTTGAATTGGATATATTAGTATAATATCCTGACTTTTCCCCTCTTAACAAGTATATATTTCTCAGCCCCACCCCTACAAATGCAGAGACAATGAAGTAGCAATCAGCACCCCTAGCATACAGGCCACAGGTCATTACCTTTGCCACTAGAAAGAAGCAGGATGTCTTACAGAAAGAGCAGTTTCCAAGTATTGAGTGTGAGATGGACAAGATGAGTCTGGGGTATCTCATTGTGCTACACAGTAGAGAAGCTACCAAAGGCTGGTGAATGTCCAGAGAACACTCGCTCCAATCTGATCGGGACTGCCTAGGCTAGGATGGAGCATTTTCCATCCTGGCAGAGAATTGTGACTGCTGCTGCTGCTGCTGCTAAGTCGCTTCAGTCGTGTCCGACTCTGTGCGATCCCATAGACGGCAGCCCACCAGGCTCCCCCATCCCTGGGATCCTCCAGGCAAGAACACTGGAGTGGGTTGCCATTTCCTTCTCCAATGCATGAAAGTGAAAAGTGAAAGTGAAGTCGCTCAGTCGGGTCCGACTCTTAGCGACCCCATGGACAGCAGCCCACCAGGGACCTCTGTCCATGGGATTTTCCAGGCAAGAGTACTGGGGTGGGATGCCATTGCCTTCCCCGGAATTGTGACTACAACTGATAAAATATATAAAATATATAAACACATTAAATACACAAAAATATAATAGTAAATTATATTTTAAACACATCAAGTATAGAAAAATCCATGAGGTCATACTGATACTTAAAAAACAATATTATTTATACTTGGGGTTTGTTAAGGTTCCAATTTATTACTCTGGAAACCGGTATATAGGAGAAAAGATCAAGCATTTATTCTGCCCTTCTTGTATAAACTGTATTTTATGGTAAAAAAAAATTATATGAGTGAAATATTTATAGAAAATTTCCAGATAAATGAAGAATGGATAATAGAATTGGAAAATCACATTTTGCACCCCTGAATGAAACCATAGAACTAAAACAATGTCAATGGATGGCTTTAAAATATCTGTTGGAAAGCTTGGCAAGGAATTTGATAATAGAGAATTATGGCTGAGACCAACTAAACTCAATCATCAACTTTGTCCTCACTGTAAGACAGGATCAGAGGTTCATGGACCTCCTATTGTAATTCAGAGAAGCGCACACCACCACCTAAGAAATACTCTGACCAAAAGCGTGTCCACTGGAAAAAAAATGCACAACCTACAAGTTGAGAGTTATGTTTATTCGGCCAGCAGTTTTAGGGAGAGAGCCTCTCAGATAAAACTGTTTGGAAGAGGAAATGGGGAACCCAGTATATATGCCAGGATATATAGGAGTTTTTGCAATAACAACATGTACTCAGAACAAAAGGTTACTGTTAATAAAAGAAAAACATATATCCTCAGTTAAGGAATTTAGCACTTTTCTAGGTATGGGAAGATGCAAGAGTGTGGGCTCACTGAAATCATTCCTCGGCTCTCTGGGGCCAGGATCCTGTGTTTCTCATCCTGAGTTTCCTCAAGCTGCACCATCAGGGGTGGCTGCAGTCTGATGGCTACTAAATAGTGGGTATTTCTTGTTTCCTTCCTGAGTTCCTTCAAGGCTCACCAGCATTTGAACCTGAAACTAATGGAGTTTCTACATCTAACGAACAATTTACAGGAAATGCAAAAGTTAGAGAAACAAGTAAAACAACTGCTCAAGGAAGCAATAAGTCAAACTCAGGACATGAGCGGGGAAGGCAATGGCACCCCACCCCAGTACTTTTGCCTGGAAAATCCCATGGACGGAAGATCCTGGTAGGCTCCAGTCCATGGGGTCGCTAAGAGTCGGACACGACTGAGCAACTTCACTTTCACTTTTCACTTTCATGCATTGGAGAAGGAGATGGCAACCCACTCCGGTATTCTTGCCTGGAGAATCCCTGGGACAGGGGAGCCTGGTGAGCTTCCGTCTATGGGGTCGCACAGAGTCGGAAACGACTGAAGCGACTTAGCAGCAGCAGCAGCAGCAGCAGGACATGAGATGCTAGGTAGGAAAAACAAACTAGTGTTTTTACCAACCCAATGGCCTGAGGAGAAAGGAGGATTACAATTAAAGAGAGAGAAAAGAGGCAAAACAACCAACAGGTGGGCCTTCTTTGAATTAAAAAATAATAATAACTTTAAAAATTAAAAAAAAAAAAACACAAGAGACCAATTGCAAGAAAACATTTTTGAGAGGGCCAGGTAAGTTTGAATATGGACTAGGTAATATCAGAGGCTTTTTATTGACTTGACTAGGGTGCCAGCAATGTGGCAGTTATGCTGGAAGAGAAAGGGCCTCATCAGCTAAAGCAGCTCACTGAAGGGCTGAGCAGTGAGATGACAGGGTACCCTGGATTTGCTTCAAAACAGTCTAGCAAAAAGAAAAAGAATGGGAAAATGCTCTGTGGTGACCTCAGTAGGAAGGAAATCCAGGAAAGAAGGGATACATGTATTCATGCAGCTGATTCACGTTGCTGTACAGTAGAGACTAACACAACGTTGTAAAGCCACTACAGTCCAATTAAAAAGTAAATGAATACATAAATGAAAATTAAAGAGTAAACACTTTCCATTTCAGTCAAAAAGAAAGAAAGAAAAGGAAGAGAGAAATAAAAACATGAAAAGTACAGAGCTGAAAAAAGATTTGCAAATATTGAGAAATACCAAGAAGAGAGGAAATAGGAATATGATGATTCATTATACGTTTGTGTGTATTTGACATTTGTCAGATGTGAGAGTTGAAAAAGAGAAGAAAAGCAAAGGAAAGAGTAGCGAGGAGGGAGAGAAAGAGAAAAGTCATGAGTTTAGTGATGCTACAAAGGTTATTATTTTGTCTTTAAGTAACATCACGACTGGGCATTCGCCATAAGAAAGGAAGCAACCACGGAGGACTTTGCAAGCCCCTTCAGCCGCAGGGTCACCTCCGCCCCTCAGCCCTGTCCCTCGGGCGCCGTCGTGTGAGGAGGATGCCCCCCGAGCCCCAGGGCCCCCAGGTCCGTCCGGGAGCAGGTCCGGGCGCGCCCGTCTCATAGGAGCGCAGCGCACGTCTGCTCGCGGACCCTGCTCCCGGAGCCAAGTCGTCCCTGTGGGTTTGGGTGTGAGTCTCCCGAGTCCTCTCCTGCTCTCTGCTCTTCCCAGTGAACAACCCGGCCCCGCGGCTCCGCCCGCGCACCCGGCCCGGTCCCTCCGTGTACAGCGCCCGCCTCTCGCACTTTTCCAAAGAGGACCGCAGATCTCAAGTTCCGCCTGGCGCTCACTCCGCCGTGTCAGTGAGCACCTGCGTCTCTCCGTTAACAGTCCGTCTGTCCAGGCTCTTTGCAGACTCGCGTGCAAGAGGAGTCCGGTCCCGCCTGACGCCCGGAACGTGGACCCGCCCGCTCCCTGCTCCGGCGCCGCCTCGGGCTCCAGGGCCGCCGGCACCTTCCGGCGCAGGACCGTCTCAGTAGCTCAGAGCCAGCGCTCTGACTGTTCGAGTCTCCATTTTCCAACTTGCCAAAACCTCTTGTAGTTCAGGACCTCGAAGACAAGTATTTCAGACGACTGAGGGACTTGATGGATTCCCAGAGGTCAGGTCTGAAGGCCACAGACTTGTCTGGACCGCGGTTCCGCCGTCAGGGAGGTCCCGCCGGGTCTGTTCTGCTCCAGCCTCCGGGGGTGTGGTCGTGGGCCGCGTTTTTGTTGAACAAGAGGAGATCCGAGCCTCCCCTCGTGGTGGCGCCGCAGGGACCGGTCCCCTGGAACAAGGGCCGAGGGCAGGGGCTGCTCCGGGCCGGACCGCCTGCCTCTCTGGACCGAGCTGAGTGCAGCGATTAGACAGACCAGCAGAAACGCGGTATCCTGGGTGAGGGTGTGGGAAGCCTCTCTCCCGCTGGCCCTTGGCAGCCGGTCACAGGGAGAAGGAGTGAGATGCTGTAGGAGAAGCAACAGGGCCTGAGGTTTGCAGCCTTAGGCAATTGGAGCCCACGATTTTCTTAGAGCTGCGTCCCAGCATAGATATTGGCAGGAAGCTGAGTCCCGCCCGGGCTGGAGGTGAGTCACTTTCCCTGGAGACAACCCCAGGATTCATCTCTGGTCGGGGAATTCCCACATGCCATGGAGCATCTAAGCCTGTGCACCGCGACTACTGAGCCTATCCCCTAGAGCCCAGGAGCTGCAGATACCAAAACCCGAGCACCTAGAGCCTGTGCTCTGCAACAAGAAGCCACCGGGATGAGAAGTGGTGGCACCATGACGAGAGTAGCCCCCACTCGCCACAACTAGAGAAAAACCTGGGCAGCAACCAAGACCTGGCACAGTCAAAAATAAATAAATAAATGAATATTTTTTTAAATGGGCAGAAGATCTGAATAGACATTTTCATAAAGAGGAAATACACATAGCCACATAAAAAGATACTCAACACCTCTAATCATCAGAGAAATGCAAATCAAATCCACAATGAGCTGTGACCTCGCACCTGTCTCAATGCCCTCACAAAAAGTTCTACAACTGGAAAAGGTTGTCCAGCATATGGAGAAAAGGGAACCCTAGCATATTGTTGGTAGGAATGCAAATTGGTGCAGCCACTATGAAAAAGAGTATTGCAGGTCCTAAAAGTGAAAAATAGAACTACTCTATGATCCAACAGCCCCACTCCTGGGTGTGCAGGAAGAAAACAAAAATGCTATTTTGAAAAGATATGTGCACCCCAATGTCCATAAGTACTTTGTTTACAAAAGTCAAGATATGGAAGCTACCTACATCTCCATCAACAGAGTAAATAACAAATGATGTATATACACAATGGAATATCACTTTGCTGTAAAAAAAAAAAAAAAAGAAATTTTGCCATTTGCAACGATATGGACAGACTTGCAGGGTCTTATGATTAGAGAAATAAGTCAGACACAAAAAGACAAATACTGTATGCTATCACTTATATGTGAAACCTAAAAGAAAAAAGAAATGAAGTAAGAAAACAAATAGACTCACAGAGAATAAAGCAGGGGTTACCAGAGGGAAGAGGGGAGGGGCAAACTGAAAACAGGAATCAAGGAATACTAACTACTATGTATAAAATTTTTTTAATTTAGCTACAAAGATAAATTGCACTGCACAGGGAATATTTTATTATAACTTTAACTGGAGTATAATGTTTTAAATAATTAAACCACTATGTTGTACACCTGAAACTACTATAATATTGTAAATCAACCACGCTTAAAAAAATAAAAAGTGAATTCAATTTAAATCATAACATACATTCTGACCTGGCAGGAAAGAATAGGAAAAGAACACAAGTGTAGAAATAAATTCTTGAGCTGAAATGAAAGACAGTTCTGTTCCTGTTATGTGCGAGATGGTATAAATAATGACTCTACAGTTCAGTTCAGTTCAGTCACTCAGTCGTGTCTGACTCTTTTTGACCCCATGAATCGCAGAAGCCCAGGCCTCCCTGTCCATCACCAACTCCCGGAGGTCACTCAGATTCACGGCCATCGAGTCAGTGATGCCATCCAGCCATCTCAACCTCTGTCATCCCCTTCTCCTCCTGCCCCCAATCCCTCCCAGCATCAGAGTCTTCTCCAATGAGTCAACTCTTCACATGAGCTGGCCAAAGTACTGGAGTTTCAGCTTCAGCATCAGTTCTTCCTAAGAAATCCCAGGGCTGATCTCCTTCAGAATGGACTGGTTGAATCTCCTTGCAGTCCAAGGGACTCTCAAGAGTCTTCTCCAACACCACAGTTCAAAAGCATTAATTCTTTGGGGCTCAGCTTTCTTCACAGTCCAACTCTCACATCCATACTTGACCACTGGAAAAACCATGGCCTTGACTAGATCGACCTTTGTTGGCAAAATAATGTCTCTGCTTTTCAATATGCTATCTAGGTTGGTCCTAACTTTCCTTCCAAGGAGTAAGCATCTTTTAATTTCATGGCTGTAGTCACCATCTGCAGCAATTTTGGAGCCCCCGAAAATAAAGTCGGACACTGTTTCCACTGTTTCCCCATCTACTTCCCATGAAGTGATAGGACCAGATGCCATGATCTTCATTTTCCAAATGTTGAGCTTTAAGCCAACTTTTTCACTCTCCACTTTCACTTTCATCAAGAGGCTTTTTAGTTCCTCTTCACTTTCTGCCATAAGGGTGGTGTCATCTGCATATCTGAGGTTATTGATATTTCTCCCAGCAATCTTGATTCCAGCTTATGTTCCTTCCAGTCCAGCATTTCTCATGATGTACTCTGCATATAAGTTAAACAAGCAGGGTGACAATATACAGCCTTGTGTACTCCTTTTCCTATTTGGAACCAGTCTGTTGTTCCATGTCCAGTTCTAACTCTTGCTTCCTGACCTGCATATAGGTTTCTCAAGAGGCAGGTCAGATGATCTGGTATTCCCATCTCTTTCAGAATTTTCCACAGTTTCTTGTGATCCACACAGTCAAAGGCTTTGGCATAGTCAATAAAGCAGAAATAGATGTTTTTCTAGAACTCTCTTGCTTTTGTGATGATCCAGCGGATGTTGGCAATTTGATCTCTGGTTCCTCTGCCTTTTCTAAAACCAGCTTGAACATCAGGAAGTTCACGGTTCACGTATTGCTGAAACCTGGCTTGATAAATTTTGAGCATTACTTTACTAGAGTGTGAGATGAGTGCAATTGTGCGGTAGTTTGAGCATTCTTTGGCATTGCCTTTCTTTGGGATTGGAATGAAAACTGACCTTTTCCAGTCCTGTGGCCACTGCCGAGTTTTCCAAATGTGCTGGCATATTGAGTGCAGCACTTTCACAGCATCATCTTTCAGGATTTGGAATAGCTCAACTGGAATTCCATCACCTCCACTAGGTTTGTTTGTAGTGATGCTTTCTAAGGCCCACTTGACTTCACATTCCAAGATGTCTGGCTCTAAGTGAGTGATCACACCATCACGATTATCTTGGTCATGAAGATCTTTTTTGTACAGTTCTTCTGTGTATGACTCTACAGGAGTCCTTTAAAACTTGGGGTGGAAAATGCCTGCATCCAAAGTTAATTATTTCACTTGTGACATAGTTTACACATAATCTGATGAAAGTAAGAGAACAGGATGAGTCTATGGAGATTGTGTGGTAATGGTGAAGGTTTCAAATAATCTTTTTAAAAACTGAAGTAGTATGTTGATTTATCTTAGTCTCAGGAGATACGCTCTTTATTGAGCATGGGAGATGAAACCAAAATGCTTGCTGTCATAAGATTTCCGGGCCTTTTATGAGAAAAAATAAGAAAAGTGTCCAGATACAGTGAAACACTGTGTCCTCTGGTTTAATTATTTCTGCTTGGGAACCAGGAATTTTAAACTGAATGGGCCATCTGCACATCCGAAGGTTTCCACTCCAGTGTGTAAATGGACTGTGACCATTTGCAGCGCATGACGATGTGCTCATATCATGAACTGTGGTTCCCAGCACAGGTACCAGGGTAGAAGGCCCCCAGCCCACCCAGGAGAGCAGAATAGCTGCTCAAAGCAGTTGGTGTTACTGAATGAAGGTTGGGTGTTGCTCAGATGCCACCTTGCTCAGAACTGACCCCCTTCCCCTCTCCAGTCTTTACTTGGTTAGCTCAGTGCAAGCTGTAATCTGAGAAGTGATGGTGGTCTCCCTAGGAACAAGAAGTCCTGTGTTAAGATGTACTCAGTGGGTCTCAGGGACTGGCGGTGCTGTGCTTGTCCTTTACCTTAGTGCTTGCTGGAGGGAGGTCTGGGGACCATGTTCAGCATCCCTAAGAGCTCCGCTAGAAATGCAAATTCCTGGGTCCATCCACTTTGTGGAATCTCATTATCTTAGAGTTGAGTCCTGGATATCCAAAGGACTGCATTTCTATTAAGCCACAGGTTATATCAGTGAAGGAAAGTTACAAAATAGCCTGGAGTTAAAACTCCCCTTCAGGTCCTCCCCACCATTCTATGCAAAACAAAGAACTCTCTCACCAGAAGAAAAAAAAAATGGACATTAAGGTTGATTACACCCAGCTCCCAGCTCGCCCCAGCCTCTGGGCTATCTGCAGACTTCCTTGCCCAGCCGTTGAAGAGATAACTACTCCAAACAACCTTAGAGAAGAAAGGCTGCCTTAAGACAGTAGATTTCCACATATATGCCTATATGCTGCTGCTGCTGCTAAGTCACTTCAGTTGTGTCCGACTCTGTGCGACCCCATAGACAGCAGCCCACCAGGCTCCCCGTCCCTGGGATTCTCCAGGCAAGAACACTGGAGTGGGTTGCCATTTCCTTCTCCAGTGCATGAAAGTGAAAGTGAAGTCACTCAGTCATGTCCGACTTTTAGCGACCCCATGGACTGCAGCCCACCCGGCTCCTCCATCCATGGGATTTTCCAGGCAAGAGTACTGGAGTGGGGTGCCATTGCCTTCTCCATATGCCTATACATGCTTACTCTTTTCCTGGGTTAGTGCAGCAGCTCACTAATCTGACTGCTGCGCCTTTTCTCCTCATTAAAGGTGATTTGTTCCTGTAAAGTGCTGGTCTCCTTCTTTTTCTGATCCTCACCTTCTCTGACTCCCTTACCCTACAATCAGGAATATGGGCTTCCCAAGTGGTGAAGTGGTAAAGAATCCTCCTGCCAACACAGGAGACATGAGAGATGTGGGTTTGATCCCTAGGTCAGGAAGATCCCCTGGAGAAAGAAGTGGCAACGCACTCCAGTATTCTTGCCTGGAAATTTTTCATGGACAGAGGAGCATGGTGGGTTACAGTCCATGGGGTTGCAAAATAGCTGGACACGACCAAGCACATGAACATATCAGTAATATAAACTTAATAAATAAAACATAAAGTCAACTGGTGACAACTTAGAAATCAAAATACCTGCACGGTGTATCATATTTTATGGATTTAGTAACATTGAAAGACATTTTAAAACACAGTGCTATTGAATAATGAAATGTAATGGTTTCTATAAAACACCTCCAGAGAGACAAAACTCTCATCTTCTATAAAACAAAACTTTTTCCCTTCTTTCTTTTTTAATTTTTTAAATGATGAAAGTATGATAACACATTTACAGGAGACTTGGAAAATAGAGAACCAAGTTACATAGAGTTCTCTAGATATTACAATCATTTTTATAAAATAAAACTCTTGTCTCAGGACAGGGCAACTCTTAAAAGACCCAGAGCCCATAGCTCAGTCCTTTAACCAGAGTTTCCCCAAATTCAGACTAATTTTAAAGCTCTTTATTTCCAATTAAATTCCTATTCAATTAGTTTACTCAGATTACCTCATGATAAAATTTTTAAAAGTTAAAAAAGCTTTCCTATGCCAGTTTTATAAGTTCCATGTTATTTTCTCCTGAAATGTCCACAGTTAGAAGAGGCTGTGTGGCGTGTCTACCTCCCATGTCACTCTGGGTTCACTCACAGACAGAGAGCAGAGCGGTGAATGCCCTGTGCTCACCCCTCCTCAGTCATTTGGGGCAGAAAACCACATCTCAGTTTTTATGCGAGCGTCTCACTCCAGTCACTTTGCTCAAAGGAGAACCGGAGCAGAGTCATCAAAGAGGAAAGGCCGCGGGACCCAGCGGGCATGACCTCCAGGGTCACTGAGGGTACGAGGGCTTTGACAGAAAAGGGTGGCATCTCCAGAGGCTGGAGGAAGGACATTCTTCTGAACCTGGAGCTCCACCATCTGTCAGTCAGTCTGGTAAAGACCATTTTAGGTGCCAGCCTGGAACAGCTGGATGGGGAACAGGCAGTGGTCAGGGCAGTCCTCCTGTGGGGAGGCCGAGGTCAGGGCTGGTCACCTGGGCAGGTGTCTCTCTGTCCACAGCCATCTGTGCTGAGCAAAGACAGACAGTCTGGTCAGCCTCCCAGTGGATCTGCTGAGTGCTTTTCTGTGGGTCTGGAAGTTGCTGGGAGTCTCTGCCTGTTGAAGGACCCTGAGTCCTGAATGGGGACCCAGGCAAACCCCCTCGTCTGCGGCCAGAATGCAGAGTCCGGAGTCCTGGCTCAGTCTTTGGGGCACAGGGTGGGGGCATAGCTTGGCGAGCACATCAGGTTACGGGGCTTGAACCTGCAATGTGAGGGCAGGGCTGAGGCCAAGGAGGCCTGCTTCTGTGAGCTGGGCAGGGACGGAAGGTCCTGGGCAGAGTACAGGATGGTAGGCGGGATATCCAGTGATGTCCCCAATGCAATGCTTACAGGGCAGTGTCCACGTGAGAACAGGGCCTCGGACAGATGTGACCTTGGTGTCTGGAGGGCCCTCAGTCTGCACACGCTGTAAGAAAGAACATGCCACAAATGAAATAGGTATTAGTATTTCCTCTCAAGCAAACAGGAAACCAATCAGATGACAAAGGCACAGAGCATACAGATATACATTTAACAGTTAAATTGTTACAAGTGGTCATGTTAATATGAAAAGAAAGCCCAACCCAGTGAGGAAAAGAAAATAAACCAGTCATCAATGCCACCCTCCAACAACTTCACAGTTGATCTCCCACCTCTCCTTTTCTCAGGAGGGAAAGTTCAAACTGAATCCTGTGTCCCATGAACTGTCCAGGCACACAGTCCTTCCACTATTCACACCCAGAACACCAACTAGTTCCTGTACATGACTCAGTGTGTGTCTGTAAGTGAATGAGTGTGTGAATGTGTGGTGTCTATGTGAGTGTATGAGTGTGTGTGTCTGTGACTGTGTGTGTATGTGAGTGTGTGAATGTGTGGTGTCTATGTGAGTGTATGAGTGTGTGTATATGACTGTGTGTGTATGTGTGTGTGTATGTAAGTGTGTGTGAGTGTATGTGTGTATGTGAGTGTGTGTCTATGTGAGTATGTGAGTGAGTGTGTGTGTGTCTGAGTGTGTCTATGTGAGTGTATGTGTGTCTATGTGAGTCTGTGTGTGTGTGTCTATTTGAGTATGTGACTGTGTGTGTGTCTATTTGAGTGTGTGTGTCTATGTGAATCTGTGAGTGTGTGTGTCTATGTGAGTTTGTGAGTGTGTGTGTCTATGTGAGTTTGTGAGTGTGTGTGTGTCTATTTGAGTATGTGACTGTGTGTTTATGTGTGTGTGTCTATGTGAGTATGTGTGTCTATGTGAATCTGTGAGTGTGTGCCTATGTGAGTGTGTGTGTCTGTGAGGCTGTGAGTGTGTGTGTGTCTGTGTGTGAATGTGTGTCTATGTGAGTTTGTGAGTGTGTGTGTCTATGTGAGTATGTGACTGTGTGTGTTTATGTGTGTGTGTCTATGTGAGTGTGTGTGTCTATTTGAATCTGTAAGTGTGTGTCTATGTATGTGAGTGTGTGTGTCTGTGAGTGTGAGTGTGTGTGTGAGTGTGTGTCTATGTGAGTGTATGTGTGTCTATGTGAGTATGTGACTGTGTGTGTTTATGTGTGTGTGTCTATGTGAGTATGTGTGTCTATGTGAATCTGTGAGTGTGTGTCTATGTATGTGAGTGTGTGTGTCTATGTGAGTGTGTGTCTATGTGAGGCTGTGAGTGTGTGAGTGTGTGTCTATGTGAGTGTATGTGTGTCTATGTGAGTTTGTGAGGGTGTCTATGTGAGTATGTGACTGTGTGTGTTTATGTGTGTGTGTCTATGTGAGTGTGTGTATCTATGTGAATCTGTGTGTGTGTGTCTGTGAGTGTGTGCCTATGTGAGTGTGCGTGTGTGTGTGTCTATGTGAGTGTGTGTGTCTGTGAGTGTGTGCCTATGTGAGTGTGCATGTGTGTGTCTATGTGAGTGTGTGTATCTATGTGAATCTGAGTGTGTGTCTATGTGAGTGTGTGTGTCTATGTGAATCTGTGAGTGTGTGTCTATGTGAGTGTGTGTGTCTATGTGAATCTGTGAGTGTGTGTCTATGTGAGTGTGTGTGTCTATGTGAATCTGTGAGTGTGTGTGTGTCTGTGAGTGTGTGTCTATGTGAGTGTGTGTGTCTATGTGAATCTGTGAGTGTGTGTGTGTCTGTGAGTGTGTGTCTATGTGAGTGTGTGTGTCTATGTGAATCTGTGAGTGTGTGTGTGTCTGTGTGTGTGTCTATGTGAGTGTGTGTGTCTATGTGAATCTGTGAGTGTGTGTCTATGTGAGTGTGCGTGTGTGTCTATGTGAGTGTGCATGCAGACATGTACAGCAGCACTTACTGCAGCACATCCAGAGGCCTCTGCTTCTTCTTGCTACTTTTCTTCCTTTGGCCTCCCCTCGGAGACAAGGTCATTGCCAACGTGTATTGGCCCCTGAGGTGCGGGTCCCTGGTTGAATTGTTGAGCCGGTAGTTTTCCTGTTCAGGAAGTTTCATTTCCCTCCCATCTCCATATTTCGACAGGAGGTGTTGACAGCCGCAGGAGGTGGGGCTGACTCAACCTTTCGGAGGTGGAATTCAAGCCAAGGTCGATGGTGTTCTTGGAGGCGCTTCCACTCCCCTAAGCTGATTTCTTTCTTCTTTTTTTTTTAATTAATTTGTTATTATTTTTTTTACTTTACAATACTGTATTGGTTTTGCCATACATTGACATGAATCCGCCATGGGTGTAGTGTTCCCCATCCTGAACCCCGCTCCCACCTCCCTCCCCATCCCATCCCTCTGGGTCATCCCAGTGCACCAGCCCCGAGCACCCTGTATCATGCATCGAACTGGCGATTTGTTTCGTATATGATAATTTACATGTTTCAATGCCATTCTCCCGTATCATCCCACCCTCGCCCTCTCCCACAGAGTCCAAAAGACTGTTCTATACATCCGTGGCTTTTTTTGCTATCTCTCATACAGGGTTATTGTTACCATCTTTCTAAATTCCATATATATGCATTAGTATACTATATTGGTGTTTTTCTTTCTGGCTTACTTTACTCTGTATAATAGGCTCCAGTTTCATCCACCTCATTAGAACTGATTCAAATGTATTCTTTTTAATGGCTGAGTTATATTCCATTATGTATATGTACCATAGCTTTCTTATCCATTCATCTGCTGATGGACATCTAGGTTGCTGCCATGTCCTGGCTATTGTAAACAGTGCTGCGATGAACATTGGGGTACATGTGTCTCTTTAAATTCTGGTTTCCTCAGTGTGTATGCCCAGCAGTGGGATTGCTGGGTCATGTGGCAGTTCTATTCCAGTTTTTTAAGGAATCTCCACACTGTTCTCCAAAGTGGCTGTACTTTAGTTTGCATTCCCACCAACAGTGTAAGAGGGTTCCCTTTTCTCCACACCCTCTCCAGCGTTTATTGCTTGTAGACTTGTAGATAGCAGCCAATCTGACTGACGTGAAATGGTACCTCATTGTGGTTTTGATTTGCATTTCTCTGATAATGAGTGATGTTGAGCATTTTTTCATGTGTTTGTTAGCCATCTGTATGTCTTCTTTGGAGAAATGTCTGTTTAGTTCTTTGGCCCACTTTTTGATTGGGTTGTTTATTTTTCTGGAATTGAGCTGCAGGATTTGCTTGTATATTTTTGAGATTAATTCTTTGTCCATTGCTTCATTTGCTATTATTTTCTCCCATTCTGAAGGCTGTCTTTTCACCTTGCTTATAGTTTCCTTTTTGTACAAAAGCTTTTTAATTTTAATTAGGTCCCATTTGTTTATTTTTGCTTTTATTTCCAATATTCTGGGAGGTGGGTCATAGAGGATCCTGCTGTGATTTATGTCAGAGGGTGTTTTGCCTGTTTTCCTCTAGGAGTTTTATAGTTTCTGGTCTCACATTTAGATCTTTAATCCATTTTGAGTTTATTTTTGTGTATGATGTTAGAAAGTGTTCTAGTTTCATTTTTTTACAACTGGTTGACCAGTTTTCCCAGCACCACTTGTTAAAGAGATTGTCTTTTCTCCATTGTATATTCTTGCCTCCTTTCTCAAAAATAGGGTGTCCATAGGTGCATGAATTTATCTCTGGGCTTTCTATTTTGTTCCATTGATCTATATTTCTGTCTCTGTGCCAGTACTATACTGTCTTGATGACTGTGGTTTTGTAGTAGAGACTGAAGTCAGGCAGGTTGATTCCTCCAGTTCCATTCTTCTTTCTTGAGATTGCTTTGACTATTCGAGGTTTTTTGTATTCCCATACAAATTGTGAAATTGTTATAGTTCTCTGAAAAATAGCCTTGGTAGCTTGATAGGGATTGCATTGAATCTGTGGATTGCTTTGGGTAGTATGCTCATTTTCACTATATTGATTCTTCCAATCCATGAACACAGTATATTTCTCCATCTGTTTGTGTCCTCTTTGATTTCTTTCACCAGTGTTTTATAGTTCTATATATATATAGTTATTTTATTTCTTTAGGTAGATATATTCCTAAGTATTTTATTCTTTTCATTGCAATGGTGAATGAAATTGTTTCCTTAATTTCTCTGTTTTCTCATTGTTAGTGTATAGGAATGCAAGGGATTTCTGTGTGTTGATTTTATATCCTGCAACTTTACTATATTCATTGATTAGCTCTAGTAATTTTCTGGTGGAGTCTTCAGGGTTTTCTATGTAGAGGATCATGCCATCTGCAAACAGTGAGAGTTTTACTTCTTCTTCTCCAATCTGGATTCCTTTTATTTCTTTTTCTGCTCTGATTGCTGTGGCCAAAACTTCCAAAACTATGTTGAATAGTAGTGGTGAAAGTGGGCACCCTTGTCTTGTTCCTTACTTTAGGGGAAATGCTTTCAATTTTTCACCATTAAGGATAATGTTTGCTGTGGGTTTGTCATATATAGCTTTTATTATGTTGAGGTATGTTCCTTCTATGCCTGCTTTCTGGAGGGTTTTTATCATAAATGGATGTTGAATTTTGTCAAAGGCTTTCTCTGCACCTATTGACATAATCATATGGTTTTTAAGCTGATTTCTTGAACGTCAGTTTCCTTTAGGGGCTTCTCCAACCCAGGACCTCCAGGACTGGCATCTCCTGCAGGCTCACCATGGGCTGCATCCATGCCTGTGGGGTCAACCCCAGGGATCTCCTGGCGCTAACCCCATCGCCTCCTTCCAGTTCATTTTTCTGGATGTAAAGAGGCATAGGCACTCTGGGTAGATGCATGGCACAGGGAGTGACCTTAGCATTGTCCATCTTGTACCACTGGCCATTTCCAGCTCTCACACAACAAAAGTAATGTCCTTGGTGACAGCTCTTCCTGGAGTGGACCAGCACGGCATACAGCACATAATCCCGGGGTCCTACTTTCTGCTCAGATATGTACAGTAGCACATCAAGGCATCCAGGATATCTCACTTGCTTGTGCATTTTGTCACCTGTGAAACCTGAGAGCCACTTTAGCACAAGGATCAGGACCTTGAGGGGGCGTGGTGCAGAGTCAACCTCTTGGTGGCCGGCACCTTCTGGAGACATACGCTACAATGATAGGCATTGCCACCGTCCAGCTTCTTGGGCTTCACCAGCTCTCTCAAAACTTGGCTCATACTCTGAGTTGCCATGATATCCATTGGATGTCCAGACATGGGTCAAAAGTGTCTGAGACACCAAGGCAGATGGAGACACTGGATCTGAGATCTCCAGGACCCTCCAAACATCTGACAGATGAGGGTGCTGTCCTCAGAGGCATGGTCTAACAGCTCATAGGCACTCAGACACGCTTGCTGCATGATGTCCAGGGTGAGTATCAGAAACTCAGGGGCATCTTCCTGCTTCTATCTGTGGATACCAGCAACCAGGTCCTTCCAGGGCTAGATCACCTCTCCAGAATGAAGGAGGGCCCAGCTGATGTGAGCTTGCATAGCACACAACACACAGATATGGTAGGGACAGATGGTCCATGCTGCTGAAACAGCGTGAGCTGCCCAGGGCCTGCATGTCAGTCAGGCACTACAGCACTGCATTCATATAGCATGTGTTCCCCATGTTCGAAGCCCAACTCCCAGCTCATGTCTCTTTCAGCTTGGAAGTGGGTCTCAGATTTCACAGGTGACAAAATGCACAAGAAAGTGAGATATCCTGGGTGCCCTGATGTACAGCTGTGCATGTCTGACATGTAACCACTGGACTGCCAAGGAATTCCCCAAAGATGGTTTTTTAAATGGTGAAACTATAATATATTTAGAAAGATGAAAACTTATTGGGAATCGTCCACATTCATCCCAAGTATTTGAAAGTGGAAGTCAACTCAAGATATATGAAAAAGAACACCTGAAATGAAAGGCATGAGAAAGAAGTTGGACAGATCATAGATATTTGATGGTAGGAGTTCTAGTAACATGTATTCCTTTAGAGCACTTCTTCAGTCCTGAACCTCACAACCCCAGGTCTGGTCCTGGGAGTCCCCAGATCTGAGCCCAAGGCTTGGGCTCTGCCTCCAGAGTTACTGGGTTATAGAAATGGAAAACATGCTCTGAGGGGTTTGGTGTGAAACCGCACCTCCGGAGGTCCACACTCCAGTTTCTATCTAAATAAAGATCTCCAACTGCAGGCAGAGGCTCAGTCCTGGAGGCATGAAGTTTCCAGATCAAGTGTAGTTGCTCTGTTTTCTCCTGAGGCCTCTGTTTTTAGAGTGTGACCACCACCCACCCACAGCATCCTCCGGTGGCCTGCCCGCCCTTAGACTCTGGGGTCTCTTGCTTTTCTTCTAAAGGCACCAGTCTGCTGAGATGAGGGTATGACTTTAACCTAAACACTGCTTTATCTGCCCCTTCTCCATAGACATGAAGGAAATGGCAACCCACTCCAGTGTTCTTGCCTGGGAAATTCCATGGACCGAAAGCCTGAGAGGCTATAGTCCATGGGATCACAAAGAGTCTCCTAGACAGCCCCATTAGGGTCTCTTCAAGTTTTATTGATTTATTTTGAATTCGGGGGCCACATTTTGCAACATGTTACCACAACCAAGAATGGAACCTGCACTCCCTGCCTTGGAAGGCAATGTCTTAACCACTGGACCACAAGGGACATCCTTCATTCTGGTCTCTTCAATGTGAATAGTTGAGCATATGAATTTGGTAGGAGATACAATCTGGCTTCTAAAAGTTCATTCTTTTTTGTGTTTTTTATTTTTTATTGATTTTTATTTTTTATTGATTTTTTTATTGATTTTATTTTTTATTGATTTTTTTTAGTTGAAGTACAGTTAATTTACAGGATTATATTACTTTCAGGTGCAGCACTTAGTACCTCAATATTTTTAATGGCTCATACTCCATATAAAATAATTATAAAATATTGACCATATTCCCTATGCTTGTGCATTACATCCCTATTAGAGTTATCTATTTCACACCTGGTAGAATCAAGAATTGGAATATTTCAGGAAACTCCTCAAGAGAAAAAGATACCTTGTGGTACAGCTGGAAACACTTTCCCAAAGAGCATCTCCCCTCAATGTTCTATATCAACAACCACAATGTACTAGCTATGACAAACCTAGACAGCATATTAAAAGGCAGAGACATTACTTTACCAACAAAGGTCTATCTAGTCAAAGCTATGGGTTTTCCAATAGTCATGTATGGATATGAGAGTTGGATTATAAAGAATGCTGAGTGCCCAAGAATTGATGCTTTTCAACTGTGGTGTTGGACAAGACTCTTGAAAGTCCCTTGGACAGCAAGGAGATCAAACTCATAAATCCTAAAGGAAATCAGCCCTGAATATTCATTGGAAGAACTGATGCTGAAGCTAAAGCTCCAATACTTTGGCCACCCAATGGCAAAGAACTGACCCCTTGGAAAACACCCTGATGCTGGAAAAGATTGAAGGCAGGAGGAGAGGGGATGACAGAGAATGAGATGGTTGAATGGCGTCACCAACTCAATGGACATGAGTTTGAGCAAGTTCTGGGAGTTGGTGATGGACAGAGAAGCCTGGTGTACTGCAGTCCATGGGGGGCCAAACAGTCTGACATGAATAAGCAACTGAACTGACTGAATAACAATGTACTATAATATACAATAATGGGAATAAAAAAGATTAACAACAATAACAATTAAGGCAAGAATGAACATGGGGAGGGAGATGTACTCATTATATTAATGATGATAATAAACCTACAGTGATGGGAGATGAGAGACAGGTTTTTACTGAGTGAGTGACAAGGTCATGACATCAGTTCTCAGGGGCAGCAGAGCTCTAGATTTAACAGGGAAATGCATTCTGGGGGCACAGCCTAGGAGCAGGAAGAGAAAGGAATCCACTTATACATGAGGACACAGGGCACTTAACACCGTTGCCAGCCTTATATGGAGGGGTTTCTGGGCACAGAGAGATCTGGTCCAGGTCCCCCACAGGACACCACCAGCTCTCCAGAGTGAGGACAGCTGGCTGGCAGGGTGGCTGCCTCCTGGGAGGCAGGGTCCTGATCCACACCTGCCCAGCAGCACCACTCGGTACTGACTGTCAGCTCCCAGTGTCACTTCCCCTCAGTTCAGTTCAGACCAGTCGCTCAGTCGTGTCCGACTCTTTGCAACCCTATGGACCGCAGCACACCAGGCCTCCCTGTCCATCACCAACTCCTGGAGTTTACCCAAACTCATTGAGTTTAATAACCCATTGAGTCGGTGATGCCATCCAACCATCTGATCCTCTGTCATCCCCTTCTCCTCCTGCCCTCAATCTTTCCCAGCATCAGGGTCTTTTCTAATGAGTCAGTTCTTCATATCAGGTGCCCAAAGTATTAGAGTTTCAGCTTTGACATCAGTCCTTCCAATGAACACCAGGACTGATTTATTCTGGATGGACTGGTTGGATCTCCTTGCAGTCCAAGGGATTCTCAAGAGTCTTCTCCAGCACCACAGTTCAAAAGCATCAACTCTTTGGCACTCAGCTTTGTTTATAGTCCAATTCTCAAATCCATACATGACTACTGGATAAACCATAACCTTGACTAGACGGACCTTTGTTGGCAAAGTAATGTCTCTGCTTTTTAATATGCTGTCTAGGTAGATCATAACTTTCCTGCCAAGGAGTAAACATCTTAATTTAATGGCTGCAGTCACCATCTGCAGTGATTTTGGAGCCCCAAAAAGTAAAGTCTGCCACTGTTTCCCCATCTAATTGCCATGAAGTGATGGGACCAGATGCCATGATCTTAGTTTTCTAAATGTTGAGCTTTATGCCAACTTTTTCACTCTCCTTTCTCAGCTGGCCGAATTCCTGCCATCCACCCTGGCTGAGCTTGCGTGTTTGCTTGGACAGTGCTTGCTGACGGCTGAGGTGAAGCCAGGTTTCCAATTGCATAGATTTCTTCCTCATCTTTTCACTATATGTTTATCTTGAGATCAGATCAGATCAGATCAGTCGCTCAGTCGTGTCCAACTCTTTGCGACCCCATGAACTGCAGCACGCCAGGCCTCCCTGTCCATCACCAACTCCCGGAGTTCACTCAGACTCACATCCATCAAGTCAATGATGCCATCCAGCCATCTCATCCTCTGTCGTCCCCTTCTCCTCCTGCCCCCAATCCCTCCCAGCATCAGAGTCTTTTCCAATGAGTCAACCCTTCGCATGAGGTGGCCAAAATACTGGAGTTTCAGCTTTAGCATCATTCCTTCCAAAGAAATCCCAGGGCTGATCTCCTTCACAATGGACCGGTTGGATCTCCTTGCAGTCCAAGGGACTCTCAAGAGTCTTCTCCAACACCACAGTTCAAAAGCATCAATTCTTTGGTGCTCAGCCTTCTTCACAGTCCAGCTCTCACATCCATACATGACCACAGGAAAGACCATAGCCTTGACTAGGCGAACCTTTGTTGGCAAAGTGATGTCTCTGCTTTTGAATATGCTATCTAGGTTGGTCATAACTTTCCTTCCAAGGAGTAAGCATCTTTTAATTTCATGGCTGCAGTCACCATCTGCAGTGATTTTGGAGCCCAGAAAAATAAAGTCTGACACTGTTTCCACTGTTTCTCCATCTATTTCCCATGAAGTGATGGGACCGGATGCCATGATCTTAGTTTTCTGAATGTTGAGCTTTAAGCCAACTTTTTCACTCTCCTCTTTCACTTTCATCAAGAGGCTTTTTAGTTCCTCTTCACTTTCTGCCATAAGGGTGGTGTCATCTGCATATCTGAGGTTATTGATATTTCTCCCGGCAATCTTGATTCCAGCTTGTGCTTCTTCCAGTACAGCGTTTCTCATGATGTACTCTGCATATAAGTTAAATAAACAGGGTGACAATATACAGCCTTGACATACTTCTTTTCCTATTTGGAACCAGTCTGTTGTTCATGTCCAGTTCTAACTGTTGTTTCCTGACCTGCATGCAGATTTCTCAGGAGGCAGGTCAGGTGGTCTGATATTCCCATCTCTTTCAGAATTTTCCACAGTTTCTTGTGATCTACACAGTCAAAGGCTTTGGCATAGTCAAGAAAGCAGAAATAGATGTTTTTCTGGAACTCTCTTGCTTTTTCCATGATCTAATGGATGGTGGCAATTTGATCTCTGGTTCCTCTGCCTTTTCTAAAACCAGCTTGAACATCAGGAAGTTCACGGTTCACATATTGCTGAAGCCTGGCTTGGAGAATTTTGAGCTTTACTTTACTAGTGTATGAGATGAGTGCAATTGTGTGGTAGTTTGAGCATTCTTTGGCATTGCCTTTCTTTGGGATTGGAATGAAAACTGACCTTTTCCAAACAAATACAAATAAACAAAATCAAACAGGAAAAGACAGATACAGAATACAAACTAGTGGTTGCCATTTAGGAGGGGGAGGCAAGGGGGGCAGGATAGGGGTTGGGGATTAAGAAGAACAAACCTACATATTTAAAATAAATATGCTACCAGCATACATTGTGGGTGTGAGAGATGGACCTTAAAGAAGGCTGAGTGCTGAATAAATTAGGCTTTTGAATGTGGTGCTAGAGAAGACTCTTGAGAGTCCCTTGGACAGCAAGGAGATCAAACCAGTCAAACCTACAGGAACTCAAAACTGAATATTCATTGGAAGGACTGATACTGAGGCTGAAGCTCCAGTACTTTGGCCACCAATGCAAAAAGCTGACTCACTGGAAAAGACCCCGATGCTTTTCCAATTGAGGAAAAGATTGAGAGCAGGGGAAGGGGACAACAGAGGGTGAGATGGTTAGATAGCATCACTGACTCAATGGACATGAATTTGAGCAAATTTTGGAAGATAGTGGAGGACAGAGAAGCCTGCATGCTACAGTCTATAGGGTCTCAAAGAGTTGGACATGACTTAGCAACTCAACAACAACAACATATTGCAAAACATGAGGAATACACATGTTATTTTACAATAACTTTAGTGGAGCATAATCTGAAAAATACTGTATCAATGTTCTACATCTGAAGCAAATAAAATATTGTACATGAACTATACTTTTAAAAACTAGACGAAAAGAGAGTGCACATGTTTTAAATCATAACATATATTCTGATGTGCCAGGAGAGAATAGGAAAAAAAAAACAAATAAGTTCCTGAGCTGAGATGAATGTAATTCCTTCCCTGCTATGTAGGAGATGCCATAAGTAATGAATAACCCTACAGGAGTTCTTTAAATCTTGTGGTGGAAAGTGCCTACATCCAAAATGATCTGTTTCATTTAGGAAATAGTTTACACATAATCTGATGAATTTAAGGGAAAGGATGATTCCATGGAGATTGAATGATAATGATGAAAGTTCAAAATACTCTTTTTTCAAAATTGAAGAAGAGTGGATTTAACCTAAGATACTAGTTTCAGGCAAACTACTCTTTAATGAATGTGGAAGTTGGAACTGCAATGCATGAGACAATAAAATCACTAGGCATTGTATGAGGTATAAGCAAAATGTCCTCAGAAACAATGAAATACTCACTGTGTCCTCTGGTTAACTTTTTTCCATTTGGGAACCAGGAATTTTAAGCTTAAAGAGCCATCACCACACCGGTAAGATTTCCACTCAAATATTTAAATCAACTGTACACGACACATGGAGGTGAAATAATTTACGATAGTTCACTATGTAGGAACATTTGTGTTCATTTCCCCACTAATTAATATTGGAGTGTAAAACTGTCTTCTCATTGTCTTTGCACAGTTAATAGATTCTTAACATGTTCCTGAAAGTACTGTGTAGCCAGTAGTTTAAAAGTCATGCTCAGCAGACCAGCAATTGATCTTGTGTGGTCACTCAATTACTTATATTTCAAATGTTCATAGTTTTTCATCTTGCATTTTATTTTTAACTCTATGTTTCTCCCAGAGAGTCCCAGCTTCATTTCCCCAGAATCCCAGGGTGTCTGATGCCCTGCTATTTGAAGACATTGAAGGGTTCTCAGTACATCACCATATTGTGATCTCCAATACTCATCAGAAGTATTTATGGATGAAGAAGGAAATGATGGATCTTCTCAATGTCATTACATCTGTGCTCTTCAACACTGGGTGTGGGTTATAACTTCAAATTAGTTTAGAAAATCCAATCAAATTGAACAGGGTGTGGCTCACAGACTGAAACCCTATTAAGCTCAAGATCCGATAGGGTGGATCGTAAGCCCAGATTGTGTTATAAACTGCTATTCAGCTATAAAAGAAAGTCAGACAGAGCGATCCATTTGTTCAGAGAAGAAGCTGGACTGTTTGGGACCTTGAAGAAAGAGAAATCAGCTGCTTGCTGCAGAGTCTTCAGAATCCACTTGGCTTCACCGGCTCCTCCAATTTAGGGTTTTGGTGAGTCCTCCAAACTGAGATACGAGTGTTTCATTCCCTTAAATGTTATGTCTTATCTGTCTCTAGACACTGGAGTCAAAGCAACCTCTTATGGTCTCTGAATCATACTTTGTCAACATTTTCTTTGCCACTCTCATTTCTAAACTTTGACTGTTCATGATTTTTTTCAGCTCCAACACTGTCTTCAATCTATTTTATATACCTAAACTAAGATTTTGTGATCTCCAATACAGTAATGCAGTTAAATTAATGCAGTTAAACAGCTAAATTTCACATCCTTGGTAATGCCAGCCGAATTTCAGGTATTCTGTGTGTGGCCCTTTCTATTCACACAATACAGATACAGAGCATGTCCTTCATCGTGAAAGGTTCTGCTGACCATTGACGTACAACTATGCTTTGACGAATTTGTTTTTAAATACTTCATTTTCTGCTTTGCTGAAGTTTCTTTTATGGATTTCATCAAGTGATTGTCTTCATTTTATTTCTTATGTGTCTTGAGATGGATTTTTGTGTCAAAATAATTATCTCAAGATAAAATAAATATTTTCAAATATTTATTTTAATTCTTCCAAAAATTTAATATTAACCTGCTTTGATTCCTATGACCTCTAAGCAGGACATTGCCAGGGTTGCTGAGATTCTGTCTTCTTTCTATAGTAGGAATGCCCTTTTGCATATGCCTGGGGTTTCCCTGGATATCATAGGAATTTACATATTCCTACTATCAATAGAAGAAGAAATTTAAGAATAAAAAGGAGCATTTCACTTCATGCAGAAATTGAAGTCTAAACCAAAGGCAATCTATGCCCAGTCTTGATTGGTTTTCCTGGACCTGAATGTGAATGTGAAGTCGCTCAGTCGTGTCTGACTCTTTGCGACCTCATGGACTGTAGCCTACCAGGCTCCTCTGTCCATGGGATTTTCCAGGCAATAGTACTGGAGTGGATTGCCATTTACTTCTCCAAGGGATCTTCCCAACCCAGGGATCGAACCCAGGTCTCCCACATAGTAGACAGATGGTTTACCATCTGAGCCACCAGGGAAGTCCTCACAAAACCTAGCCAGGCCTAATTCCATGGTCCCAGCCCTTGCCCTCGGCAATGGTTCACACCCTGAAGAGTGGACAGTCCCTCCCAACTTGGGTTTCCCCAGTTCCAGATAATCTAATAACTAATCCAATCACTTCTTCTTGAGTGGATCTTGGGGTTTGCTCATTGTCCTGGACACTTGATTCCTCTCCACAGTGAGCACAAAAGCATGGATCCAGGACTTTATTTCTGATAGGAAATAACACTTAGGTTTTCACTTTGATGGTGAATGGAGAGCTGGAGAGCAGAAACCGGAGACCAAATATATTTAGGAAGGTTTCTGTTTCAAGATAGATGAGATGTGATGAGGAGATCAACTGGATATACAGAGAGGTTCCCCCAGACTGGGCAATAATAATGAAAAGACACATAACAAGGAGCTGCTTCTAGTTGTTAATGTTAGAGGCTGTATTACAGGTAAAATCTGGGTGATCTTTGTTACCCTAAAGGTGTTTAGGGTAACACAAGACACAGGCTGAGCAAAATTAAATGACAGCTGCTCCTTCCTCTAGTGTAACCCTGTCATATATCAAAGGTTTTGGAACCTCTGGGTGTCCATTGTAAATTGGTAAGTAAAGCAATTTCCTTCTAAACCTCCATATTTCTGACCATCCTTGACCAGGAGGATTGAGACAGTCTATGACAGTAACATTGTGACTCCTGGACTCCTGCTACTTTCTGGTGCAGGGAATGTTAAGGACGAGGCTGGCAGGGTGGGTGCTGTGATTCCTCCAAATGGAAGAAGTCCTCAGTCTAACTCCATCTTAAAAGAGGTCCTAGGGTAATTGATATCCACATCCATGGGGGACAGAACTAACCTCAGGGCTGAGGGAGAGCTGGAAGGCAGTGTGTTTCCAGAGGACTGCCAGGGCTGTTGGAGAAGCACTGTGGGCGCATAAGGCAGGAGATGATCTGGGGGCTTTCAGAGTGTTCACCCACAGCAGTAAACGACCATCCACTCTGGCGAGAGTCAGGGTCCCCGAGGGTGGGAATCAGGGACGACACTGAGCGATTCTGGGTGCCACGGGCTGATGAACACAAAGTCGACGCTTAGCACATTCTTATTTGCAGACTTTCTGAACTTTGGCTTTGTGTGTTAGCTACCGCAGCTCTAGCTTCTTACATGGGATCTGGGAGAGAAGCTGCACAGTATTCCCAGGACGCACCACTGGTTTCCAAGTGCTGGGCTGGGGCTGCACCCAGGTGAAGGTTGGGGGCTTGAATTTAGGTGGGTCTGGAAGCACAGGAGTAAATATCTCATGGCTTCTTCTCCATCCTCAGGTTGGCCTGCCTAGTGCTTGATCAGCTGTGAGTGAGATCCCGAGAAAGACTCCCTGTGACTGAGCTTAAGGATGGAGCCCCTGGTGAGTAGTGATGCTTCCTCCTGAAGCTCCACCCAGTCCCCATCCTTCCTCAGCTCAGCCACCCACTCTGGCCAGCGGTAGGGCTGCTCTGTCTAAACCAGAATATCCCTGATGTTTTAGGAATCAGTGACATTTGAAGATGTAGCCATCGACTTCACCCAGGAAGAGTGGAGCCTGCTAGACAAGTCCCAGAAAAACCTGTTCAGAAATGTGATGCTGGAAACTGTCTCCCACCTGGTCTCTGTAGGTGAGTCTGTCAACAGGGATGTGCCTGCACCTGTGTCCATTCTGTTCATTCACTCACTGAACAAGCATTTAGAACAGCTTCCCTGTGTCCTACTCCGGCTGCTTCCTCATTCTCTGATAGTCCTCATAATTACTTAAGGAAGACGTTCCTTTTCATGGCACTTTTCATTACCACACTGAAAGGTCACCTTGGCCAGGTTTCATATCTTTATTGATATTTAGTCTCAATGTTCAGAACAGGACTGGGGATTCAATGGACATTTTAATGCACAAATAAAAGGATCAAATATTTTAAACTAATTCTTCAGTTCCAATCACTCCATGAAGGCTGAGAGCAGAGTCCTGTATATGACATAATTTCGATTCTTCCTTTAAGGTGAATCACTACTGGATCCTGTTTGACAGAAATATTCAGCCCACTGTAGAGTCTCTTGATTCTAAGAATGAGGATTCCGTGGCCTCTCTGAACTGGTGCACAGACATCAGTCCCTAGACAGCCTCACTGTTCTTGCTGCTGCTCTGGGTTCCTCCTCCTGGTCTGCTGAAGGACCTTCATTGTTCTGCCTGTTCAGGATGTTGTTACCTGCCCTGACCTTCAGTTGTCTCTCTTATCTTCCCCAGTACCTTACCCATGTTTTGAGCACAGCAAAGAGTGATTAGCCAGACTCAAAACCCACACCTTTCTTTTTTTACATCAAACAGGCTATCAGATCAGCAAATCAAAGGTGATTTCCCAGCTGGAACAAGGAAAAGAGCTATGGACTGAAGCAGCAGGAGGCCTCCAAGGTCAGAGTCCAGGTGAGTGTCAGGGGCCTGGGCTTCAGGGCAAAACAGTTTCAACTGGTGTGTTAAGTCCTTGGAGACACCAGATGAAAGTCTGATGAAGGCAGGGATATATTCCAAAGTGGAAGTGAGGACATTGGGGCATAGTCCTCGCGTTGTTATCATTCTGGGCCCCTATCATCACAATTCATATTCCTGATGTTTTCTCTCCTTTAGGGAAAAAGGCGCTTGTGGACTATACCACACTTCAGCTTTCACATAGTGATCCCTGTCCTGATCCTGCCACTTAAAGTTTTGTCTACCACTTTCTGACCCAGTATCTCTTCACCACATTATGTTTTTATATTTTAAGCCTGGGCTTTTTTCTAATAGATATGACTTTTAAAGTATTTCTACTACATTGAGTATTTCTTTGTTATACACAGTTTCTCCTAGTACCAATTTTTGAAATATACTCACATGGACCTTTGTGTTTTGTCTACATTTTATTTACCTATTACCACTCTAAAATCTATACTTTTCATATTTCTTTAGGCAGTGAAAGACCCCTTAGACAACAAGAAATGATGTTCATGCGAAGTGTCTCCAGGAAGCCCACATCCCCTACCATGGCAATGGTGAGTTTCATGGGTGGGAACCCCAGTCATCCAAATGAAAGAACTTCAGTGAGATAAGTTGGTAATTGAGCTCAATTGCCTGTAAGTTGAGACTGAGCTCTTCCTGAGCAAATTTTTGGATACTCTGAAATTGGTTAAGAAGTTAGATCAGATCAGATCAGTCGCTCAGTCATGTCCGACTCTTCGCGACCCCATGAACCGCAGCACGCCAGGCCTCCCTGTCCATCACCAGCTCCCGGAGGTCACTCAGACTCACACCCATCAAGTCAGTGATGCCATCCAGCCATCTCATTCTCTGTCGTCCCCTTCTCCTCCTGCCCTCAATCAAAACCTCAAAAAAAAAACCCAAAAAAAAAACACCCACCCAAAAAAAAAAAAAAAATTTCCCCCCCCCCCTTTTCCCCACCCCACCCCCCACACCCATCCATAACCACAGAAAAACCATACCTTGACTAGGTGAACCGTTGTTGGTAAAGTAATGTCTCTGCTTTTGAATATGCTATCTAGGTTGGTCATAACTTTCCTTCCAAGGAGTAAGCGTCTTTATAAAAAAAAAAAAAAAAAAATCTATCAAAAGGAGAAAAAATTTTTAAAAAAACACCTCCTCTCTCCCCTCTCACTTTCATCAAAAACTTCCCCCCCCCCCCTCTTCCCAAAAAGACACCAATAGTAATATATCTCCCACCAAACTTAATCCAACTTTTTTCTTTCAGTCCAGCATTTCTCATGATGTACTCTGCATATAAGTTAAATAAACATGGTGACAATATGCAGCCTTGACGTACTCCTTTTCCTATTTGGAACCAGTCTGTTGTTCCATGACCAGTTCTAACTGTTGCTTCCTGACCTGCATACAGATTTCTTAAGAGGCAGATCAGGTGGTCTGGCATTCCCATCTCTTTCAGAATTTTCCATAGTTTATTGTGATCTACAGAAGCAGAAGATATTAAGAAGAGGTGGCAAGAATACACAGAAGAACTGTACAAAAAAGAGCTTCAAGACCTAGATAATCATGATGATGTGATCACTGTCCTAGAGCCAGACATCTTGGAATGTGAAGTCAAATGGGCCTTAGAAAGCATCACTACGAACAAAGCTAGTGGAGGTGATGGAATTCCAGTGGAGCTATTCCAAGTCCTGAATGATGATGCTGTGAAAGTGCTACACTCAATATGCCAGCAAATTTGGAAAACTCAGCAGTGGCCACAAGATTGGAAAAGGTCAGTTTTCATCCCAATCCCAAAGAAAGGCAATGCCAAGGAGTGCTCAAACTACCGAACAATTGCACTCATCTCACACGCTAGTAAAGTAATGCTCAAAATTCTCCAAGCCAGGCTTCAGCAATATGTGAACCGTGAACTTCCTGATGTTCAAGCTGGTTTTAGAAAAGGCAGAGGAACCAGAGATCAAATTGCCAACATCCGCTGGATCATGGAAAAAGCAAGAGAGTTCCAGAAAAACATCTATTTCTGCTTTATTGACTATGCCAAAGCCTTTGACTGTGTGGATCACAATAAACTATGGAAAATTCTGAGAGAGATGGGAATACCAGACCACCTGATCTGCCTCTTAAGAAATCTGTATGCAGGTCAGGAAGCAACAGTTAGAACTGGTCATGGAACAACAGACTGGTTCCAAATAGGAAAAGGAGTACGTCAAGGCTGCATATTGTCACCATGTTTATTTAACTTATATGCAGAGTACATCATGAGAAATGCTGGACTGGAAGAAACAGAAGTTGGAATCAAGATTGCCGGGAGAAATATCAATAACCTCAGATATGCAGATGACACCACTCTTATGGCAGAAAGTGAAGAGGGGCTAAAAAGCCTCTTGATGAAAGTGAAAGTGGAGAGTGAAAAGGTTGGCTTAAAGCTCAACATTCAGAAAACGAAGATCATGGCATCTGGTCCCATCACTGCATGGGAAATAGATGGGGAAACAGTGGAAACAGTGTCAGACTTTGTTTTTCTGGGCTCCAAAATCACTGCAGATGGTGACTGCAGCCATGAAATTAAAAGACGCTTACTCCTTGGAAGGAAAGTTATGACCAACCTAGATAGCATATTCAAAAGCAGAGACATTACTTTACCAACAAAGGTTCGCCTAGTCAAGGCTATGGTCTTTCCTGTGGTCATGTATGGATGTGAGAGCTGGACTGTGAAGAAGGCTGAGCGCCAAAGAATTGATGCTTTTGAACTGTGGTATTGGAGAAGACTCTTGAGAGTCCCTTGGACTGCAAGAAGATCCAACCAGTCCATTCTGAAGGAGATCAATCCTGGAATTTCTTTAGAAGGAATGATGCTAAAGCTGAAACTCCAGTATTTTGGCCACCTCATGCGAAGAGTTGACTCATTGGAGAAGACTCTGATGCTGGGAGGGATTGAGGGCAGGAGGAGAAGGGGACGACAGAGAATGAGATGGCTGGATGGCATCACTGACTCGATGGATGCGAGTCTGAGTGACCTCCGGGAGCTGGTGATGGACAGGGAGGCCTGGCGTGCTGCGGTTCATGGGGTCACAAAGAGTCGGACACGACTGAGCGACTGATCTGATCTGATCTGATTGTGATCTACACAGTCAAAGGCTTTGGCATAGTCAATAAAGCAGAAATAGATGTTTTTCTGGAACTCTCTTGCTTTTTCCATGATCCAGCGGATGTTGGCAATTTGATCTCTGGTTCTTCTGCCTTTTCTAAAACCAGCTTGAACATCAGGAAGTTCACGGTTCACATATTGCTGAAGCCTGGCTTGGAGAACTTTGAGCATTAACATGAGCTCAAAACCATAATGTTAGGGAGAAAAAGATAAGTTGCACATACATTTATCATCTCCTAGTCTCTAGAACACACTGAAATCTTCAAAATTAATCGGATATCTTGGATTGGGAAACTATAAAAGAGAATGTTCGTGCTTGCAGGGGAATAACACAACACGTGTTTGCAACTAACACTGGAGACATTTTAACCAGAGACTGCTATGAGCTGATGTTCTTGGGTGAACACGTAGACAAATGAGTGTCTGCCTAGACGTGGGCAAACCAGTAACAGCCTCATATCTCCTTTCCCCAAACAGGTTTCTCACCCGCAAGGGGATCCAGCTGGATGCACGGATTTGAGAGATGAAGTTCCTTCTAGATATTCCCCTCAACATTCATCAATTCACTTAAGAAGAAAACGTAATGTCAGCAAATGGTGTGGAAAATCTCTTAGTCAAGGGTCATCCCTTAATGCACAGGGTCACATTCACAGTAGAGGCAAGTTGTGTGAATGTCCTCTGTGTAGGAAAGTATTCAGCAATTGCTTTAGCCTCAGACAACACAAGATGATTCACACTGGAGAGAAACCATACAAATGTGGTCTCTGTGGAAGTGGCTTTTTTCACCTTTCTGACCTTAGAAACCACAATAGGGTCCACACTGGAGAGAAACCATTTAAATGTCATGTGTGTGGCAAACTGTTTAGTCAAAGGTCCTACCTGAAACAACATGAGAAAACTCACACAGGAGAGAAGCCCTACAAATGTCATCTGTGTGAGAAAAATTTTAATCAAATCTCTTACCTTAGAAAACACGAGAAAATCCACCCCAAAGAAAAGCAGTATGAGTGTCACCAGTGTGGGAAAACGTTTAGCCAAAACTCTGGCCTTAGTCAGCACAAGAGACTCCACACTGGAGAGAAACCTCACGTGTGTCTCGTGTGTGGGAAGGCCTTCAGTCAGAGTTCTGAATTGACTCGGCACAAAAGGACCCACACAGGAGAGAAACCCTATAAATGTCAGTGGTGTGGCAATGCCTTCAGTCAATATGCCAACCTGAGAAGGCATGAGAGAATACACACGGGTGAGCAACCCTATGAGTGTCAGTTCTGTGGAAAGTGCTTTAATCACAGCTCTTCCCTTAGACGACACGAGGGAAGCCAGCACCAGAGAGAAAGGCAGGAAGGCCCTCAGTAGACTTTCTCACCTGAGGTGACACAATGAGGAATGTAAGAGGAACAGCAGCCATAGCATTAGCATTTAAACTCACCAAGTTCACACTCACTAAAGTAACTGTCTGTAATCAATATGGAGGCTCCTTCAGGCATCTCACTCTCTGGTCCAGACAAGAATCACCTGTGGACAGGATCCACATGTGCGCTATCTCTGTGGCAAAGCCTTTAGTCACTGGCCTGACCTCAGGTAACTTAGCAGAACTCCCTCTAAATACCATATGGGTGTTTTCAGCAACAGTTCCCAACTCTGAAGCCCCTGAGTACCTAGAGGTCTTGAGCAGAGGATAAGCAACCCCTAGTTCTTTCATAATTATTCAACATGAGCCAACTCCATGAAGGAAATCAGTAGGATTGTAATCGCTGTTAACATTCAGCAGAGCCCCAGGCTTGATGTGCTCAAGAAACTGAATGAAAAAAATAAACACTAAAACAAGAACAAAGATGAAGACTCTTGAGAAATACTAAAGTATGTTGAGCAATACCAGGGCATACTTCTAAATAATTTATCCTAGCAAAGTGATTTCATGGAAGGTTCTGAGAAATTCTTTCTCCGTAGATCAACCACTCTGCTCCACACATGCTCAGTCTATATGACACACCCTTGGTGTTCTGAAGGAAGGGAAGTCTTTGAGGACTTCTCAGTCAACGCAAGATTATCACACTAAGGATGCAGCAATCCTAAAGCCACAGTGAAGCTACAGATAGATTTCATATCAGCAAAAATGACCCTGTGTAGGAGGGGGAGCCTGCAAAAG
The DNA here is from genome assembly GCA_935064755.1 of Tragelaphus eurycerus. Lineage (NCBI taxonomy): Eukaryota > Metazoa > Chordata > Mammalia > Artiodactyla > Bovidae > Tragelaphus > Tragelaphus eurycerus. Next base: position 950,232 of record CAKXYN010000220.1, on the reverse strand, counting down.
AAACCTGTAACACACAATCAGGCCTTCCAGGTGGCTGAGTGGTGAAGAATCTGCCTGCAGTGCAAGAGATGGATTCAATCCCTGGTCTGGAAAGTTCCCCTGGAGAAGGAAATGGCAACCCACTCCAGTATTCTTGCCTAGAGAACCCCATGGACAAAAAAACTTGGGCATCTATGATCCTTGAGTTCACAACTTAGCGACTAGACCGCAACAACCATAACAACAAACACACAATCAGGCAGATTATGATTCAGGGAAATACCTTTCCATGAAAATGTGGCATAAAATGGAGAATGAAGAGACCTAGCAACGTGGAATGCAGAGTTTTGTAAGAAATTAAAATGTGTGTCTAGAATAATAGTTGTTAATATTCAAACAATAAAGTCCGTGGCTACAGGAGCTCAGTGTTGCTGTCTGGTTTCTTTGGGCCCCTGTAAACACAGGGACGCAGGTCTGCACTCTGGAAAAGTGGGCGAGTCACACCCCCGCTCACTGAGTCTCCCCTTTCTCCACTGCTCTTTCCTCACAACTCACTTCCACTCATTCCAACGGGCCCCCACTCCATCCACCCCTTCAGGCCCTGGGGGTGACACAGCTCTGATCTTCAGCTCCACTGGCCAGGTTTCCAAAATGTTGTGATCCTGCTCAGGCAAGGTCCTGGGGGAGTCTTAGAGACATCTGGTCCTACATTATTTGAGCCGCTCAACCTATGTCTGCAGGAAGGTGGCGCTAGTGGTAAAGAGCCTGACTGCCAATGCAGGAGACATAAGAGACTCAGGCTCTATTCCTGGGTTGGGAAGATCCCCTGGAGGAGGGCATGGCAGCCCATTTCAGTATTCTTGTCTGGAAAATCCCACAAACAAAGGAACCTAGCAGGCTACAGTCCATGGGGTCATAAAGAGTTGGAGACAACTTAAGCGACTTAAAACACTGGCACGCACAACCTGTCTGCAGATGGAAATCACCTGAGACTCAAGAGACAGACAGCTCTGCCCTTTTGTCCCCAAACCTCTGAAATGAGCCAAGAGTCCCTTCCATGATTGTACTCTCTCTCTTACTCAGCTGATTCCCGAGTTTTCGACCCAGCTGTCTCACTAAACAGGAACCCAGCCTTGTTACCACCACATAAGCTCATGAAATAAATCTGCAAGAATATAAAATGCCTAAAACTATCAATCATCACACAAGCATGTTTTAAAAATAATTAGCACGATGTCTTTTTCCAAATAAAATGTTGTCACAGGGCCAATCTCCCCTCTTGTCTGCAGGACTTGGAAAGTTATCCTTTGACACACATCCATATTGAACCCATATCTCCAGAGAGAGTCTTCCCGGGTATCCACTCAGATGAGGTGTGTTCCTGCCAAAGCAGCACAATTCCCCAACCAAGGCCTGAGTCTACTCACAGAAACACTCACAAGGATGGTACTGATCCATAATGACTTTTTTTTTAATTAAAAATTTTTTATTTAATTTGGGCTCTGCTGGGTCTTCATCACTGGGAGGGCTTTTTCTCCACTTGTGGCAAACAGGAACTCCTCTCTAATTGCAGTGTGTGGGCTTCTCATGGCAGTGGCTGCTCTTGCTGCAGAGCTCGGGCTCTAGGGCTCCTGGACTCAGTAGTTGGGGCTCCTGGGGCAACAGTGGGCACAGGCTCAACAGTGGGCACAGGCCCAACAGTGGGCACAGGGGCTTAGTTGCTCATGAGATCTTCCCAGAGCGGGGATCAAATCTGTGTCTCCCACCTTGGTGGGAGGGTTCCTATCCACTGTCCTACCAGAGAAACTCCATCACTGGTTTTCAAAATTTCCACAAGGAATTCTGGGGGCGGTCAAGATGGGAAAACAAGTCCTGGGTGAAGGTGATGAGCAACCAATTCTATTGTCTGTCTATTGTGACATTGTGACATGTATCATTTCGTGGGTACAAATGGCTCAGTGAGGTCATGTGACCTTGGAGCAGTATGAAGGTCAGTTTGCAAAGACAACTTTACACATGAACACTTCCTCAGCCTCCTTGAAAGCTTCATCTCATCCAGTGGAGTTTGTCCAGCACCCATTTTTCTGTGATTCTAGTTACAGATAGGAGGAGTGCAGCTGGATTTCAGATTTGAGATAAATCTGGTGTTAGCTAAACCCCCAGAGAAACAGGACAACAGTCAAAATATGTAGTGTTGTGGCTTTAGACAATGGAGTAAAGATTCTTTATTTTTTTTTAATTTCATCTCTATCTTACACTGAGCTATCATTCAGTTATAAAGATGAGTTTTAGGTTTACAAGTGGATTTCAGCTCCTGCATACTGTACATCTGCTCAGCACCAACACGTCATCTTCCCTCCTTTACTCTCCATGACTGTGTTACCCTTGAGCCCTCCCGCCTGCCAACTCCTGCTGCATCCACCACTCAGTTCCGGGTATCCGTGTTTGTGTCATTTGTTTTGTTCCTTAATTTTTTTTTCACTTGTTTTCTCTTTGTTTCTTGGTTTCTTCCTACTTCACACATGAGTGGAGTCAATAGGTGTTTCTCTTAATTGTCTTCAGACATGGAAGGAACAAAGCTGATATATGACTTGGATTAGTCAGGAAAGTCTTAACAAGGTCACATACCTTGGAGAAGTAACAAGTCAGCTAAGAAAGGGAAATTCCACCACAGACCCTCAGCCACCTCCGAGGCTGCATCTCCTTCAGTGGACGGCGTCCAGCTCCCACCACTCTGAGCATCTACTGACAGATGGGAAGTACCCAGCTGGATTTCAGGTTGTTTGGTTTTATTTGGTGTTCAGTGTATCCCCCAGAGAAACACGACGTAGATAAAATATGTACACATGTGGCTTTATGCACTGAGGCATGGATAATTTTTCATGTAATTATTTTTCTGCCCATGGAACTTTCCAGGCAAGAGTACTGGAGTGGGTCGTCATTTCCTTTTCCAGGGGATCTTCCCGACCCAGGGATTGAACCCGGGTCTCCCGAATTGCAGACAGACGCTTTACTGTCTAAGCCATCACGGAAGCCCTTAATTATTTTTCTAGATTATCGTTCATTTGGTTAAAATATTATATGTTTATTTATATAAAATATATTTCAATATCAGTATGCCATAAAACTGACCTGCGCCAAAAACTTGGATGTTTTTAACTTTTACCATCCTGTGGACCTACTTCATTCATCAGCTAGCCCCCTGCTGGTACCCTCCGACATCCACAGCTCTGTTCTGTGAATATGTGTTTATTTGTATGTCATCTGCTATCTTAATATTTTTTTAACTTATTTGTTCTTTTTCCATGTATTTAGTGTTCCATATATGAATGAATTCATCAGCTATTTCTGTTCTCTAAAGGTGTCTACAAGACATTATTAGATCAAAGGTGATATATAACCTTGATTGGATTAGGAAAAACCTCATCAAGGTCAGGCAACCTTAGGGATCAATCAAAGGTAGCAGGAAGGGGAAGTTACCCCACTGGCCCTCCTCAGTCATCTTCAAAGGTGCAGAGTGCCCAGCACCCAGCATTCCGGGCATCTACTGACAGGTAAGAGGTATGTGACTAAGATTCATGTTGATTTAAATTTGGTGTTCAGTTTGTCCATCAGAGAAATGAGACAGTAGACAAAATAGGTACCAATGTAGTCTAGGCCATGGGCATGACTATTTTAATTTTTTAATTTAATTATTTTTGTAGGCTATCATTCAGTAAAAATGTTAGATAAGTTTTACATGTACAAAAATATATTTTAATTCCAGTGAATCATAAAATTGGTGAGCACCAACAACTTGGGTGTTGTTGTTACATCCTGTGGACCCATTTCACTCATCAGCCATCCCCTTGCCACTATCCTCTGACATGCCCTGCTCGGTTCTGTGAGAATGCTCGCTTTTGTGTCATTTGCTTTCCTTTCTTTTTATTTTGACTTATTTGCTTTTGAAATTTGTGTTTGGTGTTCCACATCTAAGTGAATTCACAAGGTATTTCTCTTCTAAATGGGTCTTCAAGACACTGAGATACAGGGTGAGTTTTGCTGTTCAGTTGCTCAATTGTGTCTGACTCCCTGTGACCCCCTGGATTGTAGCCTACATAATGTTGACTGGTTAAGAAAATCTCATCAAAAAAAAAAAAAAAAAAAGGGAAAGAAAACCTCATCAAGGTCATGTGACCTTAGGGCAGTCTCAAGTTAGCAGGAAAGGGAAATTTCCCCTCTGACCCTCCTCAGCCACACTGGAAGCTGCATCTCCTCAGCTGGAGTGTCCAGCACTCATGATTCTGAGCATCTGCTGACGGACTAGAGGGTCACAGCTGCATTTCAGGTTGTATGATTTATATTTGGTGTTTGGCTAGTCCCTCAGGGAAATGGGACAAGAGTAAAATCATGTAGTGATGTGGCTTTAGGCAGCTGGGGATCAATTTTGTAATTTCTTTTGAATTGTATTTTAATTGTTTTAAGCTTTGGTATTATCCCATTGTAATTTGAGTGAAGTTTTAGGTGCATCGCCATACACTTCAGCTTCTGTGAACCACACACCTTCTCAGCACCAAAAACTGCAGTTTTCCTCTGTTACTTTTTGCTGCCCCATTTTCTTTGAGGCTCCTCTTCTGATTTCCTTTACTCAGGTCTGTGTATCTTTGTATTTGCTATCATGTCCACGTTGTCTTCTTTAAAATGCTTTTCCTCGTTTTCTTTTTGTTTGTCTTTTGTGTTCCATACATGAGTGAAATTGTGAATTATTTCTTTCTCTTCACATGTCTTCAGATGTGGTTAGACTAAAGGGAATAGATGATGTCACTTGGCTAAGAAAGTCTGGACAAGCTCATACGACCTTGGAGCAGCCTCAGGTCAGCTGGGACAGGGACATTCTTTCTTGACTGGTCCTCAGCCACCATCAAAGCTGCATCTCCCTCAGTCAGGGCATTCCTCCCTCACCTCTCTGATCATCTCCTACAGAGAGGAGGAGCTCAGCTGGATTTTAGGATTGTTTGCTTTTTAAATCTGGTGTTCAAAATATCACTCAGAAAAAAAGTCCATAGTAAACTTATGTAGTGATTTGGCCTGGCAATAGGGTAGGTGTCTTTAAATTTATATTTTTATTTTTTAAATTGAGTATGGTGATGTTAATATTAGATGTTTCATTTGTACTTTTTTTTTGCAATTACAAAGCTAATTTTAAAACTTTGGGGTGAACCCCACAGGAATAGAAAAGACTGGGATAGGATAATCCCCTCACCCTCTGGGAGTGGCCAAAAGGAAGAGAGGCTACCTGAGAGAAAGGAAGCACAAAAGGGACCTGCTGCAGACTCAGGGCAAAGGGAACGCCCTTCGGTCCTGGGCCTGGGAGCCCTGCGGCAGGAAACCCCAGCGTGGGGGCACTGGCTTCAGGCACACAGGCCAAGGGCAAGAGGGTTGCACAGGAAACCACAAAGCTACTTGGCTTCCCCCTTCCCTTTTGCCTTTTTCAGCTTCTGCTGCGTGATCTGCGTGTCCCTCTGCTTGGGGGACAATCACCCCAGCAGCTCAGTGCTTTCCCTTAACCGAACTGCTCTGCCTTTTCTTATTCTTCTGGCGGGCAAGCTCCTGCTGGCTACCTCGCGTCATGCTGACTGCAGCGACTCCGCCCTTTGGTACATTATCACATTTCAGCTTTTTGAATCTCATTCATGCTCACCACCCAGATTTTCCTCTCTCACTGCCACTACACATTTGACCACCGTGACTATCCTGCCTTCTCCCCTGAAGCTTCCTCCCTCAGTTCAGTTCAGTCGCTGTCATGTCGGACTCTTTGTGACCACATGGACTGAAGCACACCAGGCTTCCCTGTCCATCACCAACTCCGGGAGCTTACTCAAACTCATGTCCATTGAGTTGGTGATGCCATCCAAACATCTCATCCTCTGTCATCCCCTTCTCCTCCCGGCTTCAATCTTTCCCAGCATCCGGGTCTTTTCAAGTGAGTCAGCTCTTCACATCAGTGCCCAAAGTATTGGAGTTTCAGCTTCAATATCAGTCCTTCAATTGAATATTCAGGACTGACTTCCTTTAGGATGGACTGGTTGGATCTCCTTGCAGTCCAAGGGACTCTCAAGAGTCTTCTCCAACACCACAGTTCAAAAGCATCAATCCTTCGGCATTTGCCTTTGTTTACAGTCCAACTCTCACATTCATACAAGACTAATGGAAAAACCATAGCCTTGACTAGATGGACCTTTGTCAGCAAAGGAATGTCTCTGCTTTTTAATATGCTGTCTAAATTGGTAATAGCTTTTCTTCCAAGGAACAAGTGTCTTTTCATTTCATGGCTGCAGTCACCATCTGCAGTGATTTTGGAGCCCCCAAAAAATAAAGTCTGTCACTGTTTCCCTATCCATTTACCATGATCTTAGTTTTCTGAAGGTTGAGTTTTAAGCCAACTTTTTCACTCTCTTCTTCCACTTTCATCAAGACGCTCTTTAGTTCTTCTTCACTTTCTATGAAGAGAAAGATCTGGCAGGAGAAATCAAACTGTCAGAAACCTGGTTGCAATATCATGATCCCCATTTAGGGTCGATAGGGCAGGAATGTCTCTGTCTCTGCATCAACTTGACAGTTTTTTATTTCTTTTCACAGAGGAAATCCAAAAATTAAGATTGAGGAGAATCTCCAGTAGGTGTGGAAGATGGCTGGTCATTATGGATGGCTGAGAGCCTGCCAACTCTTTCAAGACCAGAAAGTGAGGAAGCAAATCCTGGGCCCTGGGAGGCAGATGGCTCCCCCACCACAGGAGAAAGACTCCAAGGTGAGTGGAGGCTTGGACCCATAGGGAATCTGTGGGTGGCCTGGACTGCGGATTCAGGGTTTAAACCTACAATATTCTGGGTCCATAACTCACTAGTGCATTTGCATCCAAAGATAGCTGCCTTGACCTCCCTCCCCAGCAGATTGGGCCACTCAGAGCCTGGGGTTATGTCTGCCCTGGCTTCATCCAGATCTTTCAATGGGGCTCTTATGGTCCATCTTAGAGTGCCAGCCCCTCCAACTCTGATGTTCATAAGGAGGCCTTTGGGAACCACAATATTGTAACTATCCCGGCACCTGAGGGACCGCGTCCTTTCTCCAGAACCAGCAGGCAAGGCTCTCCATCCATCCTTGCATTCCCTTTGACCTCATGCCTGTGGCTTCTGCTGACTCACTGACCGGGTTCTCCTCCACCCACAGGTGAAGTGTAAGGACTGTGGAGCCTTTGGGCACACAGCAAGGAGCCTCAGGTGCCCCATGAAGCTCTGGCAAGGGGCACTGGTTCCCCTGCCCTTGGGGTCCAGATTCAGTAAGGAGAACCTGGCATGGAAGCTGCAAGACCCACAGACCCCTGGGACCCCTAACATGGCTGAGAGAGAGGAGGAGGAAAGGCAGAGGTGAGTGGCGGGGAGGTGGGACCCAGAGTCTGGGCTGCAATCTGGAGATGGTTCCTCTCCTTGTCAACACTGAGCCATCTCTAGAAAGGACAGGGAAACTGGGGAGACAGAGACAAGAGCCACATGCTCAGGGGCCACACTCGGGGGCTCACGCTAGGCCCTGAAGTCACTGAGGAGAGTGGGGAACACTCACAACTTTGCAGCTGACCGTCCCCGAAGCCATAGAGATGAAAAGACAGGACTTCCTGGGAGACCCTGGAGGGGTCTCTGGAGTTGGGGAAGGACATGGGGAGTCTGCCCAAAGGCAGAGGGGTTTAGGTCCAGTGTCACTCCCAAACTAGGAAAGGGGCTGGGCCACAGCACCATTGGTCCCAACTGTGAAAAGGACACTGGGTTTCTGACTCTTGACACGTCTGTGTTGCAGGAAAGAGGCGCAGCAGAGGAAGCTCCTGCAGCGATTTCCCAGGAGGCCCCGTGGTTGGCAGCCGCAGAGCTGGAAGGAGGAGCCGGAGCCTGGCCTCTGCCTGAGGGTCAGTCTCTGCTGGGCCCCCTCTTTAATCCACTGGCCTCAGTCCTGTCTGTGGGAGGAAACCGGTCATGTTCTTCCCTGACCAAAGTCATCATTTATTTTTCAGATGCCATTTTTCTTGCTGTCTTTGATTTTGCATTCTTAATCGCATGTCTGGCAAGAAAAAGCTGGCAGGGACATGGAAGTGTTTTTATCAATAGCTTCCATAGTCGAATCCTTTAAGTTAGAACAGGAATCTGTAAACTGTGATTCATCCTCCATGACCATGAAAACTCATTTTGCCTACAAAACACCAAGCTGTGTACAGTCCTAAGAAGAGTGTGTACCAAAAGCTTGTTTCCCCTTACTTAACAAGATATATTTTTATAACATTTCCACTTACCTATTTGATCCAGAAATGTTATCAAGGTCATACTGTAATTTTCTTTTTTTATGAGCAAACCTGATGTTGAATATCTTACCATATAAAATTAATTCCTGTGAGGTGTTTTACTGGATGGAGAGGAGATTCTCACACTGACCTCTCTGTGTGGTCTTCTCTTACAGCACCCAAACATGCCCGTGCTTATCCACACATCCAAGAGGAAATCCTTCCAGGATACAGATCACCCAAGAGGGTCACCAACGAGGAGAGATGATGTGAAATCCAGCCTCCCCGCACTGCCTCTCATAGGCAGGAATTTGGCCCCCGCCTCCAAAGGCTGCATCGAGGCTCCAGGCAAGAGATGTGCGCAGACCCCCAGCCTGACATGTGTGAACCCCCTAAAGAAACCTAGAATCAGCCCCGTCCAGACCCCGCAGCAGAGCACTCCGACAGCAGGTCTGGGGGCCTTCCTGAATCTCCCTCCTCCACCCAGCACAGCTGGACGTGGACCGAGAGTGGCCACCCGTGTATCCAGGGAGACACCTGCTCAGGGGCAACGCTTTGACCTCCAGCCTCCAGCAGACAGATCTCCCTCCAATAGCGTGGACGCCGTTTCCGCAGCCCACCCTAAGCCAATCATCTGCATCCCGGCCCAGCCTCTCAGGATGCTCTTCCTGAGAGACGGCGAAGGCTGCTGGAGCTGCCGCTACACAGCGCCCCCGTCTCCGCGGCCTGCGGAGCGGCCAGCCCCTCCTGCTCACAGCCCGTCCCTCAACCAGGAGCCTGACGGACACCCTGTCCCTGGGTCTCGGAGCGTCCTCTACGATGACCTCCAGGTGTATTCTTCCTCCGAAGAGAGTGACTGGGACGAAGACACCAATGGCAACTGAGATTTGTCCTCCAGCGCCGGGTGCCCTGAAATGACTATGACTCTGGCGGGTGGGCTGGGTGTTAAAGGCAGCGGCTGTTCCCGGTGAAGCAGGACGCCCCACCCTGGTGGGCGAGACAGCAGTGGGACCGGGCCACCCTGGGGACACACAGCTGCACACACTGCCCTGTCTCCTCATGGAATCCGAGTCTGTCCCATGGCACTCATGCAACCGAATGGCAAGCTGTCAACCTCAATCTATTAGAAGTAATTGAGGCAAATTCTAGGAGTGACTTTTAACCATTGTGTAGATAGAAAGTGATGGGAGTATCTGTAGCTGATGATGGTAGTGGCTGTGTTGGGTGGTAGTATCTGTATCTGAACATTTGGAACCTGCCTAAAGGGCCTCACTCTGCTCTGCAGAAGGTCAGCAGTGCCTTGTCCTGAGATGAGACTCATGGACTCTGTGGAGTCTTTCACTGTAAATCATGGTGGGGGACCTTCCTATGGCTGTGCTTATGTTTTATTAGTGGTAGTTGCTCAGTCATATCTGACTCTTTACAACCCCATGGACTGTAGCCCGCCTGGCTCCACTGTCCATGGGGATTCTCCAGGGAAGAATACTGGAGTGGGTTGCCACGCCCTCCTCCAGGGGATCTTCCTGACCGAGGTATCGAACCTGAGTCTCCTGTAGCAGGAAGATTCTTTACCCTCTGCGCCACCAGGGGGGTTACTATAAAGCTTTATTTAATTTTTTTCTATATTTATAGAATAAACAAGAAAAACTATACAATCATATCAAGAGATGTAGAAAGAGCATTTTGTGGCAGGCAGGCCCTGAACCCAGCCCTAGCAGGGCCTTCCTGTGCCCTAAATCAAATTTGCAAGTTCCTGCCTTCCTTTTTAATGATAATTTTTCCAGGATTGATATAATGTCTCTCAAAAATTTTATAAAATTTTCCATAGAATAAAAAATTTTCTTTCAATTTTAATAAAGTTCTACCATATAAGACATGTTTTATGTGGTTTTTCTCTCTAAGCCTTGAAGAGGATCTGAATATTATTTTTACTCAAGATAGATTTTGTAATTGAGGGAAAGAGGAGCTTCGGAAGACCTTATAAAAACACAGAATCAGGCCCTCCCAGACCCCCACATATGCACATTAACAATGCATCATGTGAGTCCCGTGCGTAGAGAATATAATAAGCATTTCTACTGGTTTATTCTCACTCTGGCCACACTGGACTCAGTTGGTGAGTTGCAATGTGTACATACACCCGAATCCTCCTTATAGGTAGAGCTCATTGTCTGTTCTGAGGCCTGGGCACCGGGCTTGCTGCTGGTCCGAGATCATCAAACAAGCGGCAGGGTTTGAGAAGCACTGGAGGCGGTGGGCAGAGATCACCCACCTCACCGGCTGCCTCTCTTCTCCAGCAGGAAACGACCCGAGTAGAGAGGCCACGTGGAGAGGACTTCCTTGGAAGAGCAAACTGTGCTCCTTCCTTCCTACAGAGCAATGGCTGGGGGAATGTCCTCGTTCTGCAGAGCCCTGCACCTCAAGGGCAGGGGGCTGCCGGCTGAAGGCACACGGGGATGACACTATCAGGGAGGCCGCTGGCACACTGGGGCCGTGCCCAGACCCCCCAAACTTCTGAGACGGCCTTTCTCTGTGACCTGGGTCACAGCCTATTCCTTTTACTCCCTTGTCTCAGGACCTAAATCCTCCTCATTACATTCTCACAAAGCAAAACATCGTCTGATCTTCAACTTTGTCATTTCAAAGGCCCTGAATGGGCCTGAGAAATGCTCTATTTTATGGGATCCTCTGAGCATCACAGGAGTAGAGAGGAGTCTGTCACAGAAGCCAGGTGAGATTGGAATTACTAGGGATGGGCTGATATTCTTGGGTCTGAGCCTCCGGGTGGCAGGGCTTCAGGACACAGGACGATTTTAGTGAGATGGCACAGATCTGGGCTCCATCAGAACACTGCTGTCAGCTGTGAGAAGATGGTGGTCCTCCATCTGCCCAGGTGATGGCACACAGCTCTTTAGCCACATTTGCCACAAAATATTTAGAATAAGCAAAGAAGGTTTCAACAATTTCCTACTTTCAAAACAAAAATAATCATTTAAATAGCCCAGGGAAGAAAGATAACAAAAAAAAAATGTGTAATGACAATATATTTTGAAAAATTGAAAAAGCATGAGATAACATCCATATTTTTAAAAACTTATTTGAATTTATACACCATTTCAAGCTGTGTGACATAGAACTCATGACAAATGAAGAATGAGAAAGAATGTACATAGGCTGACATTATACAGACATTAGATGCATACAGCATCCTGAAGTTCTTTTCAAGGAATTCCTAAGCCCTTCATCCTCACTGACCACATTCTGGTCTAATGAAATCCCCGAGAAGAGCTCTATGTTAAGTCTCTGCCTCCTGAGGGAATGGACAAAAGACATGGAAAATGTGTTCTGAAGTCTTTAATGTGAAACAGCACATTCCCTCCTACTCTAGTCTGGAATTTCCCATTAGTTTCCATCAAGGTTTCCTGGAGCCAGAATTTCTCAGATCAAGGCACAGATGGGTTGGTTTGTCCCCGAGGCCTGTGTCCATGTACAGCTGACACGAATCAACTCACTGTGTCCTCACACAGCCGTTCCTCTTGCTCAGACCCCTGGTGTCTTCTCCTGCTTCTAAGGGCACAGATGAGATTGGATTAGGGCCCCACTAGAAGGCCATCACTTTAATCTAATCTTGGCTCTCACTGCAGGCTCACCAGGTAAAGTCACCTTCTGATGCACGGAGTGTTCCTGCTTCAACATTTGAAGTTGGAGGGCAATACAAAACTCATTATACATACTTGACAGAAAATATTAAACTACATAACATTTTCAGAAGAAGAATCATCTGTCAAAACCCTCAAGGAACAAAGGTGATTCCACTCCAGGGTACATATCTGAAGAAAAGGAAAGAACTGACACCAAAAGATATAATGCACTTTCCATATTCACAGGATTATTACTTATAAGAGTCAAGACATGGACGGAACCTTGGTGTCCATCCACAGATGAATGGATAAAGAAGATGTGGTATATATTAGAATGGAATGCTGCTGCTGCTGCTAAGTCGCTTCAGTCGTGTCCAACTCTGTGCAACCCCATGGACTGCAGCCTACCAGGCTTCTCCATCCGTGGAATTTTCCAGGCAAGAACACTGGAGTGGGTTGCCATTTCCTTCTCCAGTGCATGAAAGTGGAAAGTGAAAGTGAAGTCGCTCGGTTGTGTCCGACTCTTAGCGTCCCCATGGACTGCAGCCTACCAGGCTCCTCCATCTATGGGATTTTCCAGGCTAGAGTACTGGAGTGGGGTGCCATTGCCTTCTCCAATTAGAATGGAATACTACTTAGCAAAAACGAAAAGAATGAAATTTGCCATTAGAAACAATAGGGATGAGCCTAGGCATACAGTGCTTAGTGAAATAAGTCAGAGACAGACTAATACTGTATGCTATCATATATATGTTAATCTAAAAAAAAAAAAAGAACAGAACAGAAACAGATTCACAGGTATACAATACAAACTAGTGGTTACCATTGAGAGGGGAGGTGGGAGGGGCAAGTTAGGGGTTAAGGATTAAGAGATACAAACTGCCATAAGTAAAATAAATACAGTACAAGGATATATGGTACAACACAGGGAATACATACAATATTTTATAATAATCTCAAGAAGAGTATAATCTATAAAAAATATTGTACCATTAAGTTGTATGTCTGAAACAAATATAATATTGCTCATCAGATCAGATCAGATCAGTCGCTCAGTCGTGTCCGACTCTTCGCAACTCCATGAACCGCAGCACGCCAGGCCTCCCTGTCCATCACCAGCTCCCGGAGGTCACCCAGACTCACACCCATCAAGTCAGTGATGCCATCCAGCCATCTCATCCTCTGTCGTCCCCTTCTCCTCCTGCCCTCAATCCCTCCCAGCATCAGAGTCTTCTCCAATGAGTCAACTCTTCGCATGAGGTGGCCAAAATACTGGAGTTTCAGCTTTAGCATCATTCCTTCCAAAGAAATCCCTGGGCTGATCTCCTTCAGAATGGACCGGTTGGATCTCCTTGCAGTCCAAGGGACTCTCAAGAGTCTTCTCCAACACCACAGTTCAAAAGCATCAATTCTTTGGTGCTCAGCCTTCTTCACAGTCCAGCTCTCACATCCATACATGACCACAGGAAAGACCATAGCCTTGACTAGGCGAACCTTTGTTGGTAAAGTAATGTCTCTGCTTTTGAATATGCTATCTAGGTTGGTCATAACTTTCCTTTCAAGGAGTAAGCGTCTTTTAATTTCATGGCTGCAGTCACCATCTGCAGTGATTTTGGAGCCCAGAAAAACAAAGTCTGACACTGTTTCCACTGTTTCCCCATCTATTTCCCATGCAGTGATGGGACCAGATGCCATGATCTTCACTATACTTTAAAAATTAAATGAAAATAAAGTGTATACATTTTGAGTCAAAACATACATTCTAATGTGCCAGGAGAAAATAGGAAAGAACACAAGTATGGAAATAAATTCCCAAGCTTAGATGAAAGGCAGTTCCTTTTGTTACATTGGGGAGATGGCATAATTAATACATGACCCTACAGATCAGATCAGATCAGTCGCTCAGTCGTGTCCGACTCTTTGCGACCCCATGAATCGCAGCACGCCAGGCCTCCCTGTCCATCACCAGCTCCCGGAGGTCACTCAGACTCACATCCATCAAGTCAGTGATGCCATCCAGCCATCTCATCCTCTGTGTCCCTTCTCCTCCTGCCCCCAATCCCTCCCAGCATCAGAGTCTTCTCCAATGAGTCAACTCTTCGCATGAGGTGGCCAAAATACTGGAGTTTCAGCTTTAGCATCATTCCTTCCAAAGAAATCCCAGGGCTGATCTCCTTCACAATGGACTGGTTGGATCTCCTTGCAGTCCAAGGGACTCTCAAGAGTCTTCTCCAACACCACAGTTCAAAAGCATCAATTCTTCGGTGCTCAGCCTTCTTCACAGTCCAGCTCTCACATCCATACATGACCAAAGGAAAGACCATAGCCTTGACTAGGTGAACCTTTGTTGGCAAAGTAATGTCTCTGCTTTTGAATATGCTATCCAGGTTGGTCATAACTTTCCTTCCAAGGAGTAAGCGTCTTTTAATTTCATGGCTGCAGTCACCATCTGCAGTGATTTTGGAGCCCAGAAAAATAAAGTCTGACACTGTTTCCACTGTTTCCCCATCTATTTCCCATGAAGTGATGGGACCAGATGCCATGATCTTCATTTTCTGAATGTTGAGCTTTAAGCCAACCTTTTCACTCTCCACTTTCACTTTCATCAAGAGGCTTCTTAGTTCCTCTTCACTTTCTGCCATAAGGGTGTTGTCATCTGCATATCTGAGGTTATTGATATTTCTTCTGGCAATCTTGATTCCAATTTGTGTTTCTTCCAGTCCAGCGTTTCTCATGATGTACTCTGCATATAAGTTAAATAATCATGGTGACAATATACAGCCTTGACGTACTCCTTTTCCTATTTGGAACGAGTCTGTTGTTCATGTCCAATTCTAACTCTTGCTCAGTGACCTGCATACAAATTTCTCAAGAGGCAGATCAGGTGGTCTGGTATTCCCATCTCTTTCAGAATTTTCCACAGTTTATTGTGATCTACACAGTCAAAGGCTTTGGCATAGTCAATAAAGCAGAAATAGATGTTTTTCTGGAACTCTCTTGCTTTTTCCATGATCCAGCGGATGTTGGCAATTTGATCTCTGGTTCCTCTGCCTTTTCTAAAACCAGCTTGAACATCAGGAAGTTCACGGTTCACATATTGCTGAAGCCTGGCTTGGAGAATTTTGAGCATTACTTTACTAGCGTGTGAGATGAGTGCAATTGTTCGGTAGTTTGAGCATTCTTTAGCATTGCCTTTCTTTGGGATTGGGATGAAAACTGACCTTTTCCAATCCTGTGGCCACTGCTGAGTTTTCCAAATTTGCTGGCATATTGAGTGCAGCACTTTCACAGCATCATCTTTCAGGATTTGGAATAGCTCCACTGGAATTCCATCACCTCCACTAGCTTTGTTCATAGTGATGCTTTCTAAGGCCCATTTGACTTCACATTCCAGGATGTCTGGTTCTAGGTCAGTGATCACACCATCATGATTATCTGGGTCTTAAAGCTCTTTTTTGTACAGTTCTTCTGTGTATTATTGCCACCTCTTCTTAATATCTTCTGCTTCTGTTAGGTCCACACCATTTCTGTCCTTTATCGAGCCCGTCTTTGCATGAAATGTTCTTTTGGTATCTCTCATTTTCTTGAAAAGATCCCTAGTCTTTCCCATTCTGTTGTTTTCCTCTATTTCTTTGCATTGATCGCTGAAGAAGGCTTTCTTATCTCTTCTTGCTATTCTTTGGAACTCTGCATTCAGATGTTTATATCTTTCCTTTTCTCCTTTGCTTTTCACTTCTCTTCTTTTCACAGCTATTTGTAAGGCCTCCCCAGACAGCCATTTTGCTTTTTTGCATTTCCTTTCCATGGGGATGGTCTTGATCCCTGTCTCCTGTACAATGTCACGAACCTCAGTCCATAGTTCATCAGGCACTCTATCTATCAGATCTAGGCCCTTAAATCTATTTCTCACTTCCACTGTATAATCATAAGGGATTTGATTTAGGTCATAACTGAATGGTTTAGTGGTTTTCCCTGCTTTCTTCAATTTAAGTCTGAATTTGGCAATAAGGAGTTCATGGTCTGAGCCACAGTCAGCTCCTGTTCTTGTTTTTGATGACTATACACAGCTTCTCCATCTTTGGCTGCAAAGAATATAATCGATCTGGTTTCGGTGTTGACCATCTGGTGATGTCCATGTATAGAGTCTTCTCTTGTGTTGTTGGAAGAGGGTATTTGCTATGACCACTGCATTTTCTTGGCAAAACTCTATTAGTCTTTGCCCTGCTTCATTCCGTATTCCAAGGCCAAATTTGCCTGTTACTCCAGGTGTTTCTTGACTTCCTACTTTTGCATTCCAGTCCCCTATCATGAAAAGGACATCTTTTTTGGGTGTTAGTTCTAAAAGGTCTTGTAGGTCTTCATAGAACTTTTCAACTTCAGCTTCTTCAGCATTACTGGTGGGGGCATAGACTTGGATTACTGTGACATTGAATGGTTTGCCTTGAAACGAACAGAGATCATTCTGTCGTTTTTGAGATTGCATCCAAGTACTTCATTTTGGACTCTTTTGTTGACCATGATGGCCACTCCATTTCTTCTGAGGGATTCCTGCCCGCAGTAGTAGATATCCGGGAAGAGATGCCCCACGCCCAAGGTAAGAGAAACCCAAGTAAGATGGTAGGTGTTGCAAGAGGGCATCAGAGGGCAAACACACTGAAACCATACTCACAGAAAACTAGTCAATCTAATCACACTAGGACCACAGCCTTGTCTAACTCAATGAAACTAAGCCATGCCCTTGGGGCAACCCAGCATGGGCGGGTCATGGTGGAGAGATCTGACAGAATGTTGTCCACTGGAGAAGAGAATGGCAAACCACTTCAGTATTCTTGCCTTGAGAACCCCATGAACAGTATGAAAAGGCAAAATGATAGGCTACTGAAAGAGAAACTCCCCAGGTCAGTAGGGGCCCAATATGCTACAGGAGGTCATTGGAGAAATAGCTCCAGAAAGAATGAAGGGATGGAGCCAAAGCAAAAAGAATACCCAGCTGTGGATGTGTCTGGTGATAGAAGCAAAGTCCGATGCTGTAAAGAGCAATATTGCATAGGAATCTGGAATGTCAGGTCCATGAGTCAAGGCAAATTGGAAGTGGTCAAACAAGAGATGGCAAGAGTGAATGTCAACATTCTAGGAATCAGTGAACTAAATGACCCTACAAGAGTTCTTTAAATCTTGTGGTAGAAAGAGTCCACACTCAAAATTATCTATTTCATTTTGGAAACAGTCTGTACATAATCTGAGGAATGTAAAGGAAAAGGATGAGTCCATGGAGACTGAATGGTAATGGCATAAGTTTAAAATATTCTTTTTAAAAAATTGAAGTACAGTGGATTTACCTTAATATACTAGTTTCAGGTGAAATATTCTTTAATGAATGTGGGAGATGGAATTGAAATGCACAAGATAATAGGATCACCAGGCGTTGTATGAGGTATAAGCAAAATGTCCTCGGATACAGTGAAATACTGTGTCCCTTGATTAAACTTTTTCCACTTGGGAACCAGGAATTTTAAGCTTAAAGAGCCATCTCCACATCCATAAGATTTCCACTCAAATGTTTACATCAGCTGTGCATACAGTGGAAGTAAAATTACTTATAATAGTTTATCGTGTAGGAACACTTGTATGGATTTTCCTACTAACCAAGAAGCAAAGTATAAAGTTGTCTTCCCATTTTCTTTACACAGTTAATAGATTTTTAACATGTTCTTGAAGGTACTGTGTTGTCAGTACTTTAAAACTCATGCTCTGCAGCCCAGCAATAGATTTTATGCTGTCACCTTATTATTTGTATTTCAAATGTTCATAGTTCTTCATCTTGCATTTCATTTTTAATTCCAAATTTCTCCCAGGGAACCCCAGCTTCATTTCCACAGAATCCCAGGGTGTCTGATGCCCTGTTATTTGAAGACAGTACAGAGAACGCACTCAAAAGTATTTATGAATGAAGAAGAGAATGATGGGTCTTCTTCTTCATTGTCCCTGGATAATGTCATTACATCTTTGCTCTCCATCACTGGGTGTGGGTTACAATTTCGATTAATCTGGAAAATCCAGACTTTCAAACTGGACAGGGTGTGGCTCACAGACTAAAACCCTATTAAGCTCAGGATCTTGATAGGATGGATCAGGTTGGGTTATAAGCTACTATTCAGGTTTAAAAGGAAGTCAAACAGACAGAGGGAGGCATTTGTTTAGAGAAGAAGCTGGACCATTTAGGAGGTTGGAGGAAGAGGAATCAGTTGCTTGCTATGGAATCCTCAGAATCCATTTGGCTTGACCCGCTCCTCCAAGTTAGGATTTTGGTGAATGCTCCAAACTGTGAGAAAGGACTGTGCTTCCTTCCTTTAATGTTATGTCTTATCTGTCTCTAGACACGTCATGGTCTCTGAATCATACTGTGTCAACATTTTCTCTGCCACTCTCATTCCAACCTTTGACTGTTCACATCCCTTTTTTCAGCTCCAACATTTCTGTCTTGAATATATTTATCCACCTAACCTAAGGTCCTAATCTTGTGCTTTCAAATACAGTACCATGTGGCTTAAACATTTAAGTTAATCCAATTAAATAGCTAAATTCCAGTCATTGGTACTGCCAGCCAGACTTCATCCCACGTGTGTGACACTTTCTGTATCACACGATGCAGATACAGAGTATGTCCTTCATCTTGAAAAGTTTTCTTGGTCATTGATCTACATCTGATGTTTTTAAATATTTGTTTCTAAATATTTAGATAATTATCTTCTAAGTATTTCATTTTGTGCTTCTCTGAATTAATTTCCTTTAATGGATTTCATCAGGTGATTTTCCTCACTTTATTTCTTATGTGTCTTGAGATCTATTTTTATGTTGAAATAATTATCTCAAGATAGAATAAATCACTTGAAATAATTATTTTAATTCTTCCAAAAAAATTAATATATATTAACCTCCTTTGATTCTTATGACATCTAAGCTGAACAAGCCAAAGTTGCCTAGGTTCCATCTTCTTTCTATTGTAGGCAGCCTGTTACATATGCCTGGGGTTTCCCTGGATATCAGAGTAATTTACCTATTCCTATTATCAGTAGATGGAGAAGGCAATGGCACCCCATTCCAGTACTCTTGCCTGGAAAATCCCACGGATGGAGGAGCCTGGTAGGCTGCAGTCCATGGGGTCGCTAAGAGTCAGACATGACTAAGCGACTTCACTTTCTATTTTCACTTTCATGCACTGGAGAAGGAAATGGCAACCCACTCCAGTGTTCTTGCCTGGAGAATCCCAGGGATGCGGGAGCCTGGTGGGCTGCCATCTATGGGGTCGCACAGAGTTGGACACTTAAGTGACTTAGCATAGCATATTATCAGTAGAAGAAATATTCTAAGAGTAAAAAAGAACACTTCACTTCACTTTGGAAATTGTCTGAAGTTGAATGAAACCAAAGGCAATCCACGGTCAAGTCTTGATTGGTTTTCCTGAACAGTCCCTCCCAGCTTGGGTTTCCCCAGGTGCTCTGCAAGCTCTAATCACTAATCCAGTCACTTTTTCTTGAGTGGATTTTGGGATTTGTGTTTTGTCCTGGACACTAGATTCCTCTCCACAGTGAGCAGAGGCATGGATCCAGGAATTCATTTCTGATAGGAAATGATCCCTGGGCTTTCATTTTTGTTTCAAAAGGAGGATCGGAGAGCAGAAGATTGAGAGCAAATATCTCCAGGGAGATTTCTGTTTCAAGACAGAGCGGATGTGGTGAGGGGATTGACTTCAGATATATGGAGAGGTTCCCGCCAAACTAAGCGATAAATACAAAGAGAAAACAGGAGTTTCTTCTGATTATTGTTGTTAGAAGTCATATTATAGAACCTATTGATCTTTGTTAGGCTAAAGGTATTTGATCACAAGACACAGACTGAGCAAAATTGAATGAGAGCTGCTCCTTCCTCTAGTGTAACCCTGTCATATATCAAAGATTTTGGAACCTCTGGGTGTCCATTGTAAATTGGTAAGTAAAGCAATTTCCTTCTAAACCTCCATATTTCTGACCATCCTTGACCAGGAGGATTGAGACAGTCTATGACAGTAACACTGTGACTCCTGGACTCCTGCTACTTTCTGGTGCAGGGGATGTTAAGGACAGGGCTGGCAGGGTGGGTGCTTATGGTTCCTCCAAATGGAATAAGTCCTCCATTTAACTCCATCCTAAAAGAGGTCCTAGGTTAATTGATATCCACATCCATGGGGGACAGAACTAACCTCAGGGCTGAGGGAGAGCTGGAAGGCAGTGTGTTTCCAGAGGACTGCCAGGGCTGTCGGAGAAGCACTGTGGGCGCATAAGGCAGGAGATGATCTGGGGGCTTCCAGAGTGTTCACCTATAGCAGTGAACCACCATCCACTCTGGCGAGAGTCAGGGTCCCCGATGGTGGGAATCAGGGAGGACACTGAGCGATTCTGGGTGCCATGGGCTGATGAACACAATGTCAATGCTTAGCACGTTATTTGCAGATTCTGTGTTAGCAACCGCAGCTCTAGCTCTTCACATGGGATCTGGGAGAGAAGAAGCTGCATAGTATTCCCTGGACGCACCACTGGTTTCCAAGTGCTGGGCTGCGGCTACACCTAGGTGAAGGTTGGGGGCTTGAATTCAGGTGGGTCTGGAAGCACAGGACTGGGGTCTTGTGACTTCTCCATCCTCAGGTTGGCCTGCCTAGTGCTTGGACTGGCTGTGAGTGAGATCCTGAGAAAGGCTCCTAGTGACTGAGATGTTGAGCATGCAGCCCCTGGTGAGTAGTGATGCTTCCTCCTGAAGCTCCATCCAGTCCCCATCCTTCCTCAGCTCACCCACTCACTCTGGACAGTGGTAGGGCTGCTCTGTCTAAACCATAATATCCCTGATGTTTTAGGAATCAGTGACATTTGAAGATGTAGCTGTCGACTTCACCCAGGAAGAGTGGAGCCTGCTAGACAAGTCCCAGAAAAACCTGTTTAGAAATGTGATGCTGGAAACTGTCTCCCACCTGGTCTCTGTAGGTGAGTCTGTCAACAGGGATGGGCCTGCACCTGTGTCCATTCTGTTCATTCACTCACTGAACAAGCTATCCTGTGTCCCACCCCAGCTGCTTCCTGATTCTCTGCTAGTCCTCATATCTACATAAAAGGAAGATGTTCCTTTCCACGTACTTTTTATTACCACATGGAAGGGTTTTCTTGGCCAGGTTTCATATCTTTGTTATTACTCAGTCTCAACATTCAGAACAGAGCCAAGGATTCAATGGATATTGTAATACATAAATAATAGGATAAAGGGTGAAATATTTTTAAAAATAATTCTTTTTGTTCCTGTCACTGCATGAAGGCTTGAGACCAGAGTACATGTATATGTCATATTCATACGTCTGTATATGGCATAATCTTGATTCTTCCTGTAAGGTGAATCATTACTGGATCCTGTTTGACAGAAATATTCAGCCCACTGTAGAGTCTTCTGATCTTTCCCATTTGGAAAAGATTCTGTGTCCTCTCTCTGAACTGGGGCACAGGCATCAGCCTTAGACAGCCTCATTGTTCTTGCTGCTGCTCTGGTTTCCTCCTGGTCTACTGAAGGACCTTCACTGTTCTGTCTGGTAAAGATGTTGCTGCCTGCACTGACCTTGACCTTCAATTATCTCTTTATTTTCCTCAGTACCTTACCTGTTTTGAGCACAGCAAAGAATAATTAGCCTGGACTCAAAATCCACAGCTTTTTTTTTTTTTTTTTTTTTTTTAATGAAACAGGCTATCAGATCAGCAAATCAGATGTGATTTTCCAACTGGAACAAGGGAAAGAGTTGTGGACAGAAGCAGAAGGAGTCCTCCAAGGTCAGAGTCCAGGTGAGTGTCCTTGGAGATACCAAATGAAAGTGAAGTGAGGGACATATCCTAAAATGGAAGTGAGGACATTGGGGCATATTCCTCACATTGTTATCATCCTGTGCATCTATCACCACAATTCATATTACTTCCTTCCAGCCACTTGCTCTTCTTTCAGGGAAAAATTGCTGTGGACTTTCTGAACTTAAAACTTTTACATAATGATTCTTGTCCTGATCCTTCCATTTAATGTTTTTTCCATCATAATAGACAATGACTCTTAAATATATAAAGGAAAGTTATGACCAACCTAGATAGCATATTCAAAAGCAGAGACATCACTTTGCCAACAAAGGTTCGCCTAGTCAAGGCTATGGTCTTTCCTGTGGTCATGTATGGATGTGAGAGCTGGACTGTGAAGAAGGCTGAGCACCGAAGAATTGATGCTTTTGAACTGTGGTGTTGGAGAAGACTCTTGAGAGTCCCTTGGACTGCAAGGAGATCCAACCGGTCCATTCTGAAGGAGATCAGCCCTGGGATTTCTTTGGAAGGAATGATGCTAAAGCTGAAACTCCAGTATTTTGGCCACCTCATGTGAAGAGTTGACTCATTGGAGAAGACTCTGATGCTGGGAGGGATTGAGGGCAGGAGGAGAAGGGGACGACAGAGGATGAGATGGCTGGATGGCATCACTGACTCGATGAATGTGAGTCTGAGTGACCTCCAAGAGCTGGTGATGGATAGGGAGGCCTGGCGTGCTGCAGTTCATGGGGTCGCAAAGAGTCGGACACGACTGAGCGACTGATCTGATCTGATCTGATCTGATATTTAATATGGACCATTTAAAAGTCTTTATTGAATTTGTTCGAATATTTCTCCAGTTTTATGATTTGGTTTTTCAGTCACAAGACATGTGGGATCTCAGCTCCCCTATCAGGGATCAAGCCCACACTCCCTGCACTGGAAGGTGAAATCTTAACCACTGCACCACCAGGGAAGCTCCTAGACAATTCCCTTTAAAGTATTTCTACTACCTCAGGATTTCTTCGGAGAAGGCAATGGCACCCCACTCCAGTACTCTTGCCTGGAAAATCCCATGGACAGAGGAGACTGGTAGGCTGCAGTCCATGGGGTCGCTAGGAGTCGGATACGACTGAGCGACTTCACTTTCACTTTTCACTTTCATGCATTGGAGAAGGAAATGGCAACCCACTCCAATATTCTTGCCTGGAGGATCCCAGGGACAGAGGAGCCTGGTGGGCTGCTGTCTATGGGGTCGCACAGAGTCGGACACGACTGAAGCAACTTAGCAGCAGCAGCAGCAGCAGGATTTGTTATACACAGTGTCTCCATCTAAGTACCAACTTTTGAAACACAGGTACATGGACCTTGGTATTTATCTATGTATTTATTTCTCCAATGCCATTCTAAAATCTATATATTTTTTCCATTTCTGTAGGCAATGAAAGTCTCTTTAGACAAGAAATGATATTAACGCAAAGTGTCTACTGGAAGCACACAACCCCAACCAGGACAATGGTACGTTTCACGTGTGAGAAGCCCAGGCGTCAATTGAATGACCTAGTGATGAGAAAAGTTGGTAACTGAGCACAGTTTCCTGTATGTAAGTTGAAACTGAGCTTTTTCTAGGCAAATTTTTAGATCTGAAACTAATTAATAAGATAGCATGAGCTCAAAACCATAATATAAGAAAGAAAAGTCAGTTGCAAAAACATTGCTCATCTTATAGTCTTTAAAACACAATGAAATCTTCAAAATTAATCTGATATCTGGGGTCAGGAAACTAGAAAAGAGAATGTTTGTGCCTGCAGGGGAGTAACACAATATGTGTTTGCAACCAACACTGGAGACACTTTAACAGGAGACTATTATTGGCCGATGCTCTAGGGTGAATATGTAGACAATGAGTGTCTACCTGGACATGGGCAAACCAGTAACAGCCTCATATCTCCTCCCCTCAAAGCAGGTTTCTCACCCAGAAGGGGATCCTGTTGAATGCGCTGATTTGAGAGATGAAGTTACTCCTACATCTTCACTTCAATATTCAATAGTTCCCTTCAGAAGCAAACATAATGTCAGCAAACAGCATGGAAAATCACTTAGTCAAGGGTCATTCCTCAATGGACAGGGTCACATTCACACTAGACGTAAACCATGTGAATGTGCTCTGTGTGGGAAAGTTTTTAATAGATGCTCTAGCCTTAGCAGACATAATATGATTCACACTGGAGAGAAACCATTCAAATGTCAACTGTGTGAGAAAGTCTTCAATCAAAAATTCTCCCTGAAGGTACATGAGAAAACTCACACAGGAGAGAAGCCCTATGAATGTCATCAGTGTGGAAAAGCCTTTAGTAGATGTGCTAGCCTCAGGAGACATAGCATGATTCACACTGGAGAGAAACCATTCAAATGTCATCTGTGTGGGAAAGTCTTCAATCAAAATTCCTCCTTGAAACAACATGAGAGAACTCACACAGGAGAGAAGAGATATGAATGTCATCAGTGCGGCAAAGCCTTTCTTCAGAGCTCTGGCCTTAGTTCACATAAGAAAGTCCATACTGGAGAGAAGCCACATGTATGTCTTGAGTGTGGGAAGGCCTTTACTCATAGTTTGGGGCTTCATGTGCACAAAAGAATCCACATTAAAGAGAAACCACACGTGTGCTCTGTGTGTAGGAAGGCTTTCAATAAATATGTTAAGCTGAGGGAACATGAGAGAACCCACAGTGGAGAAAAGCCCTATGAATGTCAGCTCTGTGGAGAACACTTCACTCGTGCCTGTTCCCTTAGACGACACAAGGGAACCCAGCATAGGATAGAAAACCAGTAGGACCCTCAGTAGACGTTGTGACCTGAGGTGACATAATCAATATGGAGGTTCCTTCAGGCATTGTGCTGTGCAGTCCAGACAGGCACTGCCTGTGGGTGTGGATCCACACGTGTGCTTTCTCTGTAACTAAGCCTTTAGTCATTAGCCTGACCTAGTGTAACTTAACAGAACTCACTCTACAAACACAATATGGGTGTTTCCAGCAACAGCCCCCAACTCTAAAGACTTTAGAGGACATGAGCAGAGGATAAGCAACCCCTTCTACTTCTTCAATAATTATTGATCAATGTGAACCAACTCCACAGAGAAAACCACTAAGACTGTGATAACTGTTGACAACATTCAGTTGATGTGCACAAGAAACCTTGAGAAAAAAATAAACACAAGAACAAAAATGAAGACTCTTGAAAGATACCAAAGTAGGTTGAGCAAAACCAAGCATACTTTTAAATAATTCATCCTAGAGAAGTTATTTCATGGAAAGGTATGAGAAATTCTTTCTCCATAGAACAACCCCTCCAGTTCACATATGCTCAGTCTATAGAACACACTCTCAGGGTCATGACAGAAGGGAAGACTTCAGGGATCACTTTCTCAGTCAACATTAAATTCTCACACTGACGGTGCAGCAATCCTAAAATCAAAAGTGAATCTACAGCTAGATTTCATATTAGAAAAAAAAAAAAAAAGATACTGTGTGGGAGGGAGAATCCTATAAGAACCCTGTAATAGTCAGGCAGTTCATGATTGGGGGAAATACCTCTTCATGAAAAGGTGGTATCAAATGGAGAGTGAAGTGACCCAGCAACATGGAATGTACATTTTCGTAAAATTAAAGTCTGTCCAAAAAAGTCATAGTTGAAAATATTCAAACAATAAAGTTTGTGGCTAAAGAAGCTTAGTGTTGCTGTCTGGTTTCTTTGGGCCCCTGCAAACACAGGGATGGGCTGGGAGGTAGTACTAGTGGTAAAGAACCCGGCTGCCAATGCAGGTAGATGTAAGACACAGGTTCAATACCTGAGTCGGGAAGATCCCCTGGAGGAGGGCATCACAACCCACTCCAGGATTCTTGCCTGAAGAATCCCCATGGACAGAGGAACCTGGTGGGCTACAGTCCACAGGGTTGCAGAGTCGGACATGACAGAAGAGACTTAGCACAGGGGTGCAGGTCTGCACTCTGCAAAAGTAAGCAGAGACTCAGCCCCACTCTCTGAGTCCCCTTTCTCCATTGCTCTTTCCTCACAACTCAGATCCACTCATTCCAACATACCCCCCACCTACCCCTTCAGGCCCTGGTGGGTGACACAGCTCTAATCTTCAGCTCCACTGGCCAGGTTTCCCAGAATGTCATGACCTGCTCAGGTAAGGTCCTGGGGGAGCCTCAGAGACATCTGCTGCTGCTAAGTCACTTCAGTCGTGTCCGACTCTGTGTGACCCCATAGACGGCAGCCCACCAGGCTCCTCCGTCTCTGGGATTCTCCAAGCAAGAATACTGGAGTGGGTTGCCATTTCCTTCTCCAATGCATGAAAGTGAAAAGTGAAAGCAAAGTCGCTCAGTCGTGTCCAACTCCCAGCGACCCCATGGACTGCAGCCCACCAGGCTCCTCCATCCATGGGATTTTCCAGGCAAGAGTACTGGAGTGGGGTGCCATTGCCTTCTCCGCAGAGACATCTGGTCCTACGTTATTTGAGGCCCTTCAATCTATGTCTGCAGATGGAAACCACCTGGGGCTCAAGAGACAGAAATCTCTGTTATTCTGTACCAAAGCCTCAGAACTGTGCCAAGTGGATGGAGGGTTCCTTCCATGATCATACTAACTTACTCAGCTGATTCCTGAATTATGCACACAGTTGCCTCACTAAACAGGACAAGCTCATGGAATAAATCTGCAGGAATATAAAATGTGTAATCTACCAGCCGTCACACGAGCAGGTTTTTAAAATAATTAGCACAATGTACTTTTCCTCCCCAAAAAATGTTGTCACAAAGCAGATCTCCCCACCTTGTCTGCAGGACTTGGAAAGTTATCCTTTGACACACATCCATATCCTTTGCCTCACAAAAACCCTCCCATAGCTTCAGGGCTGAAGACATTCACTGTAGCTCCTGTTCAAACTGCTGCTGTCCCAGGAGTAAGACCCTCCTCCAAACCTTTAAATCATTGGATTCTTCTTTAACATATGAAAATAAGATACATATTTTATGCGTCCAATAATACTTAGGAATTCGGAGAACATTCTTTTTTTTTTCCAAAACTTGAAACACTGAGGAAAGTATGGAATACCACGATGATTCCTTTCCTCCCAATTCCAAATTCTGTAAGTGACTTCAATTTTCTATCTCTTTTCTAGAGGAGGAGAGTCCTACTCCCAATGTGGATACATTATGACATACTCCTTTTGGACATGTTTCATTTTAGACAACCAGGAAGCGGAGGTTTTGAGGACTGGAAGCCAATAAAAGGGGAGGTAGTAGTCAGCCAAAGGGAGTGGGCCTTGTAACAAGGCAGTTTTGGTGAAAATGAAGCTGAACGTATGGCAACCCAGATTTTAAACCTGCTCCCTTGTATTGATATAGAGGGAAGTGAAAGTGAAGGTCACTCAGTCCTATCCGACTCTTGTGACCCCATGGACCAAACAGTCCATAGAGTTCTCCAGACCAGAATATTGGAGTATGTAGCCTTTCCCTTCTCCAGGGGATCTTCCCAACCCAGGGATTGAACTCAGGTCTCCCACACTGCAGGCGATTCTTTACCAGCTGAGCCACAAGCGACACCCTGAGGGAAGCATCACCAAAGGTTTACAGGGGGTTTGAAAATCTGTATCACAGAACTGAGACTCTGAAATAGGGACAGACCTAGAAGATCAGAATTCAAAATTCTAATGAGAAATCCAGAAATGCATTGAAAAGTGAGTGGAAAACTAGCAGGGAAGCCTCTTGGGATAAATAAACGTTGCTGTTCAGTTGCTAAGTCATGTCCAACTGTTTGGACCCTCCTGGACTGTACCCCACCAGGCTCCTCTGTCCTTCGGGATTTTCAGGCAAGAATACTGGAGTCAGTTGCCATTCCCTTCTCCAGGGGATCTTCCACACCCGGGACTGAATCAGAGTCTCCTGTGTCTCCCGCACTGCAAGTATATTCTTTACCACTGAGCCATCAGGGAAACCAAATACATTACCTTCAATAAAATAAAGCACATCCAAACCGTAGGGAAGAATCAAAGATGTCTGACTCTGCAGTTTTATTTTGGTAAATGAAAAAATAACTATGTTTTGTAGTTTCACTTGATTTAGAGGGTCACCTGGGTCACCCCTCTATTTTTTCCCTTCAAAATATAAGTTCTTCAGCTGGGGCATTTTCTACTGTAGGGCTTTTGTAGGGAAGGAGCGGGTACTCTATCTCATTAAACCTTTGGGTCAGCACAGCAAGGTCCTTTGAAAGTGGTAAATTCTTGACTTAGGGATGCATGTGGAAAACTCTCCCAGATAAAAAAGAGGAATGTGTGCGTGTGTATGTGTGTGTGTGTCTGTCTGTTACTTACTCAGTTGTGTCCGACTCTTTGCGACCCCATGGACGGTAGCCTGCAGGCTCCTCTGTCCATGGGATTCTCCAGGCAAGAATACTGGAGTGGGTTGCCATTTCCTTCTCTAGGGGATCTTCCCGACCCAGGGAGCAAAGCTGGGTCTCCCACACTGCAGGCAGATTCTTTACCATCTGAGCTACTAGGGAAGCCCAAAACGGAGGAATAGTTTGGCTAACTGTGTACTTTGAAAGTTAAACAGCCCACCTGCATCATCAGCATCACCATTTCTAAATATCACTTCTTCCTTAAACTACACCCTAGCTAGATAGATAAGACACGCACACAGATGTCTTGGTGAGACAGGCCTGGGACTGGGACACTTTGCTGCAGTGCTGGAATGCTTGCATCCTACAAAATCCAAAGAAACTGTAGGAGACTAAAAATAACTGTGTGCATGTGCAGTTGGGGCGATTTCTTCAACCCAAAAGACACACAAAGACAGGAATAAACTCAGCAGTCATTTCTGAAGCGCCAGGAGCAAAAACTGAGTATAAGAACAAAAGTAGGGCACTGAGCACCCTCTGTACTCAACACCGCAAAAAGGTGGGCAAACCACCTAAGCCACGCCTCCAGCCTGAGCCCGCCCCAACCCTCACCCTAAATAAGGAAGAAGCTCCCTGCTCCAACCCTAACCCTTCTGGGAGCTAGCAAGGGAACTATTGCTTCACACACACACACACATATTCTGGGAGCTAGCAAGGGAACTATTGCTTCACACACACACACACACACATATTCTGGGAGCTAGCAAGGGAACTATTGCTTCACACACACACACACATATTCTGGGAGCTAGCAAGGAACTATTGCTTCACACACACACACACATATTCTGGGAGCTAGCAAGGGAACTATTGCTTCACACACACACACACATATTCTGGGAGCTAGCAAGGGAACTATTGCTTCACACACACACACACACATATTCTGGGAGCTAGCAAGGGAACTATTGCTTCACACACACACACATATTCTGGGAGCTAGCAAGGGAACTATTGCTTCACACACACACACACACATATTCTGGGAGCTAGCAAGGGAACTATTGCTTCACACACACACACACACACACACATATTCTGGGAGCTAGTAAGGGAACTACTGCTTCACACACACACACACACACACACATATTCTGGGAGCTAGCAAGGGAACTATTGCTTCACACACACACACACATATTCTGGGAGCTAGCAAGGGAACTATTGCTTCACACACACACACACACACACATTCTGGGAGCTAGCAAGGGAACTATTGCTTCACACACACACACACACACACACACACACACACACACACACACATTCTTCCGGCCAGAGCAGGAGCCCCAGTAAAGCCTTGCCTGAATCTCTCTTCTTTCCTCTACCCAATTTCTGCACATTGCGGAAGGCCAAGACTGGTCGTACCACGTGGGGGAAGGTGTTTCCAAAGAGCAGTTTTACTTCTTTGCACGTGGGAATTTTGATTAACCAAGTCCATGTGCGGGGGGCGGGGGGGATTGTGCGGTCAGAGATCGTGATGGATTTAAGAGTGAGAAACGGGGGGAAGATGCCAGCTTTCATGCCCTCCAGGGTTTCGAAAAGACTCCTTAACGGTTCCAAGTCAGCTCCTCCCACAGACGCCCGTGTGCTCTCAGACTAGTGGTTCACCAGACTGCCGCTCAGCGGCTCGAGGCGGGGGCCGGTTTCCGCGGCCCTAACACTCACCGAGTCCTGACCCAGGGCTGGGGGACCGCCGCTGCGCACATCCAGAGGCCGGGCGTAATCGGTGCTTTACCTGACTTAGCAACAAGACCACTCAAGCTGCCTCTCTTCCCTCCCTCTGCCCTCTCTAGTTACCGGGGGGAAAACCCGAGGGAAACCCGGGAAAAAACGTTGAGCCGAAGAGCCCAGCCCAAACACAACCTGCAGTGGGGTCTCCGGCCGGAAACCTCCCCGTCCCGGGTCGGCCGGAGGGGAAGGGGCGGGGGCGCAGGAGGCGGGCGGGCGGCGCGGAGGATGCACGCGGGGGTTCTGGGCCTGTCCGCCCTGCTGCTGGCGGCCGAGCAGAGCGCGCGTGAGTGTGGGGCAGGCCATGCTCGCCCCTCCGACCCACCCTGACGCCCGGGAACCCTCACCCCCGCCCCGCCACGGCGGCGGCCTGCACCCCAGCACTGCGCGCCAGTGCTAGCCCTGGGCACCCCGCACCCCCGCCCAGCCCCTCGGGGATCCCCGCGAACGCGTGACCCTCCCCGGGGAGGCGTAAATCCCCCCGGAGGATGCATGGACCCCCGCCCCGCTGCACGCACGGTCCTTCGGGTGCCTGAGACCTCTCCCCTGCGGATGCACAATCCTCTCCCCGACCCCCCCAGCCCTCTCCCCTAACCCCCAGCCCCAGCCCTCGTCCCCAGCGGACGGGCGATCCTAGCCGGTAGTCTGGGAACGTCTGACCCGCCCCCTCCCCCTTTCCTCTAGAAGGCCTCTCGATGCTGCGGGGCCGGGGCGCTGCACGCGGGCCTGGCGCGCCCTGCTCATCCCTGCCCGCTCCCTCGCCCGCCTGGTGTCCGGGCGGCGCGGGGAGCCGTTTGGGGCCGGGTTGGGGTGGGACGGAGCTCAACGTCCGCGGAGCTCTGGAGGACAGTTCACCTCCTGGCCGGAAGCGGCCGGTTGGGGACCCCCAGGCCGAGTGCTGAGCGCGGGCCCGCAGCCGCGGCGGAGCGAGCGCTGGGAGCGATTTCGCGCCTTTCAAGTTTGAACGCCTAACTCCTTCAGTGCCGGCTCCGAGGCCTCCGCCCCTCTCTGCCCCGCTCCCTGCAGCCGCTTCTTCCTCCGCGGGGTCCCCCTGGATGACGCGTGCGGAGTGGATTTGACGCGGCTCCAGCTTCGAGACCCCCAGGGTTCCTCGCCCCTCCCCAGCTCGCACCACGTTTGAGCACCGGGCCCTAAACTTGACCCCTGGGAGCGAGTTGCCCGCCCCCCGCCCCTGACCTAGTGTTAGTGGGGCCCTTATGAACTGCAGTCCGTGCAGTTCCCCTGAGGTTTCTAAGGTGCACAGAGGAGGCGCCAGGCTGAAATCTGCCCCTAAACTCCCGCCCCGGGCCAGCGCCCCCGATAAGACAGGACCCCAGTCCCAGCACCCACTCCAGGGGGTCCCGCAGACCAGCCTCCTCCTTCCCTCCCAGCCATGGCCTGGGCATTCCTCAGGTTGGGGAGGCTGTGACTCCACCTGACGCTTTTTGCCTGGGGGACCCTGGTTTGCTGTGTGTGCCGGGTGATTAGATTAGAACAGGGGACCGAACCAAGGAGATCCAACCAGTCCATCCTAAAGGAAATCAGCCCTGAATATTCATCGGAAGGCCTGATGCTGAAGCTAGAGCGCCAATACTTCAGCCATGTGATGTGAAGAGCTCACTCATTGAAAAAGACCCTGATGCTGGGAAGGACTGAAGGCGGGAGGAGAAGAGGGCGACAGAGGATGAGATGGTTGGATGGCGTCACTGACTCAACGGACATGAGTTTAAGCAGACCCCTGGGAGATAGTGAAGGACAGAGAAGCCTGGTGTGCTGCAGTCCATTGGGTCTCAAAGAGTCAGACAGGACTTAGCGACTCAACAAAACACAGAGCCTGTGGACCAAAGAGGGGCTGCCCAAGCCGGGGCTTCTCAGTCCAGACCTGCAGGGCTCCTGTCTGTACCCAGGCTGCTGCAATTCACAGCCTTATGCGCCCATAAATCCATGTTAAACTCTAACATTGGGAAACCCAAGCAACAGTCGTATCAAACAATTCTTGTGAGTCCTGGGCACCCACCTCTACTGTCATTCATCAGGGAGGGCAGATCGGAATTAGACTGGTCAAGCTCCTTCTGCTACCTGACCCTGTCTTCTTGTTGCTGGTTAGTCCCTAAGTCATGTCCAACCCTTCTTCCACCCGAGGGACTGTAGCCCGCCAGGCCCCTCTGTCTGTGGAATTTCCCAGGCGAGAATACTGGAGTGGGCCACTATGTCCCCCTCCAGGGGATCTTCCCAACTCAGGGATCAAACCCATGTCTGCTGCACTGTGGGCAGATTCTTTACCACTGAGCCACCTGGGACACCCGACCCTGTCTTAGAATCTTCTGTCCCCAGAGGGAAGGTTTTACATTTTTGAGCACGTGCTAAGTACCCAGTGTTTTGTGCATGCTGCCCTATGCGAACCAGCAGTCTTCTCGGACCATGATGTCTGATCCTTTGGGTAGCTCTGGCCCTTCCATTCAACCTCATTCCCATCTAGGCTGCTTGTGGGCTCTGCTGGCTCCCGTGCTGGGTCTAGCAGGCAGCCCAGCCAACTCTGGGGATGCAGCGTTGCCCAGGCGCCCCCAGCCTACCACTAACCCTCTGGTCCTTCCTTTTCGGCCCCAGGCCTTTGCGCTGCGGTTTACTACTTCACTACAGGCCGGCTCCTCTGCGCCTGGCTGGTCCTCTCAGTGCTACTGCCTGGCTTCTTGGTCCAGGGCCTGAGCTATCTCTGGTTCCGAGAAGATGGACATCAAGGTGGCTGCTTGCTGGTGGTCCTGCACCTCCTCCAGCTCGGCGTGTGGAAGCGGTAAGAACAGACAGCCCCTTTCACCCCGCTGGGTGACTTCACACCTGAGATAGGAGAGTCATTCTGCACATAGAAAGCCATAGAAAGTGAGTCGGTTTCGGGTGGCCCATGTGCACCCCCACCCCTTCACCCCAGGAGGGCGGCACAGATTGAAGCAGTGGAGTAGGCTGCATGGTGACATTTGCATTAAGTTTTTATTGTGAGAAGAAACCATTTGAGTGCCAGGGCCAAAGTTTTCCATAAAAGGCAGCCTGGACAGGCGAGTGCTCAGCAGGCTGGCCTGTGGGAGACCAGACCAGTGCAGCCCCTTAGCTCAGGGTACAGGAAGGCACCCAGGGTGGGAAGGCTGTCCAAGGAGTGGTTGTCTAGTCTCACATCTCAGGCTGTGCTGCTGGGTATTTTATGCCCTCAAGCTGTAGCCCAAGGCTTTCTTTAGAGGAACTGAAGTGAGTTTTATGGTGTCTCAGCAGACTTTGAGAAGGGAGTGCATCTCTAGCTGGAGACAGAAGGTGCTTCTTTTATTTTTTTTTTTTGGCCTTGAAGCCAGGCATGTGGGATCTTAGTTCCCTGACCAAGGATCGAACCCTGGGGCCTCTGCAGTGAAAGCCTAGAGTCCTAACCATTGGACTGCGAGGAAATACCCCAGAGGGTGCTTCTTATAAAGATATCATGCAGCTAGCCAAATTTCACTGGGGTTCTCTGAGCTGGAACCCTCCATCTCTAAAGGCACCAAAAGCATTTTCAGCCACACCAATTTAGCCTAATGGTGAGCCGTTGTCTTCAGGCTGTATGGTTTCTCTGAAAAGATGAGATTCTGACCAGTGGGGAGAGAGCAGAGGCGGCTTTTCCTTCTGGCTCAGGGGGGTTTGGAACCTGTCGTGGGCACTACTCACCTGTGCAGATGCTTCTCTCAGCCCAGCTTGGTCTGAAAACGATTAAGGGCTCAAGTCCTTCTGGAGACCACCTGGTACGTTATAGCCAACAAGCATGTGACCTCAAAGACAGACCACCTCTTGAAAAATTGAATCAGCTTTCCCCTAAGCAAACATGTCATAGCTCAGAAGAAGAGTGAAGTCCGTGCCAGTCACTTGAGAGAAGCTTCCTGAATAATTGTCAGATAAGTCTGCCTTCTGGGGTCCTGTGGGGACCCCGGTACCTTTTTCAGAAGTGGGGCAGGGTCAGGCTCACGTGTCCACTCTCATGCTGGTGTCCAACGCTGACTCCCTACTCTTCCCCAAGTCTCTCCATTGATGTCATGAATACTAAATACATTTTTTAAAAATGGAAGTAAGTGAAGAGAGACATGAAGATTAGAAATTAGGAAAAACAACTAGTCATCTATATCTCAATTAAAAAAATCAGTTAAGGTGACTAAAATATATATATATGTATATAAATATATATAATTTAAAAGGACAAAAAAAAAAAGGCAAGAAGAAAGAAAAGAAGTGAGAACATTCAGGAAGCAGAAGGGAGTGTTGGGAAAGAAGGTAATGGCAAAATGCAGTTACTCAAGGTGAACCGCAAATTTGGGTCTGAGTTTTGTTAACATAAGAAGCTCCATGGTTTGCAGTGTTTCTGAGTTTTTAAAAAAAAAAATGAACAAATGGAAATCTACTTCCTTAGAAGAAAGCTTTGAAAGTTAAAGTAGAAAACAAATCTATTTCTCATCCTGCAACCAGCATATCTGGCTTTCACAAAGAAGACACTGGATAATGAATTGTCTTTAAGCAAATCCACACAGTTTTGTAATGTACTCCCAAATCAGGGTCAGTCAAGAAGCCTCTCAGCAAACTGCAGTTCAGTAAAAGCGCCTCTAGGTGGAGCCAAAGCAACTCTGTTTGCGCAATCCTCTATCAGTTCAGTTCAGTCGCTCAGTCGTGACCACAACTCCATGGACTGCAGCACGCCAGGCCGCCCTGTCCATCACCAACTCCCGGAGTTTACTCAAACTCTTGTCCTTTGAGTAGGTGATGCCATCCAATTATCTCATCTTCTGTCATCCCCTTCTCCTGCCTTCAATCTTTCCCAGCATCAGGGTCTTTTCTAATGAGTCAGCTCTTCGCATCAGGTGGCCAAAATATTGGCGTTTCAGCTTCAGCATCAGTCCTTCCAAAGAATATTCCAAACTGATTTCCTTTAGGATGAACCGGTTGGATCTCCTTGCAGTCTAAGGGACTCTCAAGAGTCTTCTCCAACACCACAGTTCAAAAGCATCAATTCTTTGGCCCTCAGCTTTCTTGATAGTCCAACTCTCAACCATACAGGACTACTGGAAAAACCATAGCTTTGACTAGATGGACCTTTTAAAAACGGATCCTGGCTTGGATGGTAAAGAATCCTCCTGCAATGCAGGAGACCCAGTTCTATCACTGGGTCTGGAATATCCCCTGGAAGAAATGGCAACCCACTCCATTTCGTGCCTGGAGAATCCCATGAACAGAGAAACCTGATGGGCTACAGTCCATGGGGTCACAGAGGCAGACATGACTGAATGACCTAGCATGCATGCGGCTGGATACAATGCAGAAGACTGTACTAACTACAGAGAAACCAATTAAACAAAAACCTCCTGACATAAAGTAGCTGATAAAAAGTTCAAGGAGTTACAACATAAATGTTTTCCTTTTTTTTCTTTTTTCCAGCCACATGTCATGGGATCTTAGTTCCCCCACCAGGTACAGGGATTGAATCTGGGTCCCCTGCTTGGAAGTGCAGAGTCTTAACCAATGGACTGCCAGGGAAGTCCAGTGTATTTTTTTTTAATTCCAAATAATACAGATAATGTTAAGTCTGACTGTTCAAAAGAACTTGACATTAGTAACTACTTGTTTAAACAAAGTCAGTTACATTTTGTTTTTATATTTCTACTCTAATGCTATATGTTACCAACGAGTAAAAAAAAATTTTGCCTGCAAATGTGTTTGTAAACTCAGCATGAGATGATAGAAGAATACCTAATCCATCTCATCCTGAGCCTGTGTTTTGGGTTAAAAATATTTGTTTAGTGGAAGGGAAAAATTATTACAAAGTTGAGATGAGCTTTAAGGATATGTAAGGCAAGCTTAATATCAATGGGTATAAATTTAACATTTAAAAGTTTGTAATATACATTCCCATCAACAAGCTTGTGAAAAGATGCTCAACTTCACTAACCATTAGGGAAATGCAAATCAAAACCACAATGAGATACCACCTCATACCCATTAGGATGGCTACTATCCCCCACCACCACAAAAAAAAAAAAAAAGGAAATAACATGTTAGCAAGGATGTGGAGAAGTTAGAACCCTTGTGTACTGTTGGCGGTCATCTGAAATGGTGTAGGTACTGTGGAAAGCAGTATGCTGCTAAGTCGCTTCAGTTGTGTCCTACTCTGTGTGACCCCATAGACGGCAGCCCACCAGGCTCCCCCGTCTCTGGGACTCTCCAGGCAAGAACACGAGTGGGTTGCCATTTCCTCTCCAATGTATGAAAGTGAAAAGTGAAAGTGAAGTCGCTCAGTCGTGTCCAACTGTTAGCGACCCCATGGACTGCAGCCCACCAGGCTCCGCTGTCCATGGGATTTTCCAGGCTAGAGTACTGGAGTGGAATGCCATTGCCTGCTCTGGAAAGCAGTATAGTAGTTCCTCAATTACTTAAACACAGAAGTACCGTATAATCCAGCAATTCCACTTCTCGGTAAATATCCAAACAGGTTGAAAGAAGTGTCCTGAAGAGATCTTTGTACACCTGCATTCATAGCAGCATCATTCAAAATAGCCAAAACATGAGGCAACCCAAGTGTCTATTAACGGATGAACGGATAAGTGTGGTCTATACATGCAATGGAAAACAGAAGCGAATTCTGTAACACGCTATAGCATGGATGAGTCTTGATGCAGTAAGACACATGTCGTATAATTCCACTGACATGAGGTGCCTAGAGTAGCCGAAACCATAGAGAGAGAAGTTAGAATGGTGGTTGCCAGGGTCTGGCACGACTTTCTTCCTGCTTAAAACTTCGCGCGTGTGTGTGGCATTCTTTCCACAACTGAATCTTGGGCTTCTGGAGAAGGTCTTCAGTTTCTTTTGCGGCCTCTGCAGTCTCTAGCAGGTGGGGGCGCCCTATAAAGATGCCTGCTGAATGAACGGGGGCAGCTGGGAGGCTAGGAAGCAGGGCTGGGGTGTCCCCAGAACTGAGGATTCAGGACCTGAAGGGCAGCTACAGGTTTGGCTTCATCTGCTTTTTCTTAACATTCCGTTTGGGTCAGAGATCACAGCTTCAAAGACTCAGTGAGAAATCACTTCACTCCGGGATCCAAGTCATGAAAAAGGAAAGCTGTTTTCTCTTGAGCCCCTTTCCTGGGCTCTCGGTACCCTGATTAAGAACATTTCAAAGAGGACCCCCTCCTGTTCTGGCCGAAGAAATGTTGGCCAGAGATCAGAGAGAGAGGGCGTTTGGGGTGACTTGAAAGGCACACCCAGCTCTGGTTCAGAAATCAGTAAATTTAAATGATTTCCAGTTTTTCTAGGACTGAAGTTTGCGATCGCCTGTGAACTTGGCAGGCAGGCCTGCCCCTGCTGCAGGCAGGTGTAGGGATCACCTTGTTCCTGCCCCTGGGAGGGTGAGGGGGAAATTGCTGTGAAAACCTGAAGTCCTCAGAGCCTGCGGTGACATTTTTATACATGTATGACTGTCCGGGTGGCACAGGACGGTGGTCCATGGCACCTCCGGTCGGCTTGCATGAGACTGAAGCATCAGAAAAGGTTTCGAGGGTGGGCTTATCGGAAGTAGAATGAAACAGGAACACTTACTGACTTTTTTTTTTTCTCTTGTGTTGACTCCTTTTCCTGGATGTGAGGAATGTGGCCCCCGCTGGATGAGCCAGTGCGTCCCTGTGCCCCGGCCAGCCTGGTCTTGCAGACCCTCCAGTAGCCCCCTGCCCTCCCTGCCATCCATCAGGACTGCATTAATTCCCATCGTGAGAGGCTCTGGAGAAGGGCATGGCAACCCCCTCCCATATTCTTGCCTGGGGAATCCCATGGACAGAGGAGCTACAGTCCAGGGGGTCACACAGAGCGACTAACACTGGTGGCCCCGGGGTCGGGGAGGGGGCTCAGGCTTAGCTCGGGATTCACAGGGTTCAAAGAGAGCCCCCAGCAAACCTGTCTGCTCCCAGCTCCCAACCCAGCAGCCCTTCCACGTGTGGGCAGAGTGAGGTCCGCTGGGCAGGATTTCTGCACTG
Source organism: Tragelaphus eurycerus (assembly GCA_935064755.1). Taxonomy (NCBI): domain Eukaryota; kingdom Metazoa; phylum Chordata; class Mammalia; order Artiodactyla; family Bovidae; genus Tragelaphus; species Tragelaphus eurycerus. The sequence continues at coordinate 912,245 of CAKXYN010000220.1, read as the reverse complement.
GGAACAGAAGTGCCACCCTCAGCCTGGACTCAGGGCTCAGGGACCTGGGATGCGAGCATGGCGGGCTAGGCCCTAGAAGGCTCTCAGTCTCTAGGTGATACTCCAGGAGAGGCGTCCATCTGAGCCCTCGCAGTGCAGTTCTGAGTCCTGGCCCTCCTCCGCCCCAGGCATTGGGACGCTGTGTCCGCCAGCCTCTGGAAGGAAGGGCAGGCCGCCCCCCAGGCCCAGCTGCTGCTGTGGGAGGCGGACCTGGCGGCCCTGCACCTCCTCGAAGCCCTGCTTCAGGTCGGGCCCCACCTGCTGGTCCAAACATACATTTTCCTCGCCTCTGACTTCACTGCTCCCGTGCCAGGTGAGTGACTTTCACCCCCGACCACAGACTGCCTGACTTCTCATGGGGGACAGAAGCTAACACCTTGTTTAGCAAACCCTGGCATCCTAAGATGTCTCCTGTTAGGCAGAGTTAGGGCAGCCCAAGCTCACTACGGTGCACAAAAGTGAAAAAGTGAAAGTGTGAGTCACTCAGTTGTGTCCGACTCTTTGTGACCCCATGGACTGTAGCCCTCCAGGCTCTTCAGTCCATGGGATTCTCCAGGCAAGAACACTGGAGTGGGTTGCTATTTCCTCCAAAGGATCTTCCCAACCCAGGGATCGAATCCAGGTCTCCTGTATTGCTGGCAGATTCTTTTACCATCTGAGCCACCAGGGATGTTACCTACAACGCCCAAGGTGATGGTTAAAACTGGCTTTTGTCTGGGGCGGTGAGGTCCCAGGGGGTGGACTTCCTTCGTGGGGGTTGGTCCGTGAAAGGAAAGTTGCAGGTGGTGAGAGGACCCTGAAAGCACTTTGGGGAGGCCTGTGCTGCCCTTTGTGAGATCAGTGTGTCCGTTTCTCCTGGGACTAACTTCGTGCAGCCTGAGCCTCACGCCTTGAGAGCAGTGGGATCAACACCTCAGGTGCCAGCAGAGGTACTGCACTCAGGCCAGGGCTCAGGATGTCTCCTCCGGGCCTGGCACCCCCTACTGTTCTGGTCTTGTTTATCTGGCTGCACCTCCTTTGTATGGACTGAGGGCTTCCCAAGTGGCACAAGTGGTAAAGAAGCCACCTGCCAGTGCAGGAGATAGAAGAGATGTGAGTTTGATCCCTGAGTCGGGAAGATCCTCCTGGAGGAGGACATGGCCACCCACTCCAGTAGTCCTGCCTGGAGAATCCCATGGACAGAGGAGCCTTTCGAGCTATGGCTCATCAGGGGTTGCAGAGTTGGACACAACATACATGCACGCATACGGATTGAACTGCAAAGTACAACTGAGATGAAATACCACATTCAGAGCTGTTAAGAGCTGCTTCGTCATAAACAAGAGGTGCTTGAGGGAAAGTGGCTGGGCTGCTTTTTTTAAATAATTTTATTTATTTATTTATTGACTGCCCTGGGTGTTCATTTTGCTGTGTGGACTTTCCTCTGGTTGCTTTGAGTGGGGGCTGCCCTCTAGTTGTGGGGTGCGGGCTTCTCGTTGCAGTGGCTTCTCCTCTTGCGGGGCACAGGGTCCAGGTGAAGGGGCTTCAGTAGTCGGTGGCAGGTGGGCTCAGTAGGTGCGGCTCCCGGGCTCGCGAGCACAGGCTCAGTGGTCATGGTGCTCAGGCTGAGTTGCTCCCTAGCACATGGGATCTTCTTCCCAGAACAGGGATCAAACCCAAGTCTCCTGCAGTGGCAGATGGCTTCTTTACCACCGAGCCACCAGGGAAGCCCTTGAGCCTTTTTTCTTAAGTGTGAACCCACGGAGAGCCCAGCCTGCCTTGTGGGGGAGGAGTACCCCAGTCCTCGTTTCTTCTGCATGGAGACAGGCCTGTGTGTTTGCATGGAGGTGGCGGTGCTCTCTGTGAAGGCAGGTTCAGTCGGTTAGCGGTCCTAGGGTCCCACTTGCCTTCCAGGAGTGAGTGCCCTGTGCTCCTGGACCACGCTCTCCTGGGCCCTGGTGTGCTACGCCCGATCCCTGCACTTCGTGAAGCCGGACCACCCTTCCCCACCCTGGACAGCCCTTGGCTGCCAGCAGCTCTGGAGGATGGGCATGGTCGGAGCTCGCGTCCTCAGCCTGGTTCTCTTCTTCTGGGCTTACCGCGTCTGGGTGCTGGTTGTCGCAGGTAAGCTGAGCATCTGTCCCGACACGACAAGCAACCCCAGAGCTTAATGCCTGAAAAGAACCATGGGTGAGCAACGACCCGGCCTCTGAGGGCCGACCAGGGTTCGCTGGGGCTTCCTGCCTGCAGGGTCCTCGCACCATCCCTGTAGGCTTGCAGGTATCTGGACCCACAGAGGGGCTTCCCTGGGCTGGCTGTTCAGACATCCTGCACCTGGGGCCCCTCCACCCTGTCCATGCAGGAGAGCCAGCTGGCTTCAGACGCGGCAGCTGAGAATTCCAAGAGCAAGGGGGTGGGAGCAGCCAGTCCTCTTAAATCTGGCCCAGACCTGGATCAGCACGACTTCGGCTGAATTTTGCCCCACAAAGTGGTCTCGGCCAGCCCAGGTTCAGGAATGTGGAGGGATGCCCTGAGTGTCCAGGGAGAGAGGAATGCACGAAGGCTCACGTGACATTAAACGTGCAAATGTTTTGTGTCCCTCGGATCTCTCCTGGGTTTTCGTCCGTCTCCTTGGATGCCGAGTCACACGCAGTCAGAACAGGGGAGGGTTACAGCCCCAGATTCTGAGTCCCTGCCCCATCCCTCCTGCTTCTCCCATCCCTGCCCCCTCTCTGGGCCCTGACTCCCGGGGCTGCTCTCTCCAGGTGCCCACTGGCTGGTGATGACCTTCTGGCTCGTGGCTCAGCAGAGTGACATCGTGGACAGCACCTGCTGCTGGAGGCTCTTCAACCTGCTGGTGGGTGCCGTGTTCATCCTCTGCTACCTCAACCTCTGGGACGGCCCCTCCAGAAACAGGATGGTCACGTTCTACACGGCAAGTGATCCTAACTTTACTGTATACGTGGAACGTGGGTGTGCATGCGTGTATGTGTGTGCATATGTGCAATTGTGCATGCATATCTATTATGAAGGAATAGCTTGATTTTAGGAAAAAGTCTAAAAGGAATTATAGTCTTGAGCAGAGATGATGGTCTCTGAAAGGAGCAACCAGATGTCTGTTTCCACGTAGTTACCGTAGCAAGGATTGTAGTGTATTTGGTGATGCTTTTCAGCGACTCTCTACATCAGCCCATATGATAAATACAATCACAGTTCTATTCTTTGTCATATGCGTGACATCCTTGTCAATCAGCCCAATTGCTGAGTTATAGCTGTGGTCATAGATAGTGTGAAAAACACAAAGGTAACGTAATGCTTATCGGTAGCAGCTTCTAGTCCATTAGAGGAAATAAGCTTGTACCCAAATAATAATAAATAACCTCTGGGATGGCCCCTCCAGAAACAGGATGGTCATGTTCTACACAGCAAATGATCCTAACTTTACTGTATACATGGGACGTGGGCGTGCATGCGTGTATATTATTTGTACCCAAATAATAATAGAGAGGCAGAATGTGGACCAATGCCAGCAGAGAAAGCAGTGTCTGAATCTCATAGGATTATCACTTCCTGCTCAGATGACCAGAGACACTTTTGATGAGAGGCAGGAAGTTGAGCTGTATCACAGAAAGCAAAGGAGAGCCTGGATCAGCCACAGGCTTCAGAGCTGAGGCTTTGGAACCAGATGGCTTCCATGGGACCCTGGCTCTGTCATTAACCGTTACCAACTGTGACAGAATTTAGGCTCTCTGGACCTATTTTTTCATCAGCGCTTCAGAAACTCATCTCTTGGTGTCGCTGAGAGAATAATGTTAAGACCTACCTACTTTTCAGGGTCCCTGTAAATAAAATAATAAACTTGGGCTAAAATAACCAAGAGTGGCCTTTACCAAAAATAGAAGTTGAGACTTTCAGAGGTGCTGGTGCTTCAGGACGGAGACCAGAGTGAAGGGAAAAGCCGGGGAGGCAGGTCCGGTCCTGGGCAGGTGACGGCGTGGTCACCTCCGGGTTTAGGAGAGCCCCGTAGAGCTTGCTGACCCCCGAGGCCACATGCCCACAGGGGACCCACGATACTGGGTGAGTCATGCCAAGCCTCAGTCTCCACATCTGGAAATGGGGACCCCTCACACCGTGTGGGCTGAGGGCTGGGTGTGTGGTCCAGCCCAGCCACACGCACTGCGAATAAAAGAGGGTGAATTTCATTGTCCGTTTGTGGGAGCATCACGCTCACGTGCTGATGTCCAAAGGCGCCCTGAGAAGCAGAGCTAAATGAGGAGGTGTTTCACATTTGCTGCTCCTGCTTGCTTTTGCCACGTTCACACCAGCATCAGCACATCGTGTCCCAGGAGTTTTAGGGGCCGTTATACAAGGAAGGGGGACTTCCCAGGTGGCTCGCTAGGTAAAGAAACTGCCTGCCATGCAGGAGAAGCAAGAGGCTCGGATTCAACCCCTGGGTCCCAAAGATCCCCTGGAGGGGGGCATGGCAACGCACTCCAGTGTTCTTGTCAGGAGAATGCCATGGACAGAGGGCCTGGCGGGCCCCAGTGCAGGGGTCGCCCAGAGCTGGCCATGACTGAAGTGACTGAGCACACATGTATCATACAAGGAAGGGGGAAAAAGGCTTCCTTCTTTCCAGCCATCTTAGGCACTGGACCACTGAGCTCAGAGCGATGAAGCAGGAGAGGCAGAAATGAGACTGTGCGGAAGTTTCGAGTGGGGAGAAGCCACAGAAGCACAATGAAGGCTGTGGAACCCAGGGAGCGCCCAAGGGAGTGCGCATGTGGATGGTGCTGAGATAACACATCCAGACACGAGGAAAGGCGAGGGATGATGCTGATAAGTCAACTGCAACAAGGAGAGGGGTCCCGCATGGACTGATCCCTCACCTCCATTTATGCGGAGGCAACTGCACATTTTAAAGGGAGAACGGGGAGGGAGGGAACAGTGTGGTCTCCAGCAAAGTCGGGGAGTGACTGCATACCATCGTTCACACACTTCCCATGTATTCATGATGGGAGGCAGTGTTAACACACTTTAGAGCTGGGTTTCCCTGGTGACTCAGATGGTAAAGAATTTTCCTGCAGTGTGGGAGAACTGGGTTCAATCCTTGGGTCGGGAAGCTCCCTTGGAGAAGGAACTGGCACCCCACTCCAGTATTTTTGCCTGGAAAATCCCAAGGACAGAGGAGCCTGGCGGGCTATAATCCACAGGGTCACAAAGAGTCGGACATGACTGAGCATCTAACACACACACAGAGCTGGGAGAGTCATCTCCTGGGATGTTTGCGTTTCCGAGGGCTGGTTCTCAGGTCCTGGAGAAGACAGCTCTGGGCGTTAAAAGACTGACATTTCTGAGGAGCAGAGAAAATATGTATAATTGCAGGCTTTCTAAAGTAGCTCCCCTACATGGAGGGGGTCTGGGCCGCTCTTGCCTTATGACCAGGTTTTTTCCAGAACAAACAGTAAGTGCTCTGGGCAGCACTGAGCTTTCTCAGGCAGGAACTTCTTTGGGGCTGGGTCACCACGCTGGGGATGCAGGCTTGAGCTATTAGAAAGTACGTTAGTGTTGGTTTCAAACAGTCATTTCTGCTTCAGGTCTGCGGTTGTTATAGGCCAAGAAGAGCGCTCAGAGAAGCCCGTCTGAGTCAAGTTTGGTCTAGAAGAGCATCCTTGTCAGTGGAAAGTGGTTGCATTCACAGCCTGTTGGTTCTGTTTCTCTGGAGGGCCCTGACAAATGCAACCACTAGAGACAGAACCAGAGAGATGTGTCTAGATACGTAAGGGATTTTCTCATGCAATTACAGCACCACCAAGTCCCACAGTCGCCCTCCGCAAGCTGGAGAACCAGGAAGCTGGTGATTATTCAGTCCAGGCCCAAAAGACCAAGAACCATGAGCTCCGGTGTCCAGGGCCGGGAGGAGATGGGTGTCTCGGGCAAATATTTGGGGGAAAAAAAAAGTTCTGAAATTGTTATGAACATTTGTAACTCACTGGAATCCAGTGTCTCTGTGAGCTCTGCAGATACTTTTAATTATCACATGATAAAACTAACGTGTATACAGTTAACATGAGACTATGCAACAGATGAAGCAGCAAACAGAATTCCCTGTCAGCCCCACCCAACTCACCCAAGGGACCCCTGCGGCCTTGTGAGCTGTGCCCTTCCGTTTCCTGTGCGTTTCTGCCTCTGCAGACACTTAGCAAGCTGCAGTGAGAATAGGAGGGCCCCCTTGGTGGGAGAGGCTTGCTCGGTCCTGTCCTGCTGCTAGGGGGCCCAGTCAGCAGTGGGAGACCCCAGCCCTGAAGGGGGCAGCAGGAGATCGCGGGGCAGGAGCGTGCCCAGGCTCCGTGCTTTGCCCGGGCGTGCTGATTCTCCTGTTCTCACAGGTGATGCTGCTCGAAAATATCATCCTGGTGCTGCTGGCAACGGACTTTCTCCAGGAGGCCTCGTGGACCAGCCTGGGGGCCGTCGCAGGTGTTTTGTCTGGATTTCTGATCGGTGAGCCCCAAGGTCGCCTTCGCTGCCCCTCCGTCCCCCACCTGCCTCCCACAACTTGCTTCTCTGCGGTCAGCTCACCCCAGGGGTAGGAACTGGGGCTGGGAAGCAGCCGGCTGGAGACTAGGGCCGGGCCCTGCGCTGAGGGTGGCCAGGCCGCCCCGAGGGCGTGAGGGCCTGGATCGGCCTTTGTCTCTTTTGCTCAGCTGAGCTCAGAGCCGCAAGCCAAGCTGGGGCCTCCCCAGAGGTGGCCTGTTGGTGAGGCCGGGGATGCTCAGGCAGAGCCAGGCCGGCTGGCTCTTCCCCCCAGCTTCCGGGGGCAGCGGAACTCCTGACTGTCCAGTGCCCTGGACTAGAGTCTTCAATGGGGAGGTGGAGCCCCAGCTATAAAGCAGCAGCTCCAGCTTCCATCTTGAGCTGCCTGGATAAGTATTTATTGAGTGCCTACTGTATGCCAGCCTGGGGCTGCCACCAAGAAACCAGTTAAACAGGAGGCTTTTGAGGAAAGTCTGTCTTCACTGAACACACACAGCCCTGTGACTGGCAGGATGGGGTGCGGACAGGGTCAGCTCCCCTTTCTTGGTCTCGGGGGGCTCCTCATAGCAGAAAGGGGACAATCCTTCCTGCCCACAGACCGTGAGGACTCAGGACACTGGGTGGAAATGGCCTAAGCTGTGCCCCCTGCAGAGACAACACTGGGTCACCCTCCATTAGGAGTTCTGACCCCATTCCCCCAGAGATGCTGAGAGCAGGCGAGGGGATGTCTGCTGGGTTCCTTCTAGCTGCATCTTTGCTGCGTTTCCTGGCCCTGCTGAAGTTCACACCACCCCCCAACCCCCACCCCCGTATCAGGCTTCACGCTGTTTATTACGAGCTCCCTGAAACCCGGCACTTGGTCCAGTACAACAGGAAACTGGAAATAACGTGGGAGGATTACTGGAATGCTCTGCTAAATAAATTATTGCCGCAGTCAACACTTCTGATCAAAATAAATGAAGCTGACAACAATGTGATTCAGATGTTTGTGCACAAAGGAAGTTTTGTTGCTGCTCGTGGAAATTCCTTGATATGGGGGTTTTGATGGGTATGTTTAACCTCTGCTTGGGTCTTGTTTTTGAAATGATTATCTCTCTCTCCCTTCACTTTGGAATCCATCAGTCGGTATGTGGATGGTTGTGTTCTGAGTATTTGACATGGTTTTCTGAAAGTGAAATTATCTTTTCTACCAAACCTCTCTCTCTGTCTCACACACATGCACGCATAGGCCTAGAGGACTCAGATGGAGCCTCCTTCAAGGAAGAAGTCATAAAATCTCTTAAGATTTAAACTCTGTTCTTACATTTTTTAAGGGTAGAAACATTTGCAGTTTATTGGAACTGTGTATGTGTGTGCATGGATGCACACTCAGTTGTGTCCGACTCTTTTGCGACCCCGTGGACTGTAGCCCATCAGGCTCCTCTGTCCATGGAATTCTCCAGACAAGAATACTGGAATGGGTTGCCATTTCCTTCTCCAGGGAATCTTCCCAACCCAGAGATCAAACCTGTGTCTCTTGCGTCTCCTGCATTGGCAGGCGGATCCTTTACCACTAGCACCACCTGGGAAGTCCTATTGGAGCTGGAACATATGTAAATGTAAATTCCCCCAAATACCCACTTCTGATGCTCCAACAAGAGTCCTGTTTTGGATCCCAAGTGATATTACTCTACTCAAAACTGGAGAACCCGGAATTCTGCAAACCACAGGGAGGATGCAGGACTTCAAAGATCGTAACCTTGTGCTCCCCTCCTCTCCCCTTGTTTTGCAGGCAGTGTCTCTCTGATCCTTTACTACAGCCTGCTGCATCCGAAATCCACAGACATCTGGCGGGGCTGTGTACACACGTCCTGTGGCCCCACAGAGGATGATAAAGCAGAAGAAGACTCTTCTCCACAAGCCCCGGGCCCAGCTGGGGAGGGACCGGACAGCCTGGGGCCCTGCCCAGAGGAAACCAATGAGCTCCCAAGCCTGGAGAAACCCCCGAGCCCACAGTGGGCGCCCCCAGAGGCTGGGCTGGAAAGCCAGACGGTGGGGGAGGCCTCTTTGCTCAGCCGCCACCACTGGCTGCTGGTGAAGCTCGCTCTGAAGACGGGGAACGTGTCGAAGATCAATGCAGCCTTTGGAGAAGACGGCCTGGCCCAGTTTTGCTCCCCTGAGTGGGCGTTGAGCCAACACCACAGCGAGGGGAGGACGCCCCCACCCCCGCAGCAGGAGCCCCCTTCATCAACCCAGGACCCTCTAACCTCAGAGGAAGGCTCAGAGTTTCCAGTGGTCCCCAAAGCAGAGGCTGACGAGACCTCAAGTTACCTGTCTTTTGCCAGCCAGAGTCCTGACCGAGCTCCACCCCAGCAGCCGTCAGCTGCACAGTGGGAGGGAGGCTCAGAGGAGGGAGCCGGGGGCCGCCCCGGGGGCGAGGGGTGCAGGGGGTTGCCCGGGGGGCTCCACGCTGTACTTCAGCGCCACCGCCGAAGGGGCGCTCCCCTCCCCCCGGGGAGCCGCCGCCCCCTCTCCGGGAGGGGGCTGGGGTCGGGCAGCTCCGCCCAGCCAGCCACCGAGCGCTTTCCCCTCAGCGTGGCCGACATCAGCCCCATCTTAGGCCCCGGAGGACGCTTGCAGCCCAGCGGCCGGGCCCGGGGGGCAGCGGGAGTCCCCGCGTCGCCCCGTCGCGGCTGGCACCCAGAGGCCGCTGCCCGAGGTGCGCCCGAGGCCCGCGGACGCGCCCTGCCTCACGTCCACCCCGGTGCACGGCCCCCGCCGGGGGCTGCGGCCGCAGGGCGAGGCTGACGGCGGGTTTCCTCAGCTGAGCACGGTTAGTGGGTGACCCACAGGCCGGCCGGCCGTCAGGCTGGGCGCTGGTGTGGGGACTCCCGACACCTCCACCCTTGAGTGTGTCACGGCTCCTCCCGACGTCTGTCCGCCCAGCCTGAAAACGAGGGAACCGGATTAGATTGTTTCTAAGGTCCCCTGAAAGCACCACACGCCACACTTCGCATAGGAGTCCTTCTCTAACACCGTGAGGGAGTCGACGATGATAAAGCTTCCTTCCAATCGCCTGCTTCTGGGTCGCCATTCCCTCCTCCCGGGGATCTTCCTGGTCCAGGGATTGAAGCTGACTCTCCAGCGTTGCAGGCAGATTCCTTACCATCTGAGCCATCAGGGAAGCCCCTGACAAACTCTATGATTCTTCCTGTGGCTTCCCCAGTAACTCAAGGGTAAAACCCAGAGCCCTATTTTATTGTTAATTACACTTAAGTGGTTATTAATCAGTCTTCTTTTAAATGTATTTTAGCTGTATTATTTTATGAAATCCCTTGTAAGCCTCAGGACACCTCAGGCCTCTGTCCTGTAGAAGGAGTCAAAGAAAAGCCAGAGCTGGACAGAGTTGAAGTGGTGAAAACAGATTTTATTCAGGAGCTGTTGCAAAAGGGGAAGAGGCCTCTGCGTAAAACTGGCTCAACTCTGAACTCAGTGTGGACAAGTGCGGTTTACAGCTGAGGAGAAGGTGGGGCTTAGTGGGTGGAAACTTATAAAGAGGAAACATCGGGGTTCAGGGGGCTTCTGGCTAAACCAGTGTGACAGGATGCTTGCTGAAGGCAGGCCAGTGAGGTCGGACATCCTGGGTCGGAGGATCAGGTGAATGAGGAACCCGATTGGGTACGGAAGGTGATCGGATACTGAGGGTGGGGGCTTCTGGCTAAGCTGACTTAGCGGGATTCATGCTAAAACTGGACAACGCAGAGAGGAACACGGAAGAGGACTTGGCTGAAAAGTTCGGGGGAGCCTGAGCAGGGTTTGGTCAAAGGGAATCTTTGTCAGGAGGACGCAGAGAACATCATCAGTGGCTCCACCCGGGGCTTCTGTCCTTTCCCCTCCATGTCGAAAGCTTGGCAAAAACGGGATGCTCTGTGTGACCTTGAGAAAGCGGTCACTGGAGGGAGCATTCAACTCGACTCCTCCTCGTCTGGATCTCCGTGGTCGAGATGCGCACAGCCCAAGCGTAACGTTTGGAGATGGCCCTGCACGTGTCCTCAGGGAGGACCACCAGGAGCCACCTGAGCTCAAACCAGCAGGTTCAGCGCCACAGGGCATCTCAGGACGCGTCTGAGGAGGGACCGAGGCTAGGGCCACGGTGTGGGAATTTGGAAAGACCTTGGGGAGCAGGTGTCCGCTCTGATTCGGGTGCAGTTCTGTGACCTGGCCCCTGCACCTGCAGAGGCTCACGCTCACCTGCAGAGACTAGACCAGACTGGGAAAGAAGCCGCACTTGAAAACCGGGCCAGCCGTTGCCCCTTTGGGTAAAAGGGGTGCATCTTGCGGGGTGCAGAGTGATGTTGCTTCTTCTCTATCGCTGTCTCCAGGTGGCCTCTTCGGAAGCTGATAACCTGTGAGACCCTGTGAATGGCAGAACACATGGCCCAGCTGGGAGCATCCAATGAGCTCTCAGATTCAGGGGCTGCTCTCTGCTCCCTCGGAATATCAGTAGTCACTGCACAGCTGTTTGTTAGGCTAAATCTCACGTATTGGATATATTCTGTTGATGTTCCTGCTTCAGTGAGTGGCCGTCACCCAGAACCTTGAAAGTACAGGCTGCCCCCGGCTATTTGCTTGAGGACATTTATCTCATATCTGCTGTCGCACCTGCTTTTCTTGTTTCTTTAAGCCTACCTCACTCACCTCTCCCTTGAAGCTGCATAGGAAGCAACGCAAGGACTTGCAGTATCGCCTGCTACCAACTGCCCGTACATCCCACACAAAGGAGGGAAAGTGGGCTCTCCAGAAGCTGAGGAAATCAGGCTTGGTCTCCACGAATGTTTCTCTGATAGTTTGCTCCTTGGGACAGGCTGTTTTCTTCAGCTGTTTGCCTGGTGAGGCCTGGCTGGCAGACAGCTTACAGCAAGCAGTGAACACTCCTATGTGGAATTAAATTCTAGATTTTTCTGAAGGACTAGAGATTGCGCCGGTCATAAGCAAAGCCTCTGAATAACCGTCTGGGGAGTGGGTTTTTGTAAAACCAGTTGCACGTGCCTGCCTTTATTGCTGAGGTCCCTGCTCTCCTAGAGCAGAAGTGGCTCTATCATGCTCACAGGCTGGTCAATAGTCTGACCGGGGGTGGTGTGCAGCGTTCTGGTTGGAGTCCCGGGAACCAGAGCACCCTAGCTTGAAGGAGAAAGGGGTTGCACCAGTCCCAGGAGGGTCCTCTCACTGCAGTGGAGCCCTGGGTGTGCTGTGCTGTTGGTGCTAGTAAGGACCAATGCCAACCCACAGCAAGCAGTCCACAGGAGGCCAAGGTGGTGAATGCCCCGGGCCCGCTCTCCACCACCACTGCCAGAAAGGGAAGGCAGAGGACATGAACTCTCCAAAAGTGGGCGCCCCGAGCCCAGTAGCTTGGGAGACCAGCCTGGGGTGGGGGGCACTGAAAGTAACCACCCAGTTCCCCCCAGCAGTGCTCTCAGCTTCTTTCACAAACTGTAGCTCGCTTGCCTCTAAACCAGTTGCCCCCAAGCAGGGATGTGGCCGTTTTAAGTGTGCCCTGCTTCTCCGTCTCGATGCTGGACCTCAGAGCTATAGAATCTGCAACAGCAGAGATAACACACATCCACCAAAGGCTCTGAGCTTATAGAAACAGCTTCTGTGCCTACCCCGAAACCTCAGTATTTATAACCCCAAAGACGGGTTTAATATTTGTGTCCCAAGCTGCCTGGTTTTAGAAGTCAGAAGGAGGTTTTACACGTGTGTTCTCACCCCTGTGCAAAGGTCCCTCATGTTTTGGGATCTTGTGTTGGCCATTTTCTTTAATTATGTGGATGACTTTTGAAGTCTTTATTGAATTTGTTACAATATTGCTTCTGTCTTATGTTTTGGTTTTGGCCCCAAAGCATGTGGGGTCTTAGTTCCCTGACCAGGGATCGAACCTGCATCCGTCCTGCATTGGAAGGCAAAGTCTTAACCACTGGACCGCCAGGGAAGTCCCTGGTGTTGGCCATTTTTGCCTAGGCTTTGATTCCTTACTCTTCCTACCCCAGTCAGCTTCCCAGTCCCTAAAAGGCAGAGGCTTCCGCAGTCCTTGGAAAAGGCCATCAGAGCAAACTGAGAGAGACCCAGAAGGCTACCTCCGGGCCCAGGGCACTGAGTCGGGGCCCAGAAGGGGGCGCCCCGGCTCCCACGCCAGCCCTGATGCCTTCGCCCCTGCATCCTTCCCTCTGCGGGCCCCAGCAGCGTCTCCTGGGGCGGCCAGCACACCTTGAGCCGCCTTGTCCTGCTCACGCCTCCAGAGTGGGATCGGTCAGCGTAAGAAATCGTTAAACAGCGTGGTGGCGTCTTGAGTTTTTCATACTATATTGTGCCAAGCCAAGCATGAGATTGAGACCTTATTCCTTCTGAGCCCCCACTTCCGTGCCCTCAATTCAGTTCTCAAGCTAAGGGCTGATGACACTTCAGTTTTTTTAAACACACAGAAAGGATTTTACTTTAAAACTCAGCTCACTTGTAGACTTTGATTCAATTTCACCCACTTTTTAAGATGACGGACCATCCTGGTTTCCCTAAGACGGGGGGTTTCCTGAGATGTGAGATTTTAGAGTTAAACCAGTCTCCCAGGCTGATCGGGATGGCTGGTCACCTTGATACCTGTCCACTCTAGACACTTTTTCCTACTTCATGTAGCCACTCAGCAGAGAAAACAGTCTCTGGTTTAAAAATCTGGGCAACAATGCAAGGTTCCCAAAATACAGTCTTCCAGCACCAAACCCTTATCCCCCAGCCCCATCAATCTTGCAAAACTCAACTTGACTAATGTCCCCCTTGCTAACGCTGTCTACCAAAGCCAATACAATGGTCGACTTTAAGCTCCGCCTATGCCAGGAGAAGTCTGCTCTGAAGTCAAAGCTATAGTTCAGATTTTAAGTTAACATCTCCCAGGAGGAAATCTCCCATGGAAAAATACCATGGAAAAATCCACGACTGACCACAGAGATACATTCATTACAGCAAGACTATAATTACAACACTGCCCGTCAGGGTTTCCATTATAAATGGGGTCTAAATCTTGGTGGAACACAATTCTTTCCAGCTGGAGCAAACCATGGACAGGTTTCCAGCCCACTGGGGAATTTTTTTTTTTTTTTCTGATTTGTTTACAAATTGGCAAGGCTGAGGGTGGGGGATGGGAAGAGCGGAACAGCATAAACAATATGGATTTTTGCTCTTAGTGTATCCTTCAAGCCGAAACTAAGAGAACGCAGACCCACCAAGAAATAACCAGTGTTATTGAGAATGACATCCAGATCTGAGGATTTTGGATTTCAAGGCGACATTTTGTCTTTTGGTTGTTGTTGTTCAGTCGCTGAGTTGTGTCTGACTCCTTGTGACCCCATGGACTACAGCATGCCGGGCTTCCCTGTCCTTCACCATCTCCTGGAGTTTTCTCAAATTCATGTCCATTGAGTCAGTGATGCCATCCGATCATCTTATCCTCCATCACCCCCTTTTCCTCCTACCCTCAATCTTTCCCAGCATCAGGGTCTTTTCCAATGAGTTGGCTCTTCACATCAGATGGCCAAAGTATTGGAGTTTCAGCTTCAGCATTAGTTCTTCCAATGAGTATTCAGAATTTATTTCCTTCAGAACTGACTGGTTTGATCTCCTTGCAGTCCAAGGACTCTCAAGAGTCTTCTCCAGCACTGTAATTTGAAAGCATCAATTCTTTGACGCTCAGCCTTCTTTATGTCCAACTCTCATATCCAGACATGACTATTGGAAACATCATAGCTTTTACTATATGGGCCTTTAATTTACTTTAAGAGATAGAATATTTGGTAAGAGAATGGAGATTCACTTTTTTTTTTTTTTTAATGCCTGAAAGAGATGAGCTTTGGCGCACTGCACCTCTGAGGAAAGCTCTGAGGTGGGAGATCCCCGGGGCAGGCCCCTTCAGTTCGTGAGCCCCCTCTCCCAAGCCCAGTGTCCAAGCTGCCCTCCAGAGAGGGTGGAGCCCGAGTCACTTGGTGCAGTTGGGGTTATTTTGTTCCCCAGACCATGGAGGAAAGGAGACGCCACCACCTGCAGGGCGCTGACATACCCCAGAGACAGTGTATCCTGGGTCCTCATGGAGACATAAGCTTGTTTTGACTTAAAACGTTTTACAGTAATTGCTCCAAAGCCATAAACTCACTTCAGGGCATCTCGCCAGTCTTATGACCTCGTGGGGTCACAAGGTCAGCCTCCTGCAAGAGTCCTGTGGGGTGAGGGCAGAGACCCTTCTCAGGCTTTGTAGGCTCAAAGGGTGATCATTAGAAATAATCAACTGACCCTTAGAAACGACTGACAAACAAAACAGGAATTCCCGAAATGTTCGGTCCCAGCCTGCCCCTCTGAAAGCCCCCGGACTTCTAGGAACAACAGAGGAAACGAGATTGGTTCTGGTGGCAGGTCCCATGTTTGCTTTAAATCACAGCCATTGCAAATCGAGGGATAAATATTTCCTTAGATACTCAGACCCCACTTTCCCTTCTCAAACGTCTGAAGAATTTGGAGGTCAAGATTTTTTTTCTCAGCGGTCAGGAAGCAATGTGATTAATCTGAGTAATGGAGTTAGGTGGACAAAGGTCCAAGTCGCATTTTGTAAGGTTATACAAACTTTTAGGATTTCAAGTCATTTATTTTAAATAACTATCAGCTAAAAAGCTTAATCTGGCTTCGTTTTGACTTGGGTTTGAAATAAATGGCCAACTGCTTTCTCCTCTCACTTAATTCATGACAAGGTTTAGCCATAATTCTAAGTTGCAAAAAGCCCGTTCTGTGCAGAGATGAGCATCCCCTGACACGTTAATGCATTAAATGGCCATAGATCTTGCTGACTTTTGTAATGAAGACGTGCTGTGTGGGGCTGTTACTAGATGTGTGTTATGGAGTTAAGCATACTATACATCCGTGTTTTAAGAGCAAGCGCTAGCATCACATAATCCCCAACCCTGGGTAGCAGGGGCAGCGGACAGGGGATTTCACTGCAGCCGCAGGCTGGCTCCCCGCACCTGCAGGGTGGCGTGAGCTCAGTAGGTGGCGCTCTTGCCCCTCCATCCTTCATCCATTTATGTACAAGTTTAGTTGGTTGATTTTTAATCCGTTGCTTTCAGTCATGCACACAAACATCCCGCATGGGCGGCAGCACGAGCTCTGAAAAGCTACACGTGGCCTTTGCATCTCCCAGCCAGCCGAGGCCCTGCCCTTATCAGTTGTAGGCTTAAGGGTTTGTTGAGATAATTGTTAAGAGCAGAGCCGGGCTTCCCAGGTGGCAATAATGGTAAAGAACCTGCCTGCCGATGCAAGAGACATAAAACTCAGGCTTGATCCCTGGGTTAGGAAGATCCTCTGGAGGAGGGCATGGCAACCCACTCCAGTGTTCTTGCCTGGAGAATCCCATGGACAGCGGAGCCTGGCGGGCTACAGTCCATGGGGTCGCTCAGAGTCCGACACGACTGAAGTAACAGCACACACAAGAGAAAGAAGCCAATCTGAAAAGACTATGTTCTGTGTGATCCCAACTCTGTGACGTTCTCGAAAAGGCAAATATGGACACAGTAGAAAGGTCAGTGGCTGCCGAGGCTTGGGGGCAGAAGGCAGGGGGATGAACAGGTGGAGCCCAGAGGATGTTTCGGGCAGTGAAACTACTCTATGTGATGCTACAGTGATGGATACACACAGTTATACGCTTGTCCCAACCCACGGAAGGCACAGCACCAGGAGTGAGCCCTGACGGAAGCTGTGGACCCTGGCTGGCGACGGTGCATCCTTGTCCGTTCATCAGTTGCAGCAAATGTGCCATCTGGTGGGGATGTTGACGGTGGGGGAGGTGACGCCTTGGTTGGAATCTGTACCTTCCTCTCAATTTTGCTGTGAATCCAAGGTTGCTATTTAAAAGCATTCTGTTGTTTTAAATCTTAATTAGCCTTTCTTCTCAGCCATGAGCCAAAACCTAATTTTATCTCTCAGAACGTTTCATCAAGCACCTCTATGTGCCAGGCCCCTCGCCAAGCGCTGGAAACACAAGGTCCAGCTCCGGAGTGTGGAGTCCGGTGAAGAGACAGTGGCACAGAAGGCGGAGGGCCTGTCCCCCTCGCGGGCTGCGGGCGTCAGACGCAGCCCGCCTGTGAGGGGTTCAGCACAGTTTTCAACCTGATAAGGTGCTTTGCAGCTGTTAGACCTGAACCTTTGAGTCTCTTTAAAGAGCATCTTGGGTGAGCTGGTTGAGACCTGGAAAGGCCCAGCAGTCATGGCACCTCCTTGGTGGGCATTTCCTCCAAGTCCAGTCGGGTGGTTAGCGGTCAGCACTTCAGTCTGCCTGGCTGGGTTTGGGTCCCTGCTCCATCCCTTGTGAGCTGAGTTAACCTTTCTGTGTGGAGTTTCCCTCAGGGCTCTGAAATGAGCATGACAGAAACAGCCTGTGTTACAGGATTGTGTGTACAATCGAGTGTGGTCTAATATAAAGCTTTCTCTTTTTTTTGACTGCACCATGCAATGCATGGGACCGTAGTTCCCCGACCAGGGACCAAACCCACGCCGCCTACATTGGAAGCATGGAGTCTTAACCACAGGACCGTCAGGGAGGTCCCCCATACAGCTTTTCGCCAAGTATTTGGCACAGATGAAAACACAAGGTTAGTAGAGATTACCTTCCCAGGTGGTAGGAATGTGGGGTGGAGCTGAGTATGCCACAAACTCCTTATCTTCATGACTACATTTAAATACATTAAAACCTCTCTTCTCTGAGACTTTTGAAATCTCTCAGATTGTGCGGACCTACTTGGCAGCCTTTGTCTGCCGTGTGGTCCCAGGAGGGGTGCCCCGGGGGGTGCTCCCCAAAGGAAAAGGACACCAAGACTCCACTCTGCACCTGCGGGCTCGCTGTCAACCAGACTCCCCTAAGGCAAAGGTGAAACTCCCGTGAGAGTTTCCCTATCCTTGGCACCTAGGAAAAAGGCCCGGAGCAACTCACATAGAACTTTCTTTAAGGGGGGGAAAAAAAAAAGGTTACAATTTTTTTTCTGGTTCAGAGTTTTTGATGTGTTTCTCCTTGTTTTTCTTCATGCTTGGGGACAGGAGGAAGGACACGCGGCTGCCCCATAATTGTGGGGCCTTCTCCAGTGGACCATGATCTATTTACTGAGAATTTTTTAATAAATAAACCACAGCCTTGAACCCTTGTGCCCTTATAAACCAGTTGGTTCTCATGGGGAGAGTTCAGGAGTTTTTATGGAGCAATAGTATGTTCTCATGAGAATTTTATTAGAAATCAGAGACTTGAAATGCATCAAGCAGGAAATTTATGAGGTTACATGGGAACCATCCCTTCATTTTGTCATTCTGGGTTAATTTACTTCTTCGTAGTGTGTTGATTTACTTTGTAAATTTCAGTCATGAATTCTAAGCTTCTCAGCAAATTTAAGCCTGCTCATCAATTTCTTGAACTTTTCCCATTTTTTATCCTTAAAATAAGATAGCTAATTATTGATAGCCTATATAAGAACATCCAAACATCTATGGGAAGCACATATTCCTGGGCAGAAATGTGTCCAAGCAGGTCTTTCCAAATGCCAAGGAATAAACAGAGCTTAGAGAAAAACATTTTTACAACCCACATGCAATTCTTTACATCTTGAACTTTTCCACTTAATAGTTTCTCCAAATAATGTTTTTAATTGTGTTTTGCAAAGTACCCAGTTAAAATTTCACTCATTAAAAAAAAAAAAAAAAAAAAAAAAAACAAGCTTGTTTATTATCATGTAACACAACTTGGAAAATAGCCCAAACCCAGAATAGATGTTTGTGTGCTGGTGAAGTGGGGAGGAAGTGTTCTAAACAAGTTTTTCGTCTGGGCCCGTTCCAACATTTCATTAATTGTGTGTTGATGGTGTGAGGAAAGAGGGCAGGCCAGGACTGGCCTTGGCTGGAGCCAAGAAAGTGAGTGAGGAACCCCAGGAACTAGTCTTCTGTTAACAGCTCACCCCTTTGCTGATAACTGAGCCTGACTCCTGGGTGAATCCCCATATTAGGTAATGTCTCTTAATCTTTACATTTAATTCTCAAAAACTGTGTGTTTCCAGCCAAATACTTGCTCTGGGAGTTGAAGTTTATGGAGCTGCAACCATGGCATAGTGGCTTTGTCTTAACCTTTTCTGCCTAGTCATCACCCCAAACTCCTAGGCACCTATTTTTTTTTTAATTAAATTTTATTTTGCTTAACTTTACAATACTGTATTGCTTTTGCCATACATCAAGATGGATCCACCACAAGTACACCTGTGTTCCCCATCCTGAACCCTCCTCCCTCCTCCCTCCCCATACCATCCCCCTGGGTCGTCCCAGTGCACCAGTCCCAGGCATCCGTTATCAGGCATCGTACCTGGACTGGTGACTCATTTCAGATATGATATTATACATATTTCAGTGCTATTCTCCCAAATCATCCCACCCTCTCCCGTTCCCAGAGTCCAAAAGTCTGTTCTATACCTCAATGTCTTTCTTGCTGTCTCGTAAACAGGGTTACGGGGAAGGCAATGGCACCCCACCCCAGTACTTTTGCCTGGAAAATCCCATGGACGGAGGATCCTGGTAGGCTCCAGTCCATGGGGTCGCTGAGAGTCGGACACGACTGAGCGACTTCACTTTCACTTTTCACTTTCATGCATTGGAGAAGGAAATGGCAACCCACTCCAGTGTTCTTGCCTGGAGAATCCCAGGGACGGGGGAGCCTGGTGAGCTTCTGTCTATGGGGTCGCACAGAGTCAGACACGACTGAAGCGACTTAGCAGCAGCAGCAGCAAACAGGGTTATTGTTACCATCTTTCTAAATTCCATATATATGCATTAGTATACTGTATTTATGTTTTTCTTTCTGGCTTACTTCACTCTGTATAATAGGCTCCAGTTCCATCCACCTGATTAGAACTGATTCAAATGCATTCTTTTTACTGGCTGAGTAATACTCCATTGTGTATATGTACCACAGCTTTCTTATCCATTCATCTGTGGATGGACATCTAGGTTGCTTCCAAGTCCTGGCTATTGCAAACAGTGCTGCTATGAACATTGGGGTACACGTGTCTCTTTCAATTCTGGTTTTCTCAGTGTGTATGCCCAGCAGTGGGATTGCTGGATCATAAGGCAGTTCTATTCCCAGTTTTTTGAGGAATCTCCATACTGTTCTCCAAAATGGCTGTACTAGTTTGCATTCCCACCAACAGTGTAAGAGGGTTCCCTTTTCTCCACACCCTTTCCAGCATTTATTGCTTGTGGACTTTTGGATCACAGCCATTCTGACTGGCGTGAAATGGTACCTCATAGTGGTTTTGATTTGCATTCTCTGATAATGAGTGATGTTGAGCATCTTTTCATGTGTTTGTTAGCCATCTGTATGTCTTCTTTGGAGAAATGTCTACCTAGTTCTTTGGCCCATTTTTTGATCGGGTCATTTATTTTTCTGGAACTGAGCAGTAGGAGTTGCTTGTATATTTTTGAGATTAGTTGTTTGTCTGTTGCTTCATTTGTTATTATTTTCTCCCATTCTGAAGGCTGTCTTTTCACCTTGCTTATAGTTTCCTTTGTTGTGCTAGGCACCTATTTTAGAAAAAAAAAAAATTCTTCGTAATGAGACAACACAAGAAGGCAGCCTGACAGCTGGCTTCAGATTCCCCCGTCCCAGCTCAGCTGCTATCTGGACTAATGGACGCTGGTCCTTCCTCCAAGATGCAAACGGAACAGTCTCGGTCACCATTCTCTAATCTTTCCTGGGGTTGCCCGTGTGCCAGGCTCAGAGCTATTCTATATACAGCAGCAGGTTTACTACTGGAAACAACTCTCTAAAGAAGGTCCTGGGTGTCTCCCCACTTCACAGGTGATGAGCTTGAGGCTCAGGTGGGTGATGTAGCCTCTCTGTGACCACATAAGCAGATGTGCTCTTACCCCGCAGTGCCCAGACTCTCCAGGGTCAAGGTCTGACCTGGGAGACACACCCTGCCCTCAGCAAGCTTTCTTCCTAGTTTCAAGAATAAGGAATGAGAGAGCAAGTCCAATGCCCAGAACCCAATGATTGCCCAGCACGACCCTGTCACTGTGTGGGAGAAGAGATGCTCTGATGGCAAACAAGCACAGGGAAGGATGCTCCCCGCAGCAGATGTCATCAGGGAAATGCAAATTTAAGCCGTAGGGAGATGCCCCACACCCCTAGGAAAATGACCGGACCTGGACACTGACATGTCCAAAGGCTGGTGAGGATGTAGAACAGCAGGAAAGTCTCATTCACTGTTGGTGGGAATGCAAAATGGTACAGCCACTTTGGCCCTTTCTTAGAAATTAAACATACTCTTACTGGCAATCACGATCTGGCAATCATACACCTTGGCATTTCCCCAAAGGAGCTGAAAACTTAGGTCCACACAAAACTCTGCACATAGATATTTTTATCAACTCTATTCATACGTGCCAAAACTTGGAAGCAATCAAGGTGTCTCTCAGAATGTGAATGGCTAAATAAACTGTGGTCCCTCCAGACAATGGGATATTATTCAATGATAAAATCAAGCCATGAAAAAGCATGGGGGAACCTTTAAACGCATAGGACAAAGCGAAAGAAGCCAATCTGAAAAGTCTCCCTGCTGTGTAGTTCCAACTCTGTGACATTCTGGAAAAGGCAAAACTATAGAGACTGTAAGGATAAGTGGTTTTCAGAGATTGAGGGGTGGTGGGATGAAGAGGTGAAACACAGAGGATTTTTAGGGCAATGAGAGGACTCTGAATGATGCTATAGTGGTGGATACGCACCCTTATACACTTGTCCAAACCCATAGGATGCACACCACCAAGAGTGAGCCCTAAGATTTGTCAGTGGAGGTTCACTGATTGCAACGAATGTGGCATCTGGTTCAGGATGTGGTTCCTGGGAGAGGTCATGGTACAAAGGGGTCATGGCAAGTCTCTGCACCTTCCATTCAACTTTGCTGTGAACCTAAACTGCTTTTAAAAAAAAAAAAAAAAAAAATGAAGACTATTAAGAGAAAACAGAGTCACAAGTGTCCTGGACTTAAGAAACATGGACCCCAGTGGCCTGAGAGCAGACAACTTCAAGCAGGGTTGCACCATCTTAACAAGCATAAAAGCAAATCAAAGCGACGCATCCAGCTCGTGGCTGTGGAGGACGCCTCCTGCAAAGAAGCAAAGAGAGCTGATCACATCACCAGGAGGAGAAGGGCTCAAAGGCTTCCTGGAGGAGGAGGAGGAGGAGGAGTTGCAGGGGTGAGGGTTCAGGGCCAGAGGAGGAGCCAAAACAGAGCCTGGACCCAGGCCTCTCTCTGAGCTGGCTGGGATTTTGCCTCTGGATTTTATTCTCCTACTACCCACCCGGCCTCTTCTTTTTCTGAGGATTGTTAACAAATTGGTTTCTTCCACCTCCAGGCAAGCTGTGCTTTGGTGACTAGCCAAGAAAAATATCCACTAAATGCAAACCAGGCTCGCAGAACATGCCCAGCGAAGTGCACAGGAAACACTCTGTCCTCCGCAAGCTAGCGCTGAAGGTGGCCTCTCCTCTCTGCTTCCT
Source organism: Tragelaphus eurycerus (assembly GCA_935064755.1). NCBI lineage: Eukaryota > Metazoa > Chordata > Mammalia > Artiodactyla > Bovidae > Tragelaphus > Tragelaphus eurycerus. The sequence goes on along the minus strand of CAKXYN010000220.1, from coordinate 890,107 downwards.
CAAGGCCCCAGCCAAAGGTTTGCAGGGACCACACCTCCCAGGGCCTGTGGGGAAAGACAGAAGGGTCCTGGGATAACCCCCCGTCCCCCCAGCTGGGATGTTCCCAGAGCACACACAGAGGAAGGTCCTCCAGCCCTGGGAGAAAGCTCAGCCCCCCAGGGGACATCTCAGAGAACACAGCCTGCAGATTAGAGACGTCCGGGGGTGGGGGGCCACAACAGGGTCAGAGGAAGACACGCTAAGTCCCAGGGTCTGGGCTGAATTCTAGCCTCTTCACCGCCCCCTCCACCCCAACCCCCCGCGGCCCCCTGCACCCCAGAGCTCTCTGCTCCTGCCCAGACAGGGCCGTCAAGGGCAACACAGCCTGGAATTCAACCCGGCTCCCCCGGGTGCCCTCGCTGCGGCCAGTCCCGAAGCTGGTTACCATCTGGGCTGGGAAGCGATGGCTTCTCCCCTATGTTCGGCTTTTCACCAGCCGTCGAGTCCAGGGTTAAGATGATGGGGGCTCCTGGTGCCTTCCTGGCTTTGCCCCTCCGGAGCCTTCCCCAGCATTCGGAAAGTCGCTGGACGGAGCAGCAATCCCCTTTATTCAAGGGAAGGTTATTTGTTTGTTTGTTTTTTCTTTAATATATATTTATTTTAATGGGAGGATAATCACAATGTTGTCCGACTCTTTCCAAGTACTGGAGTGGGTTGCCATTTCCTTTGCCAGAGAATCTTCCCGACCCAGGGATCGAACCTAGGTCTCTTGCATTGTAGACAGACGCTTTACCATCTGAGCCACCAGGGAAGTCCATAATTACAATAATGTGATGGCCCCTGCAATCACATTATATGCAGAGTACATCATGAGAAATGCTGGACTGGAGGAAACACAAGCTGGAATCAAGATTGCCGGAAGAAATATCAATAACCTCAGATATGCAGATGACACCAGCCTTATGGCAGAAAGTGAAGAGGAACTAAAAAGCCTCTTGATGAAAGTGAAAGTGGAGAGTGACAAGGTTGGCTTAAAGCTCAACATTCAGAAAACGAAGATCATGGCATCTGGTCCCATCACTACATGGGAAATAGATGGAGAAACAGTGGAAAGAGTGTCAGACTTTATTTTTCTGGGCTCCAAAATCACTGCAGATGGTGACTGCAGCCATGAAATTAAAAGACGCTTACTCCTTGGAAGAAAAGTTATGACCAACCTAGATAGCATATTCAAAAGCAGAGACATCACTTTGCCAACAAAGGTTCGCCTAGTCAAGGCTATGGTCTTTCCTGTGGTCATGTATGGATGTGAGAGCTGGACTGTGAAGAAGGCTGAGCGCCAAAGAATTGATGTTTTTGAACTGTGGTGTTGGAGAAGACTCTTGAGAGTCCCTTGGACTGCAAGGAGATCCAACCGGTCCATTCTGAAGATCAGCCCTGGGATTTCTTTGGAAGGAATGATGCTCAAGCTGAAACTCCAGTATTTTGGCCACCTCATGTGAAGAGTTGACTCACTGGAGAAGACTCTGATGCTGGGAGGGATTGAGGGCAGGAGGAAGGGGACGACAGAGGATGAGATGGCTGGATGGCATCACTGACTCGATGAATGTGGGTCTGAGTGACCTCCGAGAGCTGGTGATGGACAGGGAGGGCTGGCGTGCTGCAGTTCATGGGGTCGCAAAGAGTCGGACACGACTGAGCGACTGATCTGATCTGATCTGATCTGATGGCCCCTGCCAGACTTCAGTGTGAGTTGGCCACAGGCACACACGTGTCCCCTCCCTCCTGCTCGCCCCCAAATCCCACCATCGCTCCAGGTTGCCGCAGAGCAGCCGCCTTGGGTGTCAGGTCACGCATCCAACCCCACGGGCAGGTGCTGTCTCAGCCTGGGCGCGTGCGTGCCAACAGCGGCAGCGCGCCTGCCAGCCTGCGTCCCTCACCGCGGAGGCTGAGGTGCGGCACCGGGACGCCCGGGCCCCGCCGTCGGAGAGCAGCTCCATCTGGACCCAAGCGGCCAGGCCCAGGCCCCGCTGGTGTGAGTGGAGTCCACGGGCCTCTGCAAGTCTGTTCTGAGCAGCACCGGGCTCTCGGCACTGCGGGGCTGAGGTTGGCGGAAGGTTCTCGTTCCCAGGTGCTGCTTCTCCGCACAGGGGATGACCTGGCATTTGTGGTCTCCTGGAGGCACTGGCGACCCACTCCAGTACTCTTGCCTCGAAAATCCCATGGGCAGAGGAGCCTGGTAGGCTGCAGTCCATGGGGTCGCTAAGACTCGGACACAACTGAGCAACTTCACTTTCACTTTCATTCATTGGAGAGGGAAATGGAACCCACTCCAGTGTTCTTGCCTGGAGAATCCCAGGGACAGGAGAGCCTGGTGGGCTGCCGTCTATAGGGTCGCACAGAGTTGGACATGACTGAAGCGACTTAGCAGTAGCAGCAGCAGGACATGGAACAACAAACTGATTCCAAATGAGGAAAGGAGTACATCAAGGCTGTATATTGTCACCCTGCTTATTTAACTTATATGCAGAGTACATCATGAGAAATGCTGGTCTGGATGAAGCACAAGCTGGAATCAAGATTGCCAGGAGAAATACCAATAACCTCAGATATGCAGATGACACCACCCTTATGGCAGAAAGTGAAGAAGATCTAAAGAGCATCTTGATGAAAGTGAAAGAGGAGAGTGAAAAAGTTGGGTTAAAGCTCAACATTCCGAAAACTAGATCATGGCATCTGGTCCCATCACTTCATGGCAAATAGATGGGGAAACAGTGGAAACAGTGTCAGACTTTATTTTGGGGGGCTCCAAAATCACTACAGATGGTGATTGCAGCCATGAAATTAAAAGATGCTTACTCCTTGGAAGGAAAGTTAGGATCAACCTAGATAGCATATTGAAAAGCAGAGACATTACTTTGCCAACAAAGGTCCATCTAGTCAAAGCTATGGTTTTTCAGTGGTCATGTATGAATGTGAGTTGGACTGTGAAGAAAGCTGAGTGCCAAAGAATTGATGCTTTTGAACTGTGGTGTTGGAGAAGACTCTTAAGAGTCCCTTGGACTGTAAGGAGATCCAACCAGTCCATCCTAAAGGAGATCAGTCCTGGATGTTCATTGGAAAGACTGATGCTAAAGCTATACTTTGACCACCTCATGCAAAGAGTTGACTCATTGGAAAAGACCCTGATGCTGGGAGGGATTGGGGGCAGGAGGAGAAGGGGACGACAGAGGATGAGATGGCTGGATGGCATCACCGACTCGATGGACATGAGTTTGGGTAAACTCCGGGAGATGGTGATGGACAGGGAGGCCTGGCATGCTGCAGTTCATGGGGTCGCAAAGAGCTGGACACAACTGAGCAACTGAACTGAACCGAACATGAGACCCCTGCAGTGGCCAGGCCGCCTTGCTCCCCACTGCACCCTGGAACCTAGGACCCTGCCTGGTTCTAACACTCTTGAGTACTCAAGACACATTTATGGAATAAAGAATTTTCAGTGTCTTTGTTTCTGCAGTGGCACAGCAAGGAGGCTCCTTGGTCCTTTGGTCACTGTGAGCCCCCAGTGAGGAGCATCTACAGAGCCTGAGGAGAGGGGGCCTGGACATGCCCCCCACCCACCCCCAGAGGGGGTGTGTGCAGCCACTGAAGGACCGCAGTCCCCCACCTCCCCACACCTCCCCCAGGCCCCCGCAGGCCCACCCATAACTCAGAAGTTCGAGAGGTTTGATGGCAACTTCAGCTCACATTCAACAGGGATAGCCATTATCCAGGCTCTGGGAGAAAACCCACAAAGCAGGAGACAGCCTCCCCATGGATGCACCCTCTTTGCTCTGATCTGGGCTCTTTGTGTGTCTAGAATCGCTTTTCCCACCTCCCCTTCCTCCCTGCGATGGCCCCCACGGCATTGATCCTGAGGGTCTCCTCTGTGCTTTAGGTGAACCAGGAAGGTAGACCCCATTGGAAGGGAAGCAAGCCCCTTGGCTTCCCATGTCCTCTTGCTGAAAGGGGTTAGGATCTTTGCTCAGCCTCTCTATCTCTGGTCCTTGTCCTTACAAAATCCCATCTCCCACCCTGGCCCCTCCGTCCCTTCCTGTTCCCTCCTGACCTTCCTAGGTGAGTTATCCCCACCACCTCTCTCTCCAGGTGCTTCTGCTAAGATGCCACACCCACCCGCAGGTCCACTCAAACAAATGTTGCTTCAAAACATTCCCCAGTCCCGCTGCCTCCTCAGACCACCCTCTCCCTTCCCTGTCACCTTGCCAACTCCAGCTCCTTCAACTGACATCACCTCCATCCTCCAGGCTCTCTTGGAGGCTAATCCTAACTGCATCCCCTTCTCCTCCCACCTTCAGTCTTTCCCAGCATCAGGGTCTTTTCAAATGAGTCAGTTCTTCACATCAGGTGGCCAAAGTATTGGAGTTTCAGCTTCACCATCAGTCCTTCCAATGCATCTTTAGGACTGATCTCCTTTAGGATGGACTGTTTTGATCTCCTTGCAGTCCAAAGGACTCTCAAGAGTCTTCAAAAGCATCAATTCTTTGGCACTCAACTTTCTTTATGGTCCAACTCTCACATCCATACATGACCACTGGGAAAACCACAGCTTTAACTAGATGGACCTTTGTTAGCAAAGTAATGTCTCTGTTTTTTAATATGCTGTCTAGGTTGGTCATAGCTTTTCTTCCAAAGAGCAAGTATCTTTTAATTTCATGGCTGCAATCACCCATCTGCAGTGATTTTGGAGCCCAAGAAAACACAATCTGTCACTGTTTCCATTGTTTCCCCATCTATTTGCTGTGAAGTGATGGGACCGGATGCCATGATCTTAGTTTTCTGAATGGTGAATTTTAAGCCAGCTTTTTCACTCTCCTCTTTCACTTTCATCAAAAGGCTCTTCAGTTTCTCTTTGCTTTCTGCCATAAGGGGGCTGTCATCTGCAGTACAGGTAACTGCTGCCTAAGACTCAGATATCCTCTGTCTGGAATGCTGGTCAGAGAAATTTTTTTTTCTTTCCCTTCCAACATATCCCCAAGTCAGTTCTTCTGCAGAAAAACAAAAAAGCAATTCTAGGACATGCCCACTAATAATAGAAACAGTAACACTTTGTGCAATAATGTATAATGAGGTTGTTTAAAAAACCTTCTTTGTAACACTTGGCAATTTTCAAGATACTTTCTCATCACACTTTGGCTGCCTCCCAGAAAGAGTCTATTTTTATCTGAACATGTACACAACCTCTATAAACTTGGGGTGAAAAATAAATGCATCGTTGAGCATCAGGGCCTGGATCTCCATGAGGAGCAGCCAAAGGCAAAGGGCAGGGCTTGGCTTTGCACCAAGCAGGCCTGCCATGACCTTGGTAGGGGTCCTGCCTCACGCCTCAGTCTCCTCATCCAGGAAGTGGGCCGGATGCTAGCGCCTGTCTTGCACAGAGCTCATCAGTGCTCTTGAGGTCACACAAGGATCCTGCCTACCATGGTGTTTGGCATGTGAGACTCAAGATAAATATTAAGCTACCAAAAAAGGGAAGAAAGAGAGGAATTAAGTTGAAATCCTGCTGCAGTAAAGCTCCACACTGTTGGTTTCTTTCCCTCTGTAGACCATCAGCCCTCAACATTGCTTCATGTCCTGTGCCCTCACTGTGGGGTGTGCGTGTGTGCGCTCAGTCGTGTCCAACTCTGTGACCCACCAGGCTCCTCGGTTCATGGGATTCTCCAGGCAAGAATACTGGAGTGGGTTGTGATGGCAATCCCCCTCCAGGGGATCTTCCTGACTCAGGGATTGGACCCACATCTCCTGTGTTGGCAGGTGGATTTGGCAGGCACTCACATTTGAGCCACCACCAGTTCCCGTCACCCATTCCTACATGGCAGGAAAATCTGCCCCCTCTGGGTAGGTTTTAGCTTGTCTTTCCCCCAGCCAGATGCCTGCTACAAAACATAGCTTCCATAGTGATGTCCCACCTGGTCAGCATCAAGCCCAGGCCTCAGTCACTGGAACTTCAAATAATTACACAGAGTTCAATCAGATTTGAATCAGTAGTAGCTGAAGTATCGGGAGAGGACTCAGTCTGTCCTGGACATGAGTTTCCTTTTGATTTTTGATATCAGTAGTGATTTTTCTTACCACTAAAACATAATGGTAGCTAATTTCTGTTCAATGTCTATTTGTAAAGCTCTTTAAAGGAAATCAAATTTCTATTGAAAAAGCATGATTGCTATAGGCTCTAGAAAATACCAGGAAAGAGTTTAATCATCAATCAAATTGCTAGGATGATAAGTTCCCAGTGGAAGTATTGACACTGAGAGATTAGAGTCAGAAATACATAACCAGTTTCTAGGGAAAATGCATTTGTAAATTCAGATTGTTAGATGGAGGGCAAATATATATGGTCAATACATTAGGTAACATATGAATTGTTACAGTCTCCACTGGGTTATTCCCATCTGCATACAAACTTGATGTTATTGCTCCCACCTAGAAATTAAAAATAAACAAAAACAAACAAAAAAAGCCAGGCATAAATGGATTTGTGTGTCGGGCTATCTGATCAGTTAGCCTCACCTCTGCAGGTAGGTAATTGCCTTTGGGGCTTCATTCTTCATAGGACCCCAGTTAAAAAGGCCTCCACGAGGCCTGGGATCTTTGCCAGATAAACCTGTAGACGCCTTTGAATTCCTCTCCTGAAATCTAATCCCGAATCCCCTGGTGGGTCTTCGTGCTGCCAGAGCACAGCCCTCTGCACTGGGACCCCGGCAGCTCCCAGGAGGAAGGGCATCAGCTGGAGGGGCCGCCAGCACCCGAGGTCACCCCGACTGCGGGCAGTGAGGGAGCCGCCCCACAGAGCTCACGGAGCCCAGGGCTGTGGGGACTCTGTGTACCTTCCCCTCAGTTTCACTCTGAACCAAAAGCGGCCTTAACAATATAAAGTCTGTTTAAAAGGGATAAGAGCCAGGGCTGGATGTGTGCATGCTAAGTTGCTTCAGTGTGTCCGACTCTTTGTAACCCCATGCACTGTAGCCCGCCAGGCTCCTGATCCATGGGATTCTCCAGGCAAGGATACTGGAGTGGGCTGCCATGCCCTCCTCCAGGGGATCTTCCTGACCCAGGGATCCAACCACATCTCTTATGTCTCCTGAATTGGCAGGTGGGTTCTCTGCCACTAGTGCCATCTGGGAAGCCCTGGAGGTGGGAAGTAATAACTGATATAGAACAGTGTGGACGCATTTAATGCCACTGAACTGTGCCCTTAAAATAGTTAAAAGGGAACTCACATAACTCAATGGGCTTCCTTGGTGGCTCAGCTGGTAAAGAATCCGCCTGCAATGCTGGAGACCTGGGTTCATTCCCTGGGTTGGGAAGATCCCCTGGAGAAGGGAAAGGCCACCCACTCCAGTATTGTGGCCTGAAGTATTCCATGGACTGTATAGTCCAGAGGTCACAAAGAGTCAGACACAACTGAGTGATTTTCACTTTGACTTTTCACTTTCACATAACTCAATAGCCAAAAAGAAAAAAAAAAATCTCATTTTTCATTTCCTCTCATGGGCAGAGGACCTGAGCGTACATTTTTCCAGTGAAGACATACAGATGTCCCACAGGTACATGAAAAGAGGTTCAATATCACTAGTCATCAGGGAAATGCAAATCAAATCCACAAAGAGACAGCACCTCACACCTGTCAGAATGGCTGTCCGCAAAAAGACCACAAATAACAAGCGTTGGGTGGATGTGGGGAAAAGGCAGCCTTGTACACTGTTGATGGGAATGTACATTGGTGCAGCTACTGTAGAAAACAATACAAAGTTTCCTTGAAAGACTAAATACAACACCATATGATCCAGCGATTTCAATTCTGGTTATTTATCTGAAGGAAAAGAGACCACTAACTCGAAAAGGTATCTGCACCCCCATGTTCATGGCAGCGTTCTTACAACAGCCAGGACACAGAAGCAGCCTAAGAATCCATCAGTGGATGAGTGGATAAAGAAAATTATCCATCTATCTATCTATCTCTTTGTAGATATAAATACATGTGCTGGGACTTCCCAGGTACCACGAGTGCTAAAGAACCCGCCTGCCAATGCAGGAGACATAAGAAACGTGAGTTCAGTCCCTGGGTCAGGAAGATTTCTGGAGGAGGAAATGGCACCCCACTCCAGGATTCTTGCCTGGAGAATCCCATGGACAGAGGAGCCTGGCAGGCTACAGTCCATGGGGTCACAAAGAGTCGGACCCGACTGAAGCCACTTGGCACACGCACAGCTACGGTGAGCCCCGATGGCGCCCTCCAGAGTGGACAGAGACTGGAGCTGCCTCCCCGGAAGGACTCCAGCCCCCGGCAGAACCTGAACCGCATGGCTCCTGGGGGCCCAGTGGTCTCCAGGGGACAGAGGGCTCAGAGGAGGAGACCCCACAGCCCTCTCTGCCCCACCTGCCCCCCACCGAGCTCGGGGTAGTCACTTCCTGAAACAAAACCAGGGGAACATCAGCCAAGTCCTCCAGTAATTTGTACCATTTACAGCTCACCTCTGAGCCAGTGTGGAAAACTACTAGGCTGGAGAAATTTTCCCCACGTTACTGCTTTTGTGTTTTATATATAAAAAGGGTGTGTACATAATAGTGATCATCCCCCACCCACCCACACACACACACACAGGGTAACTGTGCAGAGGTGATGGATAAGTTATTTAGCTTGACTGCAGTGATATTTTCATAATGCATACATTTACCAAAACATCCAGTTGTACACCTAAATACACACAAATTTGACATGTCGATGACATGTCAATAAAGTTTAAAAATTAAGTCATAAAGTAAAAACAGTGGAGGAAAGGGTAACAACAAATAAGATAACCACATGAGATAGTCGATAGCCCTTTTGGGGAGAAATAAGCCATTTAACCATCGCTGCTGTTGTGTGAAGTCTAGTTGATCATTTGCACACTGGCTTTTAATCATTAAAAATATTATATCCTTCGGTCAAACCAGCAGCATCAAAAGGTACATGAAAATGCTCCCGGAAGCGACATGGCAGTGTCCCACGGCACTCAAGACCCCAGGAGGCCTGTTTCCAGGCTGGCTTACCCCAGCCTTGCCTCAACTTCCATCAGCCACTCTCTCTGGGAAAGTTTCCTGCCCGGAGCGGCATTTCTGCCCCCTCCAGGAGGGCAGCGTCTCTCGGATCATCTTCCTGGAACAGTTGTGTCTCCTCCTGAGCTGCCTCAAAACAAAGCTGTGGGCTTTGATGCCCTCACAGGGAGAGAACAGAAACGTATTATCTCGGTTCTGGAGGCCAGATGTCTAAACTCTGGGTGTCAGCAGGGCCCCAGCCCCTTGAAGCCCTCAGGGATCCTCTCACCTCTGTGGCTCCTGGTGGTTTGCTGCTGCTCCTTGGCTTGCGGGGGCCTGTCTCCAACCCAGTGGCTTCTCCCATAGTCACACTGTCCTCCCACTGCGTGTGTGCTTATCACTGTGTTCGTGAAATACAGCTAGGACTTATATATTTTTAATATATCACATGCACCTTCTGTTTCAGAGACTTTTCTGGAAGTCTCCAGGAAACAGACTTTTTCCTCCTGAACACACACTGGCCGTGTTACCTGGTGCTGACTGTCCTAGCGAATAAATAACTATCTGCCTTTGACATATGGTTACCAATGTTCCTCAAGCTCGCTCTCAGGGTTTCCACAGTCCCTCTGGTACCTGATCCTCGCCAGCCCACCAGCCTTTCCCACCCACGTCCTCATACTCAGCCACTATCTATGTCTCATCTGAGCATCGTATAACAAAATGCCACACTGCTCGGTTTTCTTTTCTTTGTTGTCATTCAGTCACTAAGCAAATGTGGAAAACTCAGCAGTGGCCACAGGACTGGAAAAGGTCCATTTTCATTCCAATCCCAAAGAAAGGCAATGCCAAAGAATGCTCAAATTACCGCACAATTGCACTCATCTCACACGCTAGTAAAGTAATGCTCAAAATTCTCCAAGCCAGGCTTCAACAGTACATGAATCATGAACTTCCTGATGCTCAAGTTGGTTTTAGAAAAGGCAGAGGAACCAGAGACCAAACTGCCAACATCCACTGGATCATCAAAAAGGCAAGAAAGTTCCAGAAAAACATCTATTTCTGCTTTATTGACTATGCCAAAACCTTTGACTGTGTGGATCACAACAAACTCTAGAAAATTCTGAAAGAGATAGGAATACCAGATGACCTGACCTGCCTCTTGAGAAATCTGTATGCAGGTCAGGAAACAACAGTTAGAACTGGAAATGGAACAACAGACTGGTTCCAAATAGGAAAAGGAGTACATCAAGGCTGTATATTGTCATCCTGCTTATTTAACTTCTATGTAGAGTACATCATGAGAAACTCTGGGCTGGAAGAAGCACAAGCTGGAATCAAGATTGCTGGGAAGAATATCAATAACCTCAGATAGGCAGATGACACCATCCTTATGGCAGAAAGTGAAGAAGAACTAAAGAGCCTCTTGATGAAAGTAAAAGAGGAGAATGAAAAAGTTGGCTTAAAGCTCAACATTCAGAAAACTAAGATCATGGCATCTGGTCCCATCACTTCATGGCAAATAGATGGGGAAACAGTGGAAACAGTGACAGACTATTTTGGGGGCTCCAAAATCACTGTAGATGGTGACTGCAGCCATGAAATTAACAGACACTTGGTCCTTGGAAGAAAAGTTATGACCAACCTAGACAGCATATTAAAAAGCAGACTTTGTCGACAAAGGTCCATCTAGTCAAGGCTATGGTTTTTCCAGTGGTCATGTATGGATATGAGAGTTGGACTATAAAGAAAGCTGAGTGCCAAAGAATTAATGCTTTTGAACTGTGGTGTTGGAGAAGACTCTTGAGTGTCCCTTGGACTGCAAGGGGATCCAAAGAGTCCATCCTAAAGAAAATCAGTCCTGAATATTCATTGGAAGGACTGATGCTGAAGCTGAAACTCCAATACTTTGGTCACCTGATGCAAAGAACTGACTCATTTGAAAAGACCCTGATGCTGGGAAAGATTGAAGGCTGAAGGAGAAGGGGATGACAGAAGATGAGATAGTTGGATGGCATCACCGACTCAGTGGACATGAGTTTGAGTAAACTCCAGGAGTTGGTGATGGACAGGGAGGCCTGGTGTGCTGCAATCCATGGGGTTGCAAAGAGCTGGACATGACTGAGCGACTGAACTGAACTGAATCACTAAGTTGAGTCTGACTCTTTGTGACTCCATGGACTGCATTTTACTAGTCTCCTCTGTCCTTCACTATCTGCTAAAGTTCACTCAAATTCATATCCATTGAGTCGGTGATGACATCCAACCACCTCACTCTCTGCCACCTTTTTCTCCTCCTGCCCTCAGTCTTTCTCAGCATCAGGTCCTTTGCCAGTGAGTCGGCTCTTTCCATCAGGTAGCCAATGTATTGGAGCTTCAGCAGCATCCATCCTTCCTTACTGATGAAAACACAGGAACTGAGAAAGAAAGATTCCTCAAGATCACATAGTAAGTAATGTTAGGATGTAAGACCAGGTTGTCTAGATCCAGCCCTCTTTCAAAGAGCTGCCTGGGTGAAGTCCATTCCTGTTCAAACCTAGGCAGCAACCCCAGGAGGAAAGATGCTTTCCAACTCAAGGCTAATGGCTGTGGTTTGGGGATGGGCTAGTTAAAGCAGATGGACTTACATGTTTTCAACAGAGTCAGCACCTTCTGGTGGTCAAGGGAAATGAAATGAACTAGGACACGCTGTCCATCATGAGACGCAAAGGGTTCCATGATCATGATCTCCCATTAAAGGCAGTTTTTCCATGTGGAAAGAAAGCAGTCACCTAGTCACAGGCCTCAGATGGGTCAGGGGCCAGTGGGAACCATCCTCACAGCCCTGCAGATGGAAAATCAGCCTGCATCATTTTATCCAGTCCCAAGAAGGGCATTCTTAAATGATTCCATGGGCTGGAGTCATGGAGTGATGGCTTCTCCAAGGCCCCCAGGGAGGCCTTGAAATTTAATGACTCCCCATAGTGGCAAATTTCCTTTAGATCATTTGCTCATTTAAGTTTGCAGAGACGGGTTTTTTGTTTTTTGTTTGTTGTTTTTTTTTTCATGAAAAACCAAACCAAAAAAAGAAAAATAATATGGTTCTATTTTTTAGCCAGGAGTTTACCTGGTGTCTCAGTGGTAAGAATCTTCCTGCTAATGCAGGAGACATGGGTTCGATCCATGGGTTGGGAAGATCCCCTGCAGTGAAAAATGGCAACCCACTCCAGTATGCTTGCCTGGAAAATCCCATGGCCAGAGGAGCCTGGCGGGCTGCAGTCTACGGGATCACAAAAGAGTCAGACACAATTAGTGACTAAACAACAATTTTTTAGCCAATTTTTCTAGTCACAGAAAAATATGCCAACTTAAAATTAATGTTTATTTCCTTGGATTTATTTGAATGAATTAGCAGGAATTCAGATTATGATAGCAAACATTTATCAAACACCTATATGCCAGCCATGATGCACTGATTCACCTGGTCCTACCAACAACCCAAGATGGAAGGAACTCTTACCTGTTCCCAGATTGCAAATGAGGAAACCAGGACTCAAGGAGACTTCCTCAGAGACACTCAGTAGGGGCAGGAGTTCCAGGCTACCATGACCAATAGACACTGGAGCAAAAACCCACACTTCACGACCCCATCTGTGCCAGCTGTGTTCAGTCTGGAAATGAACACATTTCAATAGTGAGAAAAATTATGACCAGTTGCAGGTTATACATGGGCCCCTCTCCATTTAGTAACATCCCACAAGGCATGTCTTCCCAACCTTCTTCAGACCTCTCCACGTGCGTTTAGGGGCACAGTTTTCCACTAGTTGAGGCCCTGGTGCTGGGAAAGACTGAGGGCAGGAGGAGAAGGGGGTGACAGAGGATGACAGGGTTGGATGGCATCACTGACTCAATGCACATGAGTTTGAGCAAACTCCAGGAGATAGTGAAGGACGGGAAGCCTGGCGTGCTGCAGTCCATGGGGTTGCAAAGAGTCTGACACAACTTAGTGACTGAACAACAGCGATGGAAAGGGAATTACAGAGGGTCGTTTCCTTCGTATCTCCTGACTTCAGACATCCCAGAGAGCACCCCAGGCCTCTGAGGCCAGGCTCTCTGTGAACCCCACCCTGCAGCTCTTGGAAACTGTCCCCTTGCTTCTAGGAGTACAGCGAAGATCTTTCCTGGTGTCCAAAGAGAAAGCTGACCTCTCTGTCTCTAGGTGTTCCACACAGAGGGAAAACCAGTCTCTCCAGCACATGGCAGCCAGTCTCCACCAGTGATGCCAGCAACAGCGGGTCTCCCGCCCTGGCAGAAGGAAGCCCCCAAAGGCAGAGCTGTGTCCTAACCTAGGAGCTGACCCCACTTTCCTCACGTGCGAGACTGGTGTGAAAGGGGGAGGGTCCAGCTGGACGCATGAGGCCGACAGGACAGGAGGGACCTTCTGTCCCCGCACGGCGAGGCAGGAGTGACTGATGAGGGCTCTGGGCGCCTGGGCAGGCGGGGTGTCCTCCCCACGGAAGACACAGCCCCTGGGCACCTTCTCCCGGCACCCAGGACGCAGGAGGGACTCGGGGTGCCTGGAGCAAGTCACCTGGGAGCAAGCGAGGGCCCGGGAAAGAACCAAGGCCTGGCCTGGCCGCGGGGCAGCTACGTAGCGTCCCTCCGTGTTAACAGGATGACTCAGCCTTGAAGCCGCTGTCTTGCTTCTGCGTCTTGATTCTCAAACCCATCCTTGAAGGACTTGGGCTGAAGCCAGTGGCCAAACTGTCGTCCCTCCGCTGGCCACGAGATGGCGCGCCACCCCTTTCTGCGACCCGCTTCCGCTAAGAGCCTGGCCCAGCGCCCGCTCCCCTGGGCGGCGGCTTTGCGTAGAGAAACGCGCACAGAAGTCTAATCTAGGCGGGGATTTCAAAAACAACAAAAAAGAGCCAAACACAAATGTACTAAATCTGGAAGCCCGTCTGGGAGAAAAAAGCCTGGAGCCAAAATATTACCCGGGTCACGGAAGCTCAGATGCGCTACCTAGGAATCCTCGTCTCAGGGCCTCGGAGGTTCCGTCTTACACGGAACCGGTGTCCCCGCCGCTTAGGAAGCCTCGCTCGGGCCACGGGGCCGCCTACAGGCCCCCCTGACTCCCGGTCTCCACCCGCAGGCGGGGTCTCCTCGGTATGCGGCCGGAAAAGCCGGCTGTTGGTTTGGTTTTCCTATCAGCCTGGCCCTTCCGGCCGCTCCATCCTTTGCGGGGAAACCCGAGCTGTTTGGGCCTCGGGGTCCACAGAACCGGCTGGGCTGGGCCTCGCTGTGTTCACAGGGCGGACTGTGAGTCCCTCAGTATCTCAGGCAGGCTGGTCCCTCCCGCAGAAAGCTGCTTCCTTCGTGGCTTGTCCCGAGGAGACTTGTCTTCCCAGGCCTGCGGCTGTGACCTTGACTGGGGACTTAGGGAGCCTCGGGCCTATGGAGGTGCTGGTTTAGGGGGGTTGTGACCCCAACAACCTCTGCCGTCCGTCCCCCTTCCAATGCTGCGGTCCCAGAACAAACAGGAAGGCCTGCAGAGAGGGAGGAGGAAGCCATGCTCTGGGCTCCCCTGAACTTCACATTGATCACCTTTTGAGAAGAGTCTTCTGATGACACACGGGATGGCGGCTTTTTCTGGCCTCCTGAAATAGGACCTTTGTTGGCTTCTGCCTCTGAAGTAAAATGAGTTGAAATAAGGCCCTAATTTTAAACCACGTGACATCCTAGATAGCGTCCTGCCTTCCCACTCTGTTTTCTGGACTTTCCTTTGCACACACATCCCTGGCATCTCTTTCTCTAAGACGGATTTCCCAGGAGTCTCAGTGGTAAAGAATCTGTCTGCAATGCAGGAGACCCAGGTTCCATCCCTGGGTCGAGAAGATCCCCTGGAGACAGGCATGGCAACCCACTCCAGTATTCTTGCCTGGAGAATCCCATGGACAGAGGAGCCTGGTGGGCTACAGTCCATCTGGTCGCAAAGAGTCAAATGCTATTTAGCAATGAAAGAACAGCAGCAGTAAGGAACACCTGTCCTCTGGGGTCAGGGTCTCAACCCAGTGACCTCACTTTACCATAACCACCTTTTAAGACCTTCTCTCTAACACCAGTCACATTTTGAAGTTCTGGATAACAATCCCCGTGATTCCAGAATCAAGCCCACACTGCTTTCACACCTGGAGGCGGGGCAGGTTGACACTATTCATTCACAAACCCAATCGGTCATTTTGTTTCCACTGGACACTGCTGGGCCCTGAGAAAGAGGGCTGACAGGTCAACAGTGGATTTGCCCAGATTAGATATGAGCGGCATTTTGGGAGCAGGAAGATTTGTGGGTTGGGCTGGGCCAGGCTGGGAATTCGGACAGGGCTGGGGGGCAAGAGGGCAGACACTCCTTCCTGGGGCAACACCTGCCCAGTGTCCATCAGCTGCGTCCCCCCCGGCTTCTCCTTGACAGTGCACACTGAGAAGGGGAACTCCGCAGACAGACACCCAACCGCAGCACGCGTGCATTCACTCTCCCCAAATCCACTCCTTGTCCCGGAGTCGCCTGAGGCATTTACAGACAGAGCCAACCTGCTGGCCTCACTTTGTATACCCGAACCTCCCCTCCCCAGCCCTCTCCCCTGACACACAGACCGCATGAACGTGTCTGAAGGAGCCAAACCAGAGCACAGAGAAGCTGAGAAACCCTGGAAGAGGATGAGGCGCATGACAGCCTGTCCTTTCTGATTCTGGGTTGGGTCGGTTCAAGGAGGTCACCTTGTCAAAGGCACGGCTCTCCTGCAGGCAAAAACTTCATCAATGGAAGAACAGCAAGAAGGCTGGAAATCTGAGCCCAGGGAGAATCAGACGCATGTCTAGGCCAACTTCAGTCCTGCGGGGCAGTTCTATCCTGGAGAAAGGAGTGGGTGGGGAGGAAACTGTGTTTCTCCATGACCACACGGGGCTGTGCCCGCCAGCTCTCCCAGGCCTGCTGGGCGGGCGGTGTGCAGCCAGAGAGCTTCCCACGTAGGCGCTGGTCGTGATGACCTTCTAGTTGAGAGAGCCCTGCCGGTGACGGAGGGCTGCTGACTTCCCTATGGAGCCAGGAGGGCCCCGCCACGCTGGCAGAGGCCAGGCCGGGGCTGCCCCTCATCCCAGCCAGCGGGGTGTCTAGAGGCCTCCTCGAAGGCGCTGGGACGCAGGCACTGGGGTGAGCCGTCCCTGGTGCTGGGCTCACAGGCACGGATTCGGACCTGGCTCAGCCCCTGGCTCTTCAGGAACTCTGGCTAAGTTATTTAGTCTGGGTGGGCTTCATGGGCCTCAGCCGTGACGCAGGATGGACTTGCCTGTGCTCAGAGTCTTATACGGGATGGGCAGGGTGAGGTAGCTCAGGTCCCCAGCCCAGCGCCACGACCCGGTGAGACGTGCTGGTTACTCTCCGTGTCTCCCCGCCCCCGCCACCCACTGCCCCATGCTTCCACCAAACATGCTTCTCCCGCCCCCAAACCCAGGCTGCTCCTCCTGCTCTCCTCACCTGGGCGGGGACTCGGGCTCATTCTGTCTACACTCGACACCTGCCTTTCACCCCCAAAGTCCATGATCGCCACCGCTCCCCACGGGGTATCTGGACGTAGGCTTCAAAGTAACTTTTAATGTGAAAATCTAAGTATTATGCAATATTATCAACGAACTAGTGCTCTTCTGCTCGTACACCTTTACAGTTTCAAAAGAAATGACCAGTGGCTTTTATTCTGTAAATCCCTGGACTCCCTGGACAGGGGATGTGTTTTTCCGACTGGCCTTGTCTCCGTGGACCTGTTTCATCGTCTATGGACATAAAAGCAAATGTCACACATCTCTTAGGGCCTAGTTCTGTTTTTGGATGAGATTTTTTTTAAAGAAAAAAGGTAATAAATGTTCACTGTTGTGAACAGGACATTTGGGGACCCCTATCTATTTCTCCATGAGAGTCCCTTGGACTGCAAGGAGATCCAACCAGTCCATCCTAAAGGAAATCAACCCTGAATATTCACTGGAAGGACTGATGCTGAAGCTGAAACTCCAAAACTTTGGCCACTTGATGCGAAGAACTGACTCATTGGAAAAGACCCTGATTCTGGGAAAGATTGAAGGCTGGAGGATGAGATGGTTGGATGGCATCACCGACTCAACGGACATGGGTTTCAGCAAACTCTGGGAGATAGTGAAGGACAGGGAAGCCTGGTGTGCTGCAGTCCATTGGGGTCGCAAAGAGTTGGACACGACTGAGCACGCACACACAACGCGACATTATTCACAAGATTACAAGATTGTTCTTCTTACAACTTAGGGGAATTATCTTGTTTCCTATGCACTTCTCAAAATCAACTGCAGCCTTGTTAAAAATAAAACGTCTCATTCTTTTGCTGTCAGCATTTTTAACGTGTCTTCTGAGGCTGCTATAAACATACTGCCTTTCAACACAATTCATCCCAAGTAATTCCCTTTGGAAAGAATGAAAGGAACAGACAGAAGTAACAAGAACTTCTCTTTTCATTAGAAGCAGATGCGACAGCACACAGATATTTTCCAATAATTATTTGCAGTCACTCTACCACATAACATTAACTGATTGAATCCATTTAGAGATAACCAGAAAGAGGATTTTTCAAATACTGCAGATTTTAAGACTTTACTGAATTACTACTAGTCATCATGATACCATATGGAATTATGTTCTGATAATAGTGCTAAACAAAATAACCTATGTGCCTAGTAAATTTAACATTTTTTAATTTGGAAAAACTTGAAGATACACACAAAAATCCCACCCACCCCCCACCCTACCCCACTTCCTCCGCACAGAAACTGACGAGATATGATAACCACTCAAAGCCCAATCCAGAATGAAAACCTTTCAGTAGCATCATATTTGCCTCACATTGTCTTCCTTGGTTATGCTTTTCTGTCTTCATCACCATCAATTCCTGGATGATATTCCCAAACCATAACTTCCATATCACTTGCTAAATATTGGTTATGCCATTCACTTTTCAAAAGAATTTGTTGACTTCAGACTGTAAAAGTGAGACACAGTTGCTTTAGGAAGACTTAACTGATATTTGATCTGTTGGCCCAGTGATTAACTGTGAAACATCGAGCCTCAGATGTGTATCTGTGGTTCAGTTCAGTTCAGTCCCTCAGGATGTCTGACTCTTTGTGATCCCATGGACTGCAGCACACTAGGCTTTCCTGTCCATCACCACCTCCCGGAGCTTGCTCAAACTCATGTCCATTGAGTTGGTGATGCCATCCAACCATCTCATCCTATGTCCTCCCCTTCTCCTGCCTTCAATCTTTCCCAGCATTAGGGGGTTGTCCAATGAGTCTGTTCTTCGCATCAGGTGGCCAAAGTATTGGAGTTTCAGCTTCAACATGTCCTTCCAATGAACATTCAAGACTGATTTCCTTTAGGATGGACTGGTTAGATCTCCTTGCAGTTCAAGAGACTCTCAAGGGTCTTATCCAACACCACAGTCAAAAGCATCAATTCTTTGGCACTCAGCCTTCTTTATGGTCCAACTCTAACATCCATACATGACCATTGGAAAAACCACAGCTTTGACTAGACGGACCTTTGTAGGCAAAGTAGTGTCCCTGCTTTTTAATACACTGTCTAGGTTGGTCATAGCTTTTCGTCCAAAGAGCAAGCATCTTTTAATTTCATGGGCACAGTCACCATCTGCAGTGATTTTGGAGCCCAAGAAAATAAAGTCTGTCAGTTTCCATTGTTTCCCCATCTATTTGCCATGGAGTCATGGGACTGAATGCCATGATCTTAGTTTTTTGAATGTTGTTTCAGGCCAGCTTTTTTCACGCTCCTCTTTCATCAAGAGGTTTTTCAGTTCCTCTTTGTTTTCTGCCATAAGGACGGTGTCATCTGCATATCTGAGGTTATCGATATTTCTCTCGGCAATCTTGATTCCAGGTTGTGTTTCATCTAGCCTAGCATTTTGCATGATGTACTCTGCATAGAAGTTTAATAAGCAGTGTGGCAATATACAGCCTTGATGTACTCCTTTCCCAATTTGGAACCAGTCCATTGTTCTATGCCCAGTTCTGTTGCTTCTTGATCTGCATACAGATTTCTCAGGAGGCAGGTAAGGTGGCCTGATAGTCCCATCTCTTTAAGAATTTTCCACAGTTTATGATCCATGCAATCAAAGGCTTTGGTGTATTCAATAAAGCAGATGTTTCTCTGGAACTCTCTTGCTATGATCCAGCAAATGTTGACAATTTGATCTCTGTTTCCTCTGGCCTTTTCTAAAACCAGCTTGAACATCTGAAAGTTCTCGGTTCACATACTGTTGAAGCTTGTCTTAGAGAATTCTGAGCATTACTTTGCTAGCATGTGAGATGAGTGCAATTGTGTGGTAGTTTGAGCATTCTTTGGAATTTCCTTCCTTTGGGATTGGAATGAAAACAGACCTTTCCCAGTCTTGTGGCCACTGCTGAGTTTTTCAAATTTGCTGGCATATTGAGTGCAGCACTTTCACAGCATCATCTTTTAGGACTTGAA
Organism: Tragelaphus eurycerus; assembly: GCA_935064755.1. NCBI lineage: Eukaryota > Metazoa > Chordata > Mammalia > Artiodactyla > Bovidae > Tragelaphus > Tragelaphus eurycerus. The sequence continues at coordinate 870,522 of CAKXYN010000220.1, read as the reverse complement.
ATAGCTGAGCTGGGATTCCATCACCTCCATTAGGTTTGTTTGTAGTGATGCTTCCTAAGGGCCACTTGACTCTGCACTCCAGGATGTCTGACTCCTGGTGAGTGATCACACCATCATGGTTATCTGGGTCATTAAGATCTTTTTTGTACAGTTCTTCTGTGTATACTTGCCATCTTTTTTTAATATCTTCTGCTTCTGTTAGGTCCCTACCATTTCTGTCCTTTATTGTGCCCATCTTTGCATGAAATGTTCCTTTGGTATCTCTGATTTTCTTGAAGAGATCTCTAGTCTTTCCCACTCTATTGTTTCCCTCTATTTCTTTGCACTGATCACCAACCAAGGAAGGCTTTCTTATCTCTCCTTGCTATTCTCTGGAACTCTGCATTCAAATGGGTATATCTTTCCTTTTCGCTTCTCTTATTTTCTCAGCTATTTATAAGTCCTCCTCAGACAACCATTTTGCCTTTTTGCATTTCTTTCTTGGGAATGGTCTTAATCACTGCCTCCTGTACAATGTTATGAATCTCTGTCCATAGTTCTTCAAACACTCTGTCTATCAGATCTAATCTCTTGAATCCATTTGTCTCTTGCACTATATAATCGTAAGGGTTTTGATTTAGGTCATACCTGAATGGTCTACTAGTTTCCCCTACTGTCTTCAATTTAAGTCTGAATTTGGCAATAAGGAGTTCATGGTCTGAGCCACAGTCAGCTCCTGGTCTTGTTTTTGCTGACTTTAGAGAGCTTCTCCATCTTTGACTGCAAACAATATAATTAATGTGATTTTGATGTTGACCATCTGGTGATTTCCAAGTGTAGAGCCATCTCTTGCATTGGTGGAAGAGGGTGTTTGCTATGACCAGTGTGTTCTCTTGACAAAACTGTTAGCTTTTGCTCTGCTTCCTTTTGTACTCCAAGGCCAAACTTGCCTGTTGCTACCCCAGGTATCTCTTGAGTTCCTACTTTTGCATTCCAGTCCCCAATGATGAGGACATAGTTTAGTGTTAGTTCTAGAAGGTCTTGTAGGTCCTCATAGAACCATTCAACTTCAGCTTCTTCAGAATTAGTGGTTGGGGGATAGATTTGGATTACTGTGATACTGAATGCTTTGCCTTGGAAATGAACAGAGATCATTCTGTCATTTTGGAGATTGCACCCAAGTACTACTGCATTTCAGACTCTTTTGTGGACTGTGAGCACTAGTCCATTTCTTCTAAGGGATTCTTGCCCACAATAGTAGATATAATGGTCATCTGAATTAAATCAGCTTCTCTGGTAGCTCAGCTGGTAAAGAATCCACCTGCAATGCAGGAGAACCTGATTCGATCCCTGGGTCAGGAAGTTCCCCCGAGAAGGAACTCAGTTTTCCTTGGAACACTCCACTCTAGTTTTCTTGGGCTTCCCTGGGGGCTCAGATGGTAAAGAATCTGCCTGCAGTGTGGGAGACCTGGGTTCAGTCCCTGGGGTTGGGAAGATCCCCTGGAGAAGGGAATAGCTACCCACTCCAGTATTCTTGCCTGGAGAATTCCATGGACTGAGGAGCCTGGCAGAATTCCATGGGGCCGCAAAGAGCCGGACATGACTGAGCCCCTTTCAGTTCCACTGTATCTATCGAGTGAGGTAAATAAATGTGCTGGGCGCCTAGTATGCCAGGAACTGGGATGGAATCTCAGGACCCACAAGCCCTAACCAACCTCTGTCATCCTGTAGACCAGTCTGCCCACCAGAAGCCAATGCCAGACACACATGCATGTTAGAGCCGGGCCAGCAGTTAGAAATAAAATGTGTCAGCAAACAAAGTGACAGACTTAACACCAGGAGCCAGCAGACACCAGCGTGGGCGTGGGAGTAAGAGTGTCAGACAAGCTTGGGACCTGGAGCTCCCCGAGGAAAGGGCCGGAGGAGGGTGCTCTGTGTGGAGTTACTTCTGTCCTTTATTCAACTTCTAGAAACATATGCGGAAGGAATACAGAGGCAAAAAAAAAAAAAAAAAAAGGATAAAGACATTAGCACACATGAAGAAAGGAATAAATTGTTGCCTTGATCCTTTAAAATATACTTTATTTCATTTCACAATATCAAGTTTACCCTTGTCACATGCCAAATTAGAACAGCAAAACAAAAAACTTCAAACAAGAAAGTTGCTAGTTCTAGCGTAAAGCAGAACCGCTTATGGACATATATATAGACACAGTATACAGGATAGTTTGGGGCTCCCCTGGTGGTGGCTCAGATGGTTAACAAGCCACCTGCCAATGCAGGAAACCCAGGTTCGATCCCTGGGTGGGGAAGATCCTCTGGGGGAGGAAATGACAACGCACTGCAGCATTCCTGCCTGGAGAATACTACGGACAGAGGAGCCTGGCCGGCTACAGCCAGTCAATGTGCAGAGGCGGGCACGCCTGAGTAACCGAGCACGCACACACGCACGCACACACACGTGCACGCGTACACGGCACTGCATGGAAAGCCCTTTGAGGTTGCTGTTACACAGCACCTTCGCCGACCTCAGAAGGAGTCTGTACTGCAAGTCTGAGGGGACAGACATTCCTCAGCCTTCAGGACCAACGTGGGGTCAGTTTGGAAAAATCAGAGGATTTTCTTATGAAAGATGCAGAATCTTCCCTTTTGTAATCTCTATATTCTTTTATATAAATTAAAAAAAAAACACTGTAATCTTTAAAAAACTATGGTCAGAGTTTTTATCATCCACTTTTCAAAGGCACTTACAAAGTCTGAAATACTGCGTTACATCCTCATTAAGCAGGAGTGCTTTTCTCTGTCAGAAGTATTAGTTAAGTGACTTTTGTGTACTTTATTTGAACTCTGAATCTCCTCTGTAGAAACAGGGGTGGGAGGAGGATTTGAAGGACCAGACGTATTTAGTACTGCTACATTCCACGTGCTACAATACTTCAGATGCACTGACTTACTGAGACCTCAGCCAGCCTTTGAGATAAACACAATTATTATGGCTGTTTAACAGATTAAAAAAAAACTGAGTCACAGAAACTTTACATTTAACTTCAGTTCAGTTCAGTTGCTCAGTCGTGTATGACTCTTTGTGACCCCATGATCTGCAGCACGCCAAGCCTCCCTGTCCATCACCAACTCCTGGAGTTCACCCAAACTCATGTCCATCGAGTCGGTGATGCCATTCAACCATCTAATCCTCTGTCATCCCCTTCTCCTCCTGCCCCCAATCCCTCCCAGCATCAGAGTCTTTTCCAACGAGTCAACTCTTCGCATGAGGTGGCCAAAGTATTGGAGTCTCAACCTCAGCATCAGTCTTTCCAAAGAACTGATCTCCTTCAGAATGGACTGGTTGGATCTCCTTGCAGTCCAAGGGACTCTCAAGAGTCTTCTCCAACACTACAATTCAAAAGCATCAATTCTTTGGTGCTCAGCTTTCTTCACAGTCCAACTCTCACATCCATTCATGACCACTGGAAAAATGACATGACCATTTTAACTTGCCCAGGGTCAAATGTCAAGTGGCGAAACTGGGACCCAAAAGCTGGCAGTCCACCTGCTGCCTGCTTACTCTCGACAGCCAACAGTTAGTTCCCTGCCATATGGGACCTGCTAGGGGATCAGACGGGAAAGGCAATGGCACCCCACCCCAGTACTTTTGCCTGGAAAATCCCATGGATGGAGGAGCCTGGTAGGCTCCAGTCCACGGGGTCGCTAGGAGTCGGACAGGACTGAGCGACTTCACTTTCACTTTTCACTTTCATGCATTGGAGAAGGCAATGGCAACCCACTCCAGTGTTCTTGCCTGGAGAATCCCAGGGACAGGGGAGCCTGGTGAGCTTCTGTCTATGGGGTCGCACAGAGTCGGACACGACGGAAGCGACTTAGCAGCAGCAGCAGCAGCAGGGGATCAGATGAGAGATCACGCCCCTGGATTAGCACACTGCCCCACCAGACAGTAAGCATGTCTCGGGAAGAACCAAAGGAAAATGAGCTTCAAAAGTAACATATAATACTCTATCATTATATTTGTCAATGCAACATACCTACCACATATATATGAAATAACTATCTGCAAACACAGCCTTTGTCATCACGTATATTGCCAGGAGGGGCTCCCCAGGTGGCGCTAGTGGTAAAGAACCCACCTGCCAATGGAGGAGACAAAAGAGACGCAAGCTCGGTCCTTGGGTTGGGAAGATCCCCTAGAGGAGGGCATGGCAACCCACTCCAGTATTCTTGACTGGAGTATCCCATGGACAGAGGAGCATGGCGGGTCACAGTCCGCAGGGTCACACAGTCAGACACAACTAAAGTGACTTAGCATGCACCCATGCATGTTGCCAGGTAACTAATTTTTGAGATTTATAGTTTCCCTTTTTTGGTTGAACTAATGAAGCATCAATAAACCCAAGAATGTAAGTCAGAATTTATTCTGAACATACTATAAGGAGACAAGACTCTTAGTAAATAACCATTCTTTTTTCAGATATAAAGATTTATAAAAGTTGCAGAACATGTCTTTCTTACAGTCACAGATAAAATCATGAATCATCATTAATACGGATGAATAACTGAGCTGTCTTCCCACCATCAGTAAACACTTATTGAGAGTTTGCTGCACGAATCAGATTTTCTTCAACACAGTAGAAAGTTATTGAGCTTTCTATTTAGGGTGCCTTTTGAAAAACAGGCTCCTCCCCTCCCCTCCCCCTGCCCCTGCCCTCTTGCTCAGGATAATAACCAAGAATCTCTGTTTTCATTCCAGTCCCAAAGAAAGGCAATGCCAAAGAATGCTCAAACAACTGCACAACTGCACTCATCTCACATGCTAGCAAAGTAATATTCAAAATTATCCAAGCTAGGCTTCAATAATACATGAACCGAGAACTTCCAGATGTTCAAGCTTGATTTAGAAAAGGCAGAGGAACCAGAGATCAAATTGCCAACATCCACTGGGTCACAGAAAAAGCAAGAGAGTTCCTGAAAGACATCTACTTCTGCTTTATTGACTACACCAAAGTCTTTGACTGTGTGGATCACAATAAACTGTGGAAAATTCTTCAAGAGGAACACCATACCACCTTACCTGCTTTCTGAGAAATCTGTATGCAGGTCAAGAAGCAAGTTAGAACCAGACATGGAAAAACAAACTGGTTCCAAATTGGGAAAGGAGTACATCAAGGCTGTATATTGCCACACTGCTTATTTAACCTATATGCAGAGTACATCATGCAAAATGCTGGGCTGGATGAAACATAAGCTGGAATCAAGATTGCTGGGAGAAATATCAATAACCTCAGATATGCAGATGACACCGTCCTTATGGCAGAAAGCAAAGAGGAACTGAAAAACCTCTTGATGAAAGAGGAGTGTGAAAAAAGCTGGCCTGAAACAACATTCAAAAAACTAAGATCATGGCATTCAGTCCCATGACTCCGTGGCAAATAGATGGGGAAACAATGGAAACTGACAGACTTTATTTTCTTGGGCTCCAAAATCACTGCAGATGGTGACTGTGCCCATAAAATTAAAAGATGCTTGCTCTTTGGATGAAAAGCTATGACCAACCTAGACAGTGTATTAAAAAGCAGGGACACTACTTTGCCTACAAAGGTCCGTCTAGTCAAAGCTGTGGTTTTTCCAATGGTCATGTATGGATGTGAGAGTTGGACCATAAAGAAAGCTGAGCTTTGAAGAACTGATGCTTTTGATTGTGGTGTTGCAGAAGACCCTTAAGAGTCTCTTGGACTTCAAGGAGATCCAACCAGTCCATCCTAAAGGAAATCAGTCCTGAATATTCATTGGAAGGAGTGATGCTGAAACCGAAGCTCCCATATGTTGGCCATCTGATGGGAAGAACTGACTCATTGAAAAATACCTCAATGCTGGGGAAGATTGAAGGCAGAAGGAAAAGAGGATGACAAAGGATGAGATGGTTGGATGGCATCACCGATTCAATGGACATGAGTTTAAGCAAGCTCCAGGAGTTGGTGATGGACAGGGAAGCCTGGTGTGCTGCCGTTCATAGGGTCACAGAGTCGGACATGACTGAGTGACTGAACTGACTCTCTTTGACCTCAGGTATAAACAGTCCCAGAATGTCTCCCCAGTTAGTAGAAGCAATGAATTTACTTAATTATCCACAAATTTGAAAAAACATCAGTGAAATCTTGGGGCTAATGTGACGTTGTAACTACTCTAAACTGACACAGATAAATGATTGCCAAATGGCACACCAAAACATCTGAATAAAAAGTTTTAGATTCGGTCAATGGAGATTTTACCTATGTAAGGTGTTAGGTTCAGTTACTGTGTTTATAAAGACAGTTATACTAAATTGTAACATAACATTCCAAGTTAGCCAATCTTTAGTTTAAAAGTAGGTGTAATTCATAACAGAGATTGCCCCTCCTTCAAATTCCTACTTATAAGCAAAGATATGTAAGTTACTATAAGGTGGTATCTGGAATATGTGCCAAGAAAACCTCTTCCTCAAGCTAACACTTGAAGAACAAATCTTATTGGGATTACAGTTTATTTTTACTGTATACATTCGCAATTGTACGCATGAAATCCCAGGACAGACATTTCTCCGTTTTCTCAAATGTGAGTCTGCTATACATCTGGCAGTTACTTTGCACCTATGCTTCATGGGCAAAGGTTATACATTTCTTAGTTTTAATGGTCAATTTATTCAGATCATTTTACTTATATGGACTTATTCAGTGAAGGTAAGCATAAACCATATAACATTATGAAAGAAACAATAAAATTTATGTAACCTGGATATTACTTTGAAATCAAAGGTCCGTCTAGTCAAGGCTATGGTCTTTCCAGTGGTCATGTATGGATGTGAGAGTTGGACTATAAAGAAAGCTAAGCACCAGAAGAATTGATGCTTTTGAACTGTGGCGTTGGAAAAGACTCTTGATAGTCTCTTGGACTGCAAGGAGATTCAACCAGTCCACACTAAAGGAGATCAGTCCTGGGTGTTCATTGGAAGGACTGATGTTGAAGCTGAAACTCCAATACTTTGGCCACCTGATGCGAAGAACTGACTCATTTGAAAAGACCCTGATGCTGGGAAAGATTGAAGGAGGGAGGAGAAGGGGACGACAGAGGATGAGACAATTGGATGGCATCACCAACTCAACGGACATGAGTTTGAGTATGTCCTGGGTGCTGGTGATGGACAGGGAGGCCTGGCGTACTGCAGTCCATGGGGTTGAAAAGAGTTGGATACAACTGAGCAATTGAACTGAATCTGGATATAAAGGAGAATTGTACCACTCTAAATGAAAAAAAAAAAAAAAAAATTACATGGAAATGATACAGATGAAAGAAGTCACCAGTATGTGTGATGTAAGGATCAGTCAGATTCATTCTTGACTCATCAACCTGGCTAATTTTAATTATCTGACACATTTCAGTGTGGTATCTTAGTAATTACAAAATTGTCAAGCAATTAATAATCGCCATACATCTTATAAGCTTCCCTGGTGGTTCAGACGGGAAAGAATCTGCCTGCGTCGGGAACATCCTTTGGAGACGGGAATGGCAACCTACTCCAGTATTCTTGCCTGGAGAATCCCAAGGACAGAGCAGCCTGGCGGGCTACAGTCCATGGGGCTGAAAAGAGTCAGACACAACTGAGCTGACATTCATTCATAAATCTTATAAAATATATAGATAACCTTATATAACCAAATTAACACACTACGTCACAATTTTGAAGATTTTACTGTACTTAAAAAAAAATTGCTCAATACTACTTCAGAATGCAGGGCCAGCCATTAGGCCTATTTTATGTAAAGACTGTTGGTGAATTTTGGGGTCACAAAATGTTAAATAGCACAGACATGAGAGACAGTGAAAGATTTTATTATCTCTTTTACTTTCATCCAACACACCCTTTTATGAAAAAGATAAAAGCATGCACATTGACTGCAGTCTTTTAAAGAAAAAACAAGTACTAAGCCGGAAGTCAACAATAATATAAACAAAACCTTAAATGATATTATGTGAAATTATTTACTGGTATATAGAATTCTTAATTTCAGAAAATAATAATTCAAGTCATATCAATACGTTAAAAAAAAAGCTTCTAATTTTCCAAATATTTTGATACAAAAAAATTTTAAACATCTTATAGACCTTTTGTGAGAAGAATATAACGGTAGTTATAAGAAACATGCTGTTCAAGTGATCTTGTTCAGCTCACTTGGCCTTCTTCAAATCAGTTATACTCAACATAATTCCAGTGGTATTGCTTCTTAAAATTTAGAGCATATCCATGACATTCAAAATAAGTTACACAACTTAATTTATTGTGATCTCATTAGAAATAGTTCCTAACTTTAGGACGGTTAAAAAACAGTGTTTAACAAAGACATGGCATTGACACAATTGCGCTTTAGAGGGTAAGAGAAAACTGCAGTGTGGCATAAGAACCAAAGTTTTACCTGCATCTTCATTTATAATGAGGCCGATGGTATCCTGTGGGACTGTGTGTACAGACACACATTACATACTAATGTGCGTATATACACACACATACTAAACTATGCGCAAACCAGTTCATACTACCCAACTCTTCAGAGGGGTTTCTTTAAATAACTTACTCTGGTTCTGGAAAATCAGACAAAATTTCCCTGATTATTTTTATTTTGTTTACCATGACTTAAGAGGTGTATTTCATCTGGGGCAATGATACAATTTTACAGCAAAAACCCATTACTCGGAAGCAGAAATGGGTATCTTAAGGGACTAACAGGCAATCGAGCTTGAATTGTAACATAAAAGTAGAGCAAATCACACTTTAAAGGGTCCTTTTCTTGAGGGTCTGTTGTTCCCGGACTGAAAATTGTGTGACGTGGTTCCTGAAACATCACTCTTCTTTTCAGGTGACTCTGATGAATTACGCGGCCCCATTAAAACACTAATAGGAACTAAACAAATTCACTCTGTCCTGATGGATAAGTCTGTATTTACTGGCTTGAAGAAGGCGACTTCTTGACATAAAACAACACAAAATGCCTTTGCCGCGCACAGCGGGCTGGCTCACAAGAGCCTAAACGGTTGAAGCCTGTGTCAGGACACAGCACTTCCGGGTGAGGCCTGCGTCAGGACGCAGCGCTTCCGGTGAGGCCCCGTGTCCGCTGTGGGCAGCACCTCTGCTGATGATCTGGAGGAAAGCAACTCGAGTAGAACGGAAACCGACCATGATGACATAAAAACATGATTTTTGGATTAGACATTTCGCTGAACCCAAGGGTAACAGGCAAAAGGCACATGCTAGTAAGTCTAGTCAGGTGTCTGAGAGCTCCCACCATCTTAAATATCTGTGGACTCAGGTCTAACAAAGGTTCACACTGATTATTTCGACATAAAAAATAACAGGAAATCTTAAGGTTTTCAAGTACTTATGGCACAAATGTCATGAAGTTCTAGGCGCTTAGCCTAAATCTTCAAAAAGCTGAGCAATTTAAAGTTCTGCTACAATGAATCTGGATCACAATTTTAACTTCTCATTTTTTTTTTTTATATTATTCTTTTGTATAGAGTACAGGGTGTGCAAATGAAGCTGTTTCAGTAAATATTAGAAGTACTATTTTGCAAATATCAAGTGAAATCAGCTAACAACACAACACAATACAATAAAAGCCCGCGCTAACACAGAGCTTCTCCCACCAACATTCCCCGGCCCTTTCCTTGTGCCCTTCTTGATTCTTAACTACAATTTCTTTCATTGACTTGGAGAAATTAAACAAAAGGCAAAATATTTCACAGTTGCAAGACACACTAAGTACTTTAGTGATGAGTTGGCCCAGTCAAGTCTTGAAAAAAATTGAAAATGAATACAGTAAAATACATTGCAAATTAATGTTCGTGAATGCCACTATTTGATATAACACAACAACAAATTATACAATCCTATCAATCTTCTGCAGTTGACATTAGTTCATAGGAAATGCCAAGAATAATATAAACTCTGTTTACCTTTTCCCTTTCCAACAGCTTCTGGACTAAAGTTGCAAAACCGTGTATGTTTCCCCAAGACCAACTGAATATTGGCTTTAGTCAGAAATTCTATTTTATCCAATGTTCAATCAACAAGGCTTTATTTACACTTCTTATTAAATTCAGGAGCAATCGGATGTAACGTGCAGCCACCAAAAATAAACAGCATAGCGCATCCCACCGCCTGGAGACAGCTACTCGTTTATGCTTTAATACTAACCCACAAGCAGCCAATCAAGGTTCCATAAATCCAGGTTTTCACATACAGTTTCCTTCCGGCCTCAGTCATAAGCAAACCAGCAGTCAAACCACTTAAGATCAAGAATGATGGTAAGGTCTTCTTGAGACTTAGCTTAGAATTAACACTTTCGCCAGGAAATTTGTTTCTTCTTTCTGGGTCCGGTGAATCATAGAATTCTATAAGCAATCTACGGCCAGAATGAAAAAGAAAATTGCTTTAACTTTCAGATTTAGTCATTTCAATATTTTCATTCAACAAATATTTATTGGGTGCCTGTTAGAGAAGTTACAGGTCCTTATAAAGAAATACTCAAAGAGTTGCTTTAATTGGAATTTCTAGACATTAAAAAAAATCATTTTAATGGTGGATCCTATAACTCATGAATCCACTTTTTTCAAGAAGAGGGAAAAAAGTATCAATATTTAAAACACAGCTTTAAAAACAGAAAAAAATCCATCTCTAGCAAAACAAACAAACAATAAATAATATATCCTGAAGTTTTCATCTAAGAAAATTCAATGTCTAAATATCATCTCTAAGCCTAAGAACTCAGTTTTTAATCTTCCTAAAAACAAAATTCTAAAATTTCTACTTTCAGGAATTTGTGTAAATCACAGGGAGCCTCACACACTCCTCACCCGCCCCCAATCCTGAGAGGCCCCCATCTGGTACTTAAGAGTAACAATCGGCATTTGCTCCAAAGTCATGTTATTAGCTGGAGAGACACCAGGTCAACCCCAGAAACTGTTTAGGCCCCCAAAACACTAACAGCAAAACAACACATTGGTCACAAAAATGTCAACTGCCCCTCTTTTTCCAACAAGCGCCCTGGGGTCAGTTCCACATACACCTGAGGCACCATCCTCCACCCACGCCCTGCTGGCCCTCAGGCCTGGAGTATCACAATACGAAGCTTTCTGTGTGTCTTTTTGTAAAAAAACTACATCTTACACAAATTATTGAAATGTGGTAAATAATGATGGACAGCCTCCCATAAGAGGATCTTTTACAGTGACGTGTAACTGTCAAGGTTAAAACATGAATAGACAAAACATGGAATGAGATTTGAGTTTGTAAAAAGCATTCTTAAGATAATAATCTGTTTACACTCATTTCACATTGTTTACTATAGTGACCAAGCTGAGCCAAAGTATTTGAAGGGCGAGAACTGTCATTACTCACTTATCTTTTATTTCAAAACGCTCATGAAGCCATCTTTTCATGGATACTTGTTCTTCTGGGATATTTTTTTTGTCTATACGATCAATGTGAATATGAATTTTTGGACATTCTTTGCAGAGAAATTCTAACAAGAAACAAAAATATTTCATTTTTATTAGTTTAGAATTCAGTTATATAAAATACCAACGAAAATGAGGTTTAAAAAAGTTTTAAAACAAAGTTCACAGTCTTTCTTTAGCAAAGACAAAAAAAAAAAAAAAGAAAAGAAAGATTACAAACTGGTGGTCTGGGGTTTCAGACTGAAGCAGTATAATTTCCAAGTCTCCCATAGTTCCCTAGGTCATGAGTTAAATCAACCAGATGGTACTTCTCATGCAACAACTGTTACAAGTTGAACAGGCAGCCCAGGTCAGAAGGCTAGCCTCTACCAGAAGTATGCACCCACCCTTTAAAGGGATTCCCATATGCCAACCACCCTCAGGCCCACCAATCGCATTCATGGGGCTAAGTGCTTGTCACAGGTCCCTGGGACCAGATGGATGTGCCTGGGAAAGCACTGGGCACATGGAGCCACCCTACCCCTCAGACCCCAGCACTGACCCGTGGCTCCGCAGGCCTCCGCCCACCCCCAACTCCGTGAGTTGCCAGTGGTGTCTACTCGCTGGTGCGCCTTGCTTCCCTGATCCTTGCCATATTTTAACATATTCTAGTTGCTCTGGGAACCAAATTTCTTTTTGTGGAATAGCTCTGGGCCTTTCAACAGCTAGTTACTAAAAAATGCTAACCTAAAAATTAGCAGTCTTTTTCAGCCCAGGTTGCACAAGGGATGAGGTCAGGATTTATTCCAAGATAAGAAAGAACTTTGAGCCCGGAAATTTCCTTTTTTGGATGTGACTTTCTGTGAAGACAGGACCATGCTAACATATTTAAATTCCTGGAGAAGAAGGAAATGCTAAGAGATTTGGTGGGCATGCAAGTAGGGGGACAAGACCATTTATCTCAAGTTGGAATGTGCTCACAGGTGTGTTCAGGACACAGTGGCTGGTGTGTTGTCAAGCTGGAGGAAGACAGGAAGCTGATCCTTAAAGGCTCCACCTCTGGACCCTGTACACAGCCCTTCTTGTGAATTCTCTCTGCAACTGCTTTCCTCCCCTTCTGGTGTCAAGCCTCAGTAACGCATTTCAGTCATCAAAAATTATCTTATTGTTTATATACTCTTAGGAGTGAACTAGCTTTGATGATAAATGTGCAGAATACTGCCATAAGTAGATTGCACTTTTACAATATTCTTCTCTTTCTTTTTCTCAAGGTCTGTTTTCTTTAAATCAAAGACCAGCGTAGGAAGTGCTTTCAGGAGCAGAACTGTGCACGCGTGAAGAGCACAGTGAGTCAGGCAGCCTGGGCTCTGACCCCTCACCAGCCTGGGCAGATCTCGGTGTGCAGCCTCTCTGCACACCTTTCCACATGTGTCCATCCACAAGACGTGACGGTAGCAGACCCGGCCCAGGAGACTGTCTTGAGGGTGATGGGGCAGGACAGGACCCAGCACACATGTGTGTGGAGTGTCAGTCACTGGAATTTACTGGCTGCATGTGGCTCCTCAGCTCACCCTATTTCTATTTCTGATACGTAAAAATGCAGGAGCTGGCACCAACTTTCCTGCCTTCACTTAATCATCTACACCTGCCCCTAACATTTCCTGCCCCTTAATTAAGTGGGTATCCGGCTGACACTGCATTTACCCCGGATGTCCCCCGAGTCCCGGGGCACAGAGGTACAAAATCTGCAAGGACACGAAACCCGGTGCACTTCCGGGGTCAGAAGCAAATGCGTGTGAACTCAAGTGTTTGGAACGAGTCACCCATCCTTAAAGATGCCCATGTGAGAAAGGACCCTGAAGGTCCCCTGGATGCCTTTGGCCTTTTCTCACCTAGAAGGTACATGTGAAAGTCGCTCAGTCATGTCCAACTCTGACCCCATGGACTGTATCCCGCCAGGCTCCTCTGTCCATGGAATTCTCCAGGCAAGTACTTTGGAGTGGGTTGCCATTCCCTTCTCCAGGGGATCTTCCCAACTCAGGGACTGAACCCAGGTATCCCACGTTGCAGGCAGCTAGCTTCTTTACCGTCTGAGCCACCAGGAAAACCTAAGAATGTACATAGTGCTTTGGTATTTATAACACACGTTTGTGCACATCACTTCACTTGACCTTCATACACCTCTGCAGGCAAGATCTACCATTCCTTTCTGGGGGTGAAGGAACCAAGGCCCGGCGTCGAGTCAAGCCAGCTCCCTGTGGTCAGGAATCCAGATAGAGACCATACAAGCTCAGATCAGTGCCAGCGACATCCAGGAGGTACTCCCACCAGAGACAAGAAATGAGTGATGGAAATATTTTCCTCAGTATTTCATGAGCTCCAATATCTACTTTAGTAAAAACTATTTTAGTTGGGGCACATTTCACAGGGCATGAGCAAACTTTATCCCATAATATTTAGGGAATATAGGGAAAACTATTCTAATGAAGGTGTGATTTTTTTCTGACTACAGCTTTCCCAGCAGGTCCCTAGAGTATACTGTACTCCAGGGCCGCACAGGAAGTCTTCCAGGGCTCTAGACAGGCCACAAGGCCGAGTCTCCGGAGGAACCGAGTCGCGCTGCTCTGTGCCCGTGGAGCCCCCGAGAGGGGCGGGGCGCAGCCCAGGGGCCCGGGGAGCCTGCCTCCCGCTCTGCGCCCCGCCTGGCTCATAACCCGCTCCCGTCCCTCTGGGTGAAAACAAGAGCAGAGCAATGCGACCTGAGCCCAGCAGGAGCTGAGTAGGTGAACGGTCATGTGTGCACACCCACGAACACTGCGCAGCCTTTAAAAATCATGTTACATGTATATAATGACATGTAAAGATGTTCATGACACTCTTAAAGCCAAAAAAAAAAAAAAAGAACCACATACACACACATATATGTATGTGTGTCTATATAAATACATACAGGCAGATATACACACCAACATACAGACATTACGAAAGACTTTGAGAAAAATATCTGAGGTGTTATCTGGGATTGTATCTGGACAGGTGAGTTTGTAGAGTTTTTCTCCTTCTTCTGAGTTACCTGTAATTTTCCCCTTCAAGTATGTTTTATTTTCATGTAAGAAAATATTAAGAGAAAAAAGTTACCTGAGAATTCTATAAAATACTTAAACAGAATATCAATTGTTGTCCTTTAGCTCACAATTTCTTCAAGTGTAACACTCATTTTAGAAACAGGAGTTATAAATCAATCACACTCAAATGGCCCTGTCTCACCTCTGCCCAGTGGACTCTGTCCACAGAAGCACTTGGACACTGTTGGAAAGAGTAGGCGAAGGGCAGGAGGACCCCCGATGGGCCCTGAGCAGAATGGACCATGAAATGGGAAGGGCACGGCTCACTGCCTGTGGCCTCCCGCTCTGCTGGGAGGCCCCGGCTGCCAGACGTAGGTCACCAGGAGGGTCGCGGCAGGGTCATCCCCGCAGGGTCACGGGCACACAGCCCGCCCCCGCTCAGGACAGCCTGTGAGCAGCAAGGCTGAGGCACCCCAGGGAACTCAGATGGAAGCAATTCCCCTGCAGGGCTGGGAGCCACACTGGCCTATGGCGCATCAATGAACCATCTGGCAACTTTATGGAAAAAATTGCTGCACTCCTACCAACAAAGTGCAAAAGTCCCTGGGACACTTTACTCACCCACAGGCATGGGATCTAACCTGTTACTTGGGGTTTCTGCCAGTTTGATGGCAAAAAATGCATTTTGACTTTTTCTTATTATGAACATTTTTTTCTGTGAACTGGCTGTTCTTACCCTTTACTCATTTTTCTACTGAGTGACTGATCATATCAGTTTATAGGTACACTTTGTACATTAAGGAAATTAGCTTTTTTTTTTTCCTGTAGTCCCCTTGTCTTCAGTCTTCTGGTTTTACTCTGGTGTGCTTTTGCTTGAAGAAAGCAATATTCTTAATTGACTGAAATGAGGCCCTGTGTCCAGACGACCCAAAGCCAGCTAAGGTGCTGAACAAGCGGAGGAGTGGGAGGAAGGGCCACGCCTGGGAAACCCAGCCCTAAGACGTGTGCCCCTAAAGGCACTTCTGGCCTAACTGTGAGGAGGCGGAGTCACCAACACCAAGCACTGCCTTCTATACAGGCTGTGCCCTGGGGGTGCAAAAGCTCTGTGAGCTACGAAGGGGTGCCTTCGTCAGAGACAAGGTCACAGCTCGGATGAGGGCGACGGCAGGAAGGCGGCCCGGCCTACACACCGCCCCTCGTCTCAGAAGCCACCGCAGGCGGAGCGGGAGGTTCTCCGTGATGGGTAGGAAACCAGCAGCCCCAGGGGCCCCAAGCAGGCGGCGATGACGTGAAGGAGCTCCGGGCTGGGCACCGAGGCCCCGGCCAGCAGCGCCCTGGGGACCCTGGGGACGCTGCCCGACCCACGGGTTCTTACCATGGGACCTGGACTCAATAAAAGCCGCCTTCTAAAAATGGGAATTACATCTGATTCCCATAAACAAAAAAATATGTTCACTCTTGTTTTCTAAAGAATGCTTGATAAACTCATGGCAATACTGTTGAATAACTACATGTATGTCCATCTTCAAATGTAAAACTCAGTCAAGGACTCTTTCAATGGTTCAAAAAGAGTAAAAAGTATTATATGTTGCCTTTTGTTTGTAAATTAAATTTGTACCTACAATAGACAAGCAATGAAGACAAGGGGTGCCGGTGGGGGGAGAGCAGGTGGACGGGGTTTGGTAGAGACAAGCCGCACACTTTAGCTGCAGCTCCCACTTTACTCTGCAGTGACTGTGAATCAGGAGAGCGGTCAGTCCGCAGATGGGGCCCCTCCGGGTGCCCTTCCTCCTCCGCCGGCTGCTTCCCACCATTAAGCTGCATTCTGCTCACCCCCTTGTCCTCTTTCCCCTCCTTCCTCTGGGAGTCACTCTCCCTTCAATGTTCTCTTGAACATTCGCCTTCAAGAGATCCTGCTGAGATGCGCTAGACAAGCCGGTTCCACATCCAGCAGCTGCCGAGGGGAAATACTAGGCTGATATACCTTGAAGAGTGGACAGAAAACTCCACATGCTTACTGCTGCCCAGTCCCACATCCAGAGGTCTCCAACAGTCAAGAGTGCACTTATATTGAACTAAAACATGTTGCCCACTTAAAATCCTGGCCCACAAGTCCTTAATACTTGAGCCCATGGTTGAAAAAAGAAAAAGTCATGCGTGATGGTCCTTCTTCTTATCTGTGGTACTAGAGTTCACAAATGTTGCATGAAAAACACACATAAAGAGAACACTGACCGAGCGCACAACTCAGTGTTGCTAGCTTAGCATTTTCCCTGGTCTCTCCTTCCTCTGCTTTATGGAGCTTTTCCATTTCTATGTGTGAACCTTGGGCAGAAAGAGGCATAGTTAACGATACCAGGCAAATCCAAAGGACTAATGGGACAGCCAAGCAGAGCTAACGAAAATTACTGCCATTATAGATTAGTAACAAATACATCAAGGGTACACATTTTGAAAATATATCAATGTAACATAATAGAACACACTTACCCTTTTAAAAAATATA
Organism: Tragelaphus eurycerus; assembly: GCA_935064755.1. Taxonomy (NCBI): domain Eukaryota; kingdom Metazoa; phylum Chordata; class Mammalia; order Artiodactyla; family Bovidae; genus Tragelaphus; species Tragelaphus eurycerus. The sequence continues at coordinate 853,494 of CAKXYN010000220.1, read as the reverse complement.
TCCCACATTCATAAACATATATGACTTACTGGAAAACAAACTCACCAGCCATGGATGGTGCTTCCTTCCGCTGCCCTTTATCATCCACAGACCCTTCAAAAGCCACTGTAACATCATACACGGCATCCAAATAATCCTTCATAGAATCAAAAGCAACGTGAGTTGCCTTTATTCTTGGTGTCAGCACGTGTTTTAATACTGGAAGGCCTAGGAGAGAAGTTGAGTCAGCGTGGCCATGTATTAATTACGAAACCCCCTGGCAACCCCTGTAACTTCTGAACTGTTTTCATAGGCGAGCTGAGACCACACCTTCATGAGCCTTTCTCAGTTTAAACCAACATTCATCTAATGCGCTTACCACACACCCACATGTACAAGACCCTGCAGGAAGCTGTTGGAAAACCTGCCCTCAAAAAGCTTATGCCTCTCAGAAACCCTCCAACTTGGAAAACTCAGACAAGAGCAAAAATACAATCCTCATTTCTGGTGACAGAATGAAAGTGGTAGCACCTTGCCTGTGGTCACTCAAGATTCAGGAGTAAAATTCCTAATTCCTGACTCCAAGTCCAAGATTCTTTTAGTTCTATATCTACTCAAATAGAGATGAAGTGCAACTACCCAAACAACCCCCACTGTGTACAACATTTGAACTGAGAGCTGCTGTGATCCATATAAAATGTGAAATACTGACTCGATACTTTTAGGGTAACTAAAGTATCTAGTTTCTCAGTAAACTTTTTAAAAAAATCTGAAATTTAATTCACAGACCATAAAATTCACCACTGTAAAGTATACAACTGTGTTGATTTTAGATTATTCAAAGGACTATACAACCATCACCACTATCAAACTCCAGACCGTTTTCATTACTCCAAAGACCTTTCACCCTGGGAGACATGGCCAGGAAGATACCCTCTTCCTCCACTTCACTCCCCATTACCACAAAGCTACTTTCAGTCTCTATGAATTTCCCAATTATGGACAAATCATATAAACAAGATCAAAGCATGTGGACTGTTGTGTCTGGCGTGTACATCAGTACTTTATTACTTGTTATGGCTGAATAATGTTCTATTGCATGGATATACCAGACTGTGCTAATCCACTGACGTATGTCTGGGTTGTTTTCACCCTTGAGTAATGCAGCTGTGGACACCCATGTAAATTGCATATGAATAAGGCACACAAGTCTTGGTATGAAAGTATAATTATTTACACACACACACACTTTTAAAAGCTTCTCTAAGTGAGAAAATACTACCATATAAATGGTAGACTAATTCAACATGTTCATTAGTGCTCCCGCGAGTGTTAAGAATTTGCTCCTTTCCCTTCCTATTTCCTAGGAGTTGGTGAATGACGGCGAAGGCTGGTGTGCTGCAGTCCATGGCAGCTCGAAGAGTCGGACACAACTGAGCAACTGAACTGAACTGAACTTCCTATTTCCTACTCCCCCCCACCCCATACCGCTGCCCTGCTTCCTGGTTTAGAATATTTATTGACAATTTAACAGAAAAGTGTAGCTCTCTGAAAAAGTGACATGAAAACAAACCATAATTAAAAAAAAAACTCAATGTGGATTTTCTACTGCTTCTCTCCAGGGAAAATTAGCTGCATAAGAAAGAACAGCTATAGCATGTTGGGATCTTCCTGCAGAAGAATTTTTAAAATGCAGAGTGGTGTGGGAAAGAAAAAGATTCCCACAACCACATATCTGACTTGAGTCCCTGGGGCAGAAACAGTTTAATTTATTCACAAACTTATAACAAAAACCTGAACAGTATACCAGGCTGGGAAACATTTGTCAATTAAATTAGTTAATACTTCCTTCTCTGCTCTTGGAATTTACCCAACTTTATGAAGTCCACAGTTCCACAGTATCACCCTGTGGCAATTAATTATTAGAATCTAAGTAAGTCAGTAAGAAGGTAAGAAGACAGAAAAGTAATACTTCCCTAAAAATGAGTTATAACAAAGGTTTGGGAAAATCGACTGGCAGATGAATAAGAAACACCCATCACTAGTAGGCGAAGGAAGTGAAGACAGAATGTTCTTACTGTGGAAGGTATGGGGCCACTCCACTAACCCCAAATCTTGGGTCATTATTATAAAACTAACTTCATAATAACACTATAGAGACCAGTTAGAATTTCAGTACAGAGTCAAACAATAGGCATTCATAATTAACTACTTGAGCTTGAGCCCACCACACTGCCTCTAGGGAACTCAGAAAACCCCTGAGCCTGGAACAGGAAAATGTTAGCTAATTAAATTAATTCTTCCTGGTCAACATCTAATTTGTTTTAGTATCTGCTTTGCCTTGCTTCCACCTCCAGACCTCCTGACTTCTAGCTGGCACTAACAATACTCTAGCTTACCCTTGACCAAACTTCTCCCTGAGGGCCAACATGGTGATGCTTCATATAACTGAAATTTTGTTGTTAAATAAATGATACCACTGAATGGAAAATCTTTACTGATCCAAGTAGGAAATTTTACAATATATGTGTATATATTGCTATATATACATACAGACATACACAGGGTTTCCCAGGCTGAGTGGTAAGGAATCTTCCTGTCAAGTAGGAGACAGAAGTTCGATCCCTGGGTTGGGAAGATCCCTTGGAGAAGGAAATGGCTACCCACTCCAGCCTGGGAAATCCCATGGACAGAGGAGCCTGGCAGGCTACATTCCACAGGGTTCCAAAGAGTTGGACATGACTAAGTGAGTGACTGAGCGCACACACACACACATTCTGAGGACTTGTACTTAATTTGCGGGAGTCGAGTGAGATGATGTGTGTGTGTGTGTGTGTGTGTGTGTGTGTGTAGAGTCGAGTGAGATGATGTGTGTGTGTGTGTATGTGTGTGTGTAGTCCCTAGGTCATGTTGCCACTTCTTTCCTAGGCATCTTCCTGATCCAGGGATTGAACGTGCATCTCCTGCATTGGCAGATGGATTCTTTATCACTGTGCCAACTGGGCAGCCCAACATAAAAACATTATGCACACTTAGAAAGATTTTTTTTTAGTTACTAGTGTTGCTGCTGCTACTGCTACGTAGCTTCAGTCGTGTCTGACTCTGTGCGACCCCATGGACTACAGCCTACCAGGTCCTCTGTCCCTGGGATTCTCCAGGCAAGAGTACTGGTGTGGGTTGCCATTTCCTTCTCCAATGCATGAAAGTGAAAAGGGAAAGTGAAGTCACTCAGTCGTGCCCAACTCTTAGCGACCCCATGAACTGCAGCCTACCAGGCTCCTCCATCCATGGGATTTTCCAGGCAAGAGTACTGGAGTGGGGTGCTATTGCCTTCTCACTTACTCATACCAACTGGTAAAAGCTTGAGGAAAAAGAGCACACTGGAGAAAGGCCAAGATAGAGGCCTGTAGGGTACAAAGTGGGGGAAAGCCCACTTTGGACAGATGACCAAAGGTGAACTAATTTATTTGGAAATATGAATAAGTCTTTTTTTAAAGGAATGACTAACAGTTTCAAGTAAAAAGCAAATTTAGAGATCATTAATTTAACAATCTGTGAAGTAGACAGTAACACTGGGTCATCTATAGAGATACAGATGTGAACTTAGAGTCTTCATTGTCATATAGAAGTCAGAGAGTAAGTCAGTAAGTAAGTCAGAAGTAAGTCAGAAAAAGAAAACAAATATCGTATATTAATGCATATATATGGATTCTAGGAAAATGGTTCAGAAGAACCTATGTGCAGGGCAGCAATGGAGATGCAGACGTAGAGAAGGAACTTGCAGACACAGAGCGGGAAGCAGAGGGCGGGATGAGTTGAGAGAGAAGCACTGACATACACACACGACCGTGTGCAAAACAGATAGCCAGCGGGAATCTGCTCAAGCACACGGAGGTTAGCTCAGGGCTCTGCGATGACCCAGGCAAGGGGGCTGAGGGGAGAGCCAGCGGGAATCTGCTCAAGCACACGGAGCTTAGCTCAGGCTCTGCGATGACCCAGGCAAGTGGGCTGAGGGGTCCGGGGAGGCTTGGGAGGAAGGGGATGGACGGCCCACACTGTTACACAGCAGAAACCCAATGCGACTTTGTCAAGCAATTATAATCCAATAAAACAACATAAGAATTCATGACACTCTAATACAGACATACCTTAAATAACAACTCTAATTATAAATAAATATATTTTGTGACTAATACATTTTTGAAGGAAAATACCTCTAGGAAAGAGTGATAGCCGGGGCCTTGAAACATTTAGGATTTATTAGACAGACAGACACACCCACACCCACCACCCCTGCCTCTTAACCAGACATCACCACATCAGTGGTATATGGTGTAATGACCTCGACATGTAAACAAGCGTCAGATGTTAAAAATCTAAATTAAAAAAGGCTGGTTTGGCTTTGTTTTTCTATTTGTTCACTAAGTCAGATTCAAACAAAGATGTACTTTAGGAGCAAAATTAATGTTTTGAAGCAAAACATACAGCAAACTAATAAGAAGTGCTATTAAGTTTCAATTTTCCGGAAGAAAAATTAGCTTAACAGCTGGAAAAACGAGTTCGTTTGTTTTTATTTTCAAGCACTCTCATTTAGTTGTGAGCTAAGAGGAAAGAAAACAGGAAACACTCTTTCTAGCTATACTGTTCACAAATCAACTTCCTTTGTGGGCGGTAGAAAACAATTACTATTAGAATTATAAGAAAATACATTTTTAATAAATAGCGAGTTTTCCCAGTTACAGGATTTAAAGAATAGTCAGTTAGCAGTTAAAAACTGTATCCATGAGAAAAATTATCCATTTTTCTGAGAAAGATCTGTAACTCACAGAAAGATGACAGACCAGTAATGGCCAGTTACTGGTGACTAAGGTATTATTAGATTTTAAAAGGTACAGTATATGCAGCTACTAAATTTATAACATAAATAATAACATGTTTGTGGTTTTAAGTCACCACAGTTTGGGATAATGTGTTATACATCAGTGAATAACCAACACAATCACGTTTTCTCTCTCCTATTAAATCAAAAACTCCTGAAAGACATTATACAGCTAGCTGTACCACCTTAGCAGACTGTGTTACATATTTAGAAATCAAAAATGAAATCAGCAGTCTATGAGGACTTAAAGTGCTCTAGGTTAACTTCTCCCAAGTTCAACTCAAATCAACTCATTAAAAACACATGTTCCAAGACATAGTTGATTCCTTAATCACAACAAAATGCACCAGATTTTACAAGACACATGAAAAGTAACAATAAAAAAATTCCCAAATATTAAGTTTATTGTTTCTCTTTCATCTCATCTAATATAAAATCCTAATTCCCAAACAGAATTAAAGTGGATATGAGATGACACATAAGAGTTTCTGAAAATGTATATAGTTTATTAGCCTTCATAACTCAAGACTTTATGAAGAGTCTCAAACAAGTTCACCTATAAACTCTTTTAAGCTTCAAAGAGTAAAATATATATTTTGTTAGTCAGGGCTCAGCAATGTAGAATCGTTAGAGAAAGAATAATTTAGAAGAGCTGCAATATTCTGAAATCCTAAGAATTTACTTCATAAAACCCCCCATTTTTGTGTAACAATTCTAGGTCATTGTTTTCTTTCTTATATAAATTTAGTAAACAGCTCTTTAAACAAAAGAAGACATTTTTACAATAGAACTTTTCTGAGACTAATACATATGAATGTGAATAACTCTCCAAGGAGAGGATATAAATGCAACATTCTCTAAACCCACTTGGACATGGAACCCTTTCCCCCTATTCCGTGCAAACTCTTGTAGGCTCAGTTACTACATGCTTTTAGAACAAGGGAATTAAGATGGTGACTTCTTAAATAAAACACAATGAACTAATTAAAAAGAACACTGCTCAGTGGCTTCCCTTCAATTCTGGAGTGAAGTCCAGAGCACCATGCCCAGACAGAACTCAGAGTCTTCTGTGATGGCTGGACTCACACAGCTCTTCCTCGCTCATCCGGGGCTTGAAGACATCAAACTTGCTGCTCATAACTCCGTGTCTCTGCTATTATTGTTTCTTACACCTAGAATCTCTTCCTTTCACCCAACGTGTTGGTCTTAATTCTACCTTTCCGATGGACACCCTCTGTCAGCTGGTTCTCTTTCCCTTCAACCCCCACGGGCTGCTGTCCGTGCCTCTCCCTCTCATCTCTTTATACATCACAAACATGTGTCCTTACCACTGTCTGTACAAGGACTCCTCTGCTTTGTAAAATAAGTATTTCTTAAAGGAATGAGTCTTTCTATTTTATCCTTTAGGATCAGCTATAGCTTTTTGCCTTTATTCATAGATTTACCTGTGGCAAATCTCCACATTCTAAGTTAGAAGTCATGACTTAGTAAATGTATGTATATGTAATATACATATATCAGACTTTCTATAAACATTATGTCACTGAACCTCACAAAAGCCCTATGAAGATAACTGCTGATACAAATAAGAAAACAGACCAAAAAATAAAGCAACTTGTCAAAGGTTATATGAATAATATACGCCTGAGAATGCAGCCCAAAGCTAATGTTCATCTAAGACTAAACACTGGTTCAAGAAGGATACTTGACATACACCATAAAGAAAAGCTGAGAGAACCCTGCAGAGAGAGGCCCGGCTGACAGGGTGCATGTGTGGGAAGAGAAGCACTGCACTTGACACAGCCAGTGTAGGTCACGCCTCTGAGCCAGGCTCGGGAAACTCTACTGGGCAGCTGTACAGGAAAGTCAAGAGTCAGGCAGAGACGTGTGGGTGAGAGAGTTTTTTTGTGAGGCATCAGCAGTCAAATAAATGGTGGTGATAGCTATGAATTTAGAGGAAGGCCACTGTGAAAAACACAGAAAGTGAAATAAATGAAAAAGACCCGAATCAGACATGGGAAACAGCACAGGAAACAAGAAAGGATAAAGCAGAAGAGGAGGACAGAGAGATTAAGTGGAAGTGCCAGAAAGGCGGGAGGAAAGGAGATGAGCATGACAGAAACGTCAGGAGAGAACTTCAGTAAGCAACAAGGACTCCACCTCCAAGCATGATTGATTAACCAAAATTAACTAGAAGCAAACACTCTCTTTCTCTGAGGCACCAGCCCATTTCACTGTATAGGGGGTCAGAGCAGAGACACACAGCAGATCCTCAGAAGCACCACAGAGGCCCCAGCCAATGCTGCGACAATGCGCCCGCTCAGACAGACCACACGTGATCCACCAGCCTCCCAGACACCTCTGGGAGCACAGCCCACCTGGCTAAACTGTATACCTACCGGTGTATCAGCTATCCAGGTCTCTAAAAGATGGATACTAAGAACATTCTCATTACTGGGGACATCAATAGCTTTAAGTACTGTAGACTAACTTTGTGTAATATTCTGCATTAGGAGCTTCACATATCTTTAATTCTTACACAGATTTAGGTATACTCAACATTCAGAAAACTAAGATCATGGCATCTGGTCCCATCACTTCATGGGAAATAGATGGGGAAACAGTGGAAACAGTGGCAGACCTTATTTTGGGGGGCTCCAAAATCACTGCAGATGGTGACTGCAGCCATGAAATTAAAAGGCACTTACTCCTTGAAAGGAAAGTTATGACCAACCTAGCTAGCATATTCAAAAGCAGAGACATTACTTTCCTAACAAACGTCCGTCTAGTCAAGGCTACGGTTTTTCCAGTGGTCATGTACGGATGTGAAAGTTGGACTGTGAAGAAAGCTGAGTGCCAAAGAATTGATGCTTTTGAACTGTGGTGTTGGAGAAGACTCTTGAGAATCCCTTGGACTGCAAGGAGATCCAACCAGTCCATTCTAAAGGAGATCAGTCCTGGTTGTTCTTTGGAAGGACTGATGCTAAAGCTGAAACTCCAGTACTTTGGCCACCTCATGCGAAGAGTTGACTCATTGGAAAAGACTCTGATGCTGGGAGGGATTGGGGGCAGGAGGAGAAGGGGACGACAGAGGATGAGATGGCTGGATGGCATCACTTACTCGATGAACATGAGTTTGGGTGAACTCCAGGAGCTCATGATAGACAGGGAGGCCTGGTGTGCTGCAGTTCATGGGGTCGCAAGGAGTTGGACACGACTGAGCAACTGAACTCAACTGATGGGAACAAACATACCCACCCCTTCATCCTGGTATCCCCAGGGGACTGCTCCTAAGACCACCCCACCCCCATCCACTCCCTGGAAACCAAAATCCCCAGATGCTCAAGGCCCTTATGTAAATATGGCCGAGTGCTTGCATATAACCTATGTACAACTTCCATATGCTTTAAATCAATTCTAGACCACTTATAATAACTGATACAATGCAAATGCTATGTAAATAGTTGCCAGCATGGCAATTTCAAGTTTTGCTTTTTGGAACTTTCTTAAAAATATTTTTAAAAAATATTTTCTGCCTGTGGTTGACTGAATCCATAGATGTAGAATCCACAGACCTGGCAGGCTGACTGTATGTTTTTTAAGAGGTGGGCCAATTGATGCTCAGTAACATCAGGCAGCTTGTGCCCATACGGCTAATAACTGTCAGAATCTGGATTCCAGTCTAGGTCTGTCAACCTACAGAACAGAAACTCTGTCCATCACAGAGAAGCCACACTGCAAACAAAGGCTCCATCTAAATAATCATGGCCCTGGACAGACTCTACCTCACTCTATGGTACCAGAATACATATACAGCAAGCATTTAAATTTACTCTTAGACACATTTAAAAATAATAGTTTCAAATGTAGTTAATTTTTTACTTACCTTCTTGAGCAGCAAATGCTTGACTAGCTGAAATGACTTTTGTTAGTTCTGGTTTATATCTTGTTCCCTCCGGAAAAATCACAAGATACATCTGTGAAAACATAAAGAAGATTTGGTTTGTTTTATGTGAGTGTTTTTGTTGTTGCTGTTAACTTACCAATGATAACCCTGTTAATCCTAAGAGTATTTCCCATGGTGGTGAAAAAAAATTCAATTACCTATGACCTTTATTTCAAGCAGAACAACCAAAATGCACAAATTCAATTAAGTCATGACATAGCACAGAGTATATTTGAAATGCAGTCCTACATTTATTCAGATGTCAGTCATTAATAATCTAACAACATTTCTAACTACATGCTAATATTCACTAATTTAAAAGCTTGCCATGAAATGCTGACTCATACAAAGCCTCAATTCATTAATGAAAGAGGTTCCCGCCAGTAAGATTCTGCAAAATCACTTTAGAAAAGGTGTAAATTTTAGACATCAGGGTCCCTAAGTACACCTCATCTGATGGAAACCATATATAAATATATAAATCTCCATAATATAAAAGGTAATAGATATTCATATTTCAAAAGATTCACATAGCAATGTTTATTCAGAAGATACATTTCTTAGTAATTTTGGGGAAAAAAAAACCCTCCAGTCTCTCAAATAAAGTGCATGCGTGCTAAGTTCTGTCTGACTCTTTGTGACCCCGTGGATTATAGCCCTCCAGGCTCCTTTGTCCATGGGATTCTCCAGGCAAGAACACTGGAGTGGGTTGCCATTTCCTACTCCAGGGAGTCTTCTCGACCCAGGGATTGAACTCATCATGTCTTTTATGTCTTCTGCACTGGCAAGCAGGTTCTTTACCACTAGCACTGCCTGGAAAGCTTTCTCAAATACTACTACTGGTGAATAAGAGCTGATTTTATCATTAATCACTGATTTCAGCAAGGAATATTAATTCACACGGAAGTTGACTTTATAAATATATTCTATCTTGCCAATTATGTGATTAACTTTCAGAAACAAAAGAGCCTACTAAAGAGTCTGAGAAATACGTATCTGTTTCACAGCACTTAAATATTAAACAGTGGATCGACCACCCAGATTCCATGAAAGTGGCCTCATCCCCGCAGTGACCTGAAGTGACAGCCACTTGTAGTGCTGCCTCATGGGCCTGGCAGCCCGTCACCCAGCATCACTGCGCGGCCACCAAAGCACTAGACTCTTGCCCCTGAAGAACAGAAATGCTCTCTGGGAGCCCAAAGTGAAAGACTAGGTTATTTGAGGGCTCCCCTCGTAGCTCAACGGGTAAAGAATCCACCTGCAATGCAGGAGACCCTGGTTCAATTCTTGGGTTGGGAAGATTCCCTGGAGAAGGGATAGGCTACCCATTCCAGAATTCTTGGGCTTTCCTGGTGACTCTTGGTAAAGAATTCACGTGCAATGCAGGAAACCTGGGTTTGATCCCTGGGTTGGGAAGATTCCCTGGAGGAGGGCATGGCAACCCACTCCAGTATTCTTGCCTAAAGAATCCCCAAGGACAGAGGAGCCTGGCGGGTTGCAGACCATGGAGTTGCAAACAGTCGGATACAACTGAGCGACTAAGCACAGCACACAGTAGGTTCTTTGCACTGACTTTCCTGCTGAAAACAATTTAGAAAGCTGGATATAACATCATCCTAAGAGCATCTAAGAGCTGACAAGATGTAAGACCAAAACTAAAGCAAACACAGAAAAGCAGAAGTAAGCCCAGAGAAGAATTTAACTCTAAGAGATACAAAAAATGAGGAAACAAAAATCTAAGGCCACAGATCTTCTGTTAGAAACAGTAAGAGTGAAACAGAAGTGAAGGGAACACCAAAAGGGCCACACTCCTGGGGTTAAAGCAAGCCAGGTAGTCACGCAGGTCTCAGGAGGTCTTGTCTCACTGCATGGCCTGGGCGGTCCAGGTAGCCTCAGAACTAGTCTCGGGTGGGCCCAGGGGAGAGGGCGCCTCCAGGGACGGGGCTAAAACAAACGCCTGTGTTCTCTTTCATCTTATGCTCGAGCTGATTTCTGCAAATAATTTCTCCAAATACAATTAAGAGCAAACAAAGCTCAGCCAGCACACAGGGAAAGGAGGCACCATGAGCCGGAGAGGAGAGAGAGGAGGTGGGAAGGGAGGGCAGCTGCGGGGAGGAGGAGGGGAGCGGCGGGGAGGAAGGAAGAAAGGGGAGAACTTGAACCTGTGAGCTCCGCTTCTGAGCACCAGGACAGACAACCAAGCAGGGCCCCGGGGAGTGAGGCTCAGGGAGGCCCTGTCCCCGGAGGGAGTGGAGCGCCCCGGGGCAGCAGTGAGCATTCTGCAAGGAGAATGCTGAGGCTTCGGTGGGCAACAAGGTTTCATAAGATAATGTTTACATGCAATAATTCTTCATTTGCAGATATTCATACTTTTTCTGACTTTTCAAATAACTCAGTAGATACAAGAAATCCAAATTCATACTGACAGAAAACAGTTGTTCTTTTAAAACTCCACCTGAGGCTGAAGAAGAGGAGTCAGAGGCGTTCCTAAGTAGCTCAAGTTTCAAGGGCAGGTCTGCTTCTATTTATAGACTAAAGACACCAAATGTTCTCCTTACTCCTCTTCAAGGTCAATATTGACAACCACCCGGAAAGGATCGAATCACCTGCAGCAGCCTTTCTGATGGCCAAAAATAACTGCTTACCTATATTTAGGAGGTTTTTTGCTGCCTCAAAAACTCTGAATTATTTATTACACATGGGATAATATATTTTCAAAACAATTCTTAAATGCTAATTTAAACCTTAAATTACAAATTGAGAGTTGATAAGAAAAAAAATAAAAATGAGCGTAATCTTACTGGAGTTCCTGCATTGATGTAGCGCTGCAGCTTTTTCCTCATCTGATTTTCATTGAATTTGGCACTTCTTTTAACATAGATTCCGCCATGCTGCCATGTAAAAAAAAAAAAAAAAGAGGGGAAAAACATATTTACTATTAAAATGTCCAACGACCAGTCATCAAAAGGGTTAACTTTATTTCCAAAGGGTGAAGAATAAAATTACATTTTAGGAATTAAGTTATATTTAATACATTTAAATGTTAGCCTTTAAATAACATTAGCTGAATTCTGTGTTTTCAATACAATTCAAATAAAACCGCATGAGGCTTATCATAGGAAACTACACAAACATTTACTTCTGCTGGCAATTAAAAATGCTTTCTTACCTTATAAACACTTTTTTCTTTTTCCAAATCAAAAATTCAATCTGATGGATCTTAGCTTTCTGTTACTCCACTGACTTATGTTGAAGCCCTAACCCCTAAATGTGACTATATTTGGAAATGGGGTTTTTAGGAAAATAATTAAGGTTAAATGAGGTCATAAGAGCGGGCCCTGATCCAACAGGAATGGTGCCTTGTAAGAAGAGATTAGGACAGACACAGGGAAAAGACAGCCACCCGCAAACCAAAGCCTCAAGAGAAACCAACTCTGCTGACACTTTAATCTTGAACTTCCAGCCTCCAGACTGGCAGCAAATAAACCTCTGTTGTAGTTTAAGTCACAGAGTGGTATTTTACTCTGGGAGCCCAGGCGGGCTAATACAAATACCATCATAAAAACTGTTGTTGAGTCACGCACTTGTGTCCCGCTCTCTGTGACCCCCATGGACTGTAACCTGTCAGGCTCCTCTGTCCATGGAGCTTCCCAGGCAAGAATACTGGTGTGGGTTGCCATTTCCTTCTCCAAAGGATCTTCTCGACCCAGGGATAGAAGCCAAGTCTCCTGAACTGACAGGCGGATCCTTTACCACCGAGCCACCAGAGAGGTCCTCATAAAATTTAAGATAACCTCAATTAAACCTCATATGTGCACGTCACTGAAACTTTGCATCAGGTCAGTCTGTTTTTGTCTTCCTCTATGCTAACTCTATGCTTCCTCTATGCTAACTCGGGGAAGGCAACGGCACCCCACCCCAGTACTTTTGCCTGGAAAATCCCATGGATGGAGGAGCCTGGTAGGCTGCAGTCCATGGGGTCGCTAAGAGTCAGACATGACTGAGCGACTTCACTTTCACTTTTCACTTTCATGCACTGGAGAAGGAAATGGCAACCCACTCCAGTGTTCTTGCCTAGAGAATCCCAGGGACGGGGGAGCCTGGTGGGCTGCCGTCCATGGGGTCGCACAGAGTCGGACACGACTGAAGCGACTTAGCAGCAGCAGCAGCAGCAGCATGCTAACTCGAACTCATCTGTAAAATTAACAGACTGGCTGAATTTGATTTTGTCTTAATCAAGAATATGAGTAAAAGGAAATAAAGAGAAGCAAGGAGGGGACAGGACATAGAGGAGGGGAAGGGTGGCCTTAGATTCTGGATGTGGTTCCTTCACACATCAGCTGACTTGCGTGAGTACAGAAAAGAAACACCGAGTGCTCTAAGAGTGCAAGTACTTACCCAAGTACCAGTTTGGGTACTACTTACCCAAACTGAGAGGACCCATGAGGATAAAGTCATTCTTCACAAACTCTTCAGAATTAGAGACACAGGAAACATATACTGCACTGTGAAACTTCCCCAAGCTTTCAATGACATTATATCTCTTCTTCACACACTATATCCTACTAATCACTTAATGTGCTTATTAAACTCAATTTTCATTAAAAAAAAAAAAATCTGAGTTCTTTCCCAGGTATATGGAAGCTACAGAAGTGAAAACCAGCTATCTTTCCCTTAGGAACTCCCTGATTAGTGATGAAGCAAAATATGTATACGAGTGTAATATAAGAGAATGGATATGTGTTACAATAAAGATGGCCAGAATTGAAAGCAGAGTGGAAGACAGTGTAGAGAGCTCAGGTCAGTCACAGCTGTCACACATATCTCTAGTTACACTCACAGGGCTTAAATGAGCAAAAGCTCTCTAGTGTCTTCTCGATTTTTTTTTTTTTTTTTTTTAAACACAACAGTAAGGTTCCCAAAACATCTGCGTTTGTTGGGACAAGGGAGCAGAGAGGATTCTGTTCTGAATTTCAAAGGTAAACTACACCTGTCAATGTTCACAAACTGGTGGTTTAGAAATGTTTAATTTTCTGAATATCTATATATTAAAATTAAAGAGGGTGACAGAGGATGAAATGGTTGGATGGCATCACCGATTCAATGGACATGAACTTGGCAAACTCTAGGAGATTGTGAGGGACAGGGAAGCCTGGTGTACTGCAGTCCATGGGGCTGCAAAGAGTCAGACATGACTGAGTGACTGAACAACAACAAAACATTAAAATACAATACCACCACATATTAAATAAATAAAAGACTGGACTGTTTCCTCACATTTTGCTTGTAAGTAACTATTTTTGAACAGCGTTATTTCTGCTTCATATAGACTGTAAAAAACAAGTCCGCTTAAAAGAAAATCTTACTTCCTGGCATAAAGTTATGCAACCTACTCCAGTATTCTTGCCTGGAGAATCCCACGGACAGAGGAGCCTGGTAGGCTATAGTCCATGGTGTTGCAGAGTCGGACACAACTGAGTGGTAACACAAAGTCCACTACTTTTTAATTTATTCCCATTTCCCACTCCAGTATTCTTGCCTGGAGAATCCCAGGGACGGCGGAGCCTGGTGGGCTGCCGTCTATGGGGTCACACAGAGTCGGACACGACTGAAGTGACTTAGAAGCAATAGCAGCATACATGAACAAAATAGTTTAAAATACTTTTCATCAAAATATATTTGGATTTTATTTTCCTTTAGAAGGAAATAAGGAAAGAGGAAATGGACAGTCAAGACTAACCTCCAACACCACAGGAACTCTGATCACGAGACTTGTGGGCAGCATGGACTGTCCAAGGGGTGACCTCCAGACTTCTGTCTTTTCAGGGCTTACCATAACTTTAGCCTCTCTTCTTTAATCGAGTATTAAAGTCTTATTATCAAGCATGTCTTCCATACAAATTTCATTCTTAATATTCAGAGAATTCCAAGTGTATCTGTATTAGTCACTGGTCGTGTCTGACTCTTTGCCACCCACGGACTGTAGCCCGCCAGGCTCCTCTGCCCATGGGACTCTCCAGGCAAGAACACTGGAGTGGGTTGCCAGAGCCTCCTCCAGGGGATCTTCCCGACCCAGGGATCGAACTCGTGTCTCCTGTGTCTCCTGCACTGCAGGCCAATTCTCCACTGCTGAGCCACGGGAGAAGCCCCAGAAAATTGCATAACCATAATTTATTCAGAAAAGGCATAAAAAAATGCTAGTAATCCCCTTCTGAATATTAAAGTACCTGTTGTATAGTTTCATGACCTGATGGTTATGATGTGATTTTAAAGGGCTTTTATAAAATAACATATACTGAATATTTATTATGTACCTGACATTCATGCTAGGTACTTTACATATATAGCTCACTATTTTTTTATATCCTACAGATAATTACTTTTTAATTTATTAAAGGCCCATCACATTTTTTATCTTAAAAATTTTATATGATTTTTGTACATTTGCATTTTTTATTTAACAATTTGGGTTATCAGACATATATATAAATACACACCATCACACCATTAAAAATGCCAAATAAAACCACATTAATTTAGAATGAACTAGTAAATCCATTAAAAATAAACCCAAAAAACTTAAACATTCATACATATAGAAAGAAAGAAGCATGGAAAAAAGTTACCTGAGAAAAATAACAGCCATACAGCGGGAGCCACTTGAGCCCGTCCTTCAGCACATAGCGCACATGTCCAAGAGCATTCTGCCTGACGGCCAGAATATCGGCAATGATCCAGTCAACTGCAAAGACAGAATCCATCAGTCCTCAGTGACCCCCGCCACAGAAACAGAGCGTCTTCACAAGACTGTTACAAAGACGTGCTTTGAAAATATTACTAGTAGAATTTTTTAATTTCTTTAAATCAATCCCAGACATTTGAAAAATAGAAATTCTGTGGATTTTTTCAGGTTTGTTTTTACATTTCTTAAAAGCTTCTTATTTCAGGGATATAATGTAGAAGCCATAAACCATCAAAGTAATACAAAGGATGCAGGAACAAAGAACACGGTAAGCTTCTCTAACTCTTAAAGTCTAGAAAACATGAAATGATAGGCAGAGATTGGCTAAAGGAAAACGTCACGTTCAAGAAAATATTCCATATATACTAATATGCTCAACAAAATGCAAGGGCATTTTATCTTTACCAATGACTTTCAGGACACAATCATAGGCTATAACAGAATTTAAAACAAAGATGTCTCAAAGTTTACAACTATGCTGAGCACATATGTATTCTTTACATATCAAAGAACATGTAGCCAAGCTGCTAAAAACTCTAGTTATGTAGATATGTTATTACTAAAAGGTCAAAAAAAAAAAAAGAAAGCACCAGTTAAAAAAAAGAAAACCACCAGTGAGCTGATAACACCAAACCCAAAAAACTTGTAGGAAGAGATACACTCTTAATTGATCTCTCCAGCAGAACAAATTCTGAGCAGAGGAACTAGCCCTTCCTTTCCAAAGCAAAGAAACAGGGACCAGCAAAGGGTACAGAAGACGCCAAACAGAGGAGATGGTTTAAAGAGATTACAAGAAAATGAAATGAAGTTAAGACAGCAAACAGTAGTCTTGAAGACCAGAGAAATCTGATTTGAAAATAAATGGCTGAAAACTACTCTATTTCTTCATAAGAATAAAAATGATAAAAATGAAATGTGAGGGAGACTGTTCTAGTACCTACAGATGAGTTGGAGGATAGGCATACTTGAAAAAACATTGATAAGAATCTGTGAAAGGATTCAGTCACAGGATTACAGGTGTATTCAGGCTCAGGTGAATGAGAACAAAAGCAACAGATTCTTGGAGGAACGTGTTTTTGTTGGGCAGGAAGGTACGCATGAGCCATGAGGGGTGGCCTAGCCAAAAAGGATGCAAGCTGATCGCGAAAGCCCACCCCAGACACAACCAAGAGCTCACAGAGAGACTTTTCCAACTCCTGCACATGCGCCCTGGGCACACAGGGATACAAACTAACCACAGGGGCTTCCTCAGGTAACCTTAGAAAGCTAGGGGCCCATTAAGGGTTCATAAATATTCTATACATAAATACATCCAGTGTTCTTGCCTGGAGAATCCCAGGGACGGGGGAGCCTAGTGGGCTGTCATCTATGGGGTCGCACAGAGTCGGATAAGACTGAAGCGACTTAGCAGCAGCAAATACATCTGATTGTAACAGACTGGATTATGGAAAGACAGGCACAACAGAGCCTGTTGTTATGTAACTTGCAACCGTCAACCGGCCTTGAGTGTATGCCCATGTGCGTTCCCTTTCTTGATGGGTGGCTGCTGCTGCTGCTGCTAAGTCGCTTCAGTCGTGTCCGACTCTGTGCGACCCCACAGACAGAAGCCCACCAGGCTCCCCTGTCCCTGGGATTCTCCAGGCAAGAATACTGGAGTGGGTTGCCATTTCCTTCTCCAACGTATGAAAGTGAAAAGTGAAAGTGAAGTCGCTCAGTTGTGTCCGACTCTTAGCGACCCCATGGACTGGAGCCTACCAGGCTCCTCCATCCATGGAATTTTCCAGGCAAAAGTACTGGGGTGGGGTGCCATTGCCTTCCCCGTGATGGGTGGCAGGAAAGCCCTATTTTGCACAGGATACAACCAATAGGAGGAGAGGCGAAGTATACAAAGGGGAAGCCAGGGGGATCCTTATGATCAAGTTTCAACCAAAAAGGACAGTTTTCCTGAGGAGTGCAGGAGGATGAGCTCTCAGCTGTGTGGACTCCTTTACACGCTGCACCACGCTGGACAGAATATGCCGCAGAAGATTTAGCCGATTCAAACATTAAAAATTATTCTTCTGGAAAAATGTTTTATCAATTAGTATAAATCTTCCTTTTTTAAATCATCCATCATTTAACTCTTTCTTGATGCTTTCAGAGGTACAACTAATACATCTCTAATTTCTGTCACAGCTCCCTTTAGAGAGAAGCAAAGACGTCCCCTACAGTAAACAAACGATCCCCAGCGTCTGTGTCTGTCAGGCAGCAACACCTACTCTACTGAGCATCATTTATCACTTTTCTCCAAAGTGTGTACCTTCCCTTAGAAGTCGTCTCCTTACCCCCCTCCCCTCTAATTCAAATCAATTAAACAGGCACTGATAAACACATTTCTTCCTAACCATGTCATAAAAACTAAATAATCAAGTTTGTTAAAACTATACTAATTTAAAAGTAGAGACTCAGAATAAATGGAGAACTCAGTGTGTTGTTTCCAGGCTATAGAATACTGTGGAACAAATTTTGGTACAGGCTAAAAACAAGATTTGGTATCTTTTCCATTTTTTTAAGTTTGGAGGAATTTGAAAATGCATTTTTATATTAAACACACATGGCTACACTATGGCCTAGATACACCTTCCAACAACTCGAAGGAGAAAGTTTCCAGTTTACAAAATATGTTATGTTTGTAATGAACTTTCCTGGGCTATGCCCTTACACTTTTGAAATATTTAGCGAAAAAGTTTCAAGAACTAACCTAAGTATTCAAAGGGCTTCCCTGATAGCTCAGTTGGTAAAGAATCGCCTGCAATGCAGGAGACCCTGGGTCAGGAAGATCCCTGGAGAAGGAAAGGCTACCCACTCCAGTGTTCTGGCCTGGAGAATTCCATGGACTATACATACCACACGGTCGCAAAGAGTCAGACACGACTGTGTGACTTTCATTTAAGTAGTCAAAACACATAAGCTTGGTGCCTCCAATTTTTTCAACTCAATTATCTTTTTTTAAATTTTTAAAAATTCTCAACTAGGTTTCAGACAGACAACAGCAGACTGCAGCTGAGTCACTGATGGCTGGGATATTACCTTAATAACTATTCACATGTTGTGTTCTGGCATGAATAACTTAATTAAGAGATCAAGAAATGCGGCTGCGTAAGAATTCTTCCATGGTGATCCAGCTCAAGCAGTGCCTCAGCTTATATTATTAACTTGGAAGAGAGGAAGGAAGGGCAGAGGAGAGGCAGCAAGAGAAGCGAGGCGCTTCTCCACTGTGCTACTATGGAACAAGAGTTTCCAATTCTTGAGGGCACAGTGTTGGCTGAAAGGGACCCTGCACGTGAAGTACTCGCCCAGCACGGATGCAACGAGACCTAGGGATTACCGTCATCAACACCATCACGCCTACTCTTGGCTGCCCTTGAGCCAGGCTCTCTGCAAGATCAGAGCCAGGTTATGGAAACTGCCTGTAAGCCCTGACCAGTAGACACGACTCACACCTGACCAACAGGGCTCAGAAAGGCTAAGTGATGGGCCCCAGACACACAGCACGCTGTAGAACAGCATATGAACGGGGGTCTGACTCCAGCCCAGGCTTTCAATCAAAGTCTACTCACCATTCACGCTGTTAGTTAAGGAAAATCGCCTTGGTCGTGCAGACCAAGGAAAGGGAATGTTTCATGAGATTAAAAAGGTCCAGAGTGTTCAAAGCAGAGAGTTAAGGAAGGCGGAGGGAAAGGAACAGTGGCCACCACAGTCCTGCTGACTCTGGAGAAAAGTCAGTCAACAGAGACAGAGAATACAGAGAAGGCAGGGGCTCACCGCAAGTGAAACCAAGGGAGCAGAGGGACAGATGGGGACGCCAGCTCAGCGCCCAGCCCAGCCAAGAAAGGCCTCCTGCACTCCGGCAGGCCTTGGAGAGCATGAGCTGCAAAGTCTGAGCTCAACAGCAGTCTTTAAAACGTTCTTTCTGCTTCTGACATTTTCAGTTTACTTGATAGTGGTTTTCAGGGTCTCCAAAGGGTTTCATAAAGGGCACCCAGACATAGCAGCCCCAGGGCCCACGTCCCTGGATAAACAAGGGGCCTGCAGAACCTCGGACCGGAGGCAGAATTTTACGTGCCCATATTCTAACTGAAGCCTGCAATTCTAAAGTAATTTAAAATCTCTGTCTAGTTATGTTCCTAAGCTACGGGTTTTTTATTTATGGTCATACCACCGGTTTATAGGATCTTAGCTCTCCAACCAAGGCTTGAACTCCAGCTCTAGCTGTGAAAAGCACAGCGTCGTAACCACGGGACTGTTGGGGGATTCCCTGGATTTTTTAAAGGACTCAAAAAGCAACCCTTCCAACTCCTAACGGCTGACTGGAGCGGGGCTGGCACCCAGGTCAGGGGAGGGTGTGGACGGCCCGGGTTCTCGCCATGAGGCACGCAGCTTTCCCCATCAGCCGGCGCTGACTGCCGCTCTCACACTTCCCGCAACACCCTTCCAATCCCCAAAGTCTGCACTCGGGAGTGAGGGGCATAGAGGCCAGCGCGCGGGGAGCACGCCGAGGACAGCAGCGGCCTCAGGAAACGTTCAGAGTCCTCACTCTATAGGTTTGTGCTGGGCCCACGGCTCTGTCCCTACAACACTCTTTCCACTGAAGCCTGGAAAAAGGCAAGTTGGCAGGGAACCTAAGGAATTGTAAGAGAGACCTTTTAAATAGAAAGCTAGGTCTAAGTGAAATTAACCAGGGGTTCAATATAAAAAAAATGGGCTAAATGAGCCACTCCCTGTCCTAGAACCAGAAATCCTTTTTATCTGGATGTTGGAACCTTGGTAAAGATTGGCCATCAGTAGCAAGACCGGAATAGCAAGACTGTGTCACTAATAAAAAGCTCAATATAACTGGAGAAAGCGTGAAAATAAAGGAGGAAGTCAGGCTGTTTTATAGACCAGAGTTAGAAAGAGACTCTGACCATAGGGCTGGTTGCTTTCCTAAAGTCAAATGTAATTAAGTCAAATAGTCTTAGCAGTTAGGGTAATAAAATTAGGGAAATAAATACATCAAATTCCTATTCACTTTGCAACATCAACTCTTGACCTAGAAAACTGAGTGTAACTATTAATAAGCTAAGTTGAGAAAGAGGCATCTCTCCTTCATAACCTTTCCGAAGATATGCTGCTAAGTCACTTCAGTCGTGTCCGACTCTGTGCGACCCCACTGACTGGAGCCTACCAGGCTCCTCCGTCCATGGGATTTTCCAGGCAAAAGTACTGGGGTGGGGTGCCATTGCCTTCCCCGTTCCGAAGGTATAGGTAGTGATAAGAGGAACTGTGAAGAAACACAGCTGACGGGATGAAGAGAAAGGATAGCCACGGGCATCAGTGATTTCCCAGTCAGGTGTTATCACTCATTGGTCTGTTTTTAGTCTTGAACTTCTGCTCACTAAATTTTTAAAAGTAATAAAAATGGAATTTAGGAAGTGTGCATCAAGAGCAGTTACAGCTTTGAAGAAATAATGAAGTTGGATGTCTTTTTGACTGAAGTATTTGGAGAACTAAAAAGTACCTGAATTTCTTAGTCTGGATGCTGTAGCATAGTTATATAAGATGCCGCTTTTGGGAGAAACTTGGTGACGGAGTCATGGGAGTCTATGTACTATTTTTGCAAATCCTCGTAAATCTACAATTATTTCAATATAAAAAGCTTTTTAATTTTTTTTTTTTAAAGCACCTTGACCTAATTTAAAGTACACACTGCTATACTGGAGACCAGAGTCTTCTGTGATTCTTCTGATAGAAAAGGAAGCTATAATTAAACCAAAACATCTGAAGAAGCAAAAGGAACTGCAGACATCAGAAAATAATACTGTGTTTAGGAATAAATACAAATTGGTACAACCTTTCTGTAGCCTAACAATAAAAAATCTAAAATGTTCATACATTATGATCCACAAATTTCACTTCCAAAAACAAAACTTAAAAGGGGAGAATACATAGACAGTCAAAGAAAGAGAAAAAAGGAAATAAAATAGCTATATACACCTGGAAAATTCATAACTTTCACAGTCCTATGTTTCCAAAACAGAATTATAAAAATACAAGGTCACATATAATATCTGCATTGAAAATTCAAGTTTTAACAACAACAAAAAATCCATTTAATTTTTTAAAATCAGAACATTACTTTGAATTACTTCTCTGCTGTGTGTGAAGAGACCCAAGTTTCATGCAAATGAAATACAAACCTGTGCATTGATGATTTGCTAAATATATTATATTTTCTTTATTTTTTGGCAAATCTCCATATAGCAATATCTAAAAGATAAAATAAAAAGAGAAACATTATTTTGATATTTTAAAATATGTACTACTGTAACATACAAAATATGACAATGTCAAAACACTGACAAAACATGATGTCCTGAATATGCCATATGCCATCCATCGACAACAGCATATGACTAGAAAGAAGTTGAGCACAGGGCGGGTTAATGGTCATTAAGAGAAACAATGATCAGTCATCCTCCGGAGTTTTTACTGGTTTCTCACAGTATCTGAAACCCTGTTCATAAGGTATATCGTCCTTCAAAGAGCCTACAGGGGGAGACATAGGTGTACACACAGCAACTGTGATGAAACATAATGCAAATATTATGAAAATACAGTCTATTTTAAAGAACTGTCAACCGCAGAGCTGCAGTAGCATTTGTTAGGTGTGATAACAGCACAGGAGATGATGGGAGGGATGATCAGGAAGGGGGAACGAAGGGGTAGAGTGGCAGCGCCTGGGGCCAGCACGGGTGCGCCTGGCAGGGTCTGGGTCAAACCAGGGCCGCACGCAGTCAGGGAGCTGGTGCGGGAGGACAGGAGGGAGAGCTGAGCCAGAACGCAGTGTCTTCTGAAAGCCAAGCTAAAGATGAAAACTTTATCTGGGAAGTGATGGGGAATCCTGGATCCTGATTGGGACTCTATTATGACTCCATATAGAACTCCCTAGATGGAGTTCAAGTGGTCCCTAGAAGGGGGGCTGCAAGAGGGGAGGGGGTACAGAGAAGGCTGCACCTCCAGCACTCATGTTTCATGTCTGTAACTGGGGGTGGGTACGCAGGTGCTCCTTTCAGGAGTCCTTCTGCAGTTCTGTATGTCTGAAATACTTCATAATCAATCATTTAAAGAAACTGGCAGTATATTTTTAAAGGCTTCAAAGGAAATGACTCCTAACAGTGTAATTTTTTTATTCAGGGCATTTCTGTTTCCATATCTTGTCATCATGGATTATTCAATGAATTAGCTACAGATCTATCTTTTTCCTGATGCTGGGGAAGACTGAAGTCAAAAGGAGAAGGGGGCGGCAGAGGATGAGATGGTTAGATAGCATCAGCCACCCAGTGAACAAATAAATTTGGGCGAACTCCGGGAGAACTCGGAGGACTGGTGTGCTGCAGTCCACAGGGTCACAAAGAGTCGGACACGACTTCCAACAACAGGACTGAACAACAACTATCTTTTTAGATAGTCACAGAGATTGTCTTTTGAATACAATCGTTAATATTGTATTAATACATTAATAGCTACTCATTAATATCTTAACAACAGAACAAAGGACTCTGTATCTCTGTAGATAAATGTAACTAGATGTCAAAGTTCTGGAGACCAGGGACTCGGAATGAGATTTCCATTATCTTCCTCAGAAATCTATACAGCGCTATGCGGGTCAGTCAGTCAGTTCGGTCGCTCAGTCGTGTCCGACTCTTTGCAACCCCATGGACTGTAGCCCGCCAGGCCTCCCTGTCCATCACCAACTCCCAGAGTTTACTCGAACTCATGTCCATTGAGTCAGTGATGCCATCCAGCCATCTCATCCTCTGTTGTCCTCTTCTCCTCCTGCCTTCAGTCTATGTGGGTAATATGTGTTTAAATATTTGCTCAGTAATTTTTTAATATAAATTGAGCCTCACTGCCCCCACTCCCACCATCCAAGCCCTCTAGGTCATCACAGAGCACCAAGCTGCTTGCTCAATAATTTTTTATTAATAAAGTTTATCAACACCAAAACAAAAAACCAAGATCAATAACTTGATCCATGCAAGGTCAAAAAGTGGAGTCCCAGTCTGTGAGCGATCCACCCTCAGCAATGAGCCAGAGTTGCTTTGGGACCTCTAGGCAGGACTCACCAGGTTCAAGCACTGAGACAAAGAACTTCTGGCTTGACTTCCTTGGACGGAATACTCACAAGGACAGGCTGAGGTTTAATTGATTCAATCTGAAAACCGCACTTTGGAGACCTGCCTGCCCTCAGGCTGAAGGCAGTACTTGAGCCACCCAGGGGACTCTCCTTCCCTTTCACTTCATTAAGAGACTACAGCCTTTGAAGGCAGCTGACATACAAGTTATTAAAAGGATTTCTTTTTTTAGTTTGATTGTGGTAGTCATTTCATAATGCATACCTATACCAAAACATCATAATGAATAACATGAATAGGTAAAATTTTTATGTGTCAAAAATAACCTTAAAAATTTAAATAATGGGAATTCACAGGATGATAGTTGTCAATCATACAGAAAACATAGCACTGCAAACTTTATTTCCTATAAAACTAAATATATTCCACTTTAAAATAAAACAAGCATGGTGAGGGTAAAAAGAAAACCACAAACATAAGCAGTCATCTAATGTCATGACAAACAATCTCCAGCAGGGAAAACGGCCACTCGGCGCAGCGGCAGCAGAGTGGCATCTGGCCATCATCTGGTCCAGCGCCACAGCCTCGCACGGCAGCAGGCCGAGCACAGACCAACCACGCTACCTTGCTCAGGGACCCGTGATGGGTCAACAGCACCACTTAAGAAGATCCCACACCTTCAGTACTTGGGCTTAGTCCACATACTATATACCACACTGGCCTTAAAACATCATTTCCTACTTTTGTTTATAGACACAACCATTAACCAAAAAGCTTTGCAGGAAAGCCACCTCTGCTTTCCCTGAGGCTCACTAATTTCTCCTATCCTTAAATAGCTTCCAAACAACTGACATTTTCAAAATGTAGTTTGTTAAAGTTCAACAGGCCCAGTGTTTAAAAACAGATCTTCAGCGGTATCTAGAAAAAGTAAGATAAGTAATGAATTCTGGTGGGCAAAACAGACAGGCAAAATGTGAAAGGAAATCTTAATTCATAGCCACTAAAGGGAAAATAAATGCACAGTTCATACTTTTAAAGATTCTTCTTCAATATGCATCTCACTGAAATAAAAGCTATTTCCAATTGAGATGCACAAGATGGTAAGCCTCTGACATGAGTTAGGATCTCAAAGTAGGTATTTAGATTCATTGCCTTTAAGTTTTTTTTTATAATTTGTCAGTATAACTTGTTTGGAATTCGACAGATATGAAAGTTACAAAGAACTGCCCTTAATATTTGAAAATGTAAAAGGTCTAAAAGAGCAAAGTAAGTGAAATGATGAACTGCAAACCTTACTGCAATAGATGCCGATTACTAAGTACTTCAAGTAAATATTGATTAGCCAAAGAAAGGAAAACATGATTGTAAAGTTTATGTACCACATATATGTGTGTGTGTGTACCAAAGGCTCTTGAGAGGCCCTTTGACTGCAAGGAGATCAAACCAGTCAATCCTAAAGGAAATCAACAGTGAATATTCATTACAAGGACTGATGGTGAAGCTCCAATTCTTTGGCCACCTGAAGTGATGGCAGCTGACATTTGAAAACACCCTGATGCTGGGAAAGATTGAAGGCAAGAGGAGAAGGGGGCAGCAGAGGATGAGATGGATAGACAGCATCACCAACTCAATGAACATGAATCTGAGCAAACTCTGGGAGATAGAGAAGGACAGGGAAGCCTGGCATGCTGCAGCCCATGGGAGTCACAGAGAGTCAGACAAAACCTAGCCACTAAAACAACAAAAAGAGTTTCCCAAATTTAAAAAATTCATAATAACTTACAAAATACCCATACATATACATTGTTAAATGACTCTGCCACTGCTGCTGCTGCTGCTAAGTTGCTTCAGTCATGTCTGACTCTGTGCGACGCCGTAGATGGCAGCCCACCAGGCTCCCCCGTCCCTGGGATTCTCCAGGCAAGAACACTGGAGTGGGTTGCCATTTCCTTCTCCAATGCATGAAAGTGAAAAGTGAAAGTGAAGTCGCTCAGTCGTGTCCGACTCTTTGCGATCCCACGGACTGCAGCCCACCAGGCTCCTCCACCCATGGGATTTTCCAGGCAAGAGTACTAGAGTGGGGTGCCATTGCCTTACCTAAAAGCCACCTGTGCTCTCTCATTGTAGTCATCTTAGATCAGCTTTTTCACATCATTTATTCACCTCCTCACGGAAGCCCTCCTGCCTTCTAATAAGCTGGACCCCAAGATTCATCACTCCCCCTTTTGCATCACAGTAAACCCTGCCTCCCTGTGTACCCCTATTTCTAGCTCACATCACATTCCCCCTGAGGCCCACAAGCTCCTCAGGGGCAGGGACCTCATCCCTGTTCGGAGCCTCATCCCTCTGCCCAGAGCCCAGCACCCAGATGCTTTTCAACAGATGTTCACTGAATCAATACGCTGCACCTGTATTTCTCACAGTAGATAAAGCTATGCCTCACTTTCAACAGTAAAGAGTTGGGGTATAAACAAATACTTTAAAGGCACCGGTGACTTATTTAAGGCATCATTCTGTGAGTCTTCGAGGATGTGTATTTCAAATTACAATCACTTCACTGGCAGGTAATTTGTTCCTTCACACAAGGCATGCGAAAAACATGCTTTTTTGGTTCTTCCTAAGTTTCTCAGCAATTTTAGGTTCATCACAATTGTTCAATTTGGGGTTCATCCATTTTTTAAAAACTCATGTAAAATCCCTCCAGAGAAAAATAACAATGTTCTCTTTTAATTCTATTAACAGACAATAAAAATGTTCTTTGATTACCTTCATCTGACTGAAACACACTGGTTACAGCTCTGCTGTTTATTAGGTTGCACAAAGAAAGCTTTCAGCAGCCCTGGGTTTGGGCGTGACACTGTGCGCTCACCGCGATCTCACCTTAACCTTTCTTTGGTTTGTTCTCGTAATCTGTAAACTACTTGAAGACTCCCTCTTTCGTATCCTGAAAAGGGATGGCAGAATGGAATCTAAAGTAATCACATATCTCACCCAGTGCAATATCCACCCAACAATGCCTTGGGGACATAAAACACAGCATACTTTCTCTTCAAAAAACAAAAGTCTTTATTTATCTCAATATTAAAAAGCAGAGACACTACTTTACCAACAAAGGTCCATCTAGACAAAGCTATGGTTTTTCCAGTAGTCATGTATGGATGTGAGAGTTGGACTATAAAGAAAGCTGAGCACCAAAGAATTGATGCTTTTGAACTGTGGTGCTGGAGAAGACTCTTGAGGGTCCCCTGGACTGCAAGGAGGTCCAACCTGTCCATCCTAAAGGTCAATCCTGGGTGTTCACTGGAAGGACTGATGCTGAAGCTCCAATACTTTGGCCACCTGATGGAAGGAACTGACTCACTGGAAAAGACCCTGATGCTGGGAAAGATTGAAGGCAGGAGAAGAGGGCAACAGAGGATGAGATGGTTGGATGGCATCACCGACTCAATGGACATGAGTTTGACCAAGTTTCGAGAGTTGGTGATGGACAGGGAGGCCTGGTGTGCTGCAGTGCATGGGGTTGCAAAGAGTTGGACACAACTGAGTGACTGATCTCAGTAGTATCTATTTTCTTTCAGCATGCAAACTGAAATACGAATTTTGTAAAAACTTCCTTCACTGTCCTTCAATATACATGATGCTATAGAAAGGGCTCAGAATATCCACCCCAAAATATGCCACTTTGACATGAGGATTATTTTGAGCTGAAGGCAACTGAGAAACAGCACACACAGCTGTCCTCCCTCTAAACTTCCCTTTGTAAGTTCAGTTCAGTTGCTCAGATCAGATCAGATCAGATCAGATCAGTCGCTCAGTCATGTCCGACTCTTTGCGACCCCATGAACTGCAGCACGCCAGGCCTCCCTATCCATCAACAGCTCTCGGAGGTCACTCAGACTAACATTCATCAAGTCAGTGATGCCATCCAGCCATCTCATCCTCTGTCGTCCCCTTCTCCTCCTGCCCTCAATCCCTCCCAGCATCAGAGTCTTCTCCAATGAGTCAACTCTTCGCATGAGGTGGCCAAAATACTGGAGTTTCAGCTTGAGCATCACTCCTTCCAAAGAAATCCCAGGGCTGATCTCCTTCAGAATGGACTGGTTGGATCTCCTTGCAGTCCAAGGGACCCTCAAGAGTCTTCTCCAACACCACAGTTCAAAAGCATCAATTCTTCGGCGCTCAGCCTTCTTCACAGTCCAGCTCTCACACCCATACATGACCACAGGAAAGACCATAGCCTTGACTAGGCGAACCTTTGTTGGCAAAGTGATGTCTCTGCTTTTGAATATGCTGCTATCTAGGTTGGTCATAACCTTCCTTCCAAGGAGTAAGCGTCTTTTAATTTCATGGCTGCAGTCACCATCTGCAGCGATTTTGGAGCCCAGAAAAAGAAAGTCTGACACTGTTTCCACTGTTTCTCCATCTATTTCCCATGTAGTGATGGGACCAGATGCCATGATCTTCGTTTTCTGAATGTTGAGCTTTAAGCCAACCTTTTCACTCTCCACTTTCACTTTCATCAAGAGGCTTTTTAGTTCCTCTTCACTTTCTGCTATAAGGGTGGTATCATCCGCATATCTGAGGTTATTGATATTTCTCCTGGCAATCTTGATTCCAGCTTGTGTTTCTTCCAGTCCAGCATTTCTCATGATGTACTCTGCATATAAGTTAAATAAACATGGTGACAATATGCAGCCTTGATGTACTCCTTTTCCTATTTGGAACCAGTCTGCTGTTCCATGACCAGTTCTAACTGTTGCTTCCTGACCTGCATACAGATTTCTCAAGAGGCAGATCAGGTGGTCTGGTATTCCCATCTCTCTCAGAATTTTCCATACTTTATTGTGATCCACACAGTCAAAGGCTTTGGCATAGTCAATAAAGCAGAAATAGATGTTTTTCTGGAACTCTCTTGCTTTTTCCATGATCCAGAGGATGGTGGCAATTTGATCTCTGGTTCCTCTGCCTTTTCTAAATCCAGCTTGAACATCAGGAAGTTCACAGTTCACATATTGCTGAAGCCTGGCTTGGAGAATTTTGAGCATTACTTTACTAGCGTGTGAGATGAGTGCAATTGTGCGGTAGTTTGAGCACTCTTTGGCATTGCCTTTCTCTGGGATTGGGATGAAAACTGACCTTTTCCAATCTTGTGGCCACTGCTGAGTTTTCCAAATTTGCTAGCATATTGAGTGCAGCACTTTCACAGCATCATCTTTCAGGATTTGGAATAGCTCCACTGGAATTCAGTTGCTCAGACGTGTCCAACTCTTTGCGACCCCATGAACTGCAGCACACCAGGCCTCCCTGTCCATCACCAACTCCTGGAATTCACTCAAACTCACGTCCATCGAGTGAGGGATGTCCCTTTGTAAAGGTGACATTAAACTCCACTCATCAATGAGTCAGCAAACCTTACTAAACACTCTTATCCACTTCCCAGGGACCATCCCACCAATTACCAGCCCCAAGAACCCAACACACCTCTCCTCTATCTACCTGTGTCTCCAGTCTATTGTCCTTTGTTATTAATAAAATGATATATACACCCCTGGGCTGAAGAATTCCATGGACAGAGAAGCCTGCAGGCTACAGTCCATGGGGTCACAAAAAGGCGGACTCGGCACCTAACATATAACCCCTGGGCTGAGTCTAACCACCTCTTTTGGTTTTCACGTCTTTGCTGTGATGCTCCAATAAAAACACGCTTATTTAACGTGTAAGATACTAAAGTTTTTTTTAAATACTGACATCAGTGGAATTTGTATGCCTTTTCTTCTGTTCTGACTTCTATCGATTTAATTTGCAGGCCCAGCTACAGAACATTTTGCCTCCTCTATGCTGCAATTTAATCATCATTAAGACGCAGGCAGAAATGTTCAATTGAAATGAAGACGTAGATGTGAATCCTAGTCCATCACCTTACCAACTTTATGAACTTTAGCACAAGTACCTAACCTCTCCATGTCTTTTTCTTTTTTGGTAACCTGTGAAATGAAGATAATACTCCCCACAGGTTGTGGTGAAATAACTGAGACCATGTAAACTACTTCACCAGAGAAGGCACCCCACTCCAGTAATCCTGCCTGGAAAATCCCATGGACAGAGGAGCATGGTGGGCTGCAGTCCATGGGGTTGCGGAGGGTCAGACACGACTGTCTTCACTTTCACTTTTCACTTTCCTGCATTGGAGAAGGAAATGGCAACTCGCTCCAGTTTTCTTGTCTGGAGAATCCCAGGGACAGGGGAGGCTGGTGGGCTGCCGTCTACGGGGTCGCACAGAGTCAGACACGACTGAAGCGACTTAGCAGCAGCAAACTACTTCACATGATTCCTAGTAACGATCCCCCCAAAACGTTAACTGTTGCTGTTAGTAGTGGTCTTAGTCACTCAGTCATGTCTGAATCTTTGAGACCCCAGGCACTGTAGAGTTCTCCAGGCTCCTGTCCATGGCAAGAATACTGGAGTGGGTTGCCATTCCCTTCTCCAGGGGATTTTCCAGACCCAGGGATCGAACCTGGGTCTCCTGCATTGCAAGCAGATTCTTTACCATCTGAGCCACAGGGGAAACTCATGTTGTCCTTATTATTATCCAACCCAGGATGGGCGGGTCATGGTGGAAAGATCTGACAGGGTGTGGTCCGCTGGAGAAGGGAATGGCAAACCACTTCAGTATTCTTGCCTTGAGAACCCCATGAACAGTAAGAAAAGGCAAAATGATAGGATACTGAAAGAGAAACTCCCTAGGACAGTGGGGGCACAATATGCTACTGGAGATCAGTGGAGAAATAACTCCAGAAAGAATGAAGGGATGGAGCCAAAACAAAAAGAATACCCAGCTGTGGATGTGTCTGGTGATAGAAGCAAAGTCCGATGCTGTAAATAGCAATATTGCATAGGAACTTGAAATGTCAGGTCCATGAATCAAGGCAAATTGGAAGTGGTCAAACAAGAGATGGCAAGAGTGAATGTCGACGTTCTAGGAATTAGCGAACTAAAATGGACTGGAATGGGTGAATTTAACTCAGATGACCATTATATCTACTACTGTGGGCAGGAATCCCTAAGAAGAAATGGAGTGGCCATCATGGTCAACAAAAGAGTCTGAAGTGACGTACTTGGATGCAATCTCAAAACGATAGAATTATCTCTGTTCGTTTCAAGGCAAACCATTCAATGTCACAGTAATCCAAGTCTATGCCCCAACCAGTAACGCTGAAGAAGCTGAAGTGGAACGGTTCTATGAAGACCTACAAGACCTTTTAGAACTAACACCCAAAAAAGATGTCCTTTTCATTATAGGGGACTGGAATGCAAAAGTAGGAAGTCAAGAAACACCTGGAGTAACAGGAAAATTTGGCCTTGGAATACGGAATGAAGCAGGGCAAAGACTAACAGAGTTTTGCCAAGAAAATGCACTGGTCATAGCAAATACCCTCTTCCAACAACACAAGAGAAGACTCTATACATGGACATCATCAGATGGTGATGATGATCAGATCTGATCTGATATTCTTTGCAGCCAAAGATGGAGAAGCTCTATACAATCAGCAAAAACAAGACCAGGAGCTGACTGTGGCTCAGACCATGAACTCCTTATTGCCAAATTCAGACTGAAACTGAAGAAAGTAGGGAAAACCACTAGACCATTCAGATCAGATCAGATCAGATCAGTCGCTCAGTCATGTCCGACTCTTTGCGACCCCATGAACTGCAGCACACCAGGCCTCCCTATCCATCACCAGCTCTCAGAGGTCACCCAGACTCACATTCATCCAGTCAGTGATGCCATCCAGCCATCTCATCCTCTGTCGTCCCCTTCTCCTCCTGCCCCCAATCCCTCCCAGCATCAGAGTCTTCTCCAATGAGTCAACTCTTCGCAAGAGGTGGCCAAAATACTGGAGTTTCAGCTTTAGCATCATTCCTTCCAAAGAAATTCCAGGGCTGATCTCCTTCAGAATGGACTGGTTGGACCTAAATCAAATCCCTTATGATTATACAGTGGAAGTGAGAAATAGATTTAAGGGCCTAGATCTGATAGATAGAGTGCCTGATAAACTATGGAATGAGGTTCATGATATTGTACAGGAGACAGGGATCAAGACCATCCCCATGGAAAAGAAATGCAAAAAAGCAAAATGGCTGTCTGGGGCTGCTACTGCTAAGTCACTTCAGTCGTGTCCGACTCTGTGCGATCCCATAGACGGCAGCCCATCAGGCTCCCCCATCCCTGGGATTCTCCAGGCAAGAACACTGGAGTGGGTTGCCATTTCCTTCTCCAATGCATGAAAGTGAAAAGTGAAAGTAAAGTCGCTCAGTCGTGACCGACTCTTAGCGACCCCATGGACTGGAGCCTACCAGGCTCCTTTGTCCATGGAATTTTCCAGACAAAAGTACTGGGGTGGGGTGCCATTGGCCTTGCAAATAGCTGTGAAAAGAAGAGAAGCGAAAAGCAAAGGAGAAAAGGAAAGATATAAACATCTGAATGCAGAGTTCCAAAGAATAGCAAGAAGAGATAAGAAAACATTCTTCAACGATCAATGCAAAGAAATAGAGGAAAACAACAGAATGGGAAAGACTAGGGATCTCTTCAAGAAAATCAGAGATACCAAAGGAACATTTCATGCAAAAATGGGCTCGATAAAGGACAGAAATGGTATGGACCTAACAGAAGCAGAAGATATTAAGAAGAGGTGGCAAGAATACACAGAAGAACTGTACAAAAAAGAGCTTCATGACCCAGATAATCAGGATAGTGTGATCACTGACCTAGAGCCAGACATCCTGGAATGTGAAGTCAAGTGGGCCTTAGAAAGCATCACTAGGAACAAAGCTAGTGGAGGTGATGGAATTCCAGTGGAGCTATTCCAAATCCTGAAGGATGATGCTGTGAAAGTGCTACACTCAATATGCCAGCAAATTTGGAAAACTCAGCAGTGGCCACAAGACTGGAAAAGGTCAGTTTTCATCCCAGTCCCAAAGAAAGGCAATGCCAAAGAATGCTCAAACTACCGCACAATTGCACTCATCTCACACACTAGTAAAGTAATCCTCAAAATTCTCCAAGCCAGGCTTCAGCAATATGTGAACCGTGAACTTCCTGATGTTCAAGCTGGTTTTAGAAAAGGCAGAGGAACCAGAGATCAAATTGCCACCATCCGCTGGATCATGGAAAAAGCAAGAGAGTTCCAGAAAAACATCTATTTCTGCTTTATTGACTATGCCAAAGCCTTTGACTGTGTAGATCACAATAAACTGTGGAAAATTCTGAAAGAGATGGGAATACCAGACCACCTGATCTTCCTCTTGAGAAATCTGTATGCAGGTCAGGAAGCAACAGTTAGAACTGGACATGGAACAACAGACTGGTTCCAAATAGGAAAAGGAGTATGTCAAGGCTGTATACTGTCACCATGTTTGTTTAACTTATATGCAGAGTACATCATGAGAAATGCTGGACTGGAAGAAACACAAGCTGGAATCAAGATTGCCGGGAGAAATATCAATAACCTCAGATATGCAGATGACACGACTCTTATGGCAGAAAGTGAAGAGGGGCTAAAAAGCCTCTTGATGAAAGTGAAAGTGGAGAGTGAAAAGGTTGGCTTAAAGCTCAACATTCAGAAAACGAAGATCATGGCATCTGGTCCCATCACTACATGGGAAATAGATGGGGAAACAGTGGAAACAGTGTCAGACTTTATTTTTCTGGGCTCCAAAATCACTGCAGATGGTGACTGCAGCCATGAAATTAAAAGACGCTTACTCGTAGGCTGCAGTCCATGGGGTCGCTAAGAGTCGGACATGTCTGAGCAACTTCACTTTCTCTTTTCACTTTCATGCATTGGAGAAGGCAATGGCAACCCACTCCAGTGTTCTTGCCTGGAGAATCCCAGGGACAGTGGAGCCTGGTGGGCTGCTGTCTATGGGGTCACACAGAGTCGGACACGACTGAAGTGACTTAGCATAGCATAGCACTCCTTGGAAGGAAAGTTATGACCAACCTAGATAGCATATTCAAAAGCAGAGACATCACTTTGCCAACAAAGGTTCGCCTAGTCAAGGCTATGGTCTTTCCTGTGGTCATGTACGGATGTGAGAGCTGGACTGTGAAGAAGGCTGAGCGCCGAAGAATTGATGCTTTTGAACTGTGGTGTTGGAGAAGACTCTTGAGAGTCTCTTGGACTGCAAGGAGATCCAACCAGTCCATTCTGAAGGAGATCAGCCCTGGGATTTCTTTGGAAGGAATGATGCTAAAGCTGAAACTCCAGTATTTTGGCCACCTCTTGCGAAGAGTTGACTCATTGGAGAAGACTCTGATGCTGGGAGGGATTGGGGGCAGGAGGAGAAGGGGACGACAGAGGATGAGATGGCTGGATGGCATCACTGACTGGAGGAATGTGAGTCTGAGTGACCTCCAGGAGTTGGTGATGGACAGGAAGGCCTGGCGTGCTGCGGTTCATGGGGTCGCAAAGAGTCGGACACGACTGAGAGACTGATCTGATCTGATCTGATCTGAAGGTGAAACTGTTCACTCAAAACTGTGTTAAATGATGAATGGATAAGAGAAAGATATCTAGTTTATCTTCCTTAAAAAAAAAAAAAGGTCTGATTATGTAGAAATGCAGCTAGAATTTCAACATAAATAAGTTTGCATATGTAATTCACACTGTGATTGTTAATAATTTTTTAAAGTGAATTTTTAGATATATTTCTATGTCAATGATATATATTATTTCAAGATCACATACAAGATTTCTACTGTGATACACACTAAACAATGGTCTTTTTCTGCCCAGTTTGAAACATTTCCCTGAACAGGAAAAGTACGATGCCCTTCTGAAGCAAGGTTAAAATATAAACATAGTCACTTGTCTAATAATCAGGATAAAAATAATTAATATGCAACATTTAAGTAGAACCTTACAACTCACAAAGCTCTTTTTATACAATATATTCGTCATATGTATCACTTGATACTGTCTTCATTTACAGATTTTGTTTTTCCTGAGTATCTATGATGGATCTGTCATTGAGCTAAACAGCTTCACGTATTATCTCAGTCTTCAAAATAACAGGAAAATAAGTATTCCATTTAAGAATGAGAATATTGAGTTGAAAAGTTGGTTTACTCAAGCTAACAGAGAATGGCAAAGAACTAGGAATCTCACCCAACATCCAAAAATCTTTTGAATATAACAAATTACCTGGAAAAATTCCAAATAAAAATTGTCAAATGACAAGGAGTCCCATGTATTAGAAGCTTATGTAATTTTTTTCACTTTGAACATTAACCACAAGGAGGTAAGAAAGCCTTGAGTAAAAGTTCAAAAACTGACATACAATGTTTTCCTGCTGCTGCTGCTAAATTGCTTCAGTCGTGTCCGACTCTGTGCGACCCCAGAGACGGCAGCCCACCAGGCTCCCCCATCCCTGGATTCTCCAGGCAAAAACACTGGAGTGGGTTGCCATTTCCTTCTCCAATGCATGAAAGTGAAAAGTGAAAGTGAAGTCACTCAGTCGTGCCTGACTCTTCACAACCCCATGGACTGCAGCCTACCAGGCTCCTCCGTCCACGGGATTTTCCAGGCAAGAGTACTGGAGTAGGGTGCCAATGCCTTCTCCAAAATGTTTTCCTACAGAAACACAAATTAAGAATGGGAGCAAAGCAACATGTACACACATGAGGAGTTGGCTTCACCACACAGCATCTAATACAGAAGAATCACCTTCCCCCAGCAAAGTAACCACTTGTATTCAGTTATACTCCAGTGTTTCCTCCACTCTTTGCTCATTTTTTCATTTTATAACATCCCATTATACACTCAGTTAAAAAAAAAAAAAAAAAACTGACGTCTTTCTAACTGCTAAATTGTATGCTGGGAGCAGAGGCTATTTTATCAATGGAAACACTGGTGCCTCACATGTGGTTGCTGCTGCTGCTGCTAAGTTGCTTCAGTCGTATCTGACTCTGTGCGATCCCATAGATGGCAGCCCACTAGGCTCCTCCGTCCCTGGGATTCTGCAGGCAAGAACACTGGAGTGGGTTGCCATTTCCTTATCCAATGCATGAAAGTGAAAAGTGAAAGCGAAGCCGCCCAGTTGTGTCCGACTCTCAGCGACCCCATGGACTGGAGCCCACCAGGCTCCTCCGTTCATGGGATTTTCCAGGCAAGAGTACTGGGGTGGGGTGCCATTGCCTTCCCCCAACATGTGGTTAGTTAGCACTTAATATGACCCCGTTTCCCAGTATCACCCCCATCATTTCTCTCTGCTCCTAACTATCACATATACTTACACACACACATAACCCTCTAAATCCACAGGCAACACTTATTTATTTGGGGTTTTCATTGCTAATTCATGGAAAGAAGCAGAGTAAACAAAATAAACCTGACAGAACTGCTTATCCTTAAAATTGCAAAAATGTGCAGGTTTTTATTGACAACTATACAAAAGTTCCTCTATATTGCCAGCTGTTTCAGAACTCCTTTTATAAGGTCTCTGACCTTATTCTCAGTCTTTGGTCAACTATTGGGGCCATTCAAGAGCCCCCCCGTATTACAAGTGAGATGTGCCCACATTTCCAAAGAAATACAGATCAGCATCCCGTGCACAGTGCTTTGCCCTTTTGTTGAAAGGGAATGCTATGCTATGCTGTGCTAAGTCACTTCAGTCGTGTCCGACTCTGTGCGACCCCATAGACGGCAGCCCACCAGGCTCCCCCATCCCTGGGATTCTCCAAGCAAGAACACTGGAGTGGGTTGCCATTGCCTTCTCCAACGCATGAAAGTGAAAAGTGAAATCGCTCAGTCGTGTCTGACTCAAGGGAACCATCGAGTCAAATCACTATTGCCACCTCCAAGGAGCTACAATCATGTAAAGGGGACTATATATATATATATATATATATACTCCTGCTATGTTAATATCACATGTTAACGTTACATATAAATGATCCTGACATTGAGATGGGATGAGATCGTGACAGGTGAAGAGGAAGAGTGCCTGACCTGGAAGAAAGCAACCGAGAAGAGCGGTGCAAGGGCGCATTCTTGCGAATGCACTGGGAACGGGGGAGCAGGTACTGGGAAGGAAGCAACAGCTGCACAAAAGTGAAATCAGTGAATGGAAAAGCTGGCCAGGGCGGAACTGTGACGGCCTTGAAGGCCATGCTTGGGAGTCTTCATTTTTACTCAGTTATCACCTGAATAAAACACAGCATGTTACTCCTGCTTGAAGTATAAAAGCTCAGAGTGGTTCGTAACAATTGATACAGCCTTCTTGAATAATCTAGCAGAGTCACAAAGACTCTATAAAAAGTCTATAAAAGACTCTATAAAGTCTATAAAACTAGACCCATTTAGGAAAGAGGGAAAGTAAACTGTATATACAGAGAGCCCTCTTTCCTTTTGTTTTCCATCATAATGGCACAGAGGTGTCCCCATAGGTTAGATTACATTTAGTGCTACTATAAAACCCATAAAACCCATCCAAGAACTTAATTTAAAATGGAGGAGTCTCTCCACAATTCATACATTTATTTAAAAGCTCCTGGTAGAAATCCAAAGTTACACACCAAACTGTTGCAGGTTGGGAGACGGTGTGTAGATAAGGGAACTTTAACTGTCTCAGAATCTTTTTGCAGTGTTTGAATATTTTATTGCACCTGTAACTTAGAAAAATAAGGTGATTTAAAAAATTTTATATGGATGCAACCCAAAATAACACTGTGTTGGCTTATAGTCCAGGATTGATATTTCTAGACAGTATAAAAACAAGGTTCTGATTACATTTCTCTAAGATTTTCTTATAAGTCTGTTCCCTGGCCGGACTTAAACTGTGTTAGATTGGAATCACATTTGATTGAGAAATTTTTAATTTCCTCTTTCAAAGGTTGTGTCGTTCTGCTTAAGCATCTTCCGGGTTCTGTGCCTCCTAGCTAAACGGAAGGTAGTTGTCTAAGGTCTTTAAAAGTCTTCACGAGGATGATAAATAAGTAGAGGAAAGTGAAAATAAAAGGAGACAAGGAAATATTTATATTACATAGGACTACTAATATTTGAGAAGAATCTGGGCAACATTTTAGCAGAAATGCAGAAAGAATCCAAACGTGATAAGGGCTTGGACTTGCGAGGTCCCTTCTCTGATTCTAAACACACGTTTCATTCTAATAGCTTAGCTACTTTTATAAGATGCGTGCTCAGTCATGTCTCACTCTTTGAGACTTCATGGACTGTAGCCCGCCAGGCTCCTCTGTCCATGAGATATTCCAGGCAAGAATACTGGAGTAGGTTGCCATTTCCTTTCTCCAGGAGATCTTCTTGAACCAGGGATGGAACCCAAGTCTCTTGTGTCTCCTGCATTGGCAGGAGGGCTCGACCACTGCGCCACCTGGGAAGCCCGCTTTTTACAGGCCACGGAACACAAATTTATCTCATTAAGAGTTTAGCACTACTTTTGAGGACACAGTGCTACCAAAATAAAGAACCAGTTATAAATGGCCTCCAGATATGAAGGCCTTGAGGGTTTCTCATGAACTTGAAACAATCTTTCAAGTAAATGTAAATTATTAGAGTATTCTAATTGAACACATTATATAAACATCAAAATCTTATTTAATTCTGTCTTACTTCTAGTAGTATTTAAACTATTTTATATTTGAAACAGGTCAATTGAAAAACTAAATTTATTTCATACCAAATTTCATATTTGACTATTACAATGTATCATGTTAGCATTTAGGGAGGTAGGGATTATCAGTCATTAGTGTAAAATCTACTTTAAAGTAAACCAGTTGTTACTGATTTAAGCAGCAAGAAAATGGTAACTAAAATACTTAGGTTTTAATGACGAAGCATGTTGTGTATCACTATATATTTTGGTCTGCAAATATCAATGATCAGTTTTTCGTATATTCCAGTAGAAGGAGAAAGTGCAACATTTTTTTAAATACACAAGAAAAATGAATCCTGACATTTAGAAGATTATCACTAGATATTGATTCTTCATGTATTTATAAAAGGATGTCTGATGGTCTCAAGTATAATTTAAAATTTTATTTAGCATGAATCCTTGATGAAGTCTGTTAGGAATCCTTGAATTGAACAGAACTGATCATCAACAGACTAAACTTTTAAAAAACCACGTGCTGAGGTCTGTACTGAACAGATGTAAGGTGAGATATACAACTTCAGAAACACTGAAAAGTTCAGACCCATTTTTTAAAATAAGAAACTTATTACACAAATTATTTCAGCCGTGTATGTTACAGGCTTTTAACTAAAAAAAAAAAAAAAAAAAAAAAAACACTGTAGGTAGAATTCTTTTTCAAAAAGGTAAATGACCGTGTTATACGTTCTGAGTCTGTTTCCTAGCCTGCACCAACTGACATATGATGTAAACTTAAATACGTATCATGACAAAACCATACGTTTAGATAACTGTGCTGAAGTAAGAACACAGTGGGGAAACGACTGTTCCGAATTAGTGAAAATTTTAAATGAAGCCCATTGTAAAAGTCAAAGATCAGGAAACCATTATCTGGAAAAGCAGTCTGTCTTTCTTTTCTAGGAAACACAAATACTGATTTAAACAGAGGCCCTGGCTTCTAGTTCCCACCCCTCAAACCTTCAACTGGGGCAAGTTCAGAGTCATCAGGCATTAAGAGCAATGCAACTGCAAATTCAAAATAGTAGCTGGTGGACAAGAGGGTGTAAGCAACAGAACTAGGGGGGAGAAAAGACAAAAAGATAAAATAATGCCATCCCATTCACTCCAATCCACCCGCAACAAGAAAAGAAGAGGTCTAGTTATAAGGAAAATCAAGAATTAAGCTCTATCCCCCCCCTCAAATTGGAGAAGAAAAGGAAAATTCACAATTTTTTTCCCATAGTTGCTATTTTTGTGTAAGACTTTAAAAAATAAAGAGGGCCTTCTACTTTTGTTTTACAAATTTAATCTACACAC
This sequence comes from Tragelaphus eurycerus, assembly GCA_935064755.1. Classification (NCBI taxonomy): domain Eukaryota; kingdom Metazoa; phylum Chordata; class Mammalia; order Artiodactyla; family Bovidae; genus Tragelaphus; species Tragelaphus eurycerus. Next base: position 813,826 of record CAKXYN010000220.1, on the reverse strand, counting down.
AATCCATTCTCTACAGAGAAGGAAAGGAACAGAAGGAAAAACAAAAAAGATTAGCCACACACTTAAGCCTAGTCAAAGTTGGCAAAGATGTTATCTCCGGTAAGGCTTCTACAGTAACAAATGTATTACTTTTCATGCCCAGCTTTCAATCATCCTGGGGAAGAACGCGAAACACAAAGTTGCATTGCCTGTCCAGAGTAACACCAATCTGTCTGCAGAGAAGGTGTCCGATTTCTAAGAGCGCACTTTCGAGTTCCAGCATGACCATCTCCTCTCAGACCAAGCGCCAGAAACTGTCAACTGCCTGCCCTACTTAAATGTCCATCTGCACCGACTTCGCCAAGCTCGAGACAGACAGTTACAGAAGCCGGCAGACGGGGAGGGGGAGCGGTTGATTCCACTTGTGGCCGCAGAACAGCATTCCTGCAGCTATACCCAGAGACTCGGGGTGCCTGCACCGAAGCATCGGGCCAAATCCCGGAGCGCGACGTGCCCCGCAGGGCGAGGATGGGGTGGCGGCACGTGTTCGCAAGGCCGGACCTGCAGCGGCTGGGGGACACAGGGCGGGTCGAAGCTGGGAGATGCGCCCGCGACCCCCCACCCCGCCGCCGAGCCCCCCGACAGCGGCAGGGGCGGCGGCCCGCGCGCAGGGGCCTCACCTGCACCCCGGTGTAGTTCTCGAAGAAGAAGAGCACCATGCTCTGATAGACGCAGTAGAGCCGGTCGTCCACCGCCTGGTAGAAGCGTGAGGGCAGTAGGGCGGAGAGCAGCCGCCAGGCGCCCCAGACCAGCACGTAGGTGGGCGCCGTGCCCAGGAGCACGGCGGCCGGCAGCACGCAGCGCACCGAGTGCATGTGGAGCACCAGGGACAGCAGCATCCTCCCGTTTCCGCGCGCCCAGCGCTCCGCCGGCCCAGGACTGCTCCGCCGCCTCCCGCCGCCGCGAGGCCGTCGCTCGCGGGCCAATCAGCTGGCCGCGCCCGGCCCCGCCGCCACCCCTTCACCGCGCCCGGCCGCCCGCCGCACCTGAGACGCCCGGCCCGCGCCCGCTCGGGCCTCCGCCCCCAGCCTCATGGGCCGGGCCGCCGCCGGAGGGCGGGCGCGCTGGCGAGCGAAGGGCGGGGCGCGCTGATCGCGGCCCGGGGCAAGGGACGCCACGGCCCTCAAGGGCTGGGGAGTTCAGGATTGCTCACACCCCATGACCCTCTGCCCCGGCCGGGGGCGGGGCTCCATGCCAACAACACGCTTCCCGATAGGCCGTCCGTTGCTATAGTCCCCGCCGGGGGCGGGGCCCCGAGGCAAGAATTCGCCTCCTGATTGGTTGAGCGCCGTAGACGGTTGAAACGCAACTGCTCCCCAGCCGCGTGGACTGCCCTGTTCGGGCTACTGCGCATGCTCCACAGGTCTCTCAGCCCCGCCCCCCTCCGGGGGTGTGCGCGCGGGAGCGACGCGGTGACTGGCTGTAGGCGTGAGGTGCTGTGGGTGCGGGTCGCCGAGGCGATCGGGGTGGCATTGTACCCCGTGGTCGGGCTCTGAGCACAGGTGGGCTTGAGGGGAAGCCCCACCACCTGCTCGTACGACCGAGGGCCTCTGGACGCCGGGATGCGCCCTCGAGCCGAGACGTCCCCTTCCCGTGGGGCGCACAGGTGAAGCTCGGCACTTAGAAGGTGCTGCAGACCCTGGCTGTCCAGCTGACAGATTCGTCAGGCCGGCTGGATCAAGGCCAGCAGAAGACAATCGGGACTGTTACAGAAGAGCCACAGGGGCTCTCGGGGCTCTCGCCCTGGGTTCTACAGTCAGGCTGCCACTTCCTCTTCACGGCGGCGCCCTCCCGCTCGCCTCGGCTCCTGCCTCTGCTCCCCGCCGGGTGCCCAGGACCCCGCTTCCTGCCCTTCACTCGCCCTCTAGCGTGTGTCCGAATCAGGTCCCTTCTTTCTCATCACTGTACGTTCACGCGTAGCTGGACAGCCTTTTTACAAGGTTCTTTAATTTATCAGATTCACTCATTTTTTTTAATTGTTGGATGCCAAACTTTATTTTTTTTAACTTTTTATTTTATATTGCGGTATAGCAGATAAACTGGCTTCCCTGGTGGCTCAGATGGCGGGGAGACCTAGGCTCTGATCCCTGGGTTAGGAAGATCCCTGGAGGAGGGCATGGCAACCCACTCCAGTATTCCTGCCTGGAGAATCCCCATGGAGCCTGGAGGATTACAGTCCATGGGTCCAAAGACAAGACTGATAAGCACAGCACAGCGGGTAGCAGATTAACAGTGTTGTGATAGTTTCAGATGGACAGCAGAGGGACTCAGCCATGCGTATACATGGATCCATTCTCACCCAAACTCTTCCCTTCCAGGCTTACCAGATTCACTCTTGCTTCACTTCCCTAGGCCTGGCTGTTTAATGTTTTCCTGAAAGCTTATGCTTAGCCTCATTTTTTGTGTAGTTCTTGAAGGTACTTGCATGGTGGTGGTAGTTCATTCGCTTCAGTCATGTCTGACTCTTGGCGACCCCAAGGACTGTAGCCCACCAGGCTCCTCTGTACACGGGATTCTCCAGGCAAGAGTACTGGAGTGGGGTGCCATGTCCGCATGGACATGTGAAATAAAGTACTGACATACTTCTGTGACCTTCACAAAAATCTAAGAGATCAGGGCAGCTGTTTTATTGTTATGAAAACAGATTCTGAGGCCTTCTGAATTCTTCTACCATCCTTTGACTACAGTGAGTGTGGTTTACTGTGTAATCCTTTAAGTGAAAAAAGAAAAAGGTTTTTTTCTGAATGCAAGCCTGAGAAAGTGTCTGTCTGACTCTTTGCAACCCAAAAGACTGTAGCCCACCAGGCTCCTCTGTCCATGGAATTCTCTAGGCAAGAATACTGGAGTGGGTTGCCATTTCCTTCTCCAGGGGATCTTCCTGACCCAGTGATTGAACCCAAGGAAGCCCAGCCAAATGCATTTAGTGGCATTTTAGTGGGAAATTGTAATCAGGTCCAGAACAGTGGCTACCTGATATGACTGTACACAGTTGACATGTAACATGACTGGTAAACGGTCACCCTGAGGGACAAAGCCAGATGAATGGAAATTGCTCAAGGAACAAGTGTTTGCACAGGTATATTGCCAGCAGGTAAGCATTCACAGTAGAGAGATTTTCAACAGGATTTTTGGTCTTTTTTTTTTTTTTTTAATATGGAACACTTCATGAATTTGCATGTCATCCTTGCACAGGGACATGCTAATCTTTTCTGTATCATTCCAATTTTAGTATATGTGCTGCCAAAGCTAGCATGCCCCTCTTTCTGTGGAAAGCAATGCCCAGTGAGAACTAGATTCATACTGGAGGGAAAAAGTCATGGATATGAATAATGTGCACAATCAGTGTCCCCATGCTACCTTGAATTAAATGAAATCAGACATCTGTACAATTAGGGAAATGTATGAAGGGATAAGATTCTCTGGTGATTCAGAAGGCAAAGAACCCATCTGCAATAGAGGAAAGGAACAGAAAGAAATCTTCCCAATCCCTGGGTTTGGAAGATCGCCTGGAGAAAGAAACGGCAATGCACTCCAGTGTTCTTGCCTGGAGAATCCCATGAACGAGGAGCCTGGCAGGCTACAGTCCATGGGGTCGCAAAGAGTCCGACAGGACTGAGTGACTAAGCCCATAGACATGAAGGGATAAAACTGGTTCAGTGTTAACATTACAGTCTGTACACATGAAGTCAGTAAATGTGTGTGATATGTGTAAATATGTTACTTCTTGTGGATTATCCCTCTATTGGAGAAGGAAGTGGCACCCCACTCCAGTATTCTTGCCTAGAGGATCCTGTGGACAGAGGAGCCTGGTGGGCTGTCCCTAGGGTCACACACAGTCGGACAGGACTGAAGTGACGCAGCAGCAGCAGCAGCATCCCTATATTACTGTTGGTCAGCCAGTTGTAAAGTTTTGTGCCAGGTTCTGACGTGGAGACACTGAGAACTTGAACTGCCCTTGTCCTCTGTTTATATCCCCTTCCCACTCGATTATCCCCTGTACCCTGCAGCCTCCTTATCTGCAGACTACCAGTTACAAATTTACTCTCCTGCCCACCTCTTAGGCTGTACTCAGGCCACACCTTCTGCCTCTACTTCCTTACCTTGTACATATTTTAACCCCTTGCAGTGGGGTGAGTTTTATGTAAAGGGGGACTTCATGGTACCATACGGACATATAAGAGGGAGATCTCATTTAGGCTGGGCACATAGAAGACTTCTCAGGTAGAGAGCTGACATGAAACTCAAGTGTGAGCTTGCTAGGGTAAAACTAGGGATGAGAAGGAAGAAGAAGCACCTTCCAAGTAAGAACAGCATGTCTGAAAGACTGAAGTTAAGAGCTCACAGGTTCTCAAGGTGGAGGAAACCTGTGTGCAGCAAGTAATGTGTCCTACATTTTTTTTTAATTCAGATGCCGCCTAGAAGTATGTTGTGTATTTCCCTCACTTGTTTTTAAGCTAGTATCTACAATTATTTTTATCATAAGTTTAATCAGTTAAAAAAGAAGTAAGTTCCCATGAGCTGTGAATAAAATTTTTAAATTAAGCGATTACAGAAATCTTTTAAGTGGACCCCATGGGTTGGCTCAGTGGGTAAAGAATCTGCATTGTGGGAGACACAGGAGACTCAGGTTTGGTCCTGGGATCAAGAAGAGCCCCTGGAGGAGAAAATGGCAATCCACTTCAGTATTCTTGTCTGAAAAATCTCATGGACATGGAAGCCTAGAGTGCTGCTGTCTGTGGGGTTGCAAAGAGTCGGACAAGATTTAGTGACTGAACATCAACAAGGTTTTTCCCAATTAGAATTTTACATTGATCCTTTATCTCCTTGAAAACATTTTCATTCCACTTCTGCCACATCATTTTATCTTCACAGAATATATTTTATGCTTCCAAGTCTTTTTTATTGATCAGACTGTGTTATCAGGGTCCTAAGAGCTAAAATTTCTTCTGGATTGAGCTATGGCTTTTGTTAGCAATGCACGATTTAATCATTGTATATCACAAAATCTGATAATTACTGTAAATAAAGTTTGTGTTAATGGTACCTCAGTTACCAACTCAATGGACATGAGTTTGAGCAAACTCCAGGCGATAGTGAAGGACAGGGAAACCTGGCGTGCCACAGTCCATTGGGTTGCAAAGAGCTGGACATGACTGAGCAACTGAACAACAGCAGTTCAAGGAAGCTGTCTGTAAGGCAATTATCCTTCAGTAAAAAGGAAATTAAGTTATTCTTTGTGTGCTGAAGTTATTACCCCTTTCCCATCTGAGTGCAGAATCGTATGGAAGATGGAGAAGGGGCAAGTGAATGGGACATTGTGAAATGCAAGGTGTTCTGGACTCCTGGAATCTTCTCAGGCAGATCAAATGGACAGATAACCATTGACTCAATAAATCTAGTTAAATGAACAGTCAGTAGGAGAGTAGTTGCATGAATACACCAAGATGACACAAGAAATGAAATGGTACCCAGCAGTTAAAAAAAAAAGTAGACCCACATATATCATCATAGATCTGCACATTAGGTGAAAAAAACAAGTTGCTGGATAATGCATGCTCAGTAGAGTCTGACTCTGCAACAGTATGGACGGTAGCCTGCCAGGCTCCTCTGTCCATGGGGTTTTTCAGACAAGAATACTGGAATGAGTTGCCATTTCCTTCTTCAGGGGATCTTCTGGCCCAGGGATGGAATCCGAGTCTCCTCTGTCTCCTGCTTGTCAAGCAGATTATCACTGAGCCGTCTGGAAAGCCTGCTAGATAATATATGCACTATTATCCCATTTCTGTAAAAAAAAAAAAAAAAAACAAAAATCTCTATTTCTAGATGTAAAAGTCTAAAAACTACTGATGACAGTGGTTTTCTCAGGGGAGAGGAAGTAAGATTAAATGAAGGCCAGCTGGACTTCCTGTATCATTTCAAGTTTTAACAAAAAAATATTGATTTAGCAAATAAGTATCCAGCATTCCACATCCCACTTCTTGCTGGGTGTCAGAGATAAAAGAGAGAACAGATAAAGACCCTGAGGCCATGACCTTTGCTGGCCTGGGGTGGGACGATGGGATTAATTTGTTACAGAGGCAAATAATGCAGAAAAACAAGCCAAGAGGTGACTTTGGCAAGAGATAGCCAGAAGGTGTGATGCAGAAGGGAGTTACTTGACCTTACTGATAAGGAGGGGGAGGGAAGAGTGAAGGATGCCTCTCCAGTTTCAGGCTTGAGTAAATCAGGTGGAGTTTGGTTTCATCCTTGAAGGGTGGAAACAGGTTCTGTGGGGCATGGAACTTCCTCAGTTGGGACAATGGAGAGCACTTTAAGAATATAAGTTTCGGGAGGGGAAAAAAATAAAAGAATATAACTTTACAAATACAAAATTGGATTTTAATATGGATATTTATTTAGAATGAGAAAATAAATGTTTACAGGCTGACGTACCACAAAAATAGGATACCCAGAAAAATGTTGTATTATATAACTGTATCGTGTGTATGCCTGCATGCTAAGTTGTTTTCAGATCAGATCAGTCGCTCAGTCGTGTCCGACTCTTTGCGACCCCATGAACCGCAGCACGCCAGGCCTCCCTGTCCATCACCAGCTCCCGGAGATCACCCAGACTCATACCCATCGAGTCAGTGATGCCATCCAGCCATCTCATCCTCTGTTGTCCCCTTCTCCTCCTGCCCTCAATCCCTCTCAGCATCAGAGTCTTCTCCAATGAGTCAACTCTTCGCATGAGGTGGCCAAAATACTGGAGTTTCAGCTTTATCATCATTCCTTCCAAAGAAAGTCCAGGATTGATCTCCTTCAGAATGGACTGGTTGGATCTTCTTGCAGTCCAAGGGACTCTCAAGAGTCTTCTCCAACACCACAGTTCAAAAGCATCAATTCTTCGGCATTCAGCCTTCTTCACAGTCCAATTTTCACATCCATACATGACCACAGGAAAGACCATAGCCTTGACTAGGCAAACCTTTGTTGGTAAAGTAATGTCTCTGCTTTTGAATATGCTATCTAGGTTGGTCCTAACTTTCCTTCCAAGGAGTAAGCGTCTTTTAATTTCATGACTGCAGTCACCATCTGCAGTGATTTTGGAGCCCAGAAAAACAAAGTCTGACACTGTTTCCACTGTTTCCCCATCTATTTCCCATGTAGTGATGGGACCAGATGCCATGATCTTCGTTTTCTTAATGTTGAGCTTTAAGCCAACCTTTTCACTCTCCACTTTCACTTTCATCAAGAGGCTTTTTAGCCCCTCTTCACTTTCTGCCATAAGAGTCGTGTCATCTGCATATCTGAGGTTATTGATATTTCTCCCAGCAATCTTGATTCCAACTTGTGTTTCTTCCAGTCCAGCATTTCTCATGATGTACTCTGCATATAAGTTAAATAAACATGGTGACAATATGCACCCTTGACGTACTCCTTTTCCTATTTGGAACCAGTCTGTTGTTCCATGACCAGTTCTAACTGTTGCTTCCTGACCTGCATACAGATTTCTTAAGAGGCAGATCAGGTGGTCTGGTATTCCCATCTCTCTCAGAATTTTCCATACTTTATTGTGATCTACACAGTCAAAGGCTTTGGCATAGTCAATAAAGCAGAAATAGATGTTTTTCTGGAACTCTCTTGCTTTTTCCATGATCCAGCAGATGTTGGCAATTTGATCTCTGGTTCCTCTGCCTTTTCTAAAACCAGCTTGAACATCAGGAAGTTCACGGTTCACATATTGCTGAAGCCTGGCTTGGAGAATTTTGAGCATGACTTTACTAGCGTGTGAGATGAGTGCAATTGTGCGGTAGTTTGAGCATTCTTTGGCATTGCCTTTCTTTGGGATTGGGATGAAAACTGACCTTTTCCAATCTTGTGGCCACTGCTGAGTTTTCCAAATTTGCTGGCATATTGAGTGCAGCACTTTCACAGCATCATCTTTCAGGACTTGGAATAGCTCCACTGGAATTCCATCACCTCCACTAGCTTTGTTCGTAGTGATGCTTTCTAAGGCCCATTTGACCTCACATTCCAAGATGTCTGGCTCTAGGTCGGTGATCACATCATCATGATTATCTGGGTCTTGAAACTCTTTTTTGTACAGTTCTTCTGTGTATTCCTGCCACCTCTTCTTAATATCTTCTGCTTCTGTTAGGTCCACACCATCTCTGTCCTTTATCGTGCCCATCTTTGCATGAAATGTTCCTTTGGTATCTCTGATTTTCTTGAAGAGATCCCTAGTCTTTCCCATTCTGTTGTTTTCCTCTATTTCTTTGCATTGATCACTGAAGAAGGCTTTCTTATCTCTTCTTGCTATTCTTTGGAACTCTGCATTTAGATGTTTATATCTTTCCTTTTCTCCTTTGCTTTTCGCTTCTCTTCTTTTCACAGCTATTTGTAAGGCCTCCCCAGACAGCCATTTTGCTGTGTCCAACTCTTTGTGACCCTGTAGCCCACCAGGCTCCTCTGTCCATGGGATTCTCCAGGCAAGAATACTGGAGTGGGTTGCCATGCCCTTCTCCAGGGGATCAAACCTATGTACTTACATCTCCTGCATTGGAAGTGCCATCTGGGAAGACCAGCTGTATTATAGATTGGTGATAAAGTATAACTTTCTTTTGATTATGAAAAACATTTTATATTTTATGTACAGGAAAGTACTTACCTTTCCAGCATGGTAAATGTAAACTTGGTTTTTATCCTTAATTATTAGGATTCATGATATCCAGCCTCACAGTTCAGTTCAGTTGCTCAGTCATGTCCACGCCTCTTTTTGACCCCATGGACTGCAGCACGCCAGGCCTCCCTGTCCATCACCAACTCCCAGAGCTTGCTCAAATTCATGTCCATTGAGTCAGTAATGCCATCCAACCATCTCATCCTCTGTCACCCCCTTCTTCTGCTGCCCTCAATGTTTCCCAGCATCAGGGTCTTTTCCAATGAGTCGGCTCTTCGCATCAGGTAGCCAAAATAATGGAGGTTCAGCCTCAGCATCAGTCCTTCCAATGAATATTCAGGACCAATTTCCTTTAGGATTGACTGGTTTGATCTTACTGACCACCAAACTGGTTTCATTTTGTGGGGGCAAGAGATGCAAAGGAAAAGAACATAGTGGGACTTAGAACAACAGAATGGGAAAGACTAGAGATACCAAGGGAACAAATGTCCTTTATTGTGCCCATATAACAATGGGCACAATAAAGGACAGAAATGGTATGGAGCTAACAGAAGCAAAATATATTAAGAAGAGGAGGCAAGAATACACAGAAGAACTATACAAAAAAGATCTAAGTGACCCAGATAACCACAATGGTGTGATCACTCACCTAGAACCAGACATCTTGGAGTGTGAAGTCAAGTGGGCCTTAGGAAACCACTAGGAACAGAAAGCTAGTGGAGGTGACGGAATTCCAGCTGCATTAATTCAAATCCTTAAAAATGATGCTGTTAAAGTGCTGCACTCAATATGCCAGTAAATTTGGAAAACTCGCAGTGGCCACAGGACTGCAAAAGGTCAGTTTTCATTCCAATCCCAAAGAAGGGCAGTGCCAAAGAAGGTTCAAACTACTGCACAATTTCACATGCTAGCAAAGTAAGGCTCAACGTTCTCCAAGCTAGACTTCAACAGTACATGAACCGAGAAATCCTAGATGTTCAAGCTGGATTTAGAAAAGGCAGAGGAACCAGAGATCAAATCGCCAACATTCATTGGATCATAGTAATTTGATCTCTGCTGCCTTTGGGCTTCCCAGGCAGCACTAGTGGTAAAGAACCTGCCTGCCAGTGCAGAAGATATAAGAGATGTGGATTTGAACCTTGGGTCAGGAAGATCCCCTGGAGGAGGGCATGGCAACCCACTCCAGTATTCTTGCCTGGAGAATCCCTTGGACAGAGGAGCCTGGTGGGCTACAGTACATAAGGTCACAAAGAGTCGGACATTACTGAAGGAAGCAACTTAGCACACATGCATTCGCTGGATCTAGAAAAAGCAAGAGAATTTCAGAAAAACATCTGTTTCATAGACTACACTAAAGCCTTTGACTGTATGGTTCACAGCAAACTGTGAAAAAGAGTTGGAAATACCAGATCACCTTACCTGCCTCTGAGAAACCTATATGCAGGTCAAGAAGCAACAGTTAGAACCAGACATGGAACAACAGATTGGTTCTAAATTGGGAAAGGAATATGCCAAAGCTGTATATTGTTACCCTGCTTATTTAACTTATATGCAGGGCACAGCCAGAGAAGGCGATGGCACCCCACTCCAGTACTCTTGCCTGGAAAATCCCATGGATGGAGGAGTCTGGTAGGCTGCAGTCCATATGGTCGCTAAGAGTCGGACACGACTGAAGTGACTTAGCAGCAGCAGCAGAGTACAGCGTTCAAAATGCCAGGCTAGATGAAGCACAAGCTGGAATGGAGACTGCCAGGAGACATCAATAACCTCGGATATGCAGTTGCACCAACCTTATGGCTGAAAGTGAAGAGGAACTAAATAGCTGCTTGATAAAGGTGAAAGACAAGAGTAAAAAAAACTGGCTTAAAACTCAACATTTGAAAAACTAAGATCATGGCATCTGGTTCCTTCACTTCATGGCCAATATATGGGAAAACAATGGAAACAGTGACAGACTTTATTTTGAGGGGGCTCCAAAATCACTGCAGATGGTGACTGCAGCCATGAAATTAAAAGATGCTTGCTCTTTGGAAGACAGTTATGACAAACCTAGACAGCATCTTAAAAAGCAGAGACATTACTTTGCCAACAAAGCTCTGTCTAGTCAAGGCTATGGTTTTTCCAGTGGTCATGTATGGATGTGAGAGTTGGACGATAAATAAGGCTAAGCACCAAAGAATTGATGCTTTTGAACTGTGGTGTTGGAGAAGACTCTTGGAAGTCCTTTGGACTGCAAGGAGATCCAACCAGTCCATCCTAAAGGAAATCAACCCTGAATATTCATTGGAAGGACTGAAGCTGAAGCTCCAATACTTTGGCCAACTGATGGGAAGATCTGACTCACTGGAAAAGACCCTGATGCTGGGAAAGATTGAAGGCAGGAGGAGAAGGGGACAACAGAGGATGAGATGGTTGGATGGCATCATTGACTGGATATGAGTTTGAGCAAACTTGGGGAGATAGTGAAGGACAGGGAAGCCTGGCGTGCTGCAGTCCATGGGGTCTCGAAGAGTTAGACACGTCTAAGCGACTGAACAAAAACAAGAAAAATGCACTGTAGGGACTTCCCTGGGAGTCCAGCAGTTAGGACTCCACAATTCCACTGCAGATGGTGTGGGTTCCACCCCTGTCTGGGGTCTTTGCCAGTCCCCACATTTCACCCTGTGCCTCTGAAAAAAAGAAAAAAAAAGGAAAGAAAAAAAGCATTGTAATCTTCTTGTTGGGAAACAACCAAACATTTTTTAAAAGGCATAATGAGCTTTGCAGGCGCAGTGATGGCCATCCGAAGACATCCATGTAGTTTCTGGAGCTGGTGAATAATTTAGAGCACAGAATCAGGTTTGCCAGTCCCAAGACCTTAAGGAGGCAGTCCTTTGATAAGTCAGGTGTTCCCCATAGAATCACGAGGCACCTTAACGTGTAAGGAGGGGCCAGGAAAGGAGCTTTAAGAGATGCGGAGGGTGGTGGGTAGGGCTCTCCTCTGCCCCTCGGCCCCTTGATCGGCTTGCAGGATGGAGGAAGGGCTGGGGCCAGGGAGAAGGCAAGACGAGGGCGCGAACCGTCCCCTGGATGCCCTGGAAGGACACAGCCCTGCTTGGGACCTTCATGACCCCAGTGGGGCCCGTTCCAAACTTCTGACCTCAGAACCGTAAGATAAGCTAGTTTTATTTAACTTTCTAACTATGTGGTGATTTTTGTATCAACAATTTGTAGCCTGAGGAATTTTCCCAATAGGCACTATAAGTATTGTAATGTGACCATGATATTATGTTGCGAGCAAGGAGGCAGATGGCTCAGGAGGGCAAAAGCAAGTCCTTCTCCAGTACTACTGTGTCTGTGTCTTTCGTGTCGGGTCTCACAAAAGTGGTATTTAAAATCAGAGGGGAACGAATGGATTACTAAAAAAATGTTACTACCTCTGTGTATTTGGGGAAAATGTTATAAACATGACGACCTACATGAAAATAAAAGCCAGACAGTGGGGGAACTTACAACAGTTAACCTAAAAAGTAAAAAAGCATACTAGAAAAAATACAGGGTAATCATTCTGCAATCTTCACATGGAGGAGACTTTACTTGGCGTGATACTAAAACAAAGTATTGATTCTCCAAAGGTCTTGGCGTCTCCACGGAGCAATCAGAGAGCAGAGTTGAATAAACTTGGCTGTGTCTGTGTGACAAGCCACAGAACGGACACACTGAATGCTGTGAGGTCTGTGTGTCTGAGGGCTCTGGGCCACCCTGGCTGATGCCACCTGAACTGAGGTGTGGAATGTAATTAAAGAAAGCTGTAAGCTGATCAGTTGTACTGTAAATTGACTACAGCTTAGTGGTAACAGAAGGGTGTGATCTGAACAGTAGCACCCATAGAAGCAAAGTGAAGCTTGTCTTCACTTCCCTTAAGATGAGGAGAAAGAATTACATCTCCTCACTAGCAACTTAGAACGGGGTCCAGGACTCTGCCTCCACTCGAGTTTTCATTTATTTTTACCTGTAAAACTGAAATGAGAGGGCACTGTGGTTCTAAAAGGCTTAAACACTGTTTGGAGTTTTGAATGAAATGTTGTCCTCACAGCTGTCTCGAATCCGACCTGCTCATGGTTGTAATTAACAACTCCAGTTATTGTCTCCTGCTTCTGTTAGTGGAGGAGCGTGAGCCGCCTGTCCTGTTTGCCTCTTGAGAGCCCTCAGATTCCCATTTAGATCAGATGTCTGCTGCTCCCCACTACAGCTCACGTGCTTTGGGGGACGTCGACTCCATCCCCTCTTCCAGGACAGGCAGTGATTTCTTGTGGGTTTCCTTGCTTTTGTTTCTCTAGACGTTGAACCCTTGAAGCTCCTCAAGACCTTTACAGATGGTCCAAAGTCAAAAATATATTCCTAATGACACTGAAACATTATTTGTGTTGAACTTGGAGTAATGTTCATGGATAAACCCACTAGCACCGTGGCATCAAGGCCAAGTTGGCATCAATACCAGAGTGCATAGTGGCCATGTGTCCATCACCATGGACTCTCAGTGAAAAACCATTCATTTCACCTAAAAATACCCTCGTTGGCTCATTGGAGAAGACTCTGATGCTGGGAGGGATTGGGGGCAGGAGAAGGGGACGACAGAGGATGAGATGGCTGGATGGCATCACTGACTCGATGGATGTGAGTCTGAGTGACCTCCGGGAGTTGGTGATGGACAGGGAGGCCTGGCGTGCTGCGGTTCATGGGGTCGCAAAGAGTCGGACACGACTGAGTGACTGATCTGATCTGACACTTCCTTTTATTAATAACATTATGTGAGTAAATGATACATTTGTGTGAAGCCCGTTTGATGCACCCCATCTGATGTACCATAGTTCTTCAGAGAAAAAAGTTTGATTTGTGAGCTCAACTAGCTAGTATTCTCATAGAACAGAATTTTTACTTGAGTAACAGGTATACCTGCCAAAATAACCATAGGTTGTTGTGTTTGTTTTTTTAATCAAAAGTGAACAAAATGGTGCTATCACTTCAAGGAAGAACTGACTGTATTGCTGATGATAATAAAACTTGAGCTTTTAAATGAAAATTAAAATCTTGAAAAACCTACTTTTGCTCTCATGAACTTGACATGTTCCCAATAATTGGACTGATTTTTACTTCTGTGGTGATAATTCTTATGTTTTCAGTATCACATCAACATTTAGAAGGCCAGCATAACTCAGTGAAGCATTTTTTTTTTTTTTTATAAATCAGTGCTTGGAGTCTAAAAATCTTGCATGGGTAAATTTCAAAGTGCAAGGCAGACCAGTGGATTTCAATGCAACAGTATTCAAAAATTTGACATGTCAAACTCTACATTGCTAACAACATTTAAGAAATGACTAGTTCCTGTGTTTTAGTATAATATGAAATAATATTCATATTATCTGAAGGCTATTAAACTCCTTCCCTTTTTCAATCACATCTAACTAAACCTGGGTTTTCTTCAGATGCCTCAGCCAAAAAAAAAAAAAAAACTACGGCAACAGATTGAATGTAGAGAATCCAGCTGTATTCAATCAAGCCAGACATTAAAGAGACTTAAAAATGTAAATGTGCCACTCTAAATTCGTTTTTGAAATTTTTCCCTATAAAATATATTAACATATAATGGGTGTATTACTGTTTCCTAAAAAGTGTTACTAAATATTTTAAACTCCTCACTTTAATTTCCAGTATAGTAAATAGCAATCGATATAACTTGGGTTTTAAAAAAAACTCCTTGTGTAAAGGGCTCCTGAACCACCACTCCTCTAGGATAGAGGTACCCAACTTTTGGCAGCAGGGACTGGTTTCATGGAAGAAATTTTTCCACAGACCGGGGGGATGGAGTGAGGGGTGGTTTGGGGATGATTCAAGTGCATTACATTTATCGTGGACTTTATTTCTTATTATTACATCAGCTCCACTTCAGATCATCAGGCATAGATCCCGGAGGCTGGGGATGCCTGCTCTAGGACAAAGGGGCTGCAGGACAAACTGAACCATAATTTGGTCTAGGGATGCACTTGCCACCTTGGGGCTACCGAGACTCAAGTGGAGGTTATTGGGGGTTCTGGAAATGAAACTTGTTGACTCCGCCAACGATGCTACCAGAAATGCTCCTTCCTGTCTTTGGGCTGATGAATTAATATTGGGGTGAAACTTGGAACTCTGTACAAAGTCTGCTTCAACCTGTAGGCAGAGTCGAAATAGGACAAGAAGCCTTTGATGTAATCCTCAGGGTGTATTTCACAGCTGGTTTGATTCAGCAGATCATTTCTCAACCTTCTTGTTAATGAGCAAACGTGCTTCTATTAAAGACACGTTGAGTTGGGTTTCTCTCATCTCCCCAGTCCTTCATGCTGGAAACCTCTTCTGTACCCTGCTCCTCACCCGCTACGTCCACTGGCACTAGGGCATTCATTCCCTTGCTCACTCATTCAGTCACACTTTTGAGTGCCCTGATCTAGGATCTACTAATGCAGGCAGGCCCCTGTGCTGTGTCTCTGCCGTGTCAGTAGTGAGAGACGGATCGAGTTACCAGGACACGTAGTGACTTCAGACAGGGTGATGGGATAGAGGGTTGGGCAGCCACTCCTTTAAATCACAAGGTCACTTTAAATCACTGCCTCTCTCGTGCAGGGACACTGACGTTAAAAATGGAATGAGGAGCAAAAGGAAAAGGAGAGCATTTCAAGCTGAGAAAACAAGTACCAAGGTCCTGAGGCTGGATGGAAAGAAGGCAGTCAGCGAGCAACAGCTCTAATTGACCAGTGGCTAAAACCCTCATAGTCATTCTTTTTTTAAACTTTGTTGTTTTTTTCAAATTTATTTATTTTAGTTGGAGGGTAATTCGTTTACTCACAGACGGTAAATCTGTCAACTGAATCGGCCGTAGGCTGTGTGTGTCTCCTCCCTCCCAAGTTGCCCTCCCACCTCCCAACACCTCACCCCTCCAGGTCGTCACAGAGCAGCAACTTTGGGTGCCCTGCGTCATGTAGCAAACCCCACTGGTTGACTATTTTATCTATGGTAATTCAATGCTATTCTCTCAAATCATCCCACCCTCTCCTTCTCCCACTGTGTCCAAAAGTCTGTTCTTTATGTCTATATTTCCTTTGTTGCCCTGCACATAAAATCATCAATACTATCTTTCTAGATTCTATTTATATGTATTAGTAAATGATATATGTCTTTCAGAGTTACTTCACTATACAGTAGGCTCTAGGTTCATCCACCTCATTAGAACTGACTCAAATGCATTCCTTTATATAGCTGAGTAAAATTCCACCGTGTATATGTATGACAACCTCCTTATCTATTCATCTGACTATGGACATCTAGGTTGCTCCCATGTCCTCAGTTCGGTTGCTCAGGCGTGTCCGACTCTTTGTGACCCCATGGACCGCAGCACGCCAGGCCTCCCTGCCCATCACCAACTCCCGGAGCTTGCTCAAACTCATGTCCATTGAGTGGGTGATGCCATCCAACCATCTCATCCTCTGTCGTCCTAGTTATTGTAAATAACTCTACAATCAACACTGGGGTACCTGTGTCTTTTTCAGTTATGGTTTCCTCAGGATATACGCCCAGTAGTGGGATTTCTGGATTGTATGGTAGTTTTATTCCTAGTTTTTCAAAGAATCTCTGTACTGTTCTCTGCAGTGGTTGTATCAGTTTGCATTCCCACCAACAGTGTGAGAGTCATTCTTGGCTCTGCTCCAGCCCGCCCCACATCCAACCCCTCAGTAAACTATCATTTCACCATCTCGGTGCCCCTAGAACCCAGCCTCCTCTCCCCACCTCATCCACGTGTGGTCCTGGCTCACCCGGGTTAGCGTCACAGCCCCCATATTTCCACCTGCCAGCCCCTCCCTCTCCCTAGTCACTGCATCTCCTGCACGGCAGCCGCCACGGGTCAGCTCCATCCCCTTCAAAATCCACGTGGTGGTGTCCTATCCCAGCATCTCAGGATGTGGCTGTATTTGCAGACAGGTGTTAAAAGTGGTGGGTGGGGTAAAATGAGGTCCTGAGGGTGGGCTTAAATGCAAAAGGACTGGCGTCTTTATAAGAAGGAAATTGCAACACAGACACACCAGGAAGAGGTGATGATGGAAAGAAACACAGGGAGGCGACGGCCATCTCCAAGCCAAGGAGAGAGGGCTGGGACAGGGCCTTCCTCACAGCCCTTGGGAGGAACCATGTCCAGCAGCACCTTGGCTTTGATTTTCTAGCGCTCAGAACTGTGGCAAAGTGTCTGTTCTTTAAGCCCTTGGTCTGTGAAGCTTTGTTACAATGATGCAGAGAGCCAACTCATTGGAAAGACCCTGACACTGAGAGAGATTGAGGGCAGGAGGAGGGGACGACAGAGGATGAGACGGTTGGATGGCATCACTGACTCAATGGACATGAGCCTGAGCAAATTCCAGGAGGTGGTGAAGGACAGGGAAGCCTGGTGTGCTATAGTCCATGGGGTCACAGAGAGTCAGACATGACAGCAACTGAACAACAATGATAAGCCCTGTCTGAGGAGCTGTGTTGCAGCAGCTGGAGTGAATGGATACAGCAGCCAAGGCAGCTCTCTGCTCGAGGTGGTTGACCCTTGAAGAACTCTAGGAGTTAGGGGCACGCGGGTGCCACGTTGTTGAAAACTGGAGTATTTAAAGGTACTTCCTCGGGTACTATAGTATTTACCATTGAAAAAAGTCCAGGAATAACTGGACCCTTGCAGTTCAAACCTGTGTTGTTCAAGGGTCAACTGTCCTCCCATCTGAGAGTAAAACCCAAGTTAAGTCCCTCCTGTGCCCCTCACCCCCCACCCCAGGCCTCACCAGGAACCCCCTCCGCGGGGCGGGCGACCACCCTCGGTGCAGCTGCAGGACTGAGCCCTCCTCACCTTGCCTTTACTCTTTGTCCTGGGAAGATAGTGTTGTCAACCAGTAACTCGGCTGTTTTCTTTGGAAATCTCTCAAAATTCCATTGAACGGCAGCTGGGCAGCCTCTTCTCCAGACACCAGATGGTTCCTGCGGGGGACCCCCTCCCTGGTGGACGGTCCCTCCACAGGGTGCTGAGCAGACAGGGGCTTGGGCCTCAGCCCAGTTCGAGGGTCCTTGCCTGCCACGTCCGCCAGGTGGGAACTCCTATCACTGACTGCCCAACTCCAGTTAGGTGTCCACATTGAATGGCCTCCATAAACCACTCAAACCCACACCTCCAAACCCATGAATGTCCTCTCCCATCTGCATGAGGATATTCTTTACTGCAGTGAAGAACAGGTCTCACTGGGTCCCTGAGCTCCTCTGGTGGTCATTTTGAACAGCCAGCCGTCCTGATGTCTTGCAGCACAGGCCTTTTCAGGACCTGAGATTTCCCTCCCCATATAAGGACATGCTTGTCCTCTCTCTCTTTCCCAGTCTCTGTTACCTGTCCTCACAGAAACTGTCTCTTAACTGTCTTGAGTAACATGTGTGCCACTTTGTCATTATTTGCTCATATTGCAACAGACACTGCTAGTTTTCCCCAATATCCACACTCCCTGTTTATAATAGATTCCTGATTTTTACCCAACATGACTACCTAAAATAAAAGGCTGTTTCCCAGTTTTTCTGCACCTAGATGATTTGCTTAGCCAATGAAATATAAAAGGAAGTAATGTATGTGGGGTATAAGATGCTTGCATGTACCTTTTATTGGGTGAAATCATATGTAATGGCTGGCACATCAGCAGCCATGTTGGCAGGCACACAGAGCAGAACAACCATATGAAAATAACTTAAATTCCTGATACTGTGGAGCACCATACCAGCACTGTACTTATTACCTCCAGAGTTCTTATAAGCAAAAACAAAAAAAAGCCTTCTTAACTTGTTCAAGCTTGACTTAGGATTTTGTTATTTGTAGCCAAACCTGATGCTAATCCCCCTTTCTCTGCCTTATATTATGTTTATTTCTATGTGACATAGTAAGCACTGCCTCTCCCTTGTAATAAGGTAGGCTCCTAAAGGGATAGGACTTTGTGTTTTTACTTTATTTTCTAGGCATTGATCCAGGCTGTAGAAACAATTAAAAGTTGAATGAATTAAAGAGAAAATTTGCACTCCAGGAAGATGTGCCATGTACTTTCTCTATGATTTACTGATACCCCAACACACTGCCACTATGTAGAAACACAGAGCGTGCTTTCCTAATCCATGCCCCTGTCACGGGCACTGCTCCTCAGAGGCACTAAGACAGATCTATAGATGCGGGTTTGTACAGGGGAATCCCTCTCTCCAGCCTCCAAGGTTGGATCCAAGATAATGAAGTCACAGACCATCAGGTACAGATTATGAGCCAAACTGGACTAAACACTGGAGCACAGAAGTCATGTGGAATTGCAGTCACAATTGGTGCCTTGGAAACCCCAACCAGACATGTTGATACTTTGGGAGAAGAACAAATGACCTTTGAGAGAGACAAAGGCACACTGCAAGCATCCCATGTGCCCCGAAAGAAAGAGGGAGAGGAAGGCATGCCCATTCTGTGCTGTAATTTCCAGCAGCAGGTTCACGCAAGTCCCTTGGTTCTTCATGATAAATTCCCTTACCTAATCCACTCTCAGTACGTTTGCATTGCTTGTATAGGAACAGTCTGGCTAAGACTTGTTAAAGTGTTTTAGGGTATGTGCTCTTAAGGACAGCTGTGAAGCCCTTCCCAGTCTGGTCCAGACCTGCCTTTCTATTGCCATATTCCATTGCTCACCGCCTTCTAAACCAAGCTGCACTCACACAAGCCCCTTACATTGTCTAAGACAGCCACGCTGTTCAGTACCTTAGCATTTTGTAAGCACCATCATTTCTGCTGGAATATTCATCCTCTCATTAAACCATCTGGACCTGGCTCAAACTTTCTTCATGCTGAAAGTGCCCCTCAGTCCTTGTCCCCTCCCCCTCCACTAGAGCTGGTAAATGTCCTTGGCCATCAACACTCCCCTGAGGGTGCTTCTGTTACAAGATTTACCCTCAGCTACTGCAGTTTCTTTGAGATCCCCACTGGTGTTTCTCTTACCCGAGAACATGCTTTTAATTTATTTTTTATATGATATTATACATGTTTTAATGCCATTCTCCCAAATCATCCCCCCACCCCCGCCGCAGAGTCCAAAAGACTGTTCTATACATCTGTGTCTCTTTTGCTGTCTCTCATACAGGGTTGTCATTACCATCTTTCTAAATTCCATATATATGCGTTAGTATACTGTATTGGTGTTTTTCTTTCTGGCTTACTTCACTCTGTATAATAGGACATGCTTTTAAAGCCATCTCTTTCTCCACTTTGTAGCCTCCACCCAGACCACTGTCCCCACGTCAGATGCTCAGTCCTTCGCTCAGCCTTTTCAAGGCTATCTGTGATCAACCTTTGCCTCTTGAACATGTCTCCCCCTCACCCTGTTCCACTCCCAGTCCCTCTAGCTCCCCAGACATCCTTGAGTGAGTCCATTTCCACCCCTGATTTTGGTAAATCCATTGTTTGCTGCTGCTGCTGCTAAGTCGCTTCGGTCGTGTCTGACTCTGTGCGACCCCATAGACAGCAGCCTACCAGGCTCCCCCCGTCCCTGGGATTCTCCAGGCAAGAACACTGGAGTGGGTTGCCATTTCCTTCTCTAATGCATGAAACTGAAAAGTGAAGTCACTCAGTCGAGCCCAACTCTTAGCAACCCCATGGACTGCAGCCTACCAGGCTCCTCCATCCACAGGATTTTCCAGGCAAGAGTACTGGAGTGGGTTGCCATTGCCTTCTCCCCATTGTTTGCTAATGACTCCCAAATCCACAGACGTCTTCTGACCTACAAACAACAAACAAACAAATTGCCCTCTTGACATCTGAGCCTGGAAATTCAACAAGAACTTTAAATTTTCTTAGCAGAAACTATCTCCAACACCACCACCCTGCTCTTTTCCTGGAAGCATCTGAGTTTGGTGCTAAGAAACGTGGAATTGCCTTCAGTCTTCTTTAGCTTCATACCTGCACATCCCATCCTACATACCATCCACGTGGCTAGCGGCCTTTCTTTATTCCCATTCCTTTCTTAAGAGATGCCTGTTGACTTCGTCTTCTCCACTGCTACCAGGGACTTGGCTGAATCCTGATCTGGTATCCGCTCGCATGGACTGCTGTTCTGCCGCCCAGCTTCAAACCCTTCCCACCCTGCTGCCAGCGCCCCGTCACTGCAACAAGCCTCATCTCACTCTCCCCCTCCGAGAAGCCTGAAGGGACTCCCCTTTTCTAGGTTAAGGTCACACTCTTCGTGGTCTCCAGGGTCTTTCGCGGTCTGGTCCTACTTGCCCTGCAGCTGAGCCAGGCACCATTTAGGTCCCTGGCTCTGTACCCAGACGCAGGCTTGACCTCCAGCCGCCTTCAAGCCACAGCCCCTCTGGCCACCTGCTTGTCCTGGATCCTGCCTCAGACATGACTCATGCCCTGGCAGGGAGATTCCACTGTGACACCTCCTTTCTAATTCGGGTTCCGTGACATATTTAAGCCTGGCATACGGTGAGAACTTGTTTTGTGTGTACATTTCGATTTGTCACAGATAAACTATGTGTAACTTAATAGAACAACTGACAATGATGTCTGCAGAACAGAACCAGTAGTAAGATGAGAACGTTGAGGAGATGGCAAGATGAGGGCACTGGCACGTAGATCTCTCCATGGTGAGACCACAGCTTTATCCTGAAGCAGGCTTTTGGAGCCCTGTGTACAAAGAAGTACAAGTCATCTATGTTTGACACTAGAGGATATCAATAATAAGTATGTAATAAGTAACATTAGCAACAGCTGTCTCTGATATATGGACATACAGCTTATGGTTACCATGTACAGCCCAGGACGCTGACTGATAGAAGGCTCTTTAATGGTCTTGCCAAGTCCAGGTGTAACTGGGGATCGGAATCACCTGAACCGTGACTTGTACACTGATAAGATAGACAACCATGTCTCTTTTCCCACACTCTGGAAGAGGGAACATGCACTTGTGCATGTGTGTGCATGCACACACACACACACAAGCAACTGCAGTAACAATTGCAGGCATCTACTGATAGGCCTGGAAAAATTATTTTGGCGTTGGTAGCAGAGATTCCCAATATCAGTTCTCCCCTTCTTTGTGGAAAGAATCTAGAGTCAGACTGGGAAGACTGCTGTGCAGCCAGATGACTGCCTTTCCTAACTCCCCCTTGTAGCCAAGTGTGGCCACATTGACTACATTTTGGTGAATGAAATGCAAGCATAGGTGTCGTGAGATCTCTGGCAAATGCCTTGGAAAAAAGGAGTGCTTCCCTTCTTTCCCACTTATCTTTTCTGGTGGTGGAATGAAAGAGTAATGGCCGGAGCTTGAACAGATACTTTGGGCCATATGGCAGAGGCGCAAAATGGAAAGAGTTGGTATCTTGGAGCTGAGAGAGAGAGAGAGAGTGAGTGTGTGTGTGTGTGTGTGTGTGTGTGTGTGTGTGTACTGTAGTTAAAGCTGATCCTAACTGAGATGGCACCTGGAAGCTGGAGTCCTGTCAAAGATTAAGATAGATAGAGGCGATGATTTCAAATGTTTGCCACCTGGTACCTTGGAGAAGGTTGACTGTTCCCTCGTTAACTCCTCCTACGTGTTGGGCAGAGGAGTTTTTGACCCTATATTGCCCAGCTGGGACTGTCACGGTGCTATGGAAATGAATAGAAAGGTGGTTGAAGATACTAAAATGTGCTAAATCATCTCAAGTTTCAGTGTGTAATTTTCCCTTTCCACTGTATGTTTATTTTTAGTGTGCACAGAGGTGCATGTCCTAGGGATCACTAACTTAGTGACATCAACCAGCAGGGTGCAAGCATAACTGACGATTTATTGCTTTGCTGTTAAGCAAGCCGCCTTTGTTTTGTGAGTTAAGCAAGCCTGCTTTCTTCTCTCTCTCTTTTGGGGGTATACACATTTTGTGTGTGTGTGTGTATATTTTACAACATTTTACAAGGTTGCATTAGTTTCTGCCGTACAGCAAAGTGAATCAGCCACTCCCTCCTGAACCTCCCTCCCACTCCCCTCGTCCCGCCCATCCAGGTCGTCCCAGAGCACAGAGTTGAGCTCCCTGGGCCGTACAGCAGCATGCCACTGGCCATCTATTTCACACATGTTGGTGCACACAGGTCAGCCTCCAGCTCCCAGTTCACCCCACACCCGCGTCCTCCCAGTGTTCACACGTCAGTTCCCTGCGTCTGCATCTCTGTTTTCCTGCCCTGTGACTAGGTTTGTCAGTACCATTTTCCACTTGTATGTGTTAATAGCAGAGATGTGGATGGACCTAGAGACTGTCCTACAGAGTGGAGTAAGTCAGAAAGAGAAAAAGCCTGTTTTCTGGAGTGATGACTAACTTACTGGGTTCTCCCAAAGGACCCTCTCTACCTATGCTCCCCCTAGTGGGATTAACTCATCACCTACTCTGTCCCTTTACCCTGTCCCTATCGAAACCCTTCACTCTTCAGGGGGAGGCTGGGAGTTACAAGTCCCTCCTGAATGTGTGTCCCTGTGCCAGGGGTGCGGTTGACGTTGAGACTGAAACGGGCAGGAGTGGCTAAGACACAACACGGGTTTCTTTTCTTGTTTGCTCAATGCATAGGAGTTGCTCAACTAGTCTCTGGATTACTTTTGGATGAAATTTTTCTCATTTGTCACTGTAGATTCAATGTGTCCATGGGAAGAGGTGAATTCAGGAGTTCAGGTAGATTCTGATTGCAGAATCCACCTGGTTTAATTTTTCAAGGAAACTGCATATTGTCTTCCATCGTGGCTGTACCAACTTATATCCCCAAAACAGTGCACAAGGCCTTCCTTTTTCTACACATCCTTGCTAGTATATTGTGTCTTGTCTATTTAAAGACAGCCCGCTAAATGTTATGTGGCAGCTTGGACAGGTAAAAAATGTCCTGTCCAGGACATACCTGGACAGGTATGTGGAAAATGAATACATGTATATGCATTGCTGAGTCCCTTCACTTTCCACCTGAAGTCACAACATTGTTGATTGGCTATACTACAATATAAAATAAAAAGTTTAAAAAAATAGTCATTCAACAGATCTAAGGTGACATCTAATTCTGGTTTTGATTTGGAGCCTTTAGGAATTTGAATCAGTTCAGTCCAGTTGCTCAGTTGAGTCCACCTCTTTGCAACCCCATAGACTGCAGCACGCCAGGCTTCCCTGTCCATCACCAACTCCTGGAGCTTGCTCAAACTCATGTCCAATGAGCTGGTGATGCCATCCAACCATCTCATCCTCTCTTGTTCCCTCCTCCTCCTGTCCTCAATCTTTCCCAGCAGCAGGGTCTTTTCCAATGAGTCAGCTCTTCACATCAGGTGGCCAAAGGACTGGAGCTTCAGCTTCAGCATCAGTCCTTCCAATGATTATTCAGGACTGATGTCCTTTAGGATGGACTGGTTGCATCTCCTTGCAGACCAAGGGACTCTCAAGAGTCTTCTCCAACACCACAGTTCAAAAGTATCAATTCTATAGCACTCAGCTTTCTTTATGGTCCAACTCTCACATCCATAATGACTACTGGAAAAACCATAGCTTTGACTAGGCAGATGGTTGTTGGTAAAGTAATGTCTCGGCTTTTTAATATGCTGTCTAGGTTAGTCATAGTTTGTCTTAAAAGGAGCAAGTGTCTTTTAATTTCATGGCTACAGTTGCCATCTGCAGTGATTTCAGAGGCCAAGAAAATAAAGTTTCTCACTGTTTCCATGGTTTCCCCATCTATTTGCCATAAAGTGATAGGACTGGATGCCATGATCTTCATTTTTTGAATGTTGAGTTTTAAGCCAGCCTTTTCACTCTCTTCTTTCTCTTTCATCGAGAGGCTTTTTAGTTCCTCTTTGCTTTCTGCTGTAAGGGTGATGTCATCTGCATATCTGAGGTTATTGATATTTCTCCCAGCTATCTTGATTCCAGCTTGTGCTTCATCCAGTCCAGCATTTCACATGATGTACTCTGCATATAAGTTAAATAAGCAGGGTGACAATATACAACACCACAAAAGATGACTCTACACATGGACATCACCAGACTATGAATACCGAAATCAGATTGATTATATTCTCTGCAGTGGAAGATGGAGAAGCTCTTTTAAGGCAGAGGAACCAGAGATCAAATTGCAACATTTGTTGGATCATAGAAAAAGCAAGAGAATTCCAGAAAAAAACATCTACTACTGTTTCATTGACTACACTAAAGCCTTTGAGTGTGTGGATCACAACAAACTGTAGAAAATTCTTCAAGAGATGGGAATACCAGACCAACTTACCTGTCTCCTGAGAAATCTGTATCCAGGTCAAGAAGCAACAGTTAGAACTGGATATTGAACAACAGACTTGTTCCAAATTAGGAAAGAACTTGAATATATATATATATATATGTATGTATTCTATCATCAAATAGAGAAAATTTAAATTGTTTATTTCAAATTCAGATGCATTTTTTTATTATTATTTTTTGAACAGTGTTATTTTTTATTTTTGACTGTGCAGATCTCTGTTGCCACGTGGGCTTTTCTCTAGTTGCTGTGAGTAGGGGCTCCCCTGGTTGTGGGACACCAGCTTCTCCCTGCAGGGGCTTCTCCTGCTGTGGAGCTCGGGCTCTGGGCACACGGGCTCACTGGTTGCAGCAGTTGTAGCACACGAGCTCTAGAGCACAGACTCAATAGTTGTGGCTCATAGACTTAGTTGCTCCGCGGCCCGTGGGGTCTTCCCCAGCCAGAGATCAACCTGTGTGTCCTGTATCAGGCAGATTCTTTACCACGGAGCCACCATGGAAGCCCACCTTCTTAGATCTTTTCAGTGTGTCCTTATATTTACAGTGTGTCTTTCGTAAACAATCCACAAAGAGTCGGACATGATCAACAACTAAACAACTATGACAACAATAAACAGTATAATTGAGCTTTTAATAAAAACTCCATTGGTTGCATTTCAATTGGAATGTTTAGTCTACCGCCTTGCTGGTTTTTTTAAGAAGACAAATTTCCCATTTATTTGGAATCCTTGATTCTAGAAACAAATTGGGCTTTATAGCATGGATAAAAGTCTCAAGTAATTTCAACCAACACATGCACAGACCAGCTCTAAATCACAGCTAGAAAATAAACATCTACAATTTTAACTTTCAATTGCCACTTAATATGTAATGAGATAGCTTTAAAATATGTGTGCCCAACAGCCATGAGTTGATGTTTTATTAATCCTGACACTGAGATTCTCTGATTCTCTGGTCTGTATTTGGGCTTGGTGATTGACAGTCTAAGTAACAATGTATCATATAACATTTATACAAATTAGTCACACTTTCTGGACAGAAGATATTTTCCATAATTTCACTGGCAAATTACTTGATACTAAGGCATGATACAGCCATGAAATTAAAAGACGCTTGCTCCTTGGAAGGAAAGTTGTGACCAACCTAGATAGCATATTCAAAAGCAGAGACATTACTTTACCAACAAAGGTTCGCCTAGTCAAGGCTATGGTCTTTCCTGTGGTCATGTATGGATGTGAGAGCTGGACTGTGAAGAAGGCTGAGCGCCGAAGAATTGATGCTTTTGAACTGTGGTGTTGGAAAAGACTCTTGAGAGTCCCTTGGACTGCAAGAAGATCCAACCAGTCCATTCTGAAGGAGATCAATCCTGGAATTTCTTTAGAAGGAATGATGCTAAAGCTGAAACTCCAGTATTTTGGCCACCTCATGCGAAGAGTTGACTCATTGGAGAAGACTCTGATGCTGGGAGGGATTGAGGGCAGGAGGAGAAGGGGACGACAGAGGATGAGATAGCTGGATGGCATCACTGACTCGATGGATGCGAGTCTGAGTGACCTCCGGGAGCTGGTGATGGACAGGGAGGCCTGGCGTGCTGCAGTTCATGGGGTCGCAAAGAGTCGGACACGACTGAGCGACTGATCTGATCTGAAGGCATGATACATTCTTCTGCAGTTGATGCTCAGATTGCACAGAAACCTTTTTCATTCATTCTCTTATTTATCAGTATTTATATATTATTTACTACCTGGACAGTCATCTGACATTCATTTAAAACCTTTTGCATTTGCCTCAAAATAAAGATGATTGAGCAATCATTCCTTGTCTCCCATTCCTCCCTAATGCAGATAGATACCTTTGCCCCAAAGTACACTGGTGAAAATTGATTTTATGCCACATACCATAAAATCATCAGAACAACACAATATAAAGCAAACATTTACCCCCACAGGGGAGAGTGGAGCTCAGTTATAAAGTGTACAACAGCAAAGTTGATGGCTTAGATTATAGGTCAATGAAATGTTCATTATAGGTTAATAAAGCTCCAAATTAAATCCTTCTGCTTAAAATCAATTACAGACACTGTCATTCTACTTATTGTTTTGATTTCCTAACAGATGTTTAAAGTAAGACTTTATGTGCAGGTGGAGAATGTCTTCAGACCTGTGTGGGCTGGGCAGAGGGTTATATTAATATGTGCAAGCTATTGTAAAGAAGCCACTTGCCAGTGCAGGAGACGCAAGAGACGTGGTTTGATCCCTGGGTTGGGAAGATCCCCTGGAGGAGGGCATGGCACCCCACTCCAGTATTCTTGCCTGGAGAATTCCACGGACAGAGGAGCCTGGTGGGCTATAGTCCATGGGGTCACAAAGAGTCGGACGTGACTGGAAGCGACTGAGCGTGCACATTAATGCAATTAGAATGAGGAATGTATTTTTCAAGGGAAAAAAATATTTAACGGCAATAACAACAACAAAATAGTCACCAATCCACAATTTAAAATATTACCTGGGGAAAAATAGCAGGGAATAAAGGTGGGGCACTTATGAAAGGCACTAGATTAATTGGTCCCAAGGCTGTTCTGGAGTCGCCCTTTTATTTTTACTCAGATATAATTGACATATAACCTTATATTAGTTTCAGGTTATTAATATAATGACTTGATATTCATATATATTATATGATAATATATATACTACATATAACATATATTCAGTTCAGTTCAATTCAGTCGCTCAGTCGTGTCCGACTCTTTGAGACCCCATGAATCGCAGCACGCCAGGCCTCCCTGTCCATCACCAACTCCCAGAGTTCACTTAGACTCATGTCCATCGAGTCAGTGATGCCATCCAGCCATCTCATCCTCTGTTATCCCCTTCTCCTCCTGCCCCCAATCCCTCCCAGCATCAGGGTCTTTTCCAATGAGTCAACTCTTTGCATGAGGTGGCCAAAGTACTGGAGTTTCAGCTTTAGCATCATTCTTTCTTAGCAGCTTTCAAATAGGCAATACAGCATCAGTAACTGTTGTCACCTTGCTGTGTATTACATCCCTATGAATGACCACCTTCACCCATTTCTCCCAACTCTCACCCCACCTCCAGCAACTTCCAGTCTATACTGTCTCAATGAATTCATTTGTTTTTTTCCCACATTAACTGAGATCATATGGTAGTTACCTTTCACTGTCTGATTTTTTTTTCACTTAGCATAATGCCCTCAACGTCCATCCATATTGTTGCAAATGGCACGATTTCCTTCATTTTTGTGGTTGAATAATACTCCATTGTGTGTGTGTGTGTTTGTGTGTATGACATTTTCTTTATTCATTCATCCATCAGTGGACGCTTGCGTTGTTTCCGTATCTTTGCTATAATAATACTGCAATGAACATGAGGGCACATATATCTTTTATAGTTAGTGATATTTTCTTCAGATAAATACCCAGAGTAGCTGGCTCATATGGTGGTTCAATGTAAAATTGTTGAGGCTCTTCCATGCAGATTTTCTATAGTGGCTACAGTAATTTACATTCCTGCCAACAGCACAGACCCGTTTCCCTACGTCCTCACCGACTCTTGCTACCTCCTGTGTTTGAACAACAGACATTCTAACAGAGGTGAGAGGATACCTTAGGGTGGTCTTGATTTGTATTTCCCTGATAATTATGATGTTTAGAATTAGAAATGTTTATGATGTTTTCACTTACTTGTTGCCCACCTGTACATCTTTAAGAAAAATGTTTAGTTAGTGTCTGCCCATTTTTAATAAAAACGAGTAACAGGGGGTTCATTTGCTATTGAGTTGTATGAGTTCTTCATATACCTCAGATAGTAATCCTCTTAGATATATAATTTGAAGATCCTTTCTCCCGTTCCTTGGAGTGCCTGTTCTTTTTACGTTTGCTTCTTTTATGTCTTCCTTTGCTGTAAAGAAGCTTTTTGGTTTGATGCGGTCCCTCTTGTTTGTTTTTGCTTTCGTTGCCTTCACCTTTGGTGTCAATTAAAGTTATCAGCAAGACTGATGCCAAGAATTTGATCCCGTATGTTTCCTTTTAGGAGTTTTGTGGTTTAAAGTGTTTTATTTTTGTGTTTAAAGTTTAAATTACTGTCGTGTTTCATCCTTTGGCTTGTAGCTGTCTAGTTTCCCCATTACTATTTATTGAACAGACCGTCATTTCCCCATTGTATATTTTTGGCTCCTTTGTCTTAAATTAATTGATCATAAATGCCTGGATTTCTTTCTGGGGTCTATATTCTGTTGCATTGATTTACGTGTCTATTTTTATGCCAACACTCTAGCTTTGATTCATAGCCTGAAATCAGTAAGTGTGAGTCCTCCATCTTTCTTCTCCTTTCTCAAGAACGCTTTGGCTCTTTGGGGTCTTTTGTGGTTCTATACACATTTTAGAATTGTTTGTTTCCTTTCTGTGAAAAATGCTGTTGTAATTTTGATAGAGATAATATATTATGTTTATTATTTTGAGTAGTACGGACATTCTAACAATATTCTTCCAATTTCTGAGTGAGGAATATCTTTACACTGATTTGTATCTTCATTAATTTCTTTCATTTATATCTTATCTATCAGTGTACAGGTCTTTCACATCCTTAGTTAAATTTATTCATAGGCATTTGATTTGATGCAATTATAAATAGAATTGTGCTCTTCATTCCTCTTTCTGATAGTTCATTATTAGCATATTTAAATGCAAGAAATTTGTATGTTGATTTTGCAATTGTACTGAATTTGTTTAGTCTAAGAGTTATTTGGCAGAGTCTTCAAAGTTTTATATATATAATGTCACTTGCAAATAGTAACAATTTTACTTCATTTCCAACTTGAATGACTCCATTTCCTTTTCTTACCTATTTTTTCTTGCTAGAAATTCCAACTGTGTTGAATCAAAGTGGTAAGGATGAATGTCTTGACTTACTTCTGATCTTAGAGGGAAGGCCTTCCACACTGTATTGTTCAGTGAGATATGTGGTTTTGTCAAATATTTTATAACCTTTATTTACTGAGAGTGCACTCTCTCTATACTCACTGTGCTGAGAGTTTTTATCATGGATGAATCTTGAATTTTGTCATTCTTTTTTTTATGCAGCTGTTGAGATGATCGTAAGATTTTTCCTTGGTTTTGTTAATGCGGCATCTCACATTGATTTTGCAGATGTTGAACCATTTTGGAACCCCTGGAAGAAATCCTACTCAATCACTGTGTATGACTTTTTTGATGCTTATTCAGTTTGCTAATATTTTGCTGATTTTTGCATCTATGTTCATCAAGAATATTGGCCTGTAATTTTCTTTTCTAGTCATGTCTTGTCTGATTTTGATATCAGGGTAGTACTAACCTCCCACCTGGGACTTCTCTGGTGGCTCAGACAGTAAGAGCATCTGCCTACAATGTGGGAGACCCAGGTTCAATCCCTGGGTTGGGAAGATCTCCTGTAGAAGAAAATGGCAAGCCACTCCAGTATTCTTGTCTGGAAAATCCCATAGACAGAGGAGCCTGGTAGGCTACAGTCCATGGGGTTGAGCAGCTTTACTTTACTTACTAACCTCATAAAATGGGTTTGGAAGCAGCGTGTGTGCATGTGTGCTACGTTGCTTCAGTCGTGTCCGACTCTGTGTGAACCTATGGATCGCAGCCCGCCAGGCTCCTCTGTCCATGGGATTCTCCAAGCAAGAATACTGCAGTGTGCTACCATGCCCTCCTCCATGGAACCTTCCTGACCCAGGGAATGAAACTTATGTCTCCTACATTGGCACTCAGGTTCTTTACCACTAGTGCCACCTAGGAAGGCTTGGAAACATTCCTTCCTCTTAAATATTTCAGAAGAGACTGGGAAGGATTGGCATTAACTTGTCTTTATATGTTAGAATTCCCCAATAAAGCCATTCGAGCCTTGACTTTTGTTTGTCGGAAGTTTTTCATTGCTAACTGAACCTCCTAACTAGTAATTAGTCTGTTCAGATTTTCTATTTCTTCATAATTCATAAGTTTATATTTTCTTCAAATTTATATAATTTCTTCTTGTTTTTAGGAAATTTATGCATTTATTCTAGGCTGTCCAATTTATTGGTGTAATTATTTACAGTAGTCTCTTATAATCTTATACATATTTTTTGGTGTTAATTACGACATTTCCACTTTCGTGTCTGATCTTCATTCAGTCCCTTCTCTCTTCTCGGTGTCTTGCTAAGTATTTGTCAATTCTGTTTACCTTTTCAAAGAGTAAGTTTCACTGATCTTTTGTATGTTCTTTTTAGTCTTTTAAAAATTTATTTACATTCTTATCTTTGTCTCCTTCCCTCTCCTAATTGTGGGCTTTCTTTGTTATTCTTGTTGAGTTCTTTGGGTAGTTAGGTTGCTTATTTGAGAGTTCTTACTTTTTAAATACTCTGCATATAAGTTAAATAAACATGGTGACAATATACAGCCTTGACGTACTCCTTTTCCTATTTGGAACCAGTCTATTGTTCCATGACCTCCTACAGACTTCATCCCATCAGTTTTAGGTTCATCCCATCAGTTCCAGTGTTCTTGCCTGGAGAATCCCAGGGACGGGGGAGCCTGGTGGGCTGCCATCTATGGGGTCACACAGAGTCGGACACGACTGAAGCGACTTAGCAGCAGCAGCAGCAGCAGCAGTTTCAATATGATTTATTTCCATTTTCATTTGTCTCAAAGTGTGTTTTCACTTCCTCTTTGTTTCTTGGTTGACCCATTGGTTGTTCATAACATGTTGCGCAGTCTTCACATATTTGTGAACTTTCCAGCTTTTCCTATTGCAATTTCTAGTTTTATACTGTTGTAGTCAGAAAAATTCTTGCTAGGATTTAAATTTTCTTAAATTCATTAAGCTTGTTTTGTGGCTTACCATGTAATCTATTCTGGAGAATATGTATTGATTTTGGATGAAATATTCTGTATATTTTTGTTTAACTATCTGATCTAACATACCATTTAAGGCCAGTGTTTCCTTATTGACTTCTGTCTGGAAATTCTATACATTAATGTGTGTGGGATATTTAAGTCCCTATTATTGGATTGGTATTTCTCTCCTTATTTCTGTTAATATCTGCTTTATATAATTAGTTTCTCCTTTGGTAATTGTCTTAACTTGTAAAATGTTATATCCCCTTGTTGGGTTGGCCAATTTATCATTATGTAATGCCCTTCTCTGTCTCTTATCACTCTCTGTTTCAGTGCCTATTTTGTCTGATAAGTTAAAGCTACTCAGCTTGCTCACGGTTTCCAGTTGCATGAATTGTTAGTCTCCACTCCATCACACCCCATCTCTGGCTCTCCCCACCCCACCCCACCCCCCACCCACCCCTGCCCGCCAGCACTTCCCTGTCTCTTTCCCTGTTTCTCCCTCCTTTTAAAGTTTATTCCTGTGTACTGTCTCTGGCTGTTCTGGGCTTTCTCTAGGTGTGCTGGGGTGGCTTCTGTGCTGAGCACGGGCTCCAGGGCCCGGGGCTTCAGCAGCTGCCCCTCGTGGGCTCTGGGGCGCAGGCTGGTGGTTGCAGGGAGCAGCATGGCTGCTCGCAGCCTGTGGGGTCTTCCTGCACGGGAATAAACCCCCGTCCCCTGCAGCGGCAGGGGATTCTCTTCCACCACAGCCGGGAGGTCCTGTCCCATCTCTTTCTCTCTGTGTCCCTCTTTGCAGCTCTCTCCCTATCTCTCTCTTTCTTTCTGCATCTCGCCCCCTCCCTCCCTCCCTCCTGCTCCTTCGAGGCTCCCCTTCCCCTGTTGCTCTCTCTTGCTCTCTTCCCCTCTCTCAGTTCTCTCTCCCTCTCTGCCCTTCTGTCTCTCTCACTAAACCTCCTTCTCTCTCTCCGTGGTTCGCTCTCCCTTCCCCTCCCTCCGTTCCTGTCTTTCCTCTTCTCTCCTTCCCTCTGTCTCTCCCTCTCTCTTCATCCCTACCTCTCTTTTATCTTTTATGATTTCTCCCCCTCCCTGCCTTTTTGTCCCTCTGTCTTGAGCTCTCTTGTCCCCGTCCCCCTCTCTCTCGCCATCTTTTCTCCCCCGTCCCTCCTCTCTCCCCTCTCCCTCTGTCACTCTCTCCCTCTCTCTCCTTCTCTCTTTCTCTCTCCCCCTCTCCCTAGCCCTCTCTCCCTCTCTCTCACTGTCTCCTTCCCTGTTTTCTTTCTCCCTCTCTCCCTGCCTCTCTCTCTCTCCATTCCTTACCCCCACTCTCCCTGTCTCTCTCTCCCTCTCTCTCCCCTTTCTTTCTCTCCCTCTCTCTGTCCGTTCTCTCCTTCTCCCTCCCCTTCCCATCTCCTTCTCTGTCCCTCTTCTCTCTCTCTGTCTCCCTCCCTCCATTCCCCTCCGTCTCTCCCTGTCTCTCTCCCCCTCTTCCTTTCTCTCTTTTGTTGCAGCATTTAGGTCAGTCCTGTGTTTTAACCCAATTTAGCCACTCTTTTTGGAATCTACTCTACTAACATTTAAAGTAATCATTGATAGGCAGTTACTTAATACCATTTTAATTGTTTTCTGCATGTGTTCGTGCTCAATCATTTAGTCATATCCAACTCTTTGAGACCCCCTGGGCTGTACCCACCAGAATCCTCTGTCCGTGGGATTCCCCTGGCAAGAATATTGAAATGGGTTGCCATTTCCTTCTTCAGGGGATCTTCCCAGACCAGAGATCATACAGGCACCTGTATCTACTGTGTCTCCAGCACTGAAGGTGGATTCTTTACCACTGAGCCACCAGACTGTATCGTCATTCCTCCCTTTTGCTTTCTTTCTTTGGAGTTTGATGACTTTTTTTAGTGGTGTGTATGTATTGATAATTTTTTTCTGCGTTCTATATGTCTTCTCCTTATGGTTATAAGGAGGCTTAGAGCTCCTAGATGGCTCAGTGGTAAATAATCCTTTTGTAAATCAGGAGATGCAAGAGATGTAGCTTTGATCCCTGGGTTGGGAAGATCCCCTGGAGTAGTAACTGGCAACCCACTTTAGTATTCTTACTTGGGGAATCCCAAGGACAGAGGAGCCTGGTGGGCTACAGTACATGGGGTTGCAAAGAGTCAGACACGACTGACTGACTGAACATGCGTGCACAACGAGGCTCCTTGTTGTTCAGTCTTCCAGTCGTGTCTGACTCTGCGATCCCATGGACTGCAGCATGCCAGGCCTCCCTGTCCCTCACCGTCTCCAGAAGATTGCCAAAGTTCATGTCCATCGACTTGGTGATGCA
Organism: Tragelaphus eurycerus; assembly: GCA_935064755.1. Taxonomy (NCBI): domain Eukaryota; kingdom Metazoa; phylum Chordata; class Mammalia; order Artiodactyla; family Bovidae; genus Tragelaphus; species Tragelaphus eurycerus. Next base: position 779,587 of record CAKXYN010000220.1, on the reverse strand, counting down.
ATCCAGTCATCTTATCCTCTGTCGCCCTCTTCTTCTGCCTTCAGTCTTTCCCAGTATCAGGGATTGGAGCTTCAGTTTTAGCATTAGTCCTTCCAATGAATATTCAGGGTTGACTTCCTCTAGGATTGACTGGCTTGATCTCCTTGCTGCCCAAGGGACTTGGCACCACAGTTTGAAAGCATCAGTTCTTCACCACTCTGCTTTCTTTATGGTCCAACTCTCACATCCGTACATGACTACTCATAGCTTTGACTGTATGGACCTTTGTTGGCAAAGTGATGTCTCTGCTTTTTAACACACTGTCTAGGTTTGTCATAGCTTTCTTTCCAAGAAGCAATCATCTAATTTCATGGCTGCAGTCACCATCCACAGTGATTTTAGAGCCCAAGAAGCGGAAATCTGTCACTGCTTCCATCTTTTCTGCTTCTATTTGCCATGATATGATGGGACTGGATGCCATGATCTTAGCTTTTTTAATACTGACTTTTAAGCAAGCTTTTTCACTCTCCTCTTTCACTTTTATTAGAGGCTCTTTAGTTCTTTCTTGCATTCTGCCATTAGAGTGGTATTATCCGCATATCTGTGGTTGTTGCTTTTTCTCCCAGCAATCTTGATTCCAGCTTGTAACTCATCCAGCCCAGCATTTCACCGGATGTACACTGCACACAAGTAAAATAAGCAGAGTGACAGTACACAGTCTTGTTGTACTCCTTTCTCAATTTTTGACCAGTTTTTCCATATAAGGTTCTAACTGTTGCTTCTTGACCTGGATACAGTTTTCTCAGGAGATAGATAAGATGGTACTGATAGCTTATGGTGAATGGTGTTGGATTCGTGATCTCCAAAGATTTAGCTTTGGGATCAGCGACCAGGGAGCAGGATTGATCGCTCAAGAGCTTTTGTGTAGCAGAGGTTTACTAAAGTGAGAAAGGGACAGAGGAAGCTTCTGACATAGACATCAGAAGGGGGTGGAGAGTGCCCCCTTGCTAGTGTGAGCAAGGGAGCTATATACTTTTAAAATTAGTTATTACAATAAGTCAAAAGAATGTCTCAAGGTTGTAAAGATCTTACTAGGCCCATGCCCATAACTTACATTTTAAGATAACAAGATTAGCCAGAAGATTTTCAGGAAGGAGAAACTGTCCTCAAGCAGGATACATTGTTGTTAGACAATCCTTAGCACAGAGTTTAAACTGAATTGTTTGTTGTGCTTAAAGGAAAAAATGTTTTATGTGACTAAGGAATGTAGAGAGAAAAAGACATTTGTCCTTTCCTCCTCCTTGAGAATCCCAGACCCTCCTCTCCTCCTTGGGCACCTGGACTTCTTATCAACCTGCCTAGGAATTGACTCACTATGGCGTTCCCATCTTTTTAAGAGTTTTCCACAGTTTGTTATGATCCACACAGTCAAAGGCTTTAGTGTAGTCAATGAAACAGAAGTAGATGTTTTTCTGGAATTTCTTTGCTTTCTCTATGATCCAGTGAATGTTGGCAATTTGATCTCTGGTTCCTCTGCCTTTTCTAAACCCACACTAAAAATCTGGAAGTTCTCGGTTCATGTATTACTAAAAGAATTTTGAACATACCCTTACTAGCATGTGAAATGAGCACAACTGTATGGTAGTCTGAACATTATTTGGCATTGTCCTTCTTTGGGATTGGAATGAAAACTTACCTTTTCCAGTCCTGTGGCCACAGATGAGTTTTCCAAATTTGCTGACCTTGAGAACGGCACTTTAACAGCATCATCTTTTAGGATTTGAAATAGCCCAGCTGGAATTCCATCACCTCCACTAGCTTTGTTCATAGTGATGCTTCCTAAGGCCCACTTGACTTCTGACTCCAAAATGTCTGGCTCTAGGTGAGTGACCACACCATCATGGTTATCTGGGCCATTAAGAACGTTTTTGTACAGTTCTTCTGTGTATTCTTGCCACCACCTCTTAATATCTTCTGCTTCTGTTAGGTTCATAAAACTTCTGTCCTTTATTTATTTATTTATTTTGCACATAAAGGGTTTATTTTAAATGTTTTAAGGATAGGATAGAGTTACATCATAATTATAAAAATTACTTACAGAATTAACAGCTTTATATTGTTTATACTTCTAAATGCAGAGAACAGGGAACTGTCTACACAGTGTATAAAATAAAATTAAAAATGAATTCAAGCTTGAAAGATGAGGTCATTTACCTAATTTTAAAATGCGAACACGAAGACCTCTGAACTGTACACATTTGTTCAACTGCACTAATGATGTAAAATACAAAAAGCGCAGCATTTCCAAGGAACCACAGACATTTCAACCATAATTGTTTTCTGTTATAATAATTATTCCTGTTTTGTCTTTGGAGAACTTTCTTTTTTTAAGTCAATCAGCTTAATAATGTTTTCAGGCACTACAATTTGTGACAATCAAAACAGTCTTCTAATGGGTCCACGGCGTTCAGAGATTCAAGCCCAATGCACTTTGGGGTTTGGCACGTAAAACAATAATAGAAATGAAATCTGGTTTAGAAGCAATTGTGATTGTTTTAAGAATGCACAGTCCCTTCAAATGCTGCAAGACATACACAACAGGAAAATCACCTTCTGTTGGCACTACATTTGCTTCACCAGTGCATTTATATCCTACAACCACTAAAACAGCACAGTTAAGCAAATATACAGAAACTGAAAACAAATAAAAACAAAGATAGAAAACAAAAAACCTAAATATATTTAACATGCAATTTTAGTTAGTTACATTGAACATTCTACTTAGAATAGAGCATGCAAAAAAGGATGGTCCGCTTTTAAGGTCTTCCTTTGAAGCTTTACGTGGCAGCCAGACATCACACACGCACACGCACGACACAATAATACTATAGCAGGTCAATGAGAAAGGCCAATACATTTTATACAGAGATTCATGTCTTGTGTTGTCACAAGTCCCATGATAATTTTGGAAATTAATGTTGTATTCCTAGAAAAAGGAACCAACATTCCAATACCAGGAAAATGCAAGCAATGCATGCAGATCTGAAACATGAGCCTAAACGAAGCCTGAAATACTCAGCTGGGAAGCAGTTAGTCACGGCATCAGGAAGTGTGGTTTAAGCCACCAAAAGAAAAAGAATGGAAAAAAAAAAAAAAGGGAAAATAACAACATAAAACCCCTTCCCCTTCCTTCAACCCTAAAGGCAATAAATGGAACAATGATTAAAATAATAATAACAAATCACATGTCACATTGATCTAGAGAGTGGCAGATCATGTGGTATATTAAAAGTTCCTAAAGGTACTTGCAGAAAAACCACAATGCAAGTCATTAAGTAATGCAAGAATTGTGTCAACTGATCCAACCCTCAAGGTACCACCAAAGGACTTTGTTTTTCAGCCTATAGTCACTGTGTCCTGTTCATGCAGTGCACACTAGACAACTCACTCTCTTGGCCATTCGTGTCCTCTTGGATTCGGGGAGCTGGGCTCAGCCTTGAGATTCACATGCAGGAACTCTTACAAGAGCCACTGGCAGAACAGACGACAGCTCTGTAGTGTGACACTTGTTTCAACCACAGAAGGAATACCTAAGACCTAGGTACTCACTGCATGGAGAAGCTCACCCCTGACCACCCTGGGTGAGGGCACACTGCAGAGAACCAGGGTGCTGGATTTACATGGTGCACAAGGTTACCGTACCCCAGCACAACAAGGCAAAGCCTTCCTGAGAGCGAAAATGGGCATCATACAAACCACGTACAGCATGGCCTTGAAACTAACATCAAGCACAGCTATGAGAGGGGTCACACAGACCTGGTGTTTGATTGCCAGCCTATGTATTTAAGCTTTCTGCCCAAATCTTAGGTAAGAATTTCAACCTCTACAAGACTGGTTTCACAAATCATCTTTCTCCCAGCCAGCTTTCAAACTGCCAGGGATTATCCAAAACAAAGTGATAGGCTGATGTTTTGCTGCTAAACGAACCACTTTTGCAGTTCTATTTTAGTTCAAATAGCCTTGCAGGGAAGGCTAAGGGCTGCTATCAGTCACACCCACAAGCTAGGCGAACCTTTGTTGGCAAAGTAATGTCTCTACTTTTGAATATGCTATCTAGGTTGGTCATAACTTTCCTTCCAAGAAGTAAGCGTCTTCTAATTTCATGGCTGCAGTCACCATCTGCAGTGATTTTGGAGCCCCCCAAAATAAAGTCTGACACTGTTTCCACTGTTTCCCCATCTATTTCTCATGAAGTGATGGGACCAGATGCCATGATCTTGGTTTTCTGAATGTTGCGCTTTAAGCCAACTTTTTCACTCTCCACTTTCACCTTCATCAAGAGGCTTTTTAGTTCCTCTTCACTTTCTGCCATAAGGGTGGTATCATCTGCAAATCTGAGGTTATTGATATTTCTCCCGGCAATCTTGATTCCAACTTGTGTTTCTTCCAGTCCAGCGTTTCTCATGATGTACTCTGCATATAAGTTAAATAATCATGGTGACAATATACAGCCTTGACGTACTCCTTTTCCTATTTGGAACCAGTCTGTTGTTCCATGTCCAGTTCTAACTGTTGTTTCCTGACCTGCATACAACTTTCACAAGAGGCAGATCAGGTGGTCTGGTATTCCCATCTCTCTCAGAATTTTCCACAGTTTATTGTGATCCACACAGTCAAAGGCTTTGGCATAGTCAATAAAGCAGAAATAGATGTTTTTCTGGAACTCTCTTGCTTTTCCCATGATCCAGCAGATGTTGGCAATTTGATCTCTGGTTCCTCTGCCTTTTCTAAAACCAGCTTGAACATCTGGAAGTTTATGGTTCACATATTGCTGAAGCCTGGCTTGGAGAATTTTGAGCATGACTTTACTAGCATGTGAGATGAGTGCAACTGTGCGGTAGTTTGAGCATTCTTTGGCATTGCTTTCTTTGGGATTGGAATGAAAACGGACCTTTTCCAGTCCTGTGGCCACTGGTGAGTTGTCCAAATTTCCTGGCATATTGAGTGCAGCATTTTCACAGCATCATCTTTTAGAATTTGAAATAGCTCAATTGGAATTCCATCACCTCCACTAGCTTTGTTCGTAGTGATTCTTCCTAAGGCCCACCTGACTTCACCTTCCAGATGTCCATCTCTAGGTGAATGGGAGTGATCACACCTTCATGATTATCTGGGTTGTGAAGATCTTTTTTGTACAGTTCTTCTGTGTATTCTTGCCACCTCTTCTTAATATCTTCTGCTTCTGTTAGGTCCATGCCATTTCTGTCCTTTATTGAGCCCATCTTTGCATGAAATGTTCCCTTGGTATTTCTAATTTTCTTAAAGAGATCTCTAGTCTTTCCCATTCTATTGTTTCCTCTATTTCCTTGCTTTATTCATTTGAGAGCTTCTTAACTCTCCTTGCTATTCTCTGAAACTCTGCCTTCAGTTGAGTATAGCCTTCCTTTTCTCCTTTGCCTTCTGCTTCTCTTCTTTTCTCAGTTATTTGTAAGGCTTCCTCAGACAACCACTTTGCCTTCTTGCATTTCTTTTTCTTTGGGATGGTTTTGATCACTGCTTCCTGTACAATATTGTGAACCTCTGTCCATAGTTCTTCAGGCACTCTATCAGATCAAATCCCTTGAATCTATTCATGACCTCCACTGTAGAATCATAGGGAATTTGATTTAGGTCGTACTTGACTGACCTAGTGGTTTCCCCCACTATTTTTAGTTTAAGCCTGACTTTTGCAATAAGGAGCTGATGATCTGAGTCACAGTCAGCTCCTGGGCTTGTTTTTGCTGACTGTATAGAGTTTCTCCATCTTTGGCTACAAAGAATGTAATCAGTCTGATTTCGGTATTGACCATCTGGTGATGTCCATGTGTAGAGTTGTCTCTTGTGTTGTTGGAAAAGAGAGTTTGCTATGACCAGTGCATTCTCTTGGCAGAATTCTATTAGCCTTTGCCCTGCTTCATTTTTCACTCCAAGGCCAAACTTGCCTATTACTCCAGGTATCTTTTGACTTCCTACTTTTGCATTCCAGTCCCCTGTGATGACTAGGACATCTTTTTTTGGTGTTAGTCCTAGGAGGTCTTCTAGGTCTTCATAGAATATGGCCACCTTCAGCTTGTTTGGCATCAGTGGTTGGGGCACAGACCTGGAGTACTGTGATGTTGAATGGTTTGCCTTGGAAATGAACTGAGATCATTCTGTCATGTTTCAGATTGCACCCAAGTACTGCATTTTGGACTCTCTCATTGATTGTGAGGGCCACTCCATTTCTTCTACAGGATTCTTGCCCACAGTAGTAGATATAATGTCATCTGAATTAAATTCACCCATTCCTGTCCATTTTAGTTCACTGATTCCTGAGATGTCGATGTTTACTCTTGCCATCTCCTGCCATTGACCAGGTCCATTTTACCTTGATTCATGGACTTAACATTTCAGGTTCTTATGCAATACTTTTCTGTCACCCAACACATCCACAACTGAGTGCTGTTTCTGTTCTAGCCCAGCGACTCTATTCTTTTTGGAGCTGTTAGTAGTTGGCCTCCAGTCTTCCCCAGGAGCATATTCAACACCTTCTGACCTGGGGGTCTCATATTTTGGTATCATATCTTTTTGCCTTTTTATACAGTTCATGTTGTTCTCATGGCAAGAATATTGGATGCAAGCTCCTTCGAAACTCATGACTTCAGATCACGTGACAAGGCAGTGATCCATGAAGGGGGTTTTAGCTGGGTACCCAGTAACAAATTCTTCTTTTGTCTTTTATTCTTTGAACTAGCTTTACAAGTGATTAACCCACTTCTTCTTAATGTATTTACAGTTACCAGTGAGATTTAGACATGTAATTTCTTGGTATTCTTTGGTGCCTTTCTTTTTAGCTTGAAGAAATCCCTCTAAGATTTCTTATAAGGCTGATCCGGGGTCTTCCATGCTTAACTTTTCTTGTGTGGAAAGTCCTTTATTTCACCTTCAATTTGGTATGATATCTTTCCTGGATAGAGTGAAATTAGTTGGAAGGGTTTTTTGTTTGTTTGTTTAAGCATTTTGCAGGCCATAAGGGAGTAAATATATTAAAAGTTTCTCTTAAAAAAATCTGTGTATAGACCTTTGGGCATTTCCTTGTGTATAACAAGCTCTTCTCTTACTGCTTTTAATGTTCTTTGCCTTTACCTTTTGGCAGTTTAATTATGGTGTATTTTTGTGTGGGTCTACTCAAGTTCCTCTCATTTGCAACTTTCTGGACTTCCTGGTTATGGATGTCTATTCCCTTCCACAGGCTAGACAAGTTTCCAGCCATTATCTCTTCACGTAAGATTTCTGTCCCTTTTCTCTCTTCTACTGGGACGTCTGGATGGGGATGTAAGTCAGCTTGACGCTATCCTTTGGTCTCACTCTTTTTCATTCTCTTTCCTGCTCTGATTGGGTAAGCTCCACTGCTCTACTTCAAGTGGACTGATTTTTTTTTCTCCCCTGCTTCATCTAGTTTGCTGTTAAATCCCTCTAGGGTATTTTTTAGTTTGCTTATTCTGTTCTGAAGCTCTGTGATTTCTGTTTGGTACAGTCTTGCGTTTTCCCTTTGCTGAAGTCCTGACTCTATTCATCCAGTGTTCTCCCCAGTCTACTGAGCATCTGTACAACCATGACATTCAGCACTTTATCAAGGAAATTACTCACCTCCATTTCATGAAGTTTTTTTTTTTCATGGTTTTCTTTTGCTCTTTTGGTCGGAACATACTCTTGTGTTTCTTCGTTCTGCCTGACACTGTGCTGGTTTCTGTGCATTAAATAGAACAGAAGCCGCTCCCAGTTTTGAAGGCGTTGCCCCATGTAGGAGATGAACCCTGTGTTATTCCTCCTGGCTGTCTCTCAAGCCTTATCTATGGTGGGAGCAGCCTCTTTTATTTGTAATAACTCCCACTTGTTGAGGATATGCCAAGGTTTGTCAGGTTCCCAGAGAGGAGAATCTCAGTCCACACCTAGATCTGGGCTGATTGGATGACAGATCCACAGACAGCAGCTTTTGGAGTAAGAAATTCCAGGGACTTTCCAGGTGGTCAATGGCTGAGACTCCATGCTCCCAATGCAGAGGGCCTGAGTTCAATCCCCGGTCAGCAAACTAGATCCCACAGGCTGCAAAGGGTTTGCATGCCACAACCGAAGACCCTGCATGTAGCATTGAAGACTGAAGATCCCATATGCAGCAACTAAAGCCCAGCCCAGCCAAATAAATAAGTAGATATTAAAAGAAACTAAGAGTTTATCAAAGTTGCTAAATAGAATATCAGTCTACTAAAAGCAATTTGTATACATCTGCCATAGACATCTAAAAATTTTTTTTTAATTAAAAAAAATAAAGTAAGCAAATACAGTTTTCCCAGGTGGCACTAGTGGTAAAGATCCTGCTTGCCAGTGCAGGAGACATAAGAGATGTGGCTTCAATCTCTGGATCAGGAAGATCCCCTGGAGAAGGGAATGGCAACCCTCTCCAATATTCTTGCCTGGAGAATCCCATGGACAGAGGAGCCTGGCGGGCTACAGTCCATGGGGTTGCAAACAGTCTTATACAACTGAAGTGACTTAGAACTTATAACGGCTCAGTGGGTTAAAAATCCACTTGCAATGCAGGAGACATAGGAGACAGAGGTTTGATCTCTGGGTTGAGAAGATCCCCTGGAGAAGGAAACAGCGACCCACTCCAGTATCTGTGCCTGGGAAATCCATGGACAGAGGAGCCTGGGGGGCTACAGACCATCGGGTCGCAAAAGAGTTGGACATGACTGAGCAACCAAGCACACACCACAAATACACACTGTCCTGGGGGACTGCCGATGTTAGTGCTGTTGATCATCAGACCCCGGCCATCTGGAGGTGTCCCTCGGGCAGCAGTCACAAAACTCGGGGCTCCAGAGGGGTGTGAGCTCCAGCCTAGGACACAGCAAGCAGGCTGTGGCAAAATGGAGGAGGAGCTCAGAGATGAAGTCTCTGAGGGTTCCTCCTGGGCCTTGCAAATGGGTCAGAGCTGAAGCCTGCTCTCTGGGCTGAAAGTCCCGGTCAGCAAGCAGGCCTCTTCTACAGAGAGCCTGGCAGCGTTCAGGCTGCTGCTGTCTGTGTGCCGTCCTCAGTGTGGGAACCTGCCAAGAACTGTCCTCCAATCGTCACAGCCTCGTGGGACCCAGGAGCAGGCCCCCTGGGCCACCAGATCCGGGCGATCGAGAGATGTTGCCTGGGGGCAGGGGTGGCTGCAGAAACTGGGGCACAGGCACCCCTAAAGCTCTTGTTTGAGAGACAGCGGTGCTCTGAAGCCTGGTAGAGGGAGGGTGCAGAGACAAGGCCACCCCTGGGATCTTGCCACAGGGTCATCAGCAGCCTGAATGTACGTTTAGTTAGAAGCCACCCCTCAGGTGGCAGCTGTAATGATGAACTGGTCTGTCTCATCCACTGAAAGATAGCTCTCCGGGGTCTGTTTCCTCTTGCCGTGCCTGAGTCTGGTGCCTGGTGAAGAGTTTCTCCATCACTTACAGTCCTGTGAGCCCTGCGCACCTTGCCCAAACAACAGGCAGGTGATGTCCAGGTGTCCCCTGGTGGCAGCCACAGGAATCGTGCTGGGAGAGTACCAGAAGGTGCAGCGAGGCAGGGAGAGGGCGTGAGGATTGCACCCTTTGCCCTGATTCCCAAGAGCCCCTGCACGTGTGCCTACAGAGAGTCCACCCCAGGTCACAACCCCATGGACAAACAAGCAAGCCTCTTTTTCAGAAAGATGAGGGGTATGTTTCCATTGCTGCCTGTGCCCCTTGAGGGCAGGGGGCCCACCAGGCACTCTCAGATCATCACAGTCCAGCGGATCCCAGGAATGCAAAGCGCCCTGACCTCCCCAGCAATCAAGGGGTTTCTCCTTGGGGGCAGCCACAAAAGCTGTAGCCACCACCCCCACCCCCACCCAACATGAAAACCGGGCCACAGATGTGCATGAAAGTATCCCCACCCCCACCCCCACCCCCACCCCCCAACCTCTGGGGAAGTCCCTGTGCTCTGGAGCTGCAGGGGAAGAGGGAGTGGACATGCCTGATGCCCGAGGCAAGTGAGGGGGAGCGAAAACAAGGACCTGGAGTTCAAAGAAAATACAGCATGCTGGAGCATGGCAGAGGGGGACATCAGATGGGGTAGGCTGGGGGCAAGACTTGGGTTTTGGGGGAAAAAAAGATGGCAGCGGTAGGTGGTCCCCACCAGCCCCATTGAGTACCCCTGCAGGCATCTGAAAGTGAAAGTCGCTCGGTTGTGTCCAACTCTTTGCAGCCCCATGGACTATACAGGGCATGGAATTCTCCAGGCCAGAATACTGGAGTGGGTAGCCTTTCCCTTCTCTAGGGCATCGTCCCAACCCAGGGATGGAACCCAGGTCTCCCACATTGCGGGAGGATTCTTTACCACCGAGCCAGCAGGGAAGCCCACAAGTGAGATGCCGGTGCTCCGCGTTCAGCCCGTGAGGCTCTTGCACGTGAGCTCCCGGTGTGATGAGCAGTTCCCCCACTGGGCCCTTCGGCAGGTGAGTCCCAGTGGGCGAGCCCTTTGAGAGCCTTTCCTCAGACAGCCCAGGAGCCTCAAGCACAGCAGTCCCTTTGGTTTTCAAAGCCAGATGTCTGGGGGCTTCCTACTCTGGAGGAGGTCTTAAAGGTTGGGGTGCCTGATGTGTGGACCAAACCCTTTGCTGCACAGATTGGGAATGTGAGTTCCCTCCGGGTGTGGGTTTGTGGCAACACTGTGCCGGCCTCTCCTACTGGATGCATTGTGACTGTTCTCATTTGCTCCATGTGTAACCATCACTCAGCTGCTTTTGAGGCTTTTCTTTTATGAAAATATGAAATTGTTCATATGTAGCCATAGATTCCGGAGAAGGCAATGGCACCCCACTCCAGTACTCTTGCCTGGAAAATCCCATGGATGGAGGAGCCTGGTGGGCTGCAGTCCATGGGGTCGCTAAGAGTCGGACACGACTGAGCGACTTCACTTTCACTTTTTCGCTTTCATGCATTGGAGAAGGAAATGGCAACCCACTCCAGTTTTCTTGCCTGGAGAATCCCAGGGGCAGGAGAGCCTGGTGGGCTGACGTCTATGGGGTCACGCAGAGTCGGACACGACTGAAGTGACTTAGCAGCAGCCGTAGATTCAGTATCTATGGGAGGAGGGGGGTTCAGAATCCCTCTATATTGCCAACTTAAAAAAAAAAACTCTTTTTTTTGACATGTACACACAGCTATATTTTTGGCTGTGCTGGGACGTTGCTGCTGCACGAAGGCTTTCTCTAGTTGCGGAGAGCAGCCTGCTCTCCAGCTGCAGCGTGAGGGCATCTCACGGAGATCGCTTCTCATCGCGGGGCACAGGCTCTCGGGTGAGTGGCTTCAGCAGTCGCAGCGCAGGGCCTGGGTAGATGTGGCACACAGGCCTGGATGTTCCACAGTTTGTGGAAGCTCCCCAGACCAGGGACTGAAGTCGTGTGCCCTACATTGGCAGGTCAATTCTTATCCACTGCGCCACCCGAGAAGTCCTATATTGCCATCTTGAACTAAAACTGTTTCCTTGGATACTGGATGATGCTATTCAGGTCCAAGATTATATCTGAAAGTGGTACCCCATGGTCACCCACATGAGGATGTAGACGCAATGTTGGGTCTGTCTTCCAACTCCATAACCAGTCTTTTTTTTTTTTCTCCTATAAACGTGTGAATCATCAAACCTCTACCAGGTGACTCTGAAGTTCTTTAGCTTTCCTTTGCAGTGGCAACAGAATTGGAGAGGAAGTTCTAAAAAGAGTATTGCCTTTGCCAGCAAAGAGCATTTAAACTGCGCTTTTGAGAAAGAGCATTTTTTCCCTTGTCCCTCTGCTTCCTCTTGGATTCGTGCTCCAGCGCTGAGGAGGTCCCTGATGGCCCGGGCATGGTATCTGAGTATCCAGGCTGCCCTGGCAGGGGAGGAGGCCTGGCCTCTGACATCTTGAACTTCCTGTATCTCTGGTTGGCCTGGATGACCACCGTAATGCAAAGGATACAACTCAGGGGCAGCCATAAGGAAGCGATGCATAAAACCATGGAGGAAGGAGAATGGAGCCAGGACAAAAGAAAGTAGAAGTTGTTCAGTCATGTCCGACTCGTTGTGACCCCATGGACTATACAGTCCATGGAATTCTCCATGTCAGAACACTGGAGTGGGCAGCCTTTTCCTTCTCCAGGGGATCTTCCCAACCCAGGGATCAAACCTAGGTCTCCTGCATTGCAAGAGGATTCTTTACCAGCTGAGTTATCAGGGAAGTCCTGTGGAGTCAGAATAACTTTCTCATTTCTAGGGCCACCATCCTCTCTGCCACTTCCACAGGTTCACCAACCAGAAGATCTTGCTATTTTTTTCAGCATTAAAAAAATTCTGTTGAATTATAATACACATTCAGAAAAGTATACATATCCTAAACATACAGCTGGTAAGTTTCTATAGCCTAACCAGTTCCAAGTTATCAACACCCAGATAACAAGGCAGAATTACCAGGACTCGATCCCTTTCATTTACTGCCTCCACCCAATAACCAATCTCCTAACTTTTAACATTATAGATTATCTTTTTAATTTTTTTTCCAATTTATTTAAACTAAAAAAAAATTATCCCATCCCCACCTCTAGCAACTAACCAATCTGTTCCCTGTATCCATGGGTTAAAAAAAAATATTTTTTTAAAATTTAAGATTTCACATGTAAAAGAGAAGTTTTTATATTTGTCTTCCTCTGACTTTATTTCACTTAGCATAATGCCCTCAAGATCTATCCATATTGTTACAAATGGCAAGATTTTATTCTTTTTATGGCTGTACAATATTCCACTGTGTGTGCATATATATACCACATCTCCTTTATCCATTGATGGACACTCAGTTTGTTTCTATATCTGGCTACTGTAAATACTACTGCAGTGAACATGGAGGGGCATATATATAAAGTTAGTATTTTCATTTTCTTTGGATAAATTCACTTCAGTCGCTCAGTTGTGTCCAACTCTTTGCGACCCCATGAATCACAGCACGCCAGGCCTCCCTGTCCATCACCAACTCCCGGAGTTCACCCAGACTCACGTTCATCGAGTCAGTGATGCCATCCAGCCATCTCATCCTCTGTCGTCCCCTTCTCCTCCTGTCCCCAATCCCTCCCAGCATCAGAGTCTTTTCCAGTGAGTCAACTCTTTGCATGAGGTGGCCAAAGTACTGGAGTTTCAGCTTTAGCATCATTCCTTCCAAAGAAATCCCAGGGCTGATCTCATTCAGAATGAACTGGTTGGATCTCCTTGCAGTCCAAGGGACTCTCAAGAGTCTTCCCCAATACCACAGTTCAAAAGCATCAATTCTTCGGCGCTCAGCCTTCTTCACAGTCCAACTCTCACATCCATACATGACCACAGGAAAGAACATAGCCTTGACTAGACGAACCTTTGTTGGCAAAGTAATGTCTCTGCTTTTCAATATGCTATCTAGGTTGGTCATAACTTTCCTTCCAAGGAGTCAGATCAGATCAGTCGCTCAGTCGTGTCTGACTCTTTGCGACCCCATGAACCGCAGCACGCCAGGCCTCCCTGTCCATCACCAGCTCCCGGAGGTCACCCAGACTCACACCCATCAAGTCAGTGATGCCATCCAGCCATCTCATCCTCTGTCGTCCCCTTCTCCTCCTGCCCTCAATCCCTCCCAGCATCAGAGTCTTCTCCAATGAGTCAACTCTTCGCATGAGGTGGCCAAAATACTGGAGTTTCAGCTTCAGCATCATTCCTTCTAAAGAAATTCCAGGATTGATCTCCTTCAGAATGGACTGGTTGAATCTCCTTGCAGTCCAAGGGACTCTCAAGAGTCTTCTCCAACACCACAGTTCAAAAGCATCAATTCTTCGGCGCTCAGCCTTCTTCACAGTCCAGCTCTCACATCCATACATGACCACAGGAAAGACCATAGCCTTGACTAGGCGAACCTTTGTTGGCAAAGTGATGTCTCTGCTTTTGAATATGCTATCTAGGTTGGTCATAACTTTCCTTCCAAGGAGCAAGCGTCTTTTAATTTCATGGCTGCAGTCACCATCTGCAGTGATTTTGGAGCCCAGAAAAACAAAGTCTGACACTGTTTCCACTGTTTCCCCATCTATTTCCCATGTAGTGATGGGACCAGATGCCATGATCTTCGTTTTCTTAATGTTGAGCTTTAAGCCAACCTTTTCACTCTCCACTTTCACTTTCATCAAGAGGCTTTTTAGCTCCTCTTCACTTTCTGCCATAAGGGTGGTGTCATCTGCATATCTGAGGTTATTGATATTTCTCCCAGCAATCTTGATTCCAACTTGTGTTTCTTTCAGTCCAGCATTTCTCATGATGTACTCTGCATATAAGTTAAATAAACATGGTGACAATATGCAGCCTTGACGTACTCCTTTTCCTATTTGGAACCAGTCTGTTGTTCCATGACCAGTTCTAACTGTTGCTTCCTGACCTGCATACAGATTTCTTAAGAGGCAGATCAGGTGATCTGGTATTCCCATCTCTTAGCGTCCTTTAATTTCATGGCTGCAGTCACCATCTGCAGTGATTTTGGAGCCCAGAAAAAGAAAGTCTGACACTGTTTCCACTGTTTCCCCATCTATTTCCCATGAAGTGATGGGACTGGATGCCATGATCTTAGTTTTCTGAATGTTGAGCTTTAAGCCAACTTCTTCACTCTCCACTTTCACTTTCATCAAGAGGCTTTTTAGTTCCTCTTCACTTTCTGCCATAAGGGTGGTATCATCTGCATATCTGAGGTTATTGATATTTCTCCTGGCAATCTTGATTCCAGCTTGTGCTTTGTAAATGGTAGTTTTAACTTTAATTTTTTGAGAGCCTTCCATATTGTTTTCCATAGTGGCCATACCAATATACACGCCCACCAATAGAGTACAAGTATTCCCTTTTCTAAACATCCTCACCAACACTTGCTAGTTTTGCCTTTTTCATAATGAGAATTGTGACAATGTAAAATGTGGCTTTTTTGTCTTTTTCATAATGAGCATTGTGACATGTGAAATGATATCTCATGGTGGTTTTGATTTGTCTTTCCTTAGATGATTAGTGATACTAAGCATCTTTTCATGTCCCTGTTGGCCATCTTTATACCCTTCTTTAGAAAAAATGTCCAGATCCACTGCTCATTTTTAGATCGTTTTTTTTTGCTGTTCTATCAGTTCTTTATATATTTTGGATATTAGCCCTTAATCAGATATGTGACTTGCAAATATTTTACCCCCTTAGGTAGGTTGCCACTGCATCTCATTGACGGTTTTCCTTGCTGTGCTGAAGCTTTTTAGTTTGATGAATTCTCACTTGTTTATTTTGCTTTTGTTGCTTTTGCTTTGGGTGCCAGATTTGGAAAATCATCACCAAGATGTATGCCAAGGAGCTTATCACCCATGTTTTCCTCTAGGAGTTTTATGATGCCAGGTCTTATATTATGTCTTTTATCAATTTTGAGTTCATTTTTGTGTCTAGTGTAAGATGGTGGTCAAGGTTCATTCTTTTGCATGTGGCTGACCAGTGTTCTCAACATCATTTACTGAAGAGATTCTCCTCTCCCTGTTGTGTATTTCTGTCTCCTTTGTCATAAATGAATTGACTAGACCATGTTTGTTTGAGTTGATTTCCAAGGTCTTTATTGGTCTGTGTCTGTTTTATGTCAATACCAAATCTTTTACCTACTACAGCCTTGTAATGTACTTTGAAATCAGGGAGCATGTTGGCTCAAGTTTTGTTCATCTTTCTCAAGATTGCTTTGGCTATTCAGGACCTTTAGTGCTTCCATACAAATTTTTGGTTTCTATTTCTGCAAAATATGCCTTAGGAATTTTGATGGGAACTGCACTGAATCTGTAGATTGCTTTGCAGAGTATGGACATTCTATAACAATATTGGTTCTTCCATTCCATGAACATGGGGGTCTACATATAACTGTGTCATCTTCGAATTCTTTCAGTAATGCTGTGTAGTTTTCAATATACAGATCATTCACTTCCTTGGTTAAATTTATTTCTAAGAATTTTATTCTTTTTGGCAGTTATAAACGGGATTTTTTTTCTTAATTTCCATTTCTGATATTTGTTATTAGTATGTAGAAAAAACAACAGATTCTTGTATATTTTGTAACTTACAGCTTTACTGAATTTGTTAGGTCTAATAATTTTTGATGGAGTCTTTGGCTTTTTAATGTAGAATGCCATCTGCAAATAATGAAGTTTAGTTTTTTCTTTCCAATTTGGATTCCTTTCATATTTTCTTTACCTATTTGGGACTTCCAATACCATGTTGTATAAGAGGCAGGATTGGGTATTCTTAGGAACATTTTACAGGGAAAGCTGTAAAATATTTTTCACCATTGAGTAAGATATTAGCTGTAAGCTTGTCATACATAGCTTTCTTCGTATTAAGGTATGTTCTTTCTATACTCACTTTGTCGAGGATTTTTATCATGAACTGACTTTGTATTTTTTCAAATGCTTTTTGTGCATCTTTTGAAATGATCATATGTTTTTCCCCCATTCATTTTCTTAATGTGGTGTATCAAATTGGATCGTTTGTGAATTTTATACCATCCTTGCATCTCTGGAATAGATCCCACTTGATAATCGTGCATGATCTTAATGTATTTTTGAACTTAGTTCAGGATTTTTGCATCTGTGTTCACCAGGGATATTGGCTTGTAATTTTCTTTTCTCGCAGTGTCTGATTTTCATATCAGGGTAATGCTTACTCCATACAATTAATCTGGGACCGTTCCCACCTCTTTTGCTTTTTGGCAAGAGTTTGAGAAAGATTGATGTTCTTGAATACTTGGTAGAATTCACTATTGAAGCTGTCTGGTTTTGAACTTTTGACTATTGGGAAGTTTTGATTACTGATTAACTCTCCTTATTAGTAATTGATCTGTTCAGATTTTCTATTTCACTTCATGATTTAATCTTTGCAGTCTGTATGCCACAGGACATTATCCACTTGTTCTACATTGTCTCATTTGTTGGCGTATAGTTGTTCACAGTATTCTCTTAGGATCTGTGTATCTCTGTATTACTTGTAATTTCTCCTATTTCTGATTTTATTCATTTATGCCCTTTTATTTTCTTGATGTGTCTGGCTTAAAGGTCTGTCAATTTTATTTAATTTATCTTTTCAAAGGACCAGCTCTTAATCTCATTGATCTTTTCTATTGATTTTTAGTCACTATTTTATTTACTTTTGCTTTGGTCTTTATTATTTCCTTCTACTAATTTTGGTCTTTGTTCTTTACTGTCCAGTTCCTTTACATGTAAAGTTAGAATAATTTGAGATTTTTTTGTTGTTTCTGGAGGCAGACCTGTATTACAGTTAACTTCCCTCTTCCCGGCTTTTGCTGCATCCCATACATTTTAGAATGTTTGTTCATTTCAGTCGCTCAGTCGTGTCTGACTCTTTGTGACCCCATGAATTGCAGCACGCCAGCCCTCCTTGTCCATCACCAACTCTTGCAGTCCACCCAAACCCATGTCCATTGTGTCGGTGATGCCATCCAACCATCTCATCCTCTATCGTCCCCTGCTCCTCCTGCCCTCAATCTTTCCCAGCATCAGGGTCTTTTCAAATGAGTCAGCTCTCCACATCAGGTGGCCAAAGTATTGGAGTTCCAACATGAATTATTCCAATGAACACCCAGGACTGATCTCCTTTAGGATGGACTGGTTGGACCTCCTTGCAGTCCAAGGGACTCTCAAGAGTCTTCTCCAAAACCACAGTTCAAAAGCATCAATTCTTCTGTGCTCAGTTTTCTTTATAGCCCAACTCTCACAACCATACATGACTACTGGAAAAACCGTAGCCTTAAATAGACAGACCTTTGTTGACAAAGTAATGTCTCTGCTTTTTAATATGATGTCTAGGTTGGTCATAACTTTCCTTCCAAAGAGCAAGCATGTTTTAATTTCATGGCTGCAATCACCATCCGCAGTGATTTTGGAGCCCAGAAAAATAAAGTCAGTCACTGTTTCCACTGTTTCCCCATCTACTTGCCATGAAGTGATGGGACCAGATGCCATGATCTTAGTTTTTCACTCTCTTCTTTCACTTTCATCAAGAGGCTTTTTAGTTCCTCTTCACTCTACCATAAGGGTGTTGTCATCTGCATATCTGAGGTTATTGATATTTCTCCTGGCAATCTTGATTCCAGCTTGTGCTTCTTCCAGCCCAGCATTTCTCATGATGTACTCTGCATAGAAGTTAAAGAAGCAGGGTGACAACATACAGCCTTGACGTATACCTTTTCCTATTTGAAAACAGTCTGTTGTTCCATGTCCAGTTCTAACTGTTGCTTCCTGACCTGCATACAAATTTCTCAAGACGCAGGTCAGGTGGTCTGGTATTCCCATGTCTTTCAGAATTTTCCAGTTTCTTGTGATCCACACAGTCAAAGGCTTTGCCATAGTCAATAAAGCAGAAATAGATGTTTTTCTGGAACTCTTTTGCTTTTTCAATGATCCAGTGGATGTTGGCAATTTGATCTCTGGTTCCTCTACCTTTTCTAAAACCAGCTTGAACATCTGGAAGTTTATGATTCACATATTGCTGAAGCCTGGCTTGGAGAATTTTGAGCATGACTTTACTAGCATGTGAGATGAGTGCAACTGTGTGTTAGTTTGAGCATTCTTTGGCATGGCCTTTCTTTGGGATTGGAATGAAAACTGACCTTTTCCAGTCCTGTGGCCACTGCTGAGTTTTGCAAATTTGCTGGCATATTAAGTGCAGCACTTTCACAGCATCATCTTTTAGAATTTGAAAGAGCTCAATTGGAATTCCATTGCCTCCACTAGCTTTGTTCGTAGTGATTCTTCCTAAGGCCCACCTGACTTTACCTTTCAGCATGTCCATCTCTCAGGGAAGGCAATGGCACCCCACCCCAGTACTTTTGCCTGGAAAATCCCATGGATGGAGGAGCCTGGTAGGCTGCAGTCCATGGGGTCGCTAAGAGTCAGACATGACTGAGTGACTTCACTTTCACTTTTCACTTTCATGCACTAGAGAAGGAAATGGCAACCCACTCCAGTGTTCTTGCCTGGAGAATCCCAGGGACGGGGGAGGCTGGTGGGCTGCCGTCTATGGGGTCGCACAGAGTCGGACACGACTGAAGCGACTTAGCAGCAGCAGCAGCATGTCCATCTCTAGGTGAATGGGAGTGATCATACCTTCATGATTATCTGGGTCGTGAAGATCTTTTTTGTACAGTTCTTCTGTGTATTCTTGCCACCTCTTCTTAATATCTTCTGCTTCTGTTAGGTCCATGCCATTTCTGTCCTTTATTGAGCCCATCTTTGCATGAAATGTTCCCTTGGCATCTGTAATTTTCTTCAAGAGACCTCTAGTCTTTCCCATTCTATTTTTTCCCTCTATTTCTTTACATTTATTGCTGAGGAAGGCTTTCTTATCTCTCCTTGCTATTCTTTGGAACTCTGAATTCAGATGCTTGAATCTTTCCTTTTCTTCTTTGCTTTTTACTTCTCTTCTCTTCTCAGCTATTTGTAAGGCCTCCCCAGACATCCATTTTGCTTTTTTGCATTTCTTTTCCATAGAGATGGTCTTGATCCCTGTCTCCTGTACAATGTCACGAACCTCCATCCATAGTTCATCAGGCACTCTGTCTATCAGATCTAGGCCCTTAAATCTATTTCTCCCTTCCACTGTATAATCTTAAGGGATTTGATTTAGGTCATTCCTTGATGGTCTAGTGGTTTTCCCTACTTTCTTCAATTTAAGTCTGAATTTGGCAATAAGGAGTTCATGATCTGAGCCACAGTCAGCTCCCAGTCTTGTTTTTGCTGACTATATAGAGCTTCTCTATCTTTGGCTGCAAAGGATGTAATCAATCTGATTTTGGTGTTGACCATCTGGTGATGTCCATGTGTAGAGTCTTCTCTTGTGTTGTTGGAAGAGGGTGTTTGCTATGACCAGTGCATTCTCTTGGCAGACGTCCATTAGTCTTTGCCCTGCTTCATTTTGTACTCCAAGGCCAAATTTGCCTGTTACTCCAGGTGTTTCTTGACTTCCTACTTTTGCATTCCAGAATGTTTGTTACCATTTCCATTTGTCTCAAGGTATTTTTTACTTTCCTGGCGTGGGTGGAGTGCCTTTTCCCATCCCTTCACTTTTAGTCTGTGTGTGTCCTTACATCTAAAGTGAGCGTCTTGTCAGCAGCACAAAGATGGGTTTTGTATTTTATCCATTCAGCCATGTATCTTTTGATTGGAACATTTAGCCCATTTTTACTATATAGTAAGTGTTGATAGGTATATGATTATTGCTATTTGATTATCTTTGGGTGTTTCTGTAGTTTTTTCTCTGTCCCTTCTTTTCTTGCTCTCTCTTTTTGTGGCTTGAAAACTTTATTGATATTCTTATATTCCTTTCTCATTATCTTCTGCATGTCTACTATAGGTTTTTGCTTTATGATTACCATCAGGCTTCCATATAATAACCTATATATATATGTATGTGTGTGTATATGTGTGTGTGTATATATATGTATGTATGTATGTTTTTTGGTTGCTAGCAACTTAAGTTTGCACTCTTAAAAGCCCACATTTTTACTCTTCTCCTCCCATGTTTTATGTTCTGATTCACATTTTACATCTTTTTTTTTTTTAATTTATTTTCAGTAAATTAAATTTACTTATAAAAACATTCCAGAAATGCACAATTTTTCCTTTTTAACCAAGTATATAAAACCTAAAAACAGAATATTTGACATTTAAAATTCACAATCAAATAAGCATAATATTAAATATTTATAAAACTGTATCTTTAAAAAATATTTATAAAGTTACATAAAATTTTGTAGAATAGTCATAAAAGAATGATTCAAAAATGGGAGAATTTTCCTTCATTCCTAAAGAGAAAACATGTCCAATAGAAGTTGTGAAGATTCTTGAGTTCACAAGTTCTTCAGTTTCAGCACCAGAGCCTGTCTTTGTGTATTGAGAACCTTCCAAGGGGCTCCTTGCAACACTGGGTGGACTGGCCAGCACGCTCCTCCCTCCAATAACTGTGCAGTAACACTGCCCTTTGGCCCCAACCAGCACAGTATGTAGTCTGTGAGTGCTGATTAAAGGTGCATCTTTTTATCTGGTGTATCCCTTAACTAATTATTGTTGTTATAGCTATTTTTATTAGTTTTGTCTTTAGCTTCACAGGTGATTAACTCACTGCATTTACTACATATTTACTTTTACAAGTGAGATTTATACTTCCATATGTCTTTTGGTTACTAATTAGTGCCTTTACTTTTTCCTTTAAAGAATTCCCTTTAACATTTCTTGCAATGGCATTCTAGTGGCGATGACTCTTAACTTTTGCTTGTCAAGAAAACTCTCTCACTTTCAATTCTAAATAATAACTTTGCTAGATAGAGTATTCTTGGTTTGGGAGTTTTTTTCTTTCAGCACTTTGAGTCAGTTCAGTTCAGTTCAGTTTTTCAGTTGTGTCTGACTCTTTGCAGCCCCACGAACTGCTGTATACCAGGCCTCCCTGTCCAATCCCAACTCCTGGAACTTGCTCAAACTCATGTCCATCGAGTCAGTGATACCACCCAACCATGTCATCTTGTTATCCCCTTCTCTCCCTGCCCTCAATCTTTTCTAGCATCAGGGTCATTTCTGAGGAGTCTTTTCATCAGGTGGCCAAAGTATTGGAGCTTCAGCTTCAGCATTAGTCCTTCCAATGAACACCCAGGACTGATCTCCTTTAGGATGGACTGGTTGGATCTCCTTGCAGTCCAAGGGACTCTCAAGAGTCTTCTCCAGCACCACAGTTCAAAAGCATCAATTCTTCAGTGCTCACCTTTCTTTATGTTCCAACTCTCACATCCATACATGACCACTGGGAAAACCAGAGCTTTGACTAGACAGGCCTTGTGCTGTTTCTTTCTGTTCTGCAGTTTCTGTTTAAAAATATTATAGTCTTGTGGGGATTTCTCTGTACATAACAAGTTTTTTTCTTGTTGCTTTATTTGAATTTCACCAGTATTTTTCCAGTATTGTCCTTTATCTGCTCTACAATCCAATCCAGAGTCACATTGGATTTGCCTGTTCTTTTTTGGTTTTGCCCTTAATTAACAAATTTTTCCTAATTTTTCTCTATTAGTTTTTAATTACACAGTTTCATAATTATTTTTGAATGTTTATCTTTGAACAAAGTAAATTATACTTTGTGGAATGTGCTAGTTCTTTATCCTTGGTTAACAAATTAAGTTGCTTTATTTTATGTTATTGTTAGTTAAATACCAGTTACAAGTTGGGAGGTATCTACTAAACATGACAGCCTTTGTTTTAGGATAATTGATACCTGGCTTTATTTCTAATGGTTGCAGGGCCAGTTATCTATTTGGAATCTCCTAGTGCATGACATTCCAAATAGATAACCGGCCCTGCAACCATTAGAAATAAAGCCAGGTATCAATTATGTGTATGACAGCAATGGCATCTCACCCATGGGAAAATCCCATGGACGGAGGAGCCTGGTGTGCTGCAGCTCAGGGGGTTGATAAAGAGTCAGACATGACTGAGCAACTTCACTTTCACTTTTCACTTTCATGCATTGGAGAAGGAGATGGCAACCCACTCCAGTGTTCTTGCCTGGTGAATCCCAGAGACGGGAGAGCCTGGTGAGCTGCCGTCTATGGGGTCACACAGAGTCGGACACAACTGAAGCCACTTAGCAGCAGCAGCAGCAGCAGTGTATGACATGGGCTTCCCTCACAGCTCAGTGGTAAAGAATCCCCCTGCCAATGCAGGAGAAGTGAGGTGATCCCTGGGTAGGGAAGATCCCTTGGAGAAGGAAATGGCAACCCATTCCAGTATCGTTGCCTGGGAAATCCCATTGACAGAGGAGCCTGGAGGGCTACAGTTCATTGGGTCACAAAGAGTTGGCCAAGACTGAGCAAGTAAACAACAAGAGCATGATTTAAGCTGTTCATCTACATGTCCAGGAATATGCATCCTCCTATTTTATATGGAAGACAGAGAAACACCCCAGTCATCCAAGTTTACAATAAAGAGAGAAGCCAGGAAGAACTCCTGGAATGCTGAGCTTGTCTGTTATCTTAAAGGTGAGGGAATCGAGCCTGAGAAATCCTGAGTCTGCCTGAGTCACAGAGCTAGTTCACAGTGACGTGAGACTGAGCTTATCCGACACCACCCGTGCTCTACATGCCTCCTCAATCTTGTACTTTATTTGCATTTGGCTTATGTGTTTATGTACACGATAAATCAGTAAGAATCTTCATGCACATTTAAATTTGGCTTCTGTTTATCTTGGCAGATAAAATTGGACTTTATAGTGACCACTCTGATTTCTTTCTCGGCAGCTTAGCTTCCATTGTATTATAGCACTTCAGTGGGACAAAAATCACAATTGAGAGATTGATTACAGGTTATTATTAATTTGCAAACAAAAAAGTATAAATTTCAAGATTGCTTCATTGGTTAGAGTTTACTAGAGCGTGGAAGGTTTTTCCCCAGCTTTCCTTATGAGTTGCTGGAAATCGTTCAGTTTATTACTGGGGTCACAGTGCCATTTCTCCCTCCACACCTCCCCTACACATCTCTTTCTGTACGTCTATAATCCAATAATATCTCCTCACACTGGCTAGAAATGGCGATCATCTTGGTATATTCAGTGCTTCAGGCCTCATGCTTTAAGGCTGAAAACCATTTAAACTGTGTTTCAAAAGTTTTTTCTTATAGTTTCAAAATTTCTGAAATAAGACTTTCAGAAATTCACACCACTTCTCAAGATGGTACTCTTCTAATAATTTACATGATTTAAACATATTGTTCTATGTTGAAAGATACATTTTGGAAATGTTTCCTTTTGCCCTCTCTTTCATTTCTGTAATGGAAACACTACCATTGGAGGCAGACCATTTGTGTGACCTGTAGCTATTTGTGACTAAACATCCATCACTCTTGTGTTCTACTGAAGAATCCCCGAGATAATTCCCCTTGTCATCTGCCAGGGGATGTCAACAGCCATCCTACATAATGTTACTCCTTCTGTACTGATGACCCTCGATATGGGTCACTTGCCTTGACCCGTGACCATTTTATTATCCGGGATCTGAGTGTCTTTCTGAAGCTTCATTTGGACGAGGACTGACATTTCATAGGCCATTTAGAAAGGGCATCTCCCATTGTCTCTGGCTTTCAACCCTTTCATTATGCATTGTTCAGAGTGGACAATAAAGCTTCCTCCCTTCCTTTATTTTCTATACCACACTCTAGTACCGTTTTTCTTATCAAAAGCTAAAGCCTAGAGTTTTAAATGACTGTTTTTCCTCTTTTGGAAATCCATACCAATTTCTATTGTTTACTGAACCGTGTACTACTCTCAGATCTGACTCAGTGCCAAGAGCTTTATGTATTATTTAATATTACAACAGCAAAACTCCTCTACTTACATCTTGTAAAACCCTGGTATGTCAACAGAGTTTCTGTCATCAATCTCATGTCTCAAGCAAAAAATCCATCATGCCTACATCATTAGCTCACATGTAGACATTCTATACATATTCTTGGGTAACTGTTTTTTCTTAATCACTTCAATATTTTCTTATTCATTCTTCTTTGCAAAATGTTATTTAACTCAAAAACTATTTTGATCTCATCATGTACCACATCGGATCAGGCACCAGTAACATTACATTGGAGAAGACAGACACTGCCCATTCTCATGGAGCTGACCACCCAGTAAGAGAGATGGAGCAGATTGACTTTTTTCATTTACCAAACATTTGTTAGTCCTTAACTCTCTAGATTGTAGATAATATCTCCAGCAAGAATGCAAATGGAAACTCCCTGAGGACAGGCAGATTGAGGGAGGAGTAAACACTTGAAAAATGATCAACACCAGTGAGAGTCCAGGAGTTTTTTCCTTTCATCTCCTGACTTTCACCTGAGGGTACCTGGCAGTCTGCATTGCAAAACTTATACAGTGGGTGCAGAGAGCAAAACCTCTAAGAGAAAATCCACTTTTCTGGCCAGAGAACTAAGGAAAGGAGGCCCTGTGTGCTAAATAGAGTAGAGAATGCGAAAGCTGTTTTCTTTCTTTTTTCCTCTCCCTCTCGGCCTAGCCATAAGGCTACTCTCTTTGCAGTTGTTCAGTCACTCAGTCGTGTCTGACTCTTTGCAGCCCCATGGACTGCAGCACACCAGGCTCCCCTGTCCTTCACTATCTCCTGGAGTTTGTTCAGACTTGTGTCCATAGAGTCAGTGATGCCATCCAACCATCTCATCCTGTCACCCCCTTCTCTTCCTGCGCTCAATCTTTGCTAGCATCAGGGTCTTTTCCATTGAGTCAACTCTTCACGTCAGGCACCTAAAACCCCAAGAGAAAACTATCTTTATGGTCAGAGGACCTGAGAGAAGAGGCCCTGGAGAGTCAGACAGTGTCAGGGAAGTCCAGAGAGGGGTGAGTTTGAGAAGGTCATGTCCTGAGTCTGTAGGAATCTACACAAGCCCTCTGCTCATCCAGAGCTATGAATGCACAGAACAGACCCAACGGAGAAGAGAAAGGCTTGGAAGGCTGAACTGAGATAGAAAGTACTACCCACCGAAGGGAAAAAGGAACTTTCCATCTCAATCTAACCAGGCAGTTGCCTCCTAAAACAAACAGCACAAAACCAGCATTCTCAAAGGACTTAAATAGGACCCAAAATCTCATAACAAAATATTCAGTTATGTCTAAGTTATAATGCAGAATTACTTAATACAAAACAAACTAGGAAAATATGACCATTTCTCAAGAGAAATGGCAATCAAATGCCAACAGTGAGATGAGTCAGATGTTGGAACCAGTAGACAGTGTCTTTAAGCAGTTATTATAATCATGCTTGAGATAAACAAAAGGTACAAATAAGTTCCCAACAGAGAGATAGAAACTTTTTTTTTTTAAGTGAATGTTTTAGGACTGGAAAATACAATATAATACACATTTAAAAAATTTTACTGGATAGGCTCAATAGAACTGACACATCAGAAAAAGACACACTAGAAAACAATTAATCGAAATTATCTAGCCTGAGATATAGAATGAGCACAGATTTAAAATAAAATTAACAGAGGGTCAGGGGCCCGTGGGACAGCATCAAAACTTCAACATTGACTGGGGTCTCAGGAGAAAACGATTGGCATGGAAAAAAGGTTTAGAAAAAAGTTGGCATGCTTACAACTTAACACATTTGAAGGGAAAACATAACCTCTGTGAAACCCGATCAGGGAAGACTTGAAGGAAGCCATGCTAAGGCACATCCTACTCGAACTGCTAAAGGAAGGAGGGACAGAGTTAGAAGATAAGAGAGAAGAGGAAGTGGGGGAAAGGAGCAGAAAGAGGAGGGAGGGGCAGAAAGAGACAGAGGGAGAGAGAGGAAGAAAAAAATTAAAAAACTGATGAAAGCCATAGATAGTAGAAAGACAGCACACTACAGATAGACGAAAATTATGAATGATGGAAGATTTCTCACCTGAAACCATTATGGCAGGAAGATGGTCAAACATGTTTAGAGAGCTAAAGGAAAACAACAACAAAAATATCAACACAGAATTCTATAAGTTCTAAAAATGTCCTTGGGAAATACAAAATACACTTCAGTGAAGAAAGCCAGAGAACGTGACGCCAGCCCTTCTGCTGTGAAAGAGGCGCTAAAGGAAATTGTCCTGGTGAAGAGAAACTTGAAACTTAAGGAAGAAGGAGTAGCAAGAGAAATGATAAATATCTACTGAACACAATAAAGGATTTTTTTTTTTTAATTTTAGCTGCTTAGAGTGTGTGTGATTGGAAGGAAACAATCTAGCATTGCATAGTGAGATTGTCAGTGTCCAGAGTTGTAACACTGGGTTGGCCAGAAAGGTTGGTTGGAAACCTGAACGAATTTTCTGGCCATCCCAAATCCATGTGACAATCACATAAAAGGAATAAGGGAAAAGGGACTGAGAGGCTTGTAAGGCTTCTATATCTTGCTAAAAATGAGAAATTAACTGTAACTGGACTATAAAGTGGAGAAGGCAATGGCAACCCACTCCAGTACTCTTGCCTGGAAAATCCCATGGACAGAGGAGCCTGGTAGGCTGCAGTCCATGGGGTCGCTAAGAGTTGGACAGGACTGAGCGACTTCACTTTCACTTTTCACTTTCATGCATTGGAGGAGGACTATAAAGTATGCACATTTTAATAGAACTACCAGTTTAAAAAAAATGCAATGAAAGATTTTTTTAAGAGATAAATTTAAATGGAAAAGTAATAAATATTCAAACAATACATTCCAAAAGGGCGAGAAAAAGGATAGGATGAACAAGAAAAACCAAGACAAACAGAAAACAAAGTATAGCCTAAATTCAGACACATTAATAACATTAAATGTAAATAGTGTAAATAGCCAGTATACAACAGGTTTTCATATTAGACAAAAATAGGACTCATTATTACAAGAAGCCCACTTTATATCTAGTGACAGTTTAGAAGTAAAGCTATGGGAGATGTAATATCTAACTACTAATCCAAAGAAAGCTGAGGTAGACATATTAATATGAAAAAAGAGTAGATTTCAGAGAAAATTACCACAAATAAAAACAAAATATATAATGAAAAAGGGATCAGTTCATTAAGAAGACACAACAGCCTTAAACACGAATGCTCCTGACTACAGAACATCCAAAGATATGGAGCAAATTCTTATAGAATTAAAGTTTCAAAACCAACAAAGACATTTTAGAGCTAATAATTCAGCAAAGTTCCAGGATAAAAAAGTTAACACAAAATGGGTTTCATTTGTATACACTAGACAATCCAAAAAAGGAAATTAAGGGGAAAAAGTTAATTTATGATACAATCAGAGCAAAATACTTAGGGATGAATTTAACCAAGGAGACAAAAAAATTGCTGAAAGACATAAATAAATGAAGAGATAGCCCATGTTCATAGATTGGAAGATTTAATATTGCTAACATGACAAATTGCCCAAAATGATTTACAGATCTGATGAAATCCCTCTCAAAATCTGGGAATAGAAAAAAAATACATAAAATAGATAAATAGAAATTTATCAAAACTTAAACTTTTATTCACCAAAGGACACTATCAGGAAAGTGAAAAGATGGACACAGAATGGGAGAAAATATTTTCAAATTATATATTTGATTTAAAAAATTAATTTAGAATATATAAAGAACTCCCCACAACTCAGCGGCAAAAATCAACACAATTCAGAAATCCGTGAAAGACTTAAAAAGACATTTCTTGGAAGAACACAAACAAATGGCTAAAAACACGTGAAAAGGTGCCCAGCATCACTAGTCATTATGAAAATGCAAATCAGAACCGCAATGAGATACCAACTCACACGTAAGAGGATGGCTATTTTAAAAAAAGAAAAAAAAAAGTATTGGTGAGAAATCACAACACTGTGTGTATCAAACCCCACAGTATTCCACTGGGTATTGCCAGTGGAAATATGAAATGTGCAGCCACTGTGGAGAAACTGATTCCTCAAAAAGTTAAACAGAATTACCACGTGATCCAGCAATTCTACTGCTAGGTGTATATTCAAAGGAATTGAAAGCAGGGACTCACATTCTGTACATCAGTGTTCACAGCAGCGTTATGCGCAATAGCCAAAAGGTAGAAGCAACCCAGATGTCCATCAAGAGGTGAAGAGATTTTTTTTTTTAATGGACCACATACATACACTAGACTATTACTCATCCTTAAAAAGGAATGACGTTTTGATATATGCTACAACATAGATAAACCTTGAAAACATCAGGCTAAGTGAAATAAGCCAGACACAAAATGACTAATATTGTATAATTCCATTAATGTGAAGTATGCAGAACAAGCAATTCTCTAGAGACAGAAAGAACAGAGGTTACTAGGGACTATGGGGAGGGGGCTCTGGGGATTTAGTGTTTAGTGGGTTAAGGGTTTCTGTTTGCAGTGATGAGAGAGTTCTGGAAATGGATGTTGGTGACATGTGGATAATGTTGTGAATGGTTTTAATGCCGCTAAATTGTACACCTAAAAGTAATTAAAATGGGAGACTTTATGATCTGTATTGTTACCACATTAAACAATTTAAAACTTTCAACAAATGTATTTGACTGTGCTGGGTCTTAGTTGTGACACTTGGGATCTTTAGTTGCAGCATGTTGGATCTAGTTCCCTGACCAGGGATCGAACCCAGGTCCCCTGCATCAGGCCCGTGGAGTCTTAGCCACTTAAATATGAGAGAACTTCAAAGAGATAAATCTGCATTCTATGCAGAGACCTGAAGACATCTCTCTTGGTAGCTGATAGAACAAACAGACCAAAAGTCAGCAAGGATGTAGAAGACCTGAAAAACATTACCAGACAATTTGATGAAATTAGTATTTTTCAAACACTTCAAAAATAGGATATATATTCTTTTCAAGTGCACAGGAAACATTTACCAAGATAAACCATATTCTGGGCTGTAAAATATCCATAGTAAATTTAAAAGCATAAATAAATAAATAATTGGAAATTATTCCAATTGTTTTCTCTGACCATAATGAAATTAAATTTTGTTGTTGTTTAGTCGCTCAGTCATGTCCAACTCTTTGCAATCCCATGGACTGCAGCATGCCAGGCTTCCCTGTCCTTCACCATCTCCCATGGTCCAACTCACACATCCGTACTGACTACTGGAAAAACCATAGCTTTGACTGGACGGACCTTTGTTGGCAAAGTAATGTCTCTTCTTTTCAATACATCGTCCAGGTTTGTCATAGCTTTTCTTCCAAGGAGCAAATGTGCTTAGTCGCTCAGTCATGTCTGACTCTTTGTGACCTCATGGACTGTAGTCTGCCAGGTTCTTCCGTCCATGGGGATACTCCAAGGAAGAATACTGGAGTGGGTTGCCATGCCCTTCTCCAGGGGATCTTCCCAACCCAGGGATCGAAGCCAGGTGTCCTGCACTGCAGGCAGATTCTTTTACCATCTGAGCTACCAGGGAAGCCCTCCAAGAAGCAAATGTCATTTGATTTCATGGCTGGAGTCACCATCTGCAGTGATTTTGAAGGCCAAGAAAATATACTTTCTTGCTGTTTCCATTGTTTCCCCATCTATTTGCCATGAAGTGATGGGACCGGATGCCATGATCTTTATTTTTTGAATGCTGAATTTTAAGCCAGCTTTTCCACTCTCCTCTTTCACCTTCATCAAGAGACTCTTTAGCTCCTCTTTGCTTTCTGCCATAAGGGTGGTGTTGTCTGTATATCTGAGGTAACTGACATTTCTCCCAGTAATCTTGATTCCAGCTTGTGTTTCATCCAGCCTGCATTCCACATGATGTACTCTGCATATAAGTTAAAAGGCAGAGTGACAACATACAGCCTTGACATACTCCTTTCCCAATTTGGAACCAGTCCATTGTTCCATGTCCAATTCTAACTGTTGCTTCTTGACCTGCATACAGGTTTCTCAGGAGGCAGACAAGGTGGTCTGGAATTCTCATAAAATTCTTTAAGAATTTTGCACAGTTTGTTGTGATCCACACAGTCAAAGGTTTTAGCATAGTCAGTGAAGCAAAAGTAGATGTTTTACTGGAATTCTCTTGCTTTTTCTATGATCCAACGGATGTTGGCAATTTGATCTCTGGTTCTGCCTTTTCTAAATCCAGCTTGAACATCTGAAAGTTCACAGTTCATGTACTGTTGAAGCCTGGCTTGGAGAATTTTGAGCATTACTTTGCTAGCATGTGAAATTAGTGCAATTGTATGGTAGTTTGAACATTCTTTGGCACTCCCCTTCATTGGGATTGGAATGAAAACTGACCTTTTCTAGTCCTGTGGCCACTGCTGAGCTTCCCAAATTTTCTGGCATATTGAGTACAACACTTTAATAGCATCATTTTTCATGATTTGAAATAGCTCGACTGGAATTCTATCACCTCCACTAGTTTTGTTCATAGTGATGCTTCCTAAGGCCCACTTGACTTCACACTCCAAGATGTCAGGCTCTAGGTGAATGATCACACCATTCTGTTTATCTGGGTTGTTAAGATATTTTTTGTATAGTTCTTCTGTGTATTCTTGCCACCTCTTCTTAATATCTTCTGCTTCTGTTAGGTCCATATTGTTTCTGTCCTTTACTGTGCCCATCTTTGCATGTAATGTACCCTTGGTATCTCTAATTTTCTTGAAGAGATCTCTAGTCTTTCCCATTCTATTGTTTTCCTCTATTTCTTTGCACTGATCACTGAGGAAAGCTTTCTTATCTCTGCTTCCTATTCTTTGGAACTCTGCATTCAGATGGGTATATCTTTCCTTCTTTGCCTTTCATTTTTCTTTTCTCAGCTATTTGTAAGGCCTCCTCAGACAACCGTTTTGCCATTTTGCATTTCTTTTTCTTGGGGATGGCTTTGATAACTACCTTCTTTACAATGTCATGGACCTCCATCCTTAGTTCTTCAGGAACTCTATCAGATCTAATCTCTTGAATCTATTTGTCACTTCCACTGTATAATCCTAAGGGATTTGATTTAGGTCATACATGAATGGTCTAGTGGTTATCCCTACTTTCTTCAATTTAAGTCTGATTTAATTAAATTAGAAATCAATAAGTGAAAAATCCCCAAATATTTGTAAATTAGATGATGTACTTTACACACTGCTATATTTAAAATGGATAACCAACAGGGACTTATTGTATATCGCACAGAACTCTGCTCAATGTTTTGTGGCAGCCTGGATGAGAGGGGAGTTTAGAGGAGAATGGATCCATGTATATGTGTACAGCAGAGCCCCCTTTGCTGTACACCTGAAACCATCACAACATTGTTAATTGGCCATATTCCAATACAAAATAAGAATTTAAAGTGCAAAAAAATTTTACTTCTAAATAGCCAATGAGGCAAAGAGGAAGTTTCTAGGGTAATTACAATGTTTGAACTGAATAAAAATGAAAGTTCAATATAGCATATTCGTGGAATATAAAAGAAAGGAGGGAAAAAAAGAGTAAATTAAACCCAGATGGAAGAAACATTAAAATCACAAAAATAGCAGAAATAAATAAAGTTCAAAACAGAAATGGAGAAATTTGAACCCAAACTAGTTCTTTGAAAAGATCAGTAAAATTAATAAACTGCCAACTAGGCTGACCAAGAAAAATATGAGAGACTATGCAGCTTCAAGGAATGGAAGATGAGATGCAGTATTGGTCCCATAAACACTGAAAGAGCAGAGGAACACCACGAAGAACTCTAGCCTCATAAATCCAACAGTTTAAACGGGCCAGTTATTTGAAAGACACAGCTACCAAATCGTGCTTAAGACCTGGGGTGCGGTGATGCCTTTTTGGATAGAACACTGAAGACACAATCCATGAAAGGCATGACAGATAGACTGCCTTCACGAAAATGTAAACCTTCTGCTCTGTGAAAGACACTACCAAGAAAATTAGAAGATCGGAAACAGACCAAGAGAAAATATTTGCAAAAGACACATCTGATGAAGAGTGGTTATCCAAAATATACAAAGAACTCTTAAATCCCAAAGGTGAGAAAACAAATAACCCATTTAAAGAAATGGACCAAAGACCTTAATAGACGCTTTGCCAAAGGAGGTATACAGACGACAAGCCTGAGAAAAGACGCACCACATCACATGTCAGCGGGAAATGCAAGTTCCAACAAGGAGGTACCACCACACCCCCTTTAGGAGGGCCAGCATCCGGAACGCTGACAACACCAAAGGCTTGGGGCGTTGTGGGGCAGCGGGGACTCTCATTCACTGCTGGTGAGAATACAAAATGGTACAGTCACTTGAGAAGACAATGGCAGTTTCGTACTGCACTAAGCATACTCTTACCACGTGATCCAGCAGTGACGCTCCTTGATATTTACCCAAAGGAGCTGAAAACTTAGGTCCACAGAGGAACCTGCATATGGATGTTTACAGCAGTTTTATTTTATAATTGCAAAATCTGAAAGCTACCAAGATGTACTTCAGTTAGAAAAAGGATAAATACACTATGCTACATGCAGGCAATGGAATATTATTCAGTTGTAAAAAGAAATGAGCTATCAGTCTGTAAAAAGAAGAACCTTAAATGCATATTATAAAGTAAAAGAAACTAATCTGAAAAAGGATACATACTGTATGATTCCAACTATATGACATTTTGGAAAAGGTGAAACTATGGAGACAATAAAAAAAAAAAAAATCAGTGCTTGCTCAGGGTTGGAGGGAAGAAGGGATGAATACATACAGAACCAGGAACTTGTCGGAGAGTAAAATTATTATTCTTTATGATAGTATAACCATGGGTACATGTCTATGCATTTGTCAAAACCCATAAAACACACAACACAAAAAGTGAGCTCTCATGTAAATTATGGTCTTTAGTTACTGTTCAGGTTGGTTCATCAATTGTAGCAAGGGCACACCACTAGCGTAAGATGTTAGAAGCAGAGGGGAATGGCTGGTTTCTGAGGGTCACTCTACTTTTTGCTCACTATTTTTTGTAAATCTAGAACTAAAAATTGTCTATTAATTTTTATGTTTAATCAAAAAAAGTATAAAGAACAAGATGGTGGAGGAGTAGGTGGACGTGGAGTACATCTCTCTCCATGGATACATCAGGAATACACCTTCAGACACAGAAGTACAGGCAGAACACGAGCTGAGAGCAGACAGGAGTACCCGACCAGAGGAAAAGAATATATAGACCCACGCAAAACTTGGTAGGATGAAGGAACTATGGGGGAAAACAGGAGTGTTAGCAGGCCTGGACCTGCCCTCGGCGGATGGGGGATCTGAAGCAGGGGTCCCATTCCCACATTGGGTCAGAGGAGAAACATTTAAGGCTGAGAGTGAAGCAGCTGATCTGTGGCAGCCTAAACGGGATGAGAATCAGACAGTCCTTGCCGCAGCCATACCTACCCTGGACGGGGACAAGGGTCGCCTGGAAGGTGCAGCGGCTGGGAGCTGGGGTTTGGGGAGCGTGGCATGATCCCAGGGTGAGGGCTGTGGAGAGACAGATCGAGGGGCCATGCGGGAGGAGATTGTGATGGGAAATGCCTGTAGAGGCAGAAATACAAAGGATTATAAGAGACTACTATGAAAAAGCATATGGCAATAAAATGGATAACCTGGAAGAAATGGACAGATTCTTAGAAAATTCAATCTTCCAAGACTGAACCAGGAAGAAATAGAAATTATGAACAACCAAATTACAAGCACTGAAATTGAAGCTGTAATCAAAAATCCCCCCAAAAAACAAAAGCCCAGGACCAGAGGGCTTCCCAGGAGAATTCTATCAAACATTTAGAGAAGAGCTAATGCTTAGCCATCCTTCTAAAACTCTTTCAAAAAACTGCAGAGGAAGGAACATTTCCAAACTCATCCTACAAGGCGACCATCACCCTGATACCAAAACAAGACATAGACAAAACAAAAAAAGAAATCTGCATGCCAATATCATTGATGAACATAGATGCAAAAATCCTCAACAAAATTTCAGCAAACAGAATTCAGCAACACATCAAAAAGCTCATACAACATGATCAAGTTGGGTTTATTCCAGGAATGCAAGGATTCTTCAATATACATAAATCAATCAATATGACACACTATATTAACAAATTGAAAGATCATATCAATAGATGCAGAAAAAAGCCTTTGACAAAATTCAGCACCCATTGATGATTAAAACTCTTTAAAAAATGAGCATAGAAGGAACCTACCTCAACATAGTAAAGGTCATACCTGATGGGCCTACAGCAAACATTATTCTCAATGGTGAAAAACTGAAAGCATTACCCCTAAGATCAGGAACAAGACAAGGGTGTTTCACCACTATTATTCACCATAGTTCTGGAAGTCCTAGCTGTGGCAATCAGAAGAAAAGGAAATAAAAGGAATCCAGATTGGAAAGGAAGTAAAGCTCTCACTGTTTGCAGATGACATGCTACTGTACACAGAAAACCCTAAAGATAGTATCAGAAAATTACTAGAGCTAATCAGTGAATTTAGCAAAGTTGCAGGATACAAAATAAATACACAGAAATCACTTGCATTTTTATACATTAACAATGAAAAATCAGAGAAATTAAGGAATCAATCCTATTCACCATTGCAACAAAAAGAATTAAATATCTAGAAATAAACTTACCTAAGGAGACAAAAGAACTGTACACATAAAATTATAAGACACTAATGAAAGAAATCAAAGGTAACATAAACAGATGGAGAGATATTCCATGTTCCTGGGAAGAAAGAACCAATATTGTGAAAATACTACCAAATGCAATCTACAAATTCAATACGATCCCTATCAAATTACCAATGCATTTTTCACAGAACTAGAAAAAAAATTCCACAATTCATATGGAAACATAAAAGACCCCGAATGGCCAAAGTAGTCCTGAGAAAGAATGGAGCTGGAGGAATCAAGCTTCCTGACTTAAGGTTATACTACAAAGCCACAGTCATCAAGACAGTATGGTACTGGCACAAAAACAGAAACACAGACCAATGGAACAAGATACAAAGCCCAGAAATAAACCCATGCACCTATGGGTACGTTATTTTTGACAAAGGAGGCAAGAATATACAATAGGGCAAAGACGACCTCGTCAATAAATAGTGCTGGGAAAACTGGACAGCTATATGTAAAAGAATGAAATTAGAACACTTCCTAACACCTACACAAAGATAAACTCAAAAGGGATTAAAGACCCAAAGCTAAAACCAGAAACTATAAAACTCTTAGAGGAAAACATAGGCAGAACACTCAATGGCATAAATCAAAGCAAAATCCTCTATGACCCACCTCCTAGAGTAACGGAAATAAAAACAAAAGTAAATAAGTGGGACCTAGTTAAACTTAAAATATTTTGCATAGCAAAGAAAACTATAAGCAAGTGAGAAGACAACCCTCAGAATGGGAGAAAACAATAGCAAATGAAACAACTGACAAAGGATTAATTTCCAAAATATACAAGCAGTTCATACAACTCAGTGCAGAAAAACAAACAACCCAATCAAAAAGTGGGAAAAAGACTTAAACAGACATTTCTCCAAAGAAGACATACAGATGGCTAACAAACACATGAAAAGGTGCTCAACATCACTCATTATTAGAGAATTGCAAATCAAATCTACAGTGAGATATCACCTCACACCAGTCAGAATGGCCATCATCAAAAAGTCTGCAAACAATAAATGCTGGAGAAAAGGGAATACTCTTGCACTGTTGGTGGGAATGTAAATTGATACAGCCACTACGGAAGATGGTATGGAGATGCCTTAGAAAAGTAGTAATAAAACGACCATATGACCCAGCAAGCCCACTCCTAGGCATATACCCTGAGGAGACCAAAATTGAAAGAGACACATGTATTCCAGTGTTCACTGCAGCACTATTTACAATAGCTAGAACATGGAAGCAACCTAGATGTCCATCAATGGATGAATGGATAAAGAATTTGCGGTACATATACACAATGGAATGTTACTCAGCCATAAAAAGGAACCCATTTGAGTCCGTTCTGATGAGGTGGATGAACCTAGAATCTATGAAACAGAGTGAAGTGAGTCAGAAAGAGAAAGATAAATATTGTGTTCTAATATATATATTTGGAATCTAGAAGAATGGCACTGAAGAATTTATTTACAGGGCAGCAATGGAGAAACAGGCATAGAGAACACACTTACAGACATGGACAGAGGGGAGGAGAGGGTGAGAGGCATGGAAAGAATAACGTGGAAACTCACATTGCCAAATGTAAAATAGATAGCCAACAGGAATTTGCTGTATGGCTGAGGAAACTCAAACAGGGGCTCTGCGTCAACCTAGAGGGGTGGGATGCGGGGGGAGATGGGGGGGAGGTTCAAAAGGGAGGGGACATGTGTATACCTATATCTGATTCATGTTGAGGCTTGACAGAAAACAACAGAATTCTGTAAAGCAATTGCCCTTCAATAAAAAAATAAAAAGAAAACAATTTTATACTAATTGCTCCCCTACCACTCCCCTGCTTTTTTTTTTTTTTTTTTACAAAAATACAAAACAAGAAACACGCTGCTGCTACTGCTCAGTTGTGTCTGGCTCTTTGTGACCCCGTGACTATAGCCCGTCAGGCGCCTCTGTCCAGGGAATTTTCCAGGTAAGAGTACTGGAGTGGGTCGCCATTTCCTTCTCCAGGGGGTCTTCCCCACCCAGGGATCGAACCTGCGTCTCCTGCATCGCAGGCAGATTCTTTACCAAAGTCTGACCAACATTACCTGTGTTTGTTGCTATTCTTTCTTGGTTAATTTCTCTGCCAAGTAGAAGACTGGCTAATTTTGCTTTCTCCTCAAAAATAACGACCAGCAGAGGTTGCTAGAATGCCGGCGTCCCTCTCAGGAGAGAGGAGGCACTGCCAAACCACTCAGACTTCGCTCTGACTGCCACAGGCATGCACCATGGGAAAGCATTTACTGACAGATTTTTCAGGGAATTCAGGACCTGTGTGTTCTATAAGGTGTCTTGTGAATATCATTGAAGCAGGGAGATAAATTGTGTGGAGACATGAACAGCTGAAGTGAACTCACATCTGTTTGGTTTTTTCCTGGATGTTAATGTGTAAAGAAGAGTGAAAGAAAAATTTTTTTTTCATTTGGTAGCCTCTACGGTTCCCAATCTAGCTAAGTTCTCAAGAAAATTAGAGTAAATTTCACTTAAGGTAAATAGCAACTGTAAGTGAGGAGCCCAGATGATGGCTTAATTTTTTTTTAAAGAAAATTCCCAGTAACAAGAGTGAATAGATGAGAAAGCTAAAAATTTAATTTAAAAATACATTTCTCAGGACTATTTAACTAATTTATAATAGAATCATTTCCTTTTCAGTTTTTCAGAATTGGAAATGTTGAGATAGGTTGTTTTTTAGGAATGTTTAGATAGAATGCTGCTAATAGGTTCATTAAGAGCTTCATTAAACCCCTCAGTAAAATTCTGAATGTGATTTCACTCTATTCCCAGAGGTTATCCAAGAAAGGAAGTGGAGAATGTTCTTTTAGAAAGCATGAAGTGGGAAAATGTTTAAAACTATTTATAGCAGCACTTAGCTGTGGAAATCCCAGACTTTACCATCTATTTATAGTTATTCTTTGGGTTAAAAGGGTGAAACCAGAAATCTTGAAAATGCCGCATGCTTTTATCCAGCAGTTGAAACTAATAAACTGTCTTTTTGTGGTTATGATAACCAGATACTTACAAGGGTGATTCTGGAAATGACAATAAATATATCTTGATTAAGGGGGAAAAAACTGTTTAAATCTGAAAGAGCAATATTTTTTCCTAAGTGAGTCTTGGTTTTCTTGTGTTTTCTAGTCAAGTGGAGATTGAATTCTGCCTGTCGCATGTGGACTTATCTAATGAGAAAGAAGCAGGGCAGTGGGTTTATGAAAATTTGCAGATGGGCTAATGAAGGCATTTTCAGTACGGGTAGATTCACCTGAATGAAAAGAAGCCCAGGTAAAATTACCAAGCTTCAAACAGCAGACCTTAAACATCCCTCTGTGGAATACCGGGCTTCCCTGGTGGCTCGGAGGGTAAAGAATCTGCCCCCAGTGTGGCAGACCTGGATTCGATCCCTGGGTGGGAAGATCCCCTGGAGGAGGAAATGGCAACCCACTCCAGTATTCTTGCCTGGAGAATCCTATGGACAGAGCAGCCTGGTGGGATACAGTCCGTGGGCTCGCAAAGAGTCAGACATGACTGAGCAATCACCACTCACTCTCACTCTGAGGAATACCAGTTTCTGGCAATTCCACCCGATGGAAATGGAAAACCCTGCTCCAGCCTTGAGGATGTGACACAGGATCTGCATGTACACAGCATGAACCGTAGACTCTTTTGATCCTCAGGAACTTAATGGCTGTTTTCCTAATATTTTTCTGCAGGAAAAAGGCAAGTTAGGAGGTTATTGCCATAGGACGTCCAGCGATGGTGGGAGGGTGGCCCAGGGCATGGTCAGGAGCCTGGGCGGCAGGGCAGGACTGCAGCTCTTTAACTGGACTCCCTGGGCTCACCCAGGCGCTAGAGTGTGAGGATGAACTCGCAGCCAAAGGAAAAAGTGGCCTCAATCCTAATGGGAACTTCCGCTGTAGATACAAATCTTAGAGGTAATCTAGAGTGAACAAATACAGGGGTGCTAAGCAACAAGGTCGTGTCCTGGCCTCACACGAAACCCCACCAACTAGGGGTTATTCATCATCACTGACGCAAAGCTGAAGGCAGGACTTGGAGAACTCAACGTGCTCTCATGCCTATCAGTTTAGACGGAAAAATCAAGCTTCCAAAATGCACTGAGGCGTTCCATCTCCTTCCATTGCCATGTTTTAGTGATGTCCATCCCCTTACCTGGGCGGCACCTCCTGGGGTCACTTACAAGCAAGGTGGGCATGTCCCCGGGGCCCTGATGTGTCCACACCTCTGCATCTGGAGGCTAACTCACCCACTAACATCTTTCTCGTCCACCTCCGGCGTGAGCTCATCTTTTTAAAGCCCAAAGCACTGTTGCTGAGACTGTCCACTGGTCACTCATCCCCATGCTGCCTGACGCCAACTCTGGACTGTCCTTTCTGTTCCTGAGGCCACTGTGGTGCCTCTGTGTCCCCCAAGGAACCCTAGCCTTGGCAACCTCATCACCTCTCGTCCAGGACTTGACTGATTTCCCAGGAAACCACATAGGCTGTACTCACAGAGGGAACCGAGGGACCAGTCAGGGTGCTGAGGTCCTCACCCTATTTCCTTTTTCGTTTTAAAACAATTGTATTTATTTACTTTTGGCTGGGCTGGGTCTTCACTGCTGGAGACTTTTCTCTAGTTCTGGTGAGCAAAGGCTACTCCCTAGTTACAGCGCTCGGACTTCTTATTGTGGTAGCTTCTCTTATTGAGGAGCTTCCTTGATAGCTCAGTTCGTAAAGAATCTGCCTGCCGTGCAGGAGACCTGGGTTCGATTCCTGGGTCAGAAAGATTCTCTGGGGGAAGGAAATGGCAACCCACTCTAGTATTCTGGCCTGGATGAGGTTCCCAGAGTCCAGAGCGCTGGCTCAGTAGTTGTGGCCCACAGGCTGAGCTGCTCCTCGGTACATGGGATCTTCCCGGATCAGGGATTGAACCCACGTCTCCTGAATTGGCAGTCAGATTCTCTACTGATGAGCCACCAGGGAAGCCCTCACCTTATTTCTGGCATCAAACTCCAAGTGATTCTGTACCATCCATCACCTCACTAAGTCTGTTTCCCTCGGGTTTGAAATGAAGGTTTGCACCTGATCATCTCTGAACGCACTCTGCCTCTAAATGACTTCCTTCTCTCCCCTCTTGATTGGACTACCATCCGAGGACCATCCGACTTACACCGATCACCCATCCTGCAGGAATAAATACAACCCTGCCCCACCCCCAAACCTAAGTATTGCAAGGGGGTCCAAGCAGGTTAGTGAATTAATAGAGGGTCTCATCTTGAAGCTGTGGGGACCCTGAAGGGCCTGAGGCAGCAGCTTGCAGAGGGGCCTGGCCTTCCAATTCCTTGAACCAGAGTCCTGTTTCCTTATTTGGATGCGAGAGGGACATAAAGCACCTTCCCGAGAGGTGCCTCAGGGCGGTCCTTGGTGGACAGAGCCGCACCGTGACAGCGTACCTTGTCCCTGAACCATGGTCACCACATCTGCTGACGCAGCCTTGGCCTGTGGAGACAGGCAGATCACGCTTCAGCAGGGCTGCTCGGGGACGGTTCTGGGTCACAGGGGGCAGGATCCCGGCGGCCAGCAGGCAGCAGTCGGGGTACCGTGTCGGGGAGGCAGGCCTGGGGTCCAGGGAGCTGAGGTCCGAGAGCCCCGTCTCTCTCCTTCTGGATCCCAGCTGTGCCCACTGGGGATGGCCTCAAGTCCGGGGGTGGGGTGGGGGCACAGTTCCAAGCTACAAGGGTTTGCCAGCCAAGGCCCCTGGGTCATCATTCTTTATTTACGGCGACAGAACCTCAGGGAAAGACATGGAGGCCTGGGGACTAAACACACCTCTCGGTGACCTCCAGCATGGTTGCACCCTCCCCCTAACTCACCACGACGACTGCCTGGTCTCTCAACCCCAGGTCAGGGGTGTGTGCCTCCCTCCTCTCCTGTTACAGCCTGAAGTGTGTCTCTGAGCAGATTGGGTAATATTTTTTTGGTGGGGAAAGGACAGGTTGGCTCACGTGTGCTTAGTTAAGTCATAGGAATAACGCTTGATTCCAGCTGCAGCCTCGGCAACACCTGGGGAATCCAGAGGGGTGTGAGCATCTCTCAGAAACACACACATGCTGTGTGGTCCAGGCCTTACTCCCCAGCCCTCCAGGCCTGACACCCTCTGAGCATCATGTGTTGTCTGAGGGGATGCACATTCGTGGTCATCTTCAGTTTCTTCTGAAAGGCCATCGGTTTCCTTGTGTCGTGAATAAAAGTCACCACCAGAAGGAATCATTTAAAAGTGCATGTGATGGTGGTGGGTTGGGGGCTTCTGACTCTGGGACTGGAGCCTGGGCACAGTGCTGTGGGAAGGGGAATCAATCTCAGGTCACTCTCGTCCACAACCAGAGTTGAAATTCACCACCTTAGCATTATGACAAGAAGACAAACGACTCTGCTCTCAACCTTGTGTCCTTGGCTTCGTTCCTGTTTAATCTCCCAACAAATCTCGTTTCATGCTGGCTTGACTGTTCATGTGTTCCACCCTGGTGGCTGTTTTGGCAGAGACTTTGATGGAATCACGTTGCAAACCGTACCTCAGGTCAGAGCGATTTAACAGTACCACCGAAGCAATCATGGAACCACCCTAATTTTATGTGGGGAATTTGATTATGCATGGTGTTTAAATACTTGTGATAGAACTCTTTGTGTGTGCAGATAAGAAAGAAGCCTTTTTGTGTTTTTCAGCTGTGTGGTCATCGGTAATGACGGCTTAGAGTCGGAATTGAACTCTTAGCTCATACAGCAGGATGGTTTGCACAGCACGTGGTATCTTCCTGTATTCAGGCATGTGTCATGAATGCCTGACATACAAGCAAAGGAATGCGGTTGGAGGCCGTGCAGCTGGAGGCCTTGAGTGGCCTGAGGAACTGCGCATGGCCAACTCAGGAGAACAGAGAGAGGACATCCACTGAACAGAATATCATTTGTCCACCATATTTTTCATAGACTCAGAAAGGATTCCTTGTAGAGTTTGAGTTCCAGGTGTAAGCCTCCCCTGGGAGATTGGTCAGGGCTGGTATGGTAGTTGTTTCGTAAGCTCCTGCCGGGGTGAACGTAGAGGTTCCATGGAGCGGGGGGTGCTGGGCAACTTGAGGACCATGTAACAAGCGCAGCACAGCATCCATCATCAGACTTCTCGGTTGGTCTTGGTGAACGGGTCTTGTGGTCCTTCGGTGTCTGTCTGCTGACTATGCGTTTAATGTTGAATATTTGTGCTGTGAGGTACTATCTAGTAATGAAACTTTGCATGGATTAAGATGCTCTTGGGGGACTGAATTATGTTAATCCATTAAAGGCTTCCCTGATAGCTCAGTTGGTAAAGAATCCCCCTGCACTGCAGGAAACCCCAGTTTGTTTCCTGGGTTGGGAAGACCCACTGGAGAAGGGATTGGCTAACCCGCTCCAGTGTCCTAGGGCTTCCCTTGTGGCTCAGCTGGTAAAGAATCTGCCTGCAATGCAGGAGACCTAGGTTCGATCCCTGGGTTGGGGAAGATGCCCTGGAGAAGGGAAAGGCTACCCCCTCCAGTATTCTGGCCTGGAGAATTCCATGGCCTGTATAGTCCATGGGGTCACAAAGAGTCGGACATGACTGAGTGACTTTCACTTTCATTCAAATGATACTTAGAGGTTTTCATATGGAAATCCTACCGGCTCCTCAGGTCTACCTAGTGTTCATTCAGATTCCTGTTCTTTCTTCTCAGCCTCTTTAGCCTTCTATTCTCCTCATTTTATGGAAGTACATGATCCCTCTATCCACAGAGCACCCCTGTCTTGTCAATCAGGCAGCCAGCAGGTCCTATCAAGTGATCCTCCTTCAAAAGGACTCATCATCTCTCCCTTCCTCTCTGTTCTCCCTGTTGCTGCCCCACTCAGATGCTCCTGATCTTTCCACAGCCTCCTGCAGTAACTTCTCCAGTCTTCATCTCCAGTCTTGCCCCACCCAAGCCATCCCATACTATCCTAGCACAGTGGCCTTCCTCAAACACAAATTTGATGACATTATTGTTTTCATGTGTCTAACTGCTCGCAGCTTTCCGTGCTTACTAGATGGCAAACTGTCAGCATGAAATTTCCAGGTTCTCACTCACTCATTCCATCCAGTCTCCACCTCTGGCATCATAACCATCTCTCTGCATCTTGAGCCCTACCATCTAGTCCATGTA
This sequence comes from Tragelaphus eurycerus, assembly GCA_935064755.1. NCBI lineage: Eukaryota > Metazoa > Chordata > Mammalia > Artiodactyla > Bovidae > Tragelaphus > Tragelaphus eurycerus. The sequence continues at coordinate 736,110 of CAKXYN010000220.1, read as the reverse complement.
GATGGATAAATTACTCCTTCTGAAAGTGCCATTTAGCTCCATCCACATGCCTTTCTCAGCGCTGTTTCCTTCTTCCAGAATGGCATCTACACCATCCTCCCTGTGTCCAGAGTCCTGTTCACATTTTGCAAAGTTAATTCGGGGAACTTCTGCCCTTTCATATTCCCTCCTCCTTCCTTCTGCATCTATTTAATTCCTATCCTCACTGTACTTTAAATACAACTCTGTGTGATAGGCTTAATTATCGCTCTTTGTTTATCCTAGGTTATGAATGCCTCAGATACAAAGATTCTATCTTTCTGAAACCTCCATGTCAAATAGGTGTTCAGCGTGTGTTTGCTCAGCCTGGGAAACTGGAGGAGACCTTTATTCATTGAGGCAGAACCAACGAAGTGACACCTCAGATAGATCCATTGGCTTCTCTCCCTACTTGTGTTTCTTGGAAGAGTCTACTAACACCTCAGTGCACTCCTACCAGACAAGTATCAGAAAAGCAACGGGCTGTTTTCCAGGGTGGTTACAAATTCAGCCCAGTCTCTTAGACTTTCCACAGACACAGCACAGCACAATAATTCTGAGATTCTGGAAGAAAGATTCTCTGGTGAGTACACTGTACTTACTAGGACAAAAAAACAGAGAAAAAAAAAAACTTGAAAGATTTTCAAAACGAAGGACTGAACTCAGAAAAGGTTTCTGGTTAACCATTTTAACCAGGGAATTCGGAGAACTATGACATTTCTGTCTCTGAATATTATTGTTAGTGGAAGATTTATTAAATTTGAAAGCAGTAAATAATGGGACATATTTCTTAGCAGGCTGTAGAGTTACAATCGAGAATGTGAGATTCTAACCTCTACTTCCTTCATCAAATCTCTACAGCTTAGTTTTACTATATCAACATAATTCAACATAGATGGGATCGTCAATTCCTTACATGATTTTAACTTTTCTTGTCTACGATTTGTGTGTGTGTGTGGGGTTATTCATGAGTTCGAGAATCTCATCCATTTCATGAAAAGTATTACAAAGTACTTTTTTTTTTTCTTTTTTAAATTCTTCAGGGGTAATTTCTCTTGTTTGGAAGAGATAGCATTATCTTAGTAGTTAATTCTAAATCATTTCAAAATTAGCATTTAGGTTTGAGAACATTCACATAACTAAATGTATCAAATTGATTTAAATCCTCCCATTTCCCCTTTTCGTTCAGAAGTGTTATGAGTTACCATGGTTTAATTGGTACCTGCTGGCAAACCAGGTACCATGAAGGAACTTGCATAACAGCCTCACTGCAGCAACCACTTAGGGCTGGCACCATTGTCATGTATGATTGCACTTTTCTTGAGCCAACCCACGTTCCCTCCTCCAGGAATTCCTCCATGACAGAGATTTCCCTGGGGTGCTCGGGAGTCCAGTGTGGTTGCAATATGAATCCCATATGTTTATTATTTCACGGGGGGTGGGGGTGGGAAACAGGAGGCAGAGCACCATGAACCTGAAGTAATGGGTTTGTGAAGGGCCTCTTCATTCCCAAGGAAAGGGTTCTCACACATATTCGTCCTTTGGAAATTTGTTTGGAAAGAACGTAGGTTTTCGAATCAGGCTGGTGAGATCTGAGTCTCTCTGAAGCCCCTGAGGAGTGGTCACCCTTGGGAAGCTACTTCATCCTTAAGAGCAGACATTCCTTCTGTGACAAGGACGACCCACCTGTGTCTTTGGGCTCTGAAAAAGCTGTGAATTACTTTATCCACATGAGTGATGAAGATAGTCATGAAATACAATTTCTGATTTGGGCCTAGAAATCTGGGCTCCCCTGTGCAGACGGGTGAGTTTCGGGCTGCTCAGAAGTGGGCGAGGAGTCTCACAAAGAGAGCCTGGGCTGACTCCAGAAGGGCTCCCATTTTGCAGTTTTGATCAGGGGCCTCTTTGCAGGTGGCATCACTGGGTTCAGGAAATGCTGCTCTCGACAGTGTCCATTCAGCTTCTCCGATTGTTTTCCCCTGTCCATATGTTCCAGTCTTCTTGATCCAAAGCTTGCCTTTCTACCCCTAGTAGGAGAAGATGAGCAAAGACAAGAGCCCAGTCCCTCCTTGGAGTTTCAACCTGCATCTTCGCTGTCTTACCTATACGGTGTCTTCCGGAGCCCTCGGCATGAGAGGGTTCCTGTCTGTCTGACGAGGTAGGAAGCCAGGATGCAGGACAGAGAGCATGGTGCATGAAAAGCCATATTCTCCTTTCAGCAGCTGAAACCTCAGGAACCACAGGTGGCGAGTGTCTCTGAGCTCACTGGAGCCTCTCACCACTACTGTCAACTCGCTGAGCGTCGGCAGACGGAACGAAGGCCGCTGGACACGTGCGCTCAGGGCGGGGATCCCGGACACAGGCCTCCTGTAGAGAGTGGCCCAGAGGCCCGTGCCAAGACATCCGGCCTCCCCACACCCCAGCACTGAGGGTCTGGGACCAATGGGCCCTCATCCCCTTTCTGGGCCTCCCTGGGAGTGAGGGACCCCTTTTCCTTCTCTGGCCTCCCCACGCCCCCGGGGGCACCCTGGAGGTCCTAAGGCTCTTTTCTGATGCAACTCAGTAGTTGGGACCTATGAGTGAGTGGAGGGTTAGTGGTGGTTCTGCATGTACCATAGTCACCCTGGAACCGGGGACACAAAGGGCCTCTGAGCCAACAGCCCCCCACTTCTCACCCCAGGCCTGGGGCACTGGCCCCTCCTTGGGGAGCCCAGTGTTGGGCGGAAATGTCCTGGCCGAGGGGGCCCAGGGAAGCTGTTGCGCCCCTGCTGGCTCGCCCACCCCTCCCCATCCCAGCTGCCCTGCTCCGTGGCCCCGTGAGGAGGGTGTAGAGGGGGTGGGAGGACCCAACCTGCGTCCCGAGGCCCACACCTCTCCCTAACTGACCACGCCTCACCATCCTCCACCTGCCTGTGGCCCGGAAGTGCTGGGAGTGCCCTGACTGTGGAACGCTTTCCTCCTCTCCTGGTGGCAAAATTCTGATTCCAGCGCACACGTGTTTCCTCTGCTATCTCCTCTTCCCTAAGCCACAGGAGCCTGACTGTTTCTTAATCCCTCCAAGCCATGTCATCCCAGGGGTGCCCTAAACAGGAGTCCCCTGATGTAGGAAGCGCTCTCGCTAACACTGAATACTGTGAAAGGGGTCTGAACCCTGGTCACAGGACCAGAGTGACCCGGCTGAGTGAAGGGTTTGGGTGGCTCCCAATCTTTTTTTTTTTTTTTAACTATTTATTTCGTATTTGAGTATAGCCGACTAGGGGCTTCCTACATCGTACTAGTGGAAAAGAACCCATCTGCCAATGCATGAGATATAAGAGATATGGGTTCGATCCCTGGGTTGGAAAGATCCCCAGGAGAAGGCCATGGAAACCCCCTGCAGTATTCTTGCCGGGAGAATGCCATGCACAGGGGAGCCTGGTGTGTTAGAGTCTATAGCGTCACAAAAAGTCAGATATGACTAAATCGACTTAGGATGCCCATACATAGTCGATTAACAATGTTGTGATAATTTCAGGTGAACAGTGAAGGGACTCAGCCACACATATGCATATATCCATTCTCCCCCTAACTCCCCTCCCATCCAGGCTGCCACATAACACTGAGCTGAGTTCTTTGTGTTATACAATAAGTAGGTCCTGGTTGGCTATCCATTTTAAACACAGCAGTGTGTCAGATCAGATCAGATCAGTTGCTCAGTCGTGTCTGACTCTTTGCGACCCCATGAATCGCTGCATGCCAGGCATCCCTGTCCATCACCAACTCCTGGAGTTCACTGAGACTCACATCCATCGAGTCAGTGATACCATCCAGCCATCTCATCCTCTGTCGTCCCCTTCTCCTCCTGCCCCCAATCCCTCCCAGCATCAGAGTCTTCTCCAATGAGTCAACTCTTCGCATGAGGTGGCCAAAGTACTGGAGTTTCAGCTTTAGCATCATTCCTTCCAAAGAAATCCCAGGGCTGATCTCCTTCACAATGGACTGGTTGGATCTCCTTCCAGTCCAAGGGACTCTCAAGAGTCTTCTCCAACACCACAGTTCAAAAGCATCAATCCTGTCCTTTGGCTTTGTTGATTTTTGCAAACTAGTGCAGCCACTATGGAGAACAGTATGGAGATTCCTCAAAAAACTGGAAATAGAACTGCCTTATGATCCAGCAATCCCACTGCTGGGCAAACACACTGAGAAAACCAAAATTGAAAGAGACACGTGTACCCCAATGTTCATTGCAGCACTGTTTATAATAGCCAGGACATGGAAGCAACCTAGATGTCCATCAGCAGATGAATGGATAAGAAAGCTGTGGTACATATATACAATGGAGTATTACTCAGCCATTAAAAAGAAATACATTTGAATCGGTTGTAATGAGGTGGATGAAACTGGAGCCTATTATACAGAGTGAAGTAAGCCAGAAAGAAAAACACCAATACAGTATACTAACGCATATACATGGAATTTAGAAAGATGGTAACAATAACCCTGTATACGAGAGAGCAAAAGAGACACTGATGTATAGAACAGTCTTTTGGACTCTGGGAGAGGGAGAGGGTGGGATGATTTGGGAGAATGTCATTGAAATAAGTATAATATCATATATGAAATGAGTTGCCAGTCCAGGTTCGATGCCTGGGGCTGGTGCACTGGGACGACCCAGAGGGATGGTATGGGGATGGAGGAGGGAGTAGGGTTCAGGATGGGGAACACATGTATACCTGTGGCAGATTCATTTTGATATATGGCAAAACCAATACAATATTGTAAAATTAAATTAAATTAAAAAAAAAAAGCATCAATTCTTTGGCGCTCAGCCTTCTTCACAGTCCAGCTCTCACATCCATACATGACCACAGGAAAAACCATAGCCTTGACTAGATGAACCTTTGTTGGTAAAGTAATGTCTCTGCTTTTGAACATGCTATCTAGGTTGGTCATAACTTTCCTTCCAAGGAGGAAGCCTCTTTTAATTTCATGGCTGCAGTCACCATCTGCAGTGATTTTGGAGCCCAGAAAAATAAAGTCTGACACTGTTTCCACTGTTTCACCATCTATTTCCCATGAAGTGATGGGACCAGATGCCATGATTTTTGTTTTCTGAATGTTGAGCTTTAAGCCAACTTTTTCACTCTCCACTTTCACTTTCATCAAGAGGCTTTTGAGTTCCTCTTCACATTCTGCCATAAGGGTGATGTCATCTGCATATCTGAGGTTATTGATATTTCTCCCAGCAATCTTGATTCCAACTTGTGTTTCTTTCAGTTCAGAGTTTCTCATGATGTACTCTGCATATAAGTTAAATAAGCAGGGTGACAATATACAGCCTTGACGTACTCCTTTTCCTATTTGGAACCAGTCTGTTGTTCAATGTCCGGTTCTAACTGTTGCTCCCTGACCCGCATATAGGTTTCTCAAGAGGCAGGTCAGGTGGTCTGGTATTCCCATCTCTTTCAGAATTTTCCACGGTTTATTGTGATCCACACAGTCAAAGGCTTTGGCATAGTCAATAAAGCAGAAATAGATGTTTTTCTGGAACTCGCTTGCTTTTTCCAAGATCCAGCGGATGTTGGCAATTTGATCTCTGGTTCCTCTGCCTTTTCTAAAACCAGCTTGAACATCAGGAAGTTCACGGTTCACATATTGCTGAAGCCTGGCTTGGAGAATTTTGAGCATGACTTGAAACCCAAGTAAGACAGTAGGTCTTGAAAGAGGGCATCAGAGGGCAAATACACTAAAACCATTCTCACAGATAACTAGTCAATCTAATCACACAAGGACCACACCCTTGTCTAACTCAATGAAATTAAGCCATGCCCGAGGGGCAACCTGGGATGGGCGGGTCATGGTGGAGAGATATGACAGGGTGTGGTCCGCTGGAGAAGGGAATGGCAAACCACTTCAGTATTCTTGCCTTGAGAACCCCATGAACAGTATGAAAAGACAAAATGATAGGATACTGAAAGAGAAACTCCCCAGGTCAGTAGGGGCCCAATATGCTACTGGAGATCAGTGGAGAAATAACTCCAGAAAGAATGAAAGGATGGAGCCAAAACAAAAAGAATACCCAGCTGTGGATGTGTCTGGTGATAGAAGCAAAGTCCGATGCTGTAAAGAGCAGTATTGTATAGGAACCTGGAATGTCAGGTCCATGAATCAAGGCAAATTGGAAGTGGTCAAACAAGAGATGGCAAGAGTGAATGTTGACATTCGAGGAATTAGCGAACTAAAATGGACTGGAATGGGTGAATTTAACTCGGATGACCATTATATCTACTACTGTGGGCAGGAATCCCTCAGAAGAAATGGAGTGGCCATCATGGTCAACAAAAGAGTCCGAAATGCAGTACTTGGATGCAATCTCAAAAACGATAGAATTATCTCTGTTCGTTTCCAAGGCAAACCATTATAATGTCACAGTAATCCAAGTCTATGCCCCAACCAGTAACGCTGAAGAAGCTGAAGTTGAAAGGTTCTATGAAGACCTCCAAGACCTTTTAGAACTAACACCCAAAAAAGATGTCCTTTTCATTATAGGGGACTGGAATGCAAAAGTAGGAAGTCAAGAAACACCTGGAGTAACAGGCAAATTTGGCCTTGGAATACGGAATGAAGCAGGGCAAAGACTAATAGAGTTTTGCCAAGAAAATGCACTGGTCATAGCAAATACCCTCTTCCAACAACACAAGAGAAGACTCTATACATGGACATCACCAGATGGTCAACACCGAAATCAGATCGATTATATTCTTTGCAGCCAAAGATGGAGAAGCTCTATACAGTCAGCAAAAACAAGACCAGGAGCTGACTGTGGCTCGGACCCTGAGCTCCTTATTGCCAAATTCAGACTGAAATTGAAGAAAGTAGGGAAAACTACTAGACCATTCAGGTATGACCTAAATCAAATCCCTTATGATTATACAGTGGAAGTGAGAAATAGATTTAAGGGCCTAGATCTGATAGATAGAGTGCCTGATGAACTATGGAATGAGGTTCGTGACATTGTACAGGAGACAGGGATCAAGACCATCCCCATGGAAAAGAAATGCAAAAAAGCAAAATGGCTGTCTGGGGAGGCCTTACAAATAGCTGTGAAAAGAAGAGAAGTGAAAAGCAAAGGAGAAAAGGAAAGATATAAACATTTAAATGCAGAGTTCCAAAGAATAGCAAGAAGAGATAAGAAAGCCTTCTTCAGTGATCAATGCAAAGAAATAGAGGAAAACAACAGAATGGGAAAGACTAGGGATCTCTTCAAGAAAATCAGAGATACCAAAGGAACATTTCATGCTAAGATGGGCACAATAAAGGACAGAGATGGTGTGGACCTAACAGAAGCAGAAGATGTTAAGAAGAGGTGGCAAGAATACACAGAAGAACTGTACAAAAAAGAGCTTCAAGACCCAGATAATCATGATGATGTGATCACTGACCTAGAGCCAGACATCTTGGAATGTGAAGTCAAATGGGCCTTAGAAAGCATCACTACGAACAAAGCTAGTGGAGGTGATGGAATTCCAGTAGAGCTATTCCAAGTCCTGAATGATGATGCTGTGAAAGTGCTACACTCAATATGCCAGCAAATTTGGAAAACTCAGCAGTGGCCACAAGATTGGAAAAGGTCAGTTTTCATCCCAATCCCAAAGAAAGGCAATGCCAAGGAGTGCTCAAACTACCGAACAATTGCACTCATCTCACACGCTAGTAAAGTAATGCTCAAAATTCTCCAAGCCAGGCTTCAGCAATATGTGAACCGTGAACTTCCTGATGTTCAAGCTGGTTTTAGAAAAGGCAGAGGAACCAGAGATCAAATTGCCAACATCCGCTGGATCATGGAAAAAGCAAGAGAGTTCCAGAAAAACATCTATTTCTGCTTTATTGACTATGCCAAAGCCTTTGACTGTGTGGATCACAATAAACTGTGGAAAATTCTGAAAGAGATGGGAATACCAGACCACCTGATCTGCCTCTTAAAAAATCTGTATGCAGGTCAGGAAGCAACAGTTAGAACTGGTCATGGAACAACAGACTGGTTCCAAATAGGAAAAGGAGTACGTCAAGGCTGCATATTGTCACCATGTTTATTTAACTTATATGCAGAGTACATCATGAGAAATGCTGGACTGGAAGAAACACAAGTTGGAATCAAGATTGCCGGGAGAAATATCAATAACCTCAGATATGCAGATGACACCACTCTTATGGCAGAAAGTGAAGAGGGGCTAAAAATCCTCTTGATGAAAGTGAAAGTGGAGAGTGAAAAGGTTGGCTTAAAGCTCAACATTCAGAAAACGAAGATCATGGCATCTGGCCCCATCACTGCATGGGAAATAGATGGGGAAACAGTGGAAACAGTGTCAGACTTTGTTTTTCTGGGCTCCAAAATCACTGCAGATGGTGACTGCAGCCATGAAATTAAAAGATGCTTGCTCCTTGGAAGGAAAGTTATGACCAACCTAGATAGCATATTCAAAAGCAGAGACATTACTTTACCAACAAAGGTTCGCCTAGTCAAGGCTATGGTCTTTCCTGTGGTCATGTATGGATGTGAGAGCTGGACTGTGAAGAAGGCTGAGCGCTGAAGAATTGATGCTTTTGAACTGTGGTGTTGGAGAAGACTCTTGAGAGTCCCTTGGACTGCAAGGAGATCCAACCAGTCCATTCTGAAGGAGATCAATCCTGGAAATTCTTTAGAAGGAATGATGCTAAAGCTGAAACTCCAGTATTTTGGCCACCTCATGCGAAGAGTTGACTCATTGGAGAAGACTCTGATGCTGGGAGGAATTGAGGGCAGGAGGAGAAGGGGACGACAGAGGATGAGATGGCTGGATGGCATCACTGACTCGATGGATGCGAGTCTGAGTGACCTCCGGGAGCTGGTGATGGACAGGGAGGCCTGGCGTGCTGCGGTTCATGGGGTCGCAAAGAGTCGGACACGACTGAGCGACTGATCTGATCTGATCTTACTAGCGTGTGAGATGAGTGCAATTGTGCGGTAGTTTGAGCATTTTTTGGCATTGCCTTTCTTTGGGATTGGAATGAAAACTGATCTTTTCCAGTCCTGTGGCCACTGCTGAGTTTTCCAAATTTGCTGGCATATTGAGTGCAGCACTTTCACAGCAGTCCATCCCAAACTCCAAAACTATCCCTTCCCCGATCCTTCCCTCTGGCAATCCTTTGATTTCTAAGCCTGTGAGTCTCTTTCTGTTGAGGAAGTTCATTTGTATCATTTCTTTTTAGATTCCACATGTCAGGCTACATCTCTCCTCCTCTGTCTGACTTACTTCCCTTGGTATGACACTCTCTAGGTCCGTCCATGTTGCTGCAAATGCCATGATTTCATTCTTATTCATGGCTGTGGTGACTCCCAATCTCCTTTCTGCCCCAGGAAGGGAGGGCCCTGGCCCCCCAGGGCTGTCTTTGTCTGCCCACTGGCTGGCTGCCCAGAGGCCCCTGGAGGTCCCCAGGCCCTCTTCCTTGTTCACTCTTATTAAAGAGTCCAGAGATAGGTGCTCCTTCCTTGGGTGAGACCACAGACCTGCCCCGTGCTCTGAGTGCTGCTCACAGCTTTGCAGTGGGTCCTACAATTCCCACACACTTCCTTGGGACCAGCGGTCAGTTGAGGATGGAATCCAAATTGCCTGGTGAAAAAAAAAAAAAAGTGGAGGAGACAGAGCTTAAGACAAGGTTAGGTGACTGGGGTCCTGTGAACTGTGCCTGTACTGTAAGTGGTTAAGAAAATTAGATGTTCTGTGGCATTATTTTCTATTGTAAATACACAATTCCTCAATGATGCTATGGAAAATAGTTACCTGATGGCCAGACCAGGAGGCAAGTACCAGGGAAGACTGTGTGTCCATAGAATTCTAAATGCCTGACTTGAAAATTCATATAACACACTAATTTGGGGACTGTCTGTGTTTTGTACCTTGTTCATTAACTCAGCTGTATCTATTCTTCTGCAACCCCAAGGACTGTATGTAGCCCACCAGGCTCCTCTGTCCACGGGATTCTCCAAGCACGAATACTGGAGTGGGTTGCCATTTCCTCCTCCAGGGGATCTTCCCAATGCAGGGATCAAACCTGCATCTCTTATGTTTCCTGCATTGGCAAGAGGGGGTTCTTGACCACCAGCACCACCTGGGAAGCCCCGTTTTGTAACTAGGAAGATGTAAATTTGAATGATATCTTGTCACTTTTACTTCTAGAAGGCATCTGGAGGAGCTGCCTGTCAACAAGGATCGTATCCAGCTGGTCAGTAAGATTTGAAGATTTATAGCCATGTTTTGTGGTTTTTCTCTAAAACTGAATGAAATAAGAACCTCATGGTAAAACCCAGTGGTTCAGGAGTTATAAATAAGTTGTCCGTCAAAATTATAATGTAAAGCTGAAGGAAAGAACAGATAATTCAGTTTAAATTGTTAAAAAACAATATAAAGGAACCAGCTGCATGGATGGAGAGAAGAGAGCAGAGGAAAGCTTTCACTGTGAGAGTTACAGGGCTGCCCCGTGCTTCTGGCTGAAGGAAGGAAGGCGTTTTTCTGGCCTCTTGTTCTTGTTGAGTCGCTCAGTCATGTCTGACAACCCCCATGGGCTGCAGCACGCCAGGCTTCCTTGTACTTCACTGTCTCCCTGAGTTTTCGCAAACTCATGTCCGTCGAGTTGGTGATGCCATCCAACCATCTCATCCTCTGTTATCTCCTTCTCCTCCTGCCTTCAATCTTTCCCAGCATCAGGGTCTTTCCCAATGAGTCAGTTCTTCGCATCAGGTGGCTAAAGAATTGGATCAGTTTCAGCATCAGTCCTTCCAATGAACATTCAGGACTGATGTCCTTTAGAATGGACTGGTTTGATCTCCTTGCTGCTCAAGGGACTCTCCAGAGTCTTCTCCAGCACCGCAGTTCAAAAACACCAATTCTTTGGCGCTCAGCCTTCTTTATGGCCCAGTTCTCACATCTGTTTAATTCTGATAATAAATTATCTTTTCTTGCTTAAAAGAACTGAGCCGTGTCCCTGCAGTATCTGAAGTGAATGCCAGAACCAGGCCCCAGCAGCACCCTGTTCCCAGCACAGGTGTACCTCAAGTTCTCACAGGGGTGTTGCTCAGGCAGTGGGGGGCAGCTGATATGGAGAGAGGGGAGATACAGCTGCTCTTCTGAGAAGACGGAAGGAAGAGAAGGACGTAACTATCTAAAGTCCATTTTCCCTGCTGGAGCTTTTAAATTGAGGACAGATTTAAAAATTAACCTGAAGTATTTTAATAATGAAGGAATGTAGCAAATGTTACAAGGCAGAGCTCCAGGTAGGAAAGCATAAGGAATCTTTGCTTTCACTCCCTTTTTATTGTAGCCTATCAAAAAGGCAGCCACTTGCTTTTTCTGAATAGGCTAATCCTGTCCTGAGCGCCCCTGAAAAATTTCAAGAGGCTTGTCGACTTACTAACTCTAAATTCTCTCTGCTCAAATCAGTGTTCAGAGTTAGCTTTTCATCTGCTTTTGCATTCCATCTATTTCTCGTTGCACATCTAGAACATAGATACATATTTCTGTGCTTTTAGTGGTTACCTTTTGATGTTTTTGACTTGTGGTGCTGGAGAAAGCTCTTGAGAGCTCCTTGGACTGCAAGGAGATCCAACCAGTCAATCTTCAGTCAGTTCAGTTCAGTTCAGTTGCTCCATCACCAACTCCCAGAGTTCACTCAAACTCACGTCCATTGAGTAGGTGATGCCATCCAGCCATCTCATCCTCTGTTGTCCCCTTCTCCTCTTGCCCCCAATCCCTCTCAGCATCAGAGTCTTTTCCAATGAGTCAGCTCTTCACATGAGGTGGCCAAAGTACTGGAGTTTCAGCTTCAGCATCATTCCTTCCAAAGAAATCCCAGGGCTGATCTCCTTCAGAATGGGCTGGTTGGATCTCCTTCCAGTCCAAGGGACTCTCAAGAGTCTTCTCCAACACCACAGTTCAAAAGCATCAATTCTTCAGCGCTCAGCCTTCTTCACAGTCCAGCTCTCACATCATACATGACCACTGGAGAAAACATAGCCTTGACTAGACGGACCTTTGTTGGCAAAATAATGTTTAAAGGAAATCAACTCTGACTATTCATTGGAAGGACTGATGCTTAAGCTACAATACTTTAGCCACCTGATGCAAAGAGCAAACTCTTTGGAAAGACCCTGATGCTGGTAAAGATTGAAGGCAAAAGGAGAAAATGATGGCAGAGGATGAGATGGTTGGATGGCATCACCAACTCACTCAATGGATGAGTTTGAGCAAACTCTGGGAGATAGTGAAGGACAGGAAAGCCTGGCATGCTGCAGTCCACGAGGTCACAGAGTCAGACATGACTTAGTGACTGAACAACAAGTAGTTGCCTTGAAAACATTTTGTATATACTTAACAGTCCAAAGTGAATGACTGTTTTACCATCCTCTGAAAAGTCCAAGAATTTGAAGATGCTTTCCAATCACTGCTTCCATCTTACAAGGATACCATATTTTGAATGTTTTCATATTTCTGTTTTTAACCTTGCTGATGGTTTTACTATTACCAATGAACTTAATGTGTGTTTAAATTTATCCATATATTGTGTCTTTAGATCTGCGATGATTTTCTAGCATGTTGAAAATACTCTTCTTCCTCTGGCTTCCACTGTTGCTCTTAAGAAAACTGTTGGCCGTTGATACTGACACTCTCTTGTAGACTATCTGTGTGGTTGCTTTTGTAATCTTGTCTTTGTCTTTAGTATATAGTGTGACTAAGAGATGCATGAATCTACACATGAATTTATTTTTATTTATTTTGCTTTGTATACTATAGTGCTTCCTCAATTCTGGAAAATTCTTGGCCATTATTTTAACTTTTTATATTGGGGGTAGAGCTGATTAACAGTGTTATGATAGTTTCAGGCAGACAGTGAAGGGACTCAGCCATACATATACTGGCCATTATTTTTTAAGTAATATATTAAGTATTCTTTAAATATCTCTGTCTTCCCATTGCTTTACCATTTTGTTCTGAAACTTGACATGGACATATATTGGACTTTCTCATTTTCTAACTTCTTTTGTATTTTCTACGTGTCCTTTTGGGATGCATTCTGATGGTCAACAGATACATGTAAAGATATTCAACACCACTAATCATCAGGGAAATGCAAATCAAAACCACAATGAGATATCCCCTCACCCTTGTCAGAGTGGCTGTTATGAAAAAGAAAAGAAATAAGTGTGGGTCCGAGATAGCCACTGACAGATGGATAAACAAAATGTACTCTATTTATACAATGAAATAACATTCAGCTTTAGAAAGGAATGGAATTCTGACACTTGCTGCAACATGGATGACCCTGGAAGACATTATGCTAAATGAAATAAGTCAGATACACAAATACTGATTGCACTTACGTGAGGTTTCTAGAGTAGTCAAATTCATAGAGACAGAAAATAGAGCGGTATTTACCAGAGATTGGGAGAGGGGGGAATGGGGAGTTCCTTAGGATGGGGAGTTAGTTAATGGGTGCAGAGCTTCAGTTGAGCAGCATAAAAAGTTCTAGAAATGGATGGTGATGATGGTTGCTCAACAAATGTATTTTATGCTTCTGAACTGTTCACTTAAAAATGGTTAAAATGGTAAATTTTATGTTGTATATATTTTACTGCAATGAAGTAATAATAATGATAATAAAGAAAAATACTATAGTAATGATATAAATGATATAATTAATAATATAATAATACTATAATGATAAAAAGAAATAAGTGGCGAGGGTGTTGATAAGAATGTCAATGGATACAGCCACCGTGAAAACAGTATGGAGGTTCCTCAGCAAATTAAAAATAGAACTAACATATGCAGCAATTTCACTACCATGTGTTTATCCCCTTAAAAAGGAAATGCTAGTTTGAAAAGATATATGCACCCCCACAGTCACTGCGGCATTATTTACAATAACCAAGATAGAGAAATGACTTGTGTCCATCAGTGGATGAAAGGATAAAGGAGTGATACATTCTGAGCAGTTTCTTTGGACATATTTTCTAGTTTCCTGATTTTCTCATGATCTGTGCTTAGTTTGAAGACTACACTTTCTTTAAATATTTTTTTCTGATCTTTGGCCATTTAATTTTTTTCAGTATGTCTTTTAAGTATCCATATGTTCCTCATTTATCTCCTTTTACTCCTTTACAATTTGTCCAATTTCTTTGGAGGAACCCAAGTTGTTTGATCTATAGTTTCCCACCGTGTGGATTTTGGTGGTTGCAGACCCATGGTGCAATTCACCATGTTCCTCTGTCCTCTGCATTTTCTGAAAATTGGCAGCTGAAACCACTGACTGGCTCACTCAGGCTCAATGCCTTTAAGCCAATTAGAAGCATTATATTCTCCTAATGCCAGGCTCTCTATTTTGTGATCTTAGGAGTCAGAGATACTGATGCTGAATTTCTATTTCCGTTCATCAGTTCAGTCGCTCAGTCACTTTGCAACCCCATGGGCTGCAGCACACCAGGCTTCCCTGTCCATCACCAACTCCCAGAGCTTGTTCAAACTCACGTCCATCGAGTCGGTGATAACATTCAGCCATCTCATTCTCTGTTGTCCCCTTCTCCTCCTGCTTTCAATCTTTCCCAGCATCAGGGTCTTTTCCAGTAAGTCAGTTCTTCACATCAGGTGGCCAGAATATTGGAGCTGCAGCTTCAGCATTAGTCCTTCCAATGAATATTCAGGACTGATTTCATTCATGGTAGGTTACAAAGGTCAGTTTTCTAAGTCTGTGATCATTTTTTCATTTATTAGTTGGAAATTTAATACACATTCCCTCATAATTCTTTGTTTACCAAGTGGTACAATTTACAAAGAAGCAAATGTTTGATTGCTTCTCTTTGTCAATTTTCAAGGTAATGAATCAGCTCCTTTTCATTCCTGTCATTTTAAAAGCATTAAGAAGTCATGGCTTTAAACATCTTTCAAGGGCTCTATTCATTGGAGGGACTGATGCTGAAGCTGAAACTCCAATACTTTGGCCACCTGATGTGAAGAGCTAACTCATTAGCAAAGACCTTGATGCTGGGAAGATTGAAGGCAGCAGGAGAAGGGGATGACAGAGGATGAGATGGTTGGATGGCATTACCAACTCAATGGACATGAGTTTGAGTAAACTCTGGGAGTTGGTGATGGACAGGGAGGCCTGGCGTGCTGCGGTCCATGGGGTTACAGAGAGCTGGACACGACTGAGCGACTGAACTGAATTGAAGGGCTCTAAATCATTGCAGTTACGCTTATCACAGCTCAAAGCATCGCACTGCATCCAATGGGACCCTCTTCCAGTCAGCTTCTAGATCATTTGACATCACCTTAACAGTCTTGGTTGGCTTCCTTGAAGTTTGGTACAAGATTTCCCACACTCGTCTCATAACTTTTCTTTTTGCAGACATGAAATCAGCCATTTCTCCAAGAAGGCTAGATTTCTTTCAGTGAGAAATATTTCCAGACCACAATTTTGTCCCTAAGAGGTGTTTTATAAACAGTGCTAAGACATATATTATATATATATTTTTATATGTATATTAAAAGTAAAATATCCCCTGAGTCCAATTCAAATCAGAGTCTGTAGAGCTTAACCTCATCTCAATTGCACCTGTATCATCTTCCTTTCATACCTGAGAATCTAGATCTCAAACACACAGGAGATGATAGAATTAGAATATCCCATTAAAAAAAACTCATTGGTTTTAAGCCATATTATATACCCAGAAGTCTCAGGATAATATTAATAATACCAATACCACCGCTAACATGGATCCTGAAAATATTACATTTTGGGGGGCATGTGGTCTCTCATTCTTCTATTTTCCTCTCCCTCCATCATTTTTGAAGTGGTTGTACTATAGCTACACTGTCAAAGCTTGTAGTCATTACGTACCATCTCTTTCTTAACCTTCATTTGTACATGCGTGTGTGATGTATGTGTGCATGTGTGATGTATGTGTGCATGTGTGTATTATATGTATGCCTCACCAATATTTAAGTCAATATCATTCATTTTGGTTGTCTGAATCTTGATGTCTAATAGATTGCTTAGGGAGACTCATTGAATAATATTCGGAATTCTGGCATATTGGTGACAGTTTGTGCCTATTATACTTAAAAGTCAGTTGGTGGATATAAAATTCTTTTATATATATTTCTTCCTTCAGCGTCTTAAGTACATTATTTCACTTTCTTTTCATAAAGTTGTTCTGTTAAAAAGTTTGATAATATACTTTTTCTTAATAGTCACCATGTTTTTTTGTTAGTTTGATTTTTGGCTTTTTTAGACGTCCAACAGATCATTTCTTTTGTCTTTAAAGTTTAGTACTCGTACCATTTTGGGTTAGCGTTCTCAGATATGTGATGCACTTTTTCAATATAGCTTCAGATTTTTTTTAATTCAGGAAAAGTTCTTGAACTGTGGTTTTTAGTACTAACTCAGTTTTTTTCTTTGATTCTTTCTTTCCCCCCCTTCAAGAGCTCCTGGGTCTAATATCCTTTGCTTATCTTTAATATTTATCACTTTCTGTGATATCCTTAAAAATATTTGTTCATTTCTTTTCTGTTTATTATTATATTCCTTATGGTGTAGCCTTTGCTTCTGAAATTGATTTTTATTTCTAATTCTTAATTCTGTTGCCTCACTGGTGAGTTTTTCTCAGTTTTATGTCTTACTCAATTTTCTTAAAGTTATAATAGTTTTGGTCAGTTTTGTGATCTTGTCTTTGTTCTTTTTTGTCTGTGCAGGATTATTCTACTTCTCTTTTTTCTTACAGTAATTTTGTATGGGATTTGACCTTGATAATTTTCTGTTCCTTATTTCTTATAAAATTAGTTTGCCTGAACTTTTAGGATGAAGCATGGTTTAAGCACGGGGAAGGCAATGGCACCCCACCCCAGTACTTTTGCCTGGAAAATCCCATGGACAGAGGATCCTGGTAGGCTCCAGTCCATGGGGTCGCTAAGAGTCTGACACGACTGAGCGACTTCACTTTCACTTTTCACTTTCATGCATTGGAGAAGGAAATGGCAACCCACTCCAGTATTCTTGCCTGGAGAATCCCAGGGACGGGGGAGCCTGGTGAGCTTCCGTCTATGGGGTCGCACAGAGTCGGACACGACTGAAGCGACTTAGCATAGCATAGCATTAGCATGGTTTAAGGTAGCTTTTTTTTTTTTAAAATAACTTTCTATTTATTTGGCTGCATTGGGTCTTTTTGTGGTTCTCAGGATCTTTGTTCTGCTATGGTATAGAAGTTACAGCACATTGGCCTGTGGGATCTTAGTTCCTTGAGCAGAGTTTGAATCCATGTCCTCTGATATGGCAGGCAGATTCTTAGCCACTGGACCATCAGGGAAGTCCTAGGTGGTTTTCTAACTTCACCCTCTACTGCTGCTTTTTCTTTTTTTTTTAAAGATGGCTTGCATTGTGAGCCATCTTTTTTTCTCTTTTAAATTTATTTATTTTTTGAGATGTAACTGACATACAACACTGTGTAAGTTTAAGATGTACACGTTGATTTGATGCCCTTATATTGCAATATAATGATCATTGTGTATTAGCTAATATCTCTCTCATTTCACATAATTATCATTTCTTCTTTGTGATGTGAACAATTAAGATATAGTTTTTTTTAATGACTTTGAAATATATAATATAGTTTAGTTGACTGCAATCACATGCTGTGCCTTAGACCTCTAGAATTTATTTATCTACCAGTTGCAAAGTTGGCCCTTTAATATCACTCCAATCCCATCTCCTGGTCATCACCATTCTACTCTCTACTTTTCAAGTGTGATATTTTTTAGATTCTAAATATAGTGTTTCTTTCTCTGACTTACTTCACTTGGCATAATACCCTCAAGGTCCATCCATGTTGTCACAAATGGTAGGATTTCCTTCTTTCTCACAGCTGAATAATATTCCATTGTACGTGTATGCCACATCTTCTTTATCCATTCATTCGCTGATGAACATTAGGTTGTCTCCATATTTGGCTACTGTGAATAATGCTGCAATGAACATGCTGGTGCAGGTGTCTTTTGAGACACTGATTTCACTCCTTCAAATATATTCTCAGCAGTGGGATTGACGGGTAATATGGTAGGTCAGTTTTTAATTTTTTGAGGATCTTCTATACCATTTTCTACAGTAGCTACACCATTTTAGATTCCACAGTCCCACCCACAAGGTGTATAAGGATTACCTTTTCTGTACATCTTTGCCAACATTTTTTACCTTTTGTCTTTTTGGTAAAAACCATTCTATCAGGTGTGAGGTTTTGACTTGCATTTAGTGATGACTAGTGACGTTGAGCATCTGAAGTTTCTTGTGTTTTTTCCTCTCACCCTACTTTGATTGATACCAGGACTTGGAAAACTAAATCTTTCCCACCACTGGTTTATATATATTCTCTGTGTTAAGCATGCTTTTTTTTTTTTTTTTTGCACTTTTAAATGGTTGCAAAGCAGCAATAAAACAACAATAAAAGGATATCGTTGACACATGAACATTATATGAAGTTTATATTTCAGTGTCTGTAAATAAAGTTTTATTGGGACACGGCTGCATCTTTTAACTTACATGTCATCTGTGGCTACTTTGGCCCTGTAACTGCAGAGATGAGTAGTTGTAACAGAATGTCTGATCCTCAAAGCCTAAAATACTTAGTCCTTTACAGGAGAAATTTGTGGATCCCTGATCTTGACCCTCTCTTCTGTCTTGATCAAGTTTGATTTGATGCCCAGCAATTCCTCCTCATTGTAGAACCCTCGTCTGGAGAGGCACGCAGGTGGGTCAGCTTACAGAGTGTAGACGGCTCCAGGACCTTTCACAGTCTTCTTACTGTGAGCCCTCTGTACTCACAGGCTATTGAACTGGGCAAAACCCAGATGCTCCTCTCAAACTGGCCCCACTGTGCTTTCTGGTAATAACACAGCTATTTAGGGATGCTTTGTTCTGAGGTCATCAGCCACTGACCCAGAGCTGCCTCCTTTTTCCTCCTGTACAGATGCTAGTACCACACAGATCTTTTGGCTGGGGGTGCTCTGTCTTCATACGCTTGCATCTTCAAGTTCATGAAAATAGCTTGATTTGTTTTGTTTTTTTAAACAGTATTGCCTGAAATCACTTAAAAAATGTTTTTATTGGAGTATAGTTGCTTTACAATGTTGCGCTAGTTTCTGCTGCACAGTAAGTGAATCAGCCGCATGTACACATAACCCCCCTGGGTTTTGGACTTCCTTCCCATGTAGGTCACCACAGAGCATTGAGTAGAATTCCCTGTGCTCTACAGTAGGCTCTGGACAGCTACATGTAAAAGAATGAAATTAGAACACTCACTAACACCATATACAAAAATAAACTCAAAATCAATTAAAGACTGAATTGCAAGGCAGAACACTGTAAAACTTTTAGAGGAAAACATAGGCAGAATGCTCTTTGGCAAAAATCGCTACAAGATCTTTTTTGACTCACCGCCTAGAGTAATGAAAATAAGCAAACAGGACCTAATGAAACTTCATTTGGTTTCACTATCACAGCTTTTTTTTTTTTAACGCAGAAATTCAGGAAGATTTAAATACTGTTTAATTTTTTTTAAACTTTCTCTATGTTCTATTTGGTTCTTTTTCAACCCTATCTTATTTTGTAGCATTTTTTGCTCCTTTCTCTTGCTTTTAAGTCCTCCTATTTCTTTTAATATGTTGAACATTCTTTTTTTTTTTTTTTTTGGCTGTGTGGCTTGTGGGGATCTTTCTTCCCTGACCAAGGATTGATTTCATGCCCTGGCTGTGAAAGCCTTGCATCCAAACCACTGGACCACCAGGAAATTCCATGAACATTCTTATTTTATAATCTATGTCTGACGATTCAGTATCTATCTTGGTTGGTCTGGTCCTATTAAGTCCTTTTCCTAAAGATGGTCATGGTGATCTATTTGGAAGTGTGTGTGATTTCAGATTTATGGTTACTTATCTGCGAGTATTACCAGAAGCCCAGGTTGAGGAAGACTTTTTCTGGAAGGTGTGTGTTTCTTCCAAATGCCTAAGGATTTGGTGACAAGGACAAACCACTTTCTTGTTCGCCTTTGTAGAGAAGTCATTTCCCCCAATGAGCACACTTCCAGGAGTGTAACCCTTTTTGAGCCCCAGTTTTGTCAGGGTGCTCTTCATTCCAATTTCCCCTCACCCCTACACACACTCCCCCCCCCCCCACACACACACACTTCAAGATCAGTAGGGTCTTCCTAGTTTTGTTGATGACTTGCCTCTTTCATTTATTTCTAGCCCTAGAGTTTGCGGGTTTATCCAATCATTTGAAAGGAAACTCTCTGTATTTCATTATGCCTTTTTAAATGTCCCTGGTGGCTCAGCAGTAAACAATCTGCCTGCCAATGCAGGAGATGTGGATTTGATTCCCGGATCTGGAAGATCCTCTGTAGAAGGAAGTGACAACCCACTCCAGTATTCTTGCCTGGGAAGTCCCATGGACAGAGGACCCTGGTGGGCTCCAGTCCACAGGGTTGGAAAAGAGTCAGACACGGCTGAGCAACTAAACAACAATAATGCTCATTATCTTGCTGAAAATGGAAGTCACTTCTTTACTCTTTTGGATCCCGCAAGTGATTAGATTTAGAAACCTGCCAACTACTTTTCGAATATTGAACAAGCTTAAGATGGAGCTCTGAAACAGGGTTGTGCCTTTAATCTCCCCACTCCCGTCTTTCTAACAAATGTCTTCAGCAACAAGAACTTGACCCCTTTATATCCCCTGGATGGCAGGCTCCATTCATGGCAAAAGTTCTCTGATACACTTTGTCTTGGTGGCTCAGACTGTAAAGAATCCACCTGCAGTGCAGGCGACCCAGATTCAATCTCTGTAGTTGGGAAGATCCCCTGGAGGAGGACATGGCAACCCACTCCAGTATTCTTGCCTGGAGAATCCCATGGACAGGGGAGCCTGGCGGGCTACAGTCCATGGAGTCACAAAAAATCGGACTTGACTGAACAGCTTTCACTTACTAACCGCTTAATACATTTTGTCCCATTAGCTTATGGATATGTTTCCTTTTAAAATGCAATCTTCCTGAGGGTTCTAACACTGTATCCCTAAGTCTGAAGACCTATCCCCACTTAGCCCTGTCGTCTTACCCTGCGTGGCAATTCCATCCTGAGTTCTGTGTACTCCATTTCCTAAACAGCCCTCTGGTCCATCTCCTCCTTTGCATCTCCAGAGCGTTGAGTCCAGCACCCAGCATCCCTTGCCTGTAGGATTCCAGGAGCCCCTCCCAACTAGCAGGCAGACGCTCCCATCTGGTCCGGGCTCAGCCGTCAGTGGTGTGTCCTCCAGCGTCATAAGCTCCCCTCCTACTCAAAGCTCAGAGCTCCTCACCCCACAGGCTGCCCCACAGCCTCTTCCTTACTGTCTTTTCCTGCTGCAGAACACCTCAGCATCCTCCAAAAGCTAACTCAGGTGTCAGTTTCTCTTGGAAGCATTTCCTGAACCCTTCCCTTTCCTTCCAGGATGAATCACCCCTTTCTCCGCACTCTCTTCCCCCAGGCTTTGCTGAGCTCATTACACTGCATTGCAACTGGACTCCCCTTGCTTTCTCGCCTGACTCCCTCTGGGGTTGTTGGCTCTGAGTGCAGCTGCTTGGTCATTTATTCTGGTCCCTGAAGTCATCTGTGTGTGTGTGCATGTGTGTGTGTGTGTGTGTGTGTGTGTGTGTGTGTCTATACCCAAAGTAGAATGGATGCTCAAAAGGTGTCTTATGGATCTGGGCTTTGTGTTACGTGTAAATACACCTTGGGTGTGTGCTAGAAGGTAAACACTGGCAGAATAAGGACTGCAAACACTGTGAATTCAACACGGAGAATAGCAGGTGTACACAGCCTGCAGGAAGCCATAGAATTCTTGCCTGAACAAAGATTCCCATGTTTTAAAACTGATCGCTTTGCCTCTGGTGGTGGGTCCATCAAAGCTGGGGATCATAGGGGCAATTTGACTCAATTCCTTTACTCTTTTAGTGTAGGAAGTGAACTCTTAAGCCCTGGAGTGTGAATATGTTATGCGTTAAAGCCTAATTTGGTCTCAAAGGATATTACAAGGTGGCCCCTGAATCCAATAAGTCATAAAAGGGGGTAGGGTGGGGTGGGAATTGCTCAAGAAAGGCAAACTGCCAAAGAGTTCCAAATAGCTGAATTCCTCTGTCTCCGACCACCTTGGAGGGCTGCCTCCGGAATCTTCTCCGGGCCCTGCGGCCACGGGGACGAGGGGACAGTCTTTCATCACCCTCTGCAGTGGGGTCTGTCTTGAGCCTCCATCTCCTGCTGTGCCCTTGGCTCCATCCCCAGATAATGTCCCCAGATCTGTTTTGGGAACAAACCTCGTGGCTTCGTGAGTCACAGCCCTTCTCCCGCACTCCGCCGTCATCTGCTCCACACACTTGGGACAAAGAGTCTTTCTCTCTGACCAATCCCCCCAACACTTAATGATTGGGTTTCATGTCACTGGCCCAGTGCATTATCTGGCTGACAGCTGGTTCTTCGTGCCAAGCTTTAGGTCTGGCAGTCACTTCTCCTGCTCTGTCTGGGCCCCCGTGGCGGCCGCAAACCCATAGAACAGCCACAAAGGCACCCCATCCCCGCACTTACATTGACAGACGGATGGATGGACAGACGGACGGCTGGGTGATCCCCAGGAAAGGATCCCCTGACAATTCGTCTCTCTGTAGACTTGGCTGAAATTTCATCTCCTGGCTTGCAGAAAGGGATATTAAACTGAAATATTAAAGCGGGAAAGCCATTTGTTCCCATAGATAAGCTGTGAATTGAGCATTTGATAAATTGAATCCAGATTAATAAAGGAATGATTGGGGGGTGGGTAGTATCTTCGAGGTCTAGGTGGAGCTTAGGACTTGGAAAGTCCTGAGCCTTTGGGAAAACATCAACGCCTGAACTGGGAATGCATACCAAACAAAATACCAGTTTAGCCTGCAGAATCTTTGCAAATGCTTGTTTAGTTTCAGTTCAATAATTTTCATTATCGTCTCAGTTAACAGTACAAATATTATGGGGGTCAAAGTAGAGTCTGTTTTCCTGGCACAGAAAACAGACTTTATAGTTTTAAGCAAAGTAAAAGTTGAAGCAGAATTCACAACAGGAAACATAAAACCTTAATTACAAGCGCAGGTCACTTTAAAATAGATCCATTTCCTTCTTATGGTCAAGTGAGTTAAATAATTGCTAAATACAATAGTTGTAAGCAAAGACGTTTCTTCTCTTTCTCCACCGTTTCAGTTGTTTTGAATGAGGCCTGTTGGCCAAGCAAGTCTTACGCTGTGCTGGGAATTCCTAGTGGCTGGTTTGACACTTGTGTTGGGGAAGACAGGACTCCCTGGATAAGGCAGAGTGTGTGGCATCTGCTTGGGGGCTGACCTTTGGGCTCCAAGGTACCCAGACAGGAAGTGCTGTGACTACGGACAAAGACCCTTGGTCAAACTTCAGTCCATCTCCTGAACCTTCTCGTGGACCCACCTGTCAAATCCAAGTTTAGCAAGAGCTCTGCCAAGTTGGTTTAATCAGAACCTTTACCAAGATCATGGCATCCAGTCCCATCATTCATGGCAAATAGAAAGGGAAAAAGTGAAAGCTGTAACAGATTTTATTTTCTTGGGCTCCAAAATTACTGCAGATGGTGACTATAGCCGTGAAATTAAAAGACACTTGCTCCTAGAACAACTACTACTTTATATATGATCCAGTGCCTCATCTCCCAGGTAAAGGTTAACCACCTGGTCTGCCTCCAGCAAGAACCCCTATTAGGGACCTTCCTGGTGGTCCAGTGGTCAAGACACCTTGTTCCTAATGCAAGAGATCTGGGTTCGATCCTTGGTCAGGGAACTAGATACCATATGTGCTGAAACTAAGACCAATAAATAAATAAATATTTTAAAAAATCCTGTTAGGTCAGTTTATTCAGAATCCCTCCTTGCTCCAAAATTTCCTGTTAATAATTTTCCATCCTCTGACCCCACCCTGCTCCTTGGCTATCTCCACTTGTCCAGGCCATTTTTGTTTTCAAATTGAGATATAAGTGACTTATAGCATGATAGTTACAGAATGATTTAACATTTGTACATACTGATCACCACAGTAAATCTCGTTAACATCCATCACCACAAATAGTTATATATATTTTTTATATGGTGATGAGAAATTTTAAGACCGTTTCTCTTGGCAACTTTGAAATATGTAGTATGGTATTGTTAATGATAGTCACAATGCTGCAGTCACAATTATATGCCAAGAACGTTAAAAAAATAACTTAGTTTATACCGTTTGACCCATTTCACTCCCCAACCCTCACATCTGGCACCACCAATCCAATCCATTCTCTATATCTTTGCATTCCATTTGCTCTGTTTTATACTCCACTTATAAGTAAGATAATACGGTGTTTGTCTTTTTCTATTTCACTTAGCGCAATGTCCTCCAGATTCATCCATATTGCAGGATTTCCTTCTATTTTAAGGATGAGTAGTACTCCATTGCACGTGTATACCACACTTTCTTTATCCATCCCTTAAATGATGAACACTTAGGTTGCTTCCGCATCTTGAATTTTGCATATCACACTCAATATACATGGAGATGCATATATCTTTTCAACTTAGTGTTTTCATTTCCTTTGGATAAATACCCAGATGTGGAATTGCTGGATAATACGGTAGTTCTACCATTCATTATTGAGAAACCTCCATACTGTTTTCCACTGTGGCTAGCACCAATTTACATTTCCACCAACACTTGCTCTTTTTTGTCTTTTTTGATAATAACCATTCTGACAGGTATGAGGTGATACCTCATTGCGGTTTTGATTTGCATTTCCCTGATGATTAGTGATGCATCTTTCATGGACTTGTTGATCACCTGTAGGCTTTTGTTGAAAAATGTTCTGATTCTCTGCCTGTTTTTAAATTGGAATGTCTGTTTATTTGCTATTGAGTTGACTTGCTCTATGAGTTCCTTATATATTTTGGGTATTAAACCTTTAACAGATAACATGATTTCTAAATATTTTCTCCCACTTGTTAGGTTGCATTTTCATTCTCTTCATGGTTTCTTTTGCTGTGAATAAGCTTTCATTTGGATGTAGTCTCACTTGTTTATTTTTGTTTTTGTTGAACTTGTTTTTGGCATCAAATCCAAAAAATCATCGCCAAGACTAATGTCAAGGAACGCAGTTCCTATGCTTTCCTCCAGGAGTTTTGTAGTTGCAGGCCTTACAGTCAAGCCTTTAATGTATGTGGAGGTGGTTTCTGTGTGTGGGGTAGGATAGTGGTCCAGTTTCATTCTTTAATGAGAGCAGCTGTCCAGTTTCCCAGCATTGCTTATTGAAAAGACTGTCCTTTCTCCATCGTGGCTCTTTGGTTATACATTAATTGACCATATGTATGTAGGTTTCCTTCTGGGCTCTCTCTTTTGTTCCATTGATCTGTGTCTGTTTTTATGCCAACACCATCTTGCTTTGATTACTGTTGCACTGTAATATAGCTTAACATCAGGGAACAGGATGCCTCCAGCTTTCTTCTTCTTTCTCAAAATTGCGTTGGCTATTCAAGGTCTTCTACAGTTCCATATACATTTTAGGATTGTTTGTTCTATTTCTGTGAAAAATACCTTTAAAATTTTGATAGGGATTACACTGAATCTGTATATTGCTTTGGGTGGTATGGACATTTTAGCACCATTCTTCCAATCCATGAGCATGGAATATCTTTTCATTTGTTTGTCTATAGTTTCTTTAATCAATGTCCTACAGCTTTCAATGTACAGGTCTTTTACCTCTTGCTTAAATTTATTTCTAGATATTTTAATCTTCTTTATGCAACATACATGGAATTGCTTTCTTATTTTCTCTTTCTGCTAGCTTGTTGTTAGTGTATAGAAACACAACAGGTTTCTGAATCTTTATTTTGTGTCCAGAAATATTGCTGAAGTCATTTATTAGCTCTAACATTTTTTTGTAGATTCTTTAGGTTTTTCTATATATCAATATAATATGTCATCTGCAAAAAGTGACTGTTTTAATTCTTTCTTCCTGATGGGATGCCTATCCTGGTTTTCTTTCTTTCCCTGGCTTTATTGCTCGGGCAAGAACTTCCAATATTACACTGGATAAAACTGGTGAGTGGGCATTCTTTCTTCTTCTTGATCTAAGTGTAAAGTTTTCAACTTTTCACAGTTGAGTATGATGTTAGCTGTAGGCTTGTCATAGACTGCCTTTATTTTGTTGTGTTACTTTCTGTCTATAGTCACTTATGTTGAGAGTTTTTGTCATGAATGATTCTTCAGTTTTTCAAATGTTTTTTTCTGCCAGGATGTCTGGCTCTAGGTGACTGACCACACCATCATGGTTATATGGGTCATTAAGACCTTTTCTGTATAGTTCTTTCATGTATTCTTTCCACCTCTTAATCGCTTCAGCTTCTGTTAGGTGCTTGCTGTTTCTGTTCTTTATAGTGACCATCTTCACATGAAATGCTCCTTTGGTATCTCTAATTTTCTTGAAGAATTTCTAGTCTTGCCCTTTTTGCTGTTTTGCTCTATTTCTTTGCTGTTCACTTAAGCAGGCTTTCTTATCTCTCCTTGCTTTCTCTAGAACTATGCATCCAGTTGGGTATATATTTCCCCTTTATTCTTTGCCTTTTGCTTCTCTTCTTTTCTCAGCTACTTGTAAGGCATCCTCAGACAACCACTTTGCCTTCTTGCATTTCTTTTTCTTGGGGATAGTTTCGGTCACCACCTCCTGTACAATGTCATGAGTCTCTCTGTCCATAGTTCTTCAGGCACTCTGTCTATCAGATCTAATCCCTTGAATCTATTTGTCACCTCCACTGTACAATCAGAAGGGATTTGATTTAGGTCATACCTGAGTGTCTAGTGGTTTTCCCTACTTTCTTCAATTTAAATATGAATTTGGCAATAAGGAGTTCATGATCTGAGCCACAGTCAGCTCCCAGTCTTGTTTTTACTGCCTGTATAGAGCTTCTCTATCTTCAGCTGCAGAAAATATAATCAATCTGATTTTGGTATTCACCATCAGGTGATGTCCATGTGTAGAGTCGTCTCCTGTGTTTTTAGAAGAGGGTGTTTGCTATGACCAGTGCGTTCTTTTGGCAAAACCCCATTAGCTTTTACCCCGTTTCATTTTGTACCCCAAGGCCCCCTTGTCTGTTACTCCTGGTATCTCTTGATTCCCTACTTTTGGACTTATATCTCCAAAAATGAAAAAGACATCTTTTTTTCTTGGTGTTAGTTCTAGAAGGTCTTGTAGGTCTTCATAGAACATTCAGTTTCAGCTTCTTCTGCATTAGTGGTAAGGGCATTGACTTGGATTACTGTGATGTTGAATGGTTTGCCATGGAAATTAACCGAGGTCATTCTGTTGTTTTTGAGATTATTAAAATACATTTGCTCTTTGGAAGGAAAGTGATGATAAACCTAGACAGCATATTAAAAAGCAGAGATATCACTTTGCCAACAAAGGTCTGTATAGTCCAAACTACAATTTTTCCAGTAGTCAAGTACAGATGTGAGAGTTGGGCCATAAAGAATGCTGAGCACCGAAGAATTGATGCTTTTGAACTGTGGTGCTGGAGTAGACTCTTGAGAGTCCCTTGGACTGCAAGTATATCAAACCAGTCAATCCTAAAGGAAATAAATTCTAAATATTTATTGAAAGGACTGATGCTGAAGCTGAAGTTCCAATAGTTGGGCCATATGATGGGAAGAGCTGGCTCATTGGGAAATTCCCAAATGCTGGGAAAGATTGAAGGCAGGAGAAGTGGGTGACAGAGGATGAGATGGTTGGATGGTATCACCGACTCAATGGACATGAGTTTGAGCAAACTCAAGGAGATAGTGAAGGGCAGGAAAGTCTGGTGTGCTGCAGTCAATGGGGCTGCAGATAGTAGGACATGACTGAACTGAACTGAACCTAGAATTTCCCTACATATAAAATCATGTCAATAGCAGATAGAGACAATTTTACTTCTTCCTTTCCAATGATGGTGCCTTTACTTCTTTTCAGCTGACTGCTGTGTCAAGGACTCTCAGTACTATATTGACTAGGAGTTGTAAGAATGTACACTCTTATGTACTTTTTTCTTTTAAAAAATAATACGTATTTGGCACGCCAAGTCTAAGTTATGGTATATGGGATCAACATGTAGCATCTACTTCCCCAAACAGGGATCGAACCCAGCCCCCCTGCAAGGGAGCACAGAGTCTTAGCCACCAGGGGAAGTCCCCACCCTTATGTTGCTGATCTCCAAAACATTGACCTGCCTTTTATCAGTGAGTGTGGCATATGTTGTGGACTTTTCAGATATTTCTGTTATTATGTTAAGGACATTCCTTCTATACCTAATTAGTTGAGTTTTTTCAATGAACAGATATTGGATTTTCTCAAATGCCCTTTCTGCATCTAGATGATCATATGACTCTTGATTCTTCACCCTGTGAATATTCTATATGTTTTTTTAGTTTGATCACTGATGGTTTGACCATTTTATGCATCCCTACTGTTTTGTGGTTAATTTTAAAAAATGCCTTCAATTTGAGTTTCTGAGACTGTAATTGCTTCATCTTTTGAAGAATTCTTGCCCACTGAATTGAATCTAATTCAACAGAGTTTGTAGAGAACACTATAGAAAAAAAAAAAAAGTAGGGCAAAAGGTTAAATACATATGCCTATATCAAGTGTAAATGTTCTGTCTGCCTGTGCCAAGACAAATGTTACAAAGGAGAAGCATTATTTGGTTCTCCCTCTGTGCTACATAAAGTTTTATCTCCTGTCTCCCTCTCCAAACATACCCCTGATCAGTGGGGACCCCATAATGTTGTAAATAGCAATTTCTTAGAGCAGAATTAAGAGGCATTTCTGTAAATGATGTATTTTAACCTCCTCAAGTTGTTTCTGAAAGAAATAGTGGGAAAGTTCATTGTAACCTCAAAACATGTCCAGATAATAAATGTTTCTGTTTATAAAATTTTTTTTTATTAATGTGATTGCTTTGTGTATCCTAAACCATCCTTGCATCCCAGGTAGAAATCTGATTTGATCATGGTGAATAACTTTTAAAATGCTACAGGTCTAGTGGTAATACATTCTTTAGCTACTGTTTGGGAAAATCTTTATCCCTCCTTCATTGTTGAAGGGCAGCTTTGCTGAGTATAGTGCTCTTGGTTGACAATTTATTCCTTTGAAAAATTATGTCATCCCATTCTCTTCTGGCCTTGTTTCTGTTGAGAAATTCTTATGGGGGTTTCTTTTTATGTAACTTCCTTTTTCTTGATGGCTTTACAATATTTGTTTGTCTTTGACTTTTTTTTACACAAATTAATTATGGTGTTTCTCAGTGTACGCCTTTTAGATTCAATTTATTGGGAGTCCTTGAGGTCTCTTGAACCTTAATATGTTTCTCTCTCCATGTCTGGGAAGTTTTCAGACATTATTGCTTTAAATTTTATCACTGTCACTTTATCTTCTCCTTTTAGAATTTCCATAATACAAATATTCTTTCTTTCACTGTGTCCCAAAATTCCCAGGGGCTTTGCTCACTGTTTCTCATCCTTCCTTTTTTGCTCCTGAGTGAATAATTTCAAATGCCATATCTTTCCAGTCACTGTTCCTTTCGTTTCCATGGTTGGTTCTGCTTTTCAATCTCTCTGTTAAACTCTTCAGTATTATTAGTGTATATTTTTAGCCCTAGGATTTCTTTTTAAAAAAAAGATTTCTGTTTCTGTTTAATTTTTCTTTTTATTCATGTATTATTTTCCCAATTTTGTTTAGTTGTCTGTGTGCTCTTGTAGCTCACTAAACTTCTTTAGGAGAGTTGTTCTGAATTCTGTCTGAGAGTTCACAGAGCTCATGCTTTTGGGTCAGTTATTAAATTTTGTTTTCTTTGGTGGTGTCATCCGTACCTCATCTTTAATGGCGTGAGTCTTTACATTGGTATCTACACATTTAAGCAGGTGTCCCTTTTCAGTCTTAGCAAATTTGCTTTGGCAGAAGCAGCTCTTCACCTTTCCGCTCAGTTTGGGTTTCTGCACATGTCTGTTGGTACTGTCCTTGGGCGTGGTACCTGCCACCACTCTGGGGTGAGGTCAGGATGAGCCTCTGTGCCTCTGGCTAAGAACGTCTGGTTAGGACCGCTTGCTTTGTTTCCTGCCCAGGTGCGGCTGTGATGGGTTCTGTGTGCACCTTGTTCTATTTAAAAATTTTTGATTCCTTTTCCCGAGTGAAGGCACTCAAAAATTATATATGCCTCAGGCCCCACAAGATCTGAGTGTGTCCTTTCTAAGTTTGTGTGTATGACAAATAAATAGAAGTGGCATTTATTGGGAGAAAAGTGCATACATTTACAACTTTTAAAATATTATAAAATTGCCTCCTAAGAAAGTCGTCCAATTTCCATTCCCAACAGTAAAATATGGATTGCCTTTTTCCTGCATCGTCACCAGTGTATTATTAAGGGAGTCACCAAACTTTTGGATCTTTATGAATCTGGTGAGAGAAAATAGGAACTCCTGGTTCTCTTCTGTATTTTTTTTGGAGGGGGGTGATATTATGATGGACGTGTAGAGTTTTCCCAAAAGAACACACTGGTCATAGCAAACACTCTCTTCCAACAATACAAGACTCTACACATGGACATCACCAGATGGTCCACACTGAAATCAGATTGATTATATTCTTTGCAGCCAAAGATGGAGTAGCTCTATACAGTCAGCAAAAACAAGACTGGGAGTGGAGTGTGGCTCAGATCATGAACTCCTTATTTCCAAATTCAGACTTAAATTGAAGAAAGTAGGGGAAACCACTAGCTCAGGAATGACCTAAATCAAATCCTTTATGATTATACAGTGGAAGGGAGAAAAAGATTTAAGGGACTAGATCTGATAGACAGAGTGCCTGATGAACTATGGACAGAGGTTCGTGACATTGTACAGGAGACCATCAAGACCATCCCCATGGAAAAGAAATGTAAAAAAGCAAAACGGCTGTCTGAGGAGGCCTTAAATCGCTGTGAAAAAAAGAGAACCGCAAGGCAGAGGAGGAAAGGAAAGCTATTCCCATTTGAATGCAGAGTTCCAAACAATAGCAAGGAGAGATAAAAAAGCCTTCCTCAGCAATCAATGCAAAGAAATAGAGGAAAATAACAGAATGGGAAAGACTAAAAATCTCTTCCGGAGAAGGCAATGGCACCCCACTCCAGTACTCTTGCCTGGACAATCCCATGGATGGAAGAGCCTGGTGGGCTACAGTCCATGGGGTCCCTAAGAGTCGGACACAACTGAGTTACTTCACTTTCACTTTTCACTTTCATGCATTGGAGAAGGAAATGTAACCCACTCCAGTGTTCTTGCCTGGAAAATCCCAGGGACGGGGGAGCCTGGTGGGCTGCTGTCTATGGGGTCACACAGAGTCGGACATGACTGAAGTGACTTAGCAGCAAGAGCAGCAGAAGCAGCAGAGATCTCTTCAAGAAAATTAAAGATACCAAGGGAACATTTCATGCAAAGATGGGTTTGATAAAGGACAGAAATGGTATGGACCTAACAGGAGCACAAGATATTAAGAAGAGGTGGCAAGAGTATACAGAAGAACTGTACAAAAAAGATCTTCACAACCCAGATAATCATGATGGTGTGATCGCTCACCTAGAGCCAGACATCCTGGAATGTGAAGTCAAGTGGGCCTTAGAAAGCATCACCACGAACAAAGCTAGTGGAGGTGATGGAATTCCAGTTGAGCTATTCCAAATCCTGAAAGATGATGCTGTGAAAGTGCTGCACTCAATATGCCAGCAAATTTGGAAAACTCAGCAGTGGCCACAGGACTGGAAAAGGTCAGTTTTCATTCCAATCCCAAAGAAAGGTAATGCCAAAGAATGCTCAAACTACTGCACAATTGCACTCATCTCACATGCTAGTAAAGTCATGCTCAAAATTCTCCAAGCCAGGCTTCAGCAATACGTGAACTGTGAAATTCCTGATGTTCAAGCTGGTTTTAGAAAAGGCAGAGGAACCAGAGATCAAATTGCCAACATCCACTGGATCATTGAAAAAGCAGGAGAGTTCCAGAAAAACATCTATTTCTGCTTTATTGACTATGCCAAAGCCTTTGACTGTGTGGATCATAAGAAACTGTGGAAAATTCTGAAAGAGATGGGAATACCAGACCACCTGATCTGCCTCTTGAGAAATCTGTATGCAGGTCAGGAAGCAACAGTTAGAACTGAACATGGAACAACACACTGGTTCCAAATAGGAAAAGGAGTACGTCAAGGCTGTATATTGTCACCCTGCTTATTTAACTTATATGCAGAGTACATCATGAGAAATGCTGGGTTGGAAGAAGCACAAGCTGGAATCAAGATTGCCGGGAGGAATATCAATAACCTCAGATATGCAGATGATACTACCCTTATAGCAGAAAGTGAAGAAGAACTAAAAAGCCTCTTGATGAAAGTGAAAGAGGAGAGTAAAAAAGTTGGCTTAAAGGTCAACATTCAGAAAATGAAGATCATGGCATATGGTCCCATCACTTCATGGGAAATAGATGGGGAAACAGCGGAAACAGTGTCAGACTTTATTTGTCTGGGCTCCAAAATCACTGCAGATGGTGACTGCAGCCATGAAATTAAAAGACGCTTACTCCTTGGAAGGAAAGTTATGACCATTCTAGATAGCATATTGAAAAGCAGACATTACTTTGCCAACAAAGGTCCGTCTAGTCAAGGCTATGGTTTTTCCAGTGGTCAAGTATGGATGTGAGAGTTGGACTGTGAAGAAAGCTGAGCACTGAAGAATTGATGCTTTTGAACTGTTGTGTTGGAGAAGACTCTTGAGAGTCCCTTGGACTGCAAGGAGATCCAACCAGTCCATTCTAAAGAGATCAGTCCTGGGTGTTCATTGGAAGGACTGATGCTGAGGCTGAAACTCCAATCCTTTGGCCACCTCATGCGAAGAGCTGACTCATTGGAAAAGACCCTGATGCTGGGAGGGATTGGGGGCAGGAGGAGAAGGGGACGACAGAGGATGAGATGGCTGGATGGCATTACTGACCTGATGCACATGAGTTTGGGTGAACTCCGGGAGTTGGTGATGGACAGGGAGGCATGGCGTGCTGTGATTCATGGGGTCACAAAGAGTTGGACATGACTGAGTGACTGAACTGAACTGAATGATGGAGGTTGAGTCTATTTCCATAAGTGAAAGAGCCACTTGATTTTTCTTTTCATGGTATTCTCTGTTTAAATCCTTTGATTATATTTTCCTTATTGCTTTACTTTGCCAACAAAGGTTCGTCTAGTCAAGGCTATGGTCTTTCCTATGGTCATGTATGGATGTGAGAGCTGGACTGTGAAGAAGGCTGAGCGCCGAAGAATTGATGCTTTTGAACTGTGGTGTTGGAGAAGACTCTTGAGAGTCCCTTGGACTGCAAGGAGATCCAACCAGTCCATTGTGAAGATCAGCCCTGGGATTTCTTTGGAAGGAATGATGCTAAAGCTGAAACTCCAGTATTTTGGCCACCTCATGCGAAGATTTGACTCATTGGAGAAGACTCTGATGCTGGGAGGGATTGGGGGCAGGAGGAGAAGGGGACAACAGAGGATGAGATGGCTGGATGGCATCCCTGACTCGATGGATGTGAGTCTGATTGAACTCTGGGAGATGGTGATTGGACAGGGAGGCCTGGTGTGCTGTGATTCATGGGGTCTCAAAGAGTCAGACATGACTGAGTGACTGATCTGATCTGATTGCTTTATAGAAGCTCTGTGTATATTAAGGACAATTTAACTTTTGTGTTTTGAGTTACATTTTCCCTAGTTGCTTTCATTTTGACTTTGGTTGTTTTTATTTCTTTTTTCATGTGGACTTTTACTAGTTGACAGTTTCGAATAATTAGAAATGTGTTCCCCATTTGAAAAAAAATCATATATATCTATGTATATCCTACTGGTTATGTTTCTCTGGAGAACCCTAATATAGATGGTTTGTATTATTGTTTTCCTAGGAGCAAGCGTTTTAAATTTCATGGCTGCAGCCACTATCTGCAGTGGTTTTGAAACCCCCCAAAATAAAATCTGTCACTGTTTCCACTTTTTCCCCATCTATTTGCCATAAGGGGATGGGTCTGGATGCCATGAATTTAGTTTTTGAATGTTGAGTTTTAAGCCAGCCTTTCCACTCTGTTTCAACCTCATCTAGAGGTTCTTAGTTCCTCATGACCTTCTGTTGTTTGTTCTTTGGGGTGTTGTTCAGGCACTTAGTTGTGTACGACTCTCAGTGACCCCCTGAATTGCAGTACACCAGGTGTACTGTACAAAAAAGAGATTCACGACTCAGATAATCATGATGGTGTGATCACTGACCTAGAGCCAGACATCCTGGAATGTGAAGTCAAGTGGGCCTTAGAAAGCATCACTACGAACAAAGCTAGTGGAGGTGATGGAATTCCAGTTGAGCTATTCCAAATCCTGAAAGATGATGCTGTGAAAGTGCTGCACTCAATATGCCAGCAAATTTGGAAAACTCAGCAGTGGCCACAAGACTGGAAAAGGTCAGTTTTCATCCCAATCGCAAAGAAAGGCAATGCCAAGGAGTGCTCAAACTACCGAACAATTGCACTCATCTCACACGCTAGTAAAGTAATGCTCAAAATTCTCCAAGCCAGGCTTCAGCAATATGTGAACCGTGAACTTCCTGATGTTCAAGCTGGATTTAGAAAAGGCAGAGGAACCAGAGATCAAATTGCCAACATCCGCTGGATCATGGAAAAAGCAAGAGAGTTCCAGAAAAACATCTATTTCTGCTTTATTGACCATGCCAAAGCCTTTGACTGTGTAGATCACAATAAACTGTGGAAAATTCTGAGAGAGATGGGAATACCAGACCACCTGATCTGCCTCTTGAGAAATCTGTATGCAGGTCAGGAAGCAACAGTTAGAACTGAACATGGAACAACAGACTGGTTCCAAATAGGAAAAGGAGTACGTCAAGGCTGTATATTGTCACCATGTTTATTTAACTTATATGCAGAGTACATCATGAGAAATGCTGGACTGGAAGAAACACAAGCTGGAATCAAGATTGCTGGGAGAAATATCAATAACCTCAGATTTGCAGATGATACCACCCTTATGGCAGAAAGTGAAGAGGAACTAAAAAGCCTCTTGATGAAAGTAAAAGTGGAGAGTGAAAAGGTTGGCTTAAAGCTCAACATTCAGAAAACGAAGATCATGGCATCTGGTGCCATCACTACATGGGAAATAGATGGGGAAACAGTGGAAACAGTGTCAGACTTTCTTTTTCTGGGCTCCAAAATCACTGCAGATGGTGACTGCAGCCATGAAATTAAAAGACACTTACTCCTTGGAAGGAAAGTTATGACCAACCTAGATAGCATATTCAAAAGCAGAGACATCACTTTGCCAACAAAGGTTCGCCTAGTCAAGGCTATGGTCTTTCCTGTGGTCATGTATGGATGTGAGAGCTGGACTGTGAAGAAGGCTGAGCGCCGAAGAATTGATGCTTTTGAACTGTGGTGTTCGAGAAGACTCTTGAGAGTCCCTTGGACTGCAAGGAGATCCAACCGGTCCATTCTGAAGGAGATCAGCCCTGGGATTTCTTTGGAAGGAATGATGCTAAAGCTGAAACTCCAGTATATTGGCTACCTCATGCGAAGAGTTGACTCATTGGAGAAGACTCTGATGCTGGAAGGGATTGGGGACAGGAGGAGAAGGGGGACGACAGAGGATGAGATGGCTGGATGGCATCACTGATTCGATGAATGTGAGTCTGAGTGACCTCCGAGAGCTGGTGATGCATAGGGAGGCCTGGCATGCTACAGTTCATGGGGTTGCAAAGAGTCGGACACGACTCAGCGACTGATCTGATCTGAATGGATATTGGCAATTTGGTCTCTGGTTCCTTTGCTTTATCTAAATTCAGCTTTACATCTGGAAGTTCTTAGTTCACATATCATTGAAGCTTAGCTTGAAGGATTTTGAGCATTACCTTGCTAGCATGTGAAATGAGCGCAATTGTACAATAGCTTGAACATTCTTTGGCATTTCCCTTATTTGAATTGGAAAGAAAACTGACCTTTTCCAGTCCTGTGGCCACTGTTGAGTTTTCCAAATTTGCGGACGTATTCAGTGTAGCATTTTAACAGCATCATCTTTTAGGATTTGAAATAGCTCAGTTGGATTTCCATCACCTCTGTAGGCTTTGTTTGTGCTGCTTCCTAAGGCCCACTTGACTTCACACTCCAGGATGTCTGGCTCTAGGCACATGACCACACCATCGAGGCTATTTGGGTGATTAAGATGTTTTTTATATAGTTCTTCTGTGTATACTTGCCTTCTCTTCATTAACTCTTCTGCTTCTGTGAGGTCCTTGTCATTTCTTTCTTTTATTATGCCATCTTTGTATGAAAACTTCCCTTGGTATCTCCAATTTAATTGAAGAGATCTCTTTTCTTCTCCATTCTGTTGTTTTCCTCTATTTCTTTGCACTGATCACAGAGGAAGGCTTTCTTATCTCTCCTTGCTGTTCTCTAGAACTGTGAATTCCTTAGGGTTTATCTTTCCCTTTCTCGTTTGCCTTTCACTTCTTTTCTTAGCTATTTGTAAGGCCTTCTCAGACAACTACTTTGTCTCTTTGCATTTCTTTTTCTTTGAGTTTATTTTGGTCACCGCCTCCTGTACAATGTTAAGAATGTCTGTCATAGTTCTTCAGACACTCTGTCTTGTCTACCAGATCTAATCCCTTGAATCTATTTGTCATCCCTACTATATAATCATAAGGGATTTGATTTAGATCATACCTGAGTGGTCTAGTGACTTTCCCTACTTTGTTCAATTTAGGCCTGAATTTTGCAATAAGGAGCTCATGATCTGAGCCACAGTCAGCTCCAGGACTTGTTTTTGCTGACTCTATAGAGCTTCTCAATCTTCAGCTATAAAGAATATAATCAATCTGATTTTGGAAATGAGCATCTGGTTTTCTCCGTGTGTAGAGTTGTCTTTTGTCCTTCTGGAAGACAGCGTTTGCTATGACCAGTGTGTTCTCTTGGCAAAACTCTGCTAACCTTTGCACTGTTTCATTTTTTTCTCTTCAGGCCAAACTTGCCTGTTACTCCTGGTATCTCTTGACTTCCTACTTTTGCATTCCATTCCCCCTGTGATGAAAAGGACATCCTTTTGTTTTTAGTTCTAGAAGGTCTTGTAGGTTTCCATAGAATTGTTCGATTTCAGCTTCTTCTGCATTAGTGGTAGAGGCATATACTTGGATTTCTTTGCTGTTGAATGGTTTGCCATGGAAACAAACAGATTATTCTGACAGTTTTGAGATTATTAAAGTATGCTTGCCCCTTTGAAGGAGAGTGATGACAAACCTAGACAGGGTATTAAAAAGCAGAGACATCACTTAGCCAACAAAGGTCCATATAGTCATAGCTATGGTTTTTCTAGTAGTCAAGTATAGATGTGAGAGTTAGTCCATAAAGAAGGCTGAGTGCCAAAGAATGGATGCTTTTGAACTGTGGGGCTGGAGAGGACTCTTGAGAGTCCCCTGGACAGCAAGGTGATCAAACCCATCAACTCTAAAGGAAATCAATCCTGAATATTCATTGGAAAGACTGATGCTGAAGCTCCAGTACTTTAGCCACCTGATGGGAAGAGCCAACTCATTGGAAAAGTCCCTGATGCTGGGAAAGACTGAAGGCAGGAGGAGAAGGGGATGGCAGAGAATGAGATGGTTGGATGGCATCACCGATTCAATGGATATGGAGTTGGTGATGGACAGGGAAGCCTGGTGTGCTGCAGTCCATGGGGTCGCAAAGAGTCGGACACGACTGAGCAACTGAACTGTATGATAAATTAATAGAAATGTCATTTGTTGGGAGAAAAGCATGTACATTTACAATTATAAAATATTATGAAATTGCCTTCTAAGAAAGTTGTAAAATTTACATTTTCAATAGTAAAATATGGATTGCCTTTTGCCTGTATCTTCACCAGTATATTAGAAAGGGAGTCACCAAACTTTTGGATCTCCATGGTCTGCTAAGACAAAATAGGAACTACTGGCTCTCTTTTGCTTTTTTTTTTTTTTTGGTGTTTCGATGGAGTTTGAGGATATTTCCATAAGTTGAAAGAGCCACCTGATATTTCTTTTCAGTGTATTCTCTGTTCAGATTCTTTGATTATTCTTTCCTTATTGCTTTGTAGATGATCTATGTATATTAAGGATAATTTATCTTTAGTGACATGAGTTATAATTTCCTAAGTAGATTTTCTTTTGATCTGGGTTATTTTCATTTATTTTTTCATGCTGACTTTTAAAAACAACTGTCCTCTTACAGTTGACAGTTTGGAATAATTAGAAAGATATTCCCCATTTTAAAAATTTACATATATCTATGTATGTCCAGAAAAAGTGGAAACAGTAGCAGATTTTATTTTCTTGGTTCCCAAAGCCACTGCAGACTGTGGTTGCAGCCATGAAATTTGAAAAATGCATGTTCCTTGGAAATCAGTAATACAAACCATCTAAATTAAGGTTCTGCAAAGAGACGTGATGAATAAGATACAGATGAAAGTGAGAGCTGCTCAGTTGTGTCTGATTCTTTGAGACCCAATGGACTATACAGTCCATGGGATTATCCAGAGCAGAACACTGGAGTGGGTAGCCTTTCCCTTCTCCAGGGGTCTTCCCAACCCAGGGATCAAACCCTGGTCTCCCACATTGCAGGTGGATTCTTTACCAGCTGAGCCACCAGGGAACCCCAAGAATACTGGAGTGGGTAGCCTATCCCTTCTCCAGTGGATCTTCCCGACCCAGGAATCTAAATGGGGTCTCCTGCTTTGCAGGCAGATTCTTTACCGACTGAGCTATCAGGGAAGCCCAAGTAAGATGGGGAAGGCCTGGGTTCCATCCCTGGGTTGGGACGATTCCCTGGAGAAGGGAAAGGCTGCCCACTGCAGTGTTCCGGCCTGGAGAATTCCATGGACTGTATAGTCCATAGAGTCGCAAAGAGCCGGACACAACTGAGCGACTTTCACTTTCATGCGTATCCTATTCGTTACATTTCTTTGCAGAACCCTAATTTAGATGGCTTGTATTATTGTTTTCCAAGGAACATACATTTTTAAAATTTCATGGCTGCAACCACAGTCCCCATTGGTTTTGGAAACCAAGAAAATAAAATCTGTCACTGTTTCCACTTTTTCTGGATGTATTTGCCATGACGTGATATAACCAGATGCCATGATCTTGGTTTTTAAACGTTGAGTTTTAAGCCAGATTTTTCAATCTCCTCTTTCAGCCTCATCAAGGAGCTCTTTAGTTCCTCTTCACTTTCTGCCATTTGTTGTTGTTACTGTTCAATGGCTCAGTCATGTCCGACTCTTTGTGACCCCACGGACGGCAGCAGGCCAGGCTTCCCTGTCCTTCACCATCTCCTTGAGCTTCCTCAAACTCACGTCCATTGAGTCGATGATGCCATCCAACCACCTCATCCTCTGTCACCTTCTCCTCCTGCCCTCAATCTTTCCCAGCATCAGGGTCTTTCCCAATGAGATAGCTCTTTGCATGAGGTGACCACAGTATTTGACCAATACTTCCCATGAGGTGACCGAAGTACTGGAGCATCAGTCCTTCCAATGAATGAGTTTTAGCATCAGTCCTTCCAAAGAATATCCAAGGTTGATTTCATTGAAGATTGACTGCTTTGATCTCTTTGCTATCCAAGGGACTCTCAAGAGTCTTCTCCAGCACCACAGTTTAAAAGCATCAGTTCCTTGGCAGTTACCCATCTTTATTGTCTGACTTAACATCTGTACTTAACGACTAGAAAAACCATAGCTTTGACTGGACAGACCTTTGTCGGCAAGGTGATGTCTCTGCCCTCTTATACTCTGTCTAGTTTTGTCATAGCTTTCCCTCCAAGGAGCAAGCATCGTTTAATTTCATGGCTACAGTCACCATCCACAGTGATTTTAGAGCTCAAGAAAATACAGTCTGTCAATGTTTTTTACTTTTCCCATCTATTTCTGCCATTAGAGTGATATCATTTGCGTATCTGAGGTTGCTGATATTCTTCCGGGCAATCTTGATTCCAGTCTGTGATTTATCCAGCCTGGCATTTCACATGAAGCACTCTGCATGTAAGTTAAATAAGCAGGGTTACAATATACAGCCTTGATATACTCCTTTCCTAATTTTGAACCAGTCCTTTGTTGCAAGTTCTGTTCTGAATGTTGCTTCTTGACTTGCATACAGGTTTCTCAGAAGCAGGTAAGTTGGTCTGGCATTCCCAATCTTTAAGAATATTCCACAGTTTGTTTTGATCAGTTCAGTTCAGTTGCTCAGTTCAGTTCAGTCACTCAGTCGTGTCCGACACTTTGTGACCCCATGGACCCCAGCACGCCAGGCCTCCCTGTCCATCACCAACTCCCAGAGTTTACCCAAACTCATGTCCATTGAGTGGGTGATGCCATCTAACCATCTCATCCTCTGTCGTCCCCTTCTCCTCCTGCCGTCAATCTTTCCCAGCATTAGGGTCTTTTCAAATAAGTCAGCTCTTCGCATCAGGTGGCCAAAGTATTGGAGTTTCAGCTTCAACATCAGTCCTTCCAATGAACCCCCAGAACTGATTTCCTTTAGGATGGACTGGTTAGATCTCCTTGCAGTCCAAGGGACTCTCAAGAGTCTTCTCCAACACCACAGATCAAAAACATCAATTATTTGGTGCTCAGCTTTCTTCACAGTCCAACTCTCACATCCATACATGACTACTGGAAAAACCATACCCTTGACTAGACGGACCTTTGTTGACAAAGTAATGTCTCTGCTTTTTAATATGCTGACTA
The DNA here is from genome assembly GCA_935064755.1 of Tragelaphus eurycerus. Taxonomy (NCBI): domain Eukaryota; kingdom Metazoa; phylum Chordata; class Mammalia; order Artiodactyla; family Bovidae; genus Tragelaphus; species Tragelaphus eurycerus. The sequence continues at coordinate 695,126 of CAKXYN010000220.1, read as the reverse complement.
GGTTGGTCATAACTTTTCTTCCAAGGAGTAAGCATCTTTTAATTTCATGGCTGCACGTCACCATCTGCAGTGATTTTGCTGCTGCTGCTAAGTTGCTTCAGTTGTGTCTGACTCTGTGCGACCCCATAGACAGCAGCCCACCAGGCTTCCCAGTCCCTGGGATTCTCCAGGCAAGAACGCTTGAGTGGGTTGCCATTTCCTTCTCCAATGCACGAAAGTGAAAAGTGAAAGTGAGGGTGCTCAGTTGCGTCCGACTCTTTGCGACCCCATGGACTGCAGCCTACCAGGCTCCTCCACCCATGGGATTTTCCAGGCAAGAGTACTGGAGTGGGGGTGCCACTGCAGTGATTTTGGAGCCCCCCAAAATAAAGTTTGCCACTGTTTCCCCATATATTTCCCATGAAGTGATGGGACTGGGTGCCATGATCTTAGTTTTCTGAATGTTGAATTTTAAGCCAACTTTTTCACTCTCCTCTTTCACTTTCATCAAGAGGCTCTTCTTCACTTTCTGCTATAAGGGTGGTGTCATCTGCATATCTGAGGTTATTGATATTTCTCCTGGCAATCTTGATTCCAGCTTATGCTTCATCCAGCTCAGCATTTCTCATGATGTACTCTGCATATAAGTTAAATAAGCAGGGTGACAATATACAGCCTTGACGTACTCCTTTTCCTATTTGGAACCAGTGTGTTGTTCCATGTCCAGTTCTAACTGTTGCTTCCTGACCTGCATATAGGTTTCTCAAGAGGCAGGTCAGGTGATCTGTTATTCCCATGTCTCTCAAAATTTTCCACAGTTTGTTTTGATCCACACAGACAAACACTTTGGTGTAGTGAATAAAGCAGATGTTTTTTCTGTAATCTCCTTGCTTTTTCTATGATCCAACGGATGTTTGAAATTCGATCTCTGGTTCATCTGCTTTTTCTAAATCCAACTTTACATCTGGAAGTTCTCAGTTCATGCACTGTTGAAGCCTAGCTTGAAGGATTTTGAGCATGACCTTGCTAGCATGTGAAATAAGTACAATTTTATGGTGGTTTGAACATTATTTGGCATCGTCCTTCTTTGGATTGGAATGAAAACTGACCTTTTCCAGTCCCGTGTCCAGTGCTGTGTTTTCCAAATTTGCTGACGTACTGAGTGCATCATCATCTTTCAGGAATTGAATCAGTTCAGCTGGAATCCCATCACCTCCACTCATTTTGTTTGTATGAATGCTTCCTAAGGCCGCCTTGACTTTACACTCCAGGATGTCTGGCCCTAGGTTAATGACCACATCATCGTGGTTATTTGGGTCATTAAGGACTTTTTTGGTACAATTGTGTGTCTTCTTGCCACCACCTCTTGATCTCTGATGCTTCTGTTAGGTCCTTTGCAGTTTCTGTTCTTTATTGTGCCCATCTTTGCATGACATATTCCCTTGGTATCTCCAGTTTTCTCAAATAGATCTCTAGACTTTCCCATTCTATTGTTTTCCTCTATTTCTTTGCACTATTTCCTTAAGAAGCCTTTCTTTTCTCTTCTCAATATTCTTTGGAATTATGCATTCAGTTGGGCATCTTTCCCTTTCTCCTTTGCCTTTTGCTTCTTTCCTTTTCTCAGCTGTTTATTTGTAAGACCTCCTCAGACAACCATACTGCCTTCTCTTTTTTTTTTTTGCCTTGGTTTTGGTCACCACCTCCTATACAGTGTTATGAACCTCTGTCCATAGAGTTTTAGGCATTCTGTCTAACAAATCTAATCCCTTGAATGTATTTGTCTCCTCCACTGTATAATCACAAGGAATTTGATTTAGGTCAGTCCTGAGTGGCCTAGTGGTTTTCCCTACTTTCTTCAATTTAAGTCTGAATTTGGCAATAAGGAGTTCATGATCTGAGCCACAGTCAGCTCCCAGTCTTGTTTTTTGCTGACTCTATAGAGCTTCTCTTTCTTTGACTGCAAATAATATAATCAATCTGATTTTGGTATTGACCATCTGGTGATGTCCATGTGTAGAGTCATCTCTTGTGTCATTGGAAGAAGTTGTTTGCTATGACCAGTATGTTCTCTTGGCAAAACTCTGTTAGCCTTTGCCCTGCTTTATTTTGTACTCCAAGGTCAAACTTGCATGTTACTTAAGGTATCTCTTGATTTCCTAATTTTGCATTCCAATCCCCTATGATGAAAAGGACATCTTGTTTTGGTGTTAGTTCTAGAACATCTTGTAGGTTTTCATAGAATGGTTCAACTTCAGCTTATTTAGCATTAGCAGTCAAGACATAGACCTAGATTACTGTGATATTGAATTATTTGCCTTGGAAATGAATGAGGATCATTCTGTCTTTCTGTTTTGAAATTTCACCCAAGTACTGCATTTCAGACTCTCGTTGACTATGAGGGCTATTCTGTTTCTTCTAAGGGATTCTCTCCCACAGTAGTAGATATAATGTCATGGTAAAGCGACTGTGTACAATGCAGGAGACCTGGGTTCTATCCCTGGGTCAGGAAGATTCCCTGGAGAAGGAAATGGCAACCCACTCCAGTACTCTTGCATAGAAAATCCCATGGACGGAGGAGCCTGGTACAGGCTACTGTCCGTGGGGTCGCAAAGAGTCGGACACAACTGAGAGACTTCACTTTCACTTTTCACTCTCATTCCCATTTTAGTTCCCTGACTCCTAAAATGTCAGTGTTCACTCTTTGCATCTCCTGTTTGGCCGCATTGAATTTACCTTGATTTGCAGACCTAACATTCTGGGTTCTTATGTAATATTGTTCTTTACACCATGGACTTCACTTTTACCCCCAAACACATCCACAACCGGGTGCCACTTCTGCTTTGACTGTGCCTCTTTATTCTTCTAGAGCTATTTTTCCACCCTTCCCCACTAGCATATTGGACATCTACTGACCTGGGGGGCTCATCTGCTGGCGTCATATCTTTTTGCCTTTTCATACTGTTCTTGGGGTTCTCAAAGCAAGAATACTGAGGGGGTTTGCCATTCCTTCTCCAGTGGGCCATGTTTGTCTACCATGACCATAGCGTGGCAGGTGGGTGACCCACAAGCTTGAGAACAATTATACCAAAGAAGTTCTCACCTTGATGCGAAGGTTCTCGGTCCCACAGCAGACTCCCCAACCTGGGGATTGGGCAAAGGGACTGAGAATCCCCAGGTTTGAAGGATTGTGTGATTTGATTATAGAACTTCCACAAGACTGGGGGAAGCAGAGACTCTTGGAGGACACAGACAAAACCTTGTGCACACCAGGACCCAGGGGAAGGGGCGGGGACCCCGCATGAGGCTAAGCCAAACTTGCCTGTGTTTGGGACTCTCCTGAAGAGGATCAGCTGTGGCCTGCTGTGGGGTGAGGGGCACTGGCAGCAGCAGGCATGGGGGGTACGGCGTGTTGGCAAAAGTCCTCCTGGAGGAAGTCGCTGTTAGCTCTCTCTTGGGAGGGAACACAGTCCCACCCACCAGCAAAAAATTGGATTAAGGATTTATTGAGCTCTGCCCACAAGAGCTAGGGCCAGTTTTCCTCACACCCAGTCCCTCCTATCTGGAAGCTTGCACAAGCCTCTTATCCTCGTCCGTCAGAAGGCAGAGAAGAAACAAGAGCTGAAATCCCGTGGTCTCCAGAATGAAAACCACAATCCTTTAGTCTGGGTCCTAGCAAAATATACACAACAGAGCTGCATCTGGCTTACAGTTTTGGATATTTTTGTGATAGTTTAGTCACTAAGTTGTGCCTGACTCTTTTGCGACCCTCAAGGACTGTAGACCTCCAGGCTCCTCTGTCCAAGGGATTTCCCAGGCGAGAGTACTGGAGTGGGTGGCCATCTCCTTCTCCAGGGGATCTTCCTGACCCAGGGATTGAACCCACTTCTCCTGCATTGACAGGTGGATTGTTTACTACTGAGTCACCAGGGAAGCCATTTGGATATACAGTGGGACCAAAAAATAAGCTGCTGAGATAATTCATTACAGTAAAGTATTGTAAGCCACTGCGAACACTTGTGGGCTGTTTGTTACAGCAGTATCACATAAAAGCTGACATATCCGTGCTCCACACCTTTGCCTTTACTTCTTATTCATAAAGCCATGACCTGGAATCATCACTTACCTAGTCACTCAGCAAGACTCTGGCAGTCACTCTTTTTTCAAATTTTCTTTTATTGTGGTAAAAGTCACATAATCTAAAAACTATTTTAATCACATTTAACTGTACAGTTTTGTGGCCCTAAGTACATTTATATTGTTGTACAACTTTCACCATCATCCAACTCCCGAGTTTTTCACCTTCCTAAACTGAAACTCTGTCCCCATTAAACACTAGATTCACATTCCCCCTCCCCACCCCTGCCCCACTGGTATCCACCAGTGTACTTTCTGACTCTGTGAATTCGACTCTTCTAGGCACCTCATATAAGTGGAATCAAACAGTATTTGTCTGCACCCACTGTATATTGGAGTGCATTTTTAAGGTTAACTTGATAAACGTCCTATAGATTGTACCTTCTTTTCTTTGTTTCTCTAGGAGTCACCCCTGGTTCTTCTTTCTTTTACCCTACACATTGGATCCATGTTTTGGCAAATCCTATTGTTTCTATCTCAAAAATATATTACAAATCCACTCTCAGAATCTTTACTGTCGTGGTCATCTCTTGCCTAGATGACTGCCAAAGCCTCCTTCCTACCTGGTCCTCAATTCTCTTCTTGTCCCTTTCCAATTCATTCTCTAAGGAGCTGCAGAAGTCATTATAAAGGATCATACCATTTTTCTGTTCTGTCTAAACCCCCCTGGTTTGCCAGAAGCTTTGTCATGAAATACTTGATTTTTACATGAGCTACACATTGTACCTGGTCTGTCTCTTGCTTTTCTCCAACCCTATCACATACCAGTCTCTTCGTTGCTTGCCTTTTTTTTTTTTTTTTTTTTTAAAACATAATGTCTCTTTATTCCCTTGTGGCTCAGCTGATAAATAATCTGCCTGCAATGCGGGAGACCTGGGGTTCAGTCCCTAGCTGGGAAGCTTCCTTGGAGAAGGGAATGGCTATGCACTCCAGTATTTTGGCCTGGAGAATTCCATGGAGTGTATAGTCCATGGGGTCACAAAGAGTCAGACACAACTGAGCGCTCCTTCTTACTCTGGGATCTTTGTGTGTGTTATTTCCCCCATCTAGAAAGCTTTTCCTCTCACTCTTTAAATGGCTAGCTCTTTGATTCTGAGCTAGATAGCTACATGTTGGCATCTTAGAAGCCTTTCCTGGCCATGCTATCTAAATGAGCTCCGCTCCCCACGATTCTCTGTCTGCATTCCTGTTCCTTTATTCATGAATATAAAGTTAGATATTTTATCCCATAGAACGTTTCCTTTAAGAGGAGAGACAGTAGCTGTCTTACTCACTGTGTTTATTCCCCAGAACCTTGCACACAATAGGGGCTTAGAAAACACTTGTTGAGTGAATGAATCTTTGCGAGCAGGCTTTCCAGGTGGCACAGTGGTAAAGAATCTGCCTGCCAAAGCAGGAGACATAAGAGATGCAGTTTCGGTCCCTGGGTGGGGAAGATCCCCTGGAGAAAGAAATGACAACCCACTCCCATATTCATGCCTGGAGAATCTCAAGGATAGAGGAGCCTGGCTGGCCATGATCCATGGGGTCAACAAAAGTCGGGCGTGACTGAAGTGACTTAGCACACTCTCAGGTGGGTACAGAGCAACCACAGAGTTAGCCTGGCAGATGACCAGGCCTAACTAATCCTAATCTCGGGGATCTCCTTGGCTGGCTGCCTGTCTTGGCTGCACGTGGGTAAAGGAAAACACTGTACGTTCCACACCCTCGGGCCTCTCCTCGCCTAGCACATGGCTCTCCCCGGATGCTGGCCCTCTGGCCTGACCACGGAGGCTGCCAGGTCCCGAAGCCAGGTCTCCGCTTTTCGTTAACAGGGCGGCCAGATGGCTGGCAGGTGTCTCCCTGGGGTAAGGAGCAGATAGCTCTAAGTGAGGGCGGCCGTGGGAGATGGCTCAGCTCTCAGAGCAGGCTTAGAGGGCTGTGTCTGCTAGATCAGTGGTGCCCCTGAGACAGACTTGACTTGTGCTGGTTTCCTCTTTCCCCCCAGACTTCTCATCCAGTCAGCCCGACCCCCTGCCTCTACAGCTTCTCCCCAGTCTTTCCCTAGATACTCACACCCAATCCTTTCCAGTAACACCACTCCTACCAGTCTCAGGGGTGAGGGGGACTTCCCTGGCAATCCGGTGGTTAACTGAGCTTCCAGTGCGAGGCTGTGGGCTCGATCCCTGGCTGGGGAACCGATATTCCACAGGTGGTGCCGCACGGCCCAAAATAAAAATAAAACATGTGGGTGTCCTGCTGCTCCACTGCGTGCACTTGCCACCAGTTCCCAACAGTTCCCAGCCTTCGACTCAGAGTTGTTGGCGCCTGAGTGAGAACCTTGGATGGGAGAGGTGGGTGTCTGTAGAACCATTAACATTTGATGAATAAAATGAAAAGCGTGATTTAATGGTGCATAAGGGTTGTAAATGAGCACGTTTCTAGGAAAACCTCATAAATATCACAGTTGATTGTTACTAAGGAAGTAAAAAGAAAAACCAAGGTCAGGGTGAGAGAGGTGAATCTTCCCGCTCTCCCTCCCCCTTCTTCACCTCTCCCTCCCCCGTGCTCTCCCGGGCTCATGGGGAGAGCGCTGCTCTGTTAGGACTGTGCTGATGACCACCGGAGCTGAAACGCACCGGTGGACTTTGCTATCAGCCTGACTGCGGAAGGACGGTGAAAGCCATGTGTTCAGAGTAGATAGTACATTGCTCCACATTTCCTCTGCTTCTTAAATATCTGTATATTCAAATTCACTTTTCATGCTGGGATTCAGCCCCATTTTGAATTCACTGCTTTTCATTAGCTTTTGGGCCAGGAAAAATGACGTTGCTACACCTTTCGTGTCTGATTTTATCACAGATGAGATGAACTTGGACGCTTCAAGTGGATGGTGGGAGGGAAAAGCTTAGGAGAAGCATTTTGTTCTCCACTATGAATTACCTGGAGAAGGCAATGGCACCCCACTCAATCCCATGGATGGAGGAGCCCGGTGGGCTGCAGTCCATGGGGTCGCTAGCAGTTGGACAAGACTCAGCGACTTCACTTTCACTTTTCACTTTCATGCATTGGAGAAGGAAATGGCGACCCACTCCAGTGTTCTTGCCTGGAGAATCCCAGGGATGGGGGAGCCTGGTGGGCTGCTGTCTATCGGGTCGCACAGAGTCGGATACGACTGAAGTGACTTAGCAGCAACAGCATGAATTATCTGGTATTGCACAAGGTTTGGAGTATGAAAAATACTCCAAATACTCCAATACTTATACACAGTCTATTATTTTCTCCACTATAGATTTTCTCATGTTCTTTTGTATGTGAACACTGCAGGAACATCTTCTCCCATTTACAGGGTGTTTACAGGGTGTAAGGGTTACAGGGTGTTTTGCCTGTTGGTAGGTATTTTAACTTTGTTTTGGCAATTGTTCTTTATGTGGATGTCTTAACTTTTAATATATTATTTATTCGTTAAAATCTATGTAACACAACTTCTGTCTTTTGCTTTATGGATGGTGCTGTCTTTGTCTTTAAGAAATTCTTCCCACTTACAAAGCTTCTCTTATATTCATTAAGCTTTGGACTTTGAACTATCAGTCCATCTGGAGTTGATGTTTCTGTGTGTATGGTATGAAGTAGAGTCTTTTTCCCCATATGAACAGAACGATTTTCCATAATGTCCCTCTAACTTGTCAGGCCATCTTTGTTATACACTAACTTTCTATACACATGGGGGTCCATTTCCTGCTATTCTTTTCTGTTGATCTGTGTATCTACCCTTACCCCTACGTTTACCTGCACCATGTTAATTACTATTGCTCTAGTATGTCTCATCTTATCTGGTAGAACAAGCCTTGTCACGTACTCTGTTCAGGAGAGTTTTCAATATTAGGAAGCTCTGAGAATCAGCCTGCCAGAACACAAACATATGCACAAACAATGGAATTGACTTTATAGATTTCGGGGAAAATTGACATCTTTACTATATTGTCTTCCTTACATATATGCTGTATCCCTTTTTGTGTACTTAATATATTTCATGTTAGCCTTCATTTATTTAGATGTTTTTAAGGTCCGTCTAGTCAAGGCTATGGTTTTTCCAGTAGTCATGTATGGATGTGAGAGTTGGACTATAAAGACAGCTGAGGGGCAAAGAATTAATGCTTTTGAACGGTGGTGTTGGAGAAGACTCTTGAGAGTCCCTTGGACTGCAAGGAGATCCAACCAGTCCATCCTAAAGGAGATCAGTCCTTGGTATTCATTGGAAGGACTGATGCTGAAGCTGAAGCTCCAATACTTTGGCCACCTCATGTGAAGAGTTGACTCATTGGAAAAGACCCTGATGCTGGGAGGGATTGGGGGAAGGAGGAGAAGGGGATGACAGAGGATGAGATGGCTGGATGGCATCACCAACTCGATGAACATGCGTTTGAGCGAACTCCGGGAGGTGGTGATGGACAGGGAGGCCTGGCGTGCTGCAATTCCTGGGGTCACAAAGAGTCGGACATGACTGAGTGACTGAACTGAAGGTATTCTATTAATAATAATTTATAATTTCCCCAGTATTCTATGCACAATTTATGTTTTTAAAGTATCTCATGCTTTTGGATGTTGTTTTATGTATATATTTTTTAAGTTGCTTGTATACAGGAATGCATTTTCATAATTTTATTTATTTTTGACTGTGCTGGGTCTTCGCTGCTGCATGGGCTTTTCTCTAGTTGTGGTGGGAAGGATTCTCATCGTGGTGACTTCGTTGCAGAGCTTGCTCTAGGGGGCATGGACTGCAGTGACCGCAGTGTGTGGGCTCAGTAGTTGCAGCACCCGGCTCTAGAGCACAGGCTCAGCTGCCTGCGGGATGTGGGATCTTCCTGGACTAGGAAGCAAACCCATGTCTATTGCACTGGCAGGTGGACTCTTTACCTCTGAGCCGACATGGAAGCCCCCAAGAATACATTATTTTTTATATTGATTTTTGTGCCCAAAATGTTTCTGAACTCTAATAATTTATTTGAAAATATTCCTGGCTTTTCTATATAGATAACTCTATCTTTTGTAAGTTAGGACAGTTTTTTTTTCCTTCATAATCATTAGACTTCTTATTTCTTTTGCCATATGGCTAGAACCTCCAGTAAGTGCTGAAGAGCAGTGATGAGAATAAGTAACCTTATCCTGTTTCAGTCTTTTTAAACATGATGCCTAATTTCACCATTTGGCTCAGAAAATACCCCTATCAGAAGATGACACTAAGAGTTTTAATCATTACTACATGATGATTTAAAATTTTCCTATTTATTTGGAGATAATTATACATTTTCTCCTCCTTTAATTTGTTAATCTTGCAATATTTGGGTTGACCATCATATGTGTATATGGGTATGTTTTACTGTACTTTATTATACTGTATATATGATTGAACAAAATATTCCTTTATAGTATTGTCCTTATATAGTTTTTTGTTTTGAAGGGGAGGGGGTCCTAGAAAACAGGTTTTACTTTATTATTTCCTCCTTTTTAATTGAGCCGTAATTAACATCATATTATATTAGTTTCAGCTATGTGACATATTGATTTGATATATGTATAATTATCACTACAACTCTAGTTAACATCCATCACCACAAGTATTGACAGTTATATAATTTTTTAACAGAACTTTTAACACTTATTCTGTTAGCTGCATTCCAGTATGCAATACAGCAACATTACCTATAGTCACTATGTTGCATTTATGTCTCTAGGATTTACTTATGTTATACCTGGAATTTGCACCTTTCGACCACCTTCAACCATGTTGTCTGCTCCCAACCCTCCATCTCTGGTGACCACCAAACTGTCCTCTGTATCTCTGAGTTCGTTTTTTGTAGAATCCACGTATAAGCAAGAAAATAGGTTTTTGACTTTCTCTGACTTATTTAGAATGAGGCACTAAACGTCAATCTGTGTTGTCACAAACGCCAGGATTTCCTTTTCCACACGAGTAATTCTCTATCGTGTGCGTCACACGATCGCCTTTTCTGTACCCATCTATGGACACTTAGGTTGTTCCCATGTCATTATTGTAAGTAAAGCTGCAGTGAACACAAACATGCAGATATCTTTTTGAGTTAATGTTTCCATTTACTGCAGATAAATACCCAGAAGTAGAATTGCTGGATCGTATGGTAATTATTTATCTCTATGCAGTTTATGTGTATAAAACTGCACAGAACTAAACACAGAAATCCACCACCCCCTAAATATTTGGATGCCCAGATGAGCTAAGTCAGAACCCCTGATAACTGTGCATTTTTAATGCTTTTTGTTGAATTAAATTGATTTAACTTTGGCTTCGCTGGTCTCTGCTGCAGCGCTCGGGCTTCTCTTGTTGAGAAGCATGGGCTCTAGAATGAGGGCTCGGCAGTTGCAGCGCTTGGGCTTTGCCGCCCCACAGCGTGTGGGATCCTCTGGGAGCAGGGACTGAACCCGTGTCCCCTGCATTGTCAGGCAGATTCCTAACCCCTGAACCACTAGTAAAGTTCAACTGTGTATTTCTAAACTCCCCAGATGATTCTAACGTTCTGTCAGGGTTAAGAGTCCCTGCCCTAGGCATTTTCACAGAAACACCTCGACAGGAATTTTACAGCATATTTGTAACACTCTGCTAGACACAAAATTTGGTTGAAAAAGACACTAAAATCTCCAAATCATCAATTCCTGTCTACAATGAAACATTGTGTGCATTTATCATATCCCTCTGAGCATTCTAGATCCTGGCCATTCAAGCAGCTTCCATGACATCATCTGGGAGCTTTTTATAAACACAACATTTCAGGCCCCATCCAGATCTACAGAACCCCAATCTGCCTTTTCACACTGCAAATTCACGTTTTGAGTGTGAGAAGCCCTCTTTAAACCCTTCCTTAAGTTCTCAAGCTCAGAGTTTTCTCAAATGCTTTTCAAACACAGTTACAAAGGGGCACGGTTTTAAGTAACTACCTAGAAATTAAATTTTTTAAGCCCCTAAGTGGCATTTAGAAAAATATGAGAGGATACTATTTAATGTATCACATGGTGAAAAACGCTCTATTAAAACAGTGGAACAGTGGCACTGGGTGCACAGACTGAGAGTGGCTTGCCAAACACAAAGACACTTTCACTGACAACATCAGATGACGCCTCATTTGAATTTCATCCTTCTCAGTATTGTTTGTCTTTCAAGCAGTTTACTGAGTTTGAGCAAGGCTATCCCTTATGCACAGACAGGCTCAGTTTGTGCCCTCTCTGAGGCAAAGAGTGGCCACAGTGTGGGTACGGGGTTCTGCGTTTAGATTGTTTTTGTAGGATTACTGCTCGTTAGTTGAATGATCTTGGAGGGGGCAGCTTCTCTGATCGTGAAGTGGAGGGCTGGACCAGATGAGTGGTTTTGAGACACATCAGAAAATCCACAGAGGGACTGTGGGGGGTGACCCCATGGACAAGGTCAGGACCTTTGGGCCAAGGTCTGGACCTCTCTCCCTCCTCAGTCTTTAACCAGAGCAGTTCTCCTGCCAGCTGTCCTGTCTATTGCAGCTTTCATGCGACCTCACCTCAAGGGCTCTGCCATTTAACAAAGGCTGAAAATAACTGTTAATTAAGGTTTCCTGGAAACACATTGATTCTGAGTTTAAGGAGCATTTCATAATATGAAAGTAATTACATGCATGTGATATTCACTAGCAAACATTAAAAAAAAAACCTTACTTTGCCGTGGAGAGGATGAGATGGTTGTGTTCATTGTTGGACAGTTGCTTAGTCATGTCTGACTCTGACCCCATGGACTGCAGCATGCCAGGCTTCCCTGTCCTTCACTATATCCTGGAGTTTGCACGAACTCATGTCCATTGAGCCAGTGATGCCATCCTACAATCTCATCCTCTGTCATCCCTTCTCTTCCTGCCTTCGGTCTTTCCCAGCATCAAGGTCTTTTCCAACGAGTCAGTTCTTCACATCAGGTGGCCAAAGCATTGAGCTTCAGCTTCAGCATCAGTCCTGCCAATATTCAGAGATGATTTCCTTTAGGATTGATTGGTTTGATCTCCTTGCAGTCCAAGGAACTCTCAAGAGTCCTCTCCAGCACCACAGTTCAAAAGCATCAATTCTTCGGCACTCAGCCTTCTTTATGGTCCAACTCTCACATTCATAAATGACTACTGGAAAAATCATAGCTTTGACTAGACGGACTTTTGTCGGCAAGGTAATGTCTCTGCTTTTTAATATGCTGTCTAGGTTTGTCATAGCTTTTCTTAAAAGGAGCAAGCATCTTTGAATTTCATGGCTGCAGTCACCATCTGCAGTGATTTTGGAGCCCCCCAAAATATACTCCAGTAATGCTGAAGAAGCTGAAGTTGAACGGTTCTATGAAGACCTACAAGACCTTTTAGAACTAACACCCAAAAAAGATGTCCTTTTCATTATAGGGGACTGGAATGCAAAAGTAGGAAGTCAAGAAACACCTGGAGTAATAGGCAAATTTGGCCTTGGAATACGGAATGAAGCAGGGCAAAGACTAACAGAGTTTTGCCAAGAAAATGCACTGGTCATAGCAAATACCCTCTTCCAACAACACAAGAGAAGACTTTATACATGGATATCACCAGATGGTCAACACCGAAATCAGATCGATTATATTCTTTGCAGACAAAGATGGAGAAGCTCTATCCAATCAGCAAAAACAAGACCAGGAGCTGACTGTGGCTCAGACCATGAACTCCTTATTGCGAAATTCAGACTGAAATTGAAGAAAGTAGGGAAAACCACTAGATTATTCAGGTATGACCTAAATCAAATCCCTTATGATTATACAGTGGAAGTGAGAAATAGATTTAAGGGCCTAGATCTGATAGATAGAGTGCCTGATGAACTATGGAATGAGGTTCGTGACATTGTACAGGAGACAGGGATCAAGACCATCCCCAAGAAAAAGAAATGCAAAAAAGCAAAATGGCTGTCTGGGGAGGCCTTGCAAATAGCTGCAAAAAGAAGAGAAGCGAAAAGCAAAGGAGAAAAGGAAAGACATAAACATCTGAATGCAGAGTTCCAAAGAATAGCAAGAAGAGATAAGAAAGCCTTCTTCAGTGATCAATGCAAAGAAATAGAGGAAAACAACAGAATGGGAAAGACTAGGGATCTATTCAAGAAAATCAGAGATACCAAAGGAACATTTCATGCAAAGATGGGCTCGATAAAGGACAGAAATGGTGTGGACCTAACGGAAGCAGAAGATATTAAGAAGAGGTGGCAAGAATACACAGAACTGTACAAAAAAGAGCTTCACGACCCAGATAATCATGATGGTGTGATCACTGACCTAGAGCCAGACATCCTGGAATGTGAAGTCAAGTGGGCCTTAGAAAGCATCACTAGGAACAAAGCTAGTGGAGGTGACGGAATTCCAGTGGAGCTATTCCAAATCCTGAAAGATGATGCTGTGAAAGTGCTGCACTCAATATGCCAGCAAATTTGGAAAACTCAGCAGTGGCCACAAGATTGGAAAAGGTCAGTTTTCATCCCGATCCCAAAGAAAGGCAATGCCAAAGAGTGCTCAAACTACCACACAATTGCACTCATCTCGCACGCTAGTAAAGTAATGCTCAAAATTCTCCAAGCCAGGCTTCAGCAATATGTGAACCGTGAACTTCCTGATGTTCAAGCTGGATTTAGAAAAGGCAGAGGAACGAGAGATCAAATTGCCAACATCCGCTGGATTATCGAAAAAGCAAGAGAGTTCCAGAAAAACATCTATTTCTGCTTTATTGACCATGCCAAAGCCTTTGACTGTGTAGATCACAATAAACTGTGGAAAATTCTGAGAGAGATGGGAATACCAGACCACCTGATCTGCCTCTTGAGAAATCTGTATGCAGGTCAGGAAGCAACAGTTAGAACTGGTCATGGAACAACAGACTGGTTCCAAATAGGAAAAGGAGTACGTCAAGGCTGTATATTGTCACCATGTTTATTTAACTTATATGCAGAGTACATCATGAGAAATGCTGGACTGGAGGAAACACAAGCTGGAATCAAGATTGCCGGGAGAAATATCAATAACCTCAGATATGCAGATGATACCACCCTTATGGCAGAAAGTGAAGAGGAACTCAAAAGCCTCTTGATGAAAGTGAAAGTGGAGAGTGAAAAGGTTGGCTTAAAGCTCAACATTCAGAAAACAAAGATCATGGCATCTGGTGCCATCACTACATGGGAAATAGATGGAGAAACAGTGGAAACAGTGTCAGACTTTCTTTTTCTGGGCTCCAAGATCACTGCAGATGGTGACTGCAGCCATGAAATTAAAAGACGCTTACTCCTTGGAAGGAAAGTTATGACCAACCTAGATAGCATATTCAAAAGCAGAGACATCACTTTGCCAACAAAGGTTCGCCTAGTCAAGGCTATGGTCTTTCCTGTGGTCATGTATGGATGTGAGAGCTGGACTGTGAAGAATGCTGAGCGCCGAAGAATAGATGCTTTTGAACTGTGGTGTTGGAGAAGACTCTTGAGAGTCCCTTGGACTGCAAGGAGATCCAATCGGTCCATTCTGAAGGAGATCAGACCTGGGATTTCTTTGGAAGGAATGATGCTCAAGCTGAAACTCCAGTATTTTGGCCACCTCATGCGAAGAGTTGACTCATTGGAGAAGACTCTGATGCTGGGAGGGATTGAGGGCAGGAGGAGAAGGGGACGACAGAGGATGAGATGGCTGGATGGCATCACTGACTCAATGAATGTGAGTCTGAGTGACCTCCGAGAGCTGGTGATGGATAGGGAGGCCTGGCGTGCTGCGGTTCATGGGGTCGCAAAGAGTCGGACACGACTGAGCGACTGATCTGATCTGAAAATATACTCTGTCACTGTTTCCATTTTCTCCCCCATCTATTTGCCATGAAGTAATGGGACCAGATGCCATGCTCTTCATTTTTTGAATGTTGAATTTTAAGCCAGGTTTTTCACTCTCCCCTTTCACCTTCATCAACAGGCTCTTTAGTTCCTCTTTGCTTTCTGCCATTAGGGTATTGTCATCTGTGTATCTGAAGTTACTGATATTTCTCCCGGCAATCTTGATTCCAGCTTGAGCTTCATCCAGCGTTTCCCATGAGGCACTCTGCATAGAAGTCAGACAAGCAGGGTGACAACAGACAATCCTGACGTACTCCTTTTCAGGTTTTGAACCAGTTTGTAGTTCCATGTCTGGTTCTAACTGTTGCTTCTTGACCTGCATACAGATCTCTCAGGAGGCAGAAGGTGGTTTGGTATTCCCATCTCTTTAAGGATTTTCTACAGTTTGTTGTGATCCACACAGTCAAAGGCTTTAGCATAGTTAATGAAGCAGAAGTATATGTCTTCTGGACTTTTATTGCTTTTTCTATGATTCCATGGATGTTGGCAATTTGATCTCTGGTTCCTTTGCCTTTTAAATCCAGCTTGTACATCTAGACGTTCTTGGTTCGTGTACTGTTGAAGCCTAGCTTGAAGGATTTTGAGCATTACCTTGCTAGTGTGTGAGATGAGTGTAATTGTACCATAGCTTGAACATGTTTTGGTGTTGCCCTTCTTTGGAGTGGAATGAAAACTGACCTTTTCCAGTCCTGTGGCCACTGCTGAGTTTTCCAAATTTGCTGGCATATTGAGTGCAGCACTTTCACAGCATCATCTTTTAGGATTTGAAATAGCTCAACTGGAATTCCATCACCTCCGTTAGTTTTGTTTGTAGTGATGCTTCTTAAGGCCCATTTGACATGACACTCCAGGATGTCGTGTTCTCTGTAAGCGCTCACACCACTGTGGTTATCTGGGTCGTTGAGACCTCTTGGCATAGTTGTTCTGTGTATTCTTGCTGCTACTTCTTTATATCTTCTGCTTCTGTTAGGTCCATACCATTTCTGTCCTTTATTGAGCCCATCTTTGCATGACGTTCCCTTGGCATCTCTAATTTTCTTGAAGAGATCTCTAGTCTTTCCCATTCTATTGTTTCCCTCTATTTCTTTGCATTGTTCATTTCTTATCTCTCTTTGGTATTCTTTGGAACTCTCCATTCAGATGTGTATATCTTCCCTTTTCTCCTCTGGCTTTCACTTCTCTTCTTTTCTCAGCTGTTTGTAAGGCCTCCACAGACAATCATTTTACCTTTTTGCATTTCTTTTTCTTGGGGATGGTTTTGATCACCGTCTCCTGTACAATGTTATGAACTTCCGTCCATAGTTCTTCAGGCACTCTGTCTACCAGATCTAGTCCCTTGAATCTATTTGTCACCTCCAGTGTAAAGCTGAAAAATAAAGGACTTGATCTAGGTCATACCTGAATAGCCTAATGATTTTCCCTACTTTGTTCAATTTATTTTTAAATTAAATTTTATTTTGCTTAACTTTACAATATTGTATTGCTTTTGTCATACATCAAGATGAATCCGCCACAAGTATACATTTGTTCCCCATCCTGAACCCTCCTCCCTCCTCCTTCCCCATACCATCCCCCTGGGTCGTCCCAGTGTACCAGCCCCAGGCATCCGTTATCAGGCATCGTACCTGGACTGGCGACTCGTTTCAGATATGAGATTATACATATTTCAATGCTATTCTCCCAAATCATCCCACCCTGTCCCGTTCCCAGAGTTCAAAAGTCTGTTCTGGCTAACAAACACATGAAAAGATGCTCAACATCACTCATTATCAGAGAAATGCAAATCAAAACCACTATGAGGTACCATTTCACGCCAGTCAGAATGGCTGCGATCCAAAAGTCCACAAGCAATAAATGCTGGAGAGGGTGTGGAGAAAAGGGAACCCTCTTACACTGTTGGTGGGAATGCAAACTAGTACAGCCACTTTGGAGAACGGTATGGAGATTCCTACTTTGTTCAATTTAAATCTGAATTTTGGATAAGGAGTTCATGATCTGAGCCACAGTCAGCTCCTGGTCTTGTTTTTGTTGACTGTATAGAGCTTCTTGATCTTTGGCTGCAAAGAGTCTGCCTGAAATGCAGGAGACCCGGGTTCGATCCCTGGGTCAGGAAGATCCCCTGGAGAAGGAAATGGCAACCCACTCCAGTATTCTGGCCTGGAGAATCCCATGGATGGAGGAGCCTGGTGGGCTACAGTCCACAGGGTCGCAAAGAGTCGGATACGACTAAGTGACTTCACTTTCACTTTTCATCTGGTGATGTCCATGTGTAGAATCATTGTTGGAGGAGGGTGTTTGTTATGACCAGCATGTTCTCTTGGCAAAACTCTGTTAGTCTTTGTCCTGCTTCATTTTGTACTCCAAGGCTAACCTTGCTTGTTAACCCACCTATCTCTTGACTTCCTGTTTTTGCATTTCAGGCCCCTATGATGAAAAGAACAGTTTTTTGGGGGTGTTAGTTCTAGAAAGTCTTGTAGGTCTTCATAAAATCGTTCAACTTCAGCTTCTTTGGCATTCGTGGTTGAGGCACAGAATTGGATTACTGTGATACTGAACAGTTGGATAGCATCACTGATTCAATGGACATGAACTTG
Organism: Tragelaphus eurycerus; assembly: GCA_935064755.1. Classification (NCBI taxonomy): domain Eukaryota; kingdom Metazoa; phylum Chordata; class Mammalia; order Artiodactyla; family Bovidae; genus Tragelaphus; species Tragelaphus eurycerus. The sequence goes on along the minus strand of CAKXYN010000220.1, from coordinate 677,529 downwards.
GGCAACCTCCGGGAGATAATAGGGGACAGTGAGGTCTTGCGTGCTACAGTCCATAGGTTGCAAAGAGTTGGACACTGCTAAGTGACTGAACAACAACAAAACAGTGAAATAACAGTGTTGTGATAGTTTAAGGTGAACAGTGAAGGTACTCAGCCATGTATATACGTGTATCTATTCTCCCCCAGACTCCCTTCCCATCCAGGCTGCCATATAACATTGAGCAGAGTTCCCTGTGCTGTCCAGCAGGTCCTTGTTCATTATCCATTTTAAATAAAGCAGAGTGAACATGTCAGTCCCAAACTCCCTAACTATCCCTTCCCCATAGTCTTCCCCTGGGAAGCTGGAAGTTTGTTCTCTGTGAGTCTCTCTGTGTTTTGTGAATAAATTCATCTGTGTAACTTCTTTTTAGATTCCACATGTAAGGGATGTCATACACCATTTCTCTTTTGTCTGACTTCACCCAGTATGACAATTTCTAGGTCCATCTGTGAGTAAACACTTTAAACACGGATCATTACCCGTCTGTCGGACACTCTCAGAGCTGCCCCGGTAAGCCTGATGAGCTGGCGGTTCTGTGCAGGGGCTCCCGTGTCCCATCCAGAGTCTTTCCATCCACTGCTTTAGGTGCCTCTCTTCTCTAGAAGTGAACTCTGGAAAGCAGAGTATCCACAGATAATGGTAGAAGCCCCACAGTCCCCAGGCTACAACTGCCAAATCCAAAAGCACCAAAACTGAGGTTTTCTGAATGAGAGGCAAAACTCCGACCCGAGTGTCTGTGAGACGACCAGTAGTTCTGTGTGTTCCGCCCCATACGGTTTGTGTCGTGGGAGAAACGGGAGACTGCAGCCTCCAAGTGCTGGGGGGTGGGGGTCACAGGCAGCACCGTGCTCACTGTCAGGGGAGTCCTTGGGGTGGGGGCTGACTGGTGGGCGCAGAGAGCTTGTTGGGAACAACTCGTGCAAACAGTAAAGAGGGCAGGAAGCAGGATCCCTGGAGGAAAGTTTGCAACACAGCTGAGAGTATGAGGGGCGGGCAGGGAGAGCCTCGGCCACGCTGCAGTTGGAGGCGGGGCTCCTGGAGACAAGAGGCTTTATCAGAAGCAGCCGGGAGCCACCCAGGAAGGGCGCGGCCTTGGCCTGAAAGCTGAGGTGAGTCTTTAAGGAGCCACCAGATCAGATCAGATCAGTCACTCAGTCGTGTCCGACTCTTTGAGACCCCATGAATCGCAGCACGCCAGGCCTCCCTGTCCATCTCCAACTCCCGGAGTTCACTCAGACTCATGTCCATCGAGTCAGTGATGCCATCCAGCCATCTCATCCTCTGTCGTCCCCTTCTCCTCCTGCCCCCAACCCCTCCCAGCATCAGAGTCTTCTCCAATGAGTCAACTCTTCACATAAGGTGGCCAAAGTACTGGAGTTTCAGCTTTAGCATCATTCCTTCCAAAGAAATCCCAGGGCTGATCTCCTTCAGAATGGACTGGTTGGATCTCCCTGCAGTACAAGGGACTCTCAAGAGTCTTCTCCAACACCACACTTCAAAAGCATCAATTTTTCAGTGCTCAGCCTTCTTCACAGTCCACCTCTCACATCCACACATGACCACAGGAAAAACCATAGCCTTGACTAGACGAACCTTTGTTGGCAAAGTAATGTCTCTGCTTTTGAATACGCTGTCTAGGTTGGTCATAACTTTCCTTCCAAGGAGTAAGCGTCTTTTAATTTCATGGCTGCAGTCACCATCTGCAGTGATTTTGGAGCCCCCCAAAATAAAGTCTGACACTGTTTCCACTGTTTCCCTATCTTTGCCATGAAGTGATGGGACCGGATGCCATGATCTTCGTTTTCTGAATGTTGAGCTTTAACCCAGCTTTTTCACTCTCCACTTTCACCTTCATCAATAGGCTTTTTAGTTACTCTTCACTTTCTGCCATAAGGGTGGTGTCATCTGCATATCTGAGGCTATTGAGATTTCTCCTGGCAATCTTGATTCCAGCTTGTGTTTCTTCCAGTCCAGCATTTCTCATGATGTACCCTGCATAGAAGTTAAATAAACAGGGTGACAGTATACAGCCTTGGTGTACTCCTTTTCCTATTTGGAACCAGTCTGTTGTTCCATGTCCAGTTCTAACTGTTGCTTCCTGACCTGCATACACTGAAACCATACTCACAGAAAACTAGTCAATCGAACCACACTAGGACCACAGCCTTGTCTAACTCAATGAAACTAAGCCATGCCCCTCGGGCAACCCAAGATGGGCGGGTCATGGTGGAGAGATCTGACAGAATGTGGTCCACTGGAGAAGGGAATGGCAAACCACTTCAGTATTCTTGCCTTGAGAACCCCATGAACAGTATGAAAAGGCAAAATGATAGGATACTGAAAGAGAAACTCCCCAGGTCAGTAGGTGCCCAATATGCTACTGGAGATCAGTGGAGAAATAACTAGAAAGAATGAAGGGATGGAGCCAAAGCAAAAACAATACCCAGCTATGGATATGACTGGTAGAAGCAAGGTCCGATGCTGTAAAGAGCAATATTGCATAGGAACCTGGAATGTCAGGTCCATGAATCAAGGCAAATTGGAAGTGGTCAAGCAAGAGATGGCAAGAGTGAATGTTGACATTCTAGGAATTAGCGAACTAAAATGGACTGGAATGGGTGAATTTAACTCGGATGACCATTATATCTACTACTGTGGGCAGGAATCCCTCAGAAGAAATGGAGTGGCCATCATGGTCAACAAAAGAGTCCGAAATGCAGTACTTGGATGCAATCTCAAAAACGACAGAATGATCTCTGTTCGTTTCCAAGGCAAACCATTCAGTATCACGGTAATCCAAGCCTATGCCCCAATCAATAACGCTGAAGAAGCTGAAGTTGAACGGTTCTATGAAGACCTACAAGACCTTTTAGAACTAACACCCAAAAAAGATGTCCTTTTCATTACAGGGGACTGGAATGCAAAAGTAGGAAGTCAAGAAACACCTGAAGTAACAGGCAAATTTGGCCTTGGAATATGGAATGAAGCAGGGCAAAGACTAACAGAGTTTTGCCAAGAAAATGCACTGGTCATGACAAACACCCTCTTCCAACAACACAAGAGAAGACTCTACACATGGATATCACCAGATGGTCAACACCGAAATCAGATCGATTATATTCTTTGCAGCCAAAGATGGAGAAGCTCTATACAGTCAGCAAAAACAAGACCAGGAGCCGACTGTGGCTCAGACCATGAACTCCTTATTGCCAAATTCAGACTGAAATTGAAGAAAGGAGGGAAAACCACTAGACCATTCAGGTATGACCTAAATCAAATCCCTTATGATTATACAGTGGAAGTGAGAAATAGATTTAAGGGTCTAGATCTGATAGATAGAGTGCCTGATGAACTATGGAATGAGGTTCGTGACACTGTACAGGAGACAGGGATCAAGACCATCCCCATGGAAAAGAAATGCAAAAAAGCAAAATGGCTGTCTGGGGAGGCCTTGCAAATAGCTGCAAAAAGAAGAGAAGCGAAAAGCAAAGGAGAAAAGGAAAGATATAAACATCTGAATGCAGAGTTCCAAAGAATAGCAAGAAGAGATAAGAAAGCCTTCTTCAGTGATCAATGCAAAGAAATAGAGGAAAACAACAGAATGGGAAAGTCTAGGGATCTCTTCAAGAAAATCAGAGATACCAAGGGAATATTTCATGCAAAGATGGGCTCGATAAAGGACAGAAATGGTATGGACCTAACAGAAGCAGAAGATATTAAGAAGAGGTGACAAGAATACACAGAAGAACTGTACAAAAAAGATCTTCACGACCCAGATAATCACAATGGTGTGATCACTCACCTAGAGCCAGACATCCTGGAATGTGAAGTCAAGTGGGCCTTAGAAAGCATCACTATGAACAAAGCTAGTGGGGGTGATGGAATTCCAGTTGAGCTATTCCAAATTCTGAAAGATGATGCTGTGAAAGTGCTGCACTCAATATGCCAGCACATTTGGAAAACTCAAAAGGTCAGTTTTCATTCCAATCCCAAAGAAAGGCAATGCCAAAGAATGCTCAAACTACTGCACAGTTGCAGTCATCTCACATGCTAGTAAAGTAATGCTTAAAATTCTCCAAGCCAGGCTCCAGCAATAAGTGAACCATGAATTTCCTGATGTTCAAACTGGTTTTAGAAAAGGCAGAGGAACCAGAGATCAAATTGCCAACATCCACTGGATCATGGAAAAAGCAAGAGTTCCAGAAAAACATCTATTTCTGCTTTATTGACTATGCCAAAGCCTTTGACTGTGTGTATCACAATAAACTGTGGAAAATTCTGAAAGAGATGGGAATACCAGACCACCTGATCTGCCTCTTGAGAAATCTGTATGCAGGTCAGGAAGCAACAGTTAGAACTGGACATGGAACAACAGACTGGTTCCAAATTGGAAAAGGAGCCACCAGCAGTTAGCTATTCATTCCAGCTGAACAGAAGATTCTTTGTTAAAGGTGATATCTGAGAGGCACAGCTCCAAGGTTGTCATGTAGCTTTTAAAAAAATTATTTTAATAACTTCGGTGGTGGTTTAGTCACTAAGTTGTGTCCGATTCTTTGTGACCCCATGGACTGTAGCTCACCAGGGTCCTCTGTCCACGGGATCTCCCAGACAAGAAGACTGGAGTGGGTTGCCACTTTCTTCTCCAGGGGATCTTCCCCACCCAGTGATCGAACCCAGGTCTCCTGCATTGCAGGCAGATTTTTTTTTTTACCAACTGAGCCAATAACTTTACTGAGGTATAATTCACACTCTGTAAAACTTACCATGGAAAATGTACTGTTCAATGACGTTAGTAAACGGATACACTTGTATCACCAAAATCAGTCGAGTTTTAGAATATTCCTATCACCCCAAAATGTTTGATGTCTATTCCCATTTCTACCCCCAGAGGCAGGAAACCACAGATCTGTTTTCTGTCTCTATAGTTCTGCCTTCTCGAGAAATGTTATCTAAGTGGAATCACACAGCACGTAGCCTTTGCAGTCTGGCTTCTTTCTCCTTCCCCGTTCTTGGGGATGGTTCACGCTGCTGCCTCTATCGGTGGTTTGCTGTTTTTTATCGCTGAGCAGCGATCCAAGGTGTGGATACAGCAGGTTTTGTTCACCCACGCATCAGCTGATGGGACTGCTCCTAGCTTTTGGCTGGTGTGAATAATGCTGCTATGAAGGCTTGTGTGCAAATCCTCTTGCAGCCACGTTTTCAGTTCTATCGGGTACACACCAAGGAGCAAAGTTGCTGGATTACACAGTAAGTGTATGTTTAGTTTCCATAGGAAACTGCTGAATGACACAGCCATACCAGCGGTGCATGAGAGTCCTAGACTCTGCACGTGCTGCTCAGCTCTTGCGTTGTCAGAATTTTTGGCTGCAGCCGTTCCTGATGGCGCATGGCGGCATCCCCGGGTGATTCTACTTTGTATCTAATGATCAACGATGTTGAACATCATGTACTTAGTCATGTCTGCATGCTCTGTGGGAAATGTCTTTTAGGCAGTCTTCTTATTAATGAATAGAAATTCTTCTCTTCTGTTTTTGTCTGTTTTTGATTGAAGGATGATTGCTTTACAGTATTGGTTTGATTTCCACCGATGAATAGAAGTTCTTTACATAGTCTGGACACTCTTCCTTCATCAGATATGTTTCAAAATATTTTGCCTAGTCTGTGACTTGTCTTTTACTTTCCTAAATAGTTTTTTTCAAACAGCAAAACTTGTACTTTTGATGAGGTCCAGTTCATTTTATTTTTTTATGAATTGCGGCACACGTGGGAAACCCCTGCTAACCTTTCAGAACGATTGCCTGCTGTGTTTTCTTCTCGACATTTAACAATTTTAGGTCAGTGGTTCTCAGCTGGGCAGTTTTGATCTCCAGGGCACATTTGGGGATACCTGAAGAATCTGGAGGGTCACAGCTGGTGGAGTGTGCCAATGGCATCTAACAGAGGTCAGTGATGGGGCTCCATGTACCGCCGTGCCCAGAACAGCCTTCAGAGCACAGAATCATCCTGTCAGAAATGCCAGGAGTGCTGAAGCTGACAAACCCTGAGTCAGCTCTGGCCCTCTGAGTTGAGTGTGTGGTGTGAGGTGGGGATCTCTGTGCACTTCCTTTTGCATGTGAGGTAAGGATATATCAGATCAGATCAGATCAGTCGCTCAGTCGTGTTCGACTCTTTGCGACCCCATGAACTGCAGCATGCCAGGCCTCCCTATCCATCACCAGCTCTCGGAGGTCACTCAGACTCACATTCATCGAGTCAGTGATGCCATCCAGCCATCTCATCCTCTGTCGTCCCCTTCTCCTCCTGCCCTCAATCCCTCCCAGCATCAGAGTCTTCTCCAATGAGTCAACTCTTCGCATGAGGTGGCCAAAATACTGGAGTTTCAGCTTTAGCATCATTCCTTCCAAAGAAATTCCAGGATTGATCTCCTTCAGAATGGACTGGTTGGATCTTCTTGCAGTCCAAGGGACTCTCAAGAGTCTTCTCCAACACCACAGTTCAAAAGCATCAATTCTTCGGTGCTCAGCCTTCTTCACAGTTCAGCTCTCACATCCATACATGAACACAGGAAAGACCATAACCTTGACTAGGCGAACCTTTGTTGGCAAAGTAATGTCTCTGCTTTTGAATATGCTATCTAGGTTGGTCATAACTTTCCTTCCAAGGAGTAAGCATCTTTTAATTTCATGGCTGCAGTCACCATGTGCAGTGATTTTGAAGCCCAGAAAAAGTAAGTCTGACACTGTTTCCACTGTTTCCCCATCTATTTCCCATGAAGTGATGGGACCAGATGCCATGATCTTTGTTTTCTGAATGTTGAGCTTTAAGCCAACCTTTTCACTCTCCACTTTCACTTTCATCAAGAGGCTTTTGAGTTCCTCTTCACTTTCTGCCATAAGGGTGGTATCATCTGCATATCTGAAGTTATTGATATTTCTCCCGGCAATCTTGATTCCAGCTTGTGTTTCCTCCAGTCCAGCATTTCTCATGATGTACTCTGCATATAAGTTAAATAAACATGGTGACAATATACAGCCTTGACGTACTCCTTTTCCTATTTGGAACCAGTCTGTTGTTCCATGACCAGTTCTAACTGTTGCTTCCTGACCTGCATATAGATTTCTCAAGAGGCAGATCAGGTGGTCTGGTATTCCCATCTCTCTCAGAATTTTCCACAGTTTATTGTGATCTACACAGTCGAAGGCTTTGGCATAGTCAATAAAGCAGAAATAGATGTTTTTCTGGAACTCTCTTGCTTTTTCCATGATCCAGCGGATGGTGGTAATTTGATCTCTGGTTCCTCTGCCTTTTCTAAAACCAGCCTGAACATCAGGAAGTTCACGGTTCACATATTGCTGAAGCCTGGCTTGGAGAATTTTGAGCATTACTTTACTAGTGTGCGAGATGAGTGCAATTGTGCGGTAGTTTGAGCACTCTTTGGCATTGCCTTTCTTTGGGATCGGGATGAAAACTGACCTTTTCCAATCTTGTGGCCACTGCTGAGTTTTCCAAATTTGCTGGCATATTGAGTGCAGCACTTTCATAGCATCATCTTTCAGGATTTGGAATAGCTCAACTGGAATTCCATCACCTCCACTAGCTTTGTTCGTAGTGATGCTTTCTAAGGCCCACTTGACTTCACATTCCAGGATGTCTGGCTCTAGATCAGTGATCACACCATCATGATTATCTGGGTCGTGAAGCTCTTTTTTGTACAGTTCTTCTGTGTATTCTTGCCACCTCTTCTTAATATCTTCTGCTTCCGTTAGGTCCATACCATTTCTGTCCTTTATCGAGCCCATCTTTGCATGAAATATTCCCTTGGTATCTCTGATTTTCTTGAGGAGATCCCTAGACTTTCCCATTCTGTTGTTTTCCTCTATTTCTTTGCATTGATCGCTGAAGAAGGCTTTCTTAATCTCTTCTTGCTATCCTTCGGAACTCTGCATTCAGATGTTTATATCTTTCCTTTTCTCCTTTGCTTTTCGCTTCTCTTCTTTTCACAGCTATTTGCAAGGCCTCCCCAGACAGCCATTTTGCTTTTTTGCATTTCTTTTCCATGGGGATGGTCTTGATCCCTGTCTCCTGTACCGTGTCACGAACCTCATTCCATAGCTCATCAGGCACTCTATCTATCAGATCTAGGCCCTTAAATCTATTTCTCACTTCCACTGTATAATCATAAGGGATTTGATTTAGGTCATACCTGAATGGTCTAGTGGTTTTCCCTCCTTTCTTCAATTTCAGTCTGAATTTGGCAATAAGGAGTTCATGGTCCGAGCCACAGTCAGCTCCTGGTCTTGTTTTTGCTGACTGTATAGAGCTTCTCCATCTTTGGCTGCAAAGAATATAATCGATCTGATTTCGGTGTTGACCATCTGGTGATGTCCATGTATAGAGTCTTCTCTTGTGTTGTTGGAAGAGGGTATTTGCTATGACCAGTGCATTTTCTTGGCAAAACTCTGTTAGTCTTTGCCCTGCTTCATTCCACATTCCAAGGCCAAATTTGCCTGTTACTCCAGGTGTTTCTTGACTTCCTACTTTTGCATTCCAGTCCCCTGTAATGAAAAGGACATCTTTTTTGGGTGTTAGTTCTAAAAGGTCTTGTAGGTCTTCATAGAACCGTTCAACTTCAGCTTCTTCAGTGTTACTGGTTGGGGCATAGACTTGGATTACTGTGACATTGAATGGTTTGCCTTGGAAACGAACAGAGATCATTCTGTCGTTTTTGAGATTGCATCCAAGTAGTGCATTTTGGACTCTCTTGTTGACCATGATGGCCACTCCATTTCTTCTGAGGGATTCCTGCCCACAGTAGTAGATATAATGGTCCTCTGAGTTAAATTCACCCATTCCAGTCCATTTTAGTTCGCTAATTCCTAGAATGTCAACATTCACTCTTGCCATCTCCTGTTTGACCACTTCCAAATTCTATCTTACTGCACTGAATTACCTTGGCACCTCTGTTGAAATCAGGTGACCATAAATATGAGGATTTATATCTATATTCTCTAGTCTCTTCCCCTGATTTGCATTCCATCTTTATGTCAGTAAATTTTGAAATCTAGTGTAAATTCCCTAACTTTGCTCTTTTTCTAAGAAATTACTTCCTTCTTTGCATTTTCATATACATTTTAGCATTAGCTTTTCAAATTCTGTAAAAAACACAACAACTGGCATTTTGATGATTACATTATATAAATTTTGAGGAAAATTAGCTCTCTTATGAATAGTCTTCTAATTCATCTTGGTATATTTCTCCAATTACTTGGATCTTTAATTTCTCCCAGAAATGTTTTTGTAGGCTTTAGTATAAATTTATTCCTATTTACTTTAGATGATATTGCAAATGGAGATGTATTCTTAATTTCATTTTTGAATTATCTTTTTTTAAAATTCCTTATTGTTTTCTACATATAGTATATGTGATTTGAGGTAGTTTTACTTCATTTCCAGTCTGTATGACTTTAATCCCTTTTCTGGCCTCCTTCTCTCAGTAGAATCTCTGATATAATGTTGAATAGAAGTGGTGAGAGCCACATATCTTTCAAAATTAAAAAATAATTCAGAATTCTGAAACACTTTTAGTCCTCTGTGTTTTGGTAAGGGGTGCAAACTTGTAGTAACTTTGAGGATTGCTGGGAGGATTAAACAAGATACCATATTCAAAATGCTTAGTGGAAATCCTGGCACAGACAAGTTACCTCCTAAGGGACAGCTTTTAGAAAGAGAACCGTAAGTGGCTGCTGGCAGGCAGCATCAGGGATCAGGACTCTGCTGTTAGGATGCAGGCCTGGGTGCATCTGGGTGGCCCTGTCGCCTCACGGCTGGGGGATGAAGTTCTCCGTGGCTTGTCCCCACCGGGAGTCGGCACATTTTTGGTCAGTTGCCAGGAACTGCTGGTGTCAGGAGAGCTCTGCCAAAGTATTGATACCTGAGCCCCAAAGTCGCCAAGCCCAGGATGTAGTGGGTGACGTCGTGAAACAGGGCGTACGTGGTGCAAGGAAGGACCCAGGCTTGCCAAGCAGTGCTAAGGCTCAAGGCTGCTGGGCAGCAGTGTTAAGAGGGGCTTGGGCATATGCTATGTTTACACCAAGAGAAAACGCTTCCTTATTTCCATGCGCATTGTTGTTGCCCTTCTCTAAGGTTTATTCTAGACGTAGATCTCTTGTTTTTGCTGAGACTTGATATTTATTTGGGGCTTCCTAGGTCGTGCTAGTGGTAAAGAACCTGTTTGCCAATGCAGGAGACATAAGAGACATGGGTTCAATCCCTGAGTCGGGAAGATTGTCCTGGATAAGGGAATGGCAGCCCACTCCAGTACTCTTGCCTGGAGAATCCCCATGGACAGAGGAGCCCGAGGGGGCTACAGTCCATAGGGTCACTCAGAGTGACTTAACATGCACGCACACGATATTTATTTGAGGTGGAAATTGCAGCTGAGATGAGTAACACGCGGAAACAGAATCATGAGGGCATCGCAGCAGCACCTGCAGCCTTGCTGGGTTGAGTGTTTTTCTCCGAGAGAAGCTGAGCGGCCGCGTGTGTAGGATTCATCTCGGATCCCCATCTCCTCCAGGGGATGGCGGGCATCCTGGAGGCCAGTGGGGACCCTGGTCTGTGGCGGGTGGTGCTCTCCTCGCCAGAAACTAAGCTCGCAGAAGCCAGGTCTACTTCCACGGCGCTAATAATCATTAATTACAGCTCCTGACACCTGTCCTCATTAATTGCTTTGAAAGGAATCTCAGAGACCTAAAGTGTGACTGTGATAACGGACCAGCATCCTTCATACCTAGCAGACGATAACCAAGAAATTCAGAGGTTCTTTGTTCTCATTAATAAACACAATTTAATTTCCACCCTTTATTTAACAGTACAGTGCTTCAATGACAAATTCTGGGACTTAATTATGATCATCTCTGGGACACACAGACTGGGTTTATATAGAAAGGCCCAACAGGGGAGGGTCAGTACTTCTCTGAGACACACAGTCAGACGTCAGAAAGCCACGTGAAGGCACTTCTTCATACACCACACACATGCACAAACGTGATGACATATGAAGGCATCCTTTCTGTGGCCGAGGACGAGCGGTGGGCTGTTCGCAGCTGCTGTGGGCTGAGAGGCATCTTCATCACGGCAGCAGGTGGTTCTCAGAGGCACAGACCTTGTGCTGGCTGATCGAATCTAGAGGGAGAGAAGCAGTTAGCACTGATAATGGCCCGCATATGGTAAGACAAAAATCTTATAGTAGTGTTAGCTGCTCAGCTGTGGTCGACTCTCTGCAACCCCATGGACTGTAGCCCACCAGGCTCCTCTGTCCATGGTCTTCTCCAGGCAAGAATAGTGGAGTGGGTGGCCATTTCCTCTTCCAACCTAATCACAGATACACTAAACTAAAGCCCAGTGGTCCTGGGCTTCACGGTCCACACATCTGTGTCCATAATGGCACACGTGCCTAATTAAAGTGAAGCAGAATGACATCAAGTGAAATGAAGAGTTCAGCTCCTCAGCTGCACCAGCAACATTTTAAACGCTTGGAATCCACGTCTTCTTAGACACAGCACACTTGGACATGCCCTTCATGGTGGAATGTTCCAGTGGACAGTCCATGACATGGGAGACTCAAATTCTCATCTTGCTATGCCAAGTACTCCCTGGTACAGGACAGAGCATAACTAACTGTTTTTTGAGAAGCACAGGACGCGCCCTGGCCCGGGACCAACCCCAGGTGCAGGAGAGGGGGCCGGCACAAGTGGGCCTGCAGCCGGCTCCAGCAGCCCTGTGCTCTCAACACTGGAGAGCTGACTGCCCCCGATCCTTCTGCTGCTGTTGGGATGAGAGAGGCGTGCAGTGGGTGGTCAGCGCTGACTGTCAAAGTTAACTTATGGACGGCAACATTATCCAGTGGGTGAACAACTGTGTCTGAAGGACTTTAAGAGGTCAGGATGATGAACAACAGAACATGGAAAGCTGTGACGGTTTTGAGATACAAAGCAGAAAAAATGGGCTTATTTTATGACTAAAAGAAAAACAAAACAAAACAAAATGGAAGAAAAAAACAGCTCATCTTAGTTGTAGCTCAAGGCAGTGCCCTGGAATTTAATCACAGCCCTCCAAGATGAATGCATCTCCTTACAGGAGGTCTGAGCTGGGAACTGAGTCACAGAAGGGAGCATCATTAATATTTGTTATATGGATCATACACATTATATAAATGTAATTAATACATATGGTAGAACTGTAACAATTATCACTGATACTACGCACACCACTTAATTCTCTCCACAATAAAGTTAGGGATTATTTTATTTATTTTTTTTTTCAATTGAATTTATTTTTTTTTTTTTGCAGGGGAAAATGGACAAAGGAAAGGATCAATGAGGGTGGGAGGGAAATGGGAAGAAAGAAGGGGAGTGATGGTGGGGAGGAGTATATGTAATTTCTTAACCAATGGCTTTCTGTTTTTAATCACAAAGAACACTTAAAAAAAATCATGTTGAATTCATCCTATATTAGGAGGTTTGTTCTCGAAATGAAAAGTTCAGGAAACAAAAAGTCCAGTTTGGATGTCCTCATCTTAGGCTCATCTTGGTATTTTGTATTGGTAGGTCTATCTTTACCGCAATATATTATTTAGGACAGGATCATATTTGTCACCTCTTCCTCCCTACTACCCAAAGTGGTACCAAACCCATAAAATAGTCAATAAACCTTTACAGAGTGAACAAATAAGTCTTTTTTTTTTTTTTTAAACTCTCCTGAGTGAACTGAATTTTTTGAGGCTCATAAGTGAATATGTTTTGCTCTTTGTCTATTACAGCCAGATTATATGAGTGGGGTATTAAAGTCTCCCACTATTATTGTATTGCTGCATATTTCTTCTATCATATTAATTAATGTTTGTCTTAGATATATCAATGCTCCAATGTTAGGTGCATATATATTTATGATTGTTATAACTTCTTTTTGGATTGTTCCTTTAAGTCATTATGTGTAACCTTTATTGTCTCCTTTTCAGGATCTTTAAAGTCAATTTTATCTGATATAAGTATTGCTACTCCTGTTTTCTTATGGTCCATATTTTCATAGAAAATCTTTTTCCAGCCCTTCATTTTCAGTCAGTATATATCCCGTATTTTAAGGTGGTTCTCTTGTAGACAACATATATAGAGGTCTAGTTTTTGTATCCTTTTGACCCATTTTAGTCTTTTGGTTGTCTCTTGTAAACAAGGTATGTAGGGGTCTTGTTTTTGTATCAATTCGCCAGTCTTTGTCTGTTGATTAGGGCATTCAGCCCATAAACGTTTAAAGCAATTATTGATAAATAAGATTTACTTTATTGTTTTGGGTTCGAATTTATACACCCTTTTCATCTCACACTCTAGTAAAGTAATGCTCAAAATTCTCCAAGCCAGGCTTCAGCAATATGTGAACCGTGAACTTCCTGATGTTCAAGCTGGTTTTAGAAAAGGCAGAGGAACCAGAGATCAAATTGCCAACATCCGCTGGATCATGGAAAAAGCCAGAGAGTTCCAGAAAAACATCTATTTCTGCTTTATTGACTATGCTAAAACCTTTGACTGTGTGGATCACAATAAACTATGGAAAATTCTGAAAGAGATGGGAATACCAGACCACCTGATCTGCCTCTTGAGAAATCTGTATGCAGGTCAGGAAGCAACAGTTAGAACTGGTCATGGAACAACAGACTGGTTCCAAATAGGAAAAGGAGTACGTCAAGGCTGCATATTGTCACCATGTTTATTTAACTTATATGCAGAGTACATCATGAGAAATGCTGGACTGGAAGAAACACAAGTTGGAATCAAGATTGCCGGGAGAAATATCAACAACCTCAGATATGCAGATGACACCACTCTTATGGCAGAAAGTGAAGAGGGGCTAAAAAGCCTCTTGATGAAAGTGAAAGTGGAGAGTGAAAAGGTTGGCTTAAAGCTCAACATTCAGAAAACGAAGATCATGGCATCTGGTCCCATCACTGCATGGGAAATAGATGGGGAAACAGTGGAAACAGTGTCAGACTTTGTTTTTCTGGGCTCCAAAATCACTGCAGATGGTGACTGCAGTCATGAAATTAAAAGATGCTTACTCCTTGGAAGGAAAGTTATGACCAACCTAGATAGCATATTCAAAAGCAGAGACATTACTTTACCAACAAAGGTTCGCCTAGTCAAGGCTATGGTCTTTCCTGTGGTCATGTATGGATGTGAGAGCTGGACTGTGAAGAAGGCTGAGCGCCGAAGAATTGATGCTTTTGAACTGTGGTGTTGGAGAAGACTCTTGAGAGTCCCTTGGACTGCAAGAAGATCCAACCAGTCCATTCTGAAGGAGATCAATCCTGGAATTTCTTTAGAAGGAATGATGCTAAAGCTAAAACTCCAGTATTTTGGCCACCTCATGCGAAGAGTTGACTCATTGGAGAAGACTCTGATGCTGGGAGGGATTGAGGGCAGGAGGAGAAGGGGACGACAGAGGATGAGATGGCTGGATGGCATCACTGACTCGATGGATGCGAGTCTGAGTGACCTCCGGGAGCTGGTGATGGACAGGGAGGCCTGGCGTGCTGCGGTTCATGGGGTCGCAAAGAGTCGGACACGACTGAGCGACTGATCTGATCTGATCTCTGATCTTATACACCCTTTTAGTGATTCCTATCTAGAGAATGTCCTTTAGTTTTTGTTGGAGAAATGGTTTAGTGGTGCAAAATTCTCTCAACTTTTGCTTATCTGTGAAGCTTTTGATTTCTCCTTCATATTTGAATGAGATCCTTGCTGGATACAATAATCTAGGCTGTAAGTTATTTTCTTTCATCACTTTAATTATGTCTTGCCATTCCCTCCTGGCTTGGAGAGTTTCTATTGAAAGATCAGCTGTTATCCTTATGGGAATTCCCTTGTGAGTTATTTGATGTTTTTCCCTAGCTGCTTTTAATATTTGTTCTTTATATTTAGTCTTTGTTAATTTGATTAATATGTGTCTTGGGGTGTTTCGCCTTGGGTTTATCCTGTTAGGGACTCTCTGGATTTCTTGAACTTGAGGGGTAATTTCCTTCTCCATTTTAGGGAAGTTTTCAACTATTATCTCCTCAAGTATTTCCTCATGATCTTTCTTTTTATCTTCTACTTCTGGAACTCCTATGATTCGAATGTTGTAGCGTTTAATGTTATCCTGGAGGTTTCTGAAATTGTCTTCATTTCTTTTGACGCATTTTTCTTTTTTCTCGTCTGATTCATTTATTTCTAGGATTCTATCTTCTAATTCACTAATCCTATCTTCTGCCTCTGTTATTCTACTATTTGTTGCCTCCAGGGTGTTTTGGATCTCATTTATTGCATTATTCATTATGTGTTGACTCTTTATTTCTTCTAGGTCCTTGTTAAACCTTTCTTGTATCTTCTCAATCCTTGTCTCCAGACTATTTAACTGTGATTCCATTTTGATTTCGAGATTTTGAATTAATTTTGCTATCATTATTCGGAATTCTTTATCAGGTAGATTCCCTATCTCTTTCTCTTTGGTTTGGTTTGGTGGGCATCTATCCTGTTCCTTTAGCTGCTGGGTATTCTTTTGTCTCTTCATTTTGTTAAAATTGCCAAGTTTAGAGTGTCCTTACTATATTCTGGTAGTTTGTTGAATTTTCTTTATTGAGGCGGTTTACAGGTCTTTTCAATATCTGATCTCTGCCCTGTTACAGAGAGGGTGGAGATGAACACCCAAATCTAAGCCAGCCAGGTTCAGGCACTCGGATAATCCTCAGAAGCACAGACTCGGTTGAGTCTGCATTTTATGCCCTTCCCAGATCCGAGTAGCGCAGGTGGTGAAATGTTCAGCGAGCACAGCTGCTGTGACTTATCGCCTCTCCGCCACTCAGTTTTCTGGGTATACAACCAGCGGACTTTCTCAGGCAGATGTTGACCATCCAGAGCCCCAAGAAACGTGAGTCAGCACAGAAACCTACTCACAGTTCCGTAGAGCGTGTCTCTCTAGGGCTAATTGCCCGCCTCCGGCCCTGGCTGCCTGTCACTGGAGTGGGACGGCCTGCAGCCGGCCAACTCTGTGCAGCCCTTTGTTCCATACGTAGTCCTGGTGGTGTCTTAAGTTAGGGCTGGCTTTTGATGTAGTGATGGGCTTCCCTGGTGGCTCAGAGGTTAAAGCGTCTGCCCGCAATGCAGGAGACCTGGGTTCGATCCCTGGGTCGGGAAGATCCCCTGGAGAAGGAAATGGCAACCCACTCCAGTATATCTTGCCTGGAGAATCCCTTGGGTGGAGGAGCCTGGTGGGCTACGGTCCACGGGGTCGCAAAGAGTTGGACACGACTGAGTGACTTCACTTTTGATGTAGTAGGTAACCGACAGTCTGGTTATTTCGCTCAGATAGCGCCCGAGATAGCCAGGCCAAATCCTTTCTCAAAGCAATGCAGGCCTCGCCGCTCCTCCTAGCCCAGCCCCCGCTTGCCAATAGCAAATGCTGGTGTCCGCGCCACTTCTCTGCAAAAGGAGTTACCGCAGGGCTCGTTTTCTCGTTTTGAAGACAATGAGTTGTCTTTCTAAGTGCCTGATGTCCTCTGCCGGCATTCAGAAGTTGTTTTATAGAATTTATTCAGCGTTCAAATGTTCTTTTAATGGATTTGTGGAGGAGAAAGTATTCTCCCTGTCTTACTCGTCCGCCATCTTAGCTCCTCCTCAATTAGGGATTATTATGACTTATATTTTACTGTTAGCCCTTTATTCATGATATGTATTGCATACACTTTCTCTCAGTTTGTTACTTGCGTTTTAACTTTTCTTATAGAAGTTTTTACTTATATATTTAAATTATACCCGTCTTTTATTGCATCCGGACTTTGAATCACAGGTAGAAAGGCTTCCCTAGACTTGGTTATACACTAATCCAGCCATATATTCTTCCAAGTTGTAAAAACCCCATTGATTCCATCTTTTACATTGATTTCTGACAGGATGTCATTTTTGAAAGCCAGAGAAGATGGCAAATAGGATGATGCTCTTTCCTACCTAATCTAAAAATCCAGTATATAATTAACACAGAACAGATAAGTAGATCAGTGGATAAGAACAAAAATCTAGAAACTGACCCATGTATATGTGGGAGTTTAAGAGATGATTCAAGGAGGCATCATAAACCAACAGAGGGAATTCCCTGACAGTCCAGTGGTTAGGACTCCATGCTTCCCTGCTCGGGGAACTAAGATCCAGCATGCAAAAAAAAAAAAATCAGTGGAGAATGATAAGCTATTAAAGAGATGAGATGATTCCTTATATCCCACAATAAATACAGATGGATTAATGCTCTAAACATTAGATATTAGAGCATTAATAGAGATAGACTAGGTTAAAGCTCAGGGTAGGGAAAGCTTTCTAAGTGAAACCTCAGTTTAGGTGCTGTGGAGGAAGAGATATTTTATTCCATCCAGAATAATTATTAAAAAGTAAAACCCACAGAAAACACCATATCAATAAAGACAGACAAGTTGAGAGGATTTTGTTTATCACAAAAGATTAGAGTTCATATTAATCAGTGTAAAGCAATGTGGAAAAGAGAAACAGCCTGATGTAAAAGCAGACAGGGGACAAGAATAGCAGTTCGGGAGCTGCGAGTCCCGGCTCCGTGCTCACGAGGAACTCAGTAATTAGCATATGCCTTAAGTAACGAGGTCACCAGATAGTGGTAACATGGTTAAAGTCTGGAACTGGTGAGGGTGTGGAAAATACAATATCAAAGTATTGTTAGAGTGCAATCCAGTGAAGCTGTATGCATCAAAATTTAAAGGACACACACCCCAGGTTTCAGTAATTACCCATCTATGAATCTATTTTACAAAAATACTCCTGTCTGGGATTGGCCTAGACTAATTAGAGCTTAAGATGGTCTCTTAAAATTGAATTTGAATCACTCCAACTAGAACACACACACATACAGTTTACAATAGCAGAAATAGTGGAAATAACCCCAAATATCAAATCGTAAGGAGTGTATAAATTAATCACAGCACCTCTGATGGTAAAAAAGAATGAAGCAATTGCAAGAAAATGGAAGGATCTTCTAGACCCAGTGTTGGATAAAAGCTCATGAATGTGTGATTCTCCATTTATGGAGAACAAACCCTCAATGCATATGTTTACATACATTTATTTCTATGTAAATATATGTTAAACCTGAAAGAGAGCTTTGTCTGTGGTGTAGCTGCTTTAGGGGAGGGTAGCTGGATTTGGGGATTTTATGTATTTCTCTGCTGTCTGACTTCCTTGACCATGAAATCAAGTGTCACTCTACATACCCGTCCATCTATTGTGGTGGGCAAAAAAATATTGGATGGAGAAGGATCCAGCTTTAAATTCAGATAAAACAGAAGCCATAAGAAAGTCTGTGGCTAACCCCTCCACCCTTTGGGACGGTGCTGCCCGAGAGGTTCGCCCCTGGACCCCCGAGCAGGGATGCGGGGCGCGTGGTGGTGTTCGCGGTTGGGGCAGGGGGGAGCACTTGAGGGGCGGCCGAGCGCCAGGCCAGCCGCATCCAGGGGGCGCCTCCCAGCTCCTCGTTCCCAACTGTAAACACACCCAGGGGGAGGGATTTCTGTCCAAGTTCATTTGGCATCTGAAGACAGCCACGTCCCCAAATTCCAATGTCGTGTCAGACGTGCGATCGTCAAACACCTCATAAAATGTGACCACAAGACATGTGTTAGTGCAGTGCCAGTCCCCGCCAGCTGAGAGGGAGACGACTGTACACGAGCGGCTCCCACGAAATTGCAATTGGAAAGAAACCCAGGTTTTGTTTGTTTGTTTTCAGCAGAGCTATCTCACAGGTCTTGGCACATGTTATGTGCACACGTTCAAGTTCACTGGCTGGGCTTCTGTGTGGTTGGGATGTCAAATCAACATGCCGCCAACACTTTTTCTTTTTTTTTAAGGGTGGGGCGGATAAGTCACTTTATTTGAACTAAGACTCCGGTTGCCAACAGCCAGATGTGGTCCTGTGTGTAGAGTTTGGGGACTCTCAGGGCCCTCGTGGGAGCTTTATCTTGACAAAACGAGCCACGAATTTTAGGGCTGGGAAACAGCAGTGTCTGTGCAGCCTGGTATCTGTACATAGGGGTCAGCTCGTGACCCCTGGTGGTTCAGATGGTAAAGAGTCTGCCTGCAATACAGGAGACGTGGGTTCGATCCCTGGGTTGGGAAAAATCCCCTGGAGGAGGGAATGGCAACTCATTGCAGTATTCTTGCCTGGAGAATTCCATGGAGAGGAGAGCCTGGTGGGCTACAGTCCATGGGGTCTCAGAGCTCGACACAACTGACCGAATAACACTTACACACGATACTTTCTTCTCTCTCCTGTGCGGAGTGAGGGTCCCCGACGGGTGCTAAAGGTCGCCAAGTCCTTTCTGATGCTGAGCCCAGCCCATGTTTCCCTCTGGATCCACACCAAGCATCTCTCCCCACCAACGCGCTGTTTCCTCTTCTGAACAAGCCAGGCCCTTCTCTGCTTCTCCATGGATCTCGAGTTCCAGGCCCTCACTGTTCTCCCAGGTGCTCAGAATCCAAGTCTAGGACTCATCTTCCCCTCTTCTCTGTCCTCACATGGCACAGCGTCCAACCTGCCAGAGGGTGCAGTTGGACTCAGCACTTTAACATCTGACAGCTTCACATCACCTCCATCACTATTACCCTGGTCCTAACCACCACCACTGATCACCTGAATCTCTGTAATGGCCTAAGTTCACTCTCTGGCTTCTCTTTAAAAATATGTCTCAGAGCCCATTTCCCTTTCTTAAAATCCTCTGGTGACTTCTGCTCATTCTTAGAACAAACACCACACAGCTGACCGCTGTCCATGTGGCCTGTGGGCTCAGGCTCCGCCACCTCCTCCCCGTCATCCCCTGGATCCATGGCCTCTGCCCACCTCTCACCTTGACCCTAACTGTTCCCTTAGCACCACACAAGCCCATCCGGCCTCGGCAAGGAGCCCAGCTCAGTCTCTCTGCACATTCCAACCTGTTTTCTTCGTAGTTTTTATCACCACCAGGATTTTAGAAAATGTTCTCTGTCGTCTTTAGAGTGTAAGCCCCCAAAGAGCAAGGGCTGTATCTGCCTTTTCACCTGCTATTCCAGGAGTGCCAAGAACATGCTTGGCACATGGAAGATGCTCAGAAAACAACCAACTGGGTGAATGAATGACCTGATGCTGTGTAGAGCATCTGAAGGAGACAGTCTAACCTAGCAGGTCTCAATCTTTTTTTCTGCTCTGATATTGGGGTAGAGATGTTCACTTATCTGATACTTACCCAAGGGTACACTTTGAATTTGTGCTGTCTTAGATAAGACTGGCTAGTTTATTCCTAGCATGCCAACTTTTCCTTTCCACCCAAGATATGTGAGTGAAACAATATCACAGCGCACTATTTTTTCTATATGTTTTATATTTATTCCTGGGCATGGAAATGCTAATGATTTTAGTAAGTGTATCTTAAGAATCTTGCTGAATTGATTATAACCATTTCATAACTCTCTTCAATTTCTCTATATACTGTATCATAGGCCAAATATGTTGTAAGTTTTTTTATACTCTTCATCGTTTAGGAAAGTTCTCTTATTCCTAATTGTTGTTGTTATTGTTTTTAATCATGAGTGGGTATCGGATTTTCTCTAATGTTTTCAACATCTGCTGAGAACACTCAATGGGCTAGAAGAAATGATTTAATAATATTTGTTTCCACATTCTTCAGTTAAACCTTACCTGATTATACATTTCCTAACATACTGCTAAATTTGCCAATATTTTATTTTGGATTTTTACATCCATCTTCACAAATGAGTTTGGGCTAGTCATGTAAAATGAGATGAAATAGCTTCTCTTTTCTTTTTGTCCTACAGTAATTTGAGATGTTTGGTAAAACTTTTGTTAAAACTATCTAGGGGGAGGTGGTAATGATGTTTTTGTGGTGAGACAGATATGAGCTGAAAGTTGTCATTTAACCGTTCTAAGTATACAGTTCAGCGGCGATAAGTACATTCATAATACTGTGCCACCACGACCAGTGCCCGTGTCCAGAAGTCTCTTACAATCCCAAATATAATCTGTGCGTTCATTAAACAGCAGCTCCCCATTCCTTTCCCCTCTCCTTCCAGACTGAATTAACCTCTGTATTTCTGTCTCTATGAATTTGCTCATCCTTAGGTAACTCATGAAACTGGAATTACGCAGCGTCTGTCTTTTTGTGACTGGCTTATTTCACCTGCACACAGTGTCTTAAAGGTACATTTGTGTTGTTGCAGGTTTCAGAACAGCCTTCCTTTTTAGGGCCGAATAATATTCTGTTGTTTGTCTACATCACCTCTCCACGTCTGGTTCTTTATCTGTATAGTGGAGACGTGGCCTGAGATGCTCCGAGGACCCCTGACGGACTCAACGTGATCAGCAAACCGTCAGTCCAGGGCTATACCAAACGCCCCGTGCAGAGCGTGCAGCTCTGGCCTGCTCTCTGTTCCCTCCTCCAGGGGGCGGGGAGCCTGCCAGCATGTACAAAGCCCGCGCACTATCAGGGACCTTTTTCCTGAAAACACTGACACGGGGAGATACTCAAATGCTGTTTTATAAGCTATAAGGAAATCATGCCGAGGCGAGACTTTTTTTTTTTTGGCAAGGCTGTTGAGACTATTACATTATGTTCCCACAACAGCATAAAATGTATGTTTTATCACTTGAACATAGCCCAGACTGGAAAGGGCGCCTGAGACTGGAAATGTATTATAAGAAAGGCCAAGCTCAACCTGATAAGACCGGTGGGGATAAAAGGAGGGAAAAATGGTCACAGCTCAGGCCACTGACCCTCGATGCCCTGTATCCCCTGCCAGCCCCGACGCCAGCGGGGACCCCAGACCTGTTGTTCTTTTATCTATAAGATGGGAACGGTGCTCTGTGGGGGTGTGGGGAGCCTAACTCCTGGGAAGTGCTTTAGAATGTAACCAGTTGCACCAAGATCAGGTGAAGGTAACTTTCTGCCTCCTGGTGCCGGGAATCTGAGTTTTGTTTTCCTGTTTATTTCCATATGTATTCAAGCTCCACAAGTGTGCTCTCTCTCAGAAATCCCCATTCCCCCTCTGGTTGAATGATTCATCAAGAATCTTGGCCCAAGTGTGCTGCTGTTTCAGGCAAAGCGGGCCCTGGGGAACGGCTTGGGAACACAGTCAGGACCAGTCCAGTGGCCTCGGCAGAAGGCAGCTCGGCCGATATGAGCTTCTGCTCAGAGCAAGTGACTGATCACGGCTTAGGTTTCACGTGTGGAGCCCGAGGTGGAGATGGCTTAAGTTCACGCTGTTCTAGGCTAGCAACACCAGGCAGCGGAAGGATGGTGTTACAGGTTGTTGTTTTTTTCTTAGTTTTAAGAAAACACTAAAAAACACTGGGTCATTGTTTCTAAGATACAATGAAGGGATAAAAGGCCCATCTGACAGCTCATAGTGCTCGGACGTCAGAGGTCACGGTAAAAATGTCCACTTTACCTCCGCTGAGAGGGTGATGCCAATGGCCCCTTCTTCCTCCTACTTGTCCAGCCCGTGTGACTATTGCTCAGTGCTGTTTAGTTCTGTCTTGTCTGATACCTTGCAACCCCATGGACTATAGCCCACCAGGCACCTCTGTCCATGGGATTTCCAAGGTAAGAATACTGGAGTGGGTTGCCATTTCCTTCTCCAGAGGATCTTGCTGACCTGGGGATCAAACCCGTGTCTCCTGCATTGGCAGGCGGATTCTTTACCATCTGAGTCACTAGGAAAGCCTTCGACTCTATTAGGCCTGCAAAAACGAAGATCCCATAGAACACAGGAATAAATGCAAGGTACTTAAAAAAACACTTAGACTCTTTGGTTTAGAAGGCAAATTACAAATCTGAAAAGCTGCTTTCAAGATTTTAAAAGCAGTTTGAATAAAATAATTAAGTCTCAGGGATTCTAGCTCATACAGCATCTGATATTCTAGTTGGAACAAATTTAGTAGATAAAATTTGAGTCCTGCTTTTCAAAATTTATCACAAAATGACATTTAAGTTGGTGCTTTAACATGGTTTTAATTTTAATTTCACAACATTTTGAGACTAAAGTATTCTCTGGAAGTGTTTATGGTGAAAGCTCACGGGAAGGAGAACAGTCTTCAAAAGAGAAGACGCTTCTCTGCCGAAGGAGCAGGAATGACTTTCCTACATTGAGTCTTGGGCCCCACGGCCCTGGACGCTGCCCCCTGCAGAGGGAGGGAGTCTGCACCCCTGTGTTGTCTCCCCTTATCATCCTATTTATTACTCTGTCAGGTACAGAAGTAACTAAACTGGGTCCAGAAAGAACCAGGTGACTTGTTACCTGGTCAGAGAATAAAGAATCAGCCTTCAAGGCAGGAGACCTGGGTTTGATCTCTGGGTCAGGAAGATGCCCTGGAGGAGGAAATGACAACCCACTCACGTATTCTTGCCTGGGGAATCCCATGAACAGAGGAGTCCGGTGGGTACAGTTCACGGGTTCACAAAGGGTCGGACACGACTGAGCGACTAACACACACAGAAAAGGCGATGAACTAGACTGTGTGTTCTGTAGGTCTGTGCACATGTGGAGAGACATAAAAATGAAATCTCCTTCACCTGCACAAAGCTGGAGCTCCATTCAGAGGGAGATGCATACACACTAACAGAACACATATATTTCAAGTATGTAACACTCATACGACAAGGCTGGGGAGACAGCCAGAGGACTCAGCGCGCACTGGCAGGGGACTGATATTATGGGTGAGGATTTCAGCACGCGGAAAGCCAAGGATTCCAGGACACACAATACCCGGATGTTGCCAAGGGCACACGCAGATGGTGTGAGCAGTGACAAATCAGAAACAGGACATGAGTTACGGGAGAGGAAAGAAACAGAAAGGCAGGCCCGCAGCTTCAGCTCTGAGACTCAAAGAATGCCAAAGGGCCCGTGGACGTGACAATCCGGGCTTCAAGCAGGTAGGCGTCTGTCTCCTGAAGACCCACCAGCAGGGGGGCCACGTGGCCTGACCCTTGGGGGAGCAAGGCAGGCAGCCGACGTGTGCACAAAGTGTGCAGAGAAATGCACCAGCGCCAGGAAGGGGCCGGCTGAGCTCCCCAACCTGGAAACAATGAGTGCAGACCAGCCTCTGGCCCCCTGCACGACCGCAGGCTTTGGAAAGATGAGCTGTCGATGGGACTGTTGATATCAACCATGTGCGTAGTCCCGTTAGCTGAAGGAGACTCTTTTCAAAGCACAGTTCTGGTCTCCAGTTGCTATCATTTTGATATATGCAGTTTTCTTAACAAAACAAAACAAAACAAAACAAAACCAAAACCTCTGTTTGAGAACATGGGATGTTTTTGAAGGTTGTATTTTTGGCATGTGGAAAAGAGTAAACAGCCTCTGTTGGCTTCTAGACTATAGCTACAACCGTAGGTGTTTTGAAGTTAGTTTCCAGGCAAATGACAAATGACTGTGCACCAGAAAGTGAAAGATTATATATCAAAGGAGGACACTGGTCATTTACAAGATATTCATAAACATGGTTATTATAAATGAGCGCCACCGGAACAAACACGGTCTCTGCCAATCTATTAAACCAGCAGTCCCCGACCTGTTTGGCACCAGGGACCAGTTTCATGGAAGACAATTTTTCCACGGACTGGTGGGTGGGAGGTGGGGCTGGTTTGGGGATGATTCAAGCATATTACATTTATTGTGCACTTTATTTCTGATCTAATGCTGTCGCTCAGCTGACCGACAGTGGGTGCTGGTCTGTGGCCCCAAGGCAACCCTGGTGTTGAAGGGTAACATTTAGGATGGGGTGAGAGAAGCCAGGAGTTTGGGGTTTACAGACAAGGCAAGTGAACAGGAGGAAGGCTGAGAAAGAAACTTAGGCGGAGAGGGAGAGGGAGACGTCTAAGAAACCACATGAGCAGCTTGGCCAAAAGCGCTGAAATGGGTAATCCAGTGTCAGGGGTTGAACCTCCACAAAGCCCACAGGTCGAAGCCCGAACCTCCAGGACCTCTGAATGGGACTGTGTTTTGAAAAAGGTCCTTTGAAGAGGTCACTAAATTAAAATGAGGTCATGAGAAAGGGCCCTGATCCAGTTACTGGTGTCCTCAGAAGAAGAAATGGGGACAAGGGAGAGCACAGTGAAGACGCAGGGAAAGACGGCCCCCCAGGAGCAGGGAGAGAAACCAGCCTCGCGGACGCTCATCAGACGTCCAGCCTCCAGGACCGAGGAAAGACGGCCCCCGCAAGCAGGGAGAGAAACCAGCCTCGCGGACGCTCATCAGACGTCCAGCCTCCAGGACACAGGGAAAGACCCCCCCCCCCGCCCCCCAACGCCCCCGCGAGCAGGGGTGAGAAACCAACCTCGCGGACGCTCATCAGACGTCCAGCTCCAGGACCGAGGACATCTTCCTGCCCTCTCAGCCCCAGGCCTGTGGTCCAGTTACGGCAGTGGGGCCGACATGCGGCCATCCACATGCAGTGGAGAAAACGTGAAGCTAAACACCAGAGGACCCGACCCCCGCCCTGCTCCCCCTGCCTGGCTCCGCTGCATCACACGCTGCCGGCTCCGCTGCGCGCCCCTCCTCCCGGAGCCCCCAGAGCCGGGAACAGACGGCGCTCCCCTGACCAGAGTCGGCCTCCAACCTCACCCGGGGTCCCGCCTCCCCCCACAGAATCCCCAGGGGGCTTTTACCCAACATGGCAACACTGACGCCGACGCATGCATCACATTCACGCCACGCCTACTTTCGGAAATAAAAGCCGAAGGTCGCTTTGCTCTAAAACACAGCACTGTGAGCGCGAGGACAGGCGAGGACAGGCGAGTACGCGGAGCGGGGCGGCCGGCAGGGGCAGTGGGCGTCCGGCGGAGCTGCAGGGGCGGGGGGGGGCTGGGCCTTGCACGTAAGCCAGGAGGACAGGTGGCAAAAGTCTAAGAGGACTTCTTTTGTCTGCGTGAGCTCACCTGGACAGACAGGTGATCTTGTGACAGATGGTAATCACATGACTTTTCTCTTTAACTGCTAAGTTGCTTCAGTCGTGTCCAACTCTGTGCGACCCCATAGACGGCAGCCCACCAGGCTCCACCGTCCCTGGGATTCTCCAGGCAAGAACACTGGAGTGGGTTGCCATTTCTAACTACAGGCCTCTTAATGCAGATGATATGAGAAGTGCACCAGGCCTGATTTTCCCCAACCGTGGCCCCCAGGACCGCAGGACAGAGGCTCTGAAGGGCCTCCCCGCAGCTCTGACTTCATATGATGCCTTCCCCTCCCTCCAGGAACCCGCGTGTGGATGCTCACCTAGGATCCACGTTTCCGACAGGTACTTGACCGTCTCCTTCTTCCTTCCTGGGGAGGGTCCGATGAAGATGCTGGCCTGGCGAGGGACCTGTGTGACCCGACCCCCACACAGCATGATCAGCTCCCCCAGCTTGGCTCTGGGGGGGTTGCTGGCTGGGGAGATGAACATGGTGGGCTGGTCGGCAAATAGGGTTCCATGGTACTGCCCGGCAGAAGACAGGCGTTCCTGGCGGCAGAGCTGTGGGGAGAGACAGGGGCGGGGGTTACTCTAGACCTCTTCATTGTCGAGAACAAGCTGACTGAAACAGGAAAGGCTGAGGTTGGGCTGTCTGTCCTCGACGGGTTCTGAGGATCCAGGGGTAATGACAACATTTACGAGCAGATGACATTTTCTGCGGCAGCAAATTTACAAGTAAAAAAAAAAAAAAAAGTTTAGGCCTTTGATTTACTACAGATTCTAGACCAAATTATTGGAAAGCAATCAACTGTTTGGTTGAGCCAGGCGGACAGCCTCCTGAGTGACGGGAGGGCCATGGAGGCAGGAGGCTCGCCTGGAGTGCCCACTGTGGGGGACTGCACCCTCTGCCCGGCTCAGGGCGCCCACAGCGGGCGGCGTCAGCACTGAACCTCTCCATTCACCCCTGTCTGTCAGCTGCTGCTGCTGCTGCTAAGTCGCTTCAGTCGTGTCTGACTCTGTGCGACCCCATAGACGGAAGCTCACCAGGCTCCCCTGTCCCTGGGATTCTCCAGGCAAGAACACTGGAGTGGGTCGCCATTGCCTTCTCCAATGCATGAAAGTGAGAAGTGAAAGTGAAGTCGCTCAGTCGTGTCCGACTCCTCAGCAGGAGAACGCAAAGGGAGTCCTGGCCGTGTGCCCGAGGGCCAGGGCGGGCCTGAGGGCCACGTCCTGGTGGGTGGGGACCAGTGTGGAGACCCTGCAGGGTTCAGAGCGGGCCGTGTGGCCTGCCCTGATGGGTCAGGGTTGGCGGCTGGCCTGGGGGCGGTGGGGAGGCCTCTCTGTTCTGACACACACGGTGCTAAGTACCAATTAAAGAAAGATCCCTCTATGCGCAGATAGCCCTGGGGAGGTGGTCAGGGTTCCAGACTTCAACCCGTGAATTTCCCTGAGGACAGGTCTGTGGCTCAGGGCAACCGCAAGTTTTGATGGGAGGTGTGTGGGAGGAGAGGGAGGCGCGCCTCAGAGGAGGGGGCACCCAGCGCCCAGAGGATGGGGGGTGGGGGTGGGGGTGGCCAGCATGGGGCCAGCGTGACCCCAGGCAGGAGGGCGGCAGAGGATGCCCTCCTCAGGCTGCCGCTCTGGCAAAACCCCAGGAAAAGCTGTTCTTGCACTCGGTTTGCATGCTGCTTTCGTTTTCAGGAAAAGAAGATCCTACTCCCCCCACCCCAAAAAAGAAAAAGGCTCCACCATCACTGAAACGACTGTGATCAATTTAAACCTGGCCTTGGAGTCACTTTCTTTTCTTACGCCAACCTTGAATTTTGCCATAAGCTCTGGTGTAAGTCATCATGTTTTATATCTTCCCTTCGACTTGGGAACCAACAGGGCAAATGATTCTGCCAGTGTGGTACCTTCGTTCATGCTGTCAGTTACTCCCAACATCCCTGGGAGCAAGTGGGGCGCTCCTTTAATTTTGCACATGAAGATACTGATGGGGAAGAGATCTGCTTTGGTTGACTGTGAGCTGAGCTGCAGGAGCAAGCCGAAGACCCATAAACACAGTGAGTCATGGGGCCATGCAGCCCTGCAGCTGGGGATCGAGAACCTCCCTCAAGACGGATGTGGTCACACGTCATCAAAGCTCGCTGTAGGAGGTGAGGCCCGACACAGCAAAGGACAAAGTCAGGGCACCCCTCCCGGCTTTCTGTTCTCGAACCCACTCTGTCCTTTCCTCCTGAGCAGGGAGGCGCAGTCGTTTTCTGAGTGCTGACCTCTGCAGGGCCAGCTGTTCAAGGTGGGCGCCCCTTCCCCGCTGGGGGCGGGGGAGGGACTCAGGCTTGGCCCAAGCCAACTGCAGGGACCCTCCTTACAAAGGCCTGTGTGAAGCTGGGCTGGAGTCTGGCCAGTGAGGCCTGGGGCAGGTCTGCTGGGGGCGGCTTTACCTCACTCACTATAAGAGCAACTTCGGCCTGTCGACACAGGACACCCCGGATTCCCGAGGCTGAGAACAGCCAAGTGGGAAGACAGAATGGTGTGGACCTGGGCAACGAGGGCCTGTAAGTTGGTAGCCTGACCAAACCAGGCCCCGTCCTCCTCTGTCCTTTTAATATCGGGGGGAAACCTCCTAACTTTTGTTTCTCTCCATATCCTCAGTTTAATGCCCCCCCCCCAACAAAAAAATTTTTAAGAGGTATTCTGAATTTTAATTGAAGTACAATTGATGTTATATTAGATCCAGGTATGCATAGTGATTTGATATTTTCTTATATTACAAAATGATCACCATGACAGGCCTCATTATCATCATCTGTTATCATACAAAGACAGAGTACATAGTTTTTGACCATTTTCCCCACACTGTACATTTCATGCTCATGATTCACTTATTTTGCAGCTGGAAGCTTGTACCTCTGCATCCCCCGCCACCCAGCTTACCTCATCCGTTCCCCTCCCACCACAGCTCCCCCTCCAGCAGCCACAAGTTTGTTTGTGTATCTGTGCCTCTGTTACTGTTTTGATTTGTTTGTTCATTTGTTGTCTTAGTTTCTGTATAAGTGATACCACATGCTATTTCTCTTTCTCCGTATGACTTATTTCACTTAGCATAATACCACTTAGATCTATCCATGATATGGCAAATGGCAAGATTTTATTTCTCATGACTGAGTAATATTCCACTGTGTGTATCCATATCCCACATCTTTAGTCACTTGTCTGTGGACACATATGTTGCTTCCATATGATGAAGGTATTATACATTCTCTGGAAAACAAGGGTCTTCTGACTGGTGCTCTGTGATGACCTAGAGGGTGGGATGGGGCAGGCTGGGAGGGAGGTCCAAGAGCCAGGGAAATATGTATACCTGTAGCTGATTCATTCCATTGTACAGCAGAGACTAACACAACATTGTAAAGTAATTACATTCTGATGTTTAAAAAATGATCATAGCACAGTAACAGTATATAACTTTAAATACCTTTTGAGTATCCACCAATAGTATTAATACACTTGGTTAATTGGAACTGGGTTCCTATGCAAAGCAAACAGTCTGGCAGGGATAGGACCAATGGTAATGACTTTGGGATAGGACTGGTGGTGGAAGGCAGGCCTTTCATTCATAAACTTTAGTATTCTTTACATTTTTAAAGCACAAACTACTTCCATAAATGTGTCAAAACTTCAGTGGCAGAGGTATGAAAAAACACCTACCAAACAAGTTAGTACATCCACTTTACAAAATAGCATAAATCTGAGGCAGAGTTTGGAAAAGACAAGAGCCAGAGACTGTTTCATCTTCTAATTGAGTCCCCATCCCAACCACCATTCTTCCATATTTCAACTACATAAATTATGCTGCAAGGGGCAGGCTAACACGGAAAACTAATACCATCTGCTGAGAACGTTGGATGCAGCTATATTAAGATTTCCAAATGTAACTGATGTATATTCCTCCCCTTTCCTAGGATTTTATGACCGATCAGATAACATTAACATACTGAGTAAATGCAGAGTATCAATGTGATTTTTGCATTTACAGCCACACTGGAGTACTTCCTTATATTTTGTAGCTAGGTTTCAGAACCTAACACCAGAAGACGTGAGTAAACACTGTAAAGGAAAAACATTTCAAAGAGCAATTTGGATTGCTTCTCTTTTCACGGTCGGGGTAAGAGACCACTCGCGACTGCTGAGGTTTCACAGGTTCCGGCAAACAGTGCCTCTCCCCCTGGCTTCAGTAACAGCTGTCCCACGGAGGAGAGCAAAGAGCAATTTGGATTGCTTCTCTTTTCTGGGATCTTTGACAGTAAGACTTGAGAACCAATCATTCTGTGAGTCTCATGCTCTCTTTTGATGTCCTTGAGTGTCTGATTCAGAATGATTGGTTCTCAAGTCTTACTGTCAAAGATCCCAGAAAAGAGAAGCAAAATGATTACAGACTGTAACAGTTATATGGATTATCAGATTATTAACGATAGCAAAACAGCTAATATAACTAAGTTAAACCATCTTTAGGCAGTGGTGATGGTGGTGTAGTCGCCCAGTCGTGTCGGACTCCTGCGACCTCATGGACTGCAGCCCTCCAGGCTCCTCCATCGATGGGACTCCCCAGGCAAGGACACTGGAGCAGGCTCCCATTTCCCTCTCCCGGGGATCCTCCTGATCCAGGAATCGAACCTGGGTCTTCCGCATGCAGGCAGACTCTCCGTGGACTGAGCAACCAGGGAAGCCCACCTTTATGTGAGAGAGAGAGGGGAGAGGGAGAGGGGAGAGGGAGAGAGAGAGAGGGGGAGAGACAGAGGGGAGAGAGAGAGAGAGGGGGGGGGGGGGAGGGAGAGAGAGAGAGGGAGAGAGGGGAGAGGGGAGAGGGGGGGAGAGGGGAGAGGGGGAGAGGGAGAGGGGGAGAGGGAGAGCGAGAGGGGAGAGGAGGGAGAGCCAGGGGAGAGGGAGAGCGAGAGGGGGAGAGAGAGAGGGGGGAGAGGGAGGGAGAGGGGGGGGAGGGAGAGAGAGAGAGAGGGAGGGGGGGAGAGGGGGAGAGGGGAGAGGGAGGGGAGAGAGAGGAGAGGGGAGAGAGGAGAGGAGAGAGAGGGGGAGAGGGAGAGAGAGAGAGAGAGGGAGAGGGAGAGTGAGAGGGGAGAGAGAGAGGGGAGAGAGAGGGGGAGGGGAGAGAGGGGAGAGAGAGAAGGGGGGAGAGAGAGAGAGGGGGAGAGTGTGTGTGTGGGGTGTGTGTGTGTGTGTGTGGGTGTGTGTGTCTCGGGGGTACTTCCCAGGTGTGTGTGTGTGTGTGTGTGTGTGTCTGTCTGTCTGTCTCGGGGGTACTTCCCAGGTGACTCAGTGCAGGAGATGTGGGCTCCAGAGAGAGAGTGAGAGTGTGTGTGTGTGTGTGTGTGTGTGTCTCGGGGGTACTTCCCAGGTGTGTGTGTGTGTGTGTGTGTGTGTGTGTGTGTGTCTCGGGGGTACTTCCCAGGTGTGTGTGTCTGTCTGTCTGTCTGTCTCGGGGGTACTTCCCAGGTGACTCAGTGCAGGAGATGCGGGCTCCATCTCTGGGCTGGGAAGAATTCCTGCCCATGGAGCCCCATGGCCAGAGGGGCCTGGCAGGCCGCAGTCCGCAGGGTCACAGAGAGTCAGACACACCTGAAGGGACTGAGCACGCACTCTCTCTGTGAGGTCAAAGGTCTCTGCCACCGAGGGTCAGTCCCCAGTGGTGCCAAGACCCCCAGCTGACCCTCACTAGCAGCTCAGGGCTGGAGTCAGCCACCATGGCTGTCCCATGCAGAGGGCTCCCTTGGACCGATCCCTCACCTACTCCAAAGAGGCTAGGAACACCAGGTCTGAGGCTTAAGACAGCTTTGGCCCAGCTGCAGGCCTCTGAGACAGAGAGAAGTGGAGGGAAATAGCTTGAAAGGGTCCAAAAGCAGAGCCCTGTTTAACACCAATAAAGGTTCTCCCCTCACTCAAAGGGCAAACATACCATCCCAGCTCCTCCTTCCCCTCCTGTCCAGCTTGTCTGCTGGACACTAAGCCCGGCCAGGCCCTAGCTACTGGGGACACACACCAGCAACAAGAGGGCTCCCACATGCAGGCAGCTGAAACAGAAGGCCCTGTTCGGGGAGCCAGGACATAGCCAGCAGCCTGTACCCCACTTGCCACTGGGTGTGGAAGTGCTTGTTCAGGGCAGTGTCAGCAACTCGGGGATGGAAGTGCTTCCTCCGCCATGAGGGTGGGTCCCAGCTCCACCAGATACATTAGCCAACAGCAGATCTCCATAACGATCCTCTCTCTGACTGACAGGAGGGAGAGGTGATGGGAACAGAACCCAGCAGGAATCCCTGGGTGCTCCTCTGATGACCCTCAAACTCTAGAACCAGCTTAGCAGCATGGGGTGGGGAGCGGCAGGCACTCAGGCCGGCCGCTCTGTCAAGGAAATCCCCAAGGAGCGGGCTGCTTCAGAACCGAGAAGCCGGCAGCTGCACAGGTTGGGGAGCTCTCGAACATTGAGTGGGGAGCCACACAGCCTGGCAGAAAAGATCTCCCTCACCTGGGAAGGCAGGATGTGGCAGGGAAAGCCCAGGAGTTCTACCTGCATGAACCGTGTGAGCCAGAGGCCCAGGGACCAGCCAGAGGGGCCTCTCTTACCTCCGCCCCGACGCTGTGCCTGCTCTCAGAGACATCTCAACTTTTCAGCTAGTTTTTGTTGGGATTTTTGTTCCAGAATCCCAAGCATCCAGATGCTACGGTTCTCACGACCCTGCCATGTACCAGAGGTAACTGTTTGCGTGTATTTTTCTAAATTCTATACAACACACACGTACTAGGAACAGAGTTTTGCCTTAATCAAGGATCCATCTTGGCATACAGAAAAGCGGTAACTCAAACCTGTTTTTTTAATCCAGTGGAAAGGACCTGTGTGGGCCTTTCTCATGTTTAGAATGTGACTTCAGAGCTAATTTGATGATTCTTCTCCCGCCCACATTTATTGAACACTTACTGTCTACCAGGCATGTGCAAGGTGCCAGGAAGCAAAGCTGATTAAGTCGCAGTCCCTGAGCTCAGTTTAAAGCATGTGCTGTAAAAGTCAGTAAATGGAAATATTTCCATTTATTTATTCAGCTTGAAATCAGAGGAAGCAAAGAATTAGAAGGATCTGATTCTTCACTCAAAATAACTGAGACTACGTGCTTGTTGACTTTCCAGTCCTAAGTAAAACAATTTTCTGGGGAAGTTTAATCAAGATTTAGGTTATTTAAAATTAAAAGTTAATTTGGAAACTTACCCTCCAGACACTCTCTGATGTACACAGGGACGGGCATGTATAGGAGGTCATTGCCATGGAAACAGTGGTGACTGGCAAGGTTTATTTACATTATAAATGTAACAGGACACACGATTCTGCCTACTGCTGAGCTTTAGCTAAGTTCACTTCAGGAGGTGGGATGTTTTAAGAATGGGATACTCCCCCAGCTCCCCCTTTGTTATCCCCCAGCCCCCTAGGGGTTTTGCTCCATGAGTCCTGGTGATCGATGGGCCTCAGTGTGGCCAGTGTGCCCTGGAGCCCATGCTTGGCATGGAACATACAGGTCATGCGTTTGGCTACTGAGATGCTGCCCAAAGGGTCTGATCGAGGCAGTCTAGAAAACGTTCCTCTCCAGCAAAGCAACGTTTTGTCCCCACTGAAAGCCTTAGTTGTTGAGTCGTGTCAGACTCTGCGACCCATGGACTGTAGCCCGCCAGGCCCCTCTGTCCATGGGATTTCTCAGGCAAGAATACTGGAGTGGGTAGTCATTCCCTTCTCCAGGGGATCTTTCCGACCCAGGGATCGAACCCACGTCTCTTGCATTGCAGACAGATTCTTTACCATCTGGGCCACCCAGGGAAGCCCCTGTCCCCACTAGCACATTGTAAAAACTGAGCTGAGGCCTGTGAAGCAGCGGGCAGTGCAGGCTAAGAGAGCAGAGGAAAAGGCTCTGCGTCCTCTCTGACCTTGTTCCATGCAGCCTCACCCCACGCCTGCCTGCACTTCAAGATGGAGCAGGAAAGCTTCAAAGGCACAGATTTTAGGCCAACATGCTGTTGATTAATTTCACTGCCTTCTCAGTCCCTTATGGATGGAAATTCAGGGGAATCTGATGTAAATCCTAAATAAGATTCAGACTTTTCAGCACACACCAAATGCAGCCAACTGCCAGAAAAAGGAGTCTGAGCGGGGCCTGGGGGCATGGCTGCAGGCTCCGCTCAGTGGCGTGTCACCTTTTCCCGCAGAGATGACCAGCTTTATCCACGCTGACCTAGAAGGTTCTGACTAAACATGACTAAAAGATAACTTTTAAAAAAAAAATCAGAAGGAAATGACAATCTACTCCAGGATTCTTGCCTGGAAAGTTCCATGGATGGAGGAGCCTGGTGGACTACAGTTCATGGGGTCTCAAAGAGCTGGACACGACTGAGTGACGAACACTTTCGCTTTTCTTTCAACTCTTACGTCAGTGCAAAATGAACATTTAACATGTGTTCATTTTATTTAACTCTTAAGAGATGCTATATTGGTTCAAAGGAGAACCAGATAACACATTTATAGATGAGAAATAAGTGAAGTTGCAAAGAGGCCAAAAAAATTGGCTGTCCCGTGGGAGAGAGGGACTGAATTCACTTCAAGCCCACAGACGGGAACTGTGTGCAATGCAAACAGGTCGCGTTTACGGTTTAGAGCTGTGGAACAGCTTGGAGGGAATGAAAGCTGGGATCCGATTACTCGGATACACAGTCTAAGAAGAACAGTCCTCCAGCGAAGGACAGTTTTTCTCTTACAGAACCCAGGATGTTGGTTTAGAAGAAATCATGGAAGAAAAGGGGATTAAGTGGAGTTTGCTGACAGCTCTGGACAAAAGGAGCCTCTAGAACAACAAGACAGGCTGGTAGTCAGGGTGAACTTGGGCTGGAGTTTGGAAGCGTTTCTGTTTTCCTCTGTGAACGTTGACCTAAGAGGATCACTACACACGCGGATACGTGCGTGGCTGCGTGTGTACATAGGTGATGAGAGGGCAGCGTCACGAGGGGGAGCCCTTCTCTGTCACGAACTCTTTGACCCCTGGGTTGTAAAGGAGCAGGGGCCATTACTGAAAGACACCCTATGTAAGGTCTTCATTTTATATGAAAGTGAAAGCCACTCAATAGCATCCAACTCTTTGCGTCCCCAAGGCCTACACAGTCCACCGAATTCTCTAGGCCAGAATACTGGAGTGTCCCTTCTCCAGGGGATCTTCCAAACCCAGGGATCGAACCCAGGTCTCCTGCATTGCAGGCGGATTCTTTACCAGCTGAGTTACTAGGGAAAAACACCCTAGCTTTGCTTTATAAAATGTTGCCTTTGCATCTGGGTCTTCATGAAAAAAGCTATACTGATTTAATAGCTCAGAACCTTTCAGTCTGTTCATGCAGAAATGAGTGAAGGCGGGCATACAGTTTAGAGAGCAAGCCTGAGCAGAGCCCCCCCCCAACTGTCCTCTGGCTTCAGTGACCCCTGCAATGCATCCCGCAACCTGAGCCCATGCGGGAGGGGGCTGGCGGTTCATTTACTCCAGACGTGGGTGATGGAGCTCATTAGTGATTCTGCTTTTCCCTGCAGGTAGGGCTCACCCTGGATGTCAGTGTCCACAGGCACTTCTGAGCCATGTACAGAAAAGGTGGCACAGACACTTTAACCTGGAGCTCTCACGGGAAGCTCAGGGAGGTGGGCTTTTCCTGCTTTGCCTGAGATCACACATCAGCGCAGTGAGGGGTCAGGCCCCAAAGTCCTCGCTGCACCCTCCCCACTATTCACGTGGCCTCTGCTCCTCACTGGTGGCTCAGATGGTAAAGCGTCTGTCTACAATGTGAGAGACCTGGCTTCAATCCCTGGATTGGGAAGATTCCCTGGAGAAGGAAATGGCAACCCACTCTAGTACTCTTGCCTTGAAAATCCCATGGATGGAGAAGCTTGGTGCAGGCTACTATCCATGGGGTGGCAAAGAGTCGGGCACGACTGAGCGACTTCACTTCACTGCTCCTCACGGCCACAGAGGGCCCGGGACACCCATGTGTGCGGTGAGTCTCACCTGCCCAGACAGAGGACGCACTTGCCCATTTTAGTAACAATAATGTAACTACAGGGCTGACACCGCACTGCGGAGTGTAGTTCTGATTGGCCAGATGTTAACAGACCATAGAATCCCTAATTTCTGCCTTTTCCCCCCCAATTCCCTGGGTTTCTGGTGGTTATGCAAATCTATGTATGTAAAAACGTACAGATCTAGACAACAAAGAGAGTCATTTTTAGGGTTAACATGCAAGACTGAATAACAGTGAAAAAACACACTTTTTCGCTTTACATCTGTCTGTGTGTTGTTTTTCCTCCAAGGACAAAAGTGCGCCTTCTCCCTCGGCCTTTTCTGAAGGCGCCCTGCAGCGTGCTGCCAGTCACAGGCCCATACCCCTGGGACTCGCCAGCGCCAGTGGGCTCACACGGCAGCTTGGGGCAGGGAGGCTGCAGAGGCTTCCAGGGAGAGCACCTCAGTGTGATGGCTCATTCTGTGCATCCTGGCGGGGAGGGGGATGCCCAGCAGACTGAGCGACATGACTTCTGGGTGTGTCTGGGAGGGTGTCCCTGGACCTTCTGATCCTTTGGGGGCCTAAGCAGAACAAACAGGCAAAGGGAGGGCGCAGCTGTTCCCTGTGCTGTGCTGGGCCATCTGCGCTCCTGGGTCCAGCCTGGGACTGGGTTGAACCTCCTGACCCTCCATCTGTCTGCTCTGCATCTGTCTGTCCTGCTGGCTCTGCCTCTACAGGACCTGTGCACACGGCTGAGTGGCGGAGGAGGAGCGGGGTTGGCTGGGCAGAGAAAGGATGCCCGTCAGAGAGACCCGTCAGGTGGGAGGGCGAGCCGGTGAGCTTTGCCTCTATATTTGTCAACAATAAGAAGGTGAAATTACAGTTGAAATAGCTGAGGATGCCCACAGCAGAAGGGGCAGCTCCAGGGGGCACACACGGCGCCAGGTCCTGTGTCAGGGTCCAGGACGGGACTGGGCCGGCGGGGGTCCCTAGGTGGGGCGGCCGGGCTGAGGACAGGTGCCTGGGTGCTGAGCCCAGAGCTGCTCAGGGGAGGGGACGGCAGAGCCCGACAGTGGGCGCTTCCACTCTGCACTGTGCCCTCTGGCTGGTGGCGCCGTCTCGGAGGACGGCAGAACTGGGCACCAGAAAGGATCCTGGAGACGGCTCGCCTCGCCTCCTGTGGGGGAGGAAACTGAGGCCCCGGGGACCCGGGTCCTTATCTGAACTTGGAGCAGAGCTTTCCCATGCGCCGAGGCGCAGACCCCTCTGACCGCCCACCCCGACCCACGGTGAGCTCGCCTGCCCAACAGCTGGGGCGCCGGTGCCAACACCTCTTCTCCTCCACTGGTCTAGTCACGAGTCCATCTGACAATTCGAGTGTCTGTCAGGCTAACGAACAAAGACACACACATGGAGGACACAGTGTTTGCTTCCACAGGATGTCCTAGAAACTCCAGCAGCACACGGCACGCCACCTCATGGGATGGGACGAGAGCCGGGCAGGCTTCACAGCGGCAGCGTGTGACTCAGAGATGCTGGGACGGTGTGCGCTGGCACGAACCGCTTGGGATCACTGGGGTGATGTGTGTGGGAGCAGGCATCCGCAGCAACAGAAGCTGGCTTTTAAAAGTCTGTACGAAGGCAATGAGGCTGGGTAAGCAGGCACAGACAGGTCAGGATTCTACAGCACGACATCAAGTTAGGGGGAGCTATGAGAGCCGTGAGCAGAGAGGTTGTGGACTCCAGATGTCAGAAGACCACGCTGCAGATGGTGTGGAGGGGCTGAGACCAGGACAGGAGACTCAAGGAAAGGACCGCAAGAATTCCAGCAAGAACTGAAGGAGGGTAGGGGCAGGGAGGGCCTGGACTCCAGAGGTGACAACGGGAGTCCTGTCCCATCGCAAGCTGCCTGGTCCAGGGCAGGGGTAAGAGACCACGCGCGACTGCTGAGGTTTCACAGGTTCTGGCAAACAGTGCCTCTCCCCCTGGCTTCAGTAACAGCTGTCCCACGGAGGAGAGCAAAACCACTTGCATCGTGCCGCCTGGATGCAGACCTGCGGTCCTATGAGTTTTTAGTCCTGCACCATGATGGGGGAGGAGGCACCCGCAAGGCCACAGCAGGCCCGGAGCCCGGGAGGATGCCCTGCTCCCCGCTGGACACCCCCAGTGTGGCCGGCTCTCTCAGGAAGGGGCGGGCACGTGTCTCTAGCATGGGCCTTGTATCCTGCAGGCCGATGGCCTGGGTGATACCCCGCTCTGGAGGAGCCAGCTCAGGAAACAGACCCCCGTGCTGCCTCAGAGGAGACACAGGGGACCCCAAGGTGACTGGGGAAATAGAAGGGTCACCTTCTACAACTGTCAGAGCCTATACCTAACCACAGGAGACACGCCAACCCGATTCCCGGTGAAGTGAGCTGGCTGGAGAGAGGGAACAAACCATGTCTGCGGTCCTGGGGGTTTCTTAAAGAGCTAAAGAAACAAAAAGGACACACACACCTTAAACAATTCTGCTATCTGCCTGAAAACCATAGGAAAACATAATGACCCCTCAAGCTCTGAGTAAATGCCCACAGTTTTTAATGGAGAAGCTGTCCTTGCTTCTCTCTGCAGCTTCTGGATCCTGTCCCAAGGTTAGCACTTCCTGTCAGTTCTGAGCATTTAATTTTCAGGCTCCCTAGCGCCTCCGTGACCTCTCCTATGCCCTCGGTTCCTGGGACCCCTTTTCCCAGTGCACCTGTCCACTCCTGGCCACAGACCCACCTCCGTCTATGCTCGTGCTGCCTACCCGCCTGTCCTGGCGCCCCCCACCTGGCGCCTATGGCTTCTCACTCACGGTTACCCCATGGTGCCCTCTGCCCTTGGGACGGCCTTACCATTCACGGGCAGTAGCTGTGCTTATTCTGAGATAACCTGGCCCTGTCTCTCCTGGCCAGCCCCCCGGGAACCGGCCCCTGGGGACAGCGGCCCACTGACGTGCCCTTCCCTCTCTCCCCTCTCTGCTCTCTTGCTCGGTCCTGCGGCCCAGACGCGCTGAGGACTGTGTGCGCCCCCAGGCCCTGGCGCCTGCTCCCGGGGTCTGCTCGCCGCACCTACCCTCCCTGGCCTGTCTCGCTGCGTTTCTCAGCATTCCCCGCACAAGCCTAGCCACGTCCACACTGGTGCCTCTGTCCCCATGAGCATCCCGCTCCCCGCTGCTTCACCTCTCTGAGCAGCCTCGTCAGGGCCGAGAGGACCCTGCCCTGTGGAGGCCTGCGGTTTTGACGGACCCTGAGCTAGCAGGCCTGTAAACAGCAGCCAACCACATGCCGTGCGTCCTGATCCCAGACGCCGGGGAACACTGGAGCACAGAAGACTTTAGGTACGTGATCAGAGAGGGTTCTACCTGACACTGAGAACACAGTTTGAAAGGGTTAAGGAAAAGTGAAAAGTCACAGACAAAGACACCTAAGAGTAACGAACGGTTTCTTTGTCTAGGTTTGCCCTGGCTGCTGCTGCTGCTAAGCCAGTTGTGTCTGACTCTGCGACTCCATAGACAGCAGCCCATCAGGCTCCACCGTCCCTGGGATTAGTGGTCCCCAAACGCTGACGGCAGAGCACAGAGCCGCCCCTGTAAGAGGGAGTCTCCTGCAGGCTCTCCTATATAGTTATTCTACCCTGTAATACACCTGCTTGGTTTACTGTTAACATATTTTAAATTACTTCTCACTGAGTAAACATAACACACGCGGGACAGACCGGGCTCAGAGCTCTGTGTAAGAAGCACAGTTGCGCGAACATCTAAAAGAAGTGCATTTCTCAAAGCTGCTTGTGTTTACAGGGAAACACTCCTACGCGGAAACGATGATTGGAGCTCAGCTTCTCCATCTGACTGGTAAGCAGGGCAAGGCAGGCGAACAAGGCCACACGAGAGGAGAGCGGATGGGCGAAGAACAGAGCCCAGGACTCTGGCTCCCGGGTCCCCACTGGGTGATGCTGGGCTGGTGGGTGATGGACAAAGGTGACGGTGGTTAAAATCAGGATGCGCGCCCCTGAGCTGTGGCTTGTGCCGAGCGGGTGATTCCCAGGGGTGGGGGTGCACAGACGCCCATAGCTGTAGGGTGAACGGTTCAGAACAGTGTCTGACAGAGGACACCTCCTCCTCCTGGGTTTACAGCGCCTATCCACATGTGGCGGCATCCCTTCCCTGCTCTGAACACTGTGCCATGGCCCTGGGCCCCATCACCCGCGGGGCTCTCTCTAGGCCTGGCCCCTTCCCTCCAGGCCCGAGGTCCTGAGCACAGCTCGTGGTCCAGATGCCCAGCGGCTCCCCGCTGGCTCTGCTCGGGTGTGTGGGATGCTCAGCACGTCTAAACTCTGCTCTTCGCCCCAGCTGCATCCCACTAAGTAACAGCTAACGGTTACTCAGAGCCTACTGTGCGTGGCCCTTCTGAACCTGGGAGGTGAATTACTTCGCTGCATCCTTGAAATGAGCTTATGGAAGAGAGACTGTCACTGTTTCCAGCTCACGGTGGAAAATAAAGCAGAGAGAGGGAACAAGGTCATAGAATGAGGATATGAAGGGACTCTGGAGTCTGACCCAGGCAAGCGGCATTCTGGGTACTGAGACCCGGCTGCTTTCAGAGTCTCTCTCCTCCCCTCCCCTTCATGACGCCTGGGGGCTGGATCTCACTCTCAACTGCATGGCCGCCCCAGCAGGGCTTCGGGAGGTTCTCTTCTGGGGGACTCAAGCGGCTCAGACTGGGTCAGGCGTGTAGTGTCCTCATCACTTACAGAGTTTTCTTTTTTAAAATGGAGGTATTAAATGCATGCGGTTAAGTGCACAAAGTGCACTAACCTTAAGTCCCAGCCTAAGTTTTGACACACTCATTCACCTGTGTAACCACAGCCACCGAGGTGGTGACGGTCTCCAGGCGCCGGGACGGCTCGCCTGTCTGTCCTCCCAGCCCCAGAGACCCACCACCACCCTCAGCACGGACATGACCACTGTCCTAAGCTTTGTCATCACCAGCGCCTCCTGTCTGCACCTCAAGTATGATGACAGAGGCTCATACTCTGGTTTCTGGCTCTTTCTGCTCACCATGCTGCATGCGTGCATGCGTGTACACACACACACACACACACACACACAGACACACACTGGCTCTTTCTGCTCACCATGCTGCACGCGTGCACGCACACACACACACACACACACACACACACCCCTTCAGTGGCTTCCCATTACTTGGAACAAAACCAGCACTCCCCACATTCTTTCCATGGATCAGCCACTACTTCTAAGTGCAGCCAAATCTCCCCCTCCCCTCACTCCCCATCTCTGGTTCGCCACACCAGTCTCCTGCCAGCCTCCCTCCCCGCAGGGCCTTTAACATGCTGCTGTGGTCTAAGTGTTTTATAAATGCTAACTTTTAGTAGACATACAGATGACCGACAGTCACATGACAAGATGCTCAACACTGATAATTATTAGAAAAATGCAAATTAAAAATACAATGAGGTATCACCTCACCCTGGTCAGAACAGCCATCATTGAAAAGTCTAATGAATCATAAATGGTGGAAAGGGTGTGGAGCAAAGGAAACCCTCCTACAGTGTTGGTGGGAAGGTAAATTGGTGCAACCACCATGGAGAACAGTATGGAGACAGTTCCTTAAAAAACTAAAAATAGAATTACCATATGATCATGCAACCCCACTCCTGGGCATATATCTGGAGAAGACCGTACTTTGAAAAGACACACGTATCTCAATGTTCCTTGCAGCACTATTTACAGTAGCCAAGACATGGAAGCAACCTAAACGTCCATCCACAGATGAATGGATAAAGATGTGGTACACACACACACAATGGATTATTACTCAGCCATAAAAAAGAATAAAGTAATGCCATGTGCACCAACATGGGTGGGCTCAGAGATCACACTAAGTGAAGTCAGACAGAGAAGGACAAATACCGCCTGACAGCACTCACATGCAGAACCATGGGGTTCTCCAGGCAAGAATACTACAGTGGGTTGCCATGCCCTCCTCCAGGGGATCTCCTTGACCCAGAGATTGAACCTGTGTCTCTTATGTCTCCTGCATTGGAAGGCGGGTTCTTTACGACTAGTGCCACCTGTGAAGCAACCCCTCTCCACCCCCAAATGATACAAATGCACTTATTTACAAAACAGAAAAGACCCACAAACATAGAAAACAAACATGGTTAGCAAAGGGGACAGTAGGGGTGGGAGGGCTTTAAATTAGGAGTTTGTTATTAACATACACACACTGCTATCTGTAAAGCAAACAACAAGGACCTACTGTGCAGCACAGGGAACTATACTTGATATCTTATAATAATCTATGATAAGAAAAGAATCTGAAAGAAGGATGGACAGATGTATATGCATAACTGAATCACTCTGCTGTACACCTGAAACTAACACGACATTGTAAACCAACTGTAGTAAAAAGCAATACTCTCAATCCTCATAAAAACTGAATGAGGCAGCTGCTATATTATTCTCCCGTTTGATACGAGAGACTGATGGCGTGGAAAGGAAGTAGGCTGCTGGAGGTCAGGAAGCTAACGGGCGCGGGGTTGGTGGGAGCTTCGCTGGCCCCGGGGCTGTACTGCTTCCCGAGCTCCCACGGAGGCGCACACCCGCCCCTCCAGGCAAGGAGCCTGGCCAGAGGGCGCTCAGCACAGCTGCAGGGGTGAGCAAGCGTCGGCTCTTCCTTTCAGAGGACATACACCACAGAGCTTTCTGGAGGCCATGCACGCGTATGTACATGTACATGTGTGTCTGTGTGCGTGTCAGAGGATGAGACGGCTGGACGGCACCACCGAGGTGACAAACGTCAACTTGGGCAGACTCTGGGAGACAGTGGGGAACAGGCACGCCTGGTGTGCTGCAGTCCATGGGGCCCCAAGGAGCTGGACAAACTGGGCGACTGCACAACAACAACAGCACAGCAGTGTCCGCTACTCAGGCGTGTCCAACTCTTTGTGACCCCACACACTGCAGCCCACCAGGCTCCTCTGTCCACGGAGGCAAGAATACTGGAGTGGGTTGCCATTCCCTGCTCCAGGGGATCTTCCTGACTCAGGGATCCAACCCAGGTTCCCAGGTTCCCCACATTATGGGCAGATTCATTACCTCTGAGCCACCAGGGAAGTATATATATATTTTTTTGTTTGTTTTTTTCTCTTCTGAGGATCCATCCCCTGAGCAGGGATCAAATCCTGGCCCCTGGCATTAGGAGTGCAAGGTCTGAGACACTGAACCACCAAGGAAGTCCCTATATGTATTTATAATGTTGTGTTGACCACAACAAACTCAGGAAAATGCTTAAAGAGATGGGAATACCAGACCACCTTACCTGCCTCCTGAGAAATCTGTATGCAGGTCAGGAAGCAACAGTTAGAACTGGACATGGAACAAAAGGCTGGTCCAAATAGGAAAAGGGATACGTCAAGGTTGTATACTGCCACCTTGTTTATTTAACTTCTATGCAGAGTACATCATGAGAAACGCTGGGCTGGATGAAGCACAAGCTGGAATCAAGATTGCCAGGAGAAAAATCAATAACCTCAGATATGCAGATGACACCGCCCTTATGGCAGAAAGAGAAGAAATAAAAAGCCTCTTGATGAAAGTGAAAGTGGAGAGTGAAAAAGTTGGCTTAAAGCTCAACATTCAAAAAACTAAGATCATGGCATCTGGTCCCATTACTTCATGGGAAATAGATGGGGAAACAGTGTCAGACTTTATTTTTGGGGGCTCCAAAATCATTGTACATGGTGATTGCAGCCATGAAATTAAAAGACGCTTACTCCTTGGAAGAAAAGTTGTGACCAACCTAGATAGCATATTGAAAAGTCCGTCTAGTCAAGGGTATGGTTTTTCCAGTAGTCATGTATGGATATGACAGCTGAACTGTAAAGAAGGCTGAGTTTGAAGAATTGGTGCTTTTGAACTATGGTGTTGGAGAAGACTCTTGAGAGTCTCTTG
The DNA here is from genome assembly GCA_935064755.1 of Tragelaphus eurycerus. Taxonomy (NCBI): domain Eukaryota; kingdom Metazoa; phylum Chordata; class Mammalia; order Artiodactyla; family Bovidae; genus Tragelaphus; species Tragelaphus eurycerus. The sequence goes on along the minus strand of CAKXYN010000220.1, from coordinate 633,371 downwards.
GACTGCAAGGAGATCTAACCAGTCCATCCTAAAGGAAATCAGTCCTGAATATTCATTGGAAGGACTGATGTTGAAGCTGAAGCTCCAATACTTTAACCACCTCATGTGAAGAGTTGACTCACTGGAAAAGACCCTGATGCTGGGAGGGATTGGGGGCAGGAGGAGAAGGGGCAACAGAGGATGAGATGGCATCACGGACTCAGTTTGCATAAGTTCTGGGAGCTGGTTATGGACAGGGAGGCCTGGTGTGCTGCAATCCATGGGGTTGCAAAGAGTCGGACACGACTGAGTGACTGAACTGATAATGCTGCAGTGGAAAAAGAAGTTGTTTTTTTGTGAGATGCAGCGGCTCTGTTACTGACTCAGCTCTACGTGCTCTTCCCCAGCCTCTGTTCTGTGCATCTGAAACAGTCTAGTGTAGCACCATCTGTGATATAAACCACCTTCCAGCAGCCCGTTACCATCTCAGTCACTCACTCTCCAAACTTCAGGAAGACCTTTGGCTTCTCTACCTGCAACGACTGCCTCGTCACCTCCCTGCACGGTTCGTGTCCCCAGAGCCAGCGCAGTCTGAGCTCCGGGGAGAACCTGGGTTTAGGGTCAGCTGTCACTGAGTGTGAGCGGCCTTGCAGGAGCCCCCAGGTCTTTACGTCTCTGTGTCTACAAGCTTAAATAATCATCACGCCTCCTTGGCAGAGAGGCTGGAAGGCAGAGTGAAGGTCAGCGCAGTACCGCTGGGCTCCCCGGGAGCCGCTGACGCATCAGGGCTCACTGGGGACCCCACTTCCTCTTGCCACGCCAGCACTGGTGGCAGGATGCCTAGGGGCCTGGTGGGCCTAAACAGCTGACTAGGGGTCCTGGCTGTGGAGAGTGGGGAGGCGGCAGTTGTTAAAATTAACAGGTGAGATATTAAACAATAATCGCCATTTACTGAGCATTTGCATACAACACACTTGCTCAAGTATTCCAGCTGTGTTCCAGGATGCACCCCCTTTAGCTGCTACAAAAGTCCCATGAGGCAAAGCCTACCCCCTGCCCCGTTCCGCAGCTGGGAAATTGTGGGGTCCCGTGGACTGTGGCCAGGGTGCTAGGTAGGCACATGGACAGATGGACACTCAAGACAGGTGCATCCCAACACAGACTGAGCCTGCGCCCTGCCTTCAGCAACCCACCGACACCCCCCAGGGAGGGCCAGCACCTCTGGAGCCCCGGGAGGAACTGCAGCTGCACAGCATCCAGTCCTGGTGACAGAAAGTATCTGAGGATACTTGGGTCTTCTAGAACCGTCCTTCTCTTTGTTGTAGTCTGAACTCCTTACATACCCCCAGTCCAGCTGGGAGCTTGATTTCCTTGCTAAGGTGGGACTGGGCTTCCGGAGGACTGCTGGAACCCAGTCCCACTGCTGTGGCCTTGGGGCCCCTCTCTCCTGCACTTCCTGCCATCATACATGGGCCTGAGAGACCTGTACGACGTAATGTAACTAATAGGGTAAAATATAATTTCTTTCGGACTAAGGATTCTTTTAATAGGTGATGTTGGCTATTAATATAAGGGGCAGTAGTCATGTAGTTAAAATTAGCAGTGGTGTTGACAAGGAGTTGGAGGAGAAATCTAACGAGAAGTTGAGGCTGCTGTCCTTAAACTGATCAAGGAGGAGCAGGCTTGTAAAGCTGTTTAGTAAGCTGAGTAGCAGCTTGATCCATATTGGGCTATTTTTTGATAATCAGGGTTAGGGTTAGGGTTGTTAACATGACTGTTAGAATAGTAATTTTTAACGTTGGAGTAGGCTGAGGTTTTGTATGTAGTCAGTGCTGTAAGTGTGGACAGTCTGAGTACTCAGGGCAGGGGCACCAGGAAGGGACAGAGCCCACTTCCCGGGAGGATGGCGGCACCGCTGGGGTTAACACCGGGCCGAGTCCTTCAGGAACCTCTCACAGCCCAACGGGATCAGTGCATAGTGGAGAATGCAGTCCTCACGGGAGGAGCCGGCTGTCACAGGGCGGGAGTCCTCACGGGAGGGGGAGCTGTCACAGGGGCGGTGGTCCTCACGGGAGAGGGGGAGTCCACATGGGACCAACGGGAGTTGCCACCCCAGGGGCATGCGGCTCCCTGGCTCTGGCTGCAGGGGCAGGAGCAGCTCTCCCTGTGGGAAGAGACAGCCTGGGGGCACGTCACCCCCACCCCTGCATGGATTTAGGAGGAGTGGAAGCAGGCGGCTTTTAAGGTCTGACAATGGGGAGATCAGAGAGTCACCAGGCAAGGAGACTCTGCAGACCAGTGAAAAGGTTGTGAATGATTTCAGAGATCCTTATGGTTCTTGGCAGAAAAAGGCTCAGGCAGAAACATGTGTTGTCAGACACGGGGTATGGTTTCCATAAACCTCCACTGGTTTAAAAAATTTTTTTAAATTATTTTCTATGCTTTTCCAGCTTTAATGGGAGATAACTGATTTGTAATCAGCATTGGTTTTATCACTATAATGACTTAAAATGCTTCAGAAATACACATTGAAAGAGATTCCAAAGAATGTATCCAAAAAAAAAAAAAAAGAAGAAAAAGAGAGAGACTGATAAGGGTAGAGCAGAGGCATGTAGAGCAGCCCTCGGTGTGGGCACACTTGGCCCTGAACCTCAGGTGACAGCTCTCCACGATGAAACTGCAGGAAACAGAAAATCTTCAAGGATGAAAGGAAGGCCGAAGGGTCCACTTTCCTAAGACACTTCCCTCCAATCCTTTTATGCAGACAGTGCCTGAGGAGAATCGCCTGGTTTAGCTTTCCCCAAAGTCACCCACGATCGTGGCTTCCTGTCTTCTCCTCACGACAAACCGCAATGTGAGCAAAGGCAGAAGGCGTTTTCCCTTTACTTTCGCTGAATTAAGACGACAGACGTTGGAGCTTGGCGTGCGCCAAACTTGGATTTTTTGAAAGCGTCGTTTGAGTTTTAAAAGCTACTTAAGTGATGGGAACAAAATTGTCTAGGGAATCCACAAATAACTTTTTAAAAAGTCATAAATCTGGATTTCATGCCTCATAGTTTTCAACAACTGCAAGAAATAGGTCAAAGCCTGGGACACGGTGGGTTCTTTTCCTCCCGTGTCTGAGGGCTGGCGCTGCAGGCTCCACTGGGAACCACGTCAGCGTTCCAGCCGCACTTGGTCCTGAATCACTTTTCATTGCTTCTAGCACTCACTTTCCCTGCCCCCCACCGCCCCAAAATCGTGATCAAATACACATGGAAATAACTTCTTGGCTTTACAGAACTGTTTTATTTGATCCTTTAAAAACTGTCAGGTAGTTGGCAAGAAATTTGCAAACGTATAAAAACACTAGAGCAAATCCATAGTGTAATTTAAAGTTGGGGGTCCTTGGCAAAATTTTGCAAAGGGCTGAAAAACCAAGCCCCAGGCAGGGCTCTGTACTCTTGATTCTCCGGAGCCAGTCTTCCTCAGGCTGTGGGTTGGCTTCACCTGGGAAGCTTTAAAATAATGCTGCCAGGACCCACCTCATGGTGGGCAGGTCGGAGCCTCTGGGGGTTGGAGGCCTTCGTGTTAGGAGTTTTAGAGCCCCCTGGGTGACTCTGGTGGGTTGCTTGGCTAAGAAAGGATTGCAACCCTGTTTCTTGAACTGGCCAGCATCCTGAGGCCACCTGGGCGAGTTTTACAGTTTTAAAAATACCAGCGCCAGGATCCCCATCCAGACAATCTGAATTAATTAAAGGGTTGTGGCCCGGGTGTGTGCATGCTAAGTTGCTTCAGTCGTGTCTGACTCTGTGAAACCCCAAGGACTTGTAGCCCGCCAGGCTTCTCTGTCCATGGGATTCTCCAGGCAAGAACACTGGAGTGGACTGCCATGGGTCACTCCAGGGAACCTTCCCGACCCAGGGATCAAACCCACGTATTTTAATGTCTCCTGCACTGGCAGGCACGTTCTTTACCACCAGCGTCACCTGGGTGGCCTGGGGAGCAGGAGTTAAAAGTCAGAAAGTACCCCCAGGTGATCCTAAACAGTGAGAACCACGGGATTAATAATCCAAGAGGTTTTGAAGGGAGAGCTGGACAGGTTTCATGCTGGACAGGCCTGTGTGCAGCTGCAGCGACCTTGGGCTGAAAAGATCTGCAGGAAGTGCTGGGCAAGTGGGCACTGGTTGCCCTGCCCTGATCCAGCACCCAGAGAATAAAATGTGATCCATGACTCAAAAAGCTTGAAGGGGGAAAAAACTCGATGCAACTACAATTCTGAAGCAAAATCTGTGCCCACTCGAGGATGAGTCTCCTGATGCAGGCCTCTGTCCTCTGCTCTCTGATTGGTCCTCAGGGTGTCCCCAACCCTCCTCTCCTAAGCACCCCACCGCCCCGAGTCGGGCTCGCTCTCTGCTGGCAGCGGCAATGGTCAGGGTCCAGGTGTGTCCCAACCCGGCAGGTGGGCCAGCCCGCACCTCCCGGGGCGACATGACCAGCGTCCGCCTAGCTGGCCGTCCTCACCCTCAGCCCGCCCCCCCTAGTCTCCACCAGCCTCTCCTGGGCGGACAGTTGCTCCCCTATCAAGCACACCCTGGACAGGACCCAGCCTGGGGACGCGGGCCTCCTGGTTTCCCATGGCTGCCGATCCTTTTTTGGGTTTTGTTTCGGTCTCCACGTTTTCTCCCCCAGAGGTGGCTTCTTCCAGACTGCAGCTCAGCATGGGGGGAGAAGAAGGGTCTCCCTCTGCCTCCTCCCTGGGGTTGACCATCACTGACCGTTTGACTGAGGGCCGCCCCCTGACTAGGGCATAACTGCATTTAGCAGAGAACGGCCATGACTCCTAACGTAGGTCCGCTGTTTTCATGAAGCTTTTATTCAAAGCCATATTTGGACTGAGACTTATAAAAATGACCTATTGTGAATTTTATTTTTAGGTCAGTTTATACTCCACTATTCATTTTGAGTTCACTTGAAAATCCACTACTGTGAATTTTCAGGTTTGAGTTGAGACGGATTACATTTGCTTCCTCAAAAGGTTCTCTCTGCCTCTTTGAGGGCTGCTAGATGTTTTGTTTTATTCTATATGGAGGTAAGCGAAACAACTTTGTTGCCTGCAGGGTTCAAAATTTTATCTTTCCTTATGCTTCCCAGGTGGCTCCGTCTGCCAACGCAGGGGACTCGGGTTCAATCCCTGGGTTGGGAAGATCCCCTGGAGGAGGGCATGGCAACACACTCCAGTATTCTTGCCTGGGGAATCCCATAGACAGAGGAGCCTGGTGGACGACAGTCCATGGGGTCGCACAGAGCCAGATGTGACCGAGCAACTAAACAGCAGCAAACAACAGTGTGCTTTCCATCAGGCATGTTCTGCAAAGGATGAAGGGAAACAGCCGTCTCCATGGTCTTGTAGCGCTACTGGATTTAGCAATTTGTGGGCTCCCTACAGGCGCCACTGGACTCACCAAATGTTTAAAACCATGTTTATACATTTTTTTCCTATGAAAATAAAATTTACCAAACTGGTGTTTTGTTTTTACAAAACAAATGAACGTTTTTTTATTTTATGAATAAAAACTTTCCAAAGCTGAAAAGTGAAGCACAACTTCTCTGCATCTTTCGAATGAAGGCACCAGCAAGTGGCTATGGACCCCATCCCTTCCCAGACTCGACCCAGAGGGCGGAGCGTCCCTTCAGAGGCCGGCACGCGTGGCCCCGCTGCTCAGAGCGCGTGAAGTGTGTCTCAGAAGACACTGGTGGTTTGCAGCATCATGTTGGCGTTTCAGCATTGTTCACATCCATGATTTATTTGCTGCTGAGTCTTTAGTCAGAAATGCAGCCCTGGCCGTAATGTCTTCCTGATGATCCTCCCTGCGTGGTTTCCGGGAATAAGAGTCACAGAGAGGGGCCAGGGATCCCCGTGCCCTTAAGTTTCAAAACCATTATCCCTGAGCAAAACCAGTTCTCCTTCAATGGATGTGACGCCCCAAGGGAGGAGCAGCCCAGGGCGGGGGCAGAGAAGAGCATCTGACAAGCTCACAGCAAGGAAAGATCCCTTCAGGATGTCAGCGGCAGGAAAAGGGGATAAAAAAATGTCCCGAATGTGATGACTATTGTAGATTTTAGGAGCCCAGGAAGAACAGGGTGCTGGGCTCCAGGTTCCTGCTGGTTCTCTGCTCACAGCTGGCAGTGGGCTCAAGATCCCCGATTCCCGCCCCCTTACGGAGCAGGCGTAGGTGTGAGAAGGAGCGGTCGGTTCTCAGGAAAGAGGAGAAGGGGTGCAATGGGGCTGACTTCATGTCTCCAGGCTGAGCCGTCGCTGGTGAGGAAGCGCGGTGGCGCTGGAAAACGTCCGACTGCTCTCTCTGCCTGGACGGTTTTGATTCGACTGCTCCTTCTGATTAACTTCTTTGCTGTTACACTTTTGTACTTAGCAACCCAATTTCCCCCCAGCTAATTTCAAAAGCTTCTATTGCACTTAAGTTGATAATTCTCAAAAGTTTTGCCTGTATTACAAAAATATGCTGAGGAATTTAGACACTCACTGGAGCATCCCATCATATTATAAAAGCCACTTAAATAGTCTGGGAGGTTTATTAGGTAGTTGGTTTTTGTTTGTTTTTTTTTTCCTCCCTGCTTAAATTCATCATTTGGGTACTGGAGTCTCAACACAGACCAGATGTGAATGGTCCTGCTTCTGTTCCTCTTTCAAAGGCTTTGCTTTTGGCTGAAACATCATGGGATGGTGGGCGCACGTGCCCATCGGCTGCGGAAGAATGGTCCTGGGTAGGGGGCGATGTGGGAGCCGCATAGAGCCCGCAGCGCTGGGGAGCCAGCCTGCAGTGGGGGTGGCGAGGGTGGCTGAGGAAGGGGCTCCAGGGACCTGGCCCCTCTGGTCTCCACCTCCACCGTTATGTTAGTAACAAGACCACCAACTGGTGGAGATCAAACATGAACACCTTACTAGACCTGCTTTTTACCGCTGCGGAGAATCACCGCAAGTGTTATAGTGACTGTGCAAACTCAGGAACGAGCGTGACAGCGACAGTTTCAGAGCTGTGATCTCCTTCTATAACCTGGCATGGCTACTTCCCATTCACTGGTGGGAAACCCAGCTCAGCCTTATAAATAATTCGTCACTATGTAACTTACTCAAAGTGGGGAGATGTTCCCAACTACCCTCCCATGCACCCCTGCCAATGTCTCCAGCATAAGTTAAATCTTACACTGCAAACGTCCTTGGCATGGGACACACACTACCTTAGATTCACATGCGTGAGGACACCACCAACAGTCTCATTTTCTGGCAATGCGTATGTGCTTAACTTATTCTTCTGCAATCTATCATCTGTCTGTCTGTCTGTCTATCTGCCGTGCTTCATGGCATGTGGAATCTTAGTTCCCCAACCAGGGATGGAACCCCACCCCTGCAGTGGAAGTACAAAGCCTTAACCACCGGACTGCCAGGGAGGCTGCCAAAATGTTCCCATTTTAAACATCATCATCTGATGATTTTGAAAAACGCATACACCCCCGTGACCACACGCCCGTCACTCCCAGGGCTCCCCGTGTCTCCTGCACTCAATGCAGCCCCCAGCCCTGGACCGCTGTGGCCTGCCCCTGGAGCTCACATGAAGGGAAGGACACACACTGTCCATGTGCGCACACACACACATTTGCTTGAACACCTTCCGTGGCTCACGCGCCGTTGCTTTGCTTCGGCCACCTGATGCGAACAGTTGATTCACTGGAAAAGACCCTGATGCTGGCAAAGATCGAAGGCAGAAGACAGCGACAGGATGAGGTAGGTGGATGGCATCACCGACTCGACAGACATGAGTTTGAGCAAACTCGAGGAGATAGTGAAGGACAGGGAAGCCTGGCGTGCTGCAGTGCATGGGGTCAAAGGAAGTCGGACACGACTGAGCAACTGAACAACAACGGCCGTGTTTATTGCTGTACTACTGGATGAATACACCCCAGTTCTCATCCATTCACCTGCTGATGGACATTTGGGTTTTTCCAGCTATTAGATATTACGAATAAGGCTGCTGTGGACAGTTACAGGTCTTTTTGTTGATGGAGGCTTTCCTTTCTCTCTGGTAAATACCTAGAAGTGGAATTCCTGGATCGTTTGTGAGGTATACACTAAGCTTTAGTAGGAAACTGCCAAACAGTTTTCTACAGCGTTTGCGCTGATTTATATTCCTGTCAGCAAACTGTGAGTTCCGGTTGCTCTACGTCTGTGCCAGAAGTTAGCGTTTTAGTCTTGGCATTAATTTGACCATAGTGGGCGAGTGGCCGCAAGCTCGCTGTGATTTTATTTTGCATTTCCTAGATGACTAATAAAGTCAAGAATCTGCCTGCAGTGTGGGAGACCTGGGTTCAATCTCCGGGTCGGGAAGATCCCCTGGAGAAGGGAATGGCTGCTCACTGCAGAACTCTTGCCTGGAGAATTCCATGGACAGAAGAGCCTGGTGGGCTACAGTCCACAGGGTCACAAAGAGTGGGACATGACTGAGCAACTAACACTTTCACAGATGACTAATAATGTTTGACATAACTTCTTTTGTGAGGTTCTGTTCTTACATCATGCCCTGAGTAGGGTTTAAGAATTCCTTATATATTCTGAATATAAGTTCCTTGTCAAATGTATAATGAGACTATTTCCTTCCTGTCTGGGGCTTGCCTTTTCATTTTCTTAATGGTGTCTTTCAAATATAACTTTCATTGCAATGAGGCTCGGTTTACCAATGGTTAGTGCTTGTGCTTGGGTTTGTGTCCTAAGAAATCTTTGCTCCCTGCCCCAAGGGTCATGAAGATTTTCTCCTACACTTTTTTCTAGAAGTGTTTTCAACCAGGATTTTCTGACAAGGTGTAAGGCATGGAACGCTCACTAGAGACCAGACACAGAACGGGGAAGAGGAGGGAAAAACTAAGAGGAAAAAAGACGACAGATTTGATGACAAAAGAGAGCAGGCCTTCTTGAGAAGCATATATATTCACAGGATCATGAAAATCAGCACAGTCCTACAGACCCCGAGACTCACACAGATGTGTTCTCAAGGAGAACCAGACACTAGGCACCGGTCACTTTCTGATTTTTCTTCCTAAAGAAAAAAGAAAAAGTAGAGTGGACTCCTTCCTGGGGAAACTGGGAGAACACAGGCTGCAGACCAAGACCTGTGGGACGCCTCAGATGCCGGGGCTTATGACACCCGTGCTACACACACACACTAATACATACGTGTGTAACTTTTTTCCTTCAAGACCATACTTGCTGGCCGTATTTAATTTACTGCATCTCTTAAACTAATCAAGATGGAATAAAATCCAACAGCACAAACAAACACCCCTGCGAGAGTGGCGAGAGGTCAGACGCAGGGGCAGAGGTGAAAAGAATGAACTAGGAGAGCCGGGCCAAGAGGTGACTAAGCGGGAAGGAGATAAGATCTGTCTACACATACCTGAGGCTGTAAACATCGGGGTGACACACCGAGCAGCCCACAACAAAGGCTGCCCAGGAGTCCAGCAGGAGAGGAAGCGGATGAGGCAAGAGGCCTGCCCACGGGCACGCTCCGGGCTCCCACTTCCGCCCCCGCCCCCCAGCGCAGTGGCTGCAGGGCCACGACCAGGGTGTATGGCACGTGGAGGCCGGGACGCCTCCTGCCAGGGCTCTCAGATCCAGCTTCATCTGCCTTCACCCTGCTGCCCAGAAATCCCCACAACTATCAGAGAACGCGTCTCTCTCGGGCTCCAAACGACCTGGGTCATGACCTTGATTTGGACTTCAGTCCTCTACCACGTGGCCCCCAAAGACCTTTTATCCTCCCAACAAGCACTGCCCTGAATCTTTCTGCTCAAGGACACAGGCCTTTCAGACTTCGACTTGTATGGAACTGTTAGGTAGTTAGAATAGGAAACAGGAGTCCAGAATGGCGGTGGCTAAAAGATAAGGAAGGGAAAAGCCCGTGAAAATACAACAAAGGAAGGTCCAAGGACCTGAGTGAAGACCTCAGGTAGAACAAACACTCCTGGCTAGCCCAATTTACACAGGGCAGGCCCAGGGAGAGGACAAAACATAAAGACAGGAGCCAAAGGGCCAGGTCTCTCTCTCTCTCTGCCCCCTAGTCCGCACGCTGGGGCACTCTTCTCTTCGCATCTTTGGGTCGGCATGCCCTCACGCCTCGAGGATGGATTTTCCTGCTATTTTCTAAATAAAACACAGCTGTAACACGGAGCTGTAACACGGATCTGTCTAAGAGCTATAACATGGTCTGTCCAAGACCCGAGAGCTGTGGCACCCGAGGGCTCCAATGTCCGTCACTCCAAATCTTTGTTGTGATGAGATAGAACTGAGGAGCACATGCTCGCCTGACAGTGCCCACTGCTGTGTCACCCCCTCCAGTCAGAGCCTGACAGTGCCCACTGCTGTGTCACCCCTCCAGTCAGAGCCTGACAGAACTCACTGCTGTGTCACCCCCTCCAGTCAGAGCCTGACAGGACCCACTGCTGTGTCACCCCTCCAATCAGAGCCTGACAGAACCCACTGCTGTGTCACCCCTCCAGTCAGAGCCTGACAGAACCCACTGCTGTGTCACCCCCTCCAGTCAGAGCCTGACAGTGCCCACTGCTGTGTCACCCCTCCAGTCAGAGCCTGACAGAACCCACTGCTGTGTCACCCCTCCAGTCAGAACCTGACAGGACCCACTGCTGTGTCACCCCCTCCAGTCAGAGCCTGACAGTGCCCACTGCTGTGTCACCCCTCCAGTCAGAGCCTGACAGAACCCACTGCTGTGTCACCCCTCCAGTCAGAGCCTGACAGAACCCACTGCTGTGTCACCCCTCCAGTCAGAGCCTGACAGTGCCCACTGCTGTGTCACCCCTCCAGTCAGAGCCTGACAGAACTCACTGCTGTGTCACCCCCTTCTGTGTCACCCACTTCCAATCAGAGCCTGACAGGACCCACTGCTGTGTCACCCCTCCAGTCAGAGCCTGACAGAACTCACTGCTGTGTCACCCCCTTCTGTGTCACCCCCTTCCAATCAGAGCCTGACAGGACCCACTGCTGTGTCACCCCCTTCTGTGTCACCCCTTCCAATCAGAGCCTGACAGAACCCACTGCTGTGTCACCCCTCCAGTCAGAGCCTGACAGAACTCACTGCTGTGTCACCCCCTTCTGTGTCACCCCCTTCCAATCAGAGCCTGACAGGACCCACTGCTGTGTCACCCCTCCAGTCAGAGCCTGACAGAACTCACTGCTGTGTCACCCCCTCCAGTCAGAGCCTGACAGAACTCACTGCTGTGTCACCCCTCCAGTCAGAGCCTGACAGGACCCACTGCTGTGTCACCCCCTTCTGTGTCACCCCCCTTCTGTGTCACCCCCTTCCAATCAGAGCCTGACAGAACCCACTGCTGTATCACTCCCTCTAGTCAGAGTCTGTTTCAACCCAAGATACGGGTATCTTCAGTGTATGATGCAGGCGATTAAAAAAAGAAAAAATAAATAAATAAAAGCAAAAACGTGGACCTTGCCCCCAAGAAGTTCATAATTTGGCAGAAAAGATCTACATACACAACTTATTAGACTAAGTTACATGAATGATCCTTTTTATACTGTAGTATTTACACTGGTGGGCTTTCCTGGTGGCCCAGCAGTAAAAGAATCCACCTGCCAATGCAGGAGACCCAGGTTCGATCCCTGGGTTGGGAAGATCCCCTGGAGAAGGAAATGACAACCTGTTCCAGCATTCTTGCCTGGGAAATCCCATGGACGGGAGGAGCCTGGCAGGCTACAGTTCATGGGTTCACAAAGAGTCAGACATGACTGATCAACAACAACAATTTACACTGGTGACACGAAAACAATACTGTAAAACCATAACAAAAGGTGAAATTAATTTTTTCTGGAAAGTCTGGGGAATGCTTCCCAGAAAAGCTTGTTCCTAGGATAATTAGGAAAAGGATGTGTGTGGGGTGGGGGCATGGCGGGGAGTGATGGGGAGCCCTGGCAGGGGACAGACAGACACACACAGCTGGGTTTTGGACACCGTGGGTAGTCCTGTGTCTGGCATCTTGGGACAGTGGGAAGGTGGGCTGAGAACAAGTTTTGGGCAAGGTCTTGAATGTCTCCTTCAAGAGTTTGAACTTGATCTTGCAGGCAAAGGGAAGTCAAAAGGGATGTAAAAGCAGATGATAACAGGATGAGGTCTGTGTTTTCCAAAGACACATCTCTGAGGCAAGCTGAAGGCAGTGGAAGTGGAGGGAAGAGAGCCCTGGGAGACACAGCTGGGGGCTCTGAGGCCCTGGAGGTAGGGGCGAAGATGACTCCAGGGTTCACTGTGTGGGGCTGCAAAGCCGGCGACGCTGATCCAGGGGCCTCAAGCCACCTCTGCAGGGCCGTTCTCTCTCTGCGTGGGCGCAGGCAGCATTCCTGGACAGGTACACCCGCTTTTTACTTGCCTTAGAACTTTGTTCTAAGTTCTTTTACTTGCCTCAAGGTTTGCTCATCAAACCGTGTTCAACAGGCAGCAGGCTGCACTTCCTCCAGGCGTTGCGTCGCTTGGGCAGCGCAGCCTCTAAGTGAGGGTGTCTGCGGCTCAAAAAGCGACCCAGCATGTCTGGGGGCAGAGTGGGCTTCCAGACCTTCCCCTACTGCCTCACGGCGTTTTTAGGGTTAGTTACCTTCATCCCTGACCGACCCAAAGATGACAAAAAGTAAACAACCAAAGCCTCATGTTTACACAAATGTGTGCAGGTTCCTCTCTCGCATTTCACGGTAATACTGTTTTGTTCAGTGTTACTTAGGTAATGAAAAGGAAATCTAACTAGAAGAAATCTCTCGTCACAGAGCCGTAAACTTTTCGCCTTGTCACATTTATAGTCTCGGGTGCATCTCAAAGCACCCGAGTCGGGCATCGCAAGCCCAGACCTTCCTTCGAGATGGGCATGTGTTGCAGGACCCGCACAGTGTGAGTGCAGAACAAGTCCGCGAGGAGCCCTGAGGGGCAGCCCCAGGAGCAGAACCACACCCCAAGTTTACACCAACGATGCAGGGGAACCATAAACGTGTTGAAAGTGGCAGGCTTGCAGACTTCAGAAAGAGGTACCTCCTGGGCTAGAAAGTGAGCCACGGACCTTAACAGACACCTCACCAAAGATGGTTCGCAGATGGCAGAGGAGCTCATTTGTATGTGTTCCACACGGTACGTCATCAGAAAAACATGAACATTGCATGCTCACTGTCGTGGTTCTTTAGTCGCGAAGCCGTGTCCAACTCTTTGTCACCCCATGGACCAGAGCTCGCCCCGGCCCCTCTCTCCATGGAATTCTCCAGGCATGAATCCTGGGGTGGGCTGCCATTTCCTTCTCCAGGGGACTGAACCCCAATCTCCTGCATTAGCGGGCAGACTCTTTACCACTGAGCCATCAGGGAAGCCCGCTGCACGCCCATTATGATGACCAAAATCCAGACACTGACAACACCAAACGCTGACGAGGTATAGGGCCACAGGAACTCTTGTTCACTGCTGATGGGGATGTGAAATGGTACAGTCACTTTGAGAGAGTCTGCTGGTTTCTCAGAAAACTAAGCACATTCTTACTATACAGTCCAGCAATCACACTCCTCAGTGCTGATCCATGTCCACACAAAAACCTACACACCAGCGCTTATATTCATAACTTATATTCATAACTTATATTCATAACTTATATTCATAACTTACATACATAACTGTTAATACTTGCAAACAACTAATATCCTTCAGTAGTGAATGGCTAAATAAAATGAGGGTACGTCCAGACAGTGGTATGTTATTCAGCACTAAAAATAAATGAACCATCAAGCCATGAAAGACAAGGAAGAACCTTAAATGCGTATTTCTGTGTGAAGGAAGGCAATTTGAAAAGATCAGAGTTTCCAGGGGTTGGTAGAGGAATGAATGGGGAAAAACAGGACTTTTAGGGCAGTGAAACTCTTCCGTACGACACTGTAAGGATGGACACATGTCATTATACACTTGTCCAAACGCACAGGATGGACAACACCAAGAGTGAACCGGAATGTGAACTATGCCTGTGGGTGATGAGATGTGTCTACGCAGTTTCATCAGTTGTAACAAAGATAGTATCTGGGGGGGTGGGGGGCGGTTGATAACTGGGGAGGCTGTGTGAGCATAGGTCAGGAGGTTTGCGGGAAACCTCTGTACCTTCCCCTCAATTCTGCTTTGAACCTCCACTTGCTCTTTTTTTTTTAAAGTCTTCGTTTGCAAAGAGACAGGCACTGCTGCTTCTGGAAGGAGCAGGCCTTGGTTAGCATCTGCCCCTTTCCAAGGTTCCTGAACAGTGTGTGCCTGCAGCTTTTGGGGCGTGTTTGAACGGACGGCACTCTGTAACTGTGCCGTAGCAGAGGGTGGACGTCCAGGCCACCCAAGTTAAAGGAGCACTGGAGCTCGCTGTCTGGGACCCTGACTCCCAGGCGCGCTCCAGGGACTCCGCCCCGGGAAGCAGCTCCTGGCTTGTTAGTGCACCAGTGAGTTTTCACAAAGCTGAGCTCTTGCCAGGGTTTTGCATCCTGCAGTTTCCACCTGTTTTAAAGCACCAGCCCAGCCTAGTCTTTCAGAAAAGGATGGGACATGGTGGGTAAAGGAGAGGGTGGGATGAATTGAGAGAGCAGGACTGAAATATATAGACTACCAGATGCTAAGCAGGGGGCCAGGGGGAACTGGCTCCCTGCTGTGCATAGCGAGCTCACCTTGGTCTCTGTGGCAACCCAGAGGGTGAGGTGGGGTGGGAGCGGGGCAGGAAGGAGGCTTAAGGTGGAGCGGACATACCTATACCTGTGGCTGATTCATGCTGATGCGTGGCAGAAAGCAACACAACATTGTAAAGCAATCATCCTCCAATTAAAAAAAAAATGAATGAGCAAGAAAAAAAAAGGATGGGAAATTAAATCTGAAGATTTCTGATTCAACATGAACTCAGTTCAATCACATCTGTAAGTTTTTAACACTGGGAAGCAAAGTGATTCTAGTTTCTGCTGTGAAATGCTTACTTTATCAGACAACAGTGACTAGAACATGGATCCACAGTTTTTCTCTTTTTTTTTTTTTTACCTTTACAGTTCAACTTACTACATAGAAATCATTTGGGTTTTATATTTTCAGTTAAATTCTGAACTTATAATATTGATTAAAAAAAAAGACTGTCACATTAATTCAGTACTTTTTTTTAGCATACCAAATTGAAATTTGTATTAACCTCAAATACATTCCTCTCACCAATGACTGCTTCTGAAATAGCAACAAAATTGAGGGTAAATGCTCGTTTCCATTTGTTTTTCCTTATTTTGTACATAGGTAGCTACCCAAACTGCATATATACATATGGAAAAGGAGAGAATCCCCCACTTTATTTAAACTTGATAGCAGATATTAAAAAAAATGTAACCAACTTCTCACTGAATCTCTATGCAATTTCCTATATCCATCCACTCCCACTGCTTAAAAAAAAAAAAAAAAATTACCAAAATGAAGATAAAAAAGTAAATGCAGGGGAAAACTACCAGGAGACTATTTCCAACAACAGATGACTCAACGAGCACCTGAGAATTTGTTGTACTTGTGTGTGCCGAGGTTCTGAACTTCCTGTTTCAATAAAATACCAAACAAGTTGTGTTTCCTTTACAAATAAGCTATTACATCAAGCCCTGTTCCTATAATTTCGGGTTTTTGTCTCCATTCCAACATTTTCTTTGGCAAATGTAGAAACATTCTAATTAAAGTGGAGAGGAAAACAAGCATCATTCATCACGGCGAGAATAACGCACAAAGGCACATCCTCGCTTTCTCACTCTTTCACGAAGCTGTGCTCCACTTTAAACAGCGTGGGGACTGGCGTCATGCAGTCCCTGAACCATTCCCAGGTAATGACCCAGTCAATGGAGAGGAGAATTCCAAAGGTATCGATAATTCCTGTCACAAGCTTCGCATTCTCTTAAAAATATCCTTCCGGCCCAAAGAGGAAGGCATTCCTTTAGGTAATCACGTAACAACATCAAGGTTTCTTTTTAAGATTCTGAGATTAGAGGAGGCCTTTCTATTTATAACCATGCGAGCCTGAGTTGAAAGGAATATTCTCACTTCCCAGGACTGTTTAAATTCTTACGTTTATCAGAACTTTTAAGAGCCGTGTATTTGGTTGAAAATTACCATCTAAATAGGTGTAAGGCTTCTGAAAATGCACGGTTGAGACACAGCGATCAGGACCTTCTCCCTGCTCCTCCCCGGTTAAGCAGGGGGAGTGTGGATACCTGGGCACACGTGTGTGCCTGTGTGCATATGCAACTGAGGCCAAAGCTCGTTTTCTTGTGCTTTGTGTGCCCAGTCGCTCAGTGGAGTCCAGCTCTTTGTGACCCCATGGACTGCAGCCCGCCAGGCTCCTCTGTCCATGGGATTGTTCAAGCAAGGATACTGGAGTGGGTTGCCATTTCCTCCTTCAAGGGATCCTCCCAACCCAGGGATCCAACCTGGGTCTCCTGAATTGCAGGTTGATTCTTTATCACCTGAGCCTCCGGGGAAGCCCTTCTTTTATCTTAAAAGCATTGTATTTTGGCATGTCAAGATTGGAACTACACAGGGGTAAGCTACAGTGTGACTGCAGGAGAAACTGGAAAGTTTGAGGCCATTCCAGTCCCAATGTTGCTAACACTTTCGGATTTCAGCTTGCTGTTCCTCAGTTACAATGGGTGAGAGCGCGCCCACCTGTTCACCCCACACCCACTCTGCAGTCCTCCTTTCCCGGGGGTGCACAGAGGCAGCGACACCCGAGACAGGGGTCCCTCCACTTGCACCTGCAGAGCCGCTGCTAAACACGGTGCGGACAGGAGTGGTTCGCCCTGAGAGCCCTGGACATGGGGCAGCCAGGGGTCGCCAACATGGCTCACCCGTCCACAAAGCTTCTTGAGCTTCAAGGAAGCCCGCTGTGCCCTGAGGCGGTGAGAACACCACCCCTGCAGGCGGTCTGGGGGTACTGCCCTCCAAGCCTCTGCTTTCTTTGCTTGGACACACAAGGGACGAGGGGCCTCGGGGGCGAGGGCGTTCACTCCTGATCTTGAGACGCTCCAGGGGTCGGGGCAGGGGCTGGGCTGTCTTCCAGATCAGAGCTCCTGCTTGTGAGCTCTGCCCCAGCCTCTGCTCCCTTCCTGAGCTGCCCCAGGGATGGTGGATGTTATAGGCTCGCCAACCCTGATGCTTTGCTCGCTGGGAACCCGCTGCTCCTGCCAGAGCCTTTGAGGAGCCCCTCTTCCCTGCCCCTCTGCAAGCTCTGTGCCTGGGAGACATTCTCCCTGTGGGTCTTCGGGGCATGTACAGGCATACCAACCCAGGCCTCCTGCATGGCAGGCAGATTTTTTACCAACTGAGCTGTAAGGGAAGCCCATACCTTTTGATACCTAACACCAAAGATTACCATAAAAAATAGAGTAAAAATTTGAAATACGGTGAGAATTACTGAAATGTGGCATGGGGGTTTTAAGCTCAACCCCGAGGGTGAGGGCCGGGTCAGAGAGAGACCGGGCTGAGGGCTGAGCAAAACTGTCAAAGGACCACAGGGCCTCCTCTGCACTCAGACGAGAAGTGTGGCATTCGTGCTTCCTCCCTTCAGTGTCGAACAGCAAAAGCGGCACGCAGGAACTCATGCTGACAGTGTGTGAGAAACTGTCTGCAAGGACACGAAAAAGGTTCTCTGTTGATTAAAAAAAAAGGGGGGCGGGTAGGAAAAAAGAAACTTTCCTATTTGACTGCCTTCAAAATTGATTAGCCATGAGCAGGAGCTCTTGTTTCTTGGTAGGAGTTCCGAGGAGGGGCCCCGAGTGAGGCCTAAGGCAGGGTCTGCAGGGTCCCTGGCTGCAGGGTCCTGTCTCAGGCTGGACTGCGGTGAGAACGCAAGGGTTCTGAGCCTACAGCTCCCATCACAGGCTCATGTTCTGGGTAGATGCTCTCCGGTGCTGTCACCTGGATCTCAGTGCTCTGCTGATTTGCTTCAGCGAATTTTCTTAAAAGACAGACTGTCCTTTACAATAAACCCTCCCCAGGAACACCCAACTGGGCCACAGCAGGGAGGCCATGGGGCAGGCCTGGCCCGCAGGCCCCCTAGCCTCACCGGCTCCCCTTGCAGCCCACCAAGTGCAGTGCAGCCCGCCGGCACCCCTAAGGGGAACCTGGGCTGGGGGAGCAGGCGCTGCGGCTGGCGGGCCTCGCCTCCTCCTCTGCAGAGCTTGTCTGCCTGCGGGCTGACTGCAGGGCACTGGGGCGCTTCCTCCCGGGAGCCGCATGTGCAGGGGAAGAGGCAAGACACGGAGCTCAGTCTTAGAGAAAAACCTCTGCAGGGGAAAGCAGATTGTGTCTGCTGAGGATCCCCTCACCAGCAATCCCGCAGCACCGCACAGCTCTGTAAACACATATGGAGAGCCTGCCCCACGCCTGGGTTCGTAAAGCTGCCCGAGCTCTCCTCTCGGTCTGAGCAAAGATAGAAATCCTCAGTGAAAGAGTGTCTGAACCACAGCCTCGAGGCAGCAGCTTGAGAAAAATAAAGCTCACACACACACACACAAGACAAAATAAAAACAAGGGCCCAGATCACTTTAAAAATAAGTACAGCCTGAATTGTTAGAGCAACTTCGATTTAAAAAGCAGAAAGAAGCTATTGCAGGGAAACTGTTCTGTGTTTGAATGAAAAGCAAATGAGAAGACAGCAGACCTTTACACCCATGGTCTGGAGCCCAGCGTCCAGGAACTGAGTGGGGCAGGGATTCCCGGCAGGGCTCCGCTCCCGGGGCTGCTGGTGGGGTGGGGCAAGCAGGTGGGCAGACCCCAAGGTGGCGGTTGTGGGGTCGGAAGGCCGGTCTGAGGCTGTCTCCACTGCCTGGGGAGGGCTAGAGGGCCTGCGGCAGCCTTGGCTTCCTCCTCCACGAAGCACAGCTCAGCCTGGGCTTGTCTCAGGGAACGGACGGAAATGAACAGGAAACTCCACACTGCTCCCTGGGGACTCCCTGCTTGTCCAGTGCTTAGGTCTTGGTGCTTTCACTGCACAGGGCCTGGGTTCAGTCCCTGGTCGGGGAACTAAGATCCCAGAAGCTGAATGATGTCGCCAAACAAAACAAAAGAAAAAACTGCCCTTCAAAGCTTATGTTTCTAAAGTGTATAGTTTTTAAACCTTTTCCCCTCAACAGCTATCTGCTTATGCAGCCCTTCACAGAAGACAGTGGTGAGAGACGCTTTCGCTGCCTTTACGAGACCGAGGCCTGCTCGCTGGAACGTCATGGCTAACACCAGACCCTCTCCTCAGCCTCCTCGGTTCACTCCGGCATGTCTCCGTGACAAGTTATTGCTTGTGACAACATCTCCACACAGATTGGCACCGGACGTGCCACATGAGGAAAACTGGTTTCAGAGCCGCATTCCAGATTAAGCCCCTTGTCAATCTGAACCCAGAAACCAATCTAGTCTCCAGTGGCCCCGGGCCAAGTGGATTCACGTTCGAGAAGGGGCCGACTCCTCTGCTCCCCACCCAGGATGCGGGGGTCACTGCTTTGTCTTCGGCTGCACTGGCCTATGAAACACTCCAGAAAACACAGACCGAATGTTTCTCTCTCTCCGCCCGAGAGGACCGCAGGCTGACACGCACGGAAGGGAATGGCAGCCCCTCCCTGCCTCCACCAGCGTCCTGCTTGCTTTACGCGTTACTCTGTCTGTGTGTAATGGTGACACAGTTGGAACCTTAAGTCTTTCACTTGCTGTCATAACAGACTCCACACTATCGAAAACCCTTGCAGAAATCACTTTTCGAACTCTGTAAAATTTACAGTCATTCTTCTGGTACTGGATGGTTGTTCCTCACTGCCTGACTTTTTGCTGTTCTAAAGAACTTTCTGATGCAAAAAGTTTTAAAATGAGGGTACCATGTGGAAATATAGTGGAACGAGATAATTCACGGGGACCACATGTGTCTTTAATGCATGCCTTTCAGGTACTTTAAAGAAAAGGTATTTATAAATGGAAACTTCTCTTGTGTTACTTTCATTTCAGTGAGCACAGACATGGAGACTTGTCCACCATATACTGCTGGATCATCACATTCTGGTTTTTTGACAAATAAGTCATATACGCATTCAAATGCTGCATTCTGACTGAAGAGTCAATAAATCCTTGATACTCGACACGCAGTTTATTTAGTTACAACAAACACCGCAACAGCAGCATTTGAGAAATCGGAGGAAAGCGGGGGCGGTTTCCGCTCACCGGGTTTTCACCTGTTCTGATGGCGTCCACGTTAGAGCATCACCACCAGGAGACAGGCGGGGTGCTCGACACACAGTAGGTACGCACAGGAAGCTTGCTTTCCTTTCCCTCCCCCACAAACGCCTCTTCCTGAAAACAAGACTTTGTTGTTCAGGATTTCATCATTTCCAGATGCCTGCTCTTCAAATGACACCCCGAGCAGGACACACTGATGTCACAAAGCCTGGAATGTCTGGGGGGAAACCAGCAGTAGGTGAGCTCATTGGGTACTAAGATCCTGTTTTCAAGTCAATATCCTTAGTGATAGAGTATGAGGAAAAGAGAGGAAGCATACCACAGAAATAAGTGTTCCCCACTCACCATCCCAGCCTCGATTTACACCAAAAAAGGGTCACATAAAGTGAAATGTCAGTGGTTTAAGAAAAAAAAAAAAAGAAATCCTTAAGAAGTGAAAAAGCATCATTCAATTTATTTCTGTATCACTAACACTGCTCTAATGTTGGTCACTATAGAACAAACCTGCCTTCCTGAGACTTTGGCAGGAGGAGAGATACTGGGGAAGATTATTGAAAATCTACCTAGGTAGTTGGATGACTTTGATGCCCCAGTGCTCACACACTGACTGCTTCAGAAGAATCCGCTTGAAAAGCAGAAGTTCGTTTCCAGTGGTTG
This sequence comes from Tragelaphus eurycerus, assembly GCA_935064755.1. Classification (NCBI taxonomy): domain Eukaryota; kingdom Metazoa; phylum Chordata; class Mammalia; order Artiodactyla; family Bovidae; genus Tragelaphus; species Tragelaphus eurycerus. The sequence continues at coordinate 612,441 of CAKXYN010000220.1, read as the reverse complement.
CCCCTCCATTCTTCCACTGCTGTAACTTCTGCCCCTTCAGCCTTTTGATCATTGTCTCCGATGCCCTATAAGCCAATTACAAGCCAGGTGCCATCTCCCTCTAGAGTCTCTTCCACTAGAACTGGGATTGCAGCCCCCCGAGCAGGATGGTGCAGGTGGGTGGTGTTTGGCTCTGGGCTGAAAACAGCTGGGGAGACGGGCAGAAAGAACAGCTGTGAGCCCAGGTCCTGGCCGAGACTCAGCAGGGTCCTGGCAGGGCCAGTAACCAGAAGCGTCTCAAGCATGTGGACCAACGGTTGATCCTGCTCTGTGTCCATCTGGGGGACAGTGAGAGGCCAGCTGACGCAGGGCGTTTCAATTGTCCCAGGCAAACCAGTGCTGGCCCAAACTGACGGGTCCCCCTGGCAAACAACAGACTCTCCTGTAACCCCAGCGTGCCCCGCCCTGGGGGTGCCCTCCTGCTCTGGGGGTGCCCTGCTCTCAGGAAGCTGACCAGACTGCTCTTTCCAACCACAAGGCTTGTCTTCCCAGGGATGCTCCATGAAAGCAACTTTCTTTTCAGAGTTTTCCTTTTTTTAAACTGGTTTTCCTTTCTTTCTTTTTTACAGTTTAACTGAATTCAGTTCTTGCTCCAATAAAGGTTGGCACCCTTTACAGACTGACAGCTTTGTGCTTGGCCCACACTTCATCCTGGCTCCCAAGTACATGGTACTTGCTCTGCAGCCACGGCCGCCTCCCCCGTGGAGGTGAAGGTGAGGGGCTCGTGTGCCTCCCTGGCTGGAGGCCGGTCTGCTCAGTGGCAGCCCTGAGTCGGGTCGGCACCCCCACCCGCCACAGCCATGGACAGTTTTCCCTCCATCCCTTCCCAGCCTCTGTCAAAGTGGAAATTCTTTCCTCACCTCTTTTTTCCCAGAATGGCCAGACCTTGAGGAGTTTGAGACAGAACGGTCCAGAGATGCCCCAAACGGCAGGAAACCTGGACTCTAGGTGTCTCTGTCACTGGGAGGCCTTTGTCAAGTGGGCTGGACACCCAGTCAGAGGACGCTCATCTGCTCAGACTCGGCGCAAATGACATCATCAGCTTAGGTGACCAAGAGACACACTCCCACCGTGTGCTTCTGGGGACAGTGAGTTCACGGCCCTCTGACTTGAGTGTGTCTGGGATCTTCCAACAGGTCTCCACAAGCACTTGCTTCTTTCTCACGACCAAAGCTCCCTTACATTCTTATATTCAAGTAGAAACGCATTCTTACAGAGAAGCCCTGGGCTCAGCCTTATCTCTGTGGGCTTTTAAGACCACAGTAAACCACCCAAGACTGCTATCCCCCTGAAAAATTACCAAAAGATATGCGACCATACACAGATGTATGCCAAAAGCTGTAATCAGATTCCCAACAATCAAAAACTGGAAGCGGCTCAAAAGCCTGCCGAGCAGCAAATGGGAAACAAACAACGTTCTGGATCCTGGGTGCAGCGGCTGTCACACGAGAGCGAGGCTGCCAGGGGTCATTGGGCGAGGCCCTGGAAACGGCGGATGGGATCGTAGTGAAGTCAAAACTCGATAGAGCGGGCAGATGAGCCATCACGAGCGGAAACAAACAGCCTACAAAATCTAAACCAGAGGAAATCCTGCAATAGCAGCGCTGGAGCACAGACAGCTAGAGCCCCACGGGGCCAAGGCGGTCAGCTCGGAGGGCCCAGCATCCACGGACCCAGGGAGTCCTGTGCCACTTCAGATGGCTTTATAAACGAAAGGGGCATCGTGCAGTCTTCTGGGCTCTGTAACTCAGACCCCCAGAGACGCTCCAGCCTGCTCACACCACACCCCCATGCATCGCCACAACCCAAACCTGGGGGGACCTGCATGGGCGTGCAGGCTCCCAGCTGGCGGAAAGCGCTGGGTGCAGGTCGGGGGCATCGCTGGTCCCTGGTGCCCCTTCCCAGAGCCCGCACTCTGTGGGTATTTCCTGCAGATGGGGGTTGTCACAAGGGGCTTCAGGCCGGGATACCCGGGTTACGGGAGGCTGGGGGACTGAGAAGGTGCGCCACGGCGGGCAGAGCCAGTTATGGGGCCTGGAGGCCTGTTTCCCAACCTCCCCCTGCCCCCGTCCCCAGCCCATCCGACAGCGTGGCCGGATGAGCCTCCCACACCTGTTCACTGGCTCTCCACGGGCCCCAGCCCTCCTCCTCCCTTTCCAGAAGCATCTCTGTCCCCAGGTCTGTCCTGGGGAGCTCACGGTGTCTGCGTCTATGCTGAACTTCTCCCCCCGTCTGCTTTATTCTGTGTTCTCTCCCAGAACACAGAATAAATTACATGCATATTTCCAATCCCAAAGACTGGAGCAGAGCAGACGCTCAGTAACTTTGCTCAGAAACTGAAGATTATATATATATAAATATTTTTTCATTTGCCCTGCAACCCCCTGGCATAACTGGTCATAAAGAATAAAACGGAGACCGAGGTTTTCGGTCACTGGGCTTCATTTTATAAAGAGGAGAAAACAGCAATGACCTGTAGTTTCCCTCTTTTTATACACAAGAGGGACATGTAAGTGTGCGGAGGAACTCACTCTGAGCGACAGGGGTGAAGGTGACACATAAGGTCACAAACACATTTCAATAAAGGAAGAGAAGAACACAGTATTCCCTTGTTCTGTGACGCTGAGAAGGGAACCCTGAGGTGGAGGGGAAGGGACAGAGTCCACGGGCTGCAGGGTAAGGCCTTGCGATGATGGCTCTGACCTGCCGGAAGCAACAGGAGGTGGAAGCGTGGGGCGACAGAAACCCACGACGACCCCGCCAGAGGGGCTGGGGTCCCTGGTGGGCGCAGCTCCAGCAGTGAGGACCACAGCCAGATCCAATGGCCATGGAGACTCACCCAAACGGCCTCATTTAAACAGGAGACTCACGGGCCACTGCAGGCCACCCTGCAAGGGGTGGGCACAATCCCCATTACACACGCTGTGCCCACTCGAGTCTGAGTGGTTAAACCCACACTTCCTTCCCCGTGGAGTCCCAGGCAGGCAGAAGACCCTCCTTTGTGTTGCCCATAAGTCGTTTATTTGCTACAGGAAAAATGCAGAACACAAGAGATGTTGTGTACTGGTCTGAAAAGACTAGAAAAAATAGTCTCACCCCCACAACTCCTGAAAACTGAATTGCTGGAGGGCAGCTTATATTTATAAAATATGACTCTCTGGTGCTGCCAAGAGTGCTGGAAATGGGGTGGGGTGAGGAGGGGTTATCTACTGATTCATGTGGCCTATTCATCAAATTTGCCAATTAGACTCAACAGGAAGCTTTCCATATTTTATTTGGGCTTTTAGACTCTGAGATTGTCTCCGTTTTGCTACTTGTTCATCCAGAGTGGGACAACACTATAACTAGGGGACGCAGTCTGACCCAACTTGTTTAGTGGAAGGCTGGTGTTTGCTGGCAAGGGGTTGCCCCAAATAGTGCCATCTCATTAGAATACGCCTGTATTCGGAAAATGTGAGCAGGACAGGGCCATTTGTACTGTAAAGTCACTGTAAACTGTTTCGAGTGTTGTCAAACTTTGGAAGAGATTAAGTGAAGCCGTAGCCAACACTGAGAAATGCTTTGGAAGATAACCTTTAAAAAAATTTCCTCCCCCAGTCATAATGGGCTGGAAGGAACTGCATCCTAGCAGTAAGTCTGTGGTAGATTTGGATGTATCAGTAGGTGCAGGCACAAAGGTCTGGGATAAGCAGAGATTAAAATAAAAAAGCATTAGTTGGGTAAGAGTTCTTTTAACAACAATCTCCATCTGCTAAGTCTCCTTTTAAATCAGTTGAGATATTTTTGTGGGGGACTTTGTTTGCACTAACTTCTAACTTTTTATGGTTCACTAAACCCTGGATTGTGATAGGAATACAAACATTTAGGAAAAGGAGGAATTCACATCTCAGATGAACTTGAGAGTCCCTTCCTCCCGGAGGTTTTAGACCTATAGTATTGTTTTTAAAGGGAGTATTGATTCTGAATTCCATGTGTAATTTTAACGACAAATTCAACATATAGATCTGAGGGTTTCAACTACAGGCAAGCTTGGGAACTGGCAAGAGTTTCGGGGAAGTGACCGAGACAGGAAGGCTAGGAAGGTTTGAAGGTGATCAGGGACACTGTACAGACCGCACGTCTTCTAGGAAGACCAGTGCATCCGCGGGACTGGTGAGAATTTCCAAGGCTAAATAAGCTCATACGGCGAACCTTCAGTGAGAGCCACTGAAACAAAGTGCATCGTCACAGCGGTTAGAAACGCAAAATCCAGGGCAACAGAAGGTACATACAGGGACTTCCCTGGTGGTCCAGTGGTTACGAATCTGCCTGCCAATGCAAGGGACACAGGTTCGATCCCCAGTCTGGAAAGAGTCTCCATTTCGGGGGTGGGGGTGTGGAAGCTAAGCCCATGCGTCTCTACTATAGCCAGGCAGGCTCCTCTGTCCATGGGATTTCCCAGGCAAGACTACTGCAGTGGGTTGTCATTTCCTTCTCCAGGGGATCTCTCCGACCCAGGGATTGAACCTGTGTCTCCTTCATTGGAAGGTGGATTCTTTACCACTAGCCACCAGGAAAGCCCTTGACTCTATTCAGTTCAGTCACTCAGTCGCATCTGGCTCTTTGCGACCCCATGAATCCCAGCACACCAGGCCTCCCTGTCCATCAACAACTCCCGGAGTTTACTAAAACTCATGTCCATTGAGTTGGTGATGCCATCCAGCAATCTCATGCTCTGTCGTCCCCTTCTCCTTCTGCCCTCAATCCCTCCCAGCATCAGAGTCTTTTCCAATGAGTCAACTCTTCACATCAGGTGGCCAAAGTACTGGAGTTTCAGCTTTAGCATCAGTCCTTCCAATGAACACCCAGGACTGATCTCCGTTAGAATGGACTGGTTGGATCTCCTTGCAGTCCAAGGGACTTTCAACAGTCTTCTCCAACACCACACTTCAAAAGCATCAATTCTTCAGTGCTCAGCTTTCTTCACAGTCGAACTCTCACATCCACACATGACCACAGGAAAGACCATAGCCTTGACTGGACAGACCTTTGTTGGCAAAGTAATGTCTCTGGTTTTGAATATGCTATCTAGCTTGGTCATAACTTTCCTTCCAAGGAGTAAGCGTCTTTTAATTTCATGGCTGCAATCACCATCTGCAGTGACTTTGGAGCCCCAAAAATAAATTCTGACACTGTTTCCACTGTTTCCCCATCTATTTCCCGTGTAGTGATGGGACCAGATGCCATGATCTTCGTTTTCTGAATGTTGAGCTTTAAGCCAACTTTTTCACTCTCCACTTTCACTTTCATCAAGAGGCTTTTTAGTTCCTCTTCACTTTCTGCCATAAGGGTGGTGTCATCTGCATATCTGAGGTTATTGATATTTCTCCTGGGAATCTTGATTCCAGCTTGTGCTTCTTCCAGCCCAGCGTTTCTCATGATGTACTCTGCATATAAGATAAATAAGCAGGGTGACACAATATACAGCCTTGATGTACTCCTTTTCCTATTTGGAACTGGTCTGTTGTTCCATGTCCAGTTCTAACTGTTGCTTCCTGACCTGCATATAGGTTTCTCAAGAGGCAGGTCAGGTGGTCTGGTATTCCCATCTCTTTCAGAATTTTCCACAGTTTATTGTGATCTAAACAAAGGCTTTGGCATAGTCAATAAAGCAGAAATAGATGTTTTTCTGGAACTCTCTTGCTTTTTCATGAACAGTTTGAAAAGGCAAAATGATAGAATACTGAAAGAGGAACTCCCCAGGTCAGTAGGTGCCCAATATGCTACTGGAGATCAGTGGAGAAATAACTCCAGAAAGAATGAAGGGATGGAGCCAAAGCAAAAACAATACTCAGTTTTGGATGTGACTGGTGATAGAAGCAAGGTCCAATGCTGTAAAGAGCAACATTGCATAGGAACCTGGAATGTTAGGTCCATGAATCAAGGCAAATTGAAAGTGGTCAAACAGGAGATGGCAAGAGTGAATGTTGACATTATAGGAATCAGCCAACTAAAATGGACTGGAATGAGTGAATTTAACTCAGATGACCATTGTATCTGCTACTGTGGGCAGGAATCCCTTAGAAGAAATGGAGTACCCATCGTGGTCAACAAAAGAGTCTGAAATGCAGTACTTGGATGCAATCTCAAAAACGACAGAATGATCTTTGTTCGTTTCCAAGGCAAACCATTCAGTATCACGGTAATCCAAGCCTATGCCCCAACCAGTAATGCTGAAGAAGCTGAAGTTGAACGGTTCTATGAAGACCTACAAGACCTTTTAGAACTAACACCCAAAAAGATGTCCTTTTCATTATAGGGGACTGGAATGCAAAAGTAGAAAGTCAAGAAACACCTGGAGTAACAAGCAAATTTGGCCTTGAAGTATGGAATGAAGCAGGGCAAAGGCTAATAGAGTTTTGCCAAAAGAGCACACTGGTCATAGCAAATACCCTCTTCCAACAACACAAGAGAAGACTCTACACACGGACATCACCAGATGGTCAACAGCGAAATCAGACTGATTATATCCTTTGCTGCCAAAGATGGAGAAGCTCTATATAGTCAGCAAAAACAAGACCGGGAGTGACTGTGGCTCAGATCATGAACTCCTTAATGCTGAATTCAGACTTAAATTGAAGCAAGTGAGGAAAACCAATAGACCATTCAGGTATGACCTAAATCAAATCCGTTATGATTATACAGTGGAAGTGAGAAATAGATTTAAGGGACTAGATCTGATAGAGTGCCTGATGAACTATGGACGGAAGTTTGTGACATTGTACAGGAGACAGGGATCAAGACCATCCCCATGGAAAAGAAATGCAAAAAAGCAAAATGGCTGTCTGGGGAGGCCTTACAAATAGCTGTGAAAAGAAAAGAAGTGAAAAGCAAAAGAGAAAAGGAAAGACATAAGGATCTGAATGCAGAGTTGCAAAGAATAGCAAGGAGAGATAACAAAGCCCTCCTCAGTGATCAATGCAAAGAAATAGAGGAAAACAACAGAATGGGAAAGACTAGAGATCTCTTCAGGAAAATTAGAGATACTAAGGGAACTTTCTTGCAAAGATGGGCTCGATAAAGGACAGAAATATTATGGACCTAATAGAAGCAGAAGATATTAAGAAAAGCTGGCAAGATACACAGAAGAACTGTACAAAAAAGAGCTTCACGACCCAGATAATCATGATGGTGTGCCAGACATCCTGGAATGTGATGTCAAGCAGGCCTTAGAAAACATCACTACAAACAAAGCTAGTGGAGGTCATGAAATTCCAGTTGAGCTATTTCAAATCCTGAAAGATGATGCTGTGAAAGTGCTGCACTCAATATGCCAGCAAATTTGACTCTAATAGCTATGCAAAAACAAAGACCCCATAGAATACAGGAATAAATACAAAGGTACTAAAAAAATCTTCGAATCTTTGTTTTGGAAGGTAAATTACAAATTTGAGAAGCTGCTTTCAAGATTTTAAAAGCAGTTTGAATAAAATAATTAAGTCTCAGAGATTCTAGCTCACACAGCATCTGATATTCTAGTTGGAAGAAATTTAGTTGCTACTTTTATAAGTTTGTGATAATTTATCACAAAAAATGACAGTTAAGTTGGTGCTTTAACATGGTTTTAATTTTAATTTCACAACATTTTGAGACTAAAGTATTCTCTGGAAGTGTTTATGGTGAAAGCTCACGGGAAGGAGAACAGTCTTCAAAAGAGAAGACCCTTCTCTGCCGAAGGAGCAGGAATGACTTTCCTATGGTGAGTCTTGGGCCCCACGGCCCTGGACGCTGCCCCCTGCAGAGGGAGGGAGTCTGCACCCCTGTGTTGTCTCCCTGATCATCCTGTTTATTACTCTATCAGGTACAGAAGTAACTAAACTAGGTCCAGAAAGAACCAGGTGACTTGTTACCTGGTCAGAGAATAAAGAATCAGCCTTCAAGGCAGGAGACCCAGGTTTGATCTCTGGATCAGGAAGATGCCCTCGAGGAGGAAATGACAACCCACTCCAGTAGTCTTGCCTGGAGAATCTTAGCAGAGGAGCCAGGTAGGTACAGTCCATGGGCGTCCCAAAAGTTGGACACAACTGAGGGACTAAGACACACAGCAGAGGCGATTGTACCTGAAACTAATACAACATAACTATACTCCAGTATAAAATAAATTAAAAGAAAAAAGAAGGAGGCAGCCCTGCATGGAGCAACCATGTCAAGGACTGTGATGAACCCAGCTCAGTGTTCCAGGGTTAAGTGAGAGAATGTCACTCAGACTGGTTCTTTACTTTGGAGTCAGACTTGGGTTTGAACTGAGCTCTGCAAGGTCACTACACTTCACTCAGCTTCGGATTCCTCAGCTGTAAAATGGGGCTGCCGACCTTGGGGAGTTGCTGGAGGACTGAGAGAGAGTCGGTGGAAGTCCAGTGGCCGGTGAACAAACACAGGAACAGAATCTAGGCAACACTTTGTTCCATGCGACGCATCGTTCCAAGGGCTTCACACACTCAGGAAAGTCACCACTGCCACCTGTGTCTGCCAGCCCTCTGACACAGGATGTGATGCTGGGTGTCTGCAAGCCTCCCCCGCCCCCCAGAGGCAAGCACTGAGCCCAGGGCTGGAGGCTACCCCGAGGCAAGTGGAGTGACATCAGAGCCAACACCGACCAGCTTAAGTTCCGACGTAATTTACAATTTCTCTAGAACTGTGGAAAATCAGGTACTAAATGTTCAAGCCATATGCAGTGAGTTTCTTCACAGACTTCCTCTCTTAGAAGAACATCTCGCGAGAACTGTCAGAAGACACTGCTTCGCTTTCACGTTTGTTACAAGCTGAGGACCAAAACGAAAACCACAGGAAGGGCAACGAGTGGCTGTGTCTCTCCCTGAATTGCACGCTTCTGGGCTCCACCCGCGTGTCCTGTACCGCTGCCCTTCGTGCCCACAACTACACACAGCACAGGGGCGTGAAACTTCAGGATGGCAAGAAGGTGCTGGCAGCGGCTGCCTCCTCCATTTAGAAAGTGATGCGGTTGTTGACTGTGAGTGAATGCCTGTATTTATTGAGACACAGCAGAGACGCGTCACACGCACAGTTGTCTATAAGAGCGGGGGTCAGAAACCCGAGTTCACACGACACTGGGCAGCGTTGTGGCCTCTGGGGAAGCCACTTGCCTTCCGGCATCTGTTTTCCGTCTGTAAATGGGGGTTCTGAGTCTCTCTCGAATGCCGAGATCCTTTGGGTTTAACATGGTAAAGGGCCCCCAGCTGAAATAAGAGAGTGCTAGTCTACGGGGTCACGCAGAGTCGGACACGACTGAAGTGACTTAGCAGCAGCAGCAGCAGCAGCACTGCACACCAGTTAATGTCTGCATTAGAGTACACCTGATGAGCGTGGTGTTGGTGGGCGTGGTATCATTTCAGAACAGGGGGCCCTCTCTCTGTGGTCGGTTGGCGTCTGAGCGCCCGTGTTTGCTGGGACAGACCCTGCCTCATGAGTCTTTGGGGGACACTGGGCTGCCTGCCCACGACGGAGTCTAGAAATGCCAGAGCCTCACTCTCCCAGCTCACTTAGCTGCTAGGGCTCAAGTAACCCACCTGGACACCCACACACCCAGGGACGGGAACCGACGCCAGTGACCCGGAGAAGGAGGGACGGGGTGATGCTCTCAGCGGGGGACAGCTAGCGGTACCTGGGTGCTGGCTGCAGACCCACGGCTCCTGCTGGGGCAACAGGGAAGGGACGCCTCCCCAGCCCAGTCTCGGAAGGCGCTGACTGTGGCTTCAGCCACCCAGCTTCATTATTACTGATACACTTTCAGAACTATCCAGTATCTTTCCCAAAGACACTCCATTTTTATATAAATCAGAAGGCACTGGTTTCCCTCATCTGTAACCAAGAACCCTTTCTGTGACCGCTGGTGACATCTGCTTGAGGACATAAAGAGCTGTTGGGTGCCCTTTGCTTATTTGTCTTATTTTGCTGAAACCATCTCATTACACTCAGTCAAGATAATACGCAAACCACGTGGCATTAAGCCTTCCATTAAGGGGTGAATTTCATGCTCACAATAACAATGAAAGTATGAAAAAGTGTCCAGAATCTGCCTGTTAATTATACACACAGCAGTTTTCACAAGAGGAACATTTTACTGACTGATGGGCGTGACTTGTGAAAGGTTGAAGGTTCAGCTCCCCTCCTGTGAGGACAGGGTGTTTCCAACGCCTCAAGTCTGCCCCCGGGCAGGCTGAGTGCCGCCTGTCTCAGGGGATGAGTCACATCCATTCCGGTGAGCTCTCTCCAGTAACTAGGTGGGGACCAGACCCAGGGAGGGCTCTAACCTATGGCCCAGTGTCTGCTGACATACCTGAATTCTCCAGATCGCCTGCTACTTACTCCCGTGGAAGAGAGGCGGAGGGTGGGGGCTGCAGGTGGGTAAGGCTGAGATGGAGGGGGTTGGAGGGAGGGAGAGAGGGCCTCCCAGCCTTGGAGGCAGCTCCACTTAGGGCAGGTCCCAGAGTCAAGGCCTCCCTGGCCCCTGAGACCCTGCAGTCCCGGCCTGTCACCCACCTCCCACGCTCTGTGAGGGCGGGCCCTCTGCTCAGATTTAACTGACTCCTGTGAAGTGGCTCAAGGGATAATCAAGTCTATGCGCCAGAGAAGCCAAACCCCACTCCCAACACCTAACCTAACAGGAACTAGGATTAGAGTCTGAACCTTACAAGGCATCATCTGCCTTTTCTGTTAACCTACTCGGCTTCCCCTGAGAACCCACAAATCTGCTCAGGCTCTGAAACGAGCCCGAGTTGGTCACCAAGATGGGTCTGTTTACCCTGAACTCTCCTTTCTGTGGATGATGGAGCTTTTGAAATTGCTGGCATCCCCGAGTTACAGATGTCCAAAGTATGCATCTTGCGTGCAGAGCTTTGGCTGCTGACTGAATTACATTTAATCCTAATTTCATTCTCTCCCAGCTATATTGGCATTTTGGCAGTAATGAAATAGTCTGTTCTGGAAAAGAAGGGGAAAAGCTCCAATTAAATAGTGAGATTTAGATTATGTTTATAAAATGAGCAAGAAGTATTTTTCATGTTCAATCATTAAAACACTTACTAAAAAAAACACACCAAAACCCAAAAAACAGGCCCAGAAAAGCTGAAAACAGCTCTTATGTTCTGAAAACAGGAAAATTGTGAGCCCTAAACACGCATGTTATGGAGAGGGGTTTCCCAAAGTTTCAGGCTTCGGGCCGCATTGTTCTCTCACTTTTCTTTTTGCCAACTCAAATGCTGTTTAGGGCTGATACTGGACAGCGAACAGCTGCAGGTTCTGGCTGCGTATTTTCCTAGAAATACCATTCGGGGGAAAGAATTTCCACCCGTTTCCCTCTCCTGGGAGACTTCACAGGGGCTCCAGCTTATTCTCCTCCAAGATCAGGGCCCCAGAGCTGACCAGGACAGTGCAGCACCTGAGCAGCAAAGCCAGGGTGGCTGGTGAAAGCAGGGCCACTTCTTTTTTGGTTGCACTGACTGGGTCTTGGTTGCTGCGCAAGGGCTTTCTCTACTTGCCAAGAGCAGGGACCACTCTTTGTTGCAGGGGGCAGGCTTCTCATTGTGGTGGCTTCTCTTGCTGCAGAGCACGGGCTCTAGGGCGTGTGGGGTTCAGCAGTTGGGGTGCATGGGCTTAGCTGCGCTACAGCATGTGGGATCTTCCTGGACCAGGGATTGAACCTGTGTCCTCTGCACCGGCAGGCGGATTCTCATCTACTGAGCCACCAGGGAAGTCCCATAGGAAGCCACTTTTGATATACCCAGAAGGCGAATGAGGCTCTCCTAACCATGGCATGAAAACCCTCATGTCCAGTTCAGAAACAGGAGATATTCTGCTGCCTGAAAGGGATTCTCATGCAAAGGAGACTTGGTCTCCATGACACCCAACTTTGAGCTGGTTTGACTTTTTAGAGCTACTTCGGCAGCAGGTGGAAGTCACAGATTCTGGATTCATTAGGCTCCAGATCACTTAGCTCCCATTAAGGAAATGGATGAGACTCATCTCAAGCTTTTTCTAGACTATAAGATTATTGAGAATTCCTTAATTTGCTTTTTTTTTTTTTTTTTTTTGTAATAAGCTCCAATACTTTGGCCACCTGATGCAAAGAGCTGACTCACTGGAAAAGACCCCGATGCTGGGAAAGATTGAGGGCAGGAGGAGAAGGGGACGACAGAGGATGGGATGGCTGGATGGCATCACCGACTCAATGGACATGAGTTTGGGTGAACTCCGGGAGTTGGTGATGGACAGGGAGGCCTGGCGTGCTGCAGTCCATGGGGTCGAAAGGAGTAATGACTGAGCGACTGAACAACAACAAAGTATATAGTCTTTCACACGTGTTGAATTTAATAAAAGAGAAAACACTGAAAACTGATAGGATTGATAATATGATTATGTTTTTAGTCACCTACTAAACAGCTATTTTGGAGAAGGGAATGGCAACCCACTCCAGTATTCTTGCCTGGAGAATCCCCATGGACCGAGGAGCCTGGTGGGCTACAGTCCATGGGGTAGCAAAGAGGTGGACACGACTGAGTGACCAACACGACACTAAGCAGCGATTCTATAATAGCTGTTGAAAAGCAGCTCTAGACATGTTTTGAAACAGAGCAGCAAGGTAAGCATACACTGTTTCAAAAATTATCCGGAAGGACAGCACTATCTTTTCAATGTCAGTTCAAGCATGTTCACGAGACATTCAGTCACGCTCTGTGTATTCAGAATCTGTGGGTGTGCTTACTGGCATCGCTTAACTGTTATCAGTGGCTGTGCATTTGATAATTTAATTCAATTTGGAACTGTTTACCTACATTTCAGATTTTGGTGTGTGCATGCTCAGTCATGTCCAATTCTTTGCAACCCATGGACTGTAGCCCGCCAAGCTTCTCTGTCCATGTGATTTCCCAGGCAAGAATACTGGAGTGGATTGTCATTTCCTCCTCCAGGGGATCTTCCTGACCCAGGGATCGAACCTGCATTTCCAGCATCTTCTGCATCAGGGGGTCTTCTGCTCTGAGCTACCCAGCTTCATTCAAATGCAACAGGCTCCAGAGAAAATGAGGTGACAGGAGAGAGGCCCGATGAAAAAACCCCAGCAGGACCTTCAGGCTGAAGAACAGAAGCTTGGGCTTCCTTGCTGGTCCAAGGATTAGGATATGCCTTGCAATGCAGGGGACGCCGGTTCGGTCCCTGGTCTGGGAAGATTCCACCTGCTGTGGGGCAACTAAGCCCATGAGTCACAACTACTGAGCCCAAGCTCTAGAGCCTGTGCTCCACAACAAGAGAAGTCAGCACAACGAGAAATCTGCTCACCGAAATTCTAACTGCAAAAGCTGACGCAGCAACGAAGACCGAACAGAGCCGAAAAAAACCCCCAAAACCCAAAAAGCTAAAGAACAGAAGCTTGCAAATATGGCAGCCACAGCACAAACACTGCAGATAGTCTGAGGAAAAGGCATCCGACTACTTAGAAAAGACCAAGGACTTGCAACAACCTGCCAGCCCCTGGGCCACCTCCATACGGTAGGAGGGCAGTATGAATGGGAGAACCCGTGGGATCCCAGGGTGGGATCCGCTGGGAGGACCCTCGGCTCATCAGGGAAGGGGGCCCGTCACAGCATGCGACTGAGACAGAGAATCTGCAGGAGGGGAGCCCCGCGTGACATCACCCAGCCTGCATCTTTATAAGCCGTTGTCTTCGAGCAGGTTGGGGTGGATGCCCAGATGTCACCTGGAAACAGACAGCAGTGGCGACCTAAGGAGGTGTGCCTCGGGCCTTGATGAGCTCACGGTTAGTGGGAATAATGAACCATCGTCCCTTGTCAAGGAGCCTCACTGCACCTCCACGGTGGGGATAGATGAGGGGTCTCTGTGAGGGTGGCGTCTGGCATTCTCCCTGCAGACAAGAGGGAGGAGGCCTAAAGGAAGTGGCTGGCACTGGAGCTGGGCCTCCAGGAAGGAGGAGCCTTACACAGGGTGGACGCACTTAAAGAGGCCTGGGATTTCTAAGAGATAGTTTTACTGCAGCAAAATGAAGCTTTGCATGGTTATCACCACCTTAATGGGCTTCCCTGGTGGCTCAGACGGTAAAGAATCTGCCTGCAATGTGGGAGACCCAGGTTCGACCCCTGGGTCAGAAGATCCCCTGGAGAAGGGGATGGCTACCCACTCCAGAATTCTTGACTGGGAAATCCCATGGACAGAGGAGCCTGGTGAGCTACAGTCCACAGGGTTCCAAAGAGTCAGACACAACTGAGTGACTAACACATACCACCTAAAAATATCTGAGCTATCTGGACTTTTCCAGTCTTAAATAGTAAGCACAACCACCAAACAGTCACAGTGTTTGGTGGGGGCTGCAAGACAGCAACATTTTAAAAACTATTATTTAATTATTTGGAGGCTTCCCTGGTGGCTCAGATGACAAAGATTTTTTCTGCAGTGCAGGAGACCGGGGTTTGACCTCTGGGCTGGGAAGATCCTTTGGAAAAGGGAATGGCAAACCCACTCCAGTATTCTTGCCTGGGAAATTCCATGGACGGAGGAATGTGGTGGGCTAAAATTCATGGGGTGGCAAAAGAGTCAGACATGACTTAAGGACTAAACAGCACTAGGGCAGCTGTAACTAAGAACCACAAACTGAGTGGCTTAAACAACCAAAATCTGTTCTCTCACGGGTCTGGAGGCTGGAAGTCCAAGCTCAGAGTGTCTGCAGGACCAGTTCCTTCCAAAGGCTGGGAGGGAGAATGTGAGCAAGCCTCTCTCCAGCTTCTGGGGGTTGTTGGCAACCCTTGGGGGTCCTTGTTTGCAGAAACTTCCCCCTGACCTCTGCCTGCATCTTCAAAGGGTGTTCTCCCTGTGCATAAGTCTGCTTCCACACTTCCCCTTAGCACAAGGTCACCAGTCATTTAAATCAGTCCTCACCCTGCTCTGGTGTGACCCATTTTATCTAATTACATTTCTGATGATTCGATTTTTAAATAAGGCCAGACCCAGACGGACTGGGAGTTGGAACATCAGTGGATGAATGCTTAGGGGATACAATTCAATCATAACAAAGACCCTCAAAGCAATGACAGATTTATAAAAAGTTACCATCAGATCAGATCAGATCAGTAGCTCAGTCGTGTCCGACTCTTTGCGACCCCATGAACCGCAGCACGCCAGGCCTCCCTGTCCATCACCAGCTCCCGGAGGTCACTCAGACTCGCATCCATCGAGTCAGTGATGCCATCCAGCCATCTCATCCTCTGTCGTCCCCTTCTCCTCCTGCCCTCAATCCCTCCCAGCATCAGAGTCTTCTCCAATGAGTCAACTCTTCGCATGAGGTGGCCAAAATACTGGAGTTTCAGCTTTAGCATCATTCCTTCTAAAGAAATTCCAGGATTGATCTCCTTCAGAATGGACTGGTTGGATCTTCTTGCAGTCCAAGGGACTCTCAAGAGTCTTCTCCAACACCACAGTTCAAAAGCATCAATTCTTTGGCGTTCAGCTTTCCTCACAGTCCAGCTCTCACATCCATACATGACCACAGGAAAGACCATAGCCTTGACTAGGCGAACCTTTGTTGGTAAAGTAATGTCTCTGCTTTTGAATATACTATCTAGGTTGGTCATAACTTTCCTTCCAAGGAGCAAGCGTCTTTTAATTTCATGGCTGCAGTCACCATCTGCAGTGATTTTGGAGCCCAGAAAAACAAAGTCTGACACTGTTTCCACTGTTTCCCCATCTATTTCCCATGCAGTGATGGGGCCAGATGCCATGATCTTCGTTTTCTGAATGTTGAGCTTTAAGCCAACCTTTTCACTCTCCACTTTCACTTTCATCAAGAGGCTTTTTAGCCCCTCTTCACTTTCTGCCATAAGAGTGGTGTCATCTGCATATCTGAGGTTATTGATATTTCTCCCGGCAATCTTGATTCCAACTTGTGTTTCTTCCAGTCCAGCATTTCTCATGATGTACTCTGCATATAAGTTAAATAAACATGGTGACAATATGCAGCCTTGACGTACTCCTTTTCCTATTTGGAACCAGTCTGTTGTTCCATGACCAGTTCTAACTGTTGCTTCCTGACCTGCATACAGATTTCTCAAGAGGCAGATCAGGTGGTCTGGTATTCCCATCTCTTTCAGAATTTTCCATAGTTTATTGTGATCCACACAGTCAAAGGCTTTGGCATAGTCAATAAAGCAGAAATAGATGTTTTTCTGGAACTCTCTTGCTTTTTCCATGATCCAGCGGATGTTGGCAATTTGATCTCTGGTTCCTCTGCCTTTTCTAAAACCAGCTTGAGCATCAGGAAGTTCACGGTTCACATATTGCTGAAGCCAAAGTTACCATACCGACTGGTATTCAATTCCTGGGTCAGGAAGATCTGCTGGAGAAGGGACAGGCTACCCACTCCAGTATTCTTGGGCTTCCCTGGTGGCTCACCTGGTAAAGAATCCCCATGCAGTGCGGGAGACCTGGGTTGGATCCCTGGGTTGGGAAGATCCCCTGGAAAAGGGAAAGGCTACCCACTGCAGTATCCTGGTCTGGAGAATCCCATGGACTGTGTAGTCCATGGGGTCACAAAGAGTCGGACACGACTGAGTGACTTTCACTTTATACCATATCTTGCAGATTTTTACTTCAATCACTTGTAACATCTCAGTGACATTCTGGACTACCTGTTTACTGACCAGACTGGGATTTCTTTATTTACTATCATTATCAGTCTCTTCCAGAGCAGAAATCCACAGAACAGGCACTACTGGACCTTCAAGGGTCAAGATGAATGGAGGCTACTTAGCTATTTACTTTTATCTAGAAAAACCTAGACTGTTAAGATTTATGCCATGTACAAAGTAGTGGGTCTACCTCATAGGACTATAACAAACTTGCTAATAGCAAGATCAGGTCTCTAAACTTGTCCTTTATGGAGCCGGACAGCAAAGACCTCTCCCTTTTCTACTTTTACAATCGCATGGCTTCACTCACTTGGGTAGCAACTTGATCATCTGATGATGAGAGAAATAGATTCTGGCTCTTTATGTGCTAAACAAATGCTTGACAGCATTTTTCACTGCGTGTATGTGCCTACACTGAAGGTGTCTAACATCCGTTGTGGCATCCTTTTGCACTAAAATTATAATGAAAGCGTCTGGGCAGTGTATTAGTTGCTACTGCTTTAGGTTCTAAATTGCGTGTGATTTCTCTTAATGACTTTAATGAGAACACCGAGAGTTTTGCCTGCTCCCTGTTATCAGGCCAGCAGAGGGAGCAGGTGAGTATTACAAGCGGCATTTTCCTATAGGTATCATCCACAGCAGATTTTTGTTTTGCTTTAATTTTTAGTGCAGATGAGCAAGACTTTTCGACCTATAAACTAACAATGTCCCTGAAACACACATCGAGATTTTGGGGATAATATACTTTTTCCTGTAAATATTCTACTAGGATCGTTTTAAGGCTTTCAAAAACTATTGTTGAAATTTTTTTTTTTTCTCTCTTGAGGGAAACAGATGCCAGGAACTAGGTATCTTAATACTGCTATAAATGTCCTCTCTTCACAGGCTTTGTACAACTTACTTCCTTTAATTTTTTCTTTTGTATCAGTCTTTCTTTGAATTTAGGCCCTTTCCTTAACATGGAACACTTTGGGAAGTACAGTTCATTATTAATAGAGTACAAAAGACATTGCTTGAGATGGGATTAAGAGAAAAAATAGGGCATATACACGAGATTATCAGGAAGGACATAAATCACTGGCAGACCCTGTACTTAGATTCCTGAAGGAACAGGAATGGCATGGAGTATTTTTATACACTTGGATGCAAACATCATTTCCTTTTATGCATAACTATTTATTATAATTCTTCAAAAACTATATATAATTCTTCAAAAATGACTTTTAGTACATGTAACTCCATAATCAAGCCTAATTTCCCACAGGAAGATTTTTTAATATCAAGTCAGTTAGACAGACAGGAATACCAAAAGGGGGTCACGTGCTTTTATTATTTTATTTTTTTTTTACTTCTTTGACATAAGCAATTTTATTTATGCTAACCTATAACCAAGAAAGATAATATATCTTCATGGAAATAACACACATGACATTTTTATCTCTCTTATTTTAAAAGGTTTCTCAATAATTAGGATAAAAAATTTATAAATTTAGATTAAACAGAGATTTATCTAGATGGCATTAGGCCACTCTCAAGAGAAAACTCATTCTGAGAGGAATTTGGACAGTTCTTCAGTAGAATGGTTATGACAGAGAGACTAGACACATTTTTCACAGGCAACAGGATCTGACTTCTCAATAGCTTTGCTGAAATGAAATTAGGAACATTTAGTATAAAATTACAGCTCATAAGCCCACTTCAAAATCTTTTCTGTTTTGAAGCCCACTTCAAAACACTCTAACAACAGTGTTAGTCAAAGGAAAGATTTTATTGACTTTTCATTGGTCATAAGCAAAACAGTAATCATTGATATCAATCCACTGAAAGAGAATGTTTAGCCTTTTTTTTTTTTTTTTCTACATACGGGTAGAAAACAGGACGCAGAATTACTGGCAGAAATATTATCAGGCTAATGCACTCATCTATTGTTTTAGAATTTCATCCACTGCCTTTTTAAAGTTATGACTTGTATCTTGACCTTTTAGGCACTTTTTTTTTTTTGATGGAAAGATAAAACAAAAATATTGGAGGATGAAAATATTTAAAAATCAAACAGCATTTGAGATAACTTCATGTAACAGGAGAATTACATAAACTAACATATTCCTAAAAATTCAGGGAATTCATCATGAAATCTTAGAAAAATAGTTACTTGGATATTTCCCAAGTTTCTAGTAAATAAAAAACTTTTTCTTTTCAGTCCTTCAGGTTCCACATTATATACAATGTGCTTTACAAAGCAAACTGTCTTGAGTTGATGCTCTGCTGGTTCACGGCAGTACAAAACTGTCAAAGATTCAGGAACCTTTTGTTTCCTTTAAAAAAAAAAAAACAAAAAAACCAGAAACTGTCTTCTCTAAAAGTCTTTCAGACATAATGTCACAGTAAACACTCAGATAAGTTAGAATGAGTGAGGATTTGGTACCTCTTTGACTGAACTAACTTAAATAAGAATGACAACCAATAACCTAAATAAGAATGAAAAAGACTTTTCTCAGTATTAACTCTGATCCTTCCATCAGTGCTAACTTTCTGACACACAAGATGCCTAGAGCTTCCTGTCAAACAGAAGTCACACAGCTGCAAGAAGGAAGATCACAGTCTCAGATAAGGCGATGCTATTGAGGCCTCTACCCTTTAACGCCCGGCACTTAAGTCTATCTGCTCTGAGAATGAAAACATGAGGGGTATGCAGGGGAAATGGTTATTTCCCAGGAAAGGAAATTGCCTGAAAACACATCTGGCAAAGCCTTTCTATCCTTCTCTGGCAGGCAGATGCTTATTTTAACAAAATATACATTTCCTCATCTTCTGCAAAGGTGAATTTGATGGAGCCAGCACCTGATTCTCAGTAGATGCCACTTAGCTTTCCCCTACATGGAACGGGCAAATGCTGCTGCTGCTGCTGCTGCTAAGTCGCTTCAGTCGTGTCCGACTCTGTGCGACCCCATAGACGGAAGCCCACCAGGCTCCCCTGTCCCTGGGATTCTCCAGGCAAGAACACTGGAGTGGGTTGCCATTTCCTTCTCCAATGCATGAAAGTGAAAAGTGAAAGTGAAGTCGCTCAGTCGTGTCCGACTCTTAGCGACCCCACGGACTGGAGCCTACTAGGCTCCTCCGTCCATGGGATCTTCCAGGCAAAAGTACTGGGGTGGGGTGCCATTGCCTTCCCCAGGGCAAATGCTATGTGTGTTTAATTGCAGCTAGGACAGAAAACAGTGCTAAACTGGGCAGCATACTTCGTTTCAGAAACTGTACATATTCTCAAAGGTACATCACCCTCTTCCAGCCAGCGACAGGGCAAGAAATTAAAAAGGCAAAGAAAAAAGAAAAAAAAAAATGTTAACACCGGAAAATTGGAAAGATGGCAAGGACGGACATAGACAGCGTAACTGATGCAGGCAGCCAAGAGACCGGACCTCTGCAGAGTCCATCCTCGGTGAGAACGACTGGGTTGAGTCTGCATCGCTCTGTGCACCTGTGAGCAGATAGTCCCCATGTCCAGGTGGGCATGTGGTGGCCCCGTCTGTGACCGGCTGCCCCTGCTCGGGTGACCAAAGGCCACAGAAGGTGGGTCCATCAGTGGAACCGGTTACATCTCTGGGGTGTGCTGTCTGTGCAGCACGGAGCTGACAGCCATGTGACACGGAGATTCCTCATAGTTCTCCAAGGGTGGCTGAGCTTTGCCATGTTAAAATCGGGATTAAAAAAAGTCATGGTTTTGGACTTCCTGGAGGTCCAGTGGTTAAGCCTCTGCACTTCCAACTTGAGGGGCGTGAGTACTTTCCCTGGGAGGGAGCAAAGATCCCACTTGCTCTGCTAAGACTCCGCATGCCATGGCAGACAAAATGAAACAGATACTAAAAAAAAAAAAAAGAAACAAAAGCACTGCTTTAACTTCCACTTAAATCCACGAGTGTAAAGGAAAGGCCCTGAGGTGTGCGGGGCTGGTGGGGGCCTGTCGCCTTGCCCCGCCGAGCCTCACTTTCCAAGTCCGTCACAGGGGCAAGGTCGGCGTCCCACAGTGCCGCGTGTGTGTCCTGGCATCTACGAGTCTTCTCTTTCCTCTGTCTTTCTAACTTTAAGAGGCTTTCTCCTTGCTACTGTCCTCAGACCCCGCGGCTGGGGACTGTCCCCCGCAGCCTGCCGTCTCGGTGTCTAACACTGGCTCAACTTGGCCAGCACCTCCAGGGAGGGGCCGCCCATGGCTTCCGCAAGGCGGCTCCGGACCCCACACGAGCCCCTTCAGGTCTGTTCCACGGGCGAGACGCAGAGTGGAGACAGCTCTTCTGTGACTCACCATGAGGGGGCCTGCTTCCAGAAGCCGAAATACTCACATTCTGTCTTTTCTTTTTCCCTTCCCCTCTTCTTGCCCTTTCTTTCCTTTTTCCTTGTGGCTTCTTCAGCCTTCATTCATTGTTGCATACAATTTGGGGGAAAAAAAAGTAGTAAGAGTAACTTTTTCTCTTGTAACAATGTGATGTCCAGTGAACTTCCTAATGGCTTCCCCTGCACACTAAGTTGTAACACGCTGGCCGATGTACTGATTTTAAAAAGGCCAGGACAGAGAGAGGTGGGAGAGGGAGGTGGGTGAGAGGCCCTCACGCCCTGGGGTCCTGAGGAGCCCACTGTCTGTGAACGGCTGAGAGCCAAGAGTGTCCTCAGTGTCACCTAGCAGGGGTACTTCAGCACCCGGAGGTCCTCTCACACCAGCACAGCACTTTTGAAAAACTAAGCCCATGCCGGCCCAGCCACCAGGGCCTGCGGACATTGGTGCCACGGTGCCAGCCAGTTCGCTGCATGGCGGTGACCAGCGGGTGCAAGACTGACTCTGGGGATCTGCCCAGATGCGAGGGAAAGACATTGGCACAACACGTCAGTTGGCGTGGGAGATCAATGTGCCCCCAAGTGCGTCTGCGTGGTTTCTCATTGCTCCCCATTGGCCACGGGCTTCTGGAGTGGACACTTGCCACATACGCTTGCTGCTCAGACGGCAATGACCAGCCCCCCTAAGCCCCTGCAACAGCTGATCCACTTCTGTCCCTTTTTAGTCCAACAGTATAACTAACCCGTTAGATATGAGTATTAAACAGGTTCCCTGGAAAGAGCAGAAGTCACGCAGGTTTCCCTGAAACCCTGTCTGGTGATCCACGCCTTAGGGGCTGCCCTACACTGCACTGAGTTCAAGCTGGCACCATTTCTTGGCTTCTGGCTTCCAGTACCAGCAATCCGGCACCTCACGGGTGGTCCTGGGAAGGTTGGGGTCAATCAGATCCCAGATCCGACAGAAGTGAGTCCCGCATAGACTCTGGACCTATGTTTCTGGAGCCACGACCAGGCTTTTCCCACACGCCCGGCACGTCTGCTCCACAGGGCGGCCTGGAGCAGAGGTGCCCTCGTCAGAGCTTTGCAGCGCTCCTCTACCAGGGAAGACGGCCACGTGGTCCTGCTGGTGCCATCAAATGAGGGCTCACTCCCTGATGGCAAAGTGCAAAAGGGGAACCTGAGGCAGTGCTACAGCGAATAAATGGGAGCCTCCGGGATTTCAGCTGATGACATACAGTACAGTGGAGAAAACAAACACTGTTGAGAAAATAAACAGCACCACACACAGCTGTTCGGCAGAACTGTTAGGACAAAAAAAATTGGCTGGGCAGGAAGGCAGCTTTTGGGAAGGCTGTAATAATATTTCTCGTTTTATAGGCCCATCTGCCTTCAGCAAACCTGTCAGCAAGTCACTGATGGAAACCCAAGATTCTCTTTGAAACTGAACAGCTCTGAGAAGCAGTCAAGGCTGCATCCAGCCTCCATCCCCAGGCTGGGGTGCAAGTAGCCACTGCTGCCCGGTGCTTAGGAAACAAACGTGTGCTGGGGGCCAGTCTGCACCCAGGGCGGGGTCTTCCCGCCTGACACACCCAGGGAGCCCCCGCTCGGCCCTGCTGGTCCCTCTGGGGTCTCCAGCTGCTGCTCCCTCGCTGGCCGTGGTGGACGCGCCCGTCTTCCCCCACTTCCTTGCGGTACAACATTCAGCCCATCATCCAGCCCTGAACGCAGAAAGGGCTGCTCTGCTTTCACACTGGGGCAGTTCTTCCAGGGCCTCTTCCCTCTTGGAGTTTAGATCCAGCTTCCAAGCAGCACTTTCTTTTTGGTCGAATGTTCCCGTCCCTTCAATGAGCTCTTTCCCCTGGCCTGTCTCACGGTTCTTGTCCTTGGGAGAACAGGAACTGCTCTGAGGCACGGAAGGCTCCCCGAGGTTCCCTCTTATACTGCCTGCGCCCAGAGAGGCCTGGAGACCGTGTCACACACTCCCCGCAACCCCCTCCAGCCCGCAGACCAGGGCCTGCGGTCCCTGCAGAACGGCCAGTGAGCTAAGAATGGTTCCTGCATTTTTAAAAGACTGAACAAATCCAGAGAATATTTCATGACGTGGAAATTATTATAAGTTCAAATTTCAGTGTCAACGAATAATGTCTCGTTGGCACACAGCCACCTCCCATCCTCAAGGGTTTTCTCTTGATGGCTTCTACGCTACGACGGCAGAGCTGAGCAGCTGTGACAGAGCCCGTGTGGCCCAGGAACCTGAAACACTTATTCCCAGACACTTTACAGGGTATGTCTGCCAACCCCTGCTCCCCTCCAAGCCTCAGGAAAGAACTTCCACATACCTACAGGGAGCTGCTCACTGCCTGGGCCAGAGGGCCTGAACTAGGGAGCACCCCCTCCCACCAGAGGCAGAACCGGTGCCCTGAAAGGAACACGCGCTCCTCCTGGGTGTTCTCTCCATGTCCCAGGGCCAGGGTCTCCCCGCCTCACTTTCTCTGCTTCTCTACGTCCGACATGCCATCATGCTCCCCAGCACCCAGCAGACAAGGATGACCTGTGGTACCCGCTCTTCCTGTGGCTTCTTTTTAAACCACCCTGTTTGCCTGAGGTGATCTTGGAAACCACACGTGCGACATTATTACCTTAGATGCTTTCAAATGGGGGAGCAGTTTGGATGAAAAAAGTGCTCCCCGTGTTTCTGCTTCATGGTCAGCCAGAGAATAACACAGTGACAATATCTGACAGTGGAAAATTCAATGGGAAGGGCTGGAGAAGGAAAGTAATATTTCTGACTTACATGCATTATTTCGTATCATTTTACCTCTAAAAGTGCTGCTGAGAAAGAACCATCCTATTCTGCAGGTAGGGAACCTGAGGCTTAGAGGAGTTAAGCATTTGCTGCAGATCTCAGAGACTCAGGGTTCTAACACAAGTCCTGTCTTCAAATCCTACACGTGTCCCTCTGCAGTTAGGAGTCTGAATAGGTGTATCCTTAGCTTGTCCCCTTAGTGGAAACCTTGCACCAAAATCCAGTTCTACCTCCCTGAGCCATCGAGCCCTTTGAGAATCTGGGGGCATCTACAAATCCCTTCTTAGATAAATGACACGCGCTGTTTTGTCCAAACATTCAATAACAGGACCCAGGGGGTGGATTAAGTGACAATGCCTTGCTGAGTGCAAGTAACAGCCTGAGATATCATAATATAAATATCTGTAACTGCTATTCGTGAGAAAGCCAGAGACACTGACAACTGTTGTTTGTGACCTACTCAAAGCTAAAAGAAAGGTTGTATTTCAGTCACACTTTGGCAAAAAAGAAAGACATCTTTTCCTGTCGAAGTCTGTGGACCCCACGAGTTCTGTCCGTGGACTCTGGAGGTAAGCTGGGGGCCAGCCATGCACAGGAGGGATGTCTTTAAAGGTCTAATGAGGTCTCTTGAAACAATTCACTTTGTAGACCTCAGCTGTCCAAGAATTAAAATCATAAAATCCCCTGAAATCTGGTCTTGCATGATTACATGGACATTGGCTTTACAGGTGGACGAGGTCCACTGGGTCAGTGCTGAACTGGACACTGCTGCCTGGGAGGAATCTAGTGCCCTTGGGCATGGACAGACCCTCACAGAGGCTCCACATTGCGCCCCCTCGTGCCCCCTACCCCCACCATGCACACTGGCTGGTGAGCAAGCATACTGTCAACCCCAAAACGTTTTAAGTTTTAGCTATTCAAAGAAGTACCCTGGAGGATTTATGGAGCCACAGAATTGAAACAGAAAAACCTTGGGAGTTAACGCAGCCCTTGAATCTGGCAGACAAGGACTTTGGGGTTAATTAAAAAGAAGTGATTTGCCGGAGTCCAGCACTGAGTGGGGCTGATTTGACTGATCCTGGATAATATGTTACCAAATGATAGGATTTGAGCAAATTCTGACCTAATAAAGGAGAAGTTTTTATATGCCACTCTCAACTCCCTCTTAAATTCTGATTTTTCTATGGATTCTAATTTAGTGGACAATTAATCAGGCTAGTTATATATTAAGTTTATATTAAGTACTGAAGTGGATATTTTGCTTAAAAGATGAAATGTCCGTGCTCAGAAACTGACTTTCCTAACACAAATTGAATAAAGCGTGATGTTCCTATCCAGCTGTTTTAAGATGAAAGTTTTGCATACTTGGCTAAATGGTTCAAAAATCAAGTAATACCAACGAAACTATTTTCCCTATGAAAAGGCACAGAGTTTACAAGAGCGAGACTTCTTCCTCTTTGTTTGTAATAACAAAAATAAACCGAAGTCCTGACATATTTGCAGTATTTTTATTCCTAAAGGAAAAAACAGGAACTTTCATTGTACTTTAAAGCTATTGCCCCAGATATTTACCAGCTTCGTGCTGTGAAATCAGTTTCAGACACAGGAGACCTACAGGCTCTCTCTAGGAAACAGTCAATTAGGGTGGTGCCTCTGAAATACCCAGGGGTCCTGTAACTGATCAGTTTTTCCCAGAGGGCTTCTGCAGCATATAGTCCCAGTTGGACAGTACACATCAAGCCCGGATTTTTCCTGTGGCCTGGCTGGTGACCCCCCTACAGGAAGATAACGGGCAAGCCGGGAGGGCGGAGCCGCCGGCTACACATGTCTGCCTGCTCTTATCAACTTATCATATAAGGAAAGGAAAGTGATTGATTCGGACCCTGACACTGCAGAATCTGGGGAAGAGAGACAAAGCAGCGCTGACGCGGGTCTGGAAGGCGAATGCAGCCCTCACGGGGAGCAGGGCTCTTCTCCTCACTGTGATCTGACAGTCTGCTGCGAGGCCAGAGAGGAGACGGCAGCAGAGACCAAGGCTGGGAAAGGAGGGAACAGGAGGCTTCCCTTGATGGACCTTGAGCCTCTGCCCCCGAGCCCCGCGTCTGAGACGGCAGCTTAGCGCCGGGACTCTCATGCGCCTGGAAGTTTGCTGAGCGGGTGGTTTATTACCGACAGACAGAAAGAATGTGGCAGCTTGTTTTCTTGACTCTGAGCTGTGATCTGGCCGTAGCCACAGCCCACAGCGGCTCTCGGAAGGGCATGGACATCGCCGCTGGGAAGAAACAGTATCAGGTTCAGCACGGAGCCTGTAGCTACACGTTCCTTCTGCCGGAGACGGACCACTGCCGCTCGCCCTCCAGCGCCTACATGCCCAACGCCGTGCAGAGGGACGCGCCCCTTGACTACGACGACTCGGTGCAGAGGCTGCAGGTGCTGGAGAACATCATGGAGAATAACACACAGTGGCTCATGAAGGTAAGGAGGCGCCGCTCCCGGGCACGGCATCGCTGGCTCAGGTTTCACCGCCAGCCCGGCGGGCGGGCAGGAGGGGTGGCCAGAGCAGGGAGGTGGTGGCTGACACCTCTGAGTGAACGGCCACTTGCTGTCTCCTGTGCTGCCCTGCAAAGGAGCCGGGGCTGAACAGGGACACGGTTTACTGGGAGGCAGTGCTGGGATCAGTGGAGAGACGTCTCTAAGGTCAGGAATCGTTATGAAGAGAGGAAGTGCCCTTCTCTGCACAACATATGGGCTGTGTTGTTTGTGCCAGTGGTTTAAACTCTGTGACACCCATTACCAGGGACCTTATAAACCGGTCGCAGGCTCGGGAGGGAAGCTGTGAGCAACACAGTGCCGGAGCCAGGAAAAACGTGACAATCGAGTTAATTACGGATACATAACGGATGGAGTAAAGTGCTTTACCAATTTCCTGAATTTATTTACTAAAATAGATCGGGGCTCTGGGTAAAGGAGAGGAAATTAAATAAAGCAGACCGTCCATTTCTCAGAACCTCGGGGGTTTTATGCCGAGAGCTTGTCAACTGTCTGTGGGGGTGAGTTTTGCCAGCGTGCCAGCGGAGTTAGTGGCGCAGCCCCTTCAGTTCCTCCAGCGGCTCTGAAGGTGACCCCATGCGGGGCGGGCGTGCAGGGCACCTGGACGCAGTGATGCTGTGACAAGGTGGTCGCGTTTTGGGGGCTCCCACGAGCCCACTGCTTCAGGCTTTTCGCAGAGAACTGGACTCAGACAGGATACTGAAAGCTCAGTTTTGCTTTCACAAGCTGTCATTTTCATAAGTGAAGCTGTCTATACAAACCTCAAACCACCCTGAAGTTCTTCTTATTGTGGGCTGTGTATATTCTAAAGGGGGCTCAGACAGACTGCACACATAGATTCCTCCCTGACTCAGTGACATCGCATCACGGCGCTCGCACAGCAGAGGACCACGGTTTCAAGCCAGATGGGAACTTTAAGCCGCTTTCCCCATTCAACATTGCCCGAGTCTTTCGTTTGGCTGTAAACCTTCTGTTAGGACACCTTATCTTAATCTCAGAATGGATCTTGGCTCCTAATCTGTGTTTCTCATTAGCTCTCCTACCTTCAGAGAGGAAATGACCACGTTATTGCTTTGGTCCTGAGCCGAGATGAATGAAAGCCCTCTCGGCACTGCATTCAGTGTAACAAGAGGGGTCGCTTCAAATCAAAGGACAGAAAACAACAGAAACGTATCAGAAAGACTTGCCCTGTAATATGAGACTCATTAGTCCTGTCTGTGAGCAAGATCCCTTCTGGGCAAATTCTCTTTCCTAAGAAGTTCCCTGTGGTGCTTAAAAAAAAAAAAAAAAATCTAAAATTCACAGATGTGCAAATAGTGATGTTAAACTCAGAAAGTATGCAGCCATACAGGTTCGCATGTTTGAAAGGCAAACTTCTATCCTCAACATCTGCTCGCGGGCTTCCCGTTTCTTCCTGGGTCGCCCAGCCACCCGCCGCTTGCTTAACGCCAGGGCTGCTGGACGTGGCGTGCGATGGCAGACGCGCTGTTCACAGTGAACAGTCTGCCCGACCGGCAAGTCGTCTCTTAGGATACACGGTCAAGAAACATAAAAGAGTGTCTTGCCAAATTTAGGACGGCTAAATTATGTTTGCTTAAAGAAACCCACATTAGGTATACCTGGAACTCCACACACAGAGCTCATATTTCTCTCTTAGATAAACAACCCCCTGCTCCTCCATCTCTGAGATGCTGTTTAGAGAAGGAGGACCAGGAATTCGACACGAGGTGACCAACATTTTTTCCTTTCCAGGTTCAACGAGCAAATATTTGAACAGTAGCACAATTGTGTTTCTACATTCTTTCTTTAGCCGGCGAGCTCAGTGTCACCGAGAGTGACTTCACGCTGATCTTTTCAGGGCTCACACCTGTGCTCTCAGCCTCCTTGAGTTATGCACACGTGAGAAGGTCAGGGTGTGCGCGCGCTTGCTTTACTGGCTCCTGGTTTTGGAATGAGAGCAAAAACGCCAACACGAAACCCGCCTCCAGTGATTCAGTGTAACCTCTCTGCTTGTTTTTTACTTCGGTGTTTTGCCACCTGTGATAATAAACACTGCGTTTCTCATAAGGGAGAAAATAACATGTAATGGGATGACAGATAAGCCACAATGATCAACACTCGAACCCCTATTGATAGATTATGACAGAAGAAAAGCAGCATGCTGTGCTCTGCATATTTCCTTTTCTTTAGGGCAGTTTTTTTTTTTTTTTTTTTTTATGATTCCATACTTCCTTTCTTTCCCTGATTAACACTAAGAATGAGGAGGGGCGGGAATAAAACAACCTTTTAAGGTTTTAAGACTTTAACTTACTGAGAAGGAAAATAAGACCAAGTGCCTGGTGAATCTCAGGGTAGATGAACACCATTTCTCCTTCTCTGTGGCTAGTAGCCCTTTGGGAGCTCGGACTAAGAAAGCAGTTTTGCACATCATCGAGAGATGCCACTCTGCCCCTCGAGCCCGACAGGCAGAGGAAGCGGCAGACTTCTGAATGAGCGCAGGGGAGCATGAATAAATGGCACAGGGAAGGCGCCTTTGCTGGTCGGCTGGGAAGCAAGGACAAGATCAATGGTGATGGTTAGGGACCAAACACACCCAGGGATCTAGAGAACACCGCATGGGGTCTCATCCCCTTGCTAATTCTGCAGCTAGTCTAAACTCTGCCCCAGGGACAGTAAATGCATTTTATAAAATCTGACAAGTAACTTAGTGGAGTGCATTGTATCTTGCTAGGAGACCGAAATTTTTTTTTTTTTTTTTGTCCTCAATCAGAAGAAACAAGGAAAGGAAATAAACAGTTATTTCATACTGATGAATACTTTAAAAGCTATGAACAACCGCAAAGCCTATTGTGCTTGCAAACAATGTTTTGAAAAATAAAGCTAATGCCTCTTAAGTTGATGCAAACATTTCCTTGTAATCTTATTATTATTGTTTTTTTTTTTTTTTAATGACAGAAGCATAGGCTGGGAACTATAAACCTGAATGGAGATTCTTTTCTTTCTTTACAACCAAGGATGCTATACCCTTTCAACAGAGTATGAGAACTATTCGTTAGCTGAAATACAGGGAGCAGTAGTCATGCTCCTAAGAACAAAACTATGGTTAAAGGGAAAAACTGATGGTGAGAGGCTCACCGTCATGGTGAGAGGTGTGTGTGTCCTTGAATGCCTACTAAACCTGCCAGGGACTGACTGTGTGTGTGTGTGTGTGTGTGCCTACAAAACACTCCTCAGCTGTGTATCTAAACAGACAAGCAAGCAAACAGACGAGAGCTTGGCTCATTGCAGGAAAGCAAGCAAACCCCAGGCAGCCTCAGCCAAGGCGCCGGTGCCGCGGGAGCAGAACTGCCATTCCCACCGCCTGCACCGCTCTCATCCCCGAGCCAGGACATGTGACTGTTCACTGCTGGAAGCAACCGCCGTGCCTTCATCAAGCTGACAAAACCTTCTAGGCAAGACTGTGAGGAGATGGCTACTATTACTGTTTAGTTACACATTAATATCATCATCATAAGGAAGGAAGAGATGATGAAAGTTTCACTGTGGTAGGAGAAGTACGACAGATTTAAGGCAGGAAAAGGCAAGCTTGGTATAGTGTTTACTGTATGATGTAGAGTACAATGTGTGCTTACCCGTATATATTACAAAAATATACGTACTTACTGTACAGATAGTTTGCATTACATATAGACATAACATCCATTTTCCATGGGCAGGTGGCCTCCACGCATTCAAGGGGGCTGTCTGACATCCTGGATCAACGATGCTGGTGTCCTCCAGGATGAAGATGCAGACTTGCCCACAGAGCCTCCAAGCAGGAGGTGGACCTGTGCACACACCTTCCATCATGTATGACTTCTCTGTTAGACACTAGACAACCAGGTAGTCTCCACACTGTGTTTTGAAAACTGGTTGATTTTAACCAATGTGGTCCTTTACAGTTTACAAACAGGTTGTAACCCAGGAGTCCATCTGTAAGCCAGGTACTGCACTGTATGCAACTTGAAGAGGATGCTGGTCACCTTATAAACGCTGATCAGATGCTCAAGCTGGTCCACAGGACTTACTTTATTCCATAAAGCAACTGAAACTTTATATGTGTGTAATTCAAGAACAACAGTGCCAATCAACCCTCTCGCCATATGTATCTCTTAAGAATAAAACAAAAATGTGAGAGTAATATATGGGCCATGGAAAATTACAAAGTCAAACAGTAGAAAGTAGGATGCAAATTCTGCTTCCTCTTAAATCACAGTGCCCTTCCCTAAGATAAACACTGAGCGATGTATTTTTGTCGTTTACACGCCTGCTCAGCCGTGTCCGACTCTTTGCGACCCCACGGATTGCAGCCTGCCAGGCTCCTCTGTCCATGGACTTCTCCGGGCAAGGACATTGGAGTGGGTTTCTCTGTCCTCTTCCAGGGGGTCTTCCCAACCCAGGGATCGAACTGAGGTCTCCCGCATTGAAGGAGGATTTTTTTTTCCCCCAGTCTAAGCCACAAGGGCAGCTAGCCCTTTAATGTGATGATTTAATATCAAAACAAACACATTTCCTTCTTCTTAAAACATGAATGGTGGTATTATACAATGATCAGAATCTTTTCTTCTTTTTTTGGGGGGCTCACACTGACATAAAAAGAGGCCGAAAAAAAGATTTTATTTAGGGGAAAATCTGGAAGATGAAGGTAAAGGAGAATCTGGACTAAAGGGGTGTGTGCAATATATAAAGGAGGAAGGAGAGTTGGGGGCTAGAGAGCGAGGAGGAGAGGAGAATAGGGTGATGGAGCCCGTCAGCACTGGGTGGGGCCGTGAGTGGGACGGCCGCTGTGACAGAGGAGGCAGCTCACACGGTTCCACATCCTGGACCCCAAAGGACCCCAGGCCCAGGCAGCTTTGGAGGTCCTGTGCTGGGATGAAGAGGGCGATGAGATCTGCCTCCAGATCAGATGCTCATGATTTGCAGAGCATCTCTATTACTTACTGATAATGATGACTCACCAAACTAGCCTTTGTCTCCTATAAATATATAATTATACAAACATATGCACTTGGTGTAAATACGTATGTGTGTGTTAGTTGCTCAGTCATGTCAGACTCTTTGCCACCCCATGGCTTCTCTGTCCATGGGATTGTCCAGGCAAGAACACTGCTGTGGGTTGCCATTCCCTCCTGCAGAGGATCTTCCTGACCCAGGGATCAAACCCGGCTCTCCCGCATTGCAGGCAGATTCTTTACTGTCTGAGCCATCCATATAATTGTGTATAAAAAGTATATAACGCACATATCTAAACCTATAAAATAATTTACATTTTTAATTAAAAATAAAACACAAGCCATATATATGTGAATTGTATAGTACTGTACCATGTATTTATTGGAAAAACAATCTTGAGTGTAAGTGGACCAACTCCCTGGGTGGTCTAGTGGTGGAGAATCCGCCCGTCAGTGTGGGAGACGCAAGAGACATGGGTTCCATTCCTGGGTAGGGACGATCTCCTGGAGGAAGGAATGGCAACCCACTCCAGGATCCTTGCTGGAAAATTCCATGGACAGAGGAGCCTGGCGGGCTACAGTTCACGGGGTCACAAAGAGTTGGACACAACTGAGAGACTAAGCATGCACATAACAGGGAGCTCAAATTCATGTTGTTCAAGGGTCCACTGTAAGTGTGTGTGTGTATACATATTTTTTCCCTCTATTTTCATTACATTTTTCCTTGACTTGAAGGAATCTGATAAGATTTTTCTTCTCAATTATTCTAGAACTCTTCTGATACAAAGAGAGCCACTCAACTTTCCACTTTTACCACTGAAGCAGTGGTTGTAATATAGTAACAGAGGTGGCACTGAATAAATTCAAAGCAGTCTGCACAACTTACCTCACTGTGTCCCAGAGATACCTCTAGAACACAGATGTAGCAGACACAACCCCACCTATTTTTAACCACTCATAGACACGGTCAGGGAATATCAGCGTGGGCTGCAGTGCAGAAGTCTTGCCTGGGTCACCCAGAGAGGAAAAACAAACACGGAAAAGCACGCACATCCCTCCTCTGACAAAAAGCAGACTTTTCTGTGGGGCTGCAAAGAGCAGAAAATCGCCGGGAGGGCGAGTGTGGGTGAATATGAATACAGAGCTGTTTAGCTCATTAACACAAAGGAGTTTCCTTTTGGGGTGCTTCAGGTTCTGGGGTCTAGGGCAGGCGTCACTAAAGTTCATTTTTTGATCAACAAATAAGCACTGAAGGCCCATGTGTGCCCAGGCAGCACTTGAGGTGCTTGGGGGTGAACCAGTGGGGTGAAGACAAGGACTGGGGTCTGCCCGGCAGGGGACACGGTGCCTGACACCCCCACGTTCTTGCTGGAACTCGCGGTCAGAAGGTGGTAAGTGCCACAGCTCCAAGTGAAAGGAGAGAGACAGTCTAGGTGCATGAGCTGAGGTACCTGGGGGTGGGAGGGGGCAGGGGAGCAGTCCCAGACAGTGTGGTCACCCCACCGGAGCCTCTTTTACAAAACGAAAGCCAGTGGAAACTGCTTCCGAATGGTCACTTTTCCTGATTACCAAAGTAACAGGTGGCTGTGGGAAATCACACACACACAGAGCGTGCACTAGACACATCATATGTAGCACTCAAAATAAGCACCCTTCCTACTGAGCATACAGATATGCCTATATGGTGATGATGACTTAAAAAACATGCTCTACACACCACAGTATTATATACCTATACCTATCAGATAACTTGTAATTCTTTTTTATTAAAAATAAAAAAGGAAGTGGGTCTGAGAGGCTAAGTAAGTTGCTTGACATCCCAGGTCAGTAAGAGAGGCAAGTCCCACCACCTGTGAGTCCTGTCTTAGGACAAGCACAGGCGTTCTGGGGCACACCCTGGCTCCCCAATACCAGGGCATGCCAGCAGTCTTGCAACATGAAGGCTACGGTGTGGGCAACCTGGTTACCAGGCAACATTTGCAGTCTGTCCTGTGTGGGGATGGTACCAAAGCTGCTAAGAAGGTAAAAAAAAAAAAGCAATTGGGAATGTCGTGTGTCTACAGTACTCACATGAAATTCCACCCTCTAGTTCAGAAGAATGAAAACAAATTATACGATAACCAAGAGAAAGTCTGGACCTTCTTACAGAGCATGCATAAAATAACCCTCTTCTGGATGCTGAGTGAGTGTGACAGCTTGAACTTCACAGTACCACTCGAAAGTCCAGGCAAATAGAATTCAGGCCCAGAAGAGTAACCTGTGACCTGCCCTGTCCTCCACTGATTTTAAGAAATGACTAGGGTGTATCCCCCATCTAGCATTCTACAGACAGATATGACCAAAAATAACTTGATGTCATACTATTCCCATTTAAAATGAAAAATTAATGTCAAGCTCAGTGATTTGATGAAATCAAAAGCAGTAAAAAAAAAATTTATGGGTAATGTGAAGAGTTTCAACACTGATCAGGATTAAAATGATTTTCTTGTATGGTTTGAGAATAAAGGGATGAATGGTCCTCAGCCACTGAGCTGACAGTCAAGTGTGCTAGCTGTCTGTCGAAATCACTTTTCTTTCATATCCTAAAACTTGGCAAGCACTGCTGACTAAAGATATGAAATACACTAGAAATCTCTGAGAAGTGGGCCTAATCCCTTTACCATCATCACCTTCTTCAACCAGCTAAAACCATTATCTTTGCAACTCAACTAGAACCTAATTGAAACCTCCATATGAACCTGCCTGGGGGTGCCTGGGCTGGTAATTGCTTTCTTCCAATATTAGCCTCATTCTTTTCTTTGAGCCATCTTTTAACCCTCGAGAACTCCTTTCAAAATCTTCTATTAACCTGACAATTTAACACTACCAAGCTTTCACTTCCAATGTTTAATACATAATAAACTAACAATCAAGAAAACTAAGTGTATCAGATCAGATCAGATTACATCAGTCGCTCAGTCGTATCCGACTCTTTGTGACCCCATGAATCGCTGCACGCTAGGCCTCCCTGTCCATCACCAACTCCCGGAGGTCACTCAGACTCACGTCCATCAACTCAGTGATGCCATCCAGCCATCTCATCCTCTGTCATCCCCTTCTCCTCTTGCCCCCAATCCCTCGTAGCATCAGAGTCTTTTCCAACGAGTCAACTCTTCGCATGAGGTAGCCAGAGTACTGGAGTTTCAGCTTCAGCATCATTCCTTCCAAAGAAATCCCAGGGCTGATCTCCTTCAGAATGGACTGGTTGGATGTCCTTGCAGTCCAAGGGACTCTCAAGAGTCTTCTCCAACACCACAGTTCAAAAGCATCAATTCTTGGGCACTCAGCCTTCTTCACAGTCCAGTTCTCACATCCATACATGACCACAGGAAAGACCATAGCCTTGACTAGGCGAACCTTTGTTGGTAAAGTAATGTCTCTGCTTTTGAATATGCTATCTAGGTTGGTCATAACTTTCCTTCCAAGGAGTAAGCGTCTTTTACTTTCATAGCTGCAGTCACATTTAAGAATATAGCTGTCATTTTGAACCATGTGTGTGATTTTATATCTTTTCATGGACAGAGTATTTTTAAGAGAAGAGGTATTCAGATGAGAGGTCTTGGGAAATATAACGCTTTAACCTGGTGGCAGTTTCCTAGAGTTTCCCATTGTTTGTGTGTGCTGAGTATTCACAACAGTTAGTGGTCTTTTAGGTAGAGAATATTAATCAAGTCTTAAAAAGAAGCCAATGTTCCACCTCTCCATTTCTTCATTTTGTTACATTCTGTCTAGACCATATAAACAATCACATATTAAGTCTTCTCGCAGTGAGAGGGATGATTCTACTGGAGTAACTTAATCTACTGATTAACCTGGTGACAAAATATGCCAGCTCTATGAGTCTTCAGTATTCCAGGACATACACATTAGCGCCTTCATTGCGGGCCAGCCTCTGTGTGTCATTAGTTAACATTTAGTTATGGGCTGAGCATGTTTCCCACGGGAGGCTTCCACTTTGGCCGCCAAAAGTCAGTTCAACAGCAGACTTGTCTGACGTCAGGAACCTATGGGCAGGAGGCTACACTCATGAGTAGAACCTGCTGAGTTGCTGTGACTTGATAAAGACAGTCTGACAGCCCACCCCAGAGGAGCCTCTGAGGCCCTCAAGACCACCACCTGATGGAAAAAGGTAGAGGTGAAAAGAACTTGAGACCATTTCAGGGGTTTCTTGTAGGCCCAAGACAGCCCCAGGAACTGAGCCAAAGTAGAGCAAAGGGAGCGGGCTTCTCTGGAGGCTCAGCAGCAGTGAGGGAGGCCGTGGTTTGAGTCCTG
Organism: Tragelaphus eurycerus; assembly: GCA_935064755.1. Classification (NCBI taxonomy): domain Eukaryota; kingdom Metazoa; phylum Chordata; class Mammalia; order Artiodactyla; family Bovidae; genus Tragelaphus; species Tragelaphus eurycerus. Next base: position 576,730 of record CAKXYN010000220.1, on the reverse strand, counting down.
GGTTGAGAAGATCCCCTGTAGGAGGGCATGGCAGCCCACTGCAGTATTCTTGCCGGGGAGAACCCCATGGACAGAGGAGCCTGGCGGGTTACAGTCCATGGGGTCACAAGGAGTCAGACACGACTGAAGCAAGTGAGTGTGCATGCAGAGCAAAGGGAATGACGTGGTCCCATTCTCTAGAATTTGGGATAAAGGCGTTCCGCACCAAAAGAAGAGATTTCCTAGAAACATCTGGTCAGAGTCAAAGAAAAACAAATCTAAAATAAACCGTGTTTACACACGAGGTCCATGCTATCACTGTTAACAAGGGCGCCTTTGGGTGCGCTTGTTATTTTTCTGCATTTTAGTGTCTGCATTAAACATGCAGATAACTATTGGGCTGGCCAACCCAGGACAGCTGGCTAGGTTAACGGGTGCAACCTGAAGCTACAGAATACAAGTTTTTCATTTCATTTGTTCCTTTTTATTCGTAGTAAGTGATCTTAAGAAAAAAAAAAAAAAAGACCTAATTTTTTTGGAGCAGTTTTTGGTTTGCAGTAAAACTGAGCAGAAGATACAAAGATTCCCCACAAGCTCCCTACTGCCACCTGTCACATGCACTGCCTTCCTACTATCAGTGGCCACCACTCAAGAGCACATTTGTTATGGTCAGTGAACCACAGACACCTCCTCAGCACCCAGGGCTCACTCTTGGTACTGTGCAGTCTGTGGGTTTGGCCATATGTATGGGTAACACGACTGAGCAACTTCATTTTCACTTTTCACTTTCATGCATTGGAGAAGGAAATGGCAACCCACTCCAGTGTTCTTGCCTTGAGTCTCCCAGGGACGGGGGAGCCTGGTGGGCTGCCGTCTATGGGGTCGCACAGAGTCAGACACGACTGACGTGATTTAGCAGCAGCAGCAGCAGCATGGGTAACACTGTATCCACTATTACAGAGCACTTCCTCTGCACTAAAAGTCCTCCACACTCTGTCTACTCACCTCCACTCCCTCTAACCCCTGGCAGCCATGAATCTTTTTACCGACTCCATACTTTTGTCTTTTCCAGAATGTGACATAGTTGGAATCACACAGTATGTAGCCTTTTCAAATTGCCTTCTTTTATTCAGTGAACTTTTTTTTTTAGCACGATTAACTGTACACTTGTTCAGTGACCCTCTTATCTTGACTATTCAACTAACTTAACTAGCTGAACACCCACAGTGTACCTTCAGAAACCTAAGCGTTCCTTACCTACAGCAGGGACCTCAGGGGATTATTATGTGTTTCAAATAAGATGATGAATGCAAAACTATGCTGGAAAGTTTAAGATGTCACAGTACCTCCGGGACTATCATTATAATTAATTTTAATAATGATACCAGAAAGACACTTATCAAGACCTGTACTATCTCTCATATTAAAGATTATAATCCACTCAGTCTCATCAGGTTAAATGATATGACTTTATACCTCAAGGCACATCTTTACTCTGTAAGACAATGAGCTTTCTTTCAACACGGACAGCGACAGTTCTAAGTGTGCTTGTAAAAGGTCCTGATTCTATCAGGGGGCTGACAGCCTCTCTGCAGAAATGCTGGGTTCCAAAACCATGCAGGGCATCTTCTCCTAGAACACCTCCTCCTGTCCCATCGTGCTCACAGGTGAGCCATGAGCCCATTCAAAGTCAGGTCTCATTGTTAAACTTGTTATCACTTCAGCTTTCGGTAAGCTAAGAACAGTGTTACTCTTCTGCATGTTATATTTTTATAGAAGAAGGTGGCAGGAACTAAATGAGTATTAAGAAGCAGGCATTCTGGGGTTAACTAGTCAACCCACACATCTTGGTAGAAAAGACTCAAAATTCCAAAGATGTATTGTTTCCTTTGGGCTCCTGCAAGCATTTTCTCTGCCATTAGATTTGTGGAATCAACAAGATATTTATCAACTCTTGATTATTTGTTAGATAATTATAAATATTAGCCTGAAGATAATTCAAGAATTCCTTCGAGTTTTATTAACTACTGTCTAGTCTTTGGAATCTTGAAAAATTATTACATACAGATGTAGCTTAAAATTTCTCTAAGTGATCTTCTTAATGGGAAATGCTGGTACAAAAATGCTGCTGGAGAGAAGATATTTTGCTGAGTAACATAAAATAATCAAATTCCGACCACAAGCCAATTATCTATGTTTAACATTTGGTTTTTTGTGTATGAAATTCCTTATTATTTTTAGCTACTAAGGAATAGGTTCTTAAATTTCCTAAAATAAACTTATCCAGTCTTACAATAAAGTATTAACAACAGGAATTCCTAACCTGAACTGGCTGTAACTTAACTGCAATAGTGAAATGCTCTTAAGAGCAGTGATGGTTGGGATAATTATGTAACAAATTAAAGAATCAAAGTTAATCAGAACAACATCCCCTCAAAAAACAAGTGTTCATTTTGTGATGTAATTAATTCTCCATATTTTCAAGCATAGCTCCATCTTGGCTTATGACAAGTATGATAAACCTGTGTGTCCTTTCCCTCTAATTGGACAATGTTTATTTAACATGTATTATTTATTCACTGCTGCCTGACTAGCCTGCCCTATGACACCCAGGTTTTATAGCTGTCCTCGAATAGCTTACTACTTTCCTTCCCCTTCTTCACCTGAAATACCACTACCATTAAAAGAAATGACCCTTGGATGAGGAGGGAAAAAGGATAAAAATATCTAGTGAATAAACAACTCTCTACTTAATATGGACCCTTTCTCTCTCCATTTCAGTTTCAGATCAGATCAGATCAGATCAGTCGCTCAGTCGTGTCCGACTCTTTGCGACCCCATGAACCGCAGCACGCCAGGCCTCCCTGTCCATCACCAGCTCCCGGAGATCACCCAGACTCGCATCCATTGAGTCAGTGATGCCATCCAGCCATCTCATCCTCTGTCGTCCCCTTCTCCTCCTGCCCTCAATCCCTCCCAGCATCAGAGTCTTCTCCAATGAGTCAACTCTTCGCGTGAGGTGGCCAAAATACTGGAGTTTCAGCTTTAGCATCATTCCTTCTAAAGAAATTTCAGGATTGATCTCCTTCAGAATGGACTGGTTAGATCTTCTTGTAGTCCAAGGGACTCTCAAGAGTCTTCTCCAACACCACAGTTCAAAAGCATCAATTCTTCGGCGCTCAGCCATTTCAGTTTAAAGTGATTCAAAATCCTAAAGGGAGAACACAGATCCAACACTTCCTCCCCTCTTCCCCAACAAGGGGGCTTTCAACCTCATTTTGAGGCCAGCATACTTAGCTGGTTTGCTTACAAAGTCTACAGAGTTCTTGCAGAAAGGATATTGTTCTCATGACAGCAGTCTCGAGAGGCAGACCCAGAGACATGCTCTTTCCCCCTTCGTTGCTGTGCGTTTAAAGTAATGGGACAGAGGCAGGCTGCTCGCGCCCCGGAGGATGGCGCCTGGCATTCACCAGGTGCACACGGCTCGTGACATCTGCGCATTTACTCTCGGGATAGCCTATTGCAGGGAGAAGTTCTGTTGTTCCTTTTTTCAAGAAACTCAAGCTCAGAGTGGTACCAGATGGCACTACTAGGACAGTTTCTTTATTTCCAAACTTCTTATAATAACACATCTTTTTGAGTGAACCAGGAGAGCCACCTGACCTCATGGTGGTCCCCTGACACTTGCTGCTCTGATGCTACACACAGTGGTCATGCCCCAAGCACGTCCAGCACCAGGAGTAAGAACAAGTGTGAGATCCAGTGAGAAGACATTGATCCCCGGGAAGGCGGAGAAGTGTGAGCGTACAGAGATATGAGGATGCCGGGCAGGGATTCACACCAAGGTCTGCCCTGTTTCTGAGCCCTGTCCCACCTCCTCGCAGCTTCCCTTTCTCACTCTGAGGACTGGAACCTAGGCAGAGCAGCAGAACAGTCAAACCTGGATGATTTAAGCTTCCATATGCCAGCGATGCTGCGTGAGTGTAAACAGCAGCTGCCATCCGTTGGCGTCACAAGACACACACGCGTCTAACAGCGAGGTGGCAGCTGCTGCGTCTGCAGACAGCGGCACACACTTGGCTTTGTTTGCAGACACAGGGAGGGACTCATGAATAAGCAAGTGAAGGTGGTAAAACTGAAATGTGACCCTTCCCAGGACAGCTCTGTAGGAGTAAGGGGCGGGCAGAGTAAGAAGCTGTGAAAAGCAGGAACTCGGTCCATTTACACATACACCCTTGCTCCCCCAAATGCAAGACCGGATCAGGGAAGACTTTGCTTTTCGTTTATTCAGATGCTCGCTTAGACACGCCTCTGATTCTGAGCTGTCTTGGTTTTATGGAGTCCAGCACTTTTTTTTTTTAGGTGTAACTTAGAATGAACAAGTCTGAAGCGAGTGTGTAACTTGATGGTAACATATATACATAGCTGTGTGAGAACACAGTAGGCAGTAGTTTTTCCAGTGGTCATGTATGGATGTGAGAGTTGGACCGTTAAAGAAAGCTGAGCACCGAAGAATTGATGCTTTTGAACTGTGGTGATGGAGAAGACTCTTTTGAGAGTCTGTCCCTTGGACTGCAAGAGGATCCAACCAGTCCATCCTGAAAGAAATCAGTCCTGAATATTCATCAGAAGGACTGAGGTTGAAGCTGAAGCTCCAATACTTTGGCCACCTGATGTGAACAACTGATTCACTGGAAAAGACCCTGGTGGTGGGAAAGACTGAGGGCAGAAAAAAAAAGGGGACGACAGAAGATGAGATGGTTGGATGGCATCATCCACTCAATGGACACAGGTTTGAGCAAACTTCAGGAAATAGTAAAGGACAAGGAAGCCTGGTAATGCTGCAGTCCATGGGATCACAAAGAGTCGGACACAACTGAGCAACTGAACAATAACAATAAAAGGACATGGGAGCGGGAGAGGATGAGACCGTTGGATGGCATCATCAACTCAATGGACATGAGTTTGAGCAAACTCCAGGAGATGGTGAAGGACAAGGAAGCCTGGCTGCCGTCACGGGGTTACAAAGAGTCGGGCATGACTTAGTGACTGAACAACAATAAAAGCTGTGCAGTGACCGCCAGGTGGTGCCCTCCTGCCCCTCCCACTTGGCATCCCTCCAGCCCCCATCTCCAGGCTGGTCTCCATTCTGCCTTTTGCCACTATAGGTTAATTTTACTTTTGCTAAGCTTTGTACTTCACATAGTTGGAATACAGTAATATTCTTTGTTGGTCTTTTTTTTTAAATTTCTGTGATTCATTCATGGTTTTGAGTTTTGAGTTTTAAAACTTGCCCTTTTCCATCACTGTGCAGTATTCCACTGTATGAGCATGACGCAAGTTATGTGCCTGCTGTACTACTGTAGATGGACACTTGTCTTCCTTATGGATGGCAACACTTAACTGGACAAACTCATGAACTGTGTACTGTATTGTCTTTCTTGTATCTTTGGAATCTACACAGTTGGACTGACTTAAAGCTTCCTTGAATGATTTTCAGGACTAATCTACCATCTAATAGAACCTGATCTACAGAAAATACACTGCAGAGTGGTCTCGGTGTTGTTCCTGAGGTGCCCAGGAAGGACTTCTGAGGAATACTTTGAGGGCTGGTCAAACATAATATATTACACTGAGGTTTCAATGGGAGGCTAACATGGAGATAATGAAATAACTACAGCAGACAACTAGGAAAGGAGGAGCTGTGTAAACATCCAATGGGAGAGAAAACCTGGGTATGAACACAGGTCTGCCTGGTGTCACTCACCACCTCTCCTGGCCGTACCTTCACCTCTCCCCTGACAGCGCCTTTTTCAGCACCAGAGAGGGACAGTTCTAAACAAAACACTTTCCAGGCTGGTGCTTCTGGGAGCACCAGGGTTTTTCCTTTCCAAATCTCTCTAGGTGGTACATGCGTGCTAAGTTGCCTCAGTTGTGTCTGACTCTGTGTGACCCTATGAGTTGCAGCCCATCAGGTTCTCTGTCCATGGGATTCTCCAGGCAAGAATACTGGAGTGGGTTGCCGTGCTCTCCTCTAGGAGATCTTCTTGATCCAGAGATTGAACCCACATCTCTTATGTCTACCTGCACTGGCAGGGGGGTTCTTTACCACTAGCACCACCTGGGAAGCCCTTTCTAGATGGTATTATGCTTCAAATATACGATACAGTCATCACTGTGAAAATCCATTAGTTATACTTTCTGCATCATGGCGCCTATCAGCTCCTCTCTGGGTATGGGTGGACTGATTTTGCTTTTTGAGCAGTTATGGGGACCACAGAGACCACAGCAATGGGGCCATCATATACCCAGAGCTGCTTCCCCGAGTTGGCCAGAGAAGAGCGAGTGGCTGTGGGGGAGAAGGACTGAGATGAGGGTTCGTGCCCGAGTGCTGAGTCTACCACTGTCATTTCTAGGATGTCTCCAAGGCTAGCACGGACTTACCCCACAAAGCCAATTCACACTCCAGAAGACCAATGGTTTAGAGGTTCAGGAACAATTAAAAGAGGTCTGCACATACCACCTGAAAGTGCTGGGGTGCAGGATAGGCAGTTTCAAAAAAATCTTCACTTCAGTTCTAACTTTGGCCCCCATAAGCCAAAGTGCTCCTACAGTCTCTCCAGGAGAAGGCCAAGATTCCAGCAGAACCAAATCATAATTTGATTTCCAAAGAGCAGCCAAAACTCTAATGTAGGTCCTTTTGCTGAGGGGACTCAACAAAGACGCTAAGCCACAAAGTTTAAGCTGGCATGTGGACCATGTTAATTTGAAACCAGATTTCTACAACTGAGGGAAGCCTTCAAGAATTCACCACTGATAAAATTAAACCAGCTGGTGGGAGTCAAGACCAAATCACAGCAGTGACCACAGGGATTTTTGGTTAAAAAATGGGGATAAGATGACTCATAATTTGATTGAAACAAACAAATGAACTCTAACAATAGGAAAACTTCTGCCGCTGCTCCCTTCTTCCTGGGTGAACTCTCTGCGCTCATCCCCACTTTCTGGTGAGCCCTTGTCCCTCATCCCCACTTCTTATACTCCCCACCTCATTCCTACTTCCTAGTTCCCCTCCGCCCCTTATTCTCATTTTCCATTTGCCCCTCACCCCTCATTCCACTTCCTGTGTGAGCCCTCACCCCTGAGTCTCATTTCCTGTGTGAATCCTCACCCCTCACTCCCACTTCCTTTGTGAGCTATCACCCCTCATTCCCATTTCCTGGGTGAACCCTTGCTCCTTATTCCTTCTTTCTGTGTGAGCCCTCACCCCTCAGCCTCCCTTCCTGTGTGAATTCTCACCCCTCACCCCCAATTTCTGGGTGAATTCTCACCCTCTCATTCCCACTTCCCACTTGCCCCTTACTCCTCATCCCCACTTCCTGTCTGAGCCCTCAGCCCTCAGCCCCACTTCCTGTCTGAGCCCTCAGCCCTCATTACCACTTCCTGCCTGAGCCCTCCTGTCTCACCCCCACCACTTGTGTAAGCCCTCACCCCTCATTCACATTTGTTTGCCTTTTCACCCCCTGTCCCCATTTGCTTGTTGTTCCCACTGATTAGTCAATGAGAAGTGGATCTTAAGTGACTCGTGTGAATGAGTGTCATGAGGCTCCAGAAAAGACAAGGCACGTTGTCATATACTATTCCTCCCAAAGCACTGGCTCATATAAATATCCGACCATGAAGCAGAGTGAGTCAGCCATTCTATGGTGGCCCAAAGTGATGCTGTGGACCCTTATCTCATTGATAGAGAAATATCTCTTGAAATTATTTTTTTCTTTCAAGTTGTGAGTAAAAATTCAAGCACGCAGAAGAAAAAGTCGATTCTGAATGACATGCTTTTTATAACTCGTGGCAGTGGAGCGAAAGGGGATAGGAATTTTCCACTAGCTTCCACTGGAACAGATACACATGCAAAGTCATAGGGTTAGGGAGAGGGGGCAGACCTACAGAACTGAAACTAATTATGGGAAAATGATTCAAGTCCCTTGTACTTTTACCACAAGCATTTAAAGAATCACACTGAAAATTTATTTCCCAAATTGCTTTGGTGTTCAAGTAAATTTGGCTTCTCTGTATGCTATAAAACTCGTTCAACTTTGAACAAGTGAGGATGGCAAGCATGCAAACTATAAATTACATGCAGAAACGAACCACATGAATTCTGTGAAACTGGCACACAGTCTGTACTTCCACTGCACCACCAAAACCAGATCGGCCTGAGGCAGCTGTGCTGCCCCACAGAACACATGCATGCTGCGCTAGGAACGCTTCTCCTCAAGCGCTCTAAGCTTGTAAAAGTCGTTCGCCTGAAGAGACACTGTGCCCAACACAACTCTGCAAGAAGCGTGGCTGTTTTTCTTAACGGTTTTTAAAGTTGGGAAGATATTCAACTATACTTCTTAATGAAGATCTTACATGATATACTGGTTCTTTTACTGGTTTTCCAGTAATCATAATCAAATCATAGAGGTAGCAATTAAAGGTAATATCTGGATTAGGGGAAGGGAAGGAAGAGGGTGGATTGAACTTACCCCCTACCAAATGCAAGGTCCTGTATAAGATGTTCTAAAACTCAATAACCCCAATTATTTATGGAATATGTCTGGTTAGCACTGCCCATCTTCTCAAACTGTGGAATCAGACTGGACACCATCACCCCCATTTCAAGTTCCATGCTGATTTTTGTATAGTACTTGCTTTTTAACAACAGCAACCACCAAAATCCCAGCTTTGCTGAATGGTACAATCTAATAGTGTTGAAACCAAGCTCCTTTCAGCTACTATTTCTTCCAGTAACCGACAATGTTAAATATTGTGGGATTGCCCTTGAATATGTAGACTATCTCCAGAGTTCTTAGGAGTTTGTTGCAGGGGCCCAGGGTGGCTTGGCACACAATTTGGGAACCCTGATTCATTTGTTCCATTTAATTTTCAGACTAACGTAGCACAAAAGGTACTTACGACCAGTGAGAAATCTGAGGTTAAACAAATTGACCTGATGGCTAGTGTGCAGCTGAGCTAGGATTCACATCCAGGTATGTCTGAGTCCCCAAACCTGATCTATAAGGATGACCCACCAATGGCTTCAACAATCACACATATAGCTTCTTTCCAACCTGAATCCAACAAGCACTAAGCTACTTTATTCAAGTTTATATAATGCTGCTTAAAAGCCAGAGCCACTGGAATTGGAATACCTCAAAATATGATTAAATTCAATAGATTAGTTCATTTATTTTACTTTCCTCAAAGCAATTTTGTATGCTCATCAATGGATAGCACAGCTAGTCAAAAGATAAATCATTTTCTTGCTACACTTGATGCACTGAACTCCATCAAAATGCAACCCATGACTCAGACATTTATTTATTTATTATATATTTTTAGACTAATGGGAACTGCATGAATTCTTTCTTGGTCTTCCAAGAGCAAATGCCTTTTATGCTTGATCCGGAAAGAATCAAGTTTCAGAATGTTAAATTACTAATTTACCTAACCGAATGCTTTTAACCCTCTATCTACAGCTCTCTGCAGAGAGTCGCTTTAAAACCACTTTTCCAAAGTTCATTTCCTTAAGTGGTATAACCGGGTGAAAGCTGCAGGCAGAGGTAAATAAAATCACTCACAGTATCAAGGGCCATGATGTCATGGTAAAATTTATCATTTTGTTTTTAATATTTCTCCTTTAAAAATATTTTCATTCGGGTCTAAAACACAGGAAGTGTATAAAATGTACTAACCTTAAATTCACAGCTTCACGGATCCTTAAAATATGAATTTACTTGTGTAACTAGCACAGGGATCAAGATATCAAACATTTCCCGAACCCAGAAGGGTCCCGCGTGCTCCTTCCTCACTGGTAACTCCTACCCTCTCCTAAACGCTTGCCCAGAGAAGTCATTATTCTGACTTTTGTCACCATCAGTAGTTTGGTCTGTTTTTAGATTTGATATAAATCAGATCATACAGTAAGTACTCTTTTGTGTGGGCTTCTTTTGCTTCACAGACTGCTTGTGACAGCATTTAATTTTACCAGCAATTTGCTAATTTATTTTAAAAAAATTGAGTTGTAGTGGACTAACACATCAAACCAGTCCCAAGGAACCATATTTATAAGTCAAAATAATAATTCTTTTGCAGACAGGAAGCAGCAAAAAGTGCTCCTCAAGCAATGTCATTTAGCAGTTTCAACTTGGTATCTTATACTTGGTCACAAAACATTTCAAATTCTCATGATTTGAGAAGTTATAGAGCCAGTCAGTTTATGACACCTTAAGGGTGTCTTTATTTAAATGGATTCCTTCTTAAAGTGAAATTTTATTACACAATTTCTTTAGAATATAAGTACTCAATCATGTAGAAATACTGTGCATTTAAACCTTCATTTGAAGCAATAACATTCTCATCTTATGGCCAAATTTTGCATCTCTATTCTGAAGTCCCTTGGACTGCAAGGAGATCCAACCAGTCCATTCTGAAGGAGATCAGCCCTGGGATTTCTTTGGAAGGAGTGATGCTAAAGCTGAAACTCCAGTACTTTGGCCACCTCATGCGAAGAGTTGACTCATTGGAGAAGACTCTGATGCTGGGAGGGATTGGGGGCAGGAGGAAAAGGGGATGACAGAGGATGAAATGGCTGGATGGCATCACTGACTCGATGGATGTGAATCTCAGTGACCTCCGGGAGTTGATGATGGACAGGGAGGCCTGGTGTGCTGCGATTCATGGGGTCACAAAGAGTCGGACACGACTGAGCGACTGATCTGATCTGATCTGATTCTTTATTAAGCAGTGGAGGAAAAGTAGTGAATGAATGACATGCTCCTGAAGCAAAAGATTGAAATAAACTCCCCTCTAAAAATGAGTCAGAAACAATAGCATTCCTACAACTGGTAGTTTTTAGAGAGATGTTTGATACAACATGTATTTTGTAGCAAGACACTCTTATTTTGGGTCTGGAGGCTGTGGAAGACATAATTAGAAGCTCTCTGATTTGTCCAAGGTCATAATCACTATCAGCAGTTCTTGGTGGAGTTTCTCTCCTTGGGGAAGACTGCAGCTGTCCACAGTCCTGAGGGTCTGGAAGCCGCAGTCAGAAGGGGGCCATGTGTCAAGTCTCCCTGTGGCCTCCCAAAGTGAACCGCAGAGCCAGCAGCATTAGCAGACATTTCAGTGGTTAACAGTAAATACTTTGGCAAATACTTGATACATTTCTTATCAAATTTCAGAGCAAGAAATGAGTTATAATTAGTAAATAAAAAACAACAACATACTATTCTATTTACCACCTACCCTGGGCACTGAATATTGTTCTGCTTTTGATTAGAAAAAAAAAAAAATTTTTTTTTATGTTGATCAGGTTTAAAATAAGTTGTTAAAATGCTTAAAAAAATGCATTACTGCTTTAGAGATTAATCTAAAAACAAAGCCTAACTAAACAAATAATTTGTATTTCTAATGTGAGTTTAAAAAAAGAATTGCTCACTTGTAGGTTGCTTCGCTTCTGCAAAGCAAGGCAAGTAAGTACGTGATTTCCTAAAGTATGTGCACACAGGCCACTGAATTATGTAAATAAATATAAAAATATGAAAACTTTTATAGCTTTAAACCCTTGAGAGGACTTAACCAGAGGTCAAATTAGAGATAATCTAATCTATTAGAAGAGGTAAACTTTTCCTCCTTAATGGTCCAGAAAAGCATGAGCTTTGGCTGTTATAAAATCATAAAATTCAAGAAGCTGCAGCTATAACTTTATGAATATTAAGAGCAAAATGAAGAGAACACACTTGTTTAAATATTTCCCAGCATTGTTACTGCAGCAACTGTGAGCAGAGCGTGACACTGAATGACGGCCACCAGCTCCTCCCAGCCACAGACAAGGCACTGTCACACACACTCGGCTCAGAGAGGTGTCAATCAGAGGAGATAGTATGCAAATAAACATATGTTGAATCTATTTATTCAAATCCACTGTAAAGTAGATAGAATGGTGTTTGGGCAAGAGAACACAAACAGTTCAGAAGAGAACTATCAGGCGTACCGAGAAAAACACCGTTAAGAACACATTCCTGCTGATGGTGGGTCAGTAAGACATCTCATATACAAGGGAGGGAATACCTGATCACTAACCTTTCATGCAAATTAATCCAGTGTATTTTGGGCACCTTCCAAAACTGTCCTGGAATTCTCTCTGTTGGAATTCCCTCCACCTTTTGGTTCGCTAGCAGAGGAGATAAAGCAGCAGAAAGGCTTGGCTGGGGTCTGTTCTGCTGTGTGGCTCTCAGCGGGGCTTGCGGGGCTGGGTTCTGAGATTCTCAAGCATTCCCATCTGCATTCCCACCACCTCCTTCTTTTAAAGAAACAACACAAGCTTCCTGCCTTCCTTATAAAGAGCTAGTTTGTCTTGAAGGTATCTTCTAGACAAAAATCATTTAAATTCCTTTAGTCTTTCCCTTTTCATAGCCGTCTAGCATAGTAATTATGGCGGTGCACATTTATTTCATGTTAAAAAAAAAAAAAAAAGCCTGCTGCAGAGATGATCTCTCTGCAGAAAGCAGAGAAAGCTACCCAGGAGTTTTGCAAACCCACTTTGCAAACCCTCTTTACGATATAGAAAGAGCAGAAAGGAAACAGATAAGACACAAATAACATTTGCAAAATGAATACTTCCTCCCAGAGGTGAAAAGTTATACTGCTAACGGCTTAGTAGCAAAGTTTTCAGGGGTGGACAGGTACACCAGTGCAGTGGTAAGAGTTCCAGAATGGGCATTGGGTCTCCAGGGTTTTTTTAGTCCAATACCAGCTAGCACTGGGATGCAGGTTCTAGAATCCCCACTCATATTCTAGTGAGTTCGACAATGTCACTCATTTCCAAAGTCTTCCTCCCCATATGGTGTTTAAAGGTCTGTCACCCAGAGACAGGTGACAATGGATATATCTGCATCTACATTTATCTCCACATGTGAGGGTGTGTTTACATTAATAAATATACATGTTCATGAATACACACACACACACATATATATATATATATGTGTTTCAAAAGTTCTGCCTGCCATAGAAAGACACTGAAATACTGACTCACTTCACTTTTTTCTTGGTGCATCCTAATTTTCAAAGGCAAGAGTGTTTAAGAATCATTGAAAAACAAATCCCTAGTATGAGTGTGCTCGGTCAGTCGGTCGTGTGTAACGCTTTGGGGCCCCATGTACTGAAGCACTCCAGGATTCCCCTTCTTTCAATATCTCCCAGAGTTTGCTCAAACTCATGTCCATTGAGTTAATGAGGTCATCCAACCATCTCATCCTCTGTCATTCCCTTCTCCTGCCCTCAATCTTTCCCAGCATCTCCTAGCATCAGGGTCTTTTCCAGTGAGTCAGCTCTTCCCATTGGTGACCAAAGTTATTGGAGCTTCAGCATCAGTCCTTCCAATGAGTATTCAGAGTTGATTTCCTTTAGGATTAACTGATTTGATCTCCTTGCAGTCCAAGGGAGTCTCAGGAGTCTTCTCCAACACCACAGTTTCAAAACATCAATTCTTCAGCGCTCAGCTTTCTTTATGGTCCAACTCTCACATCTGTACGTGACTACTGGAAAAACCATAGCTTTCAGTAGATGGACCTCTGTCAGCAAAGTGATGTCTCTGCTTTTTAATACACTGTCCAGGTGTATGTCATAGCTCTTCTTTCAAGGAGTAAGCGTCAACTTCATGGCTGCCACTGTCCCCAGTGATTCTGGAACCCAAGAAAATAACATCTGTCACTGTTTGCACCTTCTCCCCTTCTACTTGCCATGAAGTGATGGGACCAGATGCTATGATCTTAGTTTTGTGAATATTGAGCTTTAAGCCAACAAGAGTTTTTTCACTCTCCTCTTTCATCCCCATCAAGTTCCTCTTCAGTTTCTGCCATTAGAGTGGTATCATCAAATTTCTTTCCCAGAGCTGAATTTCAGTGAATTTCCCATTGTAATAATCAACAATTCCTTTTACAAAGGAGAGAATAGTTGGATGTTCTCTTTATATCTCTATAGGAAGCATCACTTACATCTCCCAGGCTGAGAACGAAAGAGCCCAGGAACCAGCAACCAGACCAAAGCCGGCAGGAGTCGGCAGGCTGTCATGTGTGTGGTGAGCACTTGCTGAGGTCAGAGCGAGGTTCCCTGACTGCTCGGGCCTGTCGAGCTCCTGCTCGATCTTCGGCATGTGGTGATCGTGGCCTCGGTTTGGTCTCTGGCCCCAGACTTTCTCTAATCTGTTAGCAACACTGCCCTTTTCGAAGGGCTGCTTCCACGACAGCTGTTTCCTCGGCAGCACCACTAAACTGCAGAAGTCAGGGCTGCAACCCCACGATCCCACACAACCTGGGCGTCGAGCCCCTCACCTGCGTCACAGCAGAGCTGGGTCCACAGGCCTTGGGGAGGCACATGAGTGCTCCTCCCGGGGTTTCTGCTCTATGAGTGAGGCCTGGGGGTGCCCCCAGTACCAGGGACCACTCTGGAGGCCTCGGCTGGTCCTCTGGGGTTCCCTCGTCAGGCCGTCCCCCAGGGAGCAGTCAGTGGGAGTTAGTCCCACAGACCCAGCTTCCTGCCCGACTTCCAGCGCATCCTCGGGGCCCCTGCAACGCAGCCTGCAGCGGGATCGGAGTGCTTAATCCAGGCAGAAAGGTCTGAAATGCATTTCCTGGGGCCCCTCAGAAGGGCCTGTGGGGCTTCTCACCAGGGGCCACCGTGATGTTCGAGGGAGTCCACGTTTGTGAACCAGCTTACTCTGTCTGGCCTCCCTGGCCTGTACCCCCAGAAGGCTCCCTGAGGCCTCTTCCTAAGGAAACTTCCTGCCGGTGTGCTTGTCTTGGGCTCTGCTTTGGGGAAACTCAAGCCAAGGCAGCTTGAGAATCAAAGCTCATTAGGTGTATGTGTGTGTGTGTGAGAAAGCATTTTCTAGTTGTTACTGCTGTGACTATTCTTGCTGTTTATAAGTATACATATGACCTTACAGGATCTGCTACTTATTATTTGCTGCGTGACCGACAAGTATCTGCAAGGTGCTGTGAGCCAGGGCTCTTGCAGATATTTGGGTAAATATGTATGTACCTTCAAAGTCCTCTTAACTGCTTCATCTTGTGTAAAATGTGACCCCTTTTCCCATATGAAATGTCCAAACGAATTTATGTTGTTATACAAACCTCATTATATATATATGCTTGCATATATTTAAAAAAGGGATGCTATTGATGAAAAACTGCTTTTCTATTGGTAGGAAATGATTGGAACATTCTGAAGAGAAAAGTACATTTTCTCCTTAGAATTTGGACTGATGGTAAGGGTAACACAGAAGAGGCAAAGAGACGGTATATCTAAGCTAAATGACGAAAAGGAACACAAAGTGACATCCACAATAAAAGCAAAGACATAGGAACCCAGATACACTGGGGCACTCAGAGGATTACAGCTTTATCTGTCCCAGGAGGAGGGGGACAAGCTGTGCACCTCAGTTCAGCAGCAACTGGTGCCCCTGTGGCTCTGCTCCTTACCGTGTCTCACAGTTTACAGGCAGCACCAAGCACACTTTTAGTCTCTTTATACTAGTGAAAATAGGAACAGGGTTATCTGAAAACACAGGGTCAGGTTAACAGAATGTCACTCATAAATGACAAACAAAAAAGTAGAAAATAAGCCAGAACAAATGAGTTATAGGTAGGAAGTGCTTGAATGATCCTCCGTGGCGTGGGTCCACGTGGTTATTTTGGTGGCTGCAAGCAGGTTTGTTTATCAACCACTCAGAACGCCTGTGCTGCAGGGCCCCACCTCCTGATGTCCAGTCTGCCCGAACCCAAGGAGGGCAGAGAGGGAGACTTCTGGAGCTGACGGAAGGCAAGTGGCTTTGATGTGGGCTCTTCTGGGAGACATGGATTCAAGTGTGGCATTGATATAAAGAAGACTCGAAAAGACTCCCCAGCTCACGGGGCATTTGAGCATTGTCTATGAAGGGTGGGGCCATTCCTTCGCCCCCAGTTCCCTGCAAGGTTTGAGGCGACAAAGGTTGCCTGAGACCACATACCCCAGCCTCTCCCCTGTACCCTCTGCTGAGGACACAACTGCTTGGCCAGTAAGATCTCCAGATACACAAAGCAAAATAAAACAAGCCTTATAAGGAGGGAGAGGAAAGCCTAGCTTTGCCACTTCTCTGTCTGAAGACCTTGAAAGATGTTTTGGTTTCTTCATGACAGGGAACCGAGAACATTAGGTCAGAAGCCTTCCAAACAGAATACCCCTGGATTTAATAATCTTGCATTCAAGTTTTCAAACTAATTAAAGGAGTAAATGTTCTGCTCGTTGTCACTAGGGCGTATGGCTGGAGAGTGATTACTGGATTTCTCTATCCCAAGCAAACAAGAATGCAGACCTGTAGTGTGAGGACATTTAAACAGCAATGAGACAAATGAAATGTTTTCAACAACAAATCACAAGATGCAAGCATGTGGGGCTCTTTGAAGAGAGTGTGCAGTGGTGTAGGGGCTGACTGAAGGAAGGCAAAGGCCTTCTGCAAAGATGACACAGGTCAGAAGGATGAAGGAGGTGAGGGATGGAGCAGCCTGTATCTGGTGCCTCTACGAGGCAGGTGTGTGCAGGGAGTGAGGTGCGGAGACTACGGAGCACAGGTCAGGAAGGGTGTGTGTGCTGCACAGCAGCTCACAGGCCCAGGTGCTGCGGAGCGCAGGAGCTGCGGGGGAAGGAGCCTGCAGTAAGCGCTGACTCTCAGATTGTGGGGCCAGAATCGGGCTGCACGGCAATCTAGAAGACGGAGGAGGGCACACCTTGGGTGGGAAGAAGGCATCAAGTCAAGAGGATTTCCACGGGAGGAAAAGCATCCTTTTGGACGGGAAAGAGAGGACAGCTAAAATATCTTGTTTCTAAGTTGAAGTGCTACAGAATAAAATGTTTCCAAGAAAACCTCAAGTTATTTGTTAATTGCCAAGGGAGATTAGGTTGTCCAGATGGGCAAAACCTAACGAACTAAAAGGCATCATCAGGACATGGAGCTGTGTTTAAATAGAAGTGATCAGACGTCTCTTGTGGCTCAGTGGGAAAGAACCTACCTGCCAATGCAGGTTACATGGTTTCAGTCCCTAGCCCAGGAAGATCCCACGTGCCACGGAGCAACTAAGCCCCTGTGCCACAACTGCTGATCCCACGCGCCACAACCACCGAAGCCTGTACCCCTAGAGTCTGCGCTCCACAAGAGAAGCCACCACGATGAGAAGCCCTCGCACCACAACTCGAGTCGTTCCCACTTGCCGCAACTAGAGAAGGCCTGCACAAAGCAATGGAGACCCAGTGCAGCCAAAAGTAAATAAATTTAAAAAACAGCAGTGATGACCAATATCAAAAGCTCAACATTAGGGATGGGTTTTGTATACTATTCATGCATTCTTTTCCCCAGCCAATTTCAAGATTACTTTCTTTTTGGTACAAAAAAAAAAATGATGATAATCTTGGTGAGAAGGAAGACAGCCAGGAAAACATTTTGGTGTGTAATCAATCTGCCAGAGTTGCTTTGAAAATGGGCTTATTTTTCCTGTCAAATCTGATCTTTCCAAATGTTGGGGGAGCAATGAAAAACCTCTGGACATATTTCATATTAAAACAATACATATATGTCTATGTTTCGCTAAAATATTTTCCTCTGGCTGCTTGAATCTCGATGTGTTGCCAACTTTTAAAAGATGGTGTTTGGAGTGCAACTCTTTTACAAATAAAAAATAATATCAAGCAAAAAAATCTACACAACTTATAATCACAGCAATAGCCTTACAATGTTAATTCAAGTGTGGGTAATCCATGTGAATCCAAAGGAAAGAGAAACAGCTCAAGGACCTATACTTGGAAGCGTGTTTGGACCACGGATTAAAATGAGGACATGATGAACGTCCACGCAGTCCTTTCTAGCTTGTAATGGGAACCTTTCCGAGGCGCTTGGACCCACAAATCAGAACTGCTGCCTAATAATGTTCAAACATGAGGGCAACGTCAAACATCCCTGCAAAATATGAGTGCATGAAGCCACCCATGTGAAGCGAGAAAGAACCCTGTCCCTCCCTCGGGAGGCTCGAGTGTCTTGGAACTGTTTTGATAAGAGCAACTGAGCACACACGGCAAAAGCGGGAAATGGTGCAGCGCGCTGCCAATGGGAGGAGAGATCTCATCTGTCCCATATTCTTTCTCGTACTAAGACTTCCTTATATTAGAGTGAAATTTCACCGGGCCAATTTCAGTATTTCTGGGTTTCAGCCGAAGGCAATTAACAGAGAGGATATTAAACAGAAAGATGTACTGGGGCAATAAACTAGAAAATAACTAATCTGTCAACCTCAAGAGATGGGAATTTTTAAAACACAGGTGTCGGTGTGGATTAACCAAACTGCTTCATTCCTAGATCTGGTCTTATGCTGATTTAGGGAAAGGCTTCATTAAATGGGAAATTTTCACACTGTATAATGAATGTTCAGAGTCTTTCTTGCTAAAAATTACTACTAGTCTTTGGAGTGAAAAAGAGTCTTTTGTCATGATGCTTCCAGGAGATAAAAATCATCAGTGGTAATCTTCACATTTAGGCTTTCCTGTGAGTAAAACTGACCCCTTCGGCTTCCTTAACTGCACGGTAGGTGGTCTCCCTCTCTTTTTTTAAGGCCCTGAGAATCTTGGACATTGAAAGGCAGGCTCACATCAGTTTTGGAACACACCACTTTGGCTGTTAAAAGTCAGAAAGTGGGGTGTGGCCTCTGGGTTGAACTACCAGTCTGCTCCAGAGTGCAGAAGTGCCCCTGTGAATGAGACTGGGTACCTGGGTCCGTGGAAAGAGGTGAGCACAGTAGCTGAGACATGGGAGCAACCTATAAGCGTCAGCTAGACTTTAGTTATTAGAGTTACTGTGGTTGTTACTGTCGCTCTTGCTTTTGTTCTGGGGACTAACTATATGCTTTTAAATTTAAATTAAAAAAATTTTTTTTACAATGTTGTGTTGGTTTCCTCCATACAACATTGCAAATCAGTCACGATTATACTGACATCTCCTCCCTCTACTCTCCCGTTCTACCCCTGCAGTCATCACAGAGCTGGACTGGGCTCCCTGTCCTACACAGCAACTTGTCAGCAGATACATTTTACACTTGACAGTGCATGTCTCCTGATGCTACTTTCTCTACTCGTCCCACTCTCTCTCCCCCTCAGTGTGTCCACAAGTCCATTCTCTACATCTGCGTCTCTAGCCCTTCCCCGCAAACAGGTTCACCAATAACATCTTTCTAGATTCCATATATATATATGCATTAATATACTGTATTTATTTTTCTGACTTACTTTACTATGTATAATAGGCTCTGGGTTCATTCACCTCACTAGAACTGACTGAAATTCTTTCTCTTTAATGGCTGGGAAATATTCCATTATATATATGTACAATTGTCATATTGCCCTTTTCTCTTATAACCTTAATTTCACTGTGTCAAGTGTGAAAGCACAAAACTTGTTGAGAATCAATTAAAAAAAAAATCTAAGACTGAATATTCCTGTTTTTCTCTTCCCTCAAAGATTTCAATTAGTTAGCAACTGGGTCAGTTTCATACAGAATTTTACTTTATACAGTTACATATTATTATATACATAAAAATAAATGATATACATATACACTATATATATAATATCTATATACACACATGTATATAGATCTGTAATTTCCCCTCTAACATACACTGATATGTATCCTTTTACACATGAGATGTGCAAACCTCATACATAGACTTTGTCATCTTAGAAAAGTGGAAAAATAGTGACTTAAAAAGCATTTACATCCTATTGTTTTCAAGCTTACAGAAAGATATGGCCATAAAGTTAAGAAATTTTATTTTTAAAAATTTAGGTCTTTTATGTCTTTTGAAGTTCTTGAGTCTAATTTTAAATTGCAACTTGACTTTCAAATATCGAATTGTAAACAAGCCTCTCGTGTCTCTCGTTGACTGTAACCACGTTTGACTTGTTAGTTCTAGAGTCATGGTGGGGGACGATTAAGGATCCATTTTCCCCTTCTAGTTATGTGATTTAGAATGACAGGAGATAGAACTGCTTCTATTTAGCTCTTAACTACAGAAACCAATGAGAAGATTAAGACTTATTTCTACTAGTTTGTAAATTACTACTTCAGCATATGGACTTAAACCAAACTCCAGCTTGAGTGTATCTTTAATAGTTCCAAACTTCCCAGAATATGTCTTTCTAAATATTATCTTTGTTGGGTGTTAAGAGTAACTAAGACAACTCTTCTGGATGATTTACATAGCTTTAACTTTAACCTCAAAAATTCCATTATTCCCATGGTAGTGGAGGAAGGAGGGGGGTGGAATGAGAGGCAGGCAGAAAGAGAGGAGAGGAGAGAGAGAGAGAGGGAAAGAGAGAGGGGAGGAGAAATTACACACTTTTATCCATGAGTTATTTAAATTGTAAAAGTTACAATTTTTAAAAGGCGGGGGGGGGGGGGAAGGCAAGAATAAATTAAGACTATAGACCTTTTGGCACAATGCCTTTAAAAATATAGCTTAATTAATCCTTGAAACGTTCCTCTTGACCAAACCGAAATCCTATTATATATATGAGGACTCTGTGGTTCCCCCAAAGCCAAGTGGCTTACCTAGAGTTCACAGAAAATGGAGGAACAGTTGTGCACAGCCTGGAGCCCACAGACTCCTCACACGTACCTGGCTGGTCTGCATTTGTATTTAACTGTGCATTTTAACTGCCAAAGACACAGGCATCTATACCATGGCAGTGAATGAGCTTCCTGACGCTCTTGCACACAAGCAAATGTTAAAATGAGCTGGCCCACAGCAACTCAAGGCAGAAGAACCATCCTGACAGTCACGTGAGATGAACAGATGAGCATATGACTAAGTCTGCCTGATCGGGAAAACGATGAAATCGTGAAAAACCACTGAGAAACTTAACAGGTCTAATGTGTGATGAACTCAGTAAGAGGGAAGTTGGTGGGGAGAGTGGTCTTTATGGAGTGTGGCCCGGAGTTTCCCGGAAAACCCAAAGGTGTGTCCTTCCTCGTGCTGTAGCTTAAGCATCTTCTAAAGCCTGTATTTCAAGAAACCACAGTATAGAACATGCTAGAAACAGTGATGCTTCCTTATACCAAATTTTCATTTTCTGCGCCACAGGAACGCAACGCACTGAAACCACTGTGGCCCTACCTGCCCAATGGCAGGTCACCTGCCCGCCTCTGAGCTGCGGTTTCACCACCTCCTGTGCTGCTGTGGGTGGACTTCTAGGGCTGCCTAAACGGTCTGTCTCCCACACACGCTGTTACTGAGCTGCTGGATTTTGAGTGAATATAAATCACGCTGGTTTTTTTTATTGCTAGTGATAAAAAAAAAAAAGCAAGATTTCATCATATCAGAGCAAGGCGCACGTCGTCCAAGAGATGTTTTAAAAGGCAGGGAAACGAATTAGGAATACAATGTCTGATCGTTTGACCAATAACTGTCTTTCTGACGCTTGCTCTTTTCTAGCTTGAGAATTACATCCAGGACAACATGAAGAAAGAGATGGTGGAGATACAACAGAATGCAGTGCAGAACCAGACTGCTGTGATGATAGAAATAGGGACCAACCTGCTCAATCAAACCGCAGAGCAGACCCGGAAGTTAACCGATGTTGAAGCCCAAGTAAGTAGGGAAACAGGGAACACAGCGTGGCCCAGACTCATAGACAACTAGCACAAAATCGTTACCTAGTGACACGAGGTGGGGGGAGGGGGGCGGAGAGCTCTAGAAAAGCAGAAGAAAGGATGACTTGATAAGAAGATAAGAATTTGTGTCTAGATAGAAATTAAAATCAGGAAATATATATTTTTAATACTGACATTAAATTACATTTATTCTACTGAGGACATTCAGACCAGTTTCACATTATTCACACTTGCTACAAGATAAGTGCTCCTTTGTCTTACTGGTGTTTTCTGGACTCTAGACGAACTTTTCAGTTCTGAGCCCTTAACGTTTTTGTGTACTTGAGGCATGAAGAGCAGAGGCAGAGTGCTAGAAACTTTGTTCTTAACCCTAACTCTTGAGTTAAGGTGAAACCTAAGTCTCATAGAACTGCCAAAACAATCTGTGGTGTGAGTTTATACAATTTGTGGTGTGAGTTTATACAATTTGTGGTGTGAGTTTATACAATTTGTGGTGTGAGTTTATAGAGAAAGAAGCAAAGGAAAGAGTAGGAAGCAGCAGCTGAGGCACAGAGATGGCTTAGCTTTCAACCCAAAGACCTGAGCTACATGACTAACCCGATGAACGAATCGGAGCGAGGCATCAGCTTTCCCCAGGCCTCCGAGGTGGTGACTCCGAACAGGAGAGCTGGCCAGTTGCCTGTGAGCTTTAAGGTTCTATGAGCTATCAATTAATGGTAGGAAAGAAGAATATGAACTATGAAATATTAGAAGAATAACAGCAAAACAACAGAATGACGTTCATCTGGAGCCATGCTGGATGGCCCGCCAAAGGTGATCCAATAGGAAGAGTCCCGGTGGGCAAACAGTGCTGTTGGGGGATCTCTGGAGAAGCTCCAAGGTCAAGATTCACCACTGGTAAGAAGGCCTGCTGGGTTCTAATCCTGACTTCTTTATAGGCTTATGAGGAGTATCTTCCTACCATGAGTTATAAGTAATGCTCAAAAAAAAAAAGAGTAGATTTAACTGAAAACGGTTCCCATGACATATTATTCCTGTATAATCTTATGATTCATGTACTACTTAAGCTAAAGAACCAAGACATGCCCAGCATCAGCCAGGAGGCGATAAGGGAGAAGAGAAACCATAAGCCTTCCAATCGAGGCAGCCCACGTTGAGAAGGGCGCTGGCGTTCTCCCATCACTGCCCCGAGAACCGCTGGACAAGCAGAGAGACAGCAAGGGAGGGGCAGGAGAAGACAAGATTCTTAGCTGAGTACAGACTAAGACATTCTTTGCTCATCAAATATCTCCACAATATCAGACTGGTTTAGGAAAAATACAGTATTTTATACAATGGACCACAAGGTACTCAAAATTCTTAAAGGTAAATTAAATCTATACAAGTTAAGACACAAACATCTCACTAAATGTATAAATATACCCATGGTCAACTATTCAAATAGTCACATGCCCACCTTCTGACAATACAACTGATGAGCAATCCACCCCTTCAGAAAACAGTCCTGGGGCTTCCCTGGTGGCGCAGTGGGTAAGAATCTGCCTGCCAATGCGGGGGCCGAGTTCAATCCCTGGTCAGGGAAGGTAAGACTCCGCATGCCCACACGCTGCAGCCACCGGAGACCGCACGCCTGCAGCCTGTGCTCCACCCGCAACAAGAAAAGCCACAGCAGGAAGAAGTCCACACAGAGCGACGAGGAGCCGCTCGTCTCAACCAGAGAAAGCCACGCACAGCCAAGAAGACCTGAGTATAATGCTGCTTATGTTTCACGTGAGAGTTAGAAAAAACCATCAGATGGAAAGCAATAATGGAAACCTTGGCTGTCCTCTGTAAGTTAGACTCACTAGCATTTAATGAGATTTTGTTGAGTCACATGATTTTTTAAAAAATCTATTGCAAAACTAAGTGGAAAACAGGAAGATGGCTGGAAAGCAAATGACCTCAAATATCCAACTAAACACAGTAAGACTCTGAGCCTAATCGAAGACATCGAGGGACCAAATTATGCATCAGCTTACTCGGGTATCTGGTGGGCAGTGACTGTGTGAGGCTGGTTAAATTCAAACATGAAAGGCTCTGATTAGAAGATTCTTCCAGCCTGTCAGCATGAGAGACTATTAAACCAGATTGGGAGGGAAGGCTGGAGGCCTGAGATCTTAGACACAATCGACAATGTGACCTGGGTAATTTAGAGTCACCTGGAGGCCTTCGGAAAAGTGATGGGAAAACATTGCATTGGTCCTGGATCGGTCAGGACCCATCGGTTGCCCCTCCCCTGCTGAACTCACTGAGCTCCCTTAGGAGCAAAATCAAAGACGAGTTTCCAGTTCCTTCTCTCAATAACCAATGCACACTGTTGGGGCCCACAGAAGATATAGGCCTCGTCTATATTCCGGGTGTGAGTATCCAATCACATCCTGGGGCTGGCCGGGGTCCTTACTCATGCACAGAGGAGTGGTTGTGGCAGGAAGGCATCCAGCTTTCAAGACCAGGCTGTCCCTAAACCTGTGTGATGGGGCCATGCCAAGGCGTTCATGAATGACACAGACCCCGAGCAAACAATGCTTCTTTCAAGGGCCCTCATTCCGGCCAACAATTCTGCCTGACACTTAACACATGACGTCACATCCTGAGTAACCATGACACAGAGGACATGAGTCACCGCACTCTTCCTGCTAAAATGCAGCCAAAGGCTAAAGAATTCATTCTTGAAGTTGTTGGAACACAATGGAACAGCGATACTGCACGTGGTGTGTGTCAGAAAGGCCTGCAGAGCGAGACCCAGCTCCTGCTCCATACTGATGCTCTCGTTTCCTGATGGGCTGACATGATTTTTAAAATAGGAAAAAGAGACATGGAAAAGGAAAGGGGGGAGACTAAACAAGTGAATACAAATAAGGAAATGCTCGGCTAAAAGCGAGCTGTGCTCTTACAGAATGGAAGTAAGTGGTTCTAAACACTGCCCACCGACAGAGATGTGGGGGCAACATTTGTCTCGAGCAAAGGAAGTGCCTCTTTTCATTTATCAACTATTTCTGATATATTAAATATGACCATTTTATGCTCCTGATTATTCCACTGTGTGAAATGACAAAACATGGCAGAACAAGAAAATGAACATTATATTATTTGACACAAACATCACTGTCCAGAACTATTAAATCCTTTCCAAAATAACATGGCGAAAAAAATGTTTAGCACACTTTGAAGTATTCCAGCACAACAAACCTTTTCTGAAAATGAAAAATATGCCAAAATAAGATACTTGGGTAAATAAGTGATATTTTATTTATTTTCTCCTATAATTTAGATGACTTTGTATCTAATTTAAAAAAACACTAACAAGGAATTTTATTTTGTTACATTTAGGTATTAAATCAGACAACAAGACTTGAACTTCAGCTTCTAGAACACTCCCTTTCTACAAACAAATTGGAAAAACAGATTTTGGATCAGACCAGTGAAATAAGCAAACTGCAAGATAAGAACAGGTAATAAAAGTATAAAGAGAATAATCCAGAATCATACACTTTCTAGATATGAAAGCCTATTTCAAGTGATTATTAACTATAAATAAGCATGGCTTTCAAAATGCCGAATTTCTTACTGTACAGTGCAAGGATCAGGAGTTGATGGGAACGTAAGGAGAGGTTTGGAGAAAAACACCAAAATGGTATCACCTTCTAAAATAGTCCTTGACTTCGTTTGTTTTTTTTTTAAACACTCTGGGCCTCTTAAAGATCCTCTTACATGAATCCTCCAAATTTTACCTCAGGATTTTACATCAATCCACAGAAAACTACTA
Source organism: Tragelaphus eurycerus (assembly GCA_935064755.1). NCBI lineage: Eukaryota > Metazoa > Chordata > Mammalia > Artiodactyla > Bovidae > Tragelaphus > Tragelaphus eurycerus. Next base: position 551,204 of record CAKXYN010000220.1, on the reverse strand, counting down.
CTGAGGCATTTTGATATTAACAAGTTCTTTGCCTCTGAGAACTTCGTTTATTTCAATGCAAAATGGTCTACAGCAGGAAAACTACACCTTATTGTAAACCAACGCACATTTCATGATGCAATGTTTATTTTTAAGGCATATGCTAAAGTAAGGACAAAAGTTAACATTAAATACAGTTATGTTAATATCTAAATAAAACGTTAAAAGCTCTCAAAAAAAACTGATACAAAAACCAAGATTATGGGTGAGCAGTGGGGACTGCTTTCGTAGGCTTCCTCAGGTGGAGACGAGGGTAATTCCGTTCACATTCTGGGTGGGCGTATTTCCTTGTTTCTAATCAGGATGTGCATATATGACATGTAACAACACACTCTTATACACTCTTACACAACTAAGTAATTCTTCATTCATAGCCCAAAATGATGGCACACTTAACTGTCTTATGATCATTCTTTCCTTTAATCGAGAACTAAAAAGTTTAAAACTTTAAAACTTTTCATATTGAAAGTTTTGAAAAGCAAGTTGATTTTTTTTTTTTAAACTTTTAATTGGGTGAAAATTGTTTTACAGTGTTGTACTGGTTTCTGCCATACCACGCCGTGAATCAGCCATAATTATACACGGGTCATCTCCCTCCCCTCCCGCCAGCCCACCCGTCTCAGTCATTGTGGGGCAGCGGGCTGGGCTCCCTGTGTTAGGATGACAGCAGCTTCTCGCCAGCCACCGAGCTCACGTATGACAGTGCATGCACACGTCAGCGCTACTCTCTCCATCCGCCCCACTCTCCCCTTTCCCCACCGTGCCCACAAGTCCATTCTGTCTCCACTCCTTCACTGCAAATAGCTTCATCGATACCAGTTTTTCTAGATATTCCATAAATAAGCATTAATACACGATACTTTTCTCTTTCTTTCTTCACTCTATAACAGACTTGGGGTCACCCACCTCACTAGAACTGACTCAAATTCCATTTTTTTTTGGTCGGTGAATAGCATTTCATTGTATATATGTACCACATCTTTATCCATTCATCTGTACCAAGTAGATTTTTATTATAAATATCTTAATGTTTCATTTATCTCTTATGAAAAGTAATATAAAAGCCTGAGGCCAATATTGAGATATGTTAAGAGTCTCTCTTGTTTCATGTTGTTAAAATGGCCTTATTTTAGTGTTCCCCTGTGTGGGCTGCAGTAATGCTGGGACACTCTGGTGCTGGACGTGGTTCCCGCCTTAATTCCTGAGTTCGCATGCTATGGCGCTAAAATATCATTTACATGTGTCAGTTATGTTACCCAGACGACAACTTTATAAATAGTTGTCAAATGGTATTGCCTTTTGTCTAGAAAAGTATGCATCTAATTCTCAATTCAGATACACTGCTTAGTATTTTCACTTATCACAATGTGCAATTTTTTTTCAGCCTGAACTGCTGTGAAATGCAATCAACAACTTTCACTACATTTTTTAATCATTCATAATTTGATAAAATTCTTTCATATGTTAAAGCTTTACAATGTATAAAATAGTTGACTCCAACCACACAGGAAGCTGCTGCATTTTCTGATAAATCTTGCTTAAATGATCCTTCACATTCCTCGCTCCCCCACTTAACCCTACAGTTTTCCCCTGGTTAACTGACATTTGACCAGTAGTGTGCTTTTCCAATAATTTCAATCCATTTTTCATATGAGTTATTTTTACCATCTGAGCCACCAGGGAAGCCCCTATTTATGAGTTATTTTCCAACATCACAACATTTTCTGCATAAAACCACTCTGCTGAACAAACATCTCTAACAAACTAAAATCCTACGTCACTTGCAACAGCAGAGCTCCACACCTGAATTGCAAATATCTAACTCAGACTGATGGCACAGTGGTAAAGAATCTGCCTGCAATGCAGGAGATGCAAGAGACTCAGGTTCAATTCCTGAGTTTGGAAGATCCCCTGGAGAAAGAAATGGCAACCCAATCCAGTATTCCTGTCTGGAAAATTCCATGGACAGAGGAGCCTGGCAGGTACTGTCCATGGGGTTGCAAAGAGTCAGACAAGACTAAACAACTGAACGCACACACCTAACTCAGACTGGTGCCACAGGACTGTTTCTGAGTGACCTGCCATAGTGAGGATACTGAAAGACGTAGCTTTTATCAGCGGACTTACAAAAACCATACGTAACGAATCTCTACCTGCAGAAGAATAACCTTTTTAGCAGCTGCAGGAATCATGTTCTCTTTTGACACACTATGAAATGAAATGGCAATAATATGTTTCTTTTCATCAACAACTTTAAATAAATAATAAGAAAGTCGTGAAGATGATTTTATAGCGTTGAGTGAATTTCGCATGGTGTTTTCAGGTATGTTAAAATTTGAGGGTAGCCTAAGATGTGGACTAGCCTAAGATTTCATCATTACAAAAATACGTGACTGTGTTGCACATTTGACAAGTCATATTTTAAGTTATCTTCAATAGTTCACTCAAAGTATGATTGCTTTCTTCATGAAACATAAAGTATTTAATTTTTTTCCAGTGAAGTCAAAGTACTTAATAGCATCAACATATTCCTGAAAATAACCATGAGCTGAAGTTGAAAATTACTATACTTTTTTCATCTTATCATTTCTTTCCTTCTAAAAATAAATGATTTCGGGGCTACTTGCACCAGTTCAATTAAATTACAATTACCCGACATATGATTCAGTTGTTACTGAAAAGCATTGTCATTTATAATGTCCCCTTCTGAAGACAGGCAATAAAAACACATAAAAGAAACATGATTCAGCCTTGGTATTTCTGCCAACAGGGATATTTCTCCACATTTCTCAACAGACCATGAATTACGTTAATATAAAGTTACACAGTACTAACGTCCAACTCCTATGGTGATGATCGAGCAGATCATCCTGTATCAGGAATCAGAGTGAGATGCTAATGAGCAGAAAGTCAGTGACACAGGCGTCCCCATGGCACTGCCCCTCCCCTGCCCACACTGACCATGGCATTTGCTGCACTGTGCAAAATTCTTGCTATGAATTTATTCTCATGTCTTATCCCACTTATTTAATTTCCTTTTATTAAAAAAAAAAGCATAATACAACTCACTAAATTGACTGCAGAAGCCAGTAAAGCAGCCAGATGTGCATTTTTGCAGTACATGGCTGATATCTGATCTCTGAAACTTTTTTAAGCTTTAAACACAGAGATAGTGGTCCTGCTCATAACCAGTCTGGTCTGGGATGGCCTGATGGTGAGCTTCATCTTTAGCACTTGCTTGTACATAATTTTAAGACTCAATCTTTAGGCCAGGATGTGACTGATCTCTGGATTATACTGGCAGAGATTTGGGAGAAAGAAAAAATTTGACAATTGGACCATGATAAATTTAAGAGCTGCAAGTGAATTTAATAATAATTAGTATTAATACTGATTGTTAACGCTTATAGGTAAGACCTGGAATGGGTAGTTAGGTCCTTAGTTAGCTTAGTAATGTTTCCAAGGTTAAAGGTTCAGAAAATGTTACTGCCCCCCTAAAAGGAATAATAGACTCACAGATTATTTTAACTAGAAGGGGTCTCAGAGATCATCTAATCTAATGCCTTCATTTTAGGTAGAGATTCACGACTGTAGGTGAACTTTCCCACAGATAGAGTAACAACAGGGGGGTCACGTGCAGAGGTGACATTCTCAGCCTGAAGCTCTGACCCCCAGGAGTTCCCAACACCGAGGGCACCTTCTCAATGCCCACGTTCCTATTGAGAAAAACCATGGTCTTCACAGGCAGTGCATGTGGAAACTTCTAGTCATGAACCTTACATTTTGCCCAGGGCACTTTCTCCTGATGCCTATGTCATATCTGTGTCCTCTGTATGATCTCAGCACGCTTGAGAGCCTCCTCACGGCTCCGGCAACATCTGATTACTTTAAAACTCCTGTGACATCTTACCAGAGGGCCCTGCAGAAGCAGAACTTCCATAAATATAAACGACTGTATAAGGATTATGAAACTGATTAGATGTTTACCAAGCTCATGGCTTTGATGGTGATCAGAAAACCCTTCACTAACTAACAATTATTTCCTTTTACAAGTTTCCTGGAAAAGAAAGTTCTAGATATGGAAGACAAGCACATAGTTCAACTTCGGTCAATCAAAGAAGAGAAAGATCAGCTCCAGGTGTTAGTATCCAAGCAAAATTCCATCATTGAAGAACTAGAAAAACAACTGGTAACGGCTACGGTGAATAATTCAGTTCTCCAAAAGCAGCAACACGATCTGATGGAGACAGTTAATAACTTACTGACTCTGATGTCAACATCAAACCGTAAGTAAAGTTTACACATAAGTCTGTCCTGTTTTGTCATTAGTCAATGAAACTTCAAAAATTCATTGAAAAAAACAAAAAACCTTTCATTTTCCAAGAAAGGCACTACTTCTCTGACATATTTCTTATGAATACTTTATAGGGTCTCAATATGGAACCAATTAAAAAGAAGGAGAAAGAGGGGGAGGGGAATATATATTTATACTAATTAAATATTTGGGGCAAACCACCTCAAAGCCCCTTTTGTTCCTGGGCTCGGAGAGCCTTCTTTTAGTTAGTTCCATGGCTAACACAGGTGTACAGGGCCGGCCGAGTCACCGAACCACGTGCTTGGTTGCTCAGTCGTGTCCAACTCTTTGCGACACCGTGGACTGCAGCCCGCCAGACACCTCTGTCCGTGGAGATTCTCCAGGCAAACAATATTGGAGTGGGTTGCCATTTCCTTCTCCATTACTAAAGCAGAGTGGACATTTTTTTTTTATTTTTTAGGAGAGAAAAACAATACTAGGCCCATAGGGTTGTTGAGAAGGTTAAATAAGACAATGCTTGCATAAGACCGGTACCCAAGAAACACCAGGGTCCTGCTCTCACCACACCCGTAACGGCATCTCTCCTTGCTTATTCCTGTTTTATCCTTCAACTTCTGTATTAGAGGGAAGCAGGGATACATCTTCCGTCATTAACTAGAGAGATGATACCCAACCTGTGCGGTATTTTAAGATTGCTTTTTCTCAAACACTGGGTCTAGCTCTTACTATGGCCTGTTGCATAGAGCCCGTTCAAACGTATTCGTTTGACACAGATGCACTTTACATGCGATTCATAGAGAGATATTTCTTCATTTCTGTAAGAAGTATGTTCTCACATTTCCCTTGAGTCATACAGTTATGCCCACTTCAGTAACAGAGACCTTTAAAAAGGTTTCTACTTAAACCAGGAAGCAGACAAACAAGCATGACCTGTGGTACGTGGCAGGTCTGCAGTACATGCCTTCCAATAAGAGTCAAACTCCTTTGTAATTTTGAAAAATTCTGCATTTTTTCACATGTGTATAAAAGGAAAAGACAGTTACCTGATGCCTGGCGGGACCAAGACAGTGTGAGGTACTAGCTTTGATGAGCCAAAGTACAAGGAAACCACACAGATCAGATCCTCGCAGAAACAAGCATCAGGGAGACAGGGCCACAGGACGAGCTTGGTTTGCCCGTGTGCCTCGGCCGGCGGGTGGACGGAGCACCCGCTCGAGCGGCCTGCCCACCCGATCTGGTCCAGAGCCTGGGGCGCTGGTCAGTCTCTAGAAGAAAGATAAACACATACCTGCAAGAACAGATGCACACAAACACTTTTTTTTTTTTTTTAATGTGGCAAAAAAAAAAAAAGGATTGGGAAGTCTGTTGGGAGTGAAATAAAAAATTTGAAAGAATTTCATAGTCCTAGATGTTTTACACTTTCAAGGAAGAATTTCAAAGACACAGATAAATAAATTTTAGGTTCCTCTTTAACACATGGCAGACTACAGTCCATGGGATCACAGAGTCAGACACGATTGAGCGACTAACACTTTCATTATACTTTGAGACAAGCTACTATGAGATGGTTGCTAAAAATCCAAAGAATACCGAAGAGTCTTCACCCAATGGTCTAAAGAAATATTACTATCTAAATAGTTGACCTCAGATACACAAGAAGAAAACAATCCATACCACAGCCAAACTGGCTGTGGGTGCAGCCACCGCAAAGCCAGCACTATTTTTAGGTATGTTCTTTATTCTTCTGTAATCACTTTATCTGATTCTACTCAAGATGAAAGATTTTTTCACAAGTAATAGTTTACAAAGGGTGATTGCAAAGTACTTGCATTACCATACAGTTGATGGGAAGAAAAGGGAAGTATGGATTATTGGTAATGACCTTTGAGAATTAATACCAAACAGGCTGAAAGAGGAACTTTATCAGAAAGGCTTAAGAAACTAGCATCTCACGATAACAATTCAAATGTGATACAATTACAAATAAGTGCATCTCAAAATAATCAGCTTTTATCTTTTCACAAACTCCTCTTAAAAGCTTTCTTATTTTTGAAAAACAGCCTCATACTCCTTGTTTGCCAAGGACGAACATATCATCTTCAGAGACTGTGGGGAGGCATTCAAATCGGGACTGACCACCAGCGGCGTCTACACATTGACGTTCCCTAACTCCACAGAGGAGATCAAGGTAAGGCGCTGCCTCTCGTTTTCAGCCCCCTGGCATGAAGCAGGTGGTTTCAGGAGCAGAACAGCTGCATACATAGTTCTCACACCATGCCAGCGGCATGCAGAGCAAAGCAGGAAACACCGACCACAAGGAACTCGGGGCCCCGCTGCGGGGCACACAGCACTGACGATGCTGACGGACGATGATGAAGTAGCCATCTCGTTCTGTGCATCTACCTCCTGTATCAATCTGCTCGTGTTCCCCTTGCACTTGGCCTGGTCATGCCTCCTGTCAGTTGTTTGTCTTGAAGTGTCAGACTCTCTTTGTTAGTTGTAAAGAAAATGTTTTCCAAAATCTGAGAGTTTGAATAACCATAGTTTATGCATCAGTCTGTAACAATGGTTGGTATTTCATTCAAAAAAAGCTCATTCTGTTTGCAACTAAAAGTCCCAGTTTCTCTCTTTGAGACAGCCACAGGCAATTTGATGTGCAGAAGTGATGAACACCACTTCCATTTCATCAAACGGAATAGAGAAAACAGACATGCAGCAGCAGAGGCTTAATAAACTGATCATTTTTACTGCTTTGTCAGGGACACCCTGAAGGGACACTGGCTTTTCTCCTCCGGCTGCAAGTGTGTGACTGAGGAACATGGTGAGGGTGTCCGCTGGTAGTTCATTCTAGGGGGCTGGCAGTTTCACCTGCTAGTCATTTTGTACCATCTGTGCAAACACCATCACAGCCCTGATCGCTGTGCACTTGCTGCAGAGGGGCTTAGGGACCCTGGAGTGGTCTGTTCTTATCCCCTCTGATGGGCTTTTCTTCCCAAGTACATGCATAAGTGAACCAAGAACCAGAACTTACCATAAGGAGAAGCTGGTGTACAGTTTAACTCAGTGTTCTTGGTTATGCTGAATTTTTCAGGAGCATGGCTCCTGAATTTGCTGCGGGAGACGTTAAGCTTTAGATGGGGGTGGGTGGAGGTGGGAGGGGGAGTCACTTCCCCAGGGAATATTTCAATGTGGCTTCTATAAGGTAAAACAGCCTTACACGAGAATCAGTGTGAAGCACTATATAACTGTGAGACGACTGTATTTGTTAAATGCCTGTAAATATGTTTCCAACTAATTGTAAAAGCAGCTACAAATTGAATGAACGGAAATGCTTATGGAAAATGTACTCAACACATCAAAATGAAAATGTTAGAGGTTTCTGAAAGTATTAGCCTTTTGAACTCAGGATTATCCTCAGTATTTAACATGGTGATAGAGAAAAACACTTTATAAAAAATACAAACATTAAGGATATAAAGACAAGGAATTTGAAACAGTAACATATGCTTGATTATGAATGGAAAAGATCAACAGTCGATTTACCTTGAATTATACTTTTCAAAGAAATCTAATTTATTCATGGTGTTCTAAGTCGACCTTGAAAGCCAGTTAATGTCCTAGCACTCTAGAAGCAGTGCATTAGGGGGAGGGAAAAAAACCCCAAACCCAAACAGTCTGCTGCCGATGAAAAAGTGATGAGCAGACTTTGTACCAAGCCTTTGAGTCCCCTATGCTCTCTGGTTTTCAGGCCAACTTCTTATACACTATTGTCTGTCACCAGCTGTTGGTCTGCCCTTGGTCTGGAGGCAGGGGAATGGTGGGACAGGAGTGACGGAGGAGGAAGGGGATGGGGAATGAAGTGGAATGATGGATGATCCCAGACAGACCAGAGGGACCAGTGCTGCGCTCCTGTGGCATAATGCTTCCTGCCTCACTCTGTGTCCCTGCCCCAGTGGCTCCACCAGCCCCACAGCCTCGGTGCTGGAAGAGGATGACACACGGCTCTGGGTGATAGAGTCTCAGGCCACGGCTGGAAGTGTTAGCATTTATACGCCCTTTTACACACATGCGGTAAAATCAACTCACCGAACAGCAGGGAACAACAATCTTTGAAATCCCCATTTTTTCATCTCTAAGATATACGGTCCAGATTAAGTTACCTCTGGATTCCCCTCCAGACTTCAGACTCCATGATTCACAACCTGATTTCTCTAATAGACTTGGGCTTAAACTTTGACTCTGCCGGGTGTGCCTCTCGGCAAGTCACTGCCCTGCCTGCAGCCTCTGCTCCCTCATTTGCGACGTGCCGCGGGCTCCCGTCTCACAGAGCAGTTTCGGGGTGACGCTGGAGGTGAGCACGGAGAACAGGGCTCGGTGCCCACCATTCAGTCGATGTATGGGAAGCGTGACTGCTCTGGCTGCCCCCAAGAGCCATGAGGGCCTTCCCTGGTGGCTCAGTGGTAAAGAATCCACCTGCAATGCAAGAGACTTGGGTTCGATCCCTGGGTCAGGAAGATCCCCTGGAGAAGGAAATGGCCACCCACTCTAGTATTCTTGTCTGGGAAGTCTCAAGGACAGAGGAGCCTGGTGGGCTAGAGTCCGTGGGGTCGCAAAAGAGTTGGACACCCCTTAGTGACTAAACAGCAATAACACAGGGCTATGGACAACTTCTCTGCAGGGAGGGACACTCAAGCTCACTCTGAATCCTCTAATTCAAGAAAAGGATGCTCAACAGCTCTCTTGGCAAATCTTTCCCAAAGAGGCTTAAATATTTCAACTATATTTTTAAAGAATTCATTAGATTTTTGTATAAGATAGACACTGCACGGTGGCATTTATCAGAAGCATTGTTGTTTTTGCTAGTTAAGAGACACAGTGGTTTCCTTCCCTAAATTTCACGGGATACCTGACTCCTAACGTTTTTCCGTTTGCTGTTTAATCACTCATTCACCATGGCCTCAGAGTTGAAGCATTACATTTAAATTGAGTGTTATTTGCTCAAAGACATTAAACTTGAGAGCAAGATACCAGGCCTGTGGACCGTGCTGTGGTGTGCTAATCAGAAGCATTGACTGCCCTCAGGTCTGCTGTAATTGGAGCAGGGAGGTCTGGGGCATTATCGGGGGACTTCTGCTTTTCTGACCCCGATACAATCTGCTCCATCATTTTCATCAGTACCTCCTGGCTACATGGAGAGCGCCACTGGAGCACGATCTTCCTCTGGAAGCAGCATGAGCCAACTAGCCATAATGCTTCAGTTTTTATAAATGCTGGGTTTTTTTCTTCCTCTCAAGCTGGACAAATATTAAAAAATGTTCTCATGATCATATTATTGTCCCTAACGGGGTTAGAGGATAGTACGGGTCAGACCCCAGACCTTGGTCTTGAGTAATTTCCGTAACAAGATGGAATCGTTCTCTGATTTAAATATCAGTAACTCATCAGGACGATTTTGACACTGAAGAAGTGAGTGTCATGGAACGAGGACAGGCTCACTGAGAACAGCGTGCAGGCCCTTCACCCCCGGCATACCTTTTAGGGTAGGAGAGTCCACATGTGTGCATGTGGCTGCTCGGACCAATGGAGCTTATTCAGTTAATTTACTAGAAGGATCTTTTAAAAGACATGTTGACAGAAGTCAGCGGTACTGACCATCTCACGGACCAGAGGCAAGTGAGAGGCAGGATTATTCATGAACTGACTTCAGTGTGGAGCTGGGTGGAGCCAAGCTTCTCTGTGCTTGAAGCATGTGTGTGAGTCACTCAGCTGTGTCCCACTCTTTGTCACTGTAGCCATTTCCTTCTCCAGGGGAATCTTCCTGACTCAGGGATCGAGGCTGGGTCTCCTGCACCGCAGGCAGACTCTTTACTGTCTGAGCCACCAGGGAAGCCCATCTGGGAAGCATGAGGGAGTAGAAAACACATCACAGAATCAAGAATTAAAGAGACCTTATTCAAATCCCATATGCCAACACTTAATAGCCAAATGACTCTGATCAACTTAACCTGACTTTACAAAATCTTTTCTCCTTTTGAAAATGTAGAATTAAGAGTATCACAGCAAAGTTGCCATGAGATCACAGATAATACATACAAAGAACCCAGCCTGCTGCTTGAAACGGAGTAATGCAATGATAATGATAATAATAATGTCAATTCAGAGCCATAAGGGGTTATCTTAAGCAGATCGACTTCATATGACTAATTAATTTAAATGGCAAATTCATTTCATTCCTGATAAACACAATTTTCTTTCATGCAACACACATTTCCAAACATAAGGATCACCAGGAAGGGGACATGGGCCGAGTGACCGTGCTGGGGAGAGCCTGGAAAGGTGGCAGAGAGAGGGGGACGGGCAATCTGGTGCTGGGCTCCAGCTGCTGCTCTCGGCTGACTCAGAACAGGCTGGCAGACAAGTGTGCCCAGTGAAGGGGCAGGCATGGGTGCACCCTGGGTGTGCCGTTAGCCCCTAGTCCCTAGGATTTCAGCTCAAGAAGCACTATGGTTCATATTACTCTGCCAAAACCACCTCTAAAAGTATCCCCAAAGACCGTGGAGGACAACAAAGAAAGAACACTTCTCACTGGTTTTTGAACCTTAACTTTCATATTTATTACCTTGGAGGCTGTACGGAAATTTATCTTAACTTTTTGGAAAACGTCTTCATTCTACTGTAATCTCATTATTTAAAACTATTTGTGTAATCTTATTTTCAGGGGTTTTTAATTTCATAATAAAATTCCAGCTGAGCTGAAATTAAGCATAGATGCTCTTAGATCAAGAAGGAATCCCATGTCCTGAGCAAAGTTTAAATCCACCAAGCCCGTTTAAAAGCAGAAACCAAAAGAGTAGGGAAGAGAAACACCAGGGGCCGTGGGAAGGTAGAGCGTGAGGTCAGGGTCTGCGGGGCGGAACCGCCAGGCCCTGCTCGGTTCGCACACAAAGCCTCCGGTCCCTCCTTCTGAGGGGTGAACCATGGAACCTGACTTTGATCCCACACTCAGAGGAAGCCTAACAGCTTCACAGCATCACAGCAGTCTTAGAAGCTCGGCAATCCAAGAGTCTCCCTTTTACACAACTCTCTGGAGAGTTGATTGGGACTGGCAACCATCATAAAGGTTTTCAGGGAGGTGGACACGAAGCAATGGATCTCTGCAGACTGGAGATGAGAGACTTGGGGCCCAACAGCCAACATGTCCGTCTCCCACAAAGCGCTAAGGAGCGAGGATCTCTGGGTCAGCTGTCGGGGTGGGGCTCTGCCTAGAACAGATGATGACAAGGTCCTATTTTCATCCACACGTCGTGTTATGTTACTGTTTACTTTTTTAAATTCATGGTTTTCAATTTCCCTAAAATCCTTTGCCTCTTGGAAGACCACAGAGATTTACCCCAGAGAACCCCATCAGCTCTGGCCGTATTCTAAGTATCTCTGTTCATCTCGTTTCTGTTATGTAAGATGAGGACCCAAGTCTGGACGTTTCCCAGGCAGTAACTGTGCGTTCCCGTTGCAGGCTTACTGTGACATGGAAACGGGTGGAGGTGGGTGGACAGTTATTCAGCGACGTGAAGACGGCAGTGTTGATTTTCAGAGGACTTGGAAAGAATATAAAGTGGTATGGATATTCTTTAAACCATCTGAAAATAATTTTCCTTGCGAAAACTAACTTTGAGAATGTGCAGGACTTCCACCACAAATCTAAAACTAACCAATGACTTTTGACCATTTTTTTTTTTTTGTCTTGAAACCAAAAGGATCTTTCCAACTGGTGCTTCTGCCACCACGTTAAAGAATGGTCCAGTCGATGTAACGTAAACGAAACATCAAAACAAAGGCATGCAAAAGGTAGTGGGCTCAGCATTTCTAGGGGAAGACTACTTCACAGCATTTCACACCTCTACAAACTAAGGTGTTTATGATGATGCTTCTTTTTTAAGATTTTTTGATGTGGACCATTTTTTTAAAAGTCTTTATTGAGTTTGTTACAATAATGATTCTGTTTTATTTGTCGGCTTTGGGCCACCAGGCATGCAGGATCTGAGCTCCCCCACCAGGGACTGAACCCAGACCCCTTGCCCTAGAGAGTGAAGCCTCAAGCACTGGACCAGCAGGGAGGTCCCTATGATAATGTTTCTACTGGGGGTTCTCCAAGTCGTTCTAATTATTCCAATACCAATCTCCTTCTGGTAACCGCTTAGCTTCTTAAAACTGATTTTTTAAAAACCTTATATGGAAGGTCCCAAAGTTTCACAGCACAGGAAGGAATTTCTGCTGAATGTTTGATGCTTGTTCCACATTCAGTTGCTGGACTACTGATTTCAAATATGTGAAGGGGAAAAAAAAATAAGTGAAGTAAGCGAACTTTCCAACTTGAATTTCAGGGATTCGGGAACCCTTCGGGTGAACACTGGCTGGGAAATGAGTTTGTTTCGCAGGTGACGGGTCAGAAACGCTACATGCTGAAAATACACCTGAGAGACTGGGAAGGGAACGAGGCTTACTCGCTGTACGACCACTTCTATCTCTCAAATGAAGAGCTCAACTACAGGTGAGGAAATTACATGTCACTGAAACGAGTTAAAAGACTAGCTGGAAGTCAGAACCCCACTGTATTAACCAGAATATGAATGACTCAGATCAGATCAGATCAGATCAGTCGCTCAGTCGTGTCCGACTCTTTGCGACCCCATGAACCACAGCATGCCAGGCCTCCCTGTCCATCACCAAGCTCCCTTAATGGGGAAAAGCAGCTTGGCTCTCAGAGTTCTTTGCTGCCCTTAGGCAAGTGTCTCTAGTTTTAACATTCTAATTCTAACGATATAAGGGGAGCTTTATGAGACAGAATTGTGCCTGTTGTATCTGCTCTGTAGCCTCAGAGCACAGATGAACCCTGCCTGGCAGGTAATTATTTGCAGAATAAATGAATGTTGTGTCCTTATTATAAGATCCCATGCGAATGACACAGCAGATGTATGTGTGTGTGAGTTGCTCAGTTGTGTCTGACTCTTTGCGACCCCATGGACTATGTAGCCCACCAGGCTCCTCTGTCCATGGAATTCTCCAGGCCAGGATACTGGAATGAGTAGCCATTTCCTCCTCCAGGAGATCTTCCCAATCCAGGAGCTGAACTCGCGTCTCCTGCATCTGGCAGGCAGATTCTGTACCACCTGAGCCACAGGGAAGCCGAAAAGATGTATGAGGATGCTGTTTCCCTCCAGAAGGTTTTAAAAGATAAATCTATCTTTGTGAAGTTCAACCACATTCAGTTGCTGTGTTCCATCCCAAACTCAGGATGAGCGCCAAGCTCAAGAGAGGCATGCATGACTAGCTGGGTGGTTGGGCAGCTGGGTCCTCTGCCCCGGGCTGCAAGAAGACGGGCTGGTTCGCAGCATGGCCTCAGTATTTGCGTCCTCCCACCTACTTGGCAGAGCTAATCTCGAATGTTCCAAGAAAAGCACGGACAGTTCTGAGTGGGAACTGGCTCTTTGGCACTAGGATGGCCTGAGAGTGGAGGCAGAGCAAAGGGGCTCCGCACAGGGCAGTGCAGGGTTTGGGGCATCTCACCATCACGTGGGGGTTCAGGATGCCTGTCGCTGGAGGGGGCTAGGGGGACGGGGTGCCTGCAGGTGACCCAGGAACTCGTCTGGGAAGATACAACACAAGGGGTCAGGCGCCAGCACACCCTGAGGGAGTCTAGAAGGCACAGGCTGGGGAAGAAGGGAGGAGGAGGCGCCGCTCCGGTGGCCGCAGGGCTCACGTGAGACGCCTACTCTGATGTCAGACAAGAGAGAAGGTGCACAGCAGTGTCACAGGAGACAGAGGTCAGCTGGCCTGCAGTCCTGGCTGGCTTCCACCAATGCCTAATGCAGATCCTCTGCTCAATGAAAATTCCAAGACCTCAGTAGTTTGGGGGGAAAAAAAAAAAAAAACCAAAAAACTGTGATTTTTAAAGTCCTTGAGCTGGCTTCTCGGGGAGGCCGCAATGGACAGCTCAAAAAAAAAAAAAAAAAAACATGCTCAAAGCCGGCCTGCTGACGGCTACCTGAGAATTGCACACTGTCTAGTGCCCCGCTAAACGGTGGGCCAAGATTCAGGAGCGTTTCTGAAGACACGGTGTCTGACAAGCTTTGACATGACTTCTAAGAAGTCAGTCACTGGCTCTCATCACACACAGAGCCGGGCTGCCCAGAGTGGACCAGGGCTCAGATGAGGGAAAAGATAGGTGTCTGGGCTGCAGTGCAGCCCCAAGGGGACTCTAAAGGGATCAAAAACTCAATGAAGTTTTAGACATGAGTGGCTGGTCACTGTTTTACCTCCAAGCTAAATATTTTTTCAACTGGCAACAGTTAGAACTCTACAACAGAGAAATTAAAAAGAAAGAAAGAACACAAAAATTAAGGATTAGACTATTTACATAAGAAGATTTTACAAAATGGGTCATTACCCTTGTATGCTGACATTATAAAAATATTTTAAACTGTGATGGTTCTTAACAGATATATTTCCTTTAGAAACACAATCAATTTTTAGATACACGATGAAAAAAAGCCCAAATTTGTTTAAAGCTCAGTTTAATTTACTTGACATTATAGGGCAGATAGTACATTGAAAAAAATTATTATCCTGATAAAACATGTCAATGTGATAAGAAAACTGGTATGTGACTAAAACTTAAAATATATTTCAGAATGCCAAACACATGTAGCAGTTGTTTTTTACTAAAGGAATTTTCCCCAAATGTTAGAAAACTGAAAAAAATACATGTTATAGGAATGTATAAGTGCATCAATAGAATATGATTCTTTTTACTAAAACTAAAAACTATTTATATATTAAACCTTAAGAAATGGTCACGTTTGTGGTAAAGAACTGCCTGCCAATGCAGGAGATGTAAGAGATGTGGGTTTGATCCCTGGGTCGGGAAAATCCCCTGGAGAAGGAAATGGCAACCCGCTCTAGTATTCTTGCCTGGGGAATCCAGAGGATCCTGGCAGGCTACAGTCCACAGGGTCACAAAAAGTTGGCCATGACTGAAGTGACTGAGCACACACACACCAACATTCTGGCAGTTCCGCACAAACACTAAGATTTAATTATTAAATACTGGCATTACCTCTCTCACCATTCCATCCCATCGCATAAAGCGATGGGTACCAATTCAAAGTAATTTCGAGAATGTGGCTATTCTTTATTAAGTTTTGGAAAAAAGCCAACTTGAACCAGTGGGCCACACAACAGAAGGATCTAAAGGGAGTCATTCATTTCAGTCCTGCCTTCGATTAATGAGACGGGCTGGGAGAAATTTAAGTCCTTCTTTATATGGCAGCCTGGACAGGAGGGGAGCATGGATACATGTACGTGGATGGCCGGGCGCCTTTGCTGTCCCCCTGAAACTATCACAACGTTGTTAATTGGCTATATCCCAAATACAAAAGTTTAAAAAAAAGGAAAGTGCTTCAAAACCCCAGAGATAAGCAGAACTGACATGAACACGTTACACCAGGTATACAGAGGCTGTGCTAGACTAGCCCAGGGTCGTGACTGAACACAGAGGGGCCTGAAATCAAGAAACTCAATCCCTGCTTTGTGATGAGGTTTGCAGAGTTACAATACTACAAGCAATTAAAAAATCTGAGTTACTAACACAGAAGTTACTCAGGGGTAGTGCTTTATGGAACCTACTGGGTAAGGTCCCAGGCGCCCTCAATGACTTCCTCCATAACCACACTCTGGGTGCCCCAGTGTGGAGCCCTAACAGAGGGGCAGCCACGACAAGTCCCTGCTCTGCCGCATACGGCGTGTCACTCTGGGCGAGTTCCTGTCTCTGAACCTCAGCCGTCTTACTGTGAGACTGCGGGTGCCACACGCCCACCTTGGGGCTGTGCTGGGTGCTGGTTCTCACGCGTGGGAGTGCGTGGTGTGGGCACCGGGAGACATGCCCCTGGCCAACCTCTCCTCCCAGCTCCACCTTCTGTTCCAAAATGAATTCCAAGAAACCCTACTCCTTCCAAGATGGTTGCCAGCACACACGAGCTGGTGTTGGCAAGACGAGTGGCGTCTGGGAGGCTTAGAGAACAGGAGCGTCCCCAGGACGGGAGACTCAGCGACCCCGGCCCCAAGGCCCACACAGCGACACAGGCTCGGTGCAGGCTCTCGCATCCCCTAGACCTGCTTCCCTGGCCCGGGCTCCCCTGGAGCGGGACACACAGCCCCCCGACCCTTCTCCCCTCCTCCTGGGCAGGCATGTTGCTGGGGGGAGCCAGATTTTTGCCATCTCCTAAAAGCCAGGGCACAAAAGAATTGATGCTTTTGAATTGTGGTGCTGAAAAAGACTTGAGAATCCCTTGGGCTGCAAGGATATCCAACCAGTCCATCCTAAAGGAAATCAACTCTGAATATTCACTGGAAGGACTGACGCTGAAACTGAAGCTCCAAAACTTCGACCACCTGATGCGACAAGCTAACTCACTGAGAAAGACCCTGATGCTGGGGAAGATTAAAGGCAGGAAGAGAAGGGGACGACAGAGGGTGAGATGGTTGGATGACATCACAGACTCGATGGACATGAACTTGGGCAAACTCTGAAGATGCTGAGGAACAGGGAAGCCTGGCATGCTGCAGTCCATGGGGTCGCAAAGAGTTGGACACAGTTTGGCGACTGAACAAAAAGCCTGGGCCATCATCTAGAGTTTAATGAACAGTAAGCTTATTGTTTCTCAAAGTCTGGCAGGTTTATTACAATACTATTCAGAAATGAGGACAAGCAGCTACAGGAGTTGTTTTCTACATGGTTCACTAGACTTCTACACCAAGTGCAATGGTCCTTCCTGGTCGGCTGCCCTTCCCACCCCCACTGGTCATCTCGGGACTTTGATTACTATTTCCATGATATGGAAAGAAGAGCCCTTCACAACATATTTTCCCCTCTTTTGTTTATCTGAAAGCAGCAGGAAAATAAATTATAGGGCCCCGAAGTCCCTGCTGATGCTTGTGCAAGTGATACGCGGTGAAGGTTTCATGAAAACATTCCTCTTTGCCTAAGGGTTTGATGATAAGTTGGTTCCTGTTTATATCAGCACAAAAACATTTTGTCCTGGGTATGCATTAGTGCACTAACCGGCATAGCACACGCTTCTGTAGAATGAAATTCTTCATTGTAAAAAACTTTCCACTATGATAAATCAACCACCCAAGCCAATTATGTTTTGCTTCTGTTTTTTTTTTTTTTTCTGTTTTTCTTTGCATGCTCACAGGATTCACCTTAAAGGCCTCACGGGGACAGCCGGCAAAATAAGCAGCATAAGCCAGCCAGGAAATGATTTTAGCACGAAGGATGCAGACAACGACAAATGCATTTGCAAATGCTCACAAATGCTCACAGGAGGTGGGAGGACTTTTCTCTCTTCCTATTTGTGTTGGCAAGGAAGGGTTTCAGAGAGTGAAAGGTTGGCTATTCAGACTGCAACCTGTAATCAGTGACAATGTCCAAATTTCATAACTAGACGGACTTGCTCAATGCGGGGAGGTTTGTTTTTCGCTTTTTCGGACTCTTGAGTTTTACGCACGAATGTGATATGGAGATAGAATTGTCGCTAGGCCAACTGTGTCTCCTCAGGACCTGGCCCTGGCAGGGAGAGGAGCCATGTGACCATAAGCAAGCTCTCTTGAGCTTGTGCTGAATATGTTAGAAAGATGGTTTAATTCCATTTTGCTTTATTAGAAAGGTTAAGAATTCGAAATGGCAACAAAGCAGTGATGTGGATTCATTAGTATAGGAATGTTTCCAATGAATAAATTTATAGTTCAAACAAGAATTTTTCAGTTTTTTTTTTAAAGATGTCATTAATATATAGCAAACACTTACAATGCAAAGAAAATAATTAAACAACCTCCTTTTCTGTGCATCAAATTAAAATGAATGATAGTCCAGTTTAAATTAAGGCCTTTATTTTCAGGCTGTTCTTGCCTTCTATTAATACCTTCCATGTTAGCTCTCTCAAAATAAAAAAGAAACCACATTCAAAAACAAATCTGATATAACAGTCACTTAAATGGATAGATGAGTTCTCAAAAGCATGTCAGAGTTTAGTGACAGGGACCAACTGTTAGGAAACCTATTCTTCTGATTCCTAAAACTTTTAAAGTGGAATAACCAGAGCCAGTTAATTGTGACTGAGACCAGAAAAAAAGTCTGGCAAATGCTGTCAAAGTTAGTTCTTAAAAACACTGAAAGATTGAAATCAGCAACGAAAATTCTGCCAACAGTGCAGACTAAATGTAGAGGCAAACAGGAAACTGGCAGTGTTGAATCTGTAGAGGCCATGAATTGTATCACCAAAAATTCATTCATTACTCACCCAGGAAAACCAGAGGAAAGAGCTGAAGTCAATAAATCTTACAAGTATGAGGGACTGTGTCAACAAGTAAAGGATCTAAACTTACCATATGTTAGCACTGCAGTTAAGAACTGTTTACAGGCAAAAGGATTTATTTAAGAAAATAATGTGAAATAAAGTAATTTTCAAGTCTTTCAATGATACTGAGAGACGGAGGCTCTATTAAGAAACTCAGTCTTACGGTTCCTTAGAGAATGTATTTTATGTATAAGTACATGGTGGTAACATTAAGCCTTCCTTATTAGCCAGGCCCACTTCAGTAATTATTTCAACCAGAGAATGCTATTATGCAGATTGTGTAAAAGCTGCCTGTCTCCCCCATCAACCATAATAATCCTTTTTAAAGCCAACCAGGGAGGGGGTGGGGGGAGTGAGCCCTTGGAATCCTTCCTGTTTGCCATTCCCACACCGAGCCCGGCAGTCCACTTGGGCGACAGCAGTTTTCAGACCACCCGAACATCAGGAGCTACTCAGGAGAGTATCAGTGCATTAATAACCAAGGAAACAACAGATTTATTTACTCAGATTAAGATTTAGGGCTGAGAGTGGAAGTGGAAAGCAGACGGGAGAGAAGAAATGCAGCCCGAGAGAGAGAGTGTAGAGGTCAGATTCCAAGCTGTGGTCTGGACCAAGGAGAAGCCAGCTAGATTTTTGCATGTATAGTAAATTCAATAGCTGAGTCAGGCAGCAGGCTCTGGAATGGACAGACTCATAAGTGTGTAATATTCCTGAATATTAGGAAGGATTATGAGCCTCATACACAAACGTCTTATCAAATCAACATTAATCTGAATCAAGTAATGGAGCTGTTACCTCCCAGAAAGAATTTAGGCATCTGGATGGAATAATTGGTGTCCACAGAGCAGCATGTGAATATCAGAATAGAATATACGCACCAGAATACTTTTAAAGAAATAAAACAGGCCCTACTAATACTTGCCCCTGAGGTAATGGTCACATTATTTCTTTTACTAGGTTTGGAGATAACAAGAATAGTTGTTATTTTTTTCTGTATTTTAAAATTTTATACAAGTGGTATCATGCTGTGTATGTCCTCCCAACACAATATGAAGATTTATCTGGATCAAGGCATGTGGATTGAGGTCATGCCTCCCCTCACAAACCCAAGGCCTCTGGGGAATGGCGTTACCCCAGACTAGTCCTTCAGGGGTTAGGTGTGGACACCCCCCGAGACCCCCGCTTTACTTTAGGGCACACACCACTACAGCCTTAAATTTTCTGTTTCTAGGACTTGAAGATTTGCTTTTTATCTAGCTCCACTGAGTACTTAAAATCTAGGGTTATGCTTTCAACAAAAAGACTTTCTTTGTTAGCGGGAGGGCAGCCTGAATCAGTCTGGTCCACTGTGTGGCTGGGACAGGATGGATGGTGAGCCTGGCCCCACGAGACCCACCCATCCATTCTCCAGGTTCTGACCCTTCCCCACTTTCAGCTGTCCCCTGGCTCTCCTAGCCATGTCGGGAGGTGACTGGCCCTTCGCCACAGCACAGAGGAGTAAGGAAGCTCCTAAGAACGTGTGCCTTAGGGAGCCACGGTCCAACCGGTGCAGAGATGGAGAGTCACGCTCCCCCTGACAGGTGGCTCTCCCCACACTCAAGAGTGGCCCCGGGCGCATGCCTCACAGGCCTGGGATGCGACTCTCTGAAGAGCTGGCATTTCCCACTCAAAGGTTAGACAGTCAGGGCTGCCTGGCTCCTAATTCCTTCTGTGCTTCCCTTTCACAGGCTGGTGGTTTGATGCCTGTGGTCCTTCCAACCTGAATGGAATGTACTACCCACAGAGGCAGAACACAAATAAGTTCAACGGTATTAAGTGGTACTACTGGAAGGGCTCGGGCTACTCACTCAAGGCCACGACCATGATGATCCGTCCAGCAGATTTCTAAACTCTGGCACCCACCTGAGGGACAATGTCTTGCCCTGTTTCCAGAGACTTGCTCCCAAAGCACTAAAGGACTGCACGCTGTCTCCGCATCCAGCTTGGACAAACTGCCTGCTCTCGGTGCGGAAGGGGCCGTGAGCTCCTAGTGCGAGCCCCATGAGGCTTACCCCTTGAACCCGCATCACTCAGTGAACCAACGCACAACCCCAGACAAGCCACAGCCTGGTGTGGTGACCTGGCAGAAAGCCTTCAGGAAGATAAATCTAAGCTCGCGAATGAGACTGACAATTTACAGACTCTGTTGTCACAACCAAGAATGTTACGCGAGAGTTGATCAGTAAATAACTGGAAAACAGAACACTTATGCTGTGTAGTAGAGATAACCTTGGAACTGCATTTTTCCAAGCACTGTTTATAGACTGTGTAAATATCTATATGTCCTGAATTCAGCATTGCTATCATAATTAAAAGGAAGAAAAAATTTTACAAGCCATAAAAATTCATTATATATTCAGGGATTTTTGTGAGAAGTGGTTATTAGTAGTTTTAGTATTTGGAGAGGGAAAAACATAGCTAATGCATTTTTCTGCCTCCTCTTAGGAGCTTTAAATTTTCATTTTGAGACCAGCATATTTACGTGTGTATTGACCACTTAGTTTTAAGTTAATGCTCAAATATATATATTTCAAAGTTTCCATGGTGAAAACTTTCAGGATCTCTGAAATTATTAATAGAAACATGTGTTCTTTTGGTATATATGAAGATTGTACTATTTTTTCCTGCCTTGCTGTTAAATATGAAGGTATTTTAGTAATTAAATATAACTTATTAGGTGAGAGGACCACATTTAACTTCTATGATAATATTTACAGAATTGTAATTTGATTCTGAAACAAATGACTGTGCTTCATGACAAGGAAAATCTTGATTTTTAATGAAGAAAATTATACATTTAATTTCATGACAAACAGGCTTTCCTATCTTTTACTTACTATTCTAGAACAGAAGTCTTGTTTCTCTTCTATCAAGATGTATTTTAGGGAAGTAGGCTACGATACAGCTTGTGGTTGAGAAACCTTTCCATTTGAAACAGTTACAAAGCTATGCTTCTCAAGCTAGATTCACCCCACAAGTTAGTCAGGGGAAAACCATAATTTGCATCAGTAACAATAACTTAAATCCTACTAAACTTAAACCAGGAGTCAACTTAAAAAAAAGTGTTCTGGAGTGCAAAACCAAAATCTGCTATTTATATAACAGTATATGCAAATATTTACAGAACAGTTTGAGAGAGCAGATTTAAGCTCAGGACTGTGAAAACTCCTAGAGTTTTAACTCTGTTGAAGTTCCAGGATACAATTAATACTAATGACATTTGCATAATGCACCATAATTTGGAAGCCATTTCTCATATATTCATAATTGAGTCAGATGTTAGGAAACTTAGAGCCAAGTCTGCAGCCAGCGTTTACCTGTGTCTGTCTCACCTTACACTATTCTACCACTATATTTTTTCTTATCTAATTTATGTCATCCCCACATCTCCCCTTTCTGAACTTAGTTTCCTAACACCCAGGTGTTGCAGAGCAGACTCTGGACACATTTCTCACCATGCTGCACCTTCCCAACAAATACACCAGCAAGTAGCCTCCCGTCTCAGAACAGCTACTCTCAGTACGTGTAAAGCACTGTAAATTTAACAGAGCGTGACTGTATACACGGCTGTGTTCTGAGCTAAAAAACATCTGATAATAAGAAAATATCCCTGCTCCAGAAGAAACCATACGTTTTCATGACATCTCAATGACCAGATGACAGACGCCGAGGTGGGGAAATGAAAATACAGGAAGAATTGGCAACCACACACTTCATTTACAGCACTTGTCCATGTAGGCAGATAAGGTGAGTTTCAAAGGTAAACATCACTATGTTGCTCAGTGTTACACATACTCTCTCATGGCAGAGAATGGGGGAATTTGCATCTTTACTTCACACTTCAACTCCTTACCTGGTATTTCAAACAACACGTCTTGCTGAGAGGAATTTTTCTTCTTCTTAAGAAAACATTTATAAAGCCAAGACCAAATCAAAACAGCAATCTCAAAAATGGAAACAGAAACGACAACTAAATAAGCCCCAAGAAGGCAGAGTTCAATTTCTTACTATGTGACAGTCATATGGCATTCTCAAAGCTGAAAAACCTGGAGACAGGTCGCAGATTACAGATCATCAGTTATCTTTCAGGCATAATCTTTTGAAAGAATAATCTGTCACAAACCAGTTAACATTTGAAAACAAAAGCCAACTTCTACACAACCTGACTTCCAAACAAACCTGAAATTACCTACTTATTAATCTTTAAAAACACTGGAACCTGGAACTTTCCCACTAAGAATGTGAAATACCAGAAAGTCAGTAAAGCTGAAGTTAAGTTTTAGAAAAACAACACCAAAACAGAAAGACCACATCATAACGCGAGCACGCGGCCACTTTTATGCCCGTCAGTTCTCTCTGTTGACAGTAACAGCATTATTATTTGAAGCAGTAAGCAAGATATAACAGCACTTTCTCAAGAATCTTGTCTTCTTTCATTTCCGTGTTTCTTAATCCTTAAGGACTTTCATAATTAAATTTTGGGGGATTATATTTCTCATGACTTTTTGAGGAATGGTCTCACATTTATTCTCACAAATAGACAAAGTGTGTTAACTTCTGCAGATGTGTCATTTTCATTATAAGCATAATTGCTATTGATTTAATGAAAAAAAACTTGAGTACGTATCTATGCCAATAATAATTTCCTGAAAATACCAAATTGCACTTATCATCATAAAATAATGTGTGACTTACAGGAGCTGCAGGGAAGTAGTTAGACAGTTCAAATGGTTCCTCAGAAATCCAGTGACCCATTTCCAAAGACCACAGTACCTGTAAGTGACAGAAGAAGCAGAGTGCTTTTAATAAATCTATCAGGCTTTTAGTGGACAATAAACGACTCTAAAGATACAGCAAAACGAAAACAAAACAATCAAAACCCCCCCAGCAGTGACGATGCACTACACGGATCTGAAGCAAGCACCTTGGACACTGAAGGGCTGTGCGAATCTTCAGGTTGTGTAAGTGTTACAAACATTAATGAGTGCATGGTTAAGGAAAAGCATCTCTGGATGGCTAGAAGCCTGGGTTATTATTACGTCTTAGTGAGGCCAAATACTGAACACCACTCTATTTCTAAACATATGAAACACTACATCTTCCTAAATTCCAGTTTCCAATTTAGACAGTTGTTACAGACCATCCTAAGCAAATAACACAGAATCTTATTAAAAAACTCCATATACTTGGAGAAGATAGATCATAAACCTAATTTCAAAGAGCAAAACTTCTGGGGTCTAACTTTATTTTTATCATTTGCTAATATCTTTAGGAAAAGTTTTCCATAACATATTGGGAAATCCTTCTCACCCTTCAGAAGAGTGAAATGTCTCATATCATAAACAGGCTTTCATCATCATCAGAACATTTTACAATAATCAAAACAGTGCTTTCAATTTTACTTCAACAACATTTGAGATTCTGCACTCATCTCTATGACCAAACTCCCTGAATATCTGTGTGAATTAAACTACAACTAAAATAAACAAACTGAATTACATAACTCACACTTATCTTTTTATTTGCAATTTCCTTCTTTCCTGCAGTCAGTGAATTCATTCTATTTCTCTAGAGTTGTGATGTAAAGTCTAAGAGTTTTTTGAGGACTTACTACGAATGAAGTCTAACTCTTCCTTTTTGGTAGTTTCTAACCATCCATGGAATATCAGTCTGAAATATCTCCTTTTTAATATTAAACCTAGTACTTACCCAACATGGGACAGCATTTTGTTTTTAAGACAAAGTGAGTATGATGGTGGAATAAAGATAAGAACGGAATATAGGGTCTGAATGGCCATTCTCAGCACTGGCCCAGATCTTACTTTCAACAGATGGGTTTACTTACTCAACAGCCATTTCTTTCTGCTCACAATCCATTCATCTGTGAACAACTTATTGAGAGCCTACCAAGCTAGCTCCTGGAAATTCAGGAGGAATTACCTAGAAGGATTTACCCTCTTGCGGGAGGCATGAGGGGAAACCACAAACGCTGGTTTCTCCAAAGCAGTGCTGGGCACACTTACAAGAGGAAGCAAACTAGCTCAGGCCAGGAGAGCCACGACAGGGTCCACAGAGGGGCTGACACTGAGCAAACACTCACGAGGCAAAGGCAGAGACAGGCTGAGAGAGGAGAAGGCACCTCAGCACAGGGAGAAGACCACGTGTCAGGACGGCACTGAAGCAGGCGCTTTCTTTTGGCTGCAGCAGAGGCAGCTTTGGAAGAGGCGGTCAGAGAATAGGGTCGGCGGCTCCACACGGTACGGAAGGTTTGCTAGCAGCCCTGTTTCCAGCCCTGTGTGCCAAGGACATGAGTGCAAACACAACTGCTGGGGAGGAGAGTCAGAGGATACGTCACGGAGGACGGAACAAACAGCCCGCGGCGTGGGGCTCACATTGACACAGTGGGAAAGGGGTGAAAAAACGGAGAAAACCTGCCTCCATTAGCGAGAACACAATGAGCTGGGTTCTCAGGGACCCTAATCTTCAAACAGATCTGTGTGCACCTGGGCATCTTGTCACTGAATTCTCTTTTTCTTTCCCCCTCATTTTTGCTGTGTAACCTACATTAAAAAAAAATACTTATCTTAATATATTAATTCAATGAAAGAAGGTATTAGAAAATTTATAACTCTACACTGAAATCATGTTTGTACACAGTTCTTTATGGGTGGTTAAAATAACCCACTGCAGTAACATACTGCTTGCCTTCTTATCGGTCAATGTGTGTTATCGTTTACAGAGACACATTAGCTCCCTACAAACTCATATGATTAGCCCTGGAAATAAACTGTGGAAAGTTTCAAAATCAGGTTCATTTCCGACATGAAGCATGTGGAAGAGCAGCACAGTGAGAAACACAGCACTGCAATGAGAGAATCCAGGGAACCAGCCTTAAAAATGGCTTTGGAATTTGAGTTCAAATGGAATCTACATTAAAACGTCAACCAACTTAAACAATCTCTGGGAGAAAATTTACATTCTCTGAATGTGTCCTTTCTAAATATTTTGAAAATAAAACCATCAGGCATCTACAGTAGCATTTTGGTGAGTGGATTAATAAATTTAATTTATGTAGGCGTCCAAGGAATGAGTACTGTACAGAGATAGTAGAAAACATTAATTTGATTGTAATGAAATCATCAAATCAGACTGTACATTTTTTTTAAGAGTGTAAATATTTTGCTTTAGTGTTTTCATTAGCTAGATTTATCTTTACCTTAGTAGAGTATTCAAAAGAAGGAAAACCTACTCTGTGAGATGGCAGTTAAGGCTGCAAGTTTAGTAAAAATAAAAGGTTAGGGACTTCCCTGGTTGTCCAGTGGCTAAGACTCTAAGCTCCCTGGGTTTGATCCTTGGTCTGATAACTAGATCCCACAAGTCACAACTAGGAGTTAGTATGCTGCAACTAAAGATTCTGCTTGCCGCAAGGAAAACTGAAGACCATAAGTGCAGCAACTAAGACCCAGAGCAAATAAATAAGTAAAAACAGTAAATAAATAAACAAAAGTCAGTACTAAATAGACAAATAAAAGGTTAACTGGGTATATATTTCTCATAATAAACATGAAAGAATGAAAATAATTGAGACGTTATCTAAAGCAAGAATGGGGCTGCATGAATACAGAGGACCAAACGCCATGAACACAGCCCTGAAAAGGAGAGCTGAGTTATTTCAGCATCCACTGCAAATGAATATATTTCTAACATTTTAAAAATTATTATTCATAAAACTTGAACCCTGTTGATGAATTTAAATAGGACCCATTTTCTTGCTCTATTATTGGATTAATAGTTAACGATCAGAGAGCTTCCCATAATGTAGGACTGACTATGCAATTAAATCCATACCAGGCAAAACCCAAACAGTTTTCTCTCATTTTACATCTACCTCATCATTTGAACAGGGTGAGGAATGTAACTACAGTGAACCCGAGCCAGACAATGGCTCTGAGATTAAATGCAGGTCAAAAAGAGCATCAGACACAAGGAAGAAAATGAAGCCTACTACAATTAAACAAAGTGGGCGTAACTTATTTTCACCATCCCATAAGCCTCAACTAAAATGATGGAACTAAGAGGAATGAGGAAAAAGGCAGATAAAACATGATGATGCTTTTAAGTTGTGAAGCAGGTGGATAAATGGTAACTGACCTGGAAGAGCAAAGAGAGCTCAAGCTTCAATGTCTAGAAAGGGAATCAGCATTAATTCCTTCCACAGATTACCAGGAAGGCAGATAAAGTGGTACTACCAACCTGTGAAAATGCAATGGAGAACAGAATGAGAAAGAGAAATCTCCTACCTCCTGCCCACCCTCTTCTGGAATAAGAATAAAATCAGACAGACTTTCTGGGAGCAGTGGTGAGAAGCAGGGACAACTTTCACAGCAGAGCCCTCACCCCAAAACACGAGCACAGAACCATGATTTGTCAGGGAAACCAGTCAGCTCAGGGAAAAAAAGATATACAGATACTGACACGTGGATTTCCCTCTGTCAAACAACTCCACCTTATCAGAAGATTTATACACTCAGGCAAACAGGATTTCAATCAGGTTTTCGGTCCTCATTATTAAACATGACTTTCTCCTCACTGGAGAAGGCAATGGCACCCCACTCCAGTACTCTTGCCTGGAAAATCCCATGGACGGAGGAGCCTGGTGGGCTGCAGTCCATGAGGTCATCAAGAGTCGGATACGACTGAGCAACCTCACTTTTTCAGTTTCACGCACTGGAGAAGGAAATGGCAGCCCACTCCAATATTCTTGCCTGGAGAATCCCAGGGACGGGGGAGTCTGGTGGGCTTCCGTCTGTGGAGTCACACAGAGTCGGACACGACTGAAGTGACTTAGCAGTAGCAGTCTCCTCATTGGATAAAAGCCTCTAGTATGAAAACAGAGAACAAAGCAAACCAAAGGGAATTCCTGGGATGGCAGTGATGGGAAGTCCCAGGATACCAGCTGCTTGGGAGACCAAGGGAAAACCAGTCTCAAGGGGAGCAGAAGAACAAAGGGATTCAGGGGCGGGAACCCCAAGAAAGATAGATGGGACTGGAAAATTATCCGGTGTGCAGACAGTTATGGAGAAAAAACTAAAATGCTTTTAGAAATTTTTGCAGTGAGTTATTAGTAGGCACATAGGAAAAAAAAAACCAACTAGGTAATGAAAAAGACTGTCAATGACTAGCTTAAGAAAAACAAACAAAAATCACCATAAACAAAATAGCATCCTAGTATATAATATGGCTCGGCTTAAACAGCATTCACAGTCATCCGTGTGTACGCAGATGTGAATGAGTGCGTATTTATACACATACATAACATGGCAAACAAAAACCAGACCATACTGAGTAGATGGGGAGGGGACGTGTACATCATAGTGAAAGCTATACAGTCATATTTTAATCTCCTATAGAAGATGGCTATAGACAATGTCTATGAGAAAAAAACAAAAAACAAAACCCAGGAAAAGCATTTTATTTAGAAATATGCAAATAAAATATCAGAAAGATATTTTAGGAGAGAGTCTGGGCTGGGAAACAACATGTCAGGGAGTGCCATTTCTATTAGACGCCTCATAAATTACATTTGATTCTGAAAACATTTTATTTGGGGTAATTTTACCCTTATGAAAGAACTGCCAAAACAGTACAAAGAGTTCTTTGCCAGTCACCTAGATTCCTGTATAGTCCATGGGGTTGCAAAGAGTCGGACACGACTGAGCCACTCTCACTTCATTAGACGCCTCTAACGTCTAAGTCTCCAACTTAGCTCTTCTCTTACAGAAGTGTGCTGCACCTAGAACCAGCTCGTCAATGTCTACAAAAACATCTTGATGGACTTGTAACTGGAACTGACTTGATTCTATAGTTTAAAAATAAGGAGAAATGGCAAGTTAAAAAAATACTGAGCTTCCCAATTCAAAAACCTAGTATCTATTTCCTTTTATTTAGGTCTTTTAAATTTTTTTTTCTTAAGTGTTTTGTAGTTTCCAGTATACAGATCCTCCAAATATTCTGTCAGATTTAATTAAATATTTCAACTTCTGGGGTTGCTAATATAAATGGCATTTAAAAAATAATTGGAATTCCTGGTGTTCATAGCTGCTGCTGCTGCATCGCTTCAGTCGTGTCCGACTCTGTGCGATCCCATGGACTGCAGCCTACCAGGCTTTTCCGTCCATGGGATTCTCCAGGCAATAACATTGGAGTCGGTTGCCATTTCCTTCTCCAATGCATGAAAAGTGGAAAGTGAAAGTGAAGTCGCTCAGTTGTATCTGACTCTTAGCGACCTCATGGACTGCAGCCTACCAGGCTCCTCCATCCATGGGATTTTCCAGGCAACGGTATTGGAGTGGAGTGCCATTGCCTTCCCTCGTGTTCATAGTTAGTAAACAGAAATACAACCAAATTTTGTATATTGACTATGTAACCTGTAATCTTGCTTAACTCAACTTACTAGCTGAAGGAGTTTTTCTGTAGACACGTTCACATGGTCTATGTAAACAATCATGTCTTACGTAAGTAGACAGTTTTATTTCTTTCTCAGTCTATGTGCATACTTTTTCTTGCTGGTTAGGACTTCCAATACAATGCAGAGAGGAGCAGTGAAAGCATTAAAGTTGCCTAGACAACTTTGTGAGACAGATTAATTTGGTTTATTATAATAGCATAAACCCAAATTGTTCTTAAATATAAATTAATGTGTCTATGGAAAGCACAAGATTTTTTAAGTATAAAAATCATCTATTCTTATTTGGTACTCAGTTCAGTTCAGTTCAGTCACTCAGTCGTGTCCAGCTCTTTGTGACCCCATGAATCGCAGCACGTCAGGCCTCCCTGTTCATCATCATCTCCCGGAGTTCACTTAAACTCACGTCCATCGAGTTGGTGATGCCATCCAGCCATCTCATCCTCTGTCGTCCCCTTCTCCTCCTGCCCCCAATCCCTCCTAGCATCAAGGTCTTTTCCAATGAGTCAACTCTTCACATGAGGTGGCCAAAGTACTGGAGTTTCAGCTTTAGCATCATTCCTTCCAAAGAAATCCCAGGGCTGATCTCCTTCAGAATGGACTGGTTGGATCTCCTTGCAGTCCAAGGGACTCTCAAGAGTCTTCTCCAACACCACAGTTCAAAAGCATCAATTCTTCGGCGCTCAGCTTTCTTCACAGTCCAACTCTCACATCCATATTTGACCACTGGAAAAACCATAGCCTTGACTAGACGGACCTTTGTTGGCAAAGTAATGTCTCTGTTTTTCAATATGCTATCTAGGTTGGTCATAACTTTCCTTCCAAGGAGTAAGTGTCTTGATTTCATGGCTGCAGTCACCATCTGCAGTGATTTTGGAGCCCCCAAAAATAAAGTCTGACACTGTTTCCACTGTTTTCCCATTTATTTCCCAAGAAGTGATGGGACCAGATGCCATGATCTTCGTTTTCTGAATGTTGAGCTTTAAACCAACTTTTTCACTCTGCTCTTTCACTCTAATCATCACAGCTTTTATTAGGTTCTTCAACTCTCTATTCCCCATAAAACAGAACATTCTGAAGGATCAAAAGAACTAAATGCCACTTTCTGGATCAGAACCAATTAAATTATTTTTTTCTTAAACATTCACTTTGTTATTTAATCACTAAGTCGTGTTCCAATTCTTTGCGACCCCATAGATTATATCCTGCCAGGCTCCTCTGTCCATGGGATTTCCCAGGCAAGAAAACTGGAGTGGGTTGTCATTTTCTTCTCCAGGGGACTTCCCAGACCCAGGGATTGAATCCGTACCTCCTGCATTGCCCCGCATCTCACTGCCTTGTTGTGATTAAAAGGGCTTGCATAACTCAGTGAAGCTACGAGCCATGCTCTGCACGGCCACCCGAGACAAATGGGTCATATGTCTCCACATGGACGCATGTCTCCAGATGTCTCCACCCGAGACAGTGGAGAGTTCTGATATAATGTGATGCACTGGAAGAGGGAATGGCAAACCAATCCAGTATACTTGCCATGAGAACCCCAAGAGCTGTATAAAAAGGCAAAAAGATACGACAATGAAAGATGAGTCCTCCAGTTCAGGAGGTGTCCAATGTGCTACTGGGGAAGAGCAGAGGATAACTACTCATAGCTCCAGAAACGATGAAGCAGCCGGGCCAAAGCAGAAATAACATTCAGCTGTGGATCTGTCTGGTGATCGAAGTAAAATTTGATCCTGTAAAGAACAGTATTGCATAGGATCCTGGAATGTGAGGTCCATGAATCAAGGTAAACTGGACATGGTCAAACAGGAGATGGCAAGAGTAACATCAACATCTCAGGAATCAGTAACTAAGAGGGATGGGAATGGGTGAATTTAATTCAGATGACCATTATATCTACTACTGTAGGCAAAAATCCCTTACAAGAAATGGAATATCCCTCATAATCAACAACAAAGTCCAAAATGTAGTACTTGGGTACAACCTCAAAAATGACAGAATGACCCTGGTTCTTTTCCAAGGCAACACATTAAACATCACAGTAATTCAAGTCTATGTCCCAACCACCAATGCCAAAGAAGCTGAAGTTGATCAGTTCTATGAAGACCTAGAAGACCTTCTAGAACTAACACCAAAAAAGATGTCTTACTCATCATAGGAGATTGGAGTGCTGAAGTAGGAAGGCAAGAGATACCTGGAGTAACAAGCAAGTTTTGCCTTGAAATACAAAATGAAGCAGGCCAAAGGCTAATAGAATTGTGTCAAGAGAACACACTGGTCATAGCAAACACCCTTTTTCAATAACAGGGGGCTTCCCTGGTGACTCAGAGATTAAAGCGTCTGCCTGCAATGCGGGAGACCTGGGTTTGATCTCTGGGTTGGGAAGATCCCGTGAAGAAGGCAATGGCAAGCCACTCCAGTATTCTTGCCTGGAGAATCCCATGGATGGAGGAACTTGGTGGGCTACAGTCCACGGGTCACAAAGAGTTGGACACAACTGAGTGACTTCACTTTCACTTTTCTTTTTTCAACAACACGAGACTTTACACATGGACATCACCAGATGGTCAACACCAAAATCAGATTGATTACATTCTCTGTCGCCAAAGATGGAGAAGCTGTATACCGTTAGCAAAAACATGACCTGGGGCTGACTGTGGCTCAGATCATCAGCTTCTCATAGCGAAATTCAGGCTTAAACTAAAGAAAGTGGGGAAAACCACTAGGTCAGCCAGGTACGACTTAAATCAAATCCCCTATGAATATACCGCAGAGGTGACCAATGGCTTCAAGGTACTAGATCTCATAAAGAGAAAGCCTGAAAAACTATGGACAGAGAGTCATAATACTGTACAGGAGGCAGTGAACAAGACCATCCCAAAGAAAAAGAAAGCAAGAAGGCAAAGTGGCTGTCTGAGAAGGTTTTACAAAAAGCTGAAGAAAGAAGAGAAGCAAAAAGCAAGGGAGAAAGGGAAAGGTACACCCAATTAAATGCAGAGTTCCACAGAACAGCAAGGAGAGACAAGGGCTTTTTCAACGGACAGTGCAAAAACTAGAGGAAAGAAGGAGAAAGACTTGAGATCACCTCAAGAAAATTAGGAACATTTCATCCAAAAATGGCACAATAAAGGACAGAAATGGTAAAGATCTAACAAAACAGAAGAGATCAAGAAGAGACGGAAAGAATAACCACAAGAACTGTACAAAAAAGATCATAAAGACCCAGATAACTGTGATGATGTGGTCACTCACCCAGAGCCAGACACTCTGGAGTGTAAAGACAAGTGGGCCTTAGGAAGCGCAGCAGACAATAAAGTTAATGGAGGTGACGGAATTCCGGCAGAGTTATTTAAAATCCTAAAAGATAATGCTATCAAAGTGCTCCTCAGGTGGCGCAGTGGTAAGGAATCACCCACCAATGCAGAAGACACAAGAGATATAGGTTTGATTTCTGGGTCTGGAAGATCCCCTGGAGTAGGAAATGGCAACCCATTCCAGTATTCTTGCCTGGGAAATTCCACAGAGAGAGGAGCCTGGTGGTCCCTGGGATCGAAAAGAGTCAGACATGACTGAGCATACGCACAGACATCCAAGTGCTGCACTCAATATGTCAGCAAGTCTGTAAACCCAGCAGTGGCCACAGGACTGGAGAAGGTCGAGTCTCACCCTAATTCCCAGGAAGGGCAGTACTAAAGAATGTGCTAACCGTCAGACAGTCACATGCATCTCTTACCTAGAAAGGTTATGCTCAAAATCCTGCATGCTCGGCTTCAGCATACGTGAACTGAGAACTTAAAGATGTTCAGGCTGGGTTTAGAAAAGGCAGAGGAACCAGAGATCAAACTGCCAGCACTCACTGAATCATAGAGAAAGCAAGAGAATTCCAGAAAAACATCTACCTCTGTTTCACTGATTATGCTGAAGTCTTTGAGTCTGTGGATCATGACAAACTGTGGAAAACTCTTTAAGAGATGAGAATACCAGACCATCTTACCTGTCTCCTGAGAAACTTTTATGCAGGTAAGGAATCAACAGTTAGAACCTTCTATGGAATCCCAGGGACGGGGAAGCCTGGTGGGCTGCCGTCTGTGGGGTCGCACAGAGTTGGACACGACTGAAGTAACTTAGCATAGCATAGCATGGAACAATTAACTGGTTCAGGATTGAGAAAGGAGTACAACTAGGCTGTTTACTGTCACCTGTTTATTTAACTTATACACAGAGCACATCATGTGAAATGCCTGGCTGGCTGAATTACAAGCTAGAATCAAGACTGCTGAGAGAAGTATCAACAACCTCAGATACGTGGATGATGCTACTCTAATGGGAGAAAGTGAAGAAGAACTAAAGAACCTCTTGATGCGGGTGAAAGAGGAGAGTGAAAAAACTGGCCTAAGATTCAGTATTTAAAAAAGTAAGATCATGGCATCCAGTTTCATCACTTCATGGCAAATAGATGGGGAAAATGTGGAAGCAGTGACAGATTTCCTCTTCTTGAGCTCTAAAATCAATGCAGATGGTGACTGTAGCCATGAAATTAGAAAACGATTGCTTCTTGGCAGGAAAGCTATGACAAACCTAGACGGTGTGTTAAAAACAAAGACATCACGTTGCTGACAAAGGTCCATAGAGTCAAGGCTAAGGTCTTTCTAGTAATCAAGTACGGATGTGAGAGCTGGACCATAAAGAAGGCAGAGTACCGAAGAACTGATGCTTTCAAACTGTGGTGCTGGACAAGTGTCTTCAAAGTCTCCTGGACAACAGGGAGATCAAACCAGTCAACCTGAAAGGAAATCAACTGTGAATGCTGATTGGAAGGACTGATGCTGAAGCTCCAAAACTTTGACTGCCTGATGTGAACAGCTGACTCACTGGAAAAGACCCTGATGTTGGGAAAGATTGAAGGCAGAAGAAAAGGGCAGAAGAGGATGAGACGGTTGGATGGCATCACCACTTCAATGAACATGAACTTGGGCCAACTCTGGGAGATGGTGAGGGAAAGGGAAGCCTGCTGTGATGCAGCCAATGGGGTCTCGAAGAGTCGGACATGATTTCGTGACTGAACAACAACACCTCCTGCATTGGCAGGAGACTCTTTACCACTGAGATACCAGGGTAATATTCACTTCAATTTCTTAATAGTTTACTGTCTGAAAAATTTTCTTCAGTAGTCTTAAAAATTAACTTATTCAGAGTATTTAACAAGCAAAGACACTAAACAAGTTACCCTTAATTTTTTTTGTCTCAAAAAAAAGAGGGAAAACAATAGTTATTTCCATGTATAAGAGATTTTAGAAGGTCAGGGTGAGAGAAAAGCAAATTGTGAAAGGGATCTTAGGTTGCACATGAAAAACTCAATGATTCCAGATGATTCACTGCTGGTGTTAATAATCACAACTACAATAGGAAGCTGATGTAACTTACTTGAGAGCAATACTAATTGGCTTGAAACCATTTATTAACATTCACAATGTCTGAATATAATTGTAATATTGTTTATTCCCAGTTTCTAAATAGCCAGGCTAATCACTGTTTTTGGACTTGTCTCCAGACCATACCACCTACCATACACAACTGTTAAACTCAACTGCATTTTGGGACTAAGAACATAGTGTGAACATAGCAGCCAAGGGGAAAAAACTGGGGTATCTGCTCTATGGGAAAAGTCAACAATACTCTTTGAATACAAAGAACTTCATATTATATAAAATGCCAATTAAGCAATTAAAATTCAAATCTGATGGTTTAGAAACTTGTGCCAGATTTAATCCAAGGGAATCTAGTTGATTTCAAACAGGTTGAAAGTATATGTATTTTCTCCTTTAATTATTGAAAAGAAATAATTAAATTAAATAATTAAATAAAATTAAACTTTCTGCCCTTCCATTTCCAGTAGTCATGTACCGATGTGAGAGTTGGACCCTAAAGAGGGTTGAACGTGGAAGAATTAATGCTTTCAAACTGTGGTGCTGGAGAAGACTCTTGAGAGTCTCTTGGACTGCAAGGAGATCCAATCAGTCCCTCCTAAAGGAAATCAGCCCTGAATATTCATTGGAAGGACTGATGCTGAAGCTGAAGCTCCAACACTTTGGCCACCTGATGCCAAGAGCCGACTCACTGGAAAAGACCTTGATGCTGGGGAACACTGAAGGCAGGAGAAGGGGACAACAGAGGATGAGATGGTTGGATGGCATCATCGATTCAACGGACATGAGTTTGAGCAAACTCTGGGAGATAGTGAAGGATAGGGAAGACTGGCATGCTGCAGTCCATGGGGTTGCAAAGAGTTGGACATGACTGAGCAACTGGAAAACAACAACAATCCTTTACTACATCAACTGGGGTTAAAAAAAAACACACACACAACCCTTTGTTGTGACACAGAAACATATATTCAGCGTTTGCAAATTTCTTCTTTCCTATCCAAGAGTAACAAAACTGGTCACTGCTAATTTTAAAAATTTTAAGCTAATAACAGAACTATAAAAATAAAATTATATTTTTCTCATCAGACCTCATAGATTCTTTACCTCGGTTATAAGAGTAATTGATTTTCCTCAAACAATAAAACCTTAAGAGAATTTGCTACTGGGACCACTGCTTTGACTTTTTTTAGAAAGAATAATGATATTTATGCTTTTTTCCACAAAGAGACAGTATCATGTACTGTTTTAACACAGAACTCAGGCAAGTGGGTTAAACCAATGCCCATCTCTTTACAGGTCTGTGACAAGAGGCAAGTTAGTTAACCTTTTTATCATATGAAAATATTATATATTATTATAGATTACAAAAATATCCATGTAGTTAATGAAAGTGCTGTGGCAATAAAGTTGTTTCTAGATTAAGCTTCAGGATAAAAAATTGTGGCTATCAACAGTGTAACTTGTAATAACCATATAATAGGACGCTTAAGTCCTGAACACTTTAGAGCCAGAAAACAGAGGAGGTCTGGTCTCCCAGAAAGACCAACTTGAACTGGCTAAGTTTCAAGGCAACGATGTTTGCTCCAAAGTAAGTATTTCCAACACATCTCAAAACACCAAGAAATGTTTTCTATAATGCCATCAAGTCACTTAAAAAAAACAAGCCTGTCCAGTAGTCTGCCTTGGTGAGGCAATTTTCCATGGGATTTTAAAATTGAGGTGAAATTCACATAATACACAAGTAACCATTTTAAAGTGTCCGGCCCAGTGGCATTTAGTTCATTGTTGTGCAATCACCACCTCTTTCTAGTTTTGAAATTTCTGGGTCAGGCCAGGGATACACCCCGTACCCATTAAGTGACTACTCCTCATCCTCTTCTCTCTTCCAGCCTGGTTAACTGCTAATCAGCCTTCTGTCCAAGGACCTTCCCCTTTCAGGTCCATCATATGAAAGGAATCTTACAATATGTGACCTTCTGGCTTCTTTCATTTGGCTTCAAGGTTTCAAGATTTGAAGGGAGACTACCAACAGGTGTCAAAAAAACAAGCTTGTTTAATAATAGTAAATCAGTACTGAGTGTTGCCTGGACACGTCCTGCCTTACTTGTCACGCAGCTGGGGAACGGCAAGGCTGGGACCAAAATTCATTCTTACCCATTAATCTTTTCAAAACACAAAGAGGTGGTGTGCAGTCACAGAAGGAATATATCAAAGTTTAAGTAAGCAAAAAATCAAAATATCCTCTAGGCTACCTCTGGAATTAGATGTCAGAAAGTCCATGGCCTATGGATGGAGGAAAAGCTGAATTCAAACCTCAAATTCACCATTTGCAAGCACTGTGACTGTGAGCAATCTATTAGAACTGCTCAAGTTTCAGTTTCCACTTTGAAACATTGAGGCTATCAATAGTATAACTTTTAATAACCATGATGGGAAAGATTGAAGGCAGGAGGAGAAGGGGATGATAGAGGGTGAGATGGCTGGATGGCATCATCAACTCAATGGACATGAGTTTGAGCAGACTCCAGGAGATGGTGAAGGACTGGGAAGCCTGGCGTGCTGCAGTCCATGGGGTCACAAAGAGTCGGACACGACTTTGAACCACAACAACACTGACAAGCTGAGCATACGTAAGTCTCCCAGCAAGGCAGCCCCACTCCCTTCACTCTTCTATGTGACTAACATCATACCCATTCTCAGACATGCTCACCGGGCACCAGCTCGCCCCTATGTGGTCCTGAGACCAGCAGCCAAAACATCACGTGGGGGTAAATGAAGAACCCAAGACCCAGACCCACAGAGTCAGAATCTGCACTTTAATAAGAGCCTCAGGTGACTCACAGGTGTTTAACGTTTGAAAAGCACTGCTTTAGCTGTCTCAAAAAAGGGATGGGGGCATGGCAGGAAACCCAAAACCTAACACAACCTATTTAACCAAAACAAAAAAATTAGCAATAAAGTGCTAAAAATAAGTAGCTAAGAATTCTTCTCCCTCTTGTAAGATATATTAACTTGACAGAGACTAAATACCAGATGGGAAGAGGAAAAAAAGAAGCTACATGTTGATATGTACTTGAACGTTCTTACAAAAATGTTTGGCTGTATCACATGCAGGCACTGAAGTCAGATTTATTCTGCTTATATTTTACCCAATCTTTCCCAGGCTGCGAAAATGAAAATGGGTTATTCTTGGATTTCAGAGCTTAACTGCTCACAATGAGCCACTTTTTACATATTGCTCAGTAGAGAGCACGGTGACCCGGAATTTCACCAGGGTACTTAAATGTGAAGTGCAAACATCTTTATAAATAACACAAGCTCTACTTTTCTTATCAAAATGAAAACAAAGAAATAAATATAACACATTCCAATGTAACTAAAATAAACAGCAGAAACATCACTGTATGAAAACAAAGCAGAAATTATTATTACCATCACTGACAATAAACCAAATATTATGGCTACTAAGAGCAATCACTTTTTTTGTTCTTCCCGTGGATTTGAGTTATAAGATGGTTTTCCTTAAATGAGCATCAGGTCATCTTATTTTCATGAATCTTAACAAGAAACACACAAGCTACATGGGCACTTCTGTAATTTATGATGATGTACAATCTTTTTAAATGACATTTTTAGCTCAGAGGCTAGAAGAAATTCCAAGACTTTTAAAAGAAAGAACAGTATGTTTAGTCACCCATCTGCTCACTCATTCATTCTGCTACGAAGTGCTGCGCCTCACACCCCAGCCCGAGTCCTGGGCCACGTGAGACAAGACAGGCACAGCCTCTGACCTCAAGAGCTTGTGATCACCGAACCACCGGTGTCTGCCACACAGGCGCTGCTGTCCACCTGAAACAGCCCTGGCCTGGTCCTAGACCCTTGTGCCAAGGAGGGTATGGCCAAAACTCTCTCGTGGGATTTACTACCAAAAGTATTGCTCACAGTTTAACAATGAGATGTTTTATTTCAAGAGGGCACCTACGGATTGAAGGCAAAAGGAGAAGGGGGCGGCAGAGGATGAGACGGTTGGATGGCATCACCGACTCAATGGACATGAACTTGGGTGAACTTTGGGAGAAAGTGAGGGACAGGGAGGCCTGGCATGCTGCAGTCCATGGGGTTTCAAAAAGTCAGACACAACTTATGACTGAACAACAACAAAAGGAAAAAAAGTCCTGTGCATAAATTAACACTTATGTATTAGTCTCTCTTGTTTTGTTATCACCCAGTGAAACCAAATGAGCAACACATGGCTGCTTCTTGGAAGAAACACTATGACAAACCCAGACGGCATGTTAAAAAGCAGAGTCATCACTCTGCTGACACAGGTCCCTATAATCATAGCTGTGGCTTTTCCAGTAGTCATGTACGGATGTGACAGCTGGACCATAAAGAAGGCTGAGCACCAAAGAATTGGTGCTTTTGAAATGGAAAAGACCCTGATGCTGGGAAAGACTGAGGGCGGGAGGAAAAGGAGGCAACAGAGGATGAGATGGTTGGATGCCATCACCGACTCAATGGATATGAGTCTGAGCAAACTCCGGGAGACGGTGATGGACAGGGAAGCCTGGCGTGTTGCAGTCCAGGGGGTCGCAAAGAGCTGGACATGACTGAGCAACTGAACAACAACAATGAAACCAAGATAAACTGGCTATGGGCAACAAAGTCGGTGGAGATGTGCTTCTCTAGTCTCTGAAGGCCTCTCCGAGGCTGTGTGATACAGCACGTAGCAGGCAGCCCGTGAGGAGGCAGGAAGGGCCGCGTGAAGGGCAGAAGCATCTCCTCCTGCCCCACTTCACGAGAGCCCAGGGCTGCGTGTGTGTGTCTCAGGTCTGTGAACTCCCTGAGAACGACCAGTGCTCGATAGATTATCAGGTTAGGCAAATTTAATATTCAAGCACAGCATCATCTGTTCTTGCAAAAGAATACAGATCAGATCAAAAGAACTAAGATGTAGATCTATCATGTCATCTAAGGCAAGCTGCTAGTTCAGCTGCAAAATCACTTTTACGTATGTCTTTTTCTCTGGTAAAGAAGAGCTGAGAAGGTTTTCTGTAGGGAACCTTCCAGGGCAATGAATTTTAGGAGAAACTCATTGTGTGGATCACACATAGTAAGCATCAGGTAGCAAAGTGTTGTCAATTTTGTTTTGAAAGACATTACAACGGTTTTAAAACTCCAGTACTTCCATCAGCTCTCTTCAAAATGCCACTATTCCCACTGAAGCCCAGTTCACAGAGGGGACTTGTGCAGAGATGAGGAGAGGTTAAGTTTGATGCTCTGCCCGGTTCTACATCCGAGAGATGGGGAGGGACATGGAAGCCCAGCGTGCTGCAGTCCACAGCGTCTCAAAGAGTCCAACATAGTGACTGAACAACAAGGATGCTCTGTGGCAATCTATGGTGACTGAGGTTAGAGCTCAGAAATCTTACAGAACAGCAGTTCACAGAGTTCCCAAGGTCACTGGCAGACACTGTGACGACAGAGGGCTCAATCTCATTTTCGAAAAGTCCCAGAGAATGAAATCATGGCTGCATTTTCTGATGAAAACCTGAAGGTAAAACTTTTGTGCTGTTGCTGAAGGACAGCACTGCTTCCTTGGGACACCAGAGGCACAGAGGAGTCTAGGGATTCAATGGAAAGTTGCAAAGGTTAAATAATGAAGATGTAACTTTAGGTATAACTGACGCTTTTTCTGAAACTGACCTTTGAATTTGTGATTCAGTTCCACGGGGACTAAGTGGAGATCCTAGAATTCTCAAGCATAAAGCGATGAAGAGATAATGTGAGGTTTGGGAAAGTTAAGAACTAGCACTCCTGCTTGGCTGCCCCAAGTTAAGCAAAATAAAATAGAAACAGTGAGAGCCCTGACGGCCGTGTTTTGAAACGGATGGGCACTAAAGAGGACGGGGTCGCTGGGTGTTTCTCAGGTGTAGCCTTATGCATTTACACTGCTTGCCCAACACAGAGACCTCTGCTT
Source organism: Tragelaphus eurycerus (assembly GCA_935064755.1). NCBI lineage: Eukaryota > Metazoa > Chordata > Mammalia > Artiodactyla > Bovidae > Tragelaphus > Tragelaphus eurycerus. The sequence goes on along the minus strand of CAKXYN010000220.1, from coordinate 510,526 downwards.
TAACATACAGAACCTTAATCTAGTGTCCCCCTCCCTCTTAATACTTTGGCCACCAGATATGAAGAACTGACTCAGTGCAAAAGACCCTGATGCTGAGAAAGACTGAAGGCAGGAGGAGAAGGGGGCAACAGAGGATGAGATGGTTGGATGGCATCACTGAATCAATGGACGTGAGTTTGAGGAAACCTTAGGAATTGGTGAAGGACAGGGAAGCCTGGTGTGCTGCAGTCCACGGGGTTGCAAAGAGGTGCACACAGTTAGCAACTGAACAACAATGAGCCGACAGGTCCCCTTTCAATCTGTCCACAGTGGTGAGGCTGCGGGCAAGCCCGCTCCTCCAGGGTGGGATGGGCACACCTGGTGGGCCGAGAGGATGGTGGATGGAGTGTCGGAGTCCTGCAGGCCGCCACTTCCCGGGGCCCCAGACGAGGGGTCGGGCACTTTGCAGGAACCACAAGGGAAAGGAGCAGGGAGGCAGCTCTGTGTCAGTCCTCAAACAGAATCCATTATTTTAACAAGAAAACATGTCAGAGTAGGTGTGCTCTGAGACGACTGCTTCTACGCAGTGCTTTAGGGTAGCATCTTTATCAAGACTGTTTCAAAAGAGTTTTCCTAGTGTCTCCACCACTAAACACAACAATGTTTATTATCTCACGGGGTCTAGGAGACAGAGGATGTGAAAATGCTTTTTAAAATATAAGTACTTCATCAAAATATAATCTCTGGCACAGTCAAAATGACTTTGGAATCAAACCAAGGAAGATCTGAAGACCCGAGGTGGAGCTCTCACATCATCAGCGCCTTGCGGCCAATAAATGTTTGCTAGAGAATGCAGGAAAACAGCTCAGAATCCCTGGCCACAGGCACACTCCATAAAGTACATTCTGTCTAAAAATGATTCAGGGTTAATCTGCTCACTTCAGGTTCATAAAGAAAAGAGAGAAGACAGTTTCAGGATGGATTCCTCCTGAGCAGTCTCAGGAGGGCAGGGATGTACCAGGGAAAAGGCCGGATTCCAGTCTGGTTTCAGTACTGGCTGTGATCTCAGAAGGGTGACTAAGCATTCTTCCAAGCGACAGGACAGGCACAGGCTTCAGGGACTGCGCTTCATTCTACCTCAGACAGTTGACCTTGTGCTCACCCTAATAACGTACATCTCTCAGATGCATCGCCTACTGAAGTCAGTGTGGAAAAGCCCAAACGGAATCACCGTATTTCAAGATAACTGACCCGCCAGGACATCATGTTTTGATTTATGACGCCCTTGACTATGAAGTGCTTCTCTACTCTTCTGTTAAGAGTTAAAGTGCCTTGAAATTTGGCTGCAAGACTGATTAAGCTTCTAAGCCCTGAATTTGCATTTATAAGAGACTTAGCTTTAAGAGTCCCCATCAAGCTTTACTCAAAAGCAGTCAGAATCAACACTTTCTCACCTGAACACAGAGGCTGAGTCACTCCTGTGTGTGTCTGAAAGGGGGACAGACTAGTGTGTACTGGAAGCAGAGGGGAGAAGGAGTCGCAGGTCCCCCTCTCCTGGGACAGAGGGCATGCAGGTGGGGCGGAGTTCAGGTAATGCCAGGAAGAGTGAGGCAGACAGCAAATAAGTGAAAGACGCTTCTTCTAGAGAATTCAAGGAGCCCCAAACAAAATGTAACCAACTAGTCTAAAGGGACACTCTGGTAAAACCAATTTCTCTCTTTTTCTTTTGTGTTACTTCCTGTCCCTCTTGAACAGGACACAGGCCTACATTTCTATGTTTCTGACAGACAACTTGATCATGAAGCAGGAAAGAAGTTACTTGCTTTGCTGAAAACAGCAGAGTGAACAGTGGAAGTAGGAACTGCTGTAAACAAGCTGAAGCTGCCAACACGGTTTTCTCATACACACACACAAAAGATTAAGTAAAAGTCCAAACTGAATTGTGTTATAAAATCACCATAATTTTTTGGATATGATAAACTGGGCCACATACAATCATCTAATTTTAAAGAGCTGTTAGAATTCTCCTTTACAAAAAATTTCCAGAGAATACCACACAAACCCTGAAATAAAAACATTCCCAGTGATGTTTTTCTTGGAGGCGAGTTGATCGTGCTCGCCAAAAGGAATATTTTAAGAATCCCCCAAATTGCATTGGGGACAAGCAGAACGGAGGCAGACCACAGGGAGAGAGTCGCTCCTTTTACACAAAGATATGAGATCCTTCAGGAAGCGTGTGGGTTCTTGTAGCACCGACCCGAACAGAACCGCCACCTGCGAAGCTCCTGTCCAGAGTCACGAACAAGCCGTTGACCGTTGTGCAGTGCGTTAGGCTTTAGAAACTACCCTGTGCGGCTCTGGAAACAGCAGGGGTGACTTTTGTCTCTCAAAACAGCTTACCACGTTTGTTTGCTTCAGTTTTTTTAGAAAATCAAAGTAGGCCATTCAAGAATCAGGGAGCATGTCTGTCTAATTTAAGATGGAGTCGGACAGGAAAAGGGGTTCAGTTCGTGTCTACGGTGTTTTTCAAGGCCTTCATCTATAAGCATGGGTGAACACGTCACAACCCCCCTCCTCGCCCACTAGAGGAAGCCTCTGAGTCATCACAATTACATGACCAGGCATTTTTCTTTAAGCCGCAGTGTATCCTGTGCTTTTTGGTTTCCCAGGGGGTGGTGTTTTCCACGAATAGGGAGGGTTTGCGCATCGTTGGGAAGCTGTTTGCATAGACACGAATTCCAAAACTATCTTTGGAACCTGAGAGCAACCGCTTGGAGGAATAGTACTCTGAAGGTTCTGGAGAAGATCAGCACCACAGTGCCTTCAGGGGAAGTGGGCTCTCAGGCACACTGAAATTCTCCGGTCGGCCTCTGGATCAGGAAAGACGCAACTCTTGGGTCCCTGCAAGGGCGGATGCAGACGCCCCCCTCCGCGCCCTCCGCCCCCCCCCCCCAACTGCCTACCCAGACCATCCCCATTTCCAGCCTCCCTCACTTGGTCCTCAACCAAGTGCTCACTTGTCCAGAGCAAGTGCCTCTGGTCAATTTTAGGGTTAATGTGCTCTTTCCCTATATAAGGCTGTGGGGACAGGATGCAGCAGTTGATTTTTACAGTTCTTGCAGGAGGTTACTAACTTATTTCTGTTGTAAGGCTAACGTGTTAAATCCCTACTTTTTGTCAGCTGCCGTGAGGAGCACCACACATCTTTAACTCTTAGCCTTCACGTGATCCTATGAAGGACATCCTGTCACTGGGTGTGTCTTACAAAGGAGGAGCCGCAGCTCAGGGAGATGGGACGTCCTCCCTAAGGCTGCCCGGTGGGAAAGGTTCCCGGCACCCGGGCGGCTCGGCAGCCTCTGTCTCATTTTCCCTTGTTGCTGTTCATCACTAAGTCATGTCCCTCTTTGTGACCACATGGACGGCAGCATACCAGGCTTACCTGTCCTTCACCATCTCCTGGAGCTTGCTCAAACTAATGTCTCTTGAGTCAATGATGCCTCAGATCTCATCCACTGTTGCCCCCTTCCCCTCCTGCCCTCAATCTTTCCCAGTATCAGGGTCTTTTCCAATGAGTCAGCTCTTCGCATCAGGCGGCCAAAGTATTGGAGCTTCAGCTTCAACATCAGTCTTTCCAATGAATATTCAGGACTGATTTCCTTTAGGATGGACTGGCTGCATCTCCTTGCAGTCCAAGGGACTCTCAAGAGTCTTCTTGAACATCACAGTTCAAAAGCATCAATTATTTGGTGCTCAGCCTTATTTAGGGTCCAACTCTCACATCTGTACATGGAAAACCACAGCTTTAAGTAGACAGATCTTTGTCAGCAAAATGATGTCTCTGTTTTTTAATATGCGCCCTAGGTTTGTCATAGCTTTTCTTCCAAGGAGCAAGCATCTTTTAATTTCATGGCTGCAATCACCATCCTCAGTGATTTTGGAGCCTAAGAAAATAAAAGTCTCTGTTTCCATTGTTTCCCTATATCTTTGCCATGAAGCAATGGGACCGGATGCCATGATCTTAGTTTTTTGAATGTTGAGATTCAAGCCTCCTTTTTCACTCTCCTCTTTCACTTTCATCAAGAGGCTCTTTAGTTCTTCTTCTCTTTCTGCCATAAGGGTAGTGTCATCTGCGTATCTGAGGTTGTTGCTATTTCTCCCGGCAATCATGATGGCAGCTTGTGCTTCATCCAGCCCGGCAATTCACATGATGTACCATTTTCTCTGGGGATGATTAACTTTATACTCGCCAATCTGGGGGCAGCAGGGTAGCTCACCATTTCACTGTCCTATACTTATTATTCTTTAGGGGAAACTGATGGGAACCTCCACACAGAGCAAGCACATATGGATTTACGTGTGTGTACAGACGTACAATGAAACTGCATTTTCAGTGCAATCATTTTCACTCCACCCTCTCCCTCTGAACAGCTACCTGTGTATTCCAGTCTTCTCAGTAGAAGGCATTGGATGTATGAGGTACTAGACAAGTGCAATATATTAACCTGTCAGAAGTCCTATCTTCCAGAAGAACTGGTGCTTAATTAGTGGCTTAATAAGGGCAAAATTCTATTAAATTTCTAAGAAACTGCTTTACCACTGTTTGCAATCATTATGTGTGCTGTGCTTAGTCACTTAGTCGTGTCCGACTCTTTGTGACCTGATGGACTGTAGCCCGCCAGGCTCCTCTGTCCATGAGATTCTCCAGGCAAGAGTACTGGAGGAGGTTGCCATATCCTCCTCCAGGGGTTCTTCCCAACCCAGGGATTGAACCCAGGCCTCTCACATTCCAAGCAGATTCTTTACCATCTGAGCCACCAGGGAAGCCCTGAAATCATTATACTAGCAGGTAAAATGTGCTGCTTAAAATGTTAACCGAATGCTGTCCTGCACTGTCTTGCTAGTGTTAAAACCCTGACTGAGGAAGGCTCCTGGCTTCAGCAATAACACAGCCCCACCCCAGTCTTGCCTTTGCTCGAGTCTTGGGGGTCCACAGCCAACCCTCCCCTGTGGCTCAGCCTCGCTCTTGGCCAGCACCATGGGGATGGCTGGAAGCCCAGGATGACCTACTCTAGTCTTTCTGTGAGCAGCTCTTTAGTTTTTTCTCAGTGAGCTTCCTTGCTTACAATGACCAAACCCTGTTCTGAAAGATTAAAAGTCCCACATGAAGGTGTAGACACAATCCCTTCCGGAGGAGGGGAGGGAGAGCTGAGGGAGAACCTGGCCCAGGCACCCTCCTCCTGGAGCTCCCTCAAGTCTCGGGCTCCTCAGCATGCAGATGCATCACACCAGGCTCCGCATCTCACATGGCCTTCCTCCTTCTGGGTCTTTCTAAACTTTTGGAAAGCCTGCCCTTATAGAATTCAAATCAAAGTCATCAGCCAGGGATACAGTAGTGTTATGTGGCCCTTGTGGAAATAACGCATCGGCATTATCATGAGACCAGGCAGAAGAAGGGCCCTGCAGCTATCCATGGAGGAGTCCCAGGGGTTTGTGACCTGCCGTGGAAACAGGTGCTTTACAGGTGCAGTGACAGCACCTCGAGATGGGAGGTGCTCTGGATTATCCAGGGGGCTCGAGAGACCACAAGGGTCTCAATAAACGAATGATGGAGGCAGGAAGTCAGAGAAATGACCAGGGAAGCAGAGGCTGGTGACATCACGGCTGGAAGGGGCTGCGAGCCATGGGCCGTGGGCGGCCCGCAGAAGCTGAAGAGGGCAGGAAGCAGGAGTTCTCCTGGAGCCTCCGGCAGGGACAGAGCCCCACAACACCTGGCCGTGAGTCCAGGAAGCCTATGCAGACTTCTGACCTTGCAGGCTGTGAGAAGACAGGTCGGGTGGGGGGGAGGGGGGCTAGTCTCTAAATTTGTAGTAATTTAACAAGGCCAAGGGACACTAACACAGTACCACGGACCCTGCGGGCATGTGCCTCCAGTTCTGTGCTTTGCTTTCTAAACTGTCCCAGCTGTGCTGTCCCCTGTTTTCCACATGCACATCTAAGAGTCAGCCTGTGCGTCATCAGTGAAGTCTGTGAGTGTAAGCAGGAACATATTAAATCTGCAGAGCACTTTAGGGGAGAGGGTCTTTGAACCACACAGAATCTTCCAGTCCTTGAGCCCGATATGTCTCTGCTGTTTCCAATCTTCCAGGCCACAGAGTCTGCACATCCTTTTCTGTTACATTTAAACTTAAGTATGTCAATGTAGGGGCTTCCCCCGAGGCTCAGAGGTAAAGAATCTTCCTGCCAATGCAGGAGACCTGGGTTCGATCCCAGGGTTGGAAAGATACCCTGGAGGAGAAAATGAAAACCTATTCCAGCATCTTTGCCTGAAGAATCCCATGGACAGAGGAGCCTGGACACAGTCCAGGGAGTCGCAAAGAATCAGACACAAGTGAGCAACTAACCACCACCACCATCTTAGTATTAACCTTGTACTACTGAATCCTTGTTTGCCAACAATTTGCTGAACTCATTTATTAATCCTGAGAGCTTTCTGGTGGATCTGTTGCAATGGCCCACACAGACTCTCATGTAGTCTGAGAACAGAGGTGGCTCCCTCTCTGTCCCTCTATAACCTAAATGCCTTTTATTTCCCTTTCATGGCTTTATTACTGCACTTACACGCAGTCCGCTCACTATGTCACCGTGGGCAAGGCTCCTCCCTCCGGCAGGAAGGCCCAGGCAGGCACTCCTGTCTGAGTACAGGAAGTTTATCAGATAACATGTTTCACTTCCCGCCTGGCTGATGGATAGCAGTTAATCCCACAGGGAGAGGTTAATTTCACACACAGTGGCCTGATGTTAAGTGCACACCTGGCTCCGTTTCTACATGGGATTAGTGGCAGAACCCTGGCAGGACTTGGGGCAGAAACGGGGACACCCAGGCAGGGCTCCCCGCGCCTGGCAGCGGGGAGGGCAAGCTCTCATGCCCGCACCCTCCACTGGCTCTGCAGTCCAGGAGGACAGGCTGGTAGACCAGAGCACAGCTGCCTGGCCTCATAAAAGATAATGTCTTCCTCTGAGACATGAGGGAAGGAAGAGGTGACTGATAAACAGAGACACTGCGAATTGGAGAGAAAGCAAACAGGATATTCATTCACAGTGGCTGGAGCTATTAATGACATTGCATACAAAGACATGTGGACCAGTACTTGTATATTAATTAAGTAAGGTAATTCCTAATTGTTGCCTAGACAAACAGGACTTTGTGGGGGGAATTCCAGCCTTTTCCATTTCATGACTCCAACCACTAATATCTTAAACCTCACACACCAGAGAGAGATGCAGGTTAAATCATAACAAGGGAAAATGACCACAGCTGAAGTTGGAAATATAGCTGCTGTTTATTTGCATATTATAATTCTACCAGCTTAAATTAACAGAGCATTCCCAGGTGGCTCAGTGGCAAAGAATCTGCCTGCAATGTAGGAGATGCAGGTTTGATCCCTGGGTTGGAAAGATCTCCTGGAGAAGAAAACAGCAGCTCACTCTGGTATTCTTGCCTGGGAAGTTCCATGGACAGAGGAGCCTGGTGGGCTACAGTCCACGAGGTCACAAAAGAATTGGCAGGACTTAGTGACTAAACAACAATAGCAGTGTAACACATGCTGGGGGAGGAGAAGGGAGGCTGGGTACTCAGCAGATGTAAAATACTGACGCAAGTAACAAACGATGCTACCCTCGTCAGACAGTAATGCTTTGGAGTGACCACAGGCTGTGGGTCAAAGTAAAAATAGAAAGAGTAAGAAACAATTTCAATTTCAAGGATAATGGGGAAAAAAATGACTTAAAAAAAACCACCCCAAACTGCATTTAATACACAGAAATAAGGGCAAGTAATGTTAAAGATAGACATGCATAGATAATAACATATCCAAACGGGATTAAATGAACATGTCTCCCAGTAAGTAGACCCATCTGTGAAAACAATCACGGAATTCCTTTGGCTTTTTAAACCATCGCTAACATAGGTCACATTAATTCTTGGTCAAGCACAGAAGAGCAAGCATTTGACTGTGAGAATGTGCACTGGGCGTTCTCATTCCAAGTCTGCTCTAATCTTACATCTGCTCGTGGCCGTGAGCTCTTTACCTGGAAACCTACCTGCTCGTCCTCCTGGGGACCATAAGAGCTGGAGGCGAGGACCATCAGGAGAGAGAGAGCAAGACTAACACGGACCGGCCGGCCACTCAGCCCGGGGCGAGAAACTGGGACGCGCATGCGCACTGTTCGGGTACGGAGGCTTACCCACTCGAAGGACAGGATCCAGCAGCCGCGCGCTATGCCCAGCAGCACGCTCAGGGTGCGGCGAGGCTTCCCAGCCAGCACGTGCGTGGTGCTGCCACACACCTCCCGCGCCAGCGAGAAGCCCTTCAGTCTGTTCACGACCTGGATCACCACGCTGTACTTTCTGTGAAGCGGGGAGAAAAATCAACACACGGTTGTTTTTTCTGTGCATAAACGTCAAGGGGATTACAATGAACTAAAATGTAAAAAAAAACTAGGAAAAAATGTACACTGACTTCTTCTATGGTGCTCCTTTCCCTGCAATCCATAACTTGAAATATGGGGGAAATAAATTTCAGATCTCAACTCCAACTGTCTGTTCTAGTGGCTAAGAAACAGCGGCCCCAAAGCTAAAAGCGATTTCCCCAGGTGCTGGTGGGGCCTGCCAGTCCCCTGCACCAGGCCTCCTCGACACCCAGACCCAGTCGTGTGTACTTTTGAGTCCTGTTGGACCTAGTTTTTGCACTGTCAGAACAAAGATCCTCACTTATTTTATTTTAAAAATGAAACATTTATCAAGAGTCAAACATAATTTTATAGGTCCTGTTTATTAAAACTTCAGGGCAAATTTCACAAAGCTCATCACTGTTTATCTTCTGATTTGTCATTCCATTAATGCCTTAAGTACCCTTTTTTCTCTTTAAATATTTCTCTTCCCTTTCTTTTCAAGTCACTCTTCATACTCCCTTTCTTTCTTTTACAATCACCATTCTATCATGCCTTTAACTCTCACATGTTGCTTTTCCCTCTCTCTGCCAGCAGCTTTGGGAAATCCCTGCCAAAACATGACCACCACGTAGGCTTTCTGAGCCACACTGTGACGTGCACAGTGAGTTAGGAAACTTCTCGTCTCCAAAAATTACATTCCAAAAGGAAGGAGGCAGTTTTGTCCATGATTACGCACATCATCTCCAACTATCTCCTGCTTATATTATGGCATTTCTCAGTTATGATGATCCGGGCTTTGCCGATCACAAGACCTATTTCTTCACTTGTGAAATACAAGGCCTGATCTCTATCCTGGTGAGAATTTTCCAGGGATCCCCAGGGTATAGCAGATGGATGAGTCAGGACCAGACACATCACTTTAACCAGAGGATATATGTTTATTGGAGTTGCAGAAAATATTTAAATTGGGGGAGGGGTACAAAATGCAAATAAAACAATAGCAAAAAGAAGTGAAAACCTCTAAGCCAGATGCTCTCTAGAAACCTGTTCCTGCATATCTATGATTTTGTCATTCCAAGTCCGGGAGCTTCTAGCTCTTTGCTGGATGTGCTAATCAGTAACAAGGATCTTTGCAAAACACAGATAATCAATATGACCTTAGAACATCTAAGTCTTGTTCTTACCTTCTGACAACAAGTATTTGTGGGGCAGGAATGAATCAAAAAGAGATTCAAAATGGCCTAAATGAAGAGTTTGATTTTCAAACCTTCGACTGAGAAAATAGTTAGCTATCAGTGTTTTTTTTGTTTTTTAAATTTTGGGCAAAAATAGACTTTAAAAAATGTTAGACCAAAATTCAAGTATTCGTTTCTGTATTAAACTATTTAGGATGACCAATGTATTTCACAAGACGTAAACAGAACTTGTGAGCGTGCTCCTTTTCCACTAGATAACATGTGGGTTTGAACGACCAGTCCTTTTAATTTCATGCCACAAGTGGGACAGGATCCCGCCACCCAGAGTCTTGTAAGCATGCACTCTTTCTGTAGCCTGGTTTTCCCTGAGACGTCCCAGTGTTTTGATGGATATCTTAAAGCCCTAAAACTTCTGCTATTTAAACAAAATTTTTTTTTCCTCTTTAAATAAAAATTCAAAAATCTGTTGTAAAGAATAAGGCGTGGTATTTTTTTTTGGATGTGCAACATTGTGGTAATGTTTAAGGGAGATGATAAGAGTGCGCTAGGGAGCTGTGAATGCTTCCACCAGATGTGCAGACAGCTGCTTTACCACAGTGGTAGAAAGCATCCCACTAAAGCATTTCTTTAAGATCTTTAAGGGAAGTGCTTCCACCAGCAAGGCTCCACTTACAGGGCCTTCACGGGGTGGGGGTGGTGGACTCGCAGAGCCCTGCCGCACAAGATGAGCAGCAAATACTAAAACGCCTCTAAATGCCGTCCAAACCACTCAAAGGTCTTCGGTGCTGAACTGTGCACAGCCTTTTCACCACCTCTCTTATTTCCAGTGCTCTTCTGACTCCAGTATTAATTACAGAGATCAACACAGACAGCAAAGACATGAGGGCTGCCCAAGCGCCCAGCACAGTTTATGAACGAAAAGCCCGAACTTTATATCAAGGAGAAAGTTATCAAAACAACGAGTACTTACTCAGATGGCATGCTTGTCATGACTAATGTTCTTGTTGGCTAGGGATGTCAAAAGAGAAGGAACAATAAACAGTCAAAAATATAAAAAGTTTTTTTCCCACAGAAATAAACTTTGTTTTCTGAAAAGTTACATCACTTAAAAGTAAACATTTAAGCATATATCAAAGGAAAAAAACTGTACATTCCTGGAAAAAAAAAAAAAAGTAGCCCAAAAGATAGAAACTCAGATACTATCCCCAAACCAATCCAAAATACTCCAGGACATGAGGTAGAAGAGAAAAAAACTGTTTCTCTCCAGAAATTCATTCTACCAGTTGCCTAGTGGGCCTCCACAAGTGCGAAACTGTTAATACGCTTCCAAGGAAGCAGAGTGTGAGAGAGACGTTTTTCTTGCAGGCTTAGAAACCATTTTTCCTGAGCCTTCTGCTGCTGCTGCTGCTGCATCGCTTCAGTCGTGTCCGACTCTGTGCAACCCCATGGACTGCAGCCCACCAGGCTTCTCCGTCCATGGGATTCTCCAGGCAAGAACACAGGAGTGGGTTGCCCTTTCCTTCTCCAATGCATGAAAGTGAAAGTGAAGTCGTTCAGTCGTGTCTGACTGTTAGCGACCCCACGGACTGCAGCCCACCAGGCTCCTCCATCCAGGGGATTTTCCAGGCAAGAGTACTGGGGTGGGGTGCCATTGCCTTCTCCTTCCTTAGCCTTCTAGGCAACCATATTCTTGGTCTCAGATGTAAGTACACAATAATGTTCAAGCTTCTGCTACCTGACTCAAGCAGATTCTTTCATCCCTTCCACACAAGAGCACAGATAATGGAACTGCTTGTTTGTGTACTGGCATCTCCTATTAATTGGAACTGCAAATTTTTAAAAATAAAAATTTAAAAATACTTTTTATTTATGCATGCTGTTGGCAAAGAATTAAATGTTTCAGAAATATATAATTAGACATATAAATTTCCCTGTAGTTCTACCAACTCGAAATGACTTGTTTTTTAATTTGATATATATTAGGGCAAATGTTCTTTTATTAAAAAAAAAATACCTTTATTTATTTACTTTTGTCTGCGCTGGGTCTTCACTGTGGTACGCAGGCTTAGTTGCCCTACATCATGTGGGATCTTAGTTCACCAACCAGGGATCAAACTCACGTTCCCTGAATTGGAAGGCAGATTCTTAACCACTGGACCACCAGGGAAGTCCCCCTAAATGCTCTCTTTATTTAAAAAACAAATGTGAATGCACACTGTTCTTACACTCTTTCAGGTCATGTGATGTGCCTCAAATGGAACCAGCTGCTCAGTGTAACCTCGAAACCATCATGGCGCACAAAGCAGTGCCTTGAATGGTCCTATGAACGAATGAGAAGGAACCAAAGGTGCCCAAAGGACCCAGGGGGACACATGGGGACTCAAGGGCCTCTGTGCCACATGGGGCTATTGAGAGACAGTGAAGGAAGAGACCAGGTGAATGAAAAAGATACTCGGAGGAAGACCTCAGAAACGGCACGTGAGCTAGCCAACAATGGACAGCCCTCATCCTGTGTTTTTAGTTTCCCTCCAGAGCAGCCTTTGTCAGCTCTCCTCTGTCCCGGATACAAGTGGAACGTGAGCACGGCTCCCTGGGCTGAGTCTGGAGACAAGGCCTTTACGCAGGAGTAAGATTCTGGCTTCAGTGTCGTCCTAGAATGAGGACTACACAGAGTCAGCGACATGGCCAACCCCAAGTAAAACCCTGCAGAGGTCATTCCAAGGCATTTACTTTCTTCTGGGGACCCATCCAGAAGCAGCCTGTAGGATGTCATGGGTGGGAAGTGCTTATTCCTAGAATGAAGGCGTGAAGAGGGGCAGGCAGAGGAAGCTCTCTTGACTTCTGACCACAGGCTCCTTCTCCGTGACTGCACCTCAGGCTGCTTCTCCTGCTTGCCTGCACTCACTCCCGGGAGCCCTCACGTGACTCAGGGCTTTCTGCAGGAGCAAAATGCCTACAGCCCCAGCTTCACATTTCTAGCTGAGACCCACTCCGTGATGCCAAGACTCAGACTCTCCTCCTGTCTGACATCTCCATCTGGAGGTCTAGTAAGGATCTCAGATGTGACATATCCAAAACTAAGCTACTGTTCTTTTCAGGAAATTATGCAAAAAAAAAAAAAAAAAAAGAAATTCAAATTGCAAAGGAAGAAATCAACCTATCTCTCTTCACAGATGAGAAGATCTTACAGGCAGAAAACTCTATGAAGAAACCATAAAAAAATGTTAGGACAAATGAATTTAACAAAGTTGCAGGAAACAAAAAAAGCACAAAACTTATTTGTATTTCTATACCTTAGTAATGAACAATCAGAAAAGGAAACTAAGAAACCAATTCCATTTATTAGCACCAAAAATAATAAAATAGTTAGGAATAAATTTAACAAAGAAGAAGCAAGCTTTGTACACTGAAAATTTTTTTAATTGCTAGAAGAAATCAAAGATGACCTAAATAAATGAAAAGAAAGTCTGTGTTCATGAATTGGAAGACTTAATATTATTGATGGCAATACTTGCAACAGCAGATTCAATGCAATCTCTACGAAAATTCCAATGGCAATTTTTGTAGAAATGGAAAAATCCATCCTAAAATCCATATGGAATTCCAAGGAAACACAAATAGCCAAAACAATCTTGAAAAAGAACCACAAAATGGAGATCTCACACTTCTTGATTTCAAAATTTACTACAAAATTACAGTACTCAAATTGTATAGTACTGCATAGAGATAGATGTGAATACAGAATTGAAAGTCTGGGAAAAAACCCTCACATCTATGGTCAACTATTTCTGACAAGGTTGCCAAGATTGTTCATGGACAGTCTCTTCAACAAATGATGCTGAGAGAACTGGATAACCACATATGAAATAAACTGGATCTTTACCTTACACTGTAGAAAAAAATTAACTAAAAATGGATCTAATTTGAGAGCAGAAGCTATAAAACTCTTGGAAGAAAACATAGGGGAAAATATTCATGACACTGGTTCCTTAAATTATGGCACCAAAAGCACAGGCAAAAAAGATAATTAAATAAATTGGATTTCATCAAAATCAACAACTTTTTTTTGGCATCAGAAAACACTATCAAGAGAGTGAAAAGATAACCCAAATAATGGGAGAAAATATATGCTAATCATACATTTGACAAGGGTTTAACATTCAGCATATATAAGAACTTCTACAACTCAACAACAAAAAAGGACAACTCATTTTAAATATGGGCAAATAACTTGAATAGATATTTCTCCAAAGAAGATAAGCAAATAGCCCATAGCACATGAAAATATGCTCTAAACCACTAGTCATTTGGGAAATTCAAATGAGATACCAGACCTAATGAGATACTACTTTATAGCTACCAGGATGTTTACAATAACAACAACAACAATAAAACCCCCCAAAACAGCAAGTGTTGATGAGGGTTTGTGCTGGAAGCTGAATGCGTTCTGGCTGGAATGTAAAATGATGCAGCTGCAGTGGGAAACATCTGGCGGCTCCTCAGAAAGCGAAACAGAGAATCACCACGGGGCCAGCAGACTTACCCCCGGCATACACCAAAATGAACCGAAAAACAAGGACTCATATACTTGTGTGTGAATTTTTCACAACAGCCCAAAGGTGAAAACAACCCATGTCCATCAGTAGATAAAGGGATAGACAAAATTTGGAATATACATACAATGGATTATTCATCCATAAAAACAAATGAAGTTCTCATATACAACATGGATGACTCTTGAAATCATGCTAAGAGGAAAAAAGCTAGATATAAAAGGATGCATACTGTATAATTCTATTTACAAAATTTCTAGAAAAGGTAAGCTTGTAGAGATAGAAGTAGACCAGAAGTTACTGGGGGTTTGCAGCGAAAAGATAACATGCAACCCAGTGTTCACTGGAACACTGTTTACAATAGCCAAGGCATGGAAGCAACCTAAATGTCCATAGACAGAGGAATGGATAGAGATGTGGTACGTACATACAATGGAATATTATTCATTCACTAAAAAAGAATGAAATCATGCCATTTGCAGCAACCTGGATGGACCTAGAGCGTGTCATATTGAGTGAAGTAAGTCAGACAGAGAAGGAGAAATGTCCATATGACATCACTTATAGGTGGAATCTAAAAATAAACTACAGAACTGAACTTATAAAATAGAAAGAGACTCACAGACGTAGAAAATGAACTTATGGTTTCCCGGGCAGGGAGGAATAGTTCGGGACTTGGGGAAGGTCAGGCACACACTGCTATATTTAAAATGGATAACAAACAAGGAGCCTGTACAGCACAGGGAACTCAGCTTGATGTTACCTGGCAGCCTGGATGGGAGAGAGGTTTGGGGGAGAACAGATACATGTGTGTATCTGGCTGAGCCTTTGCTGTTCACTTGAAACTATCACAATGTTGTTGATTGGCTATACTCCACTACAAAATGTTTTTGGTGTTTAAAAAAAAAAGAAGTACTTACCAGGGGACGGGGTGAGGTGGGAACTGGGGGTTATTAAAAACCCTTCTCTGAAGGGTTTTTGGGGAGCTAGGGTCTTCCAAGCATGTTCTTTTTGGGCCCTGTACTTTCCTTCACCACAACCTCATATCAGTAAAATGGCTCTACTATGCTGTGGGGGAGCAAGCACAAATTTGGTTTGGGAACGCGTGGACAATTCTTTCCCTTTTCCTCTATTTGAAAATCTTCATAAGATAAAGTTTTAACTGTTCTTCAGGTGAACATTCTGTGAACTGGCAAGGCATATAACCACCACTGTAAAAACCACTTAGAGGGTCAATTATCAATTTACCCCTTACAGTACTTGAAGCGCAGCAAGCATTCAGCATGCTCTGCCGAGCAGAATAAAAGCTCTGTGCACAGAAGTCAAGGTACTTATCCTCCTCTTAGAATGCTATCACTGCCGGAAAATACCTTCTACCAGGCAATTATACAGAAAGAATATATGAAGCATAAAAGACATAATCAGATGCTAGGAGACCCAGAAGAAGACTGCACTTCAGTACATCTTTGTGCAGCTCACTTGTTAGTGACTTCGCATCTGACGGCCAGTTGGCCTTTCCTCACCTCGTGTGTCTCATCTAAGAAACCAGACAATGAAGCGCTCCTACCGGGCTAAGTGATTAATTATTACTCTGCTGAAAGCAGATATTAATCCCAGCAGTTTGGTAAACATAACCTTCACAGTATGTGATTTGATGAGGATACATTTCCTAACTTGGTTTTTATCTATGTAACCTTTGCTACATGTCACCTTTCAATGAAAGTAATAAAAACGGGAGAAAGTTCAGCCGCTTTCTTCTCTCTTGATGGTAGCCTGGCCCTGCTCCACCCTGGCTGTGGAGCTACACGTAGGGTGACAGCCACAGTGCACAAAGCTAATGAGGATCGGAAAATCTTATTTAACGTTATTGGAAAAGACAAAAAAAAAAAAAAAAAAAAGACGGGCTAACGTTTATTCAAACCAACCACAGTCAGTGTTGAAAAATAAAACGGTCCTTCAAGACTGAGACCTGCATCTCCCTGTCCTGTAAGATGCATTCCCAGTCTATGAAAAGTTGGTTCTCCACAACAAACTTGAACGTAACCTGGTTCCTGTGCTCTGGAACCTAGAAGGCTGGGTAAGAACTCTTCCCACCCTTTCGGGTTGTTGGGAAAGCGCAGCAGAAGGGCCCACGCTCCCCTCCGCTGCTCTGAGACAGGAGCCCTTCCTTGGGGGCTTGGAAAAGCCCCCCTCTGCCTCCTGGGGGTTCCCACCAGACTCACTTATGACCCCCTTGCTCATCTGCCTCAGGAGCCCCAGGCCCGCCTTTTCTCTGCAAGGCTCCCCATGCTCCTGTTACATCAGTCTGAAAAGAATGGGCTCAAATGTCTTGTGCGTTTGTTTTCACAGATCTGGGGCTGGCATCGCATGGGACTGGCCCTGCATCCCCGCCCAGGTAACCCTGGCTGAAGGCATCTTCCGGACCCTTCCTGAGTGGGGACTCAGGGTCCCAGCATCAGGACCAGATTAAGTCCTAGAGTCCGGACTCTAGTCCAGCAATACCATGGTAAGGGTTTGATTTTTACTGACTTTCTGAGTGTTCACTCTGCTGCCCGTTTCTTTTGGTTTCATGGTCTAACCATTTGGTGATCTCTACAAATGGGCTGATGGTCCACAGAGATCTTTGTTCCTTGACAGATGACAGAGTTTTTTCTGTTGGTTTTCCTACTTTCAGCTCAAAACTATTAACGATTTCATGCCACCACGGAGTAGATATCTGGACTAAATTTTGGATTTCCATGTTTATGCCATGAGAGAAATTTTTAGCTATGAGTAAAATTTTAAAATTGAAATTACAAGCTTGGTGTGTGTTCTGTGTGTGTATGTGCATCCACGCCTGTAATCCAGAAAGGCCCTTCTCATCCTGAGAAAAGCATCTTGAGATGGTGTTACCAATTGAGATTTTAAAATCTCCTAAAGAAGCTGTTGGCTTAGAAATTAAGTGCCTAAAAACCGAATATTCCTAAGATTCCCAAATATTATGGAAACTGAACTCCCAATATTTTAAACAGTGCCAAAAAAGACAAAATACTTAAAGAAAAATTTTGGGAGGGGATTTCCTTACTGTTTCCTTTTTTAAATTGGGATATAGTTGATCTACAATATTATGTTAGTTTCAAGTTATAAAATAATGATTCAAAAATTTTATAGATTATACTCCACTTAAAGTTACTGTAAAATACTAGCTATATTCCCTGTGCTGTGCAATATATCCTTGTAGCTTATTTATGACAAGCCTGGTCCCTGGCTTACAGTGTTCCCGGAGTGAGGGAGGTGACTCTGAGCAGGCCCAAGAACTACAGCAGACGGTGGGGACCTCAGAAGAAAGGAATTCACTCAAATTTATAGGCACTGCAGGTGAAATCTGACAGCAGGCTCTTGGCTTGGCTTCCTTACCCCAAGAGGCTTTTAAATGTTACAATCTACGATTCCTTATAAAAACTTCCCGAAAATCAAACCTAAGGCCTAGGTGGTAAATTACCATTCTTGCTGCACCTATCTAAACACAGCTAATGAGACCAGCCTTATTCTGTGATCATAAATAATCTTTCTTTGATTGCTGGGGGAGGGACTACAGAAAAAAATTTCATTTCTATGGGAAACTCTGCAGTGTTTACCGAACACCATTCCAGGACTTTGGATTTTAGCCATGTTCACTGAGTGACTCTGCACCTCTGTGGACGCTGCAGGGAACTGGTGGATGCGAAAACTCTGCTTTGTCTGGTACAGACTTACTAGACTTCCTTTTCCTCTAGGTAAAAACCAGTTTCCATCCCTATCTGCACCCTGGCCCAGGTCCTACTGACTTGCCCCAACTGCCGGTCCTTACTGAATCTCCAGTGTTTCTGGTTTCCTTCAGCATCTGCCTATAGTCCCCCAAACTAAAGTCTCGGCACCACCAGGAGCCAGCGCCAGGCAGCAGGACCCTGGTCTGGCCTCTGGTGACCTTGCAGGCGCCTTTCTCCCTGGCTCTGATGGAGCCATGGGCGCTGCTGCCCAACATGAGCCCGGGTGGGCAGAGTCCTCTCTGCACAGGCCCCGGGAGCGTCTGGCACATGCCTCTGTGTGAGAGGTGGCCATGCCTGTGGGCAGCCTTGATGGAGACCCTCAGGACACTTGAGAAGCTGTCTTGCAAAACTAAGAGCTGCTCCTTCATGGGGTCCTGAAGGCTCAGCTCCCGAGTCTTCATACAGTTCAACCGTCTAAGTCAACTGTTTGCCCCTTTTCACTTAAGGAATACCTCTTTTACAATGCCCAATCTTCAGGGCCCGAAAACAACCAATCAGTGCCAACAGCAAATGAACCAGCGTTAGCAAGAATTCCCCAGAGGCTATGAGACTCAGCTTTGCCTCACTCAGAAGGTTTACCATCACATCCGAGTTGTTTGCTGAGGAACCACGTCCTTTGCTCTGGGACTGAGAAAACGGAGCCTGAGCCCCGTGCGCCTGCGAAACTGTGCTGGTTGGAAAGCCGCCACCCTCGTGTCTGAAGAAAAGGCCAACTCCGAAGGACCACTGCCCTCCATCACCCACACCACCTTTCTTGCTCCACCAACTCAGACTCAGACGGCCTGTGCTCACATCTTCTTGCCCAAAGACCCTCAACGCCACCCTGCTTCTCCGGCTCTGTGAAACCCCAGGGCTTCTCCTTCCCGCGAGCGCTCCCCATCAAAGAGTGAGCTCCACATTATAATGGTCTGAATAAAACCATCTTCTGAATTTCAGTACATTTTGTCTGTCACAACTACTACACGTTTGTTTTAAATGTCTAGGAGCAGAGTTTTGAGAAAGGCTGTGAATACCCAAGAGGCACCTGTCTCATTAGATCTTCTACTTCAGTGTTTTAATTTCCAATGTCAAGTTTGTCCTCTAAGGTCAACTTTGAATATAAAGTGATGAAAAGAGAAGAAATCCTTGAACGATTAATAGAAACAGAATCATCCTATGCTAAAAAGAATGCAGATACTAATATTCATTTGGTCATCAGACACTAAATAAGTCAGACTAATTTATCAAGCACAAAACCAGACACTAGGGATATAAGAACGATTCCCACTGTAAAGAGGGTGAAAAGCATTTTGATATAAAGTTATAATCCAGTCAAACTACAGGTATCATCAGATTTATGTGTAGTCGAGAATACAAAGGAGACAAAACTGGCAGCCTGAAGGGGGAAGGTGGTCAGGAAATCTTGACGGAAAACATGGCCCAGGTAAGACTTGGAGGATGAGGAGTTTGGCAGGTGAGGCGGGACAGGGTGGTCTAGGGGACAAACACGCAAAGGGAGGGACAGAAAGGGGCTCCTCTGGGGATCTGAGAGGGGTTGGTATGCATTTACCAAGATGTCACTCCAGAGATCAACATTCAGAAGAGAGTGAGTCTTGGGAAGAATTGTGGCAAGACTGCGAAGAAGGTGAAACGAAGCGGTTCAAGGTACAACCTCTGTTATCTTCCTGCACTGACGCTGGTGGGATACAGCTTGGAGATCCACAAAGTTTACCTGTATTCACAGATCATCCAGGGGCTTAACTAGATTCAAGTGAGAAGAACTGTAAACACAGGCATGTATCTTAACACTGTAGCTGTAAGCGTGACGATCTCAGAAATGAAAACACAGCAAAACTGCAGCTCATGGACAACCTCAGGAAAAGTGGAAACCTTCATCCCGTCACTTTCAGTGTGTTAGTGTAGAATGTCATCGTCCACTCTTTCTGACTCTGCTCACACCTATGCAAGTAATCATTCCAGGGCTTCTGTTATAGAACGCCCATGACAGAAAGAAGAAAAACAAACTTCTATGCTTTTAACATTGTGTTCATGGAAAAAAAGAAAGCATAGCAGCCTTCTGTTCCTTAAAAGGAAAACACTTGTCCAAATACAGCCACGCAGCACCAAAAGGTGATCAAAGCTGACACAGAGAGATACTCGTAGGAAATAATCCACTAACTAGTGAGGAAGAGCTCGCAGATATGAAACACAGTACTTAACTTTAGCAAAAGCACTTTCTGGAAGTTCTAAAGTGGTGAGTTAGGGGAGGACAGGTGAAAGTGAGTATCTGGGAAATAGTCTAGTTAATTTTGTTTTAATAAGATCAAAGGGAGGTCAAATGAAACAAATATACTTGTTTTAGTAGTGATAAGAAACACTTTAAAAATAAAACATTCTTTAAATGTTTTGGGTTTAGGTACCATTTCATAAGTAAACAGTGGAAACACTTTTCCTGAAAAAAAAAAAAAAAAAGGTAAAGAGATAGGCTGATTCATGTTGATGTATGGCAGAAACCAACAAAATACTGAAAAGCAATTATCCTTTAATTAAAAAATAAATATTTTTAAAAGTGAAGAGATAATCCACACCTTTGCCAAGATTATTGATTTCAATCACTACTAACATAAACCCCCTATAGGTATGTGGGCACTGCCAGATTCATATATTTGCATGAATTTTGACTATAGAGAATATTTGCTCAGTTGTGTCCTACTCCTTGTGACCCCATGAACTGTAGCCCACCAGGCTCCTCTGTCCATGGAATTGTCCAGGCAAGAATACTGGAGTGGGTAGCCATTCCCTTCTCCAGGGGATCTTCCCAATCCAGGGATCAAACCCAGGTCTCCCACATTGCAGGCAGATTCTTTACCATCTGAGCCACCAAGGAAGCCTCCTAGAGAACATAAAAGGTGAGCAAATCATATAGGACAAAATATTAATTCTAAACAATGTCTTCAAATCAGACATGAGAATTTTCTACTATCTAGACCCTGGCAGCTACATCATTTAAGTGTCTTCAGAAAAAGCTCAATCTATGGACAAGAGATTCCAGTTTTTTAAAAATAAGCAGCTCACTAGATGTGTCCTACATAGTATTAATCCTGTGCTTTTAATTTGATGATAAAATCTATGCTCTGAAGCTGGGCTCACTGCAGAGCTGGGGCAGAAATCTTTAACTTGCTTAAGTGAATCTTTTTGTAACTTAATTGTCCTTTTTAATATATTTTTTCCTTATGTCAAATTTGTTTTTTAATAAGGAGAATTACAGAGACTTCTAATATTCAGGGTTTTTTTTTTTTCCTAAAAAATATAATACCTTTCTAAATGTTCTCAAATGATGCAATAATAAAATGATCAGTTTTATTGGTCAGTAAAGCATCAGTATCAATTTTGATACTCATATGTTGGATAAAGATGAACTGTTTATAGTAAAATGAAAAAAAAAAAGTATAGAGAAAATGAAACATCTGAGTTATTCATCAACACCCGATTTGTTAAAAAACACATACACACAAAAACCATGATACTGTAAGATGATTTATCTAGCAAACTTAGTATCAAACACTCAAAGTGCCAGGGGGTCAGCGCCTCCACCCGATTCCTGGCCGTGAGTGTGCTGGGGACCAGAGGCAATGGAGCCCTAATAGCAAGGAGCACACTCCTCAGGATGGAATGGCTCTGTCCCCCAAAGTTCCTTTGTTGGAATCCTAATCTCAATGTGACAATGTCGGGAGGTGGGGCTTTGGGGGTGATGAGGTCACAAGGGTGCAGCCTTATGAAAGGGACCCCTGCACCTCTCCTCCTGTCTGCCACACCAGCTCCCCGTGAGAAGACAGCCGTGCATGAACCAGGAGGCGGCCACGCCTGACCCTGAACCCACCCAGCCTTGACCTCAGCCTCCAGAATGCTCTTTATGAGCCATCCAATCTGCTAAATTCCGTCTTGGTAGCATGTGCAGACTAGACTGGACTGCCACAATCCCTTCTGCACTCAGGAATGGGCTCCGGGGAGAAGAGGGGCCATGCGAGGAAGGAGGTGGGACCTGGGACGCCCCAGTGTCCCAGAGAGGAGGCGGCGGTACCCGGCCACCCCAGTGTTCCAGAGAGGAGGCGGTGGGACCCGGGCCACTCCAGTGTCCCAGAGAGGAGGAGGCGGGACCCGGGATGCCCCAGTGTCCCAGAGAGGAGGAGGCGGGACCTGGGACGCCCCAGTGTCCCAGAGAGGAGGAGGCGGTACCCGGTCACCCCAGTGTCCCAGAGAGGAGGAGGGTGTGCACTGGAGGGTGGGGAAGGGTGGCCCCACGGGGCTCCCACAGGCCCCACCTGGGGCCTCTCAGTCTGTGCACCCCCTCTGAGACAGAGGACAACAGACGGCAGCCCACAGAGTGACGCAAGGCGTCTGAGCCCACACAGCATGCTGCGGGAGAAGGGTGTCCAGGGTGGGCGGCCGGCCTGAGCCTGTCTTTCAGCCCCGCTGCCACCCGCAGGCAGGTAAGGACCGCTTCAGATCCCAGCCCCTGTGGGCAGCCTGAGAAAGAAACTTGCTCAGACGCCTCAGCTTCTGTGAAGGGCAGAGTTCTTTCACCATATACTCTCAACATATCCTAAACTCAAAAAGCCTGGCCTTTGGGAAACAACTGGGGTACATTTGGCAGGGGAAAATGCAACTTCATGGGATGTCTGGGCTACGGCTTTTACTCTGAGACAAAGACACACCCTTGTCCCCTCTGGCCCTGAACCTCAGGGCTCACACTGTAGCCGAAGCCTGGGTTAGGATTTCTAGTTTGCTATCTGTTGTCCCACCTCTGCGCTAAAACATCACCCAGTGAGCTGGAGAGACAGAGTAAAAAAAAAAAAACAAACAAACCAGAAACAAAGCAAAAAGCCCCAATCTGATCGATGCTGAGAGAGATGTGGTGCCTTTTCACATTTTTATTTTGGCTGCATCCAGAGGCTTGAGGGATCTCAGGGGCCCGGCCAGGAATGGAACCCAGGCCCTTGGCAGCGGAAGCACCAAGTCCTAACCACTGGACCGCCAGGGAATTCCCTTCGGTGCTTTTCAGAAAAAATGAACAGAATTAGATTACAACTAGTGGATTTATTCAGAAGTAGAAAGCAGAAGACATTTCTGCAGAAAAATAAAACAGCGTATCTGTAAAAAAGTTTTTGAAAAACTGAAATTCACTGATAAGGAAGGCCAGATTGAGAACCCCTGCACGCCAGCCTGCCCGCTTCACAGCTATTGTACATTATCCTGACTCACCACTGATACGTTCACTAAATCCCAACGCATATCCAAAAGCCACAAAGGCATGTGCCAAAATCTATGTGAAATGCCTCCAGCTTTATTTTCTAAGAGGCTATAATATCGCCTCACTGATTCTGAGTTGTGGCTTCATCTGTCACTCTTCAATTCCTTTCCATCTGAATAATGCTGTTTTAACTTTTTTTTTTTTTAAACTACTGCTGCTGCTGCTAAGTCGCTTCAGTCGTGTCCGACTCTGTGCGATCCCATCAACGGCAGCCCACTAGGCTCCGTCCCTGGGATTCTCCAGGCAAGAATACTGGAGTGGGTTGCCATTTCCTTCTCCAATGCATGAAAGTGAAAAGTGAAAGTGAGTCGCTCAGTCGTGTCCAACTCCCAGCGACCCATGGATTGGAGCCTACCAGGCATTTTAAACTACTAATATCCAATAATACATATTTGTAAGTATTTATTTGGAGAGCGGTCACTTTGAAACCGAGCAGAGAGAGTTGAGCAGATTTAAGGAGAGGAGAAGCAGTACATTTCTTATGACGAGAGGACAGCACTGCTCCTCCAGAGAAGACTGGGAAAAACCTGCTGGGAAAACCACCCACGTGTAAAGTGGACGTGCGCTCTGTGGACACACGCGTGCGTCTCCATGTGTGCATTTCCTGGCACCTGAGCAACGTGCAGATGACTGCTTCCACCCGCACTGAGGTTGGGGGAGAAGCTGTGCGGTCTGCAGGCCCTTCCCCGCTCTCTCCGGGCCGCTCTCTGGAGGGTCCTTGGCCTATGCGGTCCCTTCCGGGAGGCATGTCCAGCCGTAACAGAGCTCAGAGGAGCAGGAGGGGCTGTCTTCCCAGGGCTGTCTCCAGTGACAGGAGGCTCTTTCCAGAAACCTCCCAGCAAGACTTCCCTTCGCGTCTCACTGGGCAGAAGTGAGTCATGTTTCCAAACTGGGCAGAGAGACAGAATGATGGAGATGCGTTCGGATCTCTAACTGTCTGAGAAGAGGGTGGGGGCAGAGGGGAGTCATCACATTAGGCAGGAACAGTCCCCGGGCACAGTGGCTGCTCGGTGGGGAAAGCATTTAGGGAGTTCCCTTTGTGGCACGAGTGGTAAAGAATACCCCCGCCAATGAAGGAGGTGTGAGAGACACAGGTTCCACCCAGTGGTGGGGAAGATTTCCCGGAAGGGAACAGCACCCCACTCCAGTATTCTCGCTGGAGAATGCTGTGGACTGAGAACCCTGGCGAGCTACAGTCCACGGGGTCGCAGAGGCAGGCACTCCTGAGCAGGCGTGCGCGCTGGTGCCTGGACGTCAGGACTCTTCACTTCGCGTGCAGTGGGCGCAGGCTCAGCCCCTGGCTGGGGGCTAGGGTCCCACATGCCACACAGCGTGGTCAAATATATATACATGTAAAATTATATTAAATTTATATTAATATATATAATTTTTAAAATGCCATCAGAAAAATAAAAAAAACAAGTATTTAAAAGGAGGGGCGGGACACGGAGTTGCATGTCTTTTCTTTCTCTCCAGCTCCCTTACTCCCAGAGAATCCATTTTGTTGGGTTAAAGATTGCTACTTCAGCAGGTTACTATTTTGAGGTTTTGCACAGCTCAGATTAATTTGATATCTCTAAGCCAGGTTACCTAGGTTACGATCCCTTGGCTAACATTCCCCAGATGTCATATTTAGTGAGCTAGACCTTCGGAACCAGCAGCTGTGACTGCATCCGGAACGTGCATCTGGAATCTGCCCAGTGCCCCGAACACCCACGGCAGATGCTAAAGGGATGTCTCGTAGTGTCCTCTGCCTCCAGACCTCTGGACGGGGTGCGGGCAGGATGGGGAGGGCTCTACCTTGGCCTCTGCCTTTACTGGCCTGAGAGGACCGCTGGGAGCTCACCAGAGCAGCTTCAGCATCCGCCCGGTGGCCCTTACGCCCGCCACCGCCCGGATGGGACACAGCTGAGGCTTTCTGAAGCACATGTTAGAATGCAGCACACAGCAGCCACTGGGCACAGAAAGCCCAGGAAAGGACAGGTGGTGCTCTGTGAAGATTCTTTTCTAATGTCTTCTATATAAATATTTTTTTGTCATACACGAAAAGAAAAACAACAGTAGGCTCACGGAGCCACAAACACTTGTCACACCTCCTAGTGGCAGCAGGTTATCAGATGGACTCTCAAGAGTCACATCAGCTGGAAAACTGGACACCTGTCATAACGAGCAACCCCTCGCTCCTTCCACTGCCAGCTCTGGGTGCGCTTTGCCAGGAATGGCTCATCAAAGCAGTTACAGATCCTGGTGCCAGAAATCTCGGTCCCTGCAGGCTCTGCCAGCTCCTCTCTCAAACCATCTGCAAAGGCTCCCATGGGAGGTGGGCCCCATCTTACTGCTCTTGGTGGGTGGGAGGGTGGGTGTCTGAACAACAGGCAGTTGTTTACAGGGACGTTTACAGAGGGGGTCATCCTTCAGGAAGTGTGGCAGTTCTCCTAAGTGGGTAATAACAGCACGCTCGTGCAGAATTGTCAAGAAACAAAATAAATATCACCTGTCATTTGGGTGAGTCAACGGCTCTTTCAACTTGAAAGTTAAACTTTAAAAACAAAACAACCCACACGATTACATGCTTCTAGCCAAGCGCACTATCTAGTGGCAGGCAGCCAGGGTCCTGGAATTACTGCAAAGGGTAAGAGCACATTCATAAGACAGCAGCGGCTCCAGCAGCGCAGTGGAGAGCTCATCCAGGGCCTGTGGGAGCAGAGGAGGCTCCAGGAAGCATCAGCTCTGGTTTACATCGAGACGGCGCAGATGCCCTCTTTCCTGGATAGATTATGATGAATAGGACATCACTGGGTGATGGTTAAAAGCGCTAGGAAGAGTGTAAGACGAGAACTCAAAAAAGCAGAAGGGAAATGCATGCAGCCTTTATTTACTCAGTAAATATTTACAAAACATCAATTTTGTGTGTCATGCTGTATTACAAAGAATATCAAAAGATTAAAGCTTGTGTCCTGGAAGGCGCACAGGCTAATAAAATATGTGAGAACAAGCAATTACTAGAACATATGCAAGTCATTATTCATCATTTGTTCTCTACTCAGTATGGGTGTGTAGTGTCTTTTTCTCCTTCTCTGTTTTTAACCAGTGTTGTCATAAGGGTGGGCTTCCCATGTGGCACAGTGGTTAAAGAACCCACCTGGCAACGCAGCAGACACAACATATGCAAGATCAATCCCTGGTTTGGGAAGATCCCCTGGTGGATGGCATGGCAAACTCCTCCAGTGTTCTAGCCTGGGAAATCTCAAAGACAGAGGGGCCTGCTGGGCTACAGTCCCTGGGGTTGCAAAGAGTCGGACACAACTTAGCTACTCAAAAATATAATAAATGCACTTGTATAATTTTAACTCTTGGGCTCCTCACTTTGCTCTAAGTCTCCAAGCTTATGAAACCAGTTAGACACTCCCTACACTCTGACCCAGCGTTCACCCTCTCATGACAGACCTGCTGGGTACAGAGGGCTCCAAAACAAGACTTAAAAACAGATTCTCTTAGGGAAGCTGCGTTTTCTTGTCCAGTTGATGACTTACAAGAAAAATTGTGTTAAGGATGATAATATTTGAAAAACAATAACAAAAGTAACAGAAGTAGAAGAAGAAATACTTTGGAGGAGAAAAAAAATCCCACATATTCATATACGTTTACTGTGTAACTAGCATTAATGTTATATTTATCTTCATCGGGTTCTATGTCTGACAATTTTAAACAAGCAAAAGAGAAAACAGGTTACGATTTGTCATAACATTTATGCTTGTCCTTCTGAAAAGATGGCAGAAGTATATTTCCTTGCCAGTGACCCACATATTATAAGCCAAGATTATGGAGGTAATGGCACTGCTCAACTGGAGTCTCAAAATAATAAAAGGTTCAACGAATTTATAAGCATATATTTAAAGTAATAAGTCTAAAAAAAGACAGTTTCCCACCAATGTACAAGATGGCTTTTCCCATTAAAAGTGAGTACTAAACGAAAAAATCTCTAATGGAAATAATAGCTCTCAGATTTTGTAATTCTTTATTGAGTTATATCTGTTTTCAACTCTTTAAGAGATGCTTAACATGTCTTTTGCAACCAATGACTTGAATGTTCATCTTAAAAATTCTGCTGACTTGGTCTCTTGTTGTTCTTTTCTCAGAGAAGGATTTATCCCAGCTCTAATTAGAGAAAAAAAAACTTTTTTAAAATGGCCATTAAAATTCACCCATTATGTCCAGGAATGACAGACTAACTAGTTCAGGACAACCTCCCTACCGTGAACAATCAGTGAAGCTGGACCAGACACCGATGTGCTGACGGAGATGCCGCCAAGCTGAGAAGGCAGCGAGTCATGGAGGAAGAGAAACCAGCAGGTGAGCCGGGGGACAGCGGGCCGCCCCGAGAGAGGAGCGCGACTGCAGATCACCTCAACTCTCGGCAAAAAAACAGGCCGAAAATAAACAAGCATGTTAGAGAACGTATGGCAGAAAACTAGAGAAACAACAGATAATAGAGACAGAGACTGAAGAAGCCAGAGGACCCAGCTACTGGGCTTAGAGTTGGAAACAAATGTGATTATGCACAGAGAAATAAAAAACGAAATAAACAATTTTGGCAGAACACTGGAAATTTAAAAAGATCCAAATAGAATGATGAGAACTGAAAAATACAAAGAGGTTTTAAAACTTAATATATAGGTTTATCATAAGAATAGCACGGCTGCTGCTGCTACTAAGTCGCTTCAGTTGTGTCCAACTCTGTGGGACCCCATAGAAGGCAGCCCACCAGGCTCCCCCGTCCCTGGGATTCTCCAGGCAAGAACACTGGAGTGGGTCGCCATTTCCTTCTCCAAGAATAACACAATAGTGCTCATTTCACATGCTAGCAAAGAAATGCTCAAAATCCTTCAAGCCAGGTTTCAACAATACATGAACCGAGAACTTCCAGGTGTACAAGCTAGATTTAGAAAAGGCAGAGGAACCAGAGATCAAATTGCCAACATCTGCTGGATCATAGAAAAAGCAAAAGAGTTCCAGAAAAACCATCTACTTCTGCTTCACTGACTTACGCTAAAGCCTTTGACTGTGTGGGTCACAACACACTGTGGAAAATTCTTAGAGAGATGGGAATACCAGACCACTGACCTGTCTCCTGCCAAACCTGTATGCGGGTCAAGAAGCAACAGTTAGAACTGGACATGGAACAACAGACCTTTTTGGCAAATGTGAAAGCTGGACCCTAAAGAAGACTGAGCATCAAAGAATGATTTTGAACTGTGATGTTGCAGAAGACTCTTTTGAGAGCGCCTTGGACTGCAAGGAGATCAAACCAGTCAGTCCTAAAGGAAATCAATCCTGAATATTCATTGGAAGGACTGATACTGTAGGTTCAATACTCTGGCCACCTGATGCAAAGAGCCAACTGGAAAAGACCCTGATGCTAGGAAAGACTGGTGGCAGGAGGAGAAGGGGGTGACAGAGGATGAGATTGTTGGATGGCATCACAACTCAACGGACATGAGTTTGAGCAAGCTCCAAGAGATACAGAAAGAACAGGGAAACCTGGTATGCTACAGTCCATGGGGTCACAAAGAGTCGGACACGACTTAGTAACTGACAATGACAACAAAAATAGACCTGTGCAGGCGGAAGGGTAAAAGAGAAAGAGAAGACACCCAGGACGAAATAAGGAGATGAAAAAGGAAAGACATAGACAGATACAGAAAATCACGACGCGTGGGACACAAAGGCTCAGGTGACACATGGAGTGAACCCCCAGAAGTGAAAGAAAGAGAAATGAGAATTCTCCGAAGCAGAGGGAAGACGCAAGTCTGTGACCCCGGAGCAGGCTGACAACAGAAGCAGCCGAGGATGAGAGGCCTCCGCCCAAACTGCAGGATGCACCACACCCTCTCCAGGCTACTCCCCTACCCAGGTGGGACCCCTACCCACAGGCTCCCCGACTTCCACCCTGTTACACGGTATAGAACTAAGGATTCACAGCCTCACAGGCTTGCTCTGCACGGCTGCCCAGAAAGGACATCACCTTACCTGCAGGTGTTACCTCAAGTTTAAGATTAAAAAAGATCATCAGTGTCCTGAGACACATGTGTTTTAAACCATTTTCGTAACTACAGAAACAGTATGGATGCTAGCTCTCAAGTGGAAACACAAAAATACGATCCTATATGCTACACATGAGAATTCTCTGTTCCAGTAGAGGCATTAGCAAATGAAAGCTATTTCCTGTAAAGCTGCTTTGTGGTTTAGTCACTAAGTCGTGTCCAACTCTTGCGACCCCCATGGACTGTAGCCCGCCAGGCTCCTCTGTCCATGGGATTCTCCAAGCAAGAACACTGGAGTGGGTTGCCATTCCCTTCTCCAGGGGATCTTCCTGATCCAGGAATGGAACCCGGGTCTCATGCATTGCAGACAGACTCTTTACCAACTGAGCTACGAGGGAAACTGCTTTATTCAACGTTAAATCCAGTTGCAAGACATTTTTTTTAAAAAAACTGTCAACAATTGTTGTGCTTGATGGAATCTAATCCCTTAAATATATATTTATACATAAAAACATGACTATGTTAAAAAGTCTGAAATTTCAGTTTAACACCCGGTTGTCTTGAAATCTGATAAGGAATGAAAACAAGCAGGTAAGACCTCAGTTTTGGTGGGGAAAACAGACATGACTGGACACTTGCATAACCCTCCAGACTAACACTTCATTGGTAAGTGATAGATCCGAGACCTGCATCTAATTCACTACTGCAACTCTTGTCTCACTCCACAGTAAGCTTTTAACTCCAGGCAACTAAACTCAGTGCTTTTGCTGACTTGCTATCACATAAGATACCAATATAAACACTGCTCCCCACACTCATATTCAAAGATCTCAAAAACCGCCAGGAAACTGTATCTTTAAAATTTTAAACTGCAATTTAAAAACATTGTAATTGCTCTTCGTTTTAACCTGTACAGTGATAAACCACGACCATTCATCTCTATGTTGCTACCTAAATTCACACTTCTAAAATACTTAGCCATTAAGCAAATAAAATCAGGATTTTGTTTTTGTTGTTTTCTTAAAGTCTAAAGAAAATCAGTTTATATGAGCAGAGTTCAGAAACAAACAGAACTTCTTCCAAGATAAATTGCTTGTTTGAACTATACCAGACACCAGACATAGTCCCTAAGGCATAACAGTGGTTCCAAACTCTGTTTCATATTAGAATTAGCTTAAGAGGAATCTTTAAGAATTCTAGTGCCCAAGATGCACCTCATATTAAAGACATCAGGATGTCCAAGGGTGTGAGTCAGGTACCCCAACAACTTCAGATCCCTGAGATGGGACAAAGCTGGGGGCCACTGCCCTCCGGCATGATGAGCACTCATTAGAGAGAAGGCTGTGCAGTGAATGAGGACAAGAGTGACGGAGCAGGACAAAGGTCTGTGGAAGACTGGAAATCCGGGTTGTGTCCTCTGCCCTGAGGAAGACAAGGTGAATCCTCTGCGCTGGGAGCCAGGTTCCTTGCTGGGGCGGGAGACTGTACTGGATGGGGGCCTTCACAGGAAACATCAACTCAGAAGGTCTCAGGCAGAACCCGAGAGTCCTGCCACTTAGAGTCTTGCAGGGGGATCAGACCCAAACAGATGTCTCCAGAGAAGACATCCAGGTGGCCAAGAGGCACACGAAGAGAGACTCAACATCATTCATTACTAGAGAAATGCGAATCAAAACCACAAGGAGTTATCACCTCAGACCTGCCAGAATGCCCATCATCAAGAAGTCTAGAAACAATAAATGCTGGAGACGGTGTGGAGAAAAGGGTACCCTCCCACACTGCTGGTGGGAAGGTAACTGGTGCAGCCACGATGGAGAACAGTATGGAGGGTCCTCAAAAAACTAAACGTAAAGTAACCGCTTCTGGGCGCACACACACAGAGAAAATTCTAATTTGCAAAGATACACGCGCCCCAGGGTTCACTGCAGTGCCGTTTACAGCAGTCAGGACGTGGAAGCAATCTGCATGTCTACTGACAGACGAAGGATAAAGCGGTTGTACGGTGTGTGTGCGTGTATGTATGTGCATAGAATGTGCTGTGCTTAGTCGCTCCATCCTGTCCAACTCCATGGCGACCCCATGGACGGTAGCCTGCCAGGCTCCTCTGTCCGGGAATTCTTCCGGCAACAATACTGGAGCCGGATGCCATTTTCTCCTCCAGGATCTTCCCAACCCAGAGACTGAATGAATAAAGAAGTTGTGTGGTGTGAGTGTGTGTATGTAAATGTAATACTCAGCCATAAAAAAGAATGAAATAATGCTGTTTTGCAGGAGCATGGACGGACCTGGAGATTATCATACTGAGTGAAGTCAGACAGAAAAAGACAAATACCATAGTATATCGCTTATCTGTGGAATCTAAAATACGATGCAAATGAACTTATTTACAACACACAGACTCATGAACATAAAACATGGTTCCCAAAGGGTAAGAGGGGTGAGAGATAGACTAGGAATACGGGGGGCAGGGAGGCCCTCCAGGAGATTCTTTCCCGTGGAACCAGCAGGGGCCAGTCCCCTTCAGGGTGGAGGGGACCCACAGGAAGGAGCAGGGCAGGACAGAGTGCGCACATGACAAGTACCAGAGGAGTGAGTGCTGGCCCGGCTCCGGCCCTAGTTTTTCCAAAGGAAAGGCTAGTGGCCATGCCGCACTAAAGAAAGAGACCGGGGCAGGGAAACCCATCCTGGATGCAGCCGCGGGCCACCTGCTCACCACAGGGGCACCAGGACAGGGCGGCTGGGCCAGGCAGGTCTGCAAGCTGCCAGGCTCAGGGCGGTCACCAGTCATGACACGGGAGCCAGCGGCCCGGGGGGCTTCACACGTGTCAGGGGGCTTGACAGTTTCTCTCCCTGTGAATCTGAGGCTCCCCCTAAACACTGGCTCCTTCCTGATGGCTGCACATTTATCGCTGCAGCTGTCGTGTCACTTGGATTTCGGGTTTCACTCTATTATAGTTTCTTGGCCTCATAAAAACGTGGCACAGGGTAACAAGGGGCTAATTCAAGAGCTCGGCCGTGAGAGCAGATGTTGAAGGATCAACAAGTGTAAAGTCCTCCTGGAGTGGCCCGTGTGAGCCTCAGAGTTCGGTACTGCTCTGAGACGGGGTGGGGGGCGGGGGGGGGTGGCTGGGCAGAAAGAGAGAGACAGAAAGGAGAGAGGGAGGGAGAGAGAGAGAGAGAGAGAGAGAGCGCACGCATGAGCAGGTTCCCAGGCTGCAGCTTTGGAAGACCCAGCAGCAAAACCGTTCCCTCCAACAGCTTCGGGTCAGGCTGTGAGCAGCTCACAAATCCCAGATGGCTGGGTTCTTCACCTCCTACCTAGTGGCTGTTTACTACTCAGATTATAGAACAACAATTGCTGGCTCGACCAACGCTTTCTGGTCGAGGGAAGCTGGTGGCGTTTTTACAAGCGAGAAATGCCCTGGCAAAGGGTGCAAGGAGGTTGGCTCCACCAGTAGTAACTCTGTCCTGAATGTAAGCAATGCTCTTGGTTTTATTGTCAGAGTTTCCCAACATCCACCCATAATTAATTTTTTAAAAATCAAACGCAAGCTGGACAGAGTAGTTTATGTGGCATTAACCCAGGGCAGAACATCACGGCACGGCAACAGCGGAAAGTTTAAGACAATGTTTGCACACACTGACCTTCTGGCCTCTCCCCTTCTTCCTGGATTCCTCCCTCGGTCTGAGGAGGTCCTGGCAGCCGTTCCATGAGCCGGCCGTAACACTGTGCTCTGTTGGTCCGCTTTTCACACCTAAAACCCAAGTGGATTGAAGATTAGCTACAAGTTTACGTGGCCTGAAATACTAATGCAACTTAAGACGAATAAATTTTTTTTAATTAATTCACTTATTCTGGCAACAAGAAAGTATAGTCTTTGACAATAAACATTGCGTACGGCTTGCTCTTTGAGGTCTAGCTATAACATTCCATTGATTATGCTCCCATATCCCAAGGAATTCACAACTCAAGGGTCAGAAACAGCCGTGCCTGTCGCGTGACAACACACTAGTTCCACAGAACCCTGCTTGTCCAGCTGACCGCCTGATGAGCACCGTGACGCCCACAGGGGCTCCCCTGCTGGTCCGGTGGCTAAGACGCCCAGCTCCCAGCATGGGGGGCCCGTGCACCACCCCTCGCAGGCAACTGGATCCCACGTGCTGCAACTAAGCGTTCTCATGCCACAACTGAGACCCCTGCACAGTCAAATAAACAATAAAAAAAAAAAAAAAGATGCCTAATCTTTATGTATTATTCAAACTCCGATTCTTCAGTTTTGATCTAATGATCAAAAACCAGCTTCTCTGAGAAGGCAGTTCTGTATTAGAGGAAATAAATCTTAGCTCTGGGGCAAGTCTGAGTTACTCTAGAAAACAGCCTTTGGTACAAAGTTTCAGGTTACAATCTATATAAATGAGAGATGGTGATTTTACGCCCCACAAACTTACACCTCAGACCAAACTATTGCTCCGGAGACACACGAGCCAAAAAGTGACGTATTCATCACGTCAAATGAGGCTTCGTCAGATGCTAAATGGTGTAGAAATGCTAAGTAACTAAAAGTGGAGTGTGAGTTATTTAACTGATTCACCTACAGCTGCAGCTTCAGATCATGCTCCTTGATTTCACTCTCTCTGCCCCAAAGAGCCTGCCTGCTGTGTGACTTTACCGGCACTTGGAGGCACTCAGCAGACCAGCCACAACGTACACGACTTCAGTAGCGCAGTGCACACCCTGACACGAAGGGCACACAGCAGCCACGGCCCATCTGAAAGGCCATCGCCCTTGGACGCCAACACGCTTGTCAACAAGGTATCTACACTCAGGAGCTGCCCACTGAAGATGTTTAGACACACAGATATTGCCCCATCCTTAGAAGGAAATGGCAATCCATTCCAGTAGTCTTGCCTGGAAAACCCCATGGACGGAGGAGCCTGGTAGGCTAGTCCATGGGGTCACAAAGGCTCAGACACCACTGAGTGACTCACTCTTTCTTTCTTCTTTCTTAGGGAGCTTGCAACAATGTAGACATAGAGAAATGAACACAACATAAGGATTAGAGGACTTAAGAGCCATCGGGAATTAAAAGTCATGTAACATGAGAGTGATTGCCGTGCAGGTACTTCCAATAAAATAGGACACTCTGAAAAAACTGTTTTGCATAATGAAGTTTGGTGGGTCTGACTGGAAATGTTCAACTCTTCCTTCAAAACTGAGGGTTTAGCTCAGTGACGACAAAATGCAGAACAACAACGGTTAAGCATTTTGTTGCATTCAAACTAGTCATTTGCAACTTGGGCACCCTAGATGCTCTAAGGTCAGGTTCTAAACCACCTACAGACCCTAATACTGGACTCCTTCAGAGGCTCAAACCAGTCGCATGCAGATCCCACCATGCCCCCAGCAGGCTTGGATTTTTGCCCTGTCCTCCTGGTCCTTTCTCAGCTCCGGGGGACTGCCCAATCCTGGGGAAGGTTTCAGCAGCTGGACACCTTACTTGGAGCGAATGGGTTACCAGCCATGAGAGGGTATTTTGTACACACTAGCGTGAGCTAAGATCTACCTATATCAAGTTTCTTACTTTTACTCATTTTGCCTCAGTTCTAGCTGAGAACAGAAATAGGTTGTAAAGCATTCTGTGGGCTTCCCAGGTGGCTCAATGGTAAAGAATTCTGCCTGCCAATGCAGGAGACGGGTTCAACCCCTGGGTTGGGAAGGTCCCCTGGAGAAAGGAATGGCAACCCACTCTAGTATTCTTGCCTGGAGAATCCTATGGACAGAGGAGCCTGGCGGGCTACAGTCCCTGGGGTCACAGAGTCAGGTATGACTTAGTGACTAAATAACAAAGCGTTTCGTAGACATAAAGGTCCAGAATACGCACTGTCGCTTAACACCTAAGACAAACATTGCTAATGACGTGTTTTCACAATCATGCAGTCACAAATTGATATCAGCAAATGATTTATGTGGTTATGTTAGAATATCAGTTCACAAAGAGCTACAGTCATTGACTCACGTCTTCTTTAAGGACGTCATCAGTGAACTGCAAGTAGCTCAAAGGGCCAAGGAAGGAGAGAACAGGTCGATTCCATTCCTTGCTGCAGTTCAGTGAGCAGACGCCGACCCCCAGCGTCCTGGCTCCCCCACCTCCTGGAGACCCTTGCTGTCTGCTCCTCGAGTGGGCTGTCATCACCTCAAAGGTGATTTCACCACAGCTCAGAAAGTCATCCATCACTGAAGTTCCTAATTTGACGCCTCTTACGGAGACCTCCCAGCTGAGATGCGGCTTGATAAACCCAGCACCTAATAGACGTCTGCAGTGAACGCCTCCAGGAACCTTCAGCTGGCCTCCACATCCACTCCGTATCTGCTGTTCCTCCAGCACGCCCCCATATGATGAATGTTATCAACCATCCAGGACCAAAGTCATAAACCCTACACTCTCTTCTCTCCTCACGTTCATTCTTCATTACACAAGTGATTCATAGCCTCCATTTCAAAGGGAAAAAAAGACCAAATACAAAGGGAAAAAATTCATAGCCCCAGAATGTTTATCAGTTATGCTGCCTCAACTTTCACCAATTAAAAATCTGTCTGGGTTATCAATATCATTAAGTACTGATACATCAAGATAAGAAAGTGACCCCAGATGCCTCTCAGAGGGCATCAGTGAAATCACTACCTCCCCTCACCTAGTGGAGATAAGCAGGATTAAGAACTATTTCAATACTGAGGGGCGATCTCTCTGGGTCAGAACCACAAGCAGGAAGCATAACACACGGTTGAGAAGAAACATTAAATTTCTTCAGAGATACATGGTCCACAGCAAGGTCCTGCCCAGGGCAGAGCAACACAAAACAAACTCTTACTCTCCACATCCATCCTTCTGCACACCCCACCTTCCTACTGCCAAGACACAGAATTAAGACTAATAACACTACTGCTAATATTTAAGCAATTACTATTTACCAGAACAAGACACTCTGCAAGATCATAGACCAAAAAGGTTAGAGAGGGCTGATTTAAGAGTCTATCATTTCAATGACAAAGGCATATACCATGATGACCTTTTAACACTGTCCCAATAGGAAACTTCTTCTGAGCTCCTAAAATCTGAATAATGAAGTACTTAGGAGCGATGTAGAATGCAGAATTTTGAGACTATGGGAAGAAAGTCCTTTCTATATGTACTATTGGGATTTGGAATATGTGCAAGTTCACAGGTTCTATGCAAGCAAGAATCAGCTAACACACACACACACACACACACACACGCTGCCAAAACATCAAGTTCATTTTGTTAACCAAGAAGAAAGCCAAACTAAAATCTAATCATAATCTTCAAAAGATGATATGAGATCATTTCCTTTATAATCATTGTACAGATAATCAAAATATGGATTTTAAACATGCAGATCAGTTTAAATACCATATAACCTCTCCCATCAGGAGTCACCTCTCCATCTTTTTAATTCTCTGATCCTCATATGTAGATTAACCTCACCACATGTTCTCTGCACATCTAAGCTTGAAGGAAAGGGACAGAGCTTCACATCATTACCTGCTAGTGCTCACGCGTTGAACACAGAGGAGAGGGTATGGGGAAGCACTCAGGCTGAACGTGACACCTAGAGACAACTCCTGTAAACCCTCCCCCCAAAGACTAAATGTTTTGGCAACTGGCAAAATGGATTAAAGAAATAAGCTGTAACTGGTGATATCACCAGCTTATCAGTCAGAGTAAAGGATGCCAGGAATGTCTCTCAGTTAAATTCAGGGATAGGCTAAAATATCACAGGACCCTCCTACCCCTGTATGAATAGGGCAGGTGCCAAAGCTGGTACCTGGGGGTCATATCCAAGACTTGGTCCCAAATGGCTATATGAGAAACCACAGGGCTGAGGGCTTTCCAGCAGCCTGATGCTGACCAGTATCCAGAAAGGAGCCCTGAGAATCCTGTCTGCCTCTGGTAAAGCTTTCAAATCAGGTGCAGACAGAGGAGCCTGCGGTGCCACAGTCCATGGGGTCGCAAGTCGGACACAACTTAGCGACTAAACCATCACCACCACCACAGTTAACTTAAAGGACAACGCCTGAGACTTCAGCACACTGATCTGATCTGTGGACAGCCCCCCATTTGCGTGCCAAAATGTTTAATAAATATCTGCGTGTCTAGAGACTTGCCTTCAACAAGAGCTGGTAGATGGAGCTCGTGTAGTAGAAATGTGCTAAGAAGCCTTCATCAACCTCTTCCGGCGACTATTATTTATGAAAAAGAAGAACCTAATAACTGGACAGGGCCGAACAGTTTAGACAAGGCATGTCTGTGCTGACACACAACTCCACCACCCACAGACAAGCCTCGATCAGACCAAAGGACGGGGGGAGGGTGTGGGCCTGGGAAGGATCTCCTTCTGCTCTTGCCCATGGCCAGGTGGCACCAGTGGAAGGAGGCCCTTCAGCGACCTTTTTTAGCGAGGAACCAGCAATGGCCCGGCTGTAGAGTAGTTCAGGGGGAGTCGGATTTATCTGCTTGACCATGAAGACCCACTCAGGTGGTTGCTGAAGTGCTGTGGTCAGAAGTCCCAAGCGAGGAGGGGGAGCGAGAGCCATTTCCACACATTAAGTAACAACAAGCAGCTTTATACACTTCCTGTCCTGCTGTGCCAGAAGTTAAAACCGTGGGATCTCAATTCTCATGAAAATTTAACATAATCTATTTCCCACAGCCAGCTACAGTTCCAGCGATGACTTACAGACCTTGAGGAAAGGGCAAAGCACACGTTTACTCAAAACCCAAGTGATTGCAAAACCGAGGCGCTTCATCTGCACTGGGAGAGCCCGCTACAAAGAACATGCGGGGGACGCTCTAGGGGGATCCCAGAGATCTTTCCTAGGCAAGCACACGCTCCAGGAAGACATGTGTTCAGGGACTGGTAGCAGGATCTGGCAGTCCCCATCCGTGTGAAACGGCATTAGGTGAAATCCCTAAAATCTTACTACGTGGCAGCATTAGGAAACATTAACATCCATTTTGGTGACAAGAGCTCTCAATCTGAGCCGCTACTAAGTTATCCCTCCCCGAAAGGAGAATTCTATCCTCATTAGAATTGTATTACAAAAGACTTAACTGAATTTTTGAGTTTCGTCAATAAAAAATGTGTGAAAATGGTTTTCTCACTATACCTACATACCTTGATTTTGCCTCCTGACCCACAAAGTTTAAAATATTTTAGACTAAAATATTTTGACTTGTTACAGGAAAACTTTACTGACTCCTGAAATACATTTAAAGATGAGGCAGTTCTGCTGCTCCATTGACACCGATACAGAAATGACTGACATGTTTCAAAAACAAAAAACGACGTTAAGACACCAGGACACCATAGTCCTATGCATGCAGTAAACCCCAACACGTCCTGAACTTAAGGTGCTTGTGCAAACTCTCCCACGGAACGTCCGGAAGGAAACGCACCACTGCTGGCAGCCTGTCTCTAGCAGACACTGACCACGGCCTGTGCACGAGCACCTGGGGTTACATCCAAAACATCACTGATAACTGGCTTCTCATCACAGCTGGAAACAAAAGCAAAGCACCCCAGGCCTGCCCCTGCCTGACAGCACTTCCTCCCAGTCGCTTTCAGCCCAGAGTAGCTGCTGCTGCAGTGGGCTCACTGTGGCTCCTGCGAGCATTTTCGACCTCAGGACTTTTGCATTTGCCGTTTCCACAGGCTGAAGGTACCTCTTCTCCCGTGCCCAGGCCTGAGGGCCGAGGTCACCGCCTCCGAGAAGCCCTCCCTGGCTGCCTTCCCTAACCAGCACACTTCTACTCATGCTTCTTGCTACCTGACGTGACGCTGACATTCCTATGCTGTCCATCCTCCTCATTAGGACATGGCCTCTGCATGTGTGGGACGGGGGAAAACAGGAGTCACTGCCCACTTCTCTCCCATCTCCCTGGGAATCAGAGGGGACCATGAGACACAATAGCTGCATGGAAATAGCTGCTAAATGAACCAACAGAAGGAGGCAAGGTCAGGACAGTTTTACTCTTTTTAGCGATTTGTCTTACACTGAGCATGTGCTTGTTCAGTTTATGAAAACTAGAAAATAAAGTTTAGAAAGAAAAAACTACTGGTTAATAGGGAAGCTTTCTTGCAAAGATGGGCACAATAAAGGATAGAATTGGTATGGACCTAACAGAAACAGAAGATACTAAGAAGTGGCAAGAATACACAGAAGAACTGAACAAAAAAGGTCTTACGGGCCCAGACAACCACGATGGTGTGCTCACTCACCTAGAGTCAGACATCATGGACCGCGAAGTCAAGTGGGCCATAGGAAACATTACTATGAACAAGCTAGTGAAGATGACGGAATTCCAGCTGAGCTATTTCAAATCCTAACAGATGCGATTAGAGAGCTACACTCAACATGCCAGCAAATTTGGAAAACTCAGCAGTGGCCACATGACTGGAAAAGGTCAGTTTTCATTCTAATCCCAAAGGGCAATGCCAAAGAATGGCATTGTGCCATTCAAACTAACACACAATTGTGCTCATTTCACATGCTAGCAAGGTAATGCTCTAAATTCTTCAAGTTAGACTTTAACAGTACATGAATTGAGAACTTCCAGATGTGCAAGCTGGATTTAGAGAAGGCAGAGGAATCAGCGATCAAAATGCCAACATCTGTTGGATCACAGAAAAAAAAAAAAGAGAACTCCAGAAAAACATCTGCTTTACTGATTACGCCAAAGCCTTTGACTGTGTGGATCACAACAAACTGGAAACTTCTTAAAGATATGGGACTATCAGACCACTTTACCTGCCTCCTGAGAAACCTGTATGCAAGTCAAGAAGCAAGAGTTAGAACCAGACATGGAAAGACTGGTTCCAAATTGGGAAAGGAGTACGTCAAGGCCATATACTGTCACCCTGCTTATTTAACTTATATGCAGAGCACATCACGCAAAATGCTGGGCTGGATAAATCACAAGCTGGATCAAGACTGCCGGGAGAAATATCAATAACCTGAGATATGCAGATGACACCACCCTAACAGCAGAAAGCGAAGAGGAACTAAAGAGCTTCTTGATGAAGGTCAAAGAGGACAGTGAAAAAGCTGGCTTAAAACTCAACATTCAAAAAAACTAAGATCATGGCATCTGGTCACATCACTTCATGACAAATAGATGGGGAAACAATGAAAGACTTTATTTCCTTGGGATCAAAAATCACTGCAAATGGCGACTGAATTAAAAGATGCTTGCTCCTTGGAAGAAAAGCTATGACCAATTTAAACGGTGTATTAAAAAGCAGAGACATCACTTTGCCAACAAAAGTCCATCTAGTTAAAGTTATGGTTCTTCCAGTAGTCATGTATGGATGTGAGAGTTGGACCCTAAAGAAGGCTGAGCTGAACAACTGATGCTTTCAAACTGTGCTGCTGGTGAAAACTCTTGAGAATCCCTTGGAGAGCAAGGAGATCAAACCAGTCAATCCTAAAGGAAATCAGTCCTAAATAATCACTGGAAGGAGTGATGCTGAAGCTCCAATCCTTTGGCCACCTGATGCAAAGAGCCGACTCACTGGAAAAGACCCTGATGCTGGGAAAGACAGAGCAGGAGGAGCGGGCAACAGAGGATGAGATGGTTGGATGGCATCACCGACTTGATGGACCCGAGGTTGAGCAAACTCTGGGAAATAGTGAAGGCCAGGGAAACCTGGTGTGCTGCAGTCCATGGGGTCATGGAGAGTCAGACAGGACTGATCGAACAAATGACAACAACGACTTCAAAGGTTACTTTTTAAAAAATCAGGTTTCTCCCTCCATGCACTTTTCTACTAACATTTATTTTTGAGTCTCTTAGTAATTTGTTCTCACAAGCTCTACAGCACATCTTAGATACTACCAAGGACAATGAGTAAAAGTAAACAGAAAGCATAAATTGAAAAACGACTTTTATTTCAAAATCAGGATTTGGAGAGGCACAGCTTGCTGTACAGACTGGGCTTAGGATGGCCGCAGGCGAAGTGCATTTACCTATGCTGGGTTCCCAAAGAGGGGAAATGCCAGGTGGGCTGACTATGAACCTCTTAAAACATCGGTGGGTCCTGATTTTACATAATAAAACAAAGAGATAGGGTTAGGTTACCAGATAGTTAGGTCTTTTCCTGCCCTAAATTCAGTGACCTGTCTACCAAGTGACATAAAACAAGGGGCATCCAGATGTCCTGACACTAGTGCACTGAGAATATCTGACCCATTTCTGAGTCAGGCTGAGCTATTCCGGGGTCCTCCCCGCACCCCATGACCCCACAGGGCCCTGGATGTGGGGTGAGTCCCAGAGGAGGGCGATCACTGCTCACAGTGTTGGGACTCTAGGGTGCTTCACACTACCTGAAAGCAGATTTTTATTTTTACTTGATTTATGTTTACACATCATTAAGTATTATTCAAAAGCTGCGATGAAAATCGAGAATGAGAATGTAAGGTTCAAGAACAGGATCTTCTTAATTATTACAACTCTGTATACCTACTGTTTTCTATTAACTTTAGATCTGACATCATTTTAAAGTAAATATTTTGAAAGCACATAAAGGAACATAAGGTTGTCAAGTTTTATGTATTTTATAAATATATAATAAAGTTTTATGCAGATGAGAAAGCTCAGATATAAAAATGTTAATAATACACAGACTAAATTCTCTGAGAGGATTCTGAGAAGTCTGAACCCAAGGAAAAAATACGCAATACAAATATGAACATTTCAATCCCTATGACTTCTCCATTTTAAAAATATTAAGATGGGGGGAAAAAAGGATGAAGATTAAGATGATTTCAGAATTTAACAAAATAATGAAGAATAAACTTTGCTTCACTGAAATTTTAACCCAGTCTTTAGATGGAGATGATTTAAGTTCATGATTTCTCACTTTTGACTGCTGAAACCTATTTGTCCATATAATGAGAAAGTCAAAAAGGTTTTCTATTGTTGTTCAGTTCAGTTGCTCAGTCGTGTCAGACTCTTTCTGATCCCATGGACTGCAGCACGCCAGGCTTCCCTGTCCATCACCAACTCCTGGAGTTCACCCAAATTCATGTCTGTAGAGTCGGTGATGCCATCCAGCCATCTCATCCTCTGTCGTCCCCTTCTCCTCCTGCCCCCAATCCCTCCCAGCATCAAGGTCTTTTGCAGTGAGTCAACTCTTCGCATGAGGTGGCCAAAGTATTGGAGTTTTTAGCATCATTCCTTCCAAAGAAATCCCAGGGCTGATCTCCTTCAGAATGGACTGGTTGGATGTCCTTGCAGTCCAAGGGACTCTCAAGAGTCTTCTCCAACACCACAGTTCAAAAGCATCAATTCTTCGGCGCTCAGCCTTCTTCACAGTCCAGCTCTCACATCCATACATGACCACAGGAAAGACCATAGCCTTGACTAGACGGAACTTTGTTGGCAAAGTAATGTCTCTGTTTTTGAATATGCTATCTAGGTTGGTCATAGCTTTCCTTCCAAGGAGTAAGCGTCTTTTAATTTCATGGCTGCAGTCACCATCTGCAGTGATTTTGGAGCCCAGAAAAACAAAGTCTGACACTGTTTCCCCATCTATTTCCCATGAAGTGATGAGACCAGGTGCCATGATCTCCGCTGTGTGACTGTTAAGCTTTAAGCCAACTTTTTCACTCTCCTCTTTCATCAAGAGGTTTTTTAGTTCCTCTTCACTTTCTGGCATAAGGGTGGTGTCATCTGCATAACTGAG
This sequence comes from Tragelaphus eurycerus, assembly GCA_935064755.1. NCBI lineage: Eukaryota > Metazoa > Chordata > Mammalia > Artiodactyla > Bovidae > Tragelaphus > Tragelaphus eurycerus. The sequence continues at coordinate 467,461 of CAKXYN010000220.1, read as the reverse complement.
ATAATTGACATTTCTCCTGTTCTATTGTTGTTACTTTTGCTATAATGACATGTCTGCTACCATGGTTTTATTTACAGATAGGAATAAATTTATTTAAATTATATATGCTTAAAGCAAATAAAAGGAAGTCTAAAAAGGTCTATTACAATGAACTACTTGCTTAAAGTATTAAATATTTCTCCACAGCTAACACCAGGTAGCTTTTTCAAAAATAAATATTGATAACTTGCACATTTATGTTTTTATGTCTTTTCTTGACAAAATGCATGATTTACACTGCCATAATTTCCCTTCTAAAATAAACAGCCTGTTATAAACAAATACATGATTTACACTTCCTTAATTTGCCTTGTAAAGTAAACAGCCTCCCTGTTATACAGATCATTTTACAAGCTCTCCGCTAGTGTGCGCCTTTGCTCAGTGATGCTGCAGTGAGAGGCGACAGTGAAGCCAGGACAAACACCCTCTCGAGGCCACTCTTCATAAAAGATAGCACCTATAGGACTCAGAGAAATGTATTCATAATAACAAGCTTAAGCAAGGAACCTAGAAACTCCATAGGGCAGTAAGCTGTCTATTCCTGAAGAATAAAGAATTTATCATTGTAAATATCAAACATACATTCTTCACAGTTTTTTAAGAAAGGGAACAAAGAAATATTTTGCTTATGAAAAAGCTGTGTTACGTGTGGCAGGTGGACGCCCTGCTGCCCATTCTGAGTGGAGGGACCTGTGAAAGGGGCTCACGTACTTCCACTGCTGCCGTGGGCTGGCGCCCCCCTCGCCCCTGCGGGTCTGTCCTCAGCACAGCCGCCTGCAGCACTCAGTTTACCCTCACTGTGCGCCGCAGCGGACTCCGTCGTTTCAGGAGGAGCGTCTTCTTTCTGCATGCTCTGGGGGTCAGTCCATTCCTCCGTCTCCTCCCTGCTTCCTTTCAGAGGGCTGCAGTTTCCCTGTGGTCCCATCTGGGGGACGAGTCCTCTGGAGGTGTGTGGAGCGTCACCCTCAGCGGGGCGGGCATCGCCCCCACCCTGGGCCTCAGCCTGGGGACAGGGCCCCGGGGTCCTGTCAGCAGCAGATGTGCCCCCCGAGGTCCCGCCGCCCAGCCCCACGTCTGCCCCGGAGAGCGCAGGCTTTGCCGTGGAGCAGGTGCCGATGGTGGGCCTGGGGCTTCTGCCGATAAGGGAGAGGTCAGCCCTGTCCAGGAGGCTGGTCCTCTCGGTCTTGGAAAGGCTCCTCTGGCAGTGCAGCGGAGGGGGTCTGGGGGGCAGCTGCTCCCCGAGAAGCCCCTCCGAGACCCTCTCCTTGAGATTGTCAGGAGAAAAGTAATCATCGTACGAGAACTCCTCAAGGGCTAGACTCTTGACAGCAGGCCTCCGCACAGACTGAAGGCCACTCTCAGCCTTCCAAAGCCGCAGTCGGGGTGCAGGGCGCTGCCTGACGGACCGCCTTCTCTTCCGTCTCTCCTCCAAGGCTGGACAAGAGTTCTCCGGTGTCTTTTTTCTCTTGGCTGAGGAGCCCACTTGTTGTGCACGGCCTCCAGGGGGGCCTTTTGTAGCAGAGGACACAGGAGACAAATGCCTCTTCCCGTCAGACGACCCCTGGGCCGCCGGCCGCAATGGCTTCAAGATGGGGGTGACAACCCCACCCGCAGCCCCGCTCTGCTGTGGGGTCTCTGCCTTGGGAGGACTGCTGGTGGATCTGCGAGGAGTCAAGAGGTCCAGGGGACAGGGAGCTGCTGAGGGGCCAACGCTGCCTGTCTGCAACACCGGCGACTCAGCACACACATCACTTCCCCTTTCAGTGATGAACTCGCCCAGTTTCCTCTCCTGAGTTCCACTTGTGGAGCCTCCACAGAGATCGTCAGCAGACATGGGGAGACCACCAACAAAAGAGTCGTCTGGAAAACATTAATGAAGAATTCACTTTTTAAGGGTTTAAATTAGTATAGAAGTACTTGTCATTACAACAATACAAGGATGCTCCCTGAGCGCAGCTCCTGGGGCAAAAGGGTCCTCCTCTCGCCCTGTCAGGACGCCTTCCGGCCGGCATTCCCAAGCAGGAATGCCGGGCTCCCCGCACCTCAGACAGGACAGGGTCGGGAGGCAGGAATGTGCTCTGGACGTCCACCCGCCAGGTGCCTGGCTCCAGGAAGAGCACCCACAGCGTCATGGACCGTCAAGGAAGCCAGGACTCTAGACGGGAGGCCACCACGTCCAAGCTCCAGTGCAATGCACTCCACATCTGAGGCAACAGCGGGGTCTTAACCCAGCCACAGCATTAACACTCTACTTAGAGGGAAAGAATGGAGGTAGCCCCCAGGGAACGGGGGAATCCCAGCAGGTAGACGGTGCTGTGTGTCCCGAAGTCCACAGCTGGAAACGCAGCACACATTTAATTCTATTAATAGTGGCTGAATAAGCTCAGCTCATTTTTCAAAAGGCTGACAAGCAGCGTGACATGGCCTAGGAGTAGAGATTCTGAAGCCAGACGGCCTTGGTGGAAGCCTGGGTCATCCAGATGGCAGGCCTTTGCACGAGCTGTCTGCCTTTGCCATGGCCTGGTGTTGTCACTGGCAGAATGGGGTCAACAGTGTCCATGCCACAGGGCTAACAGGAGAATCGGATGAGACAGAAACACGCGAGCAATCCCACAAGGAAACAAGGAAATTCCGTTACAGTTGTCACTCGTTTCCAACTGACATGAAATAATGCGCATCAGGCATGAAGCAAAAAAGATGGGGATAATTCAAGACACATGGGCAAATAATTTCAACACAGAGATTAAAGACTAAACCAGGCACAAAATGAAGCCTCTGTTCAACCCCAGCATCTTGGTTGTGCTTTGTTACTGTCACTGTAGCGGCTTTCAGAAGACAGTCCGTAACAGTTTGCAACTTTTGAATATATTCCTGCCAGGGAGCACTGCTATTTACATGGTCCTAACGGGGGCTGGTGACATGGTTTTAAGAAATGGAATATGACCAGAAAGACAACATCCAGGAAAAATGATCATTTAGAGTGAAATAAGGACTTCCACATTTACAAAACCATGTCCGTAATACAAAACTCTAATTTTACCAATTCTTTCCAACACTGCTTCTAATTAGAATCCTCTTTGTTTTTTACCTCCTGTAGTTTTTGTGATCTATACCTACTTCCTGACTTGCTCATATGTTCATTACACACTGTGTGAACCAGCTCTCTCCTGGCTCTGCTGGTTCTCAGTACCGTAAGCTCACTGCATAGTTTAAACCACTGTATGGTTTAAACACAGTACTTAAAGCTCACTGTATAGTTTAAATCACTGTATGGTTTAAACACACTACTTTAAGTTCACTGCACAGTTTAGATCACTCTATGGTTCAAATACAGTACTTTAAACTCACTGTATAGTTTAAATTGCATGCAGATTGGGTCACATACATTTTTTTTTTTTTAATGAGCAATCAATTCTGTGCCAAGAAAGCAAATATCTAGGAGAAAAAGCAGGGGAACCAAAAGCATACTTATAAGTCGTATAATTTCTCATGCCTTAATTTTAGTACAGCATCTATTTTTGTAAATTACGACACCTAATTTCAGGGTGAAATTCACAAATTCTAGTTTTCAATTGTTTTTCTCATTAGAAAAATGTTCAAACAGGAAAATCATATTATCAATCTTAAATATATCACAGGAAAGAAAATAATTTTACCTGAACACAAAGTGTCATGTGAAAGGTTCAAAGATGCTTCACGGAGAAGGTTCACAGTGTTATCATCAGACTGTTCAATCATCTGGGAGGCTGAAAACACAATCACAACTCCTCATTAACACAGCTCTGAGCTCTGGGAGCAGATGAGGCTGACAGCAGGCCCACTCGTTCCGCTCTTGTGCAACACACACACAACTTACTCCTGGTACTTCCCATTCTAGACGTCAGCAGCACAATGAGCACACAAACTACGTCTTACTCAAATCTACTGCTGTAAGAGTCATTAAAATATAGTTTATACAAGTCATTCCATAAAAAAAGCAGGAACCCCTAGGATAATAAAATTTGGAAGGGATCTGGGGAGTCGGCCACCTTGAACCTAAGCAGAAGCTCAACAGAGGCAAACAGAGCGTTTCAGTCAGTCTCAGTGCTCCACGGTCAAGGCCTTTTCTCACAATAATCAGACAGCTGCCTCTTTGAGAAAAGCAGTGGTTCTCAACCAGGGGTTTGCCTGGGCGCCCAGCAGACACCGCTGGACGTCATGGGTGGGGTGGGGTGGACCGTGGGCATGTTGCAGGCATCTAGCAGGCAGAAGCCAGGGATATTGCTGAATGTTCTGTCAGGCACAGGACTCTGCAGCAGCAAAGACCCAGTCCCAAATGTGCAGTGTACAGAGGCTGACAGCCTGGAGGTTTCACAAGGGACTTTCAGATGACCAGGGATTTAACAAGCAAGACCATGGGTGTTATTTTCAAAGGCTGCGCAGATCAGAAACAAAACTGATACCTTTGTCACACAAACAAAAACTTTTTTTGAGGAGACTATAAAGGATACTTTTCTGAGAAAACAATTATAAAATGAGAATAAACCAAGATAAGGAAGGTAAACACAGAAACAAAATTTTCAGTTGTTTTAAACTGTGCTGGAGGCAGTTATGTAGCACAATTAACACTGCAAAGTAATGGAGTAAAGTTTAAGGCAAATTACTCCACATACACATAAAGGCAAATACGCAATTATTTGCTGAACCTATTTGGATATTCCCCTGGGACATTGGTAATGTCCTACCTCAACAACCATTCCCATCTTCCTCTTACAACAGAACCAAATTTAATTAGTGTAAATACACATCCCAGTTAAGACTACACATCAGTCTTGCTTGCCAGGCCCTGCAGACAACTTGGTTTTGTTTCCTGCTTCCTAGGCTACAACTACTGCGTTCCCTTAGCTATGTCATCCTGAATACCACTGCCCGTTCTAAACTTAACTGGAAGATTAAATCAGACGTATGAAAACAAACACACAGAACTATATTATATTTCCTGCTTATCTAGAATGCCTTTTTGCCTCTGCAGCTCTTGAGCCATAAATGGTTGCACTTAACTTGCAACCAGGAATGGCCACAGGACTGCGTCTGGCCAGCGGAACCCGGCAGTGGCAGCGGACAGAACCTGGTGGGGCTGCTCACAGGGAACTGGCCCCGAGAAAGGCAGGGCAGGAAGACGGGGCCCAGGCTCCTCAGAACACCCAGAACACAGACCTGCCTCCTCCTTTGTCAGGACAAAGAAACGCAACATGTTTATCTGTTATTGGCAGCCACAACTAACCTTATAACCTTAACTGCCCACTGCAATATGATATACAAACACAGATTCAGGACAGATGAAATAACTAACCTTAAATTGTAAGAGTAATAGAAGAAAATGTAACAGCTACAACAACTTTAAAACCTTGTGCAGGAGTTCTACACATCACAGGAATCCTGAAGGCCAGAAGGAAAAGACAAACAGGTCTGTCTACTTAAACATAACTTATCTGTTTCTTACAAGTCACTGCATGTTAAATGGTAAACAGCAGAGTCTGTGCATGTTATTCAACAGTATATTTGCTGAGTGCCTGCTACATAAGTACAAGTGCTCACACAAGAAGCTGGGAGAGAATCCTTGTAACACGTAATTAGCTTTTACAAATCAGAAAGAATACGTAATAGGCAGTTGTACAAAGATTCAGAGATAATGTACAGAGCATAACATTTAAATGCAGTCAGTGATATGAAGACTTTCAACCTCACTAGCGACCTCAGAAGCGAATTAAACAGAAAAACTGCAATGTTTCCACCTCAGATTGAGAGAGATGTGAAGACTAATGCCATCTAGTTTCCCAAGGATGAGACACTGCAGTTCTCATAAACGACTGGCAAAGGGTGAAATGGCACAAACCTTCCGAAGGGCAATCTGACAATATCTACCAAAACCTGTAAAGTCTGCCTTCGTGACTTAATATTATTGCAAATACATGAAATACACAGAAACATATTCATGCAGAAGCATGTCCACTAGCATGTGGGTTATGAGAGCAAACGGTAGGGAGCAAGCTGGAGGGCCAAAAAGGAAAATGACCACATACCATGCAGCTAAAAAAAAACAAACAAACTGCAGCACTCTCTCTAAAAAGAAAAACTAGAAAAATAGACAACGAAACATCTTTTAAAAAAAAAGAGAGACATTCTACACCATTTCATTTAGAAGATACTTCTAAATGAAAAAAGGTTTAAAATAAGAGGTATGCCACAATCTAATTTAGGTCAAGAAAAATTATACCACTGCAAAGAAAGATAGAGAAGCCTAATCTGTTTCATGACTACATGGATGACCCACTGAAAAAGACCTGGAGAAACACAAAACCCAGGTTACCCAGGGGCAGAGGAGAACTAGGTGGGAATCAAAACGGAGGTTTATTACAAACAATACACTGGTCAATGTTTTATGAAAACATGCTTGCGTATTACTTAAAAATTTAAGATAAAAGAAATAAAAGTAAAAGGTAAACTGAAGCATTAGACACTTAATCTAAAGCAAACTTCAGAAGAGAGGAACGATTAATTTTTTAAGAAAGAAAAATCCCAAATATATTAAATAGCAAAGGTATACAACAAATAGGTTTTTAAACTAAAAACCCACTATATTCTTAAAAAATCAGAATAAAGCAAAAGATTTTCTGGAAGAAAGTATCAACAAAGTCTACTCTGAAACAGAATCAAGAAACATCGGCTAAAATAATTATGTAGAAGAAAAAGCCCTTCCCACGACTGATTCACCTATTTCACAGTTCTCCCTGTGTCAAGCCCCAGCACTTACAGGTGGGGGAGAGGTTTTCCCGTTTCTCCTTCATCTCCTGCAGCCTCTTCTTCATTGCACTGTGGTGGCCCCTGTAGACTTTACCTGACGGACTGTACACCAATGAGCCATTAGGTTCAAATGAGAGAACAGGAACATTGGTACCTGAAAATAAACAAATATCTGGTTTTAAGTTAAAATATGCCTTCCTTCTTCAACAGTGTTATTCCTTTAAGGACACCCTTGTCCCCCTTCCACAGGTTTCCCCTTCCCTGCTGGCAGACACACAGAGACCCACGGGTGAACTTGGCGGCAAGAAGGGAGCTTGAGGGACCCCCGAGCCCTGCAAGGGCGGGCTCGACGTGAGCCATACCCGGGGGGCGGCCTGGAGTACAGGAGGCGGCCGCAGGCACCGGGGAGAGAGACTTGATTTGTTGGGGAAAGGAAGGACTGAGTTGAGGACAAGGGATTCAGCCAGTTTTCTGGAAAGTTATCAGGCATCGTGCGCAGGCTCAACACCTAGAGGAATGAACACTTTCTACTTCTATGCTAAGCATTATAGTTTAACAAAAGTGCTTATCTGTATCAGTGATGTGTCAAGATTGGTCTGAAACAATGAATTGAGAGACCAGTGAAAAAGGTAAAAAAGAGAAATACTAAGAACACATGCTGCTGCTGCTAAGTCGCTTCAGTCGTGTCCGACTCTGTGCGACCCCATAGACAGAAGTTCACTAGGCTCCCCCGTCCCTGGGATTCTCCAGGCAAGAATACTGGAGTGGGTTGCCATTTCCTTCTCCAATGCATGAAAGTGAAAAGTGAAAGGGAAGTCGCTCAGTCGTGTCCGACTCTTAGCGACCCCACGGACTGGAGCCTACCAGGATCCTCCGTTCATAAGAACACATGAAGTACTTCAAAGTCTGATATGATCTTTGGATGTATTTTTCTAAATCATTACAAGAACATATCATCTAACATCTGACTACTCTGGATAACAAAATAAAAACACCAAGTCCTGGGTAAAAATACAGACAGACAGACACATACACAGACACATACATAAAGAAGAAATAAAAATGGATTCATTCCAATAGAGTTAATCAAAGACCACATCTTTAATAATCATCCCTGGGGGAAAAACAGTTCCATTAATCTGGTGAACGGTTAGTTCAACAGTGTGGCTCAATGATGGCTGTGGTCAAGTTTCCCACAGTGACTTGTGTCTCTGACCTGTGAGGCTAAAACTGTACCCCTCAGCCACGTCCCCCAGGATGCAGGAGTCAGCCGGCAAACGAGGCCACAAGCACAGACACGAGCACCAAGGACATGCTGGTCTCTCAGCTTACCCAGAGTGGTTTTCTGCTGTTGCAGCTCTTTAGCCATTTTCTCAAATTTCCTTTGCAGTCTTTTATCGTTTTCTGGTGTTCTGGGAATAAAATCTTTGGGCTGCATACACTTGCGCTGAACAAGAAGAACATAAAAATTAATACCGCACTGCAATTGTGCAAGACAGGAAAAGAAAGCTTTCACACACAATGCTGTTATCTTTTGTAATATCAATAATAAAACCTTCTTAGAGAGGTATTTCTTGCACTATATGTGAATTTGTAGTATTTATTCTTTCTACAACTGTGAGAACATGGACAGAATTTTAAGACTGAATAAAGCGCTATATGGGCCTTTTCAGGTGGCTCAGTAGTACAGAATCTGCCTGTCAAAGCAAGAGACGTGGGTTCCATCCCTGGGTCAGGAAGATCCCCTGGAGGAGGAAATGGCAATCCACTCTAGTATTCTCGCCTGGGAAATACCATGGACAAAGAAGCATCGCTGGCTACAGTCCCTGGGGTCGCAAAGAGTCGGACATGAGTGAGCAACTGAGCACCTAGGCAAAGAGCTATATGCTAAATAGCTACATTTTCGGAAGCATTTTCAGGGTCTTTGCATCATTTCCATGAGAATTCTTAAAATTAGTCTCTTTTTCCTAACTTTTGCTACTTTTAGTTATCCACTCCTGCCCCCCCCCCCCCAAAAAAATCATGACATGGTAAAATGACACAAAAGGAATTATTTTCTAACTACCAAAGAAGAGAACCATTATTTAATCTTGTCTTACTGTCGTTAAGTCACAGTAACTCCATCTGGCCAGTAACTACACACCTGAAGTGTGACAAACGAGGAAGCCCGGGGCTCATATGCAAGGAACTCACTTCTCAGCCCAATGTGCTCACGTGGATGCCAGTCTAATCCCTCTTGTCCCAATCTACAGGAAGAACTTCTTGGCATTCAAGGCTGGTGCTACACAGTGCTCTCAACTGGCACCCTGCTCAATTCCTTAATAACTCACTCATTCATCATTTAACAAAAAGGTTACTATGTCAGACACTGGTCTTAAGACATAGATTCTTGCCATCAAGGAGCTTATTCTCTGAATGAATGACAGAAAATATACATAACAAACGAATCAAATAGCATGCGTGTCAAAAGGATTAATTCCAGCAGGCCTCAGGCTGGCCGGTGCTGTTTCTGCCAAAGTACTGCATAGAATCCAGGTCCTGACCTGCAGTCAGCTTTGCGACTCTGGGCCCCTGGCGGTGGAGGCAGCCAGCACCGAGCTTTCCAGGGGCGCAGCGAAAACGTGGGCAGGAGACCAGCAGAACGTGGAGACCCCAGGTGCTGCAGGTCCGGAAACACTGTCACCCACGAGGGGCCCTGTGCTTCCGTGAGACCAACTGCCCCTTGCTTTACAGTACATTAGAAGGGGTAAGTGCTGCAAAAAGGAAAAAGGCAGGGGAGGGTCAGGACGCTGGACGGTGGGAAGGACCTGCCTCTGTAAACGGGAGTCAGAGGGGTGCTCCCTGAGGTGCCCCCATGGGACTCAGAAACCTCCTGCGGGCGAATGAGGGAAGCGTGTTCAGACAGACGAACAGATGGTGAGATGGCTCTAACAAGTGCACCCGGTGAGTGTGAAGCACAGCAAGCAGGAGGTTCACGCTGGCAGCAGGGAGAGCAGCAGAGCCTCCCCAGAGGCCATAACAGGCCTGGAGTCAGGCTCAAGCTGCACCTGCCCTTGCGGGAGGGAGCAGAGGGAATGCCTTCAGGGACGAATAAATCCTTAAGTGGCAAAGGGTGTGAGCAGACATTATTAATGCTTCAGATTAGGAAAGATTTAACAGATGAGTAATATTCAGCACAGGTCAGTGTCACAAAATAAGCACCCTTGTACACTATTGGCAGAACTGTGTCAGTCCACTTCTAGATATTCCACTTGGAGAAATAAACTCAAACAGGTTACATGAACCACATATTTAGTAAAAATCATCAATGATCTAACGGTGCCTGAACCCAAGAGATGTCCATGCTGTTTAACACAAAGCAGAAGACAGTGGAGCCACATACACACACTGACATGAGAACACACGGCCTAAGCGAGGAAGAAAAAGTAACCCACGAAGCAGAACATCTAACGCAGTAGAGTCTGGCTCACATAAACCCTATGCGTGCACAAACATGTGTGAAACACATGTACCAAAGATCATACAACCTGAAAGAACCCATATCAAACTGTTTTTTGAGGAAAGGGAAATTAGGAGAAATCTGCCTGATCTGAGTTTACTCAATGAATGTAATGAAAATGTGCTTTTATTGTCAATGTTTAGTAGAAACACTTGTTTTTATTATTTATTTATTTATTTTTAAAACACTAGACACAGCTACTGCAGGTCTACCACAGAGTCACTACCGTCCAACGCAATCTGGACAGACACTGAAGTTTTCAGCCCTGCGTGAGCGTGTTCCAGGTTGTCTGGGAAGAAATGTGAAAGAGATACAGGATTTACTATTTTCAGAAACCGTGGGGACATCCATGGGAATGTCTCCCCTAGTCTACAGGAAATGTATAGCTCTCCTCTGCCTGACTCAGTTTGGAGTCTGCAAATCTCTCCAACAGGGATTCTCACTTGACAACAAACTGACATTTCACAGTCAACAGTTCACTCTCAGATGCAGAAATCAATTAAAACTTTTAAATAATAAAGTGAAACAGATCAAATGTATTTCACTACAGACACAACTGAATCCTGAAGTCATTACCAGAGCACCTGTGTGGGTGCTGGTCTCTGGGCAACTGTCAGTTCTCCTACAGCCAACAGTCTCCTCTATTTCTTACAAACTCCATCAAAGCACCCCTGGGATGAAATAATCTATGACCCATTAAACAATGCTGTGTGAGAAGAACATTATCATCAACAGCAATTCTTAAAGACAATACGAATACATTCCAGAAAGTTTTTATTCCCTAGGAATAAAAAATGAATAAACCTGTAACTGCCATGGCCCACACTAAAGTCACGTACTTACTTTTTTCTTAAGCAGGCTTGGTAGGTGTTGGTTAGTGTTGGCTGCAGGGAACAGCGACTCATCAACGTGCACTCCAGCTACCCTGCATCTGCAGAACCAAGATGGGGGCCATGAGCATGTTCCTGTGAGAGCCACACAACATTAAATCTGCACACGTGTCAGTGAGCAGTGGGAGAACCCCTGCACGGGCCACTTTGACAGAGTCCTTTAAAATAAGTGCATTTATTACTGAACACAAAAGGCTATACAAATTCAACTTGCCAAAACCTTCTCTAACATGGTGTTTAAGAATGGAAGTGAGAAAGCAGCTACAGGAAGTGCAATTTTTATGTAACAAATTTAGACTTGCAACAACACTAGGAAAATATCAGTGCCTGGCACTCATAATGGCAGAAGCACATGCCATTAAATGCATGATTTAAGAGTAGACAGGTCATAAAACGAATAACCTAGAGCTGGAAGGTCCTACAGAAACAGGCCAGAAAGCTTGCCTGTCCTCCAAAACCGCCTCCCCCTCCTGTATGTCTGTCAAGGCGTCGCTGCCACCTGGTGCCCCAGGTCTGGGCCCTGGCCACCCTGGCAGAGCGGCCACCCCAGTCCCAGCCACCCCAGTCCCAGCGGCCTGCTCCCTCAGCTCATCCAGCGTCCCATCCGCCACTCCTCCTGCGTCACCCCCTCACCCCAGCCTGCTGAGGGAATCCCCCTACTACTACCTACTTCTGATCATTCACCTGCTCAAATCTAAACAACTACAATGATTTTCCAGACAATTTCCTTCCCTATGTTTTCTCCTCTCCTGGTTTTATATAATACTGAAATTTGAATCTTAAAACATCTTATTCATCTTTCCATATCCCAGATCAAACACCTTCTATCGCTCTCGTGTTTACATAATTATGTCACCAATCTGCCAAGTCTTTTTAAAATAAGGCCCCAATCACATCTCCGACTGTAGTTCACAAGACTATTACTCTGTTCAACATTAATATGCAAATAACAGCTGAAAACAGAATACAGTGGAATAAAAAAAAAGAATGAGGCAAATGTATCCACGGCTATACAGAAAGGTCTCTAAATAAGGATGAAAAGGCAATTTTAAGAGTGTGTGTTTGTGTATGATGTTACACAGTTAAGCATTTCTCACTTGAAAAAATGTGGGGAGGTGACACACCAAACTGACAATTTGTTGTTGTTTAGTCACTAGGCTGTGTCCGACTCTTCTGTGACCTCAGGGACTGTAGCCCCCCAGGCTCCTCTGTCCATGGGGTTCTCCAGGCAAGAATACTGGAGTGGGTGGCAATTCCCTTCTCCAGGGGATCTTCCCAACTCACAAGATCGAACCTGTGTCTCCCGCACTGGCAGGCACATTCTTTACCACTGAGCCACCAAGGAGAGCCCTCAGCGGTTCAAATCTCGAAGTGTGACTTGAGGGCAAACCTGTTTCCATAAGAACGCCTTCTGCCTTGCCATTTCTACTCCTCACCTTCACAAGCACACAAACACATAAAGCTAACCAGCTTTATGTCCTGCCCATATCAGGTGCAGACGCAGACAGACAAAGGGCCTAGGAAGATGCCAATTTTACCTCCAGCACAGCTCACCAGCTCTGCCTGCTTAGGAGGAACGTCACCCATTTCCCACTGTTAGGCAACAAAACAGACAAAAACAGGTGGCAGGGAAGCACCCAAAGAGAAGACATGATGAGACCTGGGATCCATCCTGTTGACATGAACAGGCAGTAAGGTCAGGACCAGCAGTGCCGTGTGGCTCAGCCAGGCCCTGAGAGCCTCCTCCAGCCTGTGGGGAGCAGCACCTTTCCTCCTACTCAACAACTGAGGAAACTGAGGCTCACAGGAAACCATCAGCAGAATTCACAAAGCCAGAAGTCTCCTCCCCTGTCAGCAGCCTGGGAGGCTCACCCGAGCGGGCAGAGGCATGCCTGACCCCAGACTCGGCCCCAGGAGGCAGGATGGAGCCCGCTGTGGACACACTGCCTCAAGGCGCTGGGGGTGAGCCAGGATCCACCAGCGACGCAAGCACCCCATGCGCGCACACACTGCAGAACTCACTGGTGCCTCTACATCAAAACCATGCTCATCAGGCGCTCAATCACAGTCTACTGCATAAACAGAAAACACTCACCAGCTGTATTTCTGCTTTTCTTCAGCAAAGGACAACAATGACACCAACTCCCCACCTAATGATTGAGAAGAGAAGTGTTGGCTGCAGCTGCCCTCGGAGCCCTGGGATCGGCCCAAGTCCCCCAACAAGTCCTGCTCCGGACCCAGCGAGGCCAGGCGGATCGCAGCGCGGCCCCCACAATTGCTGGGGACCCCCACGCCCCACAACCTCACAACTAGTCGGCAATTCATTCTGCACAAGGACCTGAATCCCTGCTTGGAAGGACTGGGTGCTGAGGGGGTCCATGAGCAGGTCCTAAGGCGAGGACGGGGCGGTGCGTCTCCAGACTGCAAGCGCAGTCCTGACAGGGGGGCTCGGCTCCCGCCCCCACCAGCAACTCAGGCACAGGGCGCGAGGCAGCACATGGAGTGAGCCTCGACCACCAGCCCCAGTGGGGGTGCAGCCAGTCTGGGGCAGCACCGTGCCCGCAGCCGGGTCTGCGGTCCATGCAACTTTCCAGGAGTGATCAGAGAGCCAGGGTATAAACACGGCCGAAAGGAAAGAGAAGTTTTCTAACTGTGTCTGAGGGAGGGGTACTCGAGGGAAACACCACCAGTGACAGAGGAGCGCCCAGAGGCTGGCTTGGTGGTCCGGCATCCTGCGCTGCGCCTGCGTGTGCACACCTAGCAGCAAAGGCCCTCTCCCGTGAGCTCTACGCTCCAGATGCACCCAGGCCAGCCCGCTGGCCAGCTCCGGCCTTCTCCCGACACGTGGCACTTTATTATGGTCACTCCTGCTCGCTGATCTTCAAACTAGAGGATGTGTGTGCCTGGGAGACATGAAAACTTTTTAAACAGTAAGCAGACAGGGAGAGTCTGAGGCAGTAAACTGCAATCCCTGCCTTCCATCAGCTCCTGCTGCAGCCCGACCTCAGGCCTACAAGCCCCGAGGCTCTGCCTCTCTCCGCTGCCCCCCTCTCAACGTGCCAGGCCATGCTGACCCTCTGGACTCCCCATCAGAAGCCCCGACACCCTACCCCTCAACCCAGGGCCTTTGAAATTGCCCTTAAAAGGCTGACCAACTCCACCCGAACTGCGTCAGAGAATACGCTGGAGAATAAAAGCTTCTGGCACAACAAAAGGAGGGACAATGGACCTCACAAGTCCAATGACTCTCCTTAATTTAGTGAATCCTAGGACACCTGCCTGGGCCCATCACACATATTTCCGTCAAGAGTGAATCTTTAAATGAGGTGCTCTGGCCAGGATTGAAGCTGAGACACACTGCAGAGACGGGAGGGGACCACCCTGCCTTTTCAGTCCCCGAAATGCAGCAGCGAGGACTGAGGGGGACCCAGGACAGCAAAGCAAGTGTCTGATGATGGAGTGGCCTTGCCCACCCCCAACATGAAACAACAAAACTGCTGAGCAATCTTGGTGCCGAAGCAGGAGGTGTCATGAGCTGACAGGAAAGGCATCTTTGGGCTGGAAGGGCAGGTCCCCATGGGAACTCACTGACGGACTATACACAGATGCTACGGAAATAAAGGCATGGCACAGATACACATCCGTATCACTAACTCTGCCCCAAGAAGGTGCAGGAGCAGCAGCCCGTGGCGATGAGCATGCCCAACTCCCCTCAGATTTTAGGTCCAAATACTACTTCCCACTAAATGGAACCAGGGCTCCTTGGAGAAAAGGCTGAATCCAGGGCTGGGAAAGAAAAAGAACAAGCTGAGCCTGAACTAAACTGTGCCAGAAGAAAACAGAAATGTCTAGAGAATGATAGAGAAATGATAAGCTAAGACAAGTCACCGTGAACGGGCTACCACTGGCCATTGGGGGACAAGTCAAACCTTAAAAGGTATACCGCAAGGAATGAGAAATGATCCTCTGGATACAATGCACACACAGACACAGTGTGAGGAGGGACTGTTATCTGCACAGTTGGAAAGTACCTCCCTCAAAAGCCGAGTGGGTGAACTCGCCCCAGGGGAGTGGCCTGGGAGGCGCCGCCGCCACAGAGAGGACCTGTCAGCACCCCCAGGCTGACCCTCCATGACACAGACCCCGGACCGCCTCAGCGGGGACACCTGGCAAGCCTGACTCAGCCCCAGGAGGCTGCTGTTGCATCTCCTCGTCTTTCTCCCCTTGAGCCCTTCCAGACACTATGGGGGCTTCTGGGGTGAAGCCAATGGCTGTCAGGTGTGTGGCTGGTGAGATCAGCATGGATGGCCACGGTGTGGCTGTGCAAGGACGTGTGCACATCTGTAGGAAACAAACTCAGGGGCCAGGAGGCAGGCTCTCAAATGTGCAACAGCACTGCCTGGGAACTGTGCCCCCAGCCATCTAACTTTCTGATCATGCTTCTGTGCAAGTTAAGTCACTTCAGTTGTCTCTGTGACACTATGGACTGTAAGCCCACCAGGCTCCGCTGTCCATGGGATTCTCCAGGCAAGAATACTGGAGTGGGCAGCCATTCCCTTCTCCAGGGGATCTTTCTGACCTGGGGTGGAACCCCCTCTCTTAAGTCTCCTGCACTGCCAGGCGGGCTCTTTACCACCAGCACCACCTGGGGAGTCAACCTTCTCCAAATGAACTGAGGTGACCGTCAAGCATGGCCTTCCCTCTTTCATCTTCATTTCTTCTTCCTTAAACATGGAAATGTTTGTGTCCATAGGAAATGTCAGAATTCTATCAACTGCAGTTACACAGCTGTCTGCTCTTAGAAAGAACACATCCAAAATAACCCAACAAAACGGGGTTCTAGTGACATCTAGTGACCTTATGTATTTCATGAAAGATCACATTCTCAGTGGAAAACACGAGCAATGGCCTGGAGAGGCAGTTAATGATACAAACACACGACACATAAAATGAAGGTCGTTTGGCTGTTACCTCCAAGTTTTGTCAAAGTTCAGCCTCACTAAAAACCAAGGAAATGCAAATGAAATCAATTGTATCATTTCACCTACAAAGTAGGAAAGATTTCAGGGAATGCAACTTGATAGCATCTATCAAAAGTTTAAATATGTAATAAGCCCTCTAAACCCAAAGTCCATTTTCGGAATTTAAACCTATGGAAATTCCAACAACACAAGAGACAACTCTACACATGGTCATCACCAGCTGGTCAATACCAAAATCTGATTGACTATATTCTTTGCAGTTGAAGATGGAGAAGCTCTATACAGTCAGCAAAAATAAGACCAGGAGCTGACTGTAGCTCAGATCATGAGTTCCTTATTGCAAAATTCAGGCTTTCACTGAAGAAAGTAGGGAAAACCACTAGACCACTCAGATATTGTGTTAGTTGCTAAGCTGTGTCTGACTCTCTGCCACTCAGGTATGACCTAAATCAAATTCATTATGATTATACAGTGGAGATGATGAAAAGATTCAAGGGATTAGATGTGGTAGACAAAGAGCCTGAAGAACTATGGATGGAGGTTTGCAACACTGTACACAAGGTGTACCCAAACCATCCCCGAGAAAAAGAAATGCAAGAAGGCAAATGGTTGTCTGAGGAGGCCTTACAAATAGTTGAGAAAAAGAGAAGGGAAAGGTAAAGGAGAAAGGGAAAAGATAAACTACATATACCCAAATAAATGCAGAGTTTCAAAGAACAGCAATGAGAGGTAAGAAAGCCTTCTTAAGTGAACAATGCAAAGAAAGAGGAAAACAACAGAATGGGAAAGACTAGAGATGTCTTCAAGAAAATCAGAGATGCCAAGGGAACATCTCATGCAAGGATAGATACTATAGGACAGCAACAGCAAGGACCTAATAGAGGCAGAAGAGATTAAGAAGAGGCGGTAAGAAAACACAGAAAAACTATATACCAAAAAGGTCTTAATGACCCAGATAACCATGATGGTGTGGTCACTCACCTAGAGCCAGATATTCTGGAGTATGAAGTCCAGTGGGCCTTAGGAAGCATTACTATGAACACAGCTAACAGACGTGATGGAATTCCAGCTGAGCTATTTCAAATCCTAAAAAATGATGCTGTGAAAGTACTGAACTCAATATGCCAGCAAATTTGGAAAACTCAGCAGTGGCCAAAAGACTGGAAAAGGTCACTTTTCATTCCAATCCCAAAGAAAAGCAATGCCAAAGAATGTTCAAACTACCACACAATTGCACTCATTTCACATGCTAGCAAAGTAATGCTCAAAATCCTTCAAGCTAGGCTTCCGCAGTACGTGAACCAAATGCTTCCAGATATACAAGCTGGATTTAGAAAAAGCAGAGGAACCAGAGATCAAATTGCCAACATTTGCTGGATCATAGAGAAAGCAAAAGAATTCCAGAAAAATATCTACTTCTACTTCAGTGACCAGGTTAAAGCCTTTGATTGTGTGGATCACAACAAACTGTGGAAAATCCTTAAAGAAATGGGAATACCAGGCCACCTTACTTCTCCTGAGAAACCTGTGCAGGTCAAGAAGCAACAGTTAGAACTAGACATGGAACAATGGACTGGTTCCAAATCAGGAAAGGAGTACATCAAGGCTGTATACTGTCACCCTGTTTATTTACCTTATATGCAGTGTACATCATGAGAAATGCTGGTCTGGATGAAACACACGCTGGAATCAAGACTGCCAGGAGAAATATCAATAACCTCAGATATGCAGATGATAGACACCACTCTAATGACAGAAAGTAAAGAGGAACTAAAGAGCCTCTTGATGAGGGTGAAAGAGAAGAGTGAAAAAACTGGCTTAAAATGCAACATTCAGAAAACTAACATCATGGCATCGGGTCCCATCGCTTCATGGCAGACAGAAGGAGAGAAAATGGAAATAGTGACAGATTTTATTTTCTTGAGCTTCAAAATCACTGTGGATGGTGACTGCAGTCATGAAATTAAAAGATACTTGCTCCTTGGAAGGAAAGCTATGACAAACCTAGAGAGCATAAGAAGAAGCAGGGACATCAATTTGCTGACAAAGGTTGTACAGTCAAAGCTATAGTTTTTCCAACAGTCATATACAGACATGAGAGTTGGACCACAAAAACAGCTGAGCACCAAAGAATTGATGCTTTAGAACTGTGGTGTTATAGAAGACTCCTGAGAGTCCCTTGGACAGAAGGAAGATCAAACAAGTCAATCCTAAAGGAAATCAACCCTCAATATTCATTGGGAAGACTGATGCTAAAGCTGAAGCTCCAGTACTTTGGCCACCTGATGTGAAGAACCAACTCATTGGAACAGACCCTGATGCTGGGAGACTGAGGGCAGGAGGATGAGAAGGCAACAGAGGATAAGATGGTTAGATGGCATCACAAACTCAATAGACATGAGTCTGAGCAGACTCCAGGAGATAGTGAATGACAGAGAAGCCTGGCATGCTGTAGTCCACGGGGTTACAGAGAGTCAGGCACAACTTACTGACTGAATACCAATCACAAGCAGATTATACCTCTGCGAGAAAGTAACGCACACACAGGTTCAATGCTGTACTGTTTCTGACTGTTAAGAAAAAGAAAACAGAAACCTTCATATTCACTAATAGGAGACAGGCTGCATAAGCTGCTGGTTGTGTGTTGTGCTCGGTTACGTCCGACTCTTTGTGGCCCCGTGAACTGTAGCCCACAAGGCTGCTTTGTCCATGCAATTTCCCTGCAAGAATACTGGAGTGGGTTCTCCAAGGGTACCTTCCTGACCCAGGAATCAAACTCACATCTCATGTCTCCTGCTTTGGCAGGCAGATTCTTTATCACTGTGCTACCTGGGAAGGCCAAATCACTGGGTA
This sequence comes from Tragelaphus eurycerus, assembly GCA_935064755.1. Lineage (NCBI taxonomy): Eukaryota > Metazoa > Chordata > Mammalia > Artiodactyla > Bovidae > Tragelaphus > Tragelaphus eurycerus. The sequence goes on along the minus strand of CAKXYN010000220.1, from coordinate 448,415 downwards.
ATCCACTATAAAAGACCATATGTATGTTTAAAAAAATGATATATTACATAAAAATGTGGAAAAACATTTGTAACTAAAAATGCAAGAGTGCTCAGTAGTGGGCACCTGCTATCCTCCTGCCCAAAGGAACCAGAATAAAGAGCCGGGACAGATAAGGCCACCAGTAAATGATGCTAGGATACAGGAAGCAAAGAACCAGAGAAGCGGAACCTCAGGTTCTGAAGACACAAGTCCAAGTCTCTGGCTGATCCCTGACCTACATGTCCACGAAGCAAACAAGTTAGCCTGCAGCTAAAGCTTGGAGTATTGAATGAATCCAAGCAAATACCCAGCATAGGTCTTAAAATGACAGTCCAAAGTTTACAGCTAAATAAATCACCTGCTTCCTAAAACAAAATCAGTACCCTCTGGAGTAACAGTAAAGAACCCAGAGTCTACATAACACTTACCATGTCCAAAATACAACTCAAAGTCCTGTTACAGAAGAGTCTAGAAAATGTGACATGTTCTCAAGGAACAAAGAAGAAAAACCAACAGCCACCAACCTCAAGATGCTGAAATGATCAGACAAGGAATGTCTATATCTTCTGCCACAGAATGGAAAACATGTGTAATGAAAGACAAGAAAAGCAGAGATAGGAAATCTCAGCTTAGAAACAAATCAGCAAACATAAGAAAGAACCAAGAGGAAATATTAGAAATGAAAAATATCTGAAATGCATTTAGGAAATAGACTTAATGACAGGATGGAACTGATAAGAGAAAAGACTCAATGAAACTTGTGGGAAAATTTCAAAGGCTGTATTACACAGGAGGGATTGGCAAACGACAGCCTACAGCCTACAGGCCACCTGGCCCATGACCAGGTTTTGTTATAAAGTTTTATTTTTTACACTCATTTGTTTGCTCTTCTCCAGGGCTCTTCCCACACCAGGGCAGGGAGCATTTGAATACAGACCACAAAGCCTAAAATATTTACTATCTGGCTCTTTACAAGAAAGCTTAGCCAATTCCTGATATCCAGCTAATTAAAGTAGTACCAGACAAAGAGGCACAAGAGACATTTGAAGAAACAACAGGCCAAATTTATCATGCTTTTAGATGAAATATTTAATTTTATATCATCAAAAAAAAAAAAAAAAAAAAAACCCTCACAGAATAAATTTAAAGGCACCACATCCAGACCCTTAAACTTCCGAAAACCAAAGATGAGAAAACCTTGAAAGAAGCCACACAAAAAGACACAATACTCACAGTGGAGAAATTATTTGCATGACTATAGGCTTCTTATGAGGACAGAGACTCAGGGAAAACATTTTAAGCATGGAAAACAGAAGCAAAAAACAAAAATATTGTCAACCTAGAATTGTATAACCCGGTAGGGTGCCATTGCCTTCCCGGATTGAGAACATTACTCACAAACAAAGAGGGACATCTTCAGATATAGAAAACCACAGAAATCTGTTGTTTGCTGATAAAAAGAAATGTCAGACTGCCAGGATTAAAGGGAGAAATAACTAATTTAACAGAAACACTTGGCGAATGCAACACCCCAATCAATAATGGACAGAACAATTAAACAGATCAAGAAAGACAAAAAAACACTTCAGTTCAGTCTCTCAGTCGTGTCTGACTCTGCGACTCCATGGACTGCATGCAGCACGCCAGGCTTCCCTGTCTGTCACCAGCTCTCGGAGGTCACCCAGACTCACGTCCATCGAGTCGGTGATGCCATCCAGCCATCTCATCCTCTGTCGTCCCCTTCTCCTCCTGCCCCCAATGCCTCCCAGCATCAGAATCTTCTCCAATGAGTCAACTCTTTGCATGAGGTGGCCAAAATACTGGAGTTTCAGCTTTAGCATCATTCCTTCCAAAGAAATCCCAGGGCTGATCTCCTTCAGAATGGACTGGTTGGATCTCCTTGCAGTCCAAGGGACTCTCAAGAGTCTTCTCCAACACCACAGTTCAAAAGCATCAATTCTTCGGCGCTCAGCCTTCTTCACAGTCCAGCTCTCACATCCATACGTGACCACAGGAAAGACCACAGCCTTGACTAGGCGAACCTTTGTTGGCAAAGTAATGTCTCTGCTTTTGAATATGCTATCTAGGTTGGTCATAACTTTCCTTCCAAGGAGTAAGCGTCTTTTAATTTCATGGCTGCAGTCACCATCTGCAGTGATTTTGGAGCCCAGAAAAATAGTCTGACACTGTTTCCACTGTTTCTGCATCTATTTCCCATGCAGTGATGGGACCAGATGCCATGATCTTTGTTTTCTGAATGTTGAGCTTTAAGCCAACCTTTTCACTCTCCACTTTCATCAAGAGGCTTTTGAGTTCCTCTTCACTTTCTGCCATAAGGGTGGTGTCATCTGCATATCTGAGGTTATTGATATTTCTCCCAGCAATCTTGATTCCAACTTGTGTTTCTTCCAGTCCAGCATTTCTCATGATGTACTCTGCATGTAAGTTAAATAAACATGGTGACAATATACAGCCTTGACATACTCCTTTTCCTACTTGGAACCAGTCTGTTGTTCCATGTCCAGTTCTAACTGTTGCTTCCTGACCTGCATACAGATTTCTCAAGAGGCAGATCAGGTGGTCTGGTATTCCCATCTCTTTCAGAATTTTCCACAGTTTATTGTGATCTACACAGTCAAAGGCTTTGGCGTAGTCAATAAAGCAGAAATAGATGTTTTTCTGGAACTCTCTTGCTTTTTCCATGATCCAGCGGATGTTGGCAATTTGATCTCTGGTTCCTCTGCCTTTTCTAAAACCAGCTTGAACATCAGGAAGTTCACGGTTCACATATTGCTGAAGCCTGGCTTGGAGAATTTTGAGCATTACTTTACTAGCGTGTGAGATGAGTGCAATTGTGCGGTAGTTTGAGCACTCTTTGGCATTGCCTTTCTTTGGGATTGGGATGAAAACTAACCTTTTCCAATCTTGTGGCCACTGCTGAGTTTTCCAAATTTGTTGGCATATTGAGTGCAGCACTTTCACAGCATCCTCTTTCAGGATTTGGAATAGCTCCACTGGAATTCCATCACCTCCACTAGCTTTGTTCCTAGTGATGCTTTCTAAGGCCCACTTGACTTCACATTCCAGGATGTCTGGCTCTAGGTCAGTGATCACACCATCATGATTATCTGGGTCGTGAAGTTCTTTTTCGTACAGTTCTTCTGTGTATTCTTGCCACCTCTTCTTAATAGCTTCTGCTTCTGTTAGGTCCATACCATTTCTGTCCTTTATCGAGCCCATCTTTGCATGAAATGTTCCTTTGGTATCTCTGATTTTCTTGAAGAGATCCCTAGTCTTTCCCATTCTGTTGTTTTCCTCTATTTCTTTGCATTCATTGCTGAAGAAGGCTTTCTTATCTCTTCTTGCTATTCTTTGGAACTCTGCATTCAGATGTTTATATCTTTCCTTTTCTCCTTTGCTTTTTGCTTCTTTTCTTTTCACAGCTATTTGCAAGGCCTCCCCAGACAGCCATTTTGCTTTTTTGCATTTCTTTTCCATGGGGATGGTCTTGATCCCTGTCTCCTGTACAATATCACGAACCTCATTACATAGTTCATCAGGCACTCTATCTATCATATCTAGGCCCTCAAATCTATTTCTCACTTCCACTGTATAATCATAAGGGATTTGATTTAGGTCATACCTGAATGGTCTAGTGGTTTTCCCTACTTTTTTCAATTTCAGTCTGAATTTGGCAATAAGGAGTACATGGTATGGTTCACATACTGTCACAGCCTGGCCTGGAGAGTTTTGGGCATGACTTTGCTAGCCTGTGAGATGAGTGCAACTGTGTGGTAGTCTGAACATTCTTTGGCATTGCCTTTCTTTGGGACTGGACTGGAATGAAAACTGACCTTTTCCAGAAAAACACTGAGAAAACAGTATAAATAAGCTAGACCTAACAAAAATCTATATATAGAACATTGTATCCACAATAACGGAATGAATACACATGCTTCTCAAGTGCACACACAACATTCACCTGGCCAGATCAAATGTTAGGGCATAAAAACAAGTCTCAACCACTTTAAAAAATATTAAAATATGTTCTCCTCTCACAACAGAATGAAATGAGATACCAACAACAGAACCAAGTTTGGAAGGCTCAAAAATATGTAGAAATTAAATAAGAAACTCCTAAATAACCAATGGGTCAAAGAAGAAATTATGAGATAAAATGGTAAACACTTGAAATAAAACAAAAATACCAAATTTCATGAGATGAAGCTAGAGCTAGCCTTAGAAGAATTTATAACTGTAAACACATCAAAAAAGAATCAAAATTTCAAATGAGTTTTCTAATGCTCTAACTAGAGAAATAAAAGAGCAAACTGAACCCAAAACAAGCAGAAGAAAACAAATAACTATAGTGGACATTTAAAAAAGAAAAGAAACACAATGGAGAAAGAGAAAAGAAACCAAAAGTTGGTTCTTTGACAAGATCAAAGAAATTGACAAGCCTTTAGCTTAAATTGATCAAAACAAAAAGAGAAGCGATATTAATTCATACTAGGAATGAACTGCTACTGACCTTATCAAAATAAAAAAGACTATTACAGAATACTACAAACAAGTACATGCCAACAAATTAGACAGCCTAGATGAACAAACTCCAGAAAGACACAAACTATTTAAACTGACGCAAGAATAGAAAACTTAAGCAAACCTGTAATGAGAGACTGAATTACTAATCAAAAACCCTCTCACAAAAAAAGGCCAGGCCCAGATGGCTGCACTGGTGAGTTCACCCAAATGCTTGAAGAACTAACACCAATCCCTATAAACTTCAGAAGACAGAAGAACACAGCCCAACTAATTCCACTAAGTGCCAATACTGTCTGACTCCAAAACCAGAAAAAGTCATTCTAAGTACTGAGCAACATACCTTATGAATACAGCTGCTGCAAAAATGAAAATAAAGTACTAGCAAACTGATTCAGTTTAAAAAAAATAAAGTATACAACATAACCAAGCAGAGTTTATCCCAGGAAAGCAAAGTTAGTTCACCACATGAAATCAATCTAATACACCACATTAACGAAATGAATGACAAATATATATATATATATCTCTCTCACATGAATAGCTCAATAATTGCAGAAAAAGCATTTTGACAAAACCCAACATCCTTTAATAATCGAAACAAATAAACAAAAACTAATAACAGAAGGAAATCTCCTCAACCTGACAAAGTGCACCCATATAAAAAAAACATCCAAAGCTAACATCACACTTAATAGAGAAATACAGAAAGCTTTTCTCCTAAGACTGGGAGCCAGACAAGATGTCCATTCTCACTGCTTCTATTCCATTCTGTGCTGGAGGTTACCGTCAGGGCAATTAGAATAGAAAAGGAAATCAAAGGCATCAGATTGGAAAGGAAGAAGTAAAACCATCTCTGTAGAGAGATTACACAACACCATATACAAAAAAAATCCTAAGAAAATCACAAAGACACTTAGCTAATATCAAGTTCAAAAACCTGCAGGATACAAAATCAACATACAAAAATAAGTTATATTTCTGTATTTTAATAATTGAACAATCTAAAAATGAAATTAAGAAAACAACTCCATTTACAATAGCATCAAAAAGAAAATAAATTGGGAATAAATTTAACCTAGAAGGGGCAAGATTTACACACTGACAACTACAAGACATAACAGAAAGAAATTACAGACAAGAAAATAAAAACATGGCCATGGATTGCAAGATTAAATAGCAACACCTATATAATTAATGACAACACAATCTCTATTAAGTATCAGTTGCTCCCTTCCCTTCCTCCCGGAAACTGACAAGCAAATCCTGAAATTCATACAGAAATGCAAAGGAACTGGAAGAAAATCAAAACTGGAGAAGACACACTTGCAACTTTAAAACTTACTGTAAAGCTACAATAATTAAGTAATCATGAAATTAAAAGGCATGTGCTCTTTGGAAGAAAAGCTATATGACAAACCTAGATCAGATCAGTCGCTCAGTCGTGTCCGACTCTTTGCGATCCCATGAACTGCAGCACACCAGGCCTCCCTGTCCATCACCAACTCCCAGAGGTCACTCAGACTCACATCCATCGAGTCAGTGATGCCATCCAGCCATCTCATCCTCTGTCGTCCCCTTCTCCTCCTGCCCCCAATCCCTCCCAGCATCAGAGTCTTCTCCAATGAGTCAACTCTTCGCATGAGGTGGCCAAAATACTGGAGTTTCAGCTTTAGCATCATTCCTTCCAAAGAAATCCCAGGGCTGATCTCCTTCAGAATGGACCGGTTGGATCTCCTTGCAGTCCAAGGGACTCTCAAGAGTCTTCTCCAACACCACAGTTCAAAAGCATCAATTCTTCGGTGCTCAGCCTTCTTCACAGTCCAACTCTCACATCCATACATGACCACAGGAAAGACCATAGCCTTGACTAGGTGAACCTTTGTTGGCAAAGTGATGTCTCTGCTTTTCAATATGCTATCTAGGTTGGTCATAACTTTCCTTCCAAGGAGTAAGCGTCTTTTAATTTCATGGCTGCAGTCACCATCTGCAGTGATTTTGGAGCCCAGAAAAACAAAGTCTGACACTGTTTCCACTGTTTCTGCATCTATTTCCCATGCAGTGATGGGACCAGATGCCATGATCTTTGTTTTCTGAATGTTGAGCTTTAAGCCAACCTTTTCACTCTCCACTTTCACTTTCATCAAGAGGCTTTTGAGTTCCTCTTCACTTTCTGCCATAAGGGTGGTGTCATCTGCATATCTGAGGTTATTGATATTTCTCCCAGCAATCTTGATTCCAGCTTGTGTTTCTTCCAGTCCAGCATTTCTCATGATGTACTCTGCATATAAGTTAAATAAACATGGTGACAATATGCAGCCTTGACATACTCCTTTTCCTATTTGGAACCAGTCTGCTGTTCCATGTCCAGTTCTAACTGTTGCTTCCTGACCTGCATACAGATTTCTCAAGAGGCAGATCAGGTGGTCTGGTATTCCCATCTCTTTCAGAATTTTCCACAGTTTATTGTGATCTACACAGTCAAAGGCTTTGGCATAGTCAATAAAGCAGAAATAGATGTTTTTCTGGAACTCTCTTGCTTTTTCCATGATCCAGCAGATGTTGGCAATTTGATCTCTGGTTCCTTTGCCTTTTCTAAATCCAGCTTGAACATCAGGAAGTTCACGGTTCACATATTGCTGAAGCCTGGCTTGGAGAATTTTGAGCATGACTTTACTAGCGTGTGAGATGAGTGCAATTGTGCAGTAGTTTGAGCATTCTTTGGCATTGCCTTTCTTTGGGATTGGGATGAAAACTGACCTTTTCCAATCTTGTGGCCACTGCTGAGTTGTCCAAATTTGTTGGCATATTGAGTGCAGCACTTTCACAGCATCCTCTTTCAGGATTTGGAATAGCTCCACTGGAATTCCATCACCTCCACTAGCTTTGTCCGAAGTGATGCTTTCTAAGACCCACTTGACTTCACATTCCAGGATGTCTGGCTCTAGGTCAGTGATCACACCATCATGATTATCTGGGTTGTGAAGATCTTTTTTGTACAGTTCTTCTGTGTATTCTTGCCACCTCTTCTTAATAGCTTCTGCTTCTGTTAGGTCCATACCATTTCTGTCCTTTATTGAGCCCATTTTTGCATGAAATGCTCCTTTGGTATCTCTGATTTTCTTGAATAGATCCTTAGTCTTTCCCATTCTGTTGTTTTCCTCTATTTCTTTGCATTGATCGCTGAAGAAGGCCTTCTTATCTCTTCTTGCTATTCTTTGGAACTCTGCATTCAGATGTGTATATCTTTCCTTTTCTCCTTTGCTTTTCGCTTCTCTTCTTTTCACAGCTATTTGTAAGGTCTCCCCAGACAGCCATTTTGCTTTTTGACAAACCTAAACAGTGTATTAAAAAGCACAGACATCACTTTGCCAACAAAAGTCCATATAGTCAAAGCTATGGTTTTTCCAATAGCCATGTAGGGATGTGAGAGGTGGACCATAAAGAAGGCTGAGCAGTGAAGAACTCATGTTTTTGAATTGTGTTGGAAAAGACTCTTGAGAGTCCCTTGAATAGCAAGGAAATCTAACCAGTTAATCCTAAAGGAAATCAACCCTGGATATTCACTGAAAAGACTGATGTTGAAGCTACAATATTTTGGCCACCTGATGGGAAGATCTGACTCATTGGAAAAGACCGTGATGCCAGGAAAGACTGAAGGCAGGAGAAGTGGGTGACAGAGGATGAGACAGTTGGATGACATCATTGACTCAATGGACATGAGTTTGAACAAACTCCAAATACAGTAAAGGACACGGAAGCCTGGCATGCTGCAGTTCATGGGGTTACAAAGAGTCGGCCACAATAACAACAGTAAACAAGACAGTGTGGTGCTAGCATTAAGATAAACACACAGATCAATGAAACAGAACTGAGAATCCATAAATACATCCATGTATCTATGGTCAATTAATTTTCAACAAGGACACCAGTTTAATTTAATGGGGAAACAACAGTTTATTCAACAAGTGGTACTGGGGCAACTGGACAGTCACATGTAAAAGTGAAGGTGACACCATAGCTCACACCATGGGCAAAAACTTAAGTAAACCACAGACCCAAGTGTTAAAGACAGAACTACAAAACTCTGAGAAGAAACCACAGATGTAAATTTTCACACCCTGCAATCAGGCAATCATTTCGTTTTTAAACATGACATTTAAAACTGAAACAACAAAAGAAAAAATAGAAACACTGGGCTTAAAAATTTTTAACTTGTGCTTCAAAGGATACCAACAAGAAAGTGAAAAGGCAACCCACAGAAAGGGAGAAATGTTTGCAAATAATATGTCTGATAAGGGTCTTATTATGTGTGCAAATAATATGTATCCAGAATAAAGAACTCTATCTCAAACAAGAAAAATAACTCAAGTTTTAAAAAATTGAGTAGACATTTCTCCAAAGACATATAAACAGCCAATTAAACCACGAAAAGCTTTTCAACATCACTGGTCACTAAGGAAATACAAGTCAAAACTACAGTGAGATACCACTTCACATCCACAACAACGGCTATCAACATAAAGAAGGGTAACAAGCCTCAAACATTACTGTAGGAATGTAAAACGGCACACCCAATCCGAAAAACTGGCACTTCCACAAAATGCTAGACAAATGGGTTTCCGTGTAACTCAGAAATTTCATCCTAGGTGAATATATACCCAAGAGGATCGAAAATATATATATTCACATGAAAACTTGCACATAAATGTTCATAGCAGCATTACTCAATGGCCCAAAAGTGCAAATAAACCAAATGTCTGTCTACCAACTGATGAAGATAAACACAACATGGTATTATTCAGTAACTCTAAGGAATAAAAAACTGACATAGGCTACAACACGAATGAAACTCCAAAACATGATGCCAAGGCAAAGAAATCCAACACAAGAAGCTGCATAATGTCGGATTCCATTTACGAGCGATGTCCAGACTAGGGAAATCCAAATACAAAAAGCAGATTGATGGCTGCCAGGGGCTGGGAGTAAGGAGCCCAAGGGGAATGACTGCTAATGGTTATGGAGCTTATTCTGAGGGGATAAAATGGTCCTGGATTAGGTAGTGATAACTGCTACAAACATCTGAATAGAATACATTAAAAACTACTAAAATGTACACTAACAGGGTGAGTTTATAGTATGTGGATTTTCTTAATTAAAAAAAAAAAAAAGAAACACCAACATAACTATTCACACTGAAAGGAAATAGCAGAAGAAATTCAGATCCTCAGAAATGAAGAGTAAGAGAAAGAATAAATATACAGATAAACATGATGGTATTTTTTCCTCTTAATTTATTTAAAACACAGACGTGTTTAGAGCACAGTGACAACACTGTCTTGCAGGCCTCTAATGCACGTGGTTGCAATCCATACGACCACCTTAACACAGGGGAGGGGGCAGAAACTACGGACACACAGTTGCCAGGTCTCTATGTGGCGTGGTACAATACCAAGTCCAAGCAGACTCAGAAGTTAAGGATCTATTTTGTAACCCCTAAAGCAATAACTAAAATAAAAAGAATGGAGAGAATTTTAGTCTAAAAACTAACACATCAAATAATCCCAAATAGGGACAGAAAAGGGAAGAAAGGAGCAAATGTGTCTCCTGCCTCTGCCTGGAAGGCCAAGAAGGGGTGATGGGCCATGGCCGGGAGCCCACCAGCCCCACACCTCAGTCCAGGATGCTGTCCCACTCAAAGGGCTGACGCCAGGGCTGGGGGAGAGCAGGCACGAGGTCACAGAGACACAGGAACTGACTGAAGGGACTCCCACTACCCAAATCTGAATGATCTAAGCACCGGACAGTGTGAACTATAAGCCGTTGAAAAATACAGGAACCCAGGAGCTGACACTAATCAATCAGTGTAGGAGAAAAGAAGGCTCTTTCTCACAGCACACAGCTGGGCACAGCCAGAAGCGCTGGACTTGGAAAACAGTCATCCTGTAAGACTCGCGGTTAAGGCTGGTTCAGGCAAGAACCATCATGAACAATACACCTGGGGCCAAGGGAGCAAAAGGTCTACACGATCTGAATCTGCCTCCCCACAGGCAGCTTATTAGCCTCAAAGGAAACAACAGTCACCACACAGTGGAAAAAAAACACCAGCGACGCCTTGCCAGGTGACTGAAACTCACATCCCGTTAGGAGGCAGATGGAAACACCAGGTTTCCAGGTAGGCACACCTCACTCATGGAGCCTCTTCAGTGGGAAACCATAACCTGAGCCCAATCATGGGGAAATGGGACACATCCAAAATGAACAACACCTTGTTTTAAACAAAAGAGGGGAGAGTGAGGCTGGAATCTTAAAACCTGCCCAGACAATGAAAGACAAAGAAATGGAATCAATCGTCATGCCTCACTGTTAAAGTTTTTTTTTTTAATTAACAGGCTTAATTCTTTTAGAGCAGTTTCACACATCAACAGCCAAAGTCTATGCCTTATATTTTGCCTTACTGTTTTCATGTAAATTTACTCTAGTTTTCTAAAAATCAGCAGTATGACTCGTTTACATCTGGATTTCAGGAAACTTGATTTATATCATTGATACCCCACTCCCTCTGACCTCAACCTCCTCCTAAGCCTCCCCTTGACTATTCCTGCATTCTTCTATGGGCTCAATTGCGTCCTCTAAATTCACATGAAGTCCTAACGCCCAGGACCAAACGACATGACTACAGTTGGAAATCGGGCCTTGAAGGAGATAGTGAAGGTTGAATGAGGTCCCTGGGGGTGGGTAACCCAGTAAGATTAGGGTCCTTATAAGAGAGATGACGCAGAAACAGCCAGACCAAGTGAAGACAGAAACAAGATGGCCACCGGCAAGCCAAGGGGAGAGGCCTCAGAAGAACCCAATGCTGTGGACACCTTCATCGTGGACTTCTAGCCTCCAGAAGTCTGAGAGAGACATTTCTGCTGCTTAAGGCCACAGTCTGTGGTGTTTTGTTAAGAGACTGGCCACCTTAGTAGACTAACAATCTGCTTCTCTGTTCCCTCAACACACCACACAGACTCCGGCTCAGGGTCTGTAGGCAGGACCCATCTTTCTTCCTAGGAAACTGAGGATGTCAAATGCCCCCATTAAGAGGCAGAGAAAAGATGGAAACAAAACTTTATCTAGTTCTGTGATTCATGCAAAATATCTCCACACTCTATCAATACTAGATAACTTAAGGGGGGCGGGGGTGGGAAACAGGAGAAAGGACTCACTTGTCAACCCAAAGCACTGAGGCAGAGCTTCACGCCTCTCTTCTGTGCTTTTTCCCAGGTGCTCTGGTACCCATCTTTGAACACAACATGAGTTACTTGTTTGTTAAAAGTTTTTGAAACCTGCAGACAAAAGGCAGAAAACAAAGGTAAATTTATTACTACCTGCATAAGTTTCTTAAGTACAAGCCTCTTGTAGACACTTGCCAAAAAAGCAACAAAATAATTAGCAAATAGTATCAACCAATATATACAATAGTATATACAAATAGCATCAACCAATATATACAATATATTCCCACCCTTGTTTATTCCAGGACTGCAAAGCTGGTTTAGAACAAAAAGTCAATCATTATTCACTTCATTAACAAAGTAGAAGAAAAATCATAGCCACTTCAATTACATGCCAAAAATGCATTCAATAAACTTAAAAAGTTTATTAATGAGGAAAATTCACAGTAAATTAGGATCTGAAAGCTGGTATAAGACTGCATGATGGGAAATGCTAAAACCTTTCTGTTGAGGAGTATCTCCATTCTATCCAACTGGCCCCAGCCAGCGCAGTATGTCAAGAAAAGAAAAAGTGTTAGGATTAGAGAAAAATAAAACGATCCTGTGCACATCACAGTCAATTGTGCACACTGTTAAAAAATCTCCCAAATGCCACAGAATTCAGAAGAGTTTGGTAAGTTTTCTGGACACAATGTAGATATGCAAAAATAACTAGTTCTATATAATAGCAATAGGAAAAAGAATTCAAAAGATACTATTCGTAACAGCAACAAAATAACCAGAGAAAAATCATAAAACATCACTGAGAAAATTAAAGAAACCCTAATCAACAAAGGCATACATCATGCTGATGCTTGAGAAAATTCCTGTGTATAAACATGTCAGTTCTCTCCAGAAGATTCCCATGTATAAACACGTCAGTTCTCTCCATACTGATCTGCTGTTCTCTATCCAATACCAATCAAGATCCCAAAAAAAGCTTCAGGCTACAAACTGACAAACCAGTTCCAATTATGTATCTGGGAAAGCAAAAGGCTAGGAAAGCCAGAACCTCTTGCTTGAAGAACAAAGGGTAAGACTTATTATAAAGAGTAATTAAGATGGGGGGTTGTCATGAGAACAGACTGTATGGGTACTGAAACATGGTTACCTAATGACAAAGGTGTCACTGTGCTAAAGGACAGTCTTTTCAATAAACCATGTTGAGACAAATGATCATCCACTGGGAAAAAATCAAGGCTATGGTTTTTCCAGTGGTCATGTATGGATGTGAGAGTTGGACTGTGAAGAAAGCTGAGCACCGAAAAACTGATGCTTTTGAACTGTGGTATTGGAGAAGACTCTTGAGAGTCCCTTGGACTGCAAGGAGATCCAACCAGTCCATTCTAAAGGAGATCAGTCCTAGGAGATCAGTCCTGGAAGGACTGATGCTAAAGCTGAAACGTCAAAACTCTGGCCACCTCATGAGAAGAGTTGACTCATTGGAAAAGACTGATGCTGGGAGGGATTGAGGGCAGGAGAAGAAGGGAACATCGGAGGATGAGATGGCTGGATGGCATCACTGACTTGATGGAAGTGAGTTTGAGTGAACTCCAGGAGTTGGTGATGCAGGGAGGCCTGGTGTGCTGCAGTTCATGGGGTCGCAAAGAGTCGGACAAGACTGAGTGACTGAACTGATTTCATACCACATACAAAAACTAATTTCAAATGTACTATAAATCTAAATGTGAAAGGCAAAATGATAAAGCTTCCAGAAAATAGAAAAATTCCCACAATCGCCATGTAGAAATAGTTTTAAAACAAGATACACACACAGAAGCTCACCATAAGGAATAAACTACCATTATCATCAAAAGATGCTGCTGCTGCTAAATCGCTTCAGTCGTGTCCGACTCTGTGCAATCCCATAGACGGCAGCCCACCAGGCTCCCCCGTCCCTGGGATTCTCCAGGCAAGAACACTGGAGTGGTTGCCATTTCCTTCTCCAATACATGAAAGTGGAAAGTGAAAGTGAAGACTCTCAGTCGTGTCCGACTCTTCTTGACCCCATGGACTGCAGCCTACCAGGCTCCAGTCCATGGGTTTTTCCGAGCAAGAGTACTGAAGTGGGGTGCTGCTGCCTTCTCCGCAAAAGATGCTATTAAGGTGAAAAAGCAAGCCACAGACAGAAAATATTGCAATTCACATGGCTGACAAAGGGATCAACTGAAGAGTACAAAGAATGCTTACAAATCAAGAAGAAAAAGAAAAACCCAGTGCAAACATGATGTGGAGACCTGAACAGGTCTTCAAAATAAGTATGGGAAGATGTACAAGAAAATGGAAATGCACACCAGGCTGAAACACCACCAGAAACACACTGTGATGGCTGAAGGTAAAGACAGACAAGACCAAGCATACACAGCAGTGGGGCTTTTATATGCTGACAGAATTATAAACTTATTCAAACACCAGAGAAAGCTGCTAGAAAATCACTGATAGCTTTCTCAGATGTGAAACGGTCTTCTGTCACACAGAAGGCATCTTTGTTCTAAAAGATACAGGATAAATATATTTAGGGACAAATTATGGTATCTGCAACTTACTTTTGAATAGTTCAAGAAAAAAATACACAAACTGTTTAGAGAGATGGAGTCCAAGCAAGTATGTTAACTGTTGGGTCTATATTCACCATACTATTGTTTCAACTTTTCTATTTGAAAAATTGATAAATAAAAGGGGGGGAATTCAAGAGATCCAAGACCTTAATACTGCTCTCAAAAGCCATTTTGCCAACTCTTCTGTTCCACAGCTTTCTCCTGTCACAATAACATGCGGAGCCCAAATATGTAGCTGGTATCATCAAGTGGAAACCCTCCCCAAATCCTAATGGATTTACCTTCCGATTTAGCAGAAAAAAAAAAGTGTCTTCTCAGGTTCAAAAGCAAACCCCGGGCCCTGCCTTCTGACTGTCACCCTAGTCTGCTCTTGGGTCTTCCCCTGCTCACTAGGTCAGGGACCAGGGTGAGTCAAAGCAAACTCGGGAGCAGACACTCTGCCTGAGTAAGGGAGGACACTGTGCTCCAGTTTATGTTATGCCCTGACCGTCCCCAGTCCTTGCCCTGGCTTCAGTGTTATCCTACCTGTGTTAATCTCTCCTTTCACCAGCCAACCAGCCCCTCTCCCCCAAGTCCCCCCCAGCCATGAAGTCAGCTCACATCTGAACCCCGGCTTCAGGCTGCTGCCTTCACCACCCCATTCCTCAGGTCTCCATGATTCCCTTAACCCAGCTCACTGAACGTGGTGACACTCAACAATGACCTTACAGCTTTCAAGCTCAAAGAGTATTTCCCAATCCTAACTTTTCTTTGAAGTCTGTCCCGCCTCCCACTTTCAGGCATGTTTTCTGGATTCTCCTGGCATCCTTCCCAGTCTCGGTCCCGGGGTCCATGACTCCCATGCTACTGCTGCTGCTGCTGAGTCGCTTAAGTCGTGTCCGACTCTGTGCGACCCCATAGACGGCAGCCCACCAGGCTCCACCATCCCTGGGATTCTCCAGGCAAGAACACTGGAGTGGTTGCCATTTCCTTCCCCAATGCATGAAAGTGAAAAGTGAAAGTGAAGTCGCTCAGTCGTGTCCGACTCTTAGCGACCCCATGGACTAGAGCCTAACAGGATCCTCCGTCCATGGGATTTTCCAGGCAAAAGTACTGGGGTGGGGTGCCATTGCCTTCCCCGATGACTCCCATACCAGCCCTGGAAATACTAAACAGGCTCCACCTTCAGCACTTTTCATTCTAACCACCTGGGTAATCACCACACCTGACTCTTATGTTCCTGATGCCTAAAACAGTATCTCTAGCCCTGACAATCTCAAGTTCCAGGTTTGTACATCCAAATGTCTATCAGGTTACTTCCAGTATCCCCAGATTCACAACTTTTCCGTAAAAAAAAAAAAAAAAAAAAAAAAACCTATTCCTTTTCCTGTATTGCACACTTTGATGAAGAGTATCAGGCATCCAAACAGCCAGTGGCAGGACCTGTATTTCCATCCTGGAGCTCTCCTCTTGCATCATCGCCTAGCCCAGCTGTTCTCAATTTCTCATACCATGGTTCTCTCCTTTTTTCCTCTGCCACTTACCCACTGCCTTCTTTGTCCATCGTGCTTTAAGTAAAAACTCCCAAAATAAGAAAATGCAAATAGATCTCCTTATGTTTCAGATGACTTCAGGTGCAGCAATGGTAAAATGAATTTCTTACCTTCGCCCCCATATCCACAAGTTGATTCCTAAAGGTCTTTGAGTAATTTTCTGTCCCATTGGCTGACCACACTTCAACATAGGCCACGACATCTGAAAACAAACAAGATGCTCGCATGAAATATACCTGATATACCCTCACCCAAAGATTTCAACAGATTTTTCTCCTGTTCTATTCACATTAAAGAGTAAATTTAAGATTTCTTCTGTTAAAATTGCCATCAGACTCTTTAAAATTTCAAGGGAAAAACAACTTTACTCATACATATGTCACAGTTTACATTCTCAACCCTTTCCAAATTCTTAAACCAAGCCTAACTTTCTAGAGCCAGAGTCTGTTTTCTGTAAACGACCAGAAAGCAATTATCTTAGGCTTTGAGGGCCAAACCACCACTCAGTTAGAAGGCTGCAGCACAAAAGCAGTCAAAGACAAAAGCATAACTGCATTCCAACAAAACTTTATGGAAAATGAAGCCTGAATTTGATATAGATTTCATTTGTCCTCCTCCTTCGATTCCTCTCAACCATTTAAAAAAGTAAAGGGCACTTTTAGTTTGCAGGTCCTACAAAACCACGGCCAACAGGCAGCCTTTGCGGGGCAGGGAACAGTTTACGAAACCCTCCCTGCTCAAAGCCTGGTGCCTTTCAGGCGTGCCTGGAGGGATTCATTCCTCACTGAGAGGTTCTGGTCACACTGACAGAAAACAGGGGAGAGCAGTTTCTGGTTCTTTTCTAATCCACCCGGCCACACAAAGACGCCAGAACCCAGGAAAAGCTGAAAACCAACCCCCCACCCCCACCCCGCCCCCCGGGCCTCCCAGCCCTTCGCGTGTCTGCGCCGCGCGCCTGACCCGGCCCAGGTGGGGCGGCGCGGGCTCTGGGCTCCGAGACGGAACCCCAACCGTCACGGGCGGTGCCGGTTCTGGGTTCGAGGACAGACCCTCGCCTCCTCCCGGCAGCCGGGCTGGCGACCCCGGGGTCGCCGCGACCCGGGCGCCCGTCCTGAGGCCCAGCCGCCGCCGCGCCGGTTCTATCCCCGCCTGCTCACCTTTCAGGACCGGGGCCCCCAGGCTCCCGGGGGCCGCCATAACGGGCGGCGGTGACGCGCAAGCGTGACGCAGTAACAGCAGCGCGCGTGCGCAGGGTGGGCTCTGCGGAAACCCGCCTGTCCGCGTCCTCTGAGCAACCAATAGGGAGCTGGGGGCGGGACCAAGACCCCTCCGCGCGGGCAATGGAGGTACGTTCTCTCCGGTCGTACCGACACGGCGCGTCAGCTCCTGCTCGGAGACCTGGGGTCTCCGGTTCCCGAGGGAGGTCCTCCTAGCCGGTCTGTCTCCCTCGAGCCCTACAGCCCGCAAATCCCAGAGCGGATGAATCTCAGAGGGAGCGGCGGAGCCTGCCCTCAGGAGTAGCCTGGCCGCCTGGCTCCTTATCTTCTGCGTGTCAAACTTCCCGCCAGCCCCGGAGCCCCGCCCCCGCCGCGCAGGCCCCGCCCCGAGGGCTGCGTGCATGCGTCCTGCGGGAGCTTGACCCAGCCCCCAGCTTCCCTGCAGTGACGTGTAGGAAGGGGCGACTGTTCCCCGCCGCCCCGAGTTGATAAGCGTTCTCAGTTTAATCTACCTGAAACACTGAGTAATATAAAGCACCCGTGTTGTCTGTATTAAAGAAGGAACCACCAAATGTGTGAAAAGTTTAATTTTTAATGGTTTCAATACCATTTTTGTATTCTATCATGTAGGATATAGTCTATTATCAGGCTTAAAGAAAAATAATCTTAAGGGAGTTCCCTTATAATCAGATGGTTGAAGTACAGGCTTCATTTGGAAATCAGACTGGACTTGGAGTTTGGGGGCTGATATCAGCCACTACAGGGCAGGGAGGCCTGCAGTCCTTGGCGGGCCAAGAATCGGACAGGACTGAGCAATTGGACACCACCACTAGTCAGCCACTAACTAGCTATGAGATGTTAATGAGTTACTAACACTCTCCAAGTTTCATTTTCTTGTAGAAAAGCATTAATAATAGTAGAGATAATAGCTAACATTTAATGAACACTTGGGTTTCCTACGTGGCTCAGTGGGTGAAGAATCCTCCTGCAAATGCAGGAGACCCAGGGATGGAGGTCAGGAAGATCCCCTGGAGGAGGAAATGGCAACCTACTGCAGTATTCTTGCCTGGAAAATCCCATGGACAGAGGAGCCTGGCGGGCTACAATTCATAGGGTCTCAGAGTTGGACGTGGCTGAGCACAGCACAGAGAACACTTAGCATGTGAGTGGTGTATTATCAAAGTTTAGGTGTGTTGTCAAATTTAATCCTACTCATGAGGTGAGTGTTATTATATAGCACTTACATGTATTTTCCTCCTGGGTTCTCACTAAAATTCTTTTATAGATATTTATTATTGTAACCTGGAGACTAACCATTGAAGCCTCCTTTGCACCCTCCCCAACTCCTTAACAATTAAAATTGCTTTCTCTTGTATCATTTCATGCTTACAACAGTTTCTGTTAAGCAATATTATACGATTTAAGTAATCAGGTTCAAGAGAGGTTACCTGACTAGTGCAAAGTAACAAACAACTGCTAACAGTTAAAACTTGTTGAAACCCAAAACAATATCTTTAGTTCTTTTGACTATAGTCAGCAGAAGGGTGTGTGTACAAGAATATGGACTGCTCTCCTTTCATTCACTCATTCATTCAACCCTAATTGTTAAATCAGCCCTTAATAGGGCCCAGTGAGCTCACTGTGGTTCTAAAGAATTACGTTGAGTATGTGCATCCACCAAACCCCACTTCCTGGACTCAAATCTTTGATCAATACCTATATCATTATCACACCTAATACATTCTACCCTGAGGAAATGGGGACACAGTATACCTGGGAGTGTGAACTCAGCTCAAGAAGGAATAACAGATAACAAAAAGTGTTAAACTATGGTGAAATCTAAATGCATATTGATTGCACAAATAAAAATAACATAAAATGGATTGTTTAAAACAAAAATAACAGTCACCTGAGGTTTAAATACAATGTGCGGAAGCCCCCGCCCCTATGCAAAGTTTCATTTACCTTCTTCTCCCTTGGTTGACCACCTCTTCACACCAGAAGGAGATTCTTTTAACTAAACTACAGACATCTCATCCTTAAGAACAGAGTTAAACTACTGGGTTCAAAGGAACATGGCCTTGACACTAATACTCTCTAGTTTTATTTTTCGTGGTTGCCTGTCTATTTAGAGTTTCTAATAAAACAGCCTAGAGAAAGGATCTAGTAAAGTCTGAAATATGTTATCTGCACTTCTTCATTTTTGCTCTCTGCAGAAGTATAAAAAATGAAAGCCAGTTTCTTTCCTCTGCCAGTGCTCACCTGTAATAAAAGGGATAAACACTCAAAGCCCTTTTATATGCACTGAGGACAAAGGTAGACTGAAAATATTGACTTTCCTGAGCCATGCACTTCAGCTCAGCAGGAGGTGAGTTTTCAGAGGTTCCTCCCTGACAGCCTTCCTACCATCAGGATGAGTGCGCTGCTGAGAAGGCCTGGCAGACCAGTCAGATAAAAGGCTCAGGGCTTCAGAAGGAAACACGGGTGCCCGGAGTCTGAAGTTCCCTCTAGACTCTTCCAGTCTCAACAGTACTGCATCAACGTTTAGGGCAGAAGTGGGTCTGGTTTCCTAGAAATGCATGAATTTCAAAGGTGAGGCATAGATCAGTGAGTTACATTTTTTTTTATGACGTTTCTACAAAACCTAAAAAAAAAAAATAAAAGAAGACAGCAGAGAGAGATTTGACTAGCATACACTGTCTGATAGAAAACTTTAAAACTTTGTAATTTCTTAGTGAAAATATAAATCTCTTAATGATTCATATTAGAAGGAAATTTGGCATTTTTTTTTTTACTAATGATGGCAAATTATGCTTTTCTCAAACTTACACTTTTAAAACAAAGGTTTCATGTGTTTTCAAATGAGAATATTATTTGATGATACAGAGTAACATGCTTGTCCTCAAAAACATTGAAAAAATTGCAAAAACCATGTACACATGAATTGAGAAAAATGAATAAATGAAAAGGGAAGAAAAGCACTGGTAAAGGCAAAGAAAGCCAAAATGATTTGCAAGAACAATAATGGATTATCTTAGCTTTCTATCATTGTCATGTTTTACAGCAATAAAAATGGAACTTTATAGCTGACTGAAGAAGTAATGTTCTTATCCTAATTAACTCAAATATGAGTTCAAATAAGATAAGGATTCTTTACAAGAGTTTTTACCTAGGCCAGCCACTTTGCTTAAGTTCCAAGAAATACATGGCGCATTTTCTTTATTTCTCCCAGGATCTCTGTAAAATTAAATCAGAAAACCCACACAATACTGCTCTTCTGTGAGTGGATGAAATGTAGCAAGACACATCTCTAGGGAAATGCTTCTTTGCTAGTGCTGGATTTTTTTAAGTAGTTATTTTCAGTTACTTAGTAATTGTAATTTTGGGGGGTGGGGCGGGCATTCCTAGTGGCACGCGGGATCTTAGTTCACTGACCAGGGATCAAACCTGTGGCCCCCACACTGGAAGGAGTCTTAACCCCTGACGCCCAGGGAAGTCCCCCGTAGTTGAAATTTTAAAATGTAAGTCAGCATCTCTCCCCATTGCTTGTTGTTTTAACCGCACTTAGTATCGACCTCTTCCTTCATTTATTCACAGATGTTTGCCATGCCAGTGTTCTTGCCTGGAGGATCCCATGGCCAGATGAGCCTGGTGGGCTGCAGTCCATAGGAGTGGCAAAGAGCTGGACGTGACTGAAGCGACTTAACACACCTATAGCATATCCAGTGACCACAGACTTAGGAAAGGGAGTAGACACACCATCAGCAAGCAGGTTGTTTCAAAGAATTTTCTGTGGCCTGGAGCATTTGCCCCTCAACACCCTGATTCTGACTCAAAACTAAATTGCCTGAAATCCTTTTCAAAAGCAAAACCCCAAAAATGAGCCCCACGGGAAAATGCTTGCAATATATTGTTAAATTGAAAAAAGTACGGCACCAGAGTATATATGGTATGACCTCAAATGTGTTTAAAGAAAAAAAAGGTCTCTATTCAGGGGCTCTATTCAAGCCAAGATGCATCAGTACAGCGACCTGAGTTCCTGAAATACTGGATATTCAGCACCATTTGGAAACCAGCTGGGGTCTTGAACCACCTTAGGCTTTCTGCCTGCTCCCTCCCAACAGTATGTCTCCCCCTTTCCGTCTGGCTTGCCCTGATCCAGCAGCTAGAGGGTTATCACTAGGCCCAGTCAGGGGGCTTTGGGATCCCTCCAAACCTCCCTGTGTCCCTTATCACTGGTAGCTGCTTGGCCATTTCTTTTTAAAAAACCCTCCAGTATGTGAAAGTGACAGTCGCCAGGTCGTGTCTCTTGGCGACCCCATGGACTGTAGCCCGCCAGGCTCCTCTGTCCTTGGAATTCTCCAGGCAAGAATCCTGGAGTGGGTAACCACCGGTCATACTGGCTGCTAAATACTTTTTATGTATTATGACTGTTTATATGCAGAAGTAATTAGTTTTTTAACCCCCGGTACTCCCTATCATCAATTACTCTTGCCTCCTAAGACAGATTTTCATTTCTCTCTAGAACAAAGACGCCTTTATTCCCTCACCCACTCTTCCCTCCCTCTCACTTCTTCGCTCTTCCCTTCCTTTCTCCTCCCCTCTGTCACTCCTCCCCTTCATTCCCTCCTCCTCCTCTCTCTTTCTCCCTTTCTCAAGTGACTCCCAGTCTCACTCCCCGCTTCCTTGTGCAACAACAGCTGGAGACCAAGTTCTCCAGGGAGAGGCAGGGTCGTGCCAACACAGACCCTGGGCCGTCAGGTCCCCAGGCAGGCCAATGGGGAGAACAGTGGAAGGCTTCTATCCCAGAGTCCAGATTAGCTTGGAAAGAGATGGTTCTGGATGCAGATGGCGAAGGACCACAAGGGTAGAACTGGGAAAACACATTAGATGCTGCTTCCAGGACCAGGCAGGAGTTGACGGTGTTCGGGAAGGGGCTGCCATTCTAGGGGCCACGAAGATGCTGCTGGTGTGACCGATCACACCCCCTCCCAAATCCCCGCGTGCCCTCACTCCACTGGAGCCCTGGCTGGGAGGTGCACCCCACCACACACACCTGCCAATGACTGTCCCTTGAGTCGGGGAGGCTGAGTTCAAAAGCCCTGCTCCCTCTTTCAGGGCAGGACACAGAATCACTGGACGATTTTTCACCCCAGAGCCCCCTGTGGAGTCAGGCTGAAGCTGAAGGTCACCTGCTCACCCTGCTCAGCTCCTCTGTGGATCCTGCTCCCTTGCCCCCAGCTCCTGTCCTCCGCTGCTGGTAACAGAGCACCCCTGACCTCTATGACTTCAGACCACAGGACTGTCTGGCGGTGTGTGACCTGACTGCTCCTCACTTGGATTCCCAGCGCACTCACACTCAGGGGGCAAGCAGCGGGGCTTGGGCTCCCTAGAACCCTCTCCAGGCTCCTCCAGGTGTCTGAACTGCGCTGGCTGAAGGCCTGGGGCTTCGTCTGCATCTCCTTCCCACTCAGCCACTCCAAGAGACTCGGGGCTTCCACAAAGCCTGGTGGTCCCAGGATAGCTAGACATTTTTCTTCTTTTCTGGAGCATAGTTGACTTAAAATATTGTGTCTGTTAATTTCAGGTATCTTGCAAAGTGAATCAGTTATATATATAACTGATTGACACACACACACACACACAATACATATATATATATATACAGATATATATATATATATACAGATATATATATATCTGATTCACAGAAGAACTATTAAAAAAAAAAGATCTTCATGACCCAGATAAGCACGATGGTGTGATCACTCACCTAGAGCCAGACATCCTGGAATGTGAAGTCAAGTGGGCCTTAGGAAGCATTACTATGAACAAAGCTAGTGGAGGTGATGGAATTCCAGTTGAGCTATTTTAAATCCTAAGACATGATGCTATAAAATGCATCATGATGCATGGCACTCAATATGCCAGCAAATTTAGAAAACTCAGCAGTGGCCACAGGACTGGAAAAGGTCAGTTTTCATTCCAACCTCAAAGAAAGGCAATGCCAAAGAATGCTCGAACTACCCCACAATTGCACTCATCTCAGTTCAGTTCAGTTCAGTCACTCAGTTGTGTCCGACTCTTGGCGATCCCATGAATCGCAGCACGCCAGGCCTCCCTGTCCATCACCAACTCCCAGAGTTCTCTCAGACTCACGTCCATCAAGTCAGCTCTCTTGCTTTTTCGATGATTCAGCGGATGTTGGCAATTTGATCTCTGGTTCCTCTGCCTTTTCTAAAATCAGCTTGGACATCAGGAAGTTTACGGTTCAGGTATTGCTGAAGCCTGGCTTGGAGAATTTTGAGCATTACTTTACTAGTGTGTGAGATGAGTGCAATTGTGT
This sequence comes from Tragelaphus eurycerus, assembly GCA_935064755.1. Classification (NCBI taxonomy): domain Eukaryota; kingdom Metazoa; phylum Chordata; class Mammalia; order Artiodactyla; family Bovidae; genus Tragelaphus; species Tragelaphus eurycerus. The sequence continues at coordinate 424,940 of CAKXYN010000220.1, read as the reverse complement.
GGTAGTTTGAGCATTCTTTGGCACTGCCTTTCTTTGGGATTGAAATGAAAATGGACCTTTTCCAGTCCTGTGGCCATTGCTGAGTTTCTAAGTGTGCCCAAAGAGGAGCTACCCCAACATCTGAGGTCAGGGGCAGAAGCCGGGAGGACCCATGCCCAAAGGGTGGCAGCCAAGAGGAGTTACCCCACGTCTGAGGTCAGGGGCAGCGTCCAAGAGTGCCAGGCTGCAATGGCGCAGGAACGGCTGAGAAGAGCTACCCAAGTCCGAGGTCAGGGGCGGCAGCCGGGAGGAGCACTCATCTCACATGTTAGCAAAGTAATGCTCAAAATTTTCCAAGTCAGGCTATGTGAGCCATGAACATCCAGATGTTCAAGCTGGGTTTAGAAAAGGCAGAGGAACCAGAGATCAAATTGCCAACATCTGTTGGATCATCAAAAAAGCAGGAGAGTTCCAGAAAAAATCTACTTCTGCTTTATTGATTACACCAAAGCCTTTGACTGTGTGGATCACAATAAACTGTGGAAAATTCTTAAAGAGATGGGAATACCAGACCAACTGACCTGCCTCCTAAGAAATCTGTATGCAGGTCAAGAAGCAATAGTTAAAATTGAACATGGAACAACAGATTGGCTCCAAATCGGGAAAGGAGTACATCAAGGCTATATATTGTCACCCTGCTTATTTAACTTATATGCAGAGTACATCATGAGAAATTCTGGCCTGGTTGAAGCACAGGCTGGAATCAAGATATTCAGGAGAAATATGAATAAGCACAGATATGCAGATGACAACACCCTTCTGGCAGAAAGCAAAGAACTAAAGAGCCTCTTAATGAAAGTGAAAGAGAAGAGTGAAAGAGTTGGCTTAAAACTCAACATTCAAAAGACCAAGATCATGGTATCCTGTCCCATCACTTCGTGGGAAATAGATGGGGAAACAATGGAAACAGTGACAGACTTTATTTTGGAGGGCTTCAAGATCACTGCAGAGGGTCACTGCAACCATGAATCTAAAAGATGCTTGTTCCTTGGAAGAAAAGCCGTGACAAACCTAGACAGCATGTTAAAAAGCAGAGACATTACTTTGCCAGCAAAAGTTCATCTAGTCAAAGCTATGGTTTTTCCAGTAGTCATATGTGGATGTGAGAGTTGAACTATAAAGTTGAGCACCAAAGAATTGATGCTTTTGAACTGTGGTGTTGGAGAAGACTCTGGAGATTCCCTTGGACTGCATGGAGATCAAACTATCTAAAGGAAATCAGTCCTGAATATTTATTGGAAGGAATAATGCTGAAGCTGAAACTCCAATACTTTGGCCACCTGTTGCGAAGAACTCATTGGAAAAGACCCTTATGCTGGGAAAGATTGAAGGCAGGAGTAGAAGGGGATGACAGAGGATGAGATGGTCGGATGGTATCACCGACTCTGGACATGAGTTTGACCAAGCTCCAGCAGTTGGCGAAGGTCAGGGAAGCCTGGAGTGCTGCAGTCCCTGGGGTCACAACGAGTCGGACATGACCGAGCGAATGAACTGAGCAGAATCACCTATCTGGCTCAGTAGCAACCAGCTCCCATCCCTTATGGCCAAAAGTCACTTCATTAACAAAACAAAAGACAACTTTTTCACTCTCACCTAGGGAAATTCCAAGGTTTTAGGAGCTTTGCACTAGAAAAGAGGATAAAGATCAAATCAGTTACTCTGATTACCAATAGCACTATCTCAGATAAACAGTTCAATGGTGTTAAGTATAAGCTGTGAATGATGCTGAAGCTGAAACTCCAGTATTTTGGCCACCTCATGCGAAGAGTTGACTCATTGGAGAAGACTCTGATGCTGGGAGGGATTGAGGGCAGGAGGAGAAGGGGACGACAGAGGATGAGATGGCTGGATGGCATCACTGACTCGATGGATGCGAGTCTGAGTGACCTCCGGGAGCTGGTGATGGACAGGGAGGCCTGGCGTGCTGCGGTTCATGGGGTCGCAAAGAGTTGGACACGACTGAGCGACTGATCTGATCTGTGCTTCAGATCACTTTGTTGTTCAAGATCAGATCACAGCTAAAATTGAATAAACTAGAGAAAACCACTAGACCATTCAGGCATGACCTAAATCAAATCCCTTACAATTATACAGTGGTAGTGACAAATAGATTCAAGAGATTAGGTCTGACAGAGTGCTTGAAGAACTATGGACCAAGGTTCGTGACATTGTACAGGAGGCAGTGATCAAGACCACTCCCAAGAAAAAGAAATGGAAAAAGGCAAAATGGTTGTCCGAGGAGGCCTTACAAATAGCTGAGAAAAGAAAAGACACAAAAGGCAAAGGAGAAAAGGAAAGATATACACATTTGAATGGAGAGTTCCAAAGAATAGCAGGAGAGATAAAGGTTTTATCATTGATCATCCTCAATGATCAATGCAAAGAAACAGAGGAAAACAATAGAGTGGGAAAGACTAGAGATCTCTTCAAGAAAGTTTCTGGTCATGGAACAACAGACTGGTTCCAAATAGGAAAAGGAGTACGTCAAGGCTGTATATTGTCACCATGTTTATTTAACTTATATGCAGAGTACATCATGAGAAATGCTGGACTGGAAGAAACATAAGCTGGAATCAAGATTGCCGGGAGAAATATCAATAACCTCAGATATACAGATGACACCACCCTTATGGCAGAATGTGAAGAGGAACTCAAAAGCCTCTTGATGAAAGTTTTCTTTTCTCAGCTATTTGTAAGGCCTCCTCAGACAACCATTTTGCCTTTTTCCATTTCTTTTTCTTGGGAGTGGTCTTGATCACTGCCTCCTGTACAATGTCACGAACCTTGGTCCATAGTTCTTCAAGCACTCTGTCAGACCTAATCTCTTGAATCTATTTGTCACTACCACTGTATAATTGTAAGGGATTTGATTTAGGTCATGCCTGAATGGTCTAGTGGTTTTCTCTAGTTTATTCAATTTTAGTGTGAATTTGGCAATAAGGAGTTCATGATCTGAGTCACAGTCAGTTCCTGGTCTTGTTTTTGCTGACTCTATAGAGCTTCTCCATCTTTGGCTGCATAGAATATAATCAATCTAATTTCAGTATTGACCATCTGGAGATGTCCATGTGTAGAGTCTTCTCTTGTGTTGTTGGAAGAGTGTGTTTGCTATGACCAGTGCATTCTCTTGGCAATCTGTTAGCCTTTTCCCTGTCTCATTTTGTACTCCAAGGCCAAATTTGCCTGTTACTCCAGGTATCTCTTGACTTCCTACCTTTGCATTCCAGTCCCCTAAAATGAAAAGGAGATCTTCTTTGGGTGTTCTAGAAGGTCTTGTTGGGGAAGGCAATGGCACCCCACCCCAGTACTCTTGCCTGGAAAATCCCATGGACGGAGGAGCCTGATGGGCTGCAGTCCATGGGGTCGCTAAGAGTCGGACACGACTGAGTGACTTCACTTTCACTTTTCCCTTTCATGCATTGGAGAAGGAAAAGGCAACCCACTCCAGTATTCTTGCCTGGAGAATCCCAGGGACGGGGGAGCCTGGTGGGCTGCCGTCTATGGGGTCGCACAGAGTCGGACACGACTGAAGCGACTTAGCAGCAGAAGGTCTTGTAGGTCTTCATAGAACTGTTCAACTTCAGCATCTTCAGCATTACTGGTTGGGACATAGACTTGATTACTGGGATATTGAATGCTTTGCCTTGGAAATGAACAGATATTCTGTTATTTTTGAGATTGCATCCAAGTACTGCAGTTTGGATTCTTTTGTTGACTATGATGGTTACTCCATTTCTTCTAAGGGATTCTTGCTCACAATAGTAGAAATAATGGTCATCTGAGTTAAATTCACCCATTCTAGTCCATTTTAGTTCACTGATTTCAAAATTGTTGAGGTTCAGTCTTGCCATCTCCTGTTTGACCACTTCCAATTTGCCTTGATTCATGGACCTAAGATTCCAGGTTCCTATGCAATATTGCTCTTTACAGCATCAGACTTTACTTCCATCACCAGTCATATTCACAACTGAGTGTTGTTTTTGCTTTGGCTCTCTCTCTTCATTCTTTCTGGAATAATTTCTCCTCTCTTCTCCAGTAACATATTGGGCACCTCCTGACCTGGGGAGTTCATCTTTCAGTGTCCTATCTTTTTTTCTTTCTCATACTGTTCATGGGGTTCTCAAGGCAAGAATACTGATGTGGTTTGCCATTCCCTTCTCCAGTGGACCACATTTTGTCAGAACTCTCCACCACGACCCGTCCATCTTGGGTGGCCTTACATAGAATGGTTCATAGTTTCATTGCGCTAGACAAGGCTGAGGTCCATGTGATCAGATTGGTTAGTTTTCTGTGATTGTGGTTTTCATTCTGTCTGCCCTCTGATTGAGAAGGATAAGAGCCTCATGGAAGCTTCCTGATGGCAGAGACTGACTGAAGGGGAAACTGGGTCTTGTTCTGATGGGCAGAGCCATGCTCAGTAAATCTTTAACCCAACTTTCTGTTGATAGTGGAGCTGTGTTCTCTCCCTGTTGTTTGACCTGAGGCCCAACTATGGTAGAGGTAATGAGGATAATGGTGGCCTCCTTCAAAAGGCCCCATGCATGCACTTCACTCAGTGTCCCCAACCCTGCAGCAGGCCAGCACCAACTTACGCCTCTTCTGGAGACTCCTGGACCCCCCTGGGCAAGTCTGGGTCAGTCTCTTTTGGGGTCACTGCTCCTTTCTCCTGGGTCCTGGTGCACACAAGCTTTTGTTTGTGCCCACCAAGAGATCTGTTTCCCAAGTCCTGTGTAAGTTCTGGTGGCTCTAGGGTGGGGTTAATGGCGACCTCCTCCAAGAGGGCTTATGCCATACCCACGTCTGCTGCACCCAGAGCCCCTGCCCCTGCAGCAGTCCACTGCTGACCCGTACCTCCGCAGGAGACACTCGAACACAGTTCTGGCTCAGTCTCTGTGGGGTCTCTGGGTCTTGGTGCTCACAAGGTTTGTTTGAGCCCTTGGAGCATCTGTGGCAGGTATGGGGTTTGATTCTAAACGCAATTTTGCCCCTTTTACCATCTTGCTGGGGCTTCTCCTTTGCCCTTGGATGTGGGGTATCTTTTTTTGGCGGGATCCAGCATTCTCCAGTTGATGGTTGTTCAGCAGCGAGTTGTAAGTCTGGAGTTCTCACAGGAGAAGGTGAGTGCACGTCCTTCTACTCCACCATCTGGGATTTCTAAGAGCCTCAGATCGGCAGTACCCTATAATGTCTGTCTTTTTGTGACTGCTGTAGGGTACTATAGCAGTATCCTGTAATGCCTATAGGAGAAGCAGTATTGTATAATGTGTGTCTTTTTGGTTTATTTCACTTAGCATAATGTTCTTTGGGTTCATACAGGTTGTGTCAGAATTTCCTTTCTTTTTAAAGGCTGAACAGTGTTCCATTGTATGCAGTTGTCATATTTTGCTTGTTCATTCATTCCTTGACGGACACCTGGATTGCAAGCTCTTGTTTGTGGCTGCTGGGGACAAACATCTCTTCTAAATTCTGCTTTCAATTCTTTTGGATGTAAACCCAGCAGTGGTATTGCTGGATCATATACAATTAGTCACCCAACGTTTTAAAAATATTTTTTAAAAGGGTATGTTCTCTATATGTTTTAATTGCCAAGGAACAAATGAACACCTGGGCAAAACAAAGAAACCTGGATATTATTTCATACAAATACACATGCCAAGACTGTATCTGACATTCTTCCTTTCTTTCTCCAGTCAGCACCACTTAGCATCCTTACTCCTTAACCACTCCACAATAAAGAGATATAATAAGTCAGCCAAGAAAGAGTAGAATAAGTATGACACTTCAGAGAGCAGTATTCAACTTCAACAGCCCTGAAGAACCGAAAACGACCAAATAAAAAGTGGGCGGAAAATGGAAAGATTTGAAGCCAAAAAATTGAGAGGAAATGAAAAGACTACTTTTAAATCTCAGGGGAAAGTGTTATCTATGTTCCCATTTAAAATTTTAGGTGACTTTTCATATAAAATCTGGGTTAAAAAGTTACATAAAAGTGGTTTTACAAAACATGTTAGGTAGACCTTTTTCCCTAAAGCGCTGTTGGAAATGCCTGTGGGAACAATGACAGTTTTTATTTTCTCTTTTGGAGCAGGAACACTGAATAGGATCACTTACATTTTATAACAGTATACTTTTATTCTTTCAATTTAGATTCCATATGCTGGCATTTTTCTTTATATTTTCTAGGAGAGAAATTACCTACATGGTAATCCTTTAAAAAATTCTGACTGGAGAATTAGGGTAGCAAAAATGTCAGCGGTTTTAATAGACAGTATATTTCAAAAATTGATCGTGAAATTATGCAATTAATAAGCCATACATCGGAACAGACTGAACAAGCAACGGAATCCGTTTCTGGGAGGATCAGACTCGTGGCCGGGGATCCGGCTGTCTGCACTCTGCTGCCCCCCTGCGGAAGGGGATGAGATTGCAAGCAGAAAAAGTGTTCTAAATGCTGATCAAAGTCATCTTATTAGAATTATTGATTCTTCTATCAGTTGTGCTGGATACCCTCCGGAAGGGAAAGTCAAGGTGCCCCCAGTGTGAAGTCAGATCGTGACATGGGGACCCCTGGACTATTTGTTATCATGAACTTGTTCTCTCAGTCTGCAGAGATATACAGCAGAAGTGTGAACAGACACATGGATTGCAGGACCAACTGGACTCCGCACAGTTGGTGACGTGGGGCTTAAAGGGCTGTGCTCAGTAAAGGAGTGAGTCCAGTCTTTCATATCCATCTGGCTTCCAGCACACTGTCTGCCCAAGTCAGTTTTTTTTTGTTGTAAGATTCATTGAAGGCTGATAGCAGTGGACTCGGAGAAGGCGATGGCACCCCACTCCAGTACTCTTGCCTGGAAAATCCCATGGACGGAGGAGCCTGGGAGGCTGCAGTCCATGGGGTCGCTAAGAGTCGGACACGACTGAGCAACTTCACTTTCACTTTTCCCTTTCATGCGTTGGAGAAGGAAATGGCAACCCACTCCAGTGTTCTTGCCTGGAGAATCCCAGGGACGGGGGAGCCTTGTGGGCTACCCTCTATGGGGTCGCACAGAGTTGGACACGACTGAAGCGACTTAGCCGCAGCAGCAGTCGACTATTTCACATTCTTGTCTTACAATACAGGATACAGGCTTCCCAAGTGGCTCAGTGGTTAAAAATCTGCCTGCCAATGCAGGAGACCCAGGAGATGTGGGTTCAATTCCTGGGTTGAGAGGATTCCCCTGGAGACAGAGATGGCAACCCACTCCAGTATTCTTGCCTGGATAATTCCACGGACAGAGGAGCCTGGAGAGCTACAGTCCATGGGGTGGCAAAGAGTCCGACATGACTAAGCTTGTGCATATGTGCTCGTGCATGTGTGCACGCGCGCGCGCACACACACACACACACACACACACACACACACAGAGTCTTATGATACAGAAGCAGAAATATGTTCTCCAAGGCCATGGACTGAAATTAAATAATAATGGACGAGTGTTATGGACTGAGTTGTATTCCCTTGAAAGTCATACATTAAAGCCCTAATTCCCAAATTAGGGAATTTGACTGCTTCTTGGCCTTGAAGGGGATAATTAAAGGTAAACAAGCTCATATAGGTGGGGCTGTAATCCAATAGGACTGGTGTCCTTATAAGAAAAAAACATCAAGGGACCTCCCTCTCTGCACCTGCACAAAGGCCACAAGAGGACGAAGCGGGAAGACGGCCTCACCGGAAACTGAACCAGCTGCCGCCTTGATCGTGACTTCTAGACTGGATGCAAAGATTAAGTTGGCAGCTGCATTGGAGAAGAGTGATGTAGAGGTTAGCCGGATAGAAAATGATCGTGGATTCCCCCTCCCCTCAGTATAGCCAAAACACTTTCATGACAGTGATTTGTAAAATGACTTAACATGAACCAGTGGAGTATAGGCTACACATCACTGGGATGTAATTCTGTGAGAGAAAGAATCTTTTCATTATTATGTGTTTGTTATTTTAGACGAAATGTGTCTGTTTTGTGCTGACATAATACAATAATTTGTGAAAACGTTTGAAAAGTTATTTTGGATCTTTACAGAAAGTATCGGATATGTGCAGCCACTACTTAGGAAGAGTTTGGGGCTTTGACATTTTGGTGATCGTTTATCAGACTTAGATCACTAACAAGATTACGAATTTGACTGCATACTTGTTTTCTCAACCAAAGGGACACGGTACCGAGGGCTTGCCCAGGAGCCACGGTGTGCGTTGCCTGCAACTTTCATTTCTACCACTAGGTGGTGATGCAGGACTTTGAAAGTTTTAAGGACAGCGCGGCTCTCGAAACATATCAAGAAACCCGCAAATAACCCTCTTCTTTCCCTAGGGAAACATACATGACCTTTCGCTAGACAGCAGTGTGCGTTACAACTGAGGTGATCATTGTGGAAAAGTGTGTCACAGGCACGTATTTCAACCTCCAGCGTTCTGTACACAGATGCTCTTATGCTTTATATATGCACACATGGTATATATAATATATTTGGAAGTATATATTCATATATATGATATATATAAAGACACATATTATATATGGAACTGCTGCTGCTGCTGCTGCTGCTAAGTCGCTTCAGTCGTGTCCGACTCTGTGCGACCCCATGGACTGCAGCCCACCAGGCTCCTCTGTCCATGGGATTTTCCAGGCAAGAGTACTGGAGTGGGGTGCCATTGCCTTCTCCCATATATGGAACTAATTTTCTAGTCTTCCTAATCTAGATTATTTCTGTAATATTTTTAAAGCAATATTATATGATTCGATGTTTTCTTGTTTTATTTGGACTAATTTCACTAGCTCTTAGGACATACACACAAGAGCTAGTGAAATTAGTCCAAATAAAACAAGAAAACATCGAATCACATAATATTGCTTTAAAAATATTACAGAAATAGCCTAGATTAGGAAGACTAGAAAATTCAGATAATCAAAATTACAATAAAATTATTCACAATCTCTCAACATAGGTTTTAGAAAAGCAAGGTGGCTGCTTTGAAATATTGGAAATCTAGGAGAGCAAAGCCGAGAAGGCAATGGCATCCCACTCCAGTGCTCTTGCCTGGAGAATCCCATGGTCGGAGGAGCCTGGTGGGCTGTGCGAAGAGTTGGACACGACTGAGCGACTTCACTTTCAGTTTTCACTTCCATGCATTGGAGAAGGAAATAGCAACCCACTCCAGTGTTCTTGCCTGGGGAATCCCAGGGACGGTGGCGCCTGGTGGGCTGCCGTCTATGGGGTCACACAGAGTCAGACACGACTGAAGCGACTTAGCTGCAGCAGCAGCAGCAGCAGCAGCAGGAGAGCAAAAAGCCGTCAATGCTGTCTGCTTTTAACCCTATTGGTCCTTTGCACCGGGGCTCATCTTCCTAATTTTTCCCGACTCAATGCACAGGAGTTTGAGCAAGCTCCTGAAGATGGTGAAGGTCAGGGAAACCTGGCGTGCTGCAGTCCATGGCTTCGCAAAACAAGAACTCCTGCCATAAATACTGAATTTCATCACTTCTGCGATGCAGACACGGTTTATATTTTACGTCTGTGAAATTGGGAGATATATATGAAAGTGAAAGTGAAGTCGTGTCCGACTCTGCGACCCCATGGACTGTAGCCTACCAGGCTCCTCCCACCATGGGATTCTCCAGGCAAGAGTACTGGTACCACTTCTGAGCGCCAGAGGGCAGTGCTGATGTATCTATCAGTGAGTGGCCGACAGCCCTGGCAACAATGTTGGCTGAAAAAATCTGGAAACCAAGGGCTCCATTTGTAACTTCTAAAGACAGAACAAGATTGCCGGGAGAAATATCAATAACCTCAGATATGAAGATGACACCACCCTTATGGCAGAAAGTGAAGAGGAACTAAAAAGCCTCTTGATGAAAGTGAAAGTGGAGAGTGAAAAAGTTTGCTTTAAAGCTCAACATTCAGAAAACGAAGATCATGGCATTTGGTCCCATCACTTCATGGGAAATAGATGGAGAAACAGTGGAAACAGTATCAGACTTTATTTTTCTGGGCTCCAAAATCACTGCAGATGGTGACTGCAGCCATGAAATTAAAAGATGCTTACTCCTTGGAAGGAAAGTTATGACCAACTTCGATAGCATATTCAAAAGCAGAGACATTACTTTGCCAACAAAGGTCTGTATAGTCAAGGCTATGGTTTTTCCTGTGGTCATGTATGGATGTGAGAGTTGGACTGTGAAGAAAGCTGAGCGCCGAAGAATTGATGCTTTTGGAGGAGACTCTTGAGAGTCCCTTGGACTGCAAGGAGATCCAACCAGTCCATTCTGAAGGAGATCAGCCCTGGGATTTCTTTGGAAGGAATGATGCTAAAGCTGAAACTCCAGTACTTTGGCCACCTCATGCGAAGAGTTGACTCATTGGAGAAGACTCTGATGCTGGGAGGGATTGAGGGCAGGAGGAGAAGGGGACGACAGAGGATGAGATGGCTGGATGGCATCACTGACTCGATGGATGCGAGTCTGAGTGACCTCCGGGAGCTGGTGATGGACAGGGAGGCCTGGCGTGCTGCGGTTCATGGGGTCGCAAAGAGTCGGACACGACTGAGCGACTGATCTGATCTGATCTGATCTGATAGTGAACATCACCAGAAATGGCTATTGACAGCCACAATTTATTCTATAATTTTTGAACTCTACTCCATAGCACACCCATAGCTGTCTCTCATAAAAATCTTACTTTTCTTCCCCAAATCTTCACATGAGAAGATAAGTCGTCTACAACACTCTCATCTTAGGGATTTCGTCTGTTCCCATGGCCTTGAAATGAAAGACTAGCCACATGAAAAGTTGATGAGGCTGTAGAGCCATTAGAACTCGTTCAAATCTGGTAGGCATGCAAAATGGCACAGCTATTAAATACTTCGGATACCAGTTTCTTAAGAATACTGGAGTGGGTAGCCTATCCCTTCTCCAGTGAATCTTCCCAACCCAGGAATCAAATTGGGGTCTCCTGCACTGCAGGTGGGTTCTTTACCAGCTGATCTACCAGGGAAGCCTATACATAGATAGCTTCATATATGAAAGTTTAGAGAAGGTAAAAATAAGTTATAGTGACAGAAATCTTATCAGTGGTCACCTGAGACTGGCACGGGGGCAACTTTATGGGTTGATGGACGTATTCTGTGTCTTCCTGTGTTGGTGGCTATGTTTATCAAAGCATATCAAAGTGGATGCTTAAAACGGATGCATTTTATTGGATATTCATTATACCTCAATATTGATGGCTTAAAAGGAAAAAAAAAAGTACTTATCATTTAGAATTATTACCAGAATATCTGTAAAAATCTGGCTCTTAAAAATGCTCAATAAATATGGCTGATTCTGAATCTAATTGGGCTAATATTCTCTCTCCTTTTGGAGAGAGCAGTCATGTCAATTGACTTTCTCTTTCACAAGGCATCAGGAAGTGGCCTTGGATTCTGGGAGATTAGATTCCTTGGGCAGAGAGCCAACACAGCTCATTATTCTGAGTGAAAGATTCAGAGATTCAGCTTGGCTTCTCGATTTCAGGAAGGAGCTATGAGAGTCGGGGGCTCACTGAAGTCTCGCTGCAGCGGGACCCTTACTCTGTATTTTCCCTTTTGATTTAATAGAATCATAGGTTGTTGAGTGGGAGGAAACGTTGGAAATGATCTAGTTCTACCTAAGTTGTTCCGTCTTTGCAGCGACCTCTCACTTGCTTTCTCATCATCACCTCCCTAAGGAGCCAAAGAACTCTTGTTCTTTTTTCATCAAATCTTCTGGGAGTCTGGCAAGGGCCAAGTTTTTATTTCTTCCCCTTTCCCTAAGGCACACTTTACTCCATTGCTTTGACTTTTGTATCTAAATTTCTCATGCCCGAAGTCGAAGGTTAAAATTCATTATGCAAAGTCAAGCGAAACTCATATTGAATATATGATGTAAATCAGTCTTGTTTATCGCCATTTCCATAAACACATACATTAGGAGATGTGCAACGCGCTGATCTCTCCTCAGTGGCCTTGATGATATTCCTGGACTAATTTACTTCTCAGGAGCTTCTCCTCGCTTAATGATTCGTGGGGAAAAGGCAGCCCCAAGATGCCTTTGTTCATGGCGGGGACGGTGAGATGGGCAAGCGGCTTTTCTGGGGTGAATTTTTCTCTTTCATTTATTGTTAGTGGGATTGTGTGAGTCTCAGCCAAGTCACCTACCTTTTCCGAGTGGGAGTGATATGAACAATGTAGAAGGATTTTTTTCTTTGTTGGAAATGACAGATGCACGTGAAAACAGTGGCCCTTAGGAGACACCTTGGGAGACAGGGGAGGACAGGGAAGCCTGGCGTGCTGCATTTCACGGGGTTGCAAACAGCCGGACACAACCGAGCGACTAAACATAGGAGACACAGAGCAGATGCTGGTTTCACGAATATCTTTTGGTCAGCCTATCTCACACATGGGTTTTCCAGGTGGCTCAGTGGTAAAGAAGCTGTGTGCCAAAGCAGGAGATGTGAGTTTGGTCCCTGGGTTGGGAAGATCCCCTGAGAAGGGAATGGCAACCCGCTCAAGTGTTCTTGCCTGGAGAATCCCATGGACAGAGGAGCCTGGGGGCCTGCATTTCATGGGTCACACAAGGGTTGGACATGACTCAGTGACTAAACAACAACCATCTCGTATAAGGAGTTATTCCCTTTTTCTAACCAAGATTCCCATTTCTTCAGTATTTTGATTACAGTATTGTCGGTAACTCACTTCTACTACAAGGATAGAAAAGTGAGCAGATCACTGGGGGTGAAATGGTGAGCTGCAGTGTTACCTCCAGGTCACAGGTGATACAGGTTGGATCAAAAGGTCCTTGGTGAGTGTTTCCCAAAATATAGACAGTGGCAGCTGAAGAGTGAGGGCAGACAGGGACTTCCCCAGCAGTTCCGAGGTGGAAACTCTGCACTTCCACTGCAGTGGGTGTGGGTTTGATCCCCTCTCAAAAATGAAAGAGTGCGGGCATGCAGAAACTTTCCTGCCTTTTCTTCCTCTTCTGCTGCCAATCAGTAAGTGGCCCATCTAGAGTTCAAATGAAGACAACATATTTATTTTTTAAATTTGTATATTAATGAGAAAGTATTATTATTATTTAGCCTGTATCCTTCATCATGAATTAAAAGGTAAAACTAATTTTCTCTGTATTATAAATTCTGTTTTCAAAATTGTAACCAGAATGAATCCCTAAGAAAGCACTCTTTTCTTAAAAAAATTGTTTGAGGGGATACAAAACAACCACTTGGTATTGCATTTAAAAATTTCCATGCACAGACTGTTTCCCTCACATTGTAATTTTATTATCATTTGGTTTGAATACAAATATCATTTTTCCTCCTCTCCATCCCACCTCTTTTTATTTTACTTTTTTTCCCCTGTAAAACAATGGATTTTAGCTTTTCCTTTTTCTGGTTATGCTTATCAAGGTCTTTCTCCTCTGAGCACAAAGCAGCTTGAGTAGGACCTGTTTTGAAGAGAAGAATCAGATCAGATCAGATCAGATCAGTCGCTCAGTCGTGTCCGACTCTTTGCGACCCCATGAACCACAGCACGCCAGGCCTCCCTGTCCATCACCAGCTCCTGGAGGTCACCCAGACTCACACCCATCAACTCAGTGATGCCATCCAGCCATCTCATCCTCTGTCGTCCCCTTCTCCTCCTGCCCTCAATCCCTCCCAGCATCAGAGTCTTCTCCAATGAGTCAACTCTTCGCATGAGGTGGCCAAAATACTGGAGTTTCAGCTTTAGCATCATTCCTTCTAAAGAAATTCCAGGATTGATCTCCTTCAGAATGGACTGGTTGGATCTCCTTGCAGTCCAAGGGACTCTCAAGAGTCTTCTCCAACACCACAGTTCAAAAGCATCAATTCTTCGGCGCTCAGCCTTCTTCACAGTCCAGCTCTCACATCCATACATGACCACAGGAAAGACCATAGCCTTGACTAGGCGAACCTTTGTTGGCAAAGTAATGTCTCTGCTTTTGAATATGCTATCTAGGTTGGTCATAACTTTCCTTCCAAGGAGTAAGCGTCTTTTAATTTCATGGCTGCAGTCACCATCTGCAGTGATTTTGGAGAGAAGAATAAAATATGGAAAATGAAGACTTTGCCTGTATAACAATGTTTATACAGTTTTCATTGTTGCTAAAGCTCTTGTCTTTCCATCTCATCCCGCACACAGCCTCCCATTTCACTCTAAGTTCTGGGCTCAGGGGTTTGGACCCTTCCTGTTGGAACTTCAGAGTTTTCAGTGCCAATGACCTTCGTTTCTTCCCCAGCCCAGAATCGCAGCAAGACATATCTCTCTGTTCATTCTCTTTACTTTGTTTTCCCTCGGCTTTGATGAGGTGTGATGGGCATACAAAACCCCAGCACATCATTAGTGTGTATAATTTGTTGAGTGTGGACAGATAGATACACTTGTGTTATCATCGTTGTTGTTGTTCAGTCACTAAGTTGTGTCTGAATCTTTGCAGCCCCATGGACTACAGCACGCCAAACTCATGTCCATTGAGCCAGTGACGCCATGAAACCATCTCATTCTCTGTCGTCCCCATCTCCTCCTGGCTTTAATCATTACCAGCATCAGGCTCTTTTCCAAAGAGTCAGCTCTTTGTATCAGGTGGCCAGAGTATTGGAGCTTCAGCTTTAGCACCAGTCCTTCCAATGAAAATTCAGGGTTGATTCCCTTTAGGATGGACTGGTTTGATCTCCTTGCCTTCCATTATTAAAATCAGAGAAAGAAACATATCACCTTCAAAGGTTTCCTTGAGTCCTTTTGTGATGGTGTGTGTGTGGGTTATAAGAACTCTGACCATGAGATTTGCCCTCTGGACACATTTCGGGTGCACAGTACTGTATAGTGAAGCACAGACAGTGGATATACAGCAGATGTCTGGAATTTATCTTGTTCAGGCAGGGGAGGACATGCCGGGATCAATGAGTGTGACCAAGGCATGCAGTTCCAGAGTGGAGTTTTATTCATTTTTACCTTCTCCACTTAAATGGCACCTGACACAGAGAATGTGTTTTGTTTAAATTTGAGAAAAAACTGATTTCAAGCAAATGTGGTTGAATGATGGTGGCCGTGGATGGCGCGCCGTGGGCACAGGGACCAGGGGGCTGGCGTGCTGGCTTCTCAGGCTTCCCGGGGGTCAGGCGGGCAGGTCCTGAGGCAGCGTTAGGGACGAGGGTGAAGAATCAGAAGAGGCTTGAATTTGCAAGCCAATCAGAAGCTGGTTTATTTGTTACATTTAGGGAGAGGGTAGGAGTGGAAAGCTTTTTATTTTTGGATCCTCTTCTCACATCTGTAAGGCTCAAAATTAGATACATCGCTCTTGTTACGGTTTCACAAGAGTTGAAAAGACTTCAGACACAGCCTGCCTGCTTCTCTTTAGCTGGCGTTTGCCTGCCCCCGATGGCTTGAGTTTATGTTTTTTTTTTCCAATGTTATACAGTGATGTCTTCAAGTTCAGCGGGAAGGCTGGGGAACAGTTTGGGCATCTCCAGCGATAAGCAGTTTCCCTAGGTTTCACACGTTCACAAAATATGGTAACAAAGATGGCATAACTCAAGAGTCCATGGAAAACGGACCACACTGGGCCATGGTCATGCAGAAGACAAATGTCCAAAATCTGAAGACAAATGTCCAAAATCTGAAGATGGTTAAGTATAAAAAATAAATTCAAGTTTCTGGGTAGCTTCTGTTTTTTACACTTTTTTGTTCATGAGGGTGTTCGGTTTCATCTTATTGTGTTTGCGAAGATTTATCATTGACTTCTAAAATAAGGATTGTCTTTTTAGCAACATACCCGAATATGCTTTAATTTCATGTCACAGTGGTTATTTGATGTGTTTACAAAGATGTTGACTCTCCAAATAGACTTTGGTAGTCATTGCATTCCTGTTTTTACTGCATACAGGCAAGCAAGTATTTTTTATCTAGCTAGTGCCTCATTGATTCTTGTAAGCCAGTGTCCAACACAAAATTAAACTTTGTAGGTTGAAAGGAGCTTTACAATGTAAAGTTGTACATGTAATAGAAAGAAGATAATCTCTAAGGTTATTTTCCAAATGAGACAGCAGTGGTGGGAAATAATTACTTTGGCAGGGAAATTACTTAAAATAACACTTGGATTTGCACATTGAGGAACATCAACGGGAT
Source organism: Tragelaphus eurycerus (assembly GCA_935064755.1). NCBI lineage: Eukaryota > Metazoa > Chordata > Mammalia > Artiodactyla > Bovidae > Tragelaphus > Tragelaphus eurycerus. The sequence continues at coordinate 408,712 of CAKXYN010000220.1, read as the reverse complement.
AATTCATAAATGTGCTCATTTCCTCCTTGCTGGCTATTAGCCAGGAATATAGTACAGCATATGGCTTATTATTCTGGTAGTTGGAGAGAACAGAATTAAATGCTGAGATGAATGACTGTTTTCTCATCCAATTCCCAGTCCTTCCCCCGTGCCAGGAACTGGGTCCTTCTGGTTCGTGGTTTGGCTGTGAGACTGAGGGTCCAGATAGGAGTAGGGGAGGACGAAACCCCGGGTGGCCCTCCCTGCAGGGGAGACGTCACCTTGACACAGCGTTCAACCCTGGCCGAGCAGAGTCCTCAGGGGCAGGCTGGCTTCCGGAGGGACACATGGTGGACAGGAGGTGAACGAGTGCACTTTGGTCTCTTCTTCCTGCTGAGTGGACTGAAAACACTGGCTGTCATCTATAAAATGCACAGGAGAAGACTCTGGCAGGCGGAGAGAAGCAGACTGGCTAGGGTCTGGGACTTTAGGACGTTGAGGCGCCAGGGTGGTGTCAACACCCTCCCATGGGAGCTGGAACCCCAACTCCCACCAGCGGTGCCGAGGGCTGTTCCCACCATGGGGTGTTAACAGAGACTGCGTGCAGAGCCCCGACTTCTGCCTCTGCCTCTCAGAAACAGAGCTGGGTACCCTTTCTCTGACACTTAAAAAAAATTTTTTTTAAACTTTTTGTTTTGAATTTGGATATAGCCAACTAACAATGTTGTGATAGTTTCAGGTGGGCAGCAAAGGGACTCAGCCATACATAGACATGTATCCATTCTCCCCCAAACTCCCCTCCCGTCCAGGCTGCCACAAACATAGAGCAGAATTCCCTGTGCTGTACAGTAGGTCTTTGTTAATTATCTATTTCAGAAGAGTATTCTTTTAAGAAGTTACCTTGCTAGCAACAGAAAAAACCTTTTATCTTCATGGATGAGCAGGCCTTCCCATCTTTGAAGAGCTTGGCTCCTGTGTGATGCAGACATCCACTGCACATTAGAGAGGGAAGAGGCCCAGATAAACACACAGAGAGAATTTTAATGTCTTTTTCCTTGTTTTGTCTTAAAATATAAATTTTATTTCATCAGGACTCACAGTCTGGAGAATGACTCTTAGTGATGAAACCAGCACAGAAAGTGACATGTGTTAATCGCTCACTCATACCCAACTCTTTGCGACCTCGTGGACTGTAGCCCACCAGGCTCCTCTGTCCATGGAATTGTCCAGGCAAGCATACTGGAGTGAGCAGCCATTCCCTTCTCCAGGGGATCTTCTCAACCCAGGGATCAAACCTGGGTCTCCTGTGTTGCAGGCAGATTCTTTACCATCTGAGCTCCCAATCAGAATGGCTGTTTACTAATTAACCATGAAAGCAAAGGCTCTTCAGGGCTTGGCAACATCCCCTCTGGAAAAGCACTCTGACGACTCATGTGAAAGCAGATATTTGACTGATGCTTGGGGAACATGAGCGATTGATGGCCCCACTGGTGAGTGACTTCCAAGCAACAGTATCTTGAAAACTCCAATTTTGCTAATTACTTTCTAGGGGAGCAGGAGTCCACCACTGAGATTGTTATTTTCTCTGGACGGTTTTGGAGACATTCAAAGTCTTACTTCTCAATTGAAAGGTTATGGAATGTGGAGTCAGACCTTGATTTAAATTTCAGCTCTCTGTTCTCACCTAGCTTCTTTGCACTTCTCCTACGTCACCTGGACAGAAGAGCTCTTCCCAAATTGTTGTGGAAATTTAATGAGAATTTCATTAAATTCTAGCCCACAGGAAAATTCTAGCCCAGTGACTAGTACCTAGATGACCTTAACTCATCATCCTCTGAGACTGCACTGTTCTTCGAATGGGGTACAATGTAAGCTTTCTTCAGCAATAAGCAATATCTTCTAGTTGATGTTCAGTGGCTATGAATGATCCTTTAGGACAGGTAATTCCCTCCACAGATGACTGGGCTTATTCATTACAAGTCCTTCCCTCTGCTTTAATTAGATAAAGTAGTTTTACCCTCAAGTTCACATTTGAGGGTAGCTTGCTGTCTCCCATGTAACCTGTCTTGTAAATAAGCATATTTAAAATAAACAACTAATGATAATACGAACATGTTCAACATTCACCTGCCTTTATTTTGGGTTTCCCTGGTGGCTCTTATGGCAAAGAATCTGCCTGTGATGCAGGAAAGGCTGGTTTGACCCCTGGGTAGGAAGATCCCCTAGAGAAGGAAATGGCAACCCACTCCATCATTCCTGCCTGGAGAATCCCATGGTGTAAAAATAATAATAGGTAGAAAGCTCCATTTGTCTGATAATAAGCAGACAACCCTTACTTCTCACGGCATGTTCATATTCCTTTTATTAAGATGCTGAGCTTCAGGCGAAGGTCAGCAGATTCCTGCCCTCATGTACTTATCTCCATGGCTAGGGGATTCCTGCCTCTCATCTACTTCTTATTGCAGAGGCCTGAAGTTAAGATAGATGACGTGGTACGGTGTAAGTAACCGCTCTTGGGAGAAAAACAGGCAGCTGATAAGGTAAGTGAATATGGGAGTGAGTGACCACCATCTGTTAACCAACTTGTATCCAACAGTAAAGGCAAATGGAAAAGGTTTTCAGTGTTGAGAAGGTCAAGTTTACTGACCTCAGTTGGTGACAGGCTGGTGAGAACACTGACTTTGCTTTTTTTTTTTTATATTTTCAACTTTGGTTTTATTCAGGAGGAATTTTTAAAGTATTTCTTATTACATTAAAATATATATACGTAAAATTTACCATTTTAGCAGTGTTTAAGTGTACAGTTTTGTGGCATAAGTACATTCACATTGCTGAGCAACCTCAACACCATCCATCTTCAAAAAGTTTTCATCGTTTTTTTTTATTTAACTTTACAATATTGTTTTCATTTTGCCATACATCAAAATGAATCTGCCACAGGTATACATGTGTTCCCCATCCTGAACCCTCCTCCCTCCTCCCTCCCCCCATACCATCCCTCTGGGTCGTCCCAGTGCACCAGCCCCAGGCATCCGGTATCAGGCATCGAACCTGGACAGGCGACTCGTTTCAAATATGATATTATACATATTTCAATGCCATTCTCCCAAATCATCCCACCCTCTCCCTCTCCCAGAGTCCAAAAGACTGTTCTATACATCAGTGTCTCTTTTGCTGTCTCGTATACAGGGTTTTAGAAAAGGCAGAGGAACCAGAGATCAAATTGCCAACATCCGCTGGATCATGGAAAAAGCAAGAGAATTCCAGAAAAACATCTATTTCTGCTTTATTGACTATGCCAAAGCCTTTGACTGTGTGGATCACAATAAACTATGGAAAATTCTGAAAGAGATGGGAATACCAGACCACCTGATCTGCCTCTTAAGAAATCTGTATGCAGGTCAGGAAGCAACAGTTAGAACTGGTCATGGACCAACAGACTGGTTCCAAATAGGAAAAGGAGTACGTCAAGGCTGCATATTGTCACCATGTTTATTTAACTTATATGCAGAGTACATCATGAGAAATGCTGGACTGGAAGAAACACAAGTTGGAATCAAGATTGCCGGGAGAAATATCAATAACCTCAGATATGCAGATGACACGACTCTTATGGCAGAAAGTGAAGAGGGGCTAAAAAGCCTCTTGATGAAAGTGAAAGTGGAGAGTGAAAAGGTTGGCTTAAAGCTCAACATTCAGAAAACGAAGATCATGGCATCTGGTCCCATCACTGCATGGGAAATAGATGGGGAAACAGTGGAAACAGTGTCAGACTTTGTTTTTCTGGGCTCCAAAATCACTGCAGATGGTGAGTGCAGCCATGAAATTAAAAGACGCTTGCTTCTTGGAAGGAAAGTTATGACCAACCTAGATAGCATATTCAAAAGCAGAGACATTACTTTACCAACAAAGGTTCGCCTAGTCAAGGCTATGGTCTTTCCTGTGGTCATGTATGGATGTGAGAGCTGGACTGTGAAGAAGGCTGAGCGCCGAAGAATTGATGCTTTTGAACTGTGGTGTTGGAGAAGACTCTTGAGAGTCCCTTGGACTACAAGAAGATCCAACCAGTCCATTCTGAAGGAGATCAATCCTGAAATTTCTTTAGAAGGAATGATGCTAAAGCTGAAACTCCAGTATTTTGGCCACCTCATGCGAAGAGTTGACTCATTGGAGAAGACTCTGATGCTGGGAGGGATTGAGGGCAGGAGGAGAAGGGGATGACAGAGGATGAGATGGCTGGATGGCATCACTGACTCAATGGATGCGAGTCTGAGTGACCTCCGGGAGCTGGTGATGGACAGGGAGGCCTGGCGTGCTGCGGTTCATGGGGTCGCAAAGAGTCGGACACGACTGAGCGACTGATCTGACTGATCTGATCTGATACAGGGTTATTGTTACCATCTTTCTAAATTCCATGTATATGCGTTAGTATACTACTGTATTTGAGAACACTGACTTTGGACTTGACTCTGCCCTTGGACCTTGGCTTCGATATTTACAAACTCTGCTGCTTTGGGCAAATTACTTATTCTCTAGGAGACTCAATTTCCTCGTGAAAAGTTGAAAATATGGCTAGGATTTTTTGATGTTTAATTGTACACGAGGTGCTCTGCTTTGCTATTTACATATATTAATAATATCACATTCATTTTCCACAAGATCCAAATAAACTTGTGATTAGTTAACACATGTTTCAAATCAGGAGCTGAAGAGCCAGAGAGATTAGGCAACTTTCCCTAAGGTCTTATAACTTGTAGATTTTAGAGTCTGTCAGGGAACCCAGGTCTGTCTGGCTCTGAAAACTACTTTTAAAACTGCATTATACTACTTCATTTGAAAAACTGGTAAAAATAAGATCAACCTTGGGAAGGTTTGGAAATAATGAGATGAAACATTAATATTTCCAGAGCAGTGTCTAGCCCAAGAGTACATGTTCAATAAAGGTAATTATTATTATATTATTCAGAAAAATCATGAGTGGCACCTAATATTTAAGAAAATGATGATTACTACTTAGTAAGCATAATACATGCCAAGTTTTCTGTGAAGTGAATATATGCACTATCACCTTTCCTGTTCATAAAACTCCATTATTTAGACTTTAAAAAAATTATCTTCCTTTTATAAATGAAAAAAATTGTGGCTAAGGGAATCATGTGTTTGGTATAAAATCATGTCACACAGTAGTGGGAACCGAACCAGGGTTATTGATTCCAAAGTTACTTATTTTATTGTTGTTGATAGTTTCAATTTTTATTTTACTTTTTTTATAATTTTTTTTCCATTTTATTTATTTTTTAACTTTACAATATTGTATTGGCTTTGATAATTTTCATTTTTAATCTCTTTGCTCTGTGGCTTTCCTAAAGAAGAGAAGCTTCCAGATTTTGGAAGAGGTATGTATGAATTTGTGTGAGAGGGCTCATTCTAGATGGACCAGACAAAGAATGAAAAATAGAATTTCAGACATCAGAAAGCTGAGCAGGGAAGGAAATATTTTAAATATCCAGGTGAATTAATTCATCTGGGAAAAAATAACCCCAAACATCTATTTGATGAAGAACAAAAGCTTGGAAGCAGCACAGTGAATCCTGTTAGGAAGATTGATTTTGGCTTCCCCCTGTTCTGTTCATTACACCTGAATAATCACTACAATCTTATCTATAAATGGTAAAATTCCAAAATCATAGGGGACCGAGACCTCTATTTTGTAAGCCCTGAAGTCTGTAAGACAGTGCCATGCAAAGTTATTGACATTGTAGCTAATCCTATTTGGTCTTTCCATTCTTCTTTCTCCTGGAGGTAAACACCATTATAAACTATTCAAAATTCTATAAAGTTTTGCTGGAAATTTTATCGAGGGCTAATGTCTCCCAGCTAACCTTATATATCACTGACGTGTCCATACATCTTTCCCAGTCCATGCATGCCTTTAGCAGCCCTTCTTGGAGGGGCTCCTGAAATGCCCCCCATCAGCTCCTGCCTCTGCCCATCCCTAGAAGCTTCCCTGCTACCTGTTCTCCAAGGCAACACCCACTGGCATAAATGTAACAACGGCAACCCCCACCACTGCTTGGCTCTGTGCTCCATCCTCTGGACAGCTTGATTTAGGTTGCAGCCTAAGTTGCCAGTAGCCGGTCCTAACCCACAGTTCAGTTCAGTTCAATTCAGTCGCTCAATTGTGTCCGACTCTTTGCGACCCCATGAACTGCAGCACACCAGGCCTCCCTGTCCATCACCAACTCCCGGAGTTTACCCAACTCCTAACCCACAAATATGGCACTTTCTTGGTGCTAGTGGTAAAGAACCCACCTGCCAATACAGGAGAAATAAGAGATATGAGTTTGATCTTTGGGTTGGGAAGATCCCCTGCAGGAGGAAATGGCAACCCACTCCAGTATTCTTGCCTGGAGAATCCCATGGACAGTGGTGCCTGGTGGCTACAGTCCAACGGGTTGCAAAGAGTCCAACACAACTGCAGTGACTTAGCATGCACACACTCAATCGAATTCCTATTTACAATAGATGCTTTAAACATGTTTTATGGATGTTGAAGTATCTGCAGCAACTTTTTTCAAGTCAATGCCCACCCCTCAACCCCCATTCCATCCCTACTTCCCATTTCTTATAGGATGGCAAGGGTTAGGGTAGGATGGGTCAGACTTTAGAGGATAGGCCTCCTCCAAAGTCATTTTCAGCTCCTGGAACTAAACAACGGAGGGGAAGGGGTTTGGGTAAGTCCCTGGGCCATCAGTCCAACCAAACTGATGCTGAAGTCAGTGCAGGCGTCTCATTAAAGCCCAAAATGATGAAGGGACTGTGCGTTAAACTTTCAACTGCTGCGTACCAACTGGAAGAGTAAATAACTGACTGTACTTCTTTCTTCTCTTCAGTATGTTGGAAAGAAAAACAAATGGTTAATTACTGACTGTTTCCCCCTGAAATTTCACTGACCAATAGAAACTTGAGCAATACCCAAGTGTATTCATTTGCTGTAGCCAGCCTTGACTAAACAAGCTCCACAATAAATGCTTCCAGCAAAATAAATAAATAAACAAAAAAATCCCCAACTAGAAATTATTGAAGGTCACAACCAGGTTACAGCTACGAGACATGGAGACCTAATGAGGGTGGTCTGTGACTTCAGTCAGTTCTGGGTATTGCTAAGCTAGGGCTGCCTGATGATTTCTTGTGGGGACGGGGGGTGGTGGCGGGGAGGAGGGGAAAGCAAGAAATTTAATCTCCAAGGTGTCTCGATATTCAGAAAGCAAACTTGTCTAAGTCAAGCAAATAAAACCCAGAAAGTTTTACTTATAAAAAAAGATATCATCTGGAGTTCCCTTGGGGTCTAGTGGTTAAGACCATGAAGAGGTCATGGGTTCGATCCCTGGTTGGGGAAATAAGGTCCTGCATGCCACGTGGCAGTGGCAAGGTTAAAAAAAAAAGAAAAAAAAGATGTCGGGCTTGCTGGTAGCACTTGCTGGTGGCTCAGTGGTAAAAAATCTGCCTGTCAATGCAGGAGACAGGAGTTCAATTCTGGGTCTGGGAAGAGTCCATACACTGCAGAGCAACACAGCTCCTGCTCTACAACTACTAAGCCTGTGCTCTGGAGCCTGGGAGCCACACCTACTGAGCCCGCAGGCCTGGAGTCTGTGCTCTGTGACAGGAGAGCAGCCTCGGCTCCCTGCAGCTAGAGAAAGCCTGTGCGCTGCAGCGAGGACCCAGCCCAGCCAAAAATAAATACACGAAATACAACTTTTTAGAAAGCTGTCAAATGAGGAAAGAGTTCTAGAGAAATAAACTCACTGACCACACCATGTAATGGAAAGTAGACATATTACAAAGAAAGAAATATGTTTTATTAAGCTTCCATGACACAGCAGACCCAACTCGTCCACATCTTGACATTTTACCTGCGAGTTGAGAGCATTGTTATTTGACTTTCTATTTTTGTAAACTGCACAATGATATACTATCTAATAATAAAAAGGAATGAGAGAGGGATAAATGCTCCGAGAGGGATAAATCTCGGCAACGTTATGCTTGCCGAAGGAGAGAAGCCAGAAACAGAAGGTCACATAGTGTGTGACTCTACTTACGGGAAATGTCCAGAGCAGGTAAATTCCTTGATATAGAAGGTAAATTTCGTGATTGTTAAGGAATGAGGCAGGGGATGGGACGAGAATGCTTGTGGGTATGGAGTTTCTCTATAGAGTGAAGAAAATGTCCCAGAATTAGACAGTGGTGATGTTTTTAAACCTTTGTGAATACACTAAAAACCATTGAATTTTGCATGCACACACACACGTATAAAATATATATTATTTTTCAGATTATTTTTTCCTTACAGGTTTTTACAAAATATTGAGTATAGCTCCCTGTGCTATATAGTAGATTCTTGTTATCTATTTTATATATTAGCAATGTGTGTATTATATGTTAATCCCATAATTTGACTTTTAAATACAGATGATTTTATTGGTAATTACAACTGTTAGAGTTCCATTCAGGAAAAATATTGTCCTTTCTTTCTGTGTAACATACCCCAAGAATAAGACGAACCTTGAGTGCCGTATTCACTGACTCCCTTGTTTGTTGTTGGAGCTGAAGTGTCAGGGTTCTTTCTACTCCCAGCATTAACAGCTAGAGAGAAGCCACTGGCTGGCCGTCTCCAGGAATTCTCACTCTTAGAAATAGTGGTTCCAGGATGAAAGAACGCTGCACTGGTCTCACCACTCCGGGCGTCTTTCAGGTGTTTTTGCTGTGAGACGCTGGCCGTGACTCCCAGCTTCCCTTGGTGGGGGGCCCATTCCTTCAGCCTCTCATGCGTTTTGTAAAGCCCCAACATGCTTATCATTAATGCCCTTCGTTTAAGTTATTCTGAGTCAGTTCCTGTTGCTTATTACCGAGAATCCTGATGGAAACCCTGCTGTATGCCATTCACACAGGTAGGAGGGTGGTTTCTTAAAGCAAATGTTACCATTGAAGGAAGAACTGTGGCCCTGTCTTCATTAAGGCTGGCTCCACTTATAACTGTGCGTTCTTGGGGTCTCATAATATATTTCTAAACTCCACTTAAGTAATAATATCATATCTGAAACGAGTCGCCAGTCCAGGTACGATGCCCGATAACGGATGCCTGGGGCTGGTGCACTGGGACAACCTGGAGGGATGGTATGGGGAGGGAGAGGGAGGAGGGTTCAGGATGGGGAGCACATGTATACTGTGGCGGATCCATCTCGATGTATGGTAAAAGCAATACAATATTGTAAAGTTAAGCAAAATAAAATTTAATTAAAAAAAAAAAAAGAAATTATACTAACATGGCCATGACAGAACTTCCTTTGTCCAGAGATGTTGTAAAAACTGAATGAACTCATGTGTTCCAAACCCAGTGGCTCAGTGGTAAAGAATCCACCTGCCATTGCAGGAGACGCGGGTTGCATCCCTGGCTCAGGAAGATCTCCTGGAGGAGGAAATGGCAACCCACTCCAGTATTCTTGCCTGGAAAATCCTGTGGACAGAGGACCCCGGCGGGCTACAGTCCGCGGACTGCAAAGAGTGGTGTACCACTGAGCACGCACGCACGAAGAGGACTGTAGGCTCTCCTCTGCTGTCAATAGCTCCACAACGGCCTGGAATGGGAGGGCTGACCACCTCTTAAGATTTACAGCCCAGGGTTCCAGATAGCTGCTGATGGAATTTAGTTATTCATTTATTCAACCCACAGATGTTCATTGAGAGTCTCTTCTGTGCCAGTAACTGTTCTAGGCAATCATGAGACAAAGAGAAGAGGCAGAGGGTTGTCATCAAGAGGTCAGATCCTACGAGAGGTGAGAGAAGCGTAAGCCGCTGATTGCAGCTCCCTGCGGCGTGCACCGGCTCAGGGTACCCAGCGTGAGCATCAGCTGCGGCAGGAAAGAAGGCAGCATTTACTTGGCTTAGGAGGGTCAAGCAGCCCCTGGACTTGATCTCGGAAGAAGACTAGAGTTTCAGCAAAGGTGCGGAGGCATGGGTGTCCCAGGCAGAGAGAACTGCCTGGCACAATGCCAGGGCTGTGTGGTAATTGACACTGCAGAGGTGGGATGTGCAGTGAACGTGAGCAGGATACAGGGGTGCCCAGGGCACGTTGACACCCAAGATGGCATGTGGAACCCAAGTCTCTATGGAAAAAAGTGTCAAGTGGAAGTGTTAGTCACACAGTTTTGTCTGACTCTGTGCGACCCCATGGACTGTAGCCCACCTGTCTCCTCTGTCCATAGGATTCTCCAGGCAAGAATACTGGAGTCGGTAGCCATTCCCTTCTTTAGGGGATCTTCCCAATTTAGGGATTGAACACAGGTCTCCCACACTGAGGGCAGAGGCTTTACCATCTGAGCCACCAGGGACGCCCTGGGAATCCTGATAAATACGAGAGGGGTGAGCTCTCCCATGGCTCTGCCCTGCTCTGCACCCACTCCTTTCTGCCCTGTCACTGTGTAGGTGTTCAGGCACCAGGACCAGCTTCATGGGGAGTGTGTGTCCCATCCACAGTCCACTTTCAGTAGCCCACCTATAGCAAGGGGATTAGGCTCGCTCAGCGAAGCTCCTCAGATCCTTTGTATTGAAGGAAGAGACAGTTTTGCATACCACTTTGCTTCCAGCAAGGATTGTTTTCATGCTGAGAATTCAATAAAAACCGAATTCCACTGTAACAGCCTAAGCAAATCAACAAACAAGCCTGAGATGAGAAGAGACTGGGGAACACAGGGCAGAAGACAGGGGATCTACGGAGACAGAAAAGAGGAAACACGCCCGCAGAGTGAGCAGGTCCTCTTCATGCCTCACTTTTTGATTTGCTCCTCTTCTATTCTTATTTATTTTCTTGGTTGTTTTTTCCCCCAATTTCCCCTCATATTCCAGGTTATTAGGAAAAGAAGAGTCCCAGGCACAGGGCTCCTGCCCCCTTCTCCATGGTTGTGAACCATGAGGGAGTATGTGAGCATCCCCAGGAGAACCTGCTTCTTGTGCAAGGAGCTGGCTCTTAAGCCACAGCCGAGACCAGAGGTTCCCAATCTGGTTAGATTTATGGACCCCTTAGGGACTTGATGGGCTTCCCTGGAGGCTCAGACAGTAAAGAATCTGCCTGTGATGCAGGAGACCCCAGTTCCATTCCTGTGTCGGGACAATCCCCTGGAGGAGGGCATAGCAACAGACTCCAGTATTCTTGCCTGGAGAATCCCATGGACAGAGAAGCCTGAAGGGGCTACAGTCCATAGCCTTGCAAAGAATCGGACACAACTAAGCAACTAGCATTAGTGTCTTGGTAACTTCTGCATGGAATCTCTACACTTAGAAATAGATCTAACAAAACTAAACGTATTCTTACCATAGGACCCAGCAACCACACTCCTAGGCATTTACTCAAAGGAGCCAAAAGCTTAATGAGAAAATCTGCACACAGTTGTTGACCGCAGCTTTATTTGTAAGTGCTCAAACTTGGAAGCAACCAAGATTTCCTGTAGTTGCTGAATGCATAAACTGTGGCCCATCCAAAGATGAGTATTATTCAGCAATAAATAGAAATGAGCCATCAAGTCATGAAAAGGTGTGGAGGAGCCTCAAGCGTACAAAGTGAAAGAAGTCCATCTGAAGAGGCTCCAGACTGTATGATTCCAGCTCTGTGATGTTCCGGACAGACAAACATGGAGACAGTAAATAGACCAGTGGCTGCCAGAGGTGGTGTCTGGGAGGAAAAGGGATGAATTGGTGGAGCACAGAGGATTTTTAAGGCATTGAAACCATCCTGTATGATATTATAATGATGGACACATGTTATTAGGTATTTGTTCAAACTCATAGAATGCATAACACCAAGAGCGAAAGGTAAGGTAATATGGACTTGGATTCTGGCGTGCCATTGTAGGTTCATCTTTGGTAAAAAACACACCATCTGGTGAACGATGTTGCTGATGGGGAGCCTGTGTGTGCGTAGGGCTGTGGGCATACAAGGTTCTTGTGCTTCTCTCACAACTTTTCTGTAGGCTGGTCACTTCTTTAAATAAAACAGTGAAAAAGAGAGATATCAGGAATTCTACTTGTATGAATTTATCCTAAGGACATAATTGTAAAGTTGTATGAAGATATGTGTGTGAGTATATTTATCACAGCCTTGTGTATAAAAGTGGAACCCTTATAAATAATTAAATTTTTTAGCAATAGAGGATTGGTTAAGTAAATTATTGGTACTATTTTTCTAAATTTTTCTAAATATGTGGAAGAGAATAGTATGCATTCATTTAAATTATTTTAAAGGGTACTATTTCTTGACATGAAAAAATATTACAGATGTATTACCAAGTACAGAAAGCAATTACCAGAACATCATATCTCTAAAAATAATGTTATACATTTTATAATACATATATAATATACATACATAATCAATGTGTGTTTGTATATATATAATGACACATTGACAAGCATTTAAAATATTTAAAGGACATACACTGTGATATTCCTGCTGTAAGGCTGACATTGTATGTAATTTTGAGAGGGAGGGTTTTTTTTTTTTTTAATATCAAGCATATATGCTATTCAGTTTAGGAGAAAAAGCTCTCTAAATATAATTTAAAATCTTTGCAGATAATCTGTAATATCTCTCGATTGTCAACAGTTGGGTTTTCTTTGCTGTTTGGAAACATCCTCATTTTAGGTCAAATCTCCTGAGATTTGTATGACGTGCTATGTAGTTTACTTACTTCCTCCCATGACTGTGGACCTTTTTCTGGAGGCCTCTACTTGGCACCTCAGTCTAGTGAAGGCATATTTGATGCTGTGGTTTATTAGTGCTAGCTATATTTCAGGGAAAACAGAAATATAAAGTGGACTTTAATACTTGACTCTCTAACACTTATCTTCTCTGGGAATTTGTACCAAAAAGGGAAGATGTGACATATCCTGGTGAAATGGTTTAAGTAACAAGACAGACATTACTTGCTAAAAAGATTGTTTCCCAGAATAGAGGTAATTCCCAGCCCCTGAGAAGGTACTTCAGGAGGTCTTTCTGAATCCCCAAATTCACACATGTGTTGTTTAGTTGCTAAGTTGTGTCTGACTCTTTGCTATTCCATGGACTGTAGCCGCCAGGCTCCTCTGTCAATGGGATATTCCTGGCAACAATACTGGAGAGGGTTGCCATTTCCTTCTCCAGGGGATCTTCCTGAGCCAGGGATAGACCCATGTCTCCTGCATTTGCAGGCAGACTGTTTATGCTGTATCACCAGGGAAGCCCCAGTTGACAAATACGGCACCATAATAGCAAGAACTCTGCTATGGTGCTCAAGCCAAGATGCGTAGATTACAGTGATTTTTTATGATGTACCAAGAGATGGCAGAACATATTAGAATGAAAATCTAGGAAAGTACTTCTCCTCCTGGACCATATATGATATTGCTAATGCTAAGTCACTTCAGTCGTGTCCGATTCTGTGTGACCCCACAGACGGCAGCCCACCAGGCTTCCCCGTCCCTGGGATTCTCCAGGCAAGAACACTGGAGTGGGTTGCCATTTCCTTCTCCAATGCATGAAAGTGAAAAGAGAAAGTGAAGCCGCTCAGTCATGTCGGACTGAGCAACCCCATGGACTGCAGCCTACCAGGCTCCTCCGTCCATGGGATTTTCCAGGCAAGAGTACTGGAGTGGGGTGCCATTGCCTTCTCCAATATATACGATATTAGTGATGCTAATATTAAATCAAAGATGAGAACAAGAACTCTATACTCATTTTCAACTTTGTTTGTCCTCTGTGAAAAGAAAGGAAAACGGGCTCCACGCTGTACCCCCACCTCACCCTCAGAGGGGAACCGACAAAGGAAAGTCCTCATCACCTTCAAAAGAGCAGCCACTGCTGGGAGGGAAGTGCCCTTTCGGGGTCACTAACATGCATCTTGCCAAAAAGCCAACTAACTAACTGCTAATGAGATTCTATACTGTAGCTTAAGGGAGAAAAGATTTTGCATATTTCTTTTGCAGGAAACACCAAGCTAATATATCTTATGAAAGACTCAGATTTTAAGCAAGTGTCTCATCTACACATGGAAGCTTGAAAGTGTTGCTGTGTCTCTTGGTTGGTACACCCCCACCCCCACCCCTTGTACGCTTTCTTCTGCAGGTCTGGTTCACGGTGCTGCTCACACAAGGCAGGAACAGTTGTCAGTGGGTGGTGGGCAGATTCTCTTAACCATCTTCAGCGTGCTCTTTCTCCTTATCCACCCCCGCCCCCATAGCACTTATCACCCTTCATTATAGTAGCTGTTGTACTGGCCTGTCCTCCAAGTGGATAGTCAAGCACCCATCAGAGTACAGGGTGCCAACTAGGCATTTGAACAACAGTTATTGAATGAATGAGACATGTGTTCCCCAATCCTGCTCCAAAATGCTCTTTCCCTCCATCTGTCTTGAGCCAAAACACTGTCACTCATCACTGAAGCACTGACATTTTGTTCACATTTTGGTGAAATACACATAACATAAAGCTTACCTTTTGACCGTTTTTCAGTGTACAGTACAAGGGCATTAAGCACCTTTGCACTGTTGGGCAGCTGTCACCACCATCCATTTCCGAGGCTTAGCTTCCCCAATTGAAATTCTATATCTATTAGACACCAGCTCCCCATTCTTCTCTACCCTAAACCCTACCTTCCATCTTTGTGAAATTGCCTGTTCTAGGAGCAAATCTACAATTCAGTACAGTGACTGAATTTCACACATCTCCATGTGGACAGTCCATAGTGATGGCACCATTTGTAGGAAAGCTCACCTTTAATGTATTGATTATTTATTGACATGGGCTTCTCAGGTGGCACTGTGTTAGAGAATCTGCCTGCCAATGCAGGAGATGCAAGAGACTGGGGTTCGATCCCTGGGTCAGAAAGATCCCTGGGAGAAGGGAATGGCTACCCATGCCAGTATTCTTGCCTGGAAAATTCCATGGACAGAGGAGCCTGGCGGGCTATACAGTCCACGGAGTCACAAAGAGTCAGACAAGATTGAGCACACACAAACATTTATTGCCACATGGCATGTGGGATCTTAATTCCCTAAAAGTGAAAGTTGTTAATTCATGTCTGACTCTGCAACCCCATGGACTAAACAGTCCATGGAATTCTCCAGGCCAGAATACTGGAGTCGGTAGCCTTTCCCTTCTCCAGAGCATCTTCCCACTCCAGGGATCAAACCCAGGTCTCCTGCATTGCAGGTGGATTCTTTATCAGCTGAGCCACAAGGGAAGCCCAAGAATAATGGAGTGGGTAGCCTATCCCTTCTCCAGTGGATCTTCCTGACCCAGGAATCGAACTGGGGTCTCCTGCATTGCAGGCAGATTCCTTACCAACTGAGCTATCAGTTGATAATTCCCTAACCAGGGATCAAACTCACATCCCCTGCATTGGAAACATGTAGTCTTAATCACTGGATTACCAGGGAAGTCTCTAATGTATTACTTATTTATAACAATAACAAGGCCTAACAGATGGGCCCTTATTGAGTTGATGGATCATGATCCTCAAAAAGGCAACATTTTCTATTTTGGGGGTAGAGAACCTAAGGTATAGAAATAAGATAGACCTTATTTATTACGCCATGAATTTTCTATACACATTGTCATTGTTTTGGGGCATGTGATTTGCCATGGGCTGAAAAAGGTAAATTTAAAGGATTTCACAGTGAGGGGAGGACTTCCTGTCCCCAGGCCAGGTGATGAGATGATAAGCCTCCGCCCCATCCTAACAAAGAGTGAAATACTGAACAAAATGAAATACCAACAACTCTTCTTAGATATATGAGACAAGTGAGGTCACAGAGTGAACCACTGTCCCCAGGTTCGGAGGGCTGTGGTTCAGTTGCTCAGTTGTGTCCAACTTTTAGATCTCATGGACTGCAGCATGTCAGGCTTCCCTGTCTATCACCAACTCCAGGAGCTTGCTCCAACTCATGTCCATTGAGTCAGTGATGCCATCCAACCATCTCATCCTCTGCCGTCCCCTTCTCCTGCATTAAGTCTTTCCCAGCATCAGGCTCTTTTCCAATGAGTCAGCTCTTTGCATCAGGTGGCCAAAGCACTGGAGCTTCAGCTTCAACATCAGTCCTTCCAATGAACATTCAGGGTTGACTTCTTTTAGGATTGACTGGTTGGAGTCTTCTTCAACACCACAGTTCAAAAGCATCAGTTCTTTGGTGCTCAGCTTTCTTTATGGTCCAACTCTCACATCCATACACGACTACTCTAGTCTAGCTTTGACTAGACGGACCTTTGTCAGCAAAGTAATGTCTCTGCTTTTGAATACGCTGTACGACAGGCAGATACAGAGAATCACAGTTTACCATGGCAGAAACCAGGGAGCTGAAGTATCTGTGGGACCCAGGGCTGGGGCAGGAAAACCTGAACTGTAACTGCTGAAGAGCAGGAGGCTGTGTGAACACTGACAGATAAACACTCTGGGTCCCAGTGGTTGGGGAAAATTCCTCATGCTTCCAGCAGGAGGAGGAAAGAGGAATGGCTTAAAATATGCCAGAGCACTCTTGTTCTTCTTAGCAATGTCTGCCCGCAGGAGACAGACCTGCTAGGGGTTATGTCAGAGTCTAAGTGATCTTGGAGAAAGAAATATCCCCACCGCAGCCCCCTCTACGATTCCTATTGGGTGACATTCTGGAGACACCAAGACTATGGAGATGGTAAACCATCAAGGGTTGTCAGGGCCTGGGGGAAGGTGGGATGAGTAAGTAGGGCACAGAGGACTTTAGGCAGTGGGTGGACTTTGGATGATGCTACAGTGATGGATGCATGTTGGACTCCACAGGCCTACGAGGTCCTTGCCTGCCCAGCGTGGAGACCCGAGAAAGAGCTCGGAGTTGGCAATAGACACCTCAGTGGTTCAGTGGGTGGGGGGCTCACAGGTCTGAAGTGGTGGAGTGACGCTCACCACCACATGCAGGTGGACGCTGGGCAGGACAGGGTGGCCGTCTGCTGGGGGCCGGGTGGGGGTGGATGGGGAGATGACCAGTTGTAGGGGAATCGACTTCAGTGGTGCTCACCTGTTACCAGGGGGACCAGCAGAAGGGCATGCCCCTCCCAGCCTCTCTAAGGAGAACGATCACCAGCCAGGGCTTGGGGTAAGCAGGCAGGAATGTCAGGCCTGGGCATAGGTGTGGGTGAAGCAGGCCCTGGCGGGGGGGCGGGCAGGAGATAGACAGAGGGCGAGAGGACAGCCATCCTGAGTGGCCTGATCATACGCTTGTCATTTTGCACTTGTCCAGACCCACGGAATGCACATCCAATGAGCCGTAGTGTAAACTGTAGACTCTGGGGGATGGTGGGTAGGTCTCTGACAGTAGCTGAGATATCACTCACTCAGATACTGAGAGGTGGGGGAGGCTGAGTGTACACTGGAACCCTCTGTACTTTCTGCTCCAATGTGCTGTGAACTCAAAATTGCTCTGAAAGACAGTCTATTAAAAACATATTATCAACTATTAACTACGTGGCCTGTTTGCTTGGTTTCTTTAATTATCCTGATCATTACTAACATCAGTATCTTTATTCAAAGATTACTTTTATACCATGGTATAATTACCTCTGAAACTTTATTTCCTTAAATAACGCATATTAGTTCCCCTCAAAGAACAATGATACAATTAGCTTGTTTGCTTTTTCTCCCCCATCTCACTCCTTGGTCACTTATTTTATATTAGTATGCTTATCCCTAGCTTTTGTCTTGGTACAGTTACATATCTTTATGCTTTAATTACCTTATTGGCTTTAAGCTATATTCTAGCCCTGCCCAGCTCCTGAGGATTAAGCCTTCAATGAGCTTATTCCAATTTCCCACCTTTCTTGCCCCTTTTCAGCCACATTTCTCCTTCCTGTGTTGTTTCGGGCCCTATAGCATACATATTAAACAGTCTTTTCCCCTAGTCCTTATGTTTATTTAGGTCTTAGTTCTCTGTTTAAATAAACACCACAGAGTTTTTGGCTTTTCCTGCATCTCAGCCTTTATGAATGTCCTCAGGAAGCCTCAGGGGTGCCGTGCTGTCTGTGGTAGCTCTCATACTCGGGGGTGGATTTTGGCTGCAGACCGGACAGACACCGCTGCCTCCCCCGAGTGCCTCCTGAGGCTTCAGTGGACCCAAGCTCCGGGGGCCGCCTCCAGAACGCAGAGACGGATGGAAAGTCTTACACTCAAATGGTGCATCTATGCTGGTGGTTTTAACAACCCCTTATGCTTCCATGCTCTCTTCTTTCCAGTTCCTCTTGAGCTGCTTCTGTCCCCATCGGTGATGTTGGCAGTCTTTATACATAATTTGCAGTGTGTGGGTTAGATCTGTCTCCTGGTTTCACTGGAAAAAAAAAAAAAAATGGAGTGTGCAAAATGGCTTTGTTCTCCTTATTGCTTTGTTATGATTTCCAGGAGGATAGGAGAAAAATGCTGACTCACAAAGCTTTGTTTGCACTGATGCTCAGAAGCTTTTAAGTTCCAAACATATGGCTCTCCTTTCGTTGTACTTCTGGAATATTTAGTTCTAATTTTATTGCTTCATGGTCAAAGAACAGGGTCAGCATGGTACCGATGCAATGATTTTGGTTGAGAATTTCTGTGCCTCTCGGGGTCCAGTGTGTCCTTGAAAAGAAAAATGCATTTTCTCATTGGTGGATGCAGGGTTCAATAGACGCTCATGAGTTGAAGCTTGTTGATTGTTTTGTTTATAGATTTTCCATCCTTTAATTATTTTTTTTTCTGCTTATTCTATCATTTGTTGATGGCTCGGGTGGGTCAGTTGCTAAGTTGTGTCGAACTCTTGGGACCCCGTGAACTGTAGCCTGCCAGGCTCCTCTGTACATGGGATTTCCCAGGCAAGAATACTGGAGTGGGTTGCCATTTTCTTCTCTAGAGGCTGTTCCTGACCCAGGGATTGAACCTGGGTCTCCTGAATTGCAGGTGGATTCTTTACCAACTGAGCCACCAGGAAAATCCATATCATTTGTTAAGAGGGCTGTGTTACATTCCCCATCATGACTTCAGATCTGACCATTTTCCTTATAATTTTCTCAGTATTTTTTGTCATAGGCTTTGTTGTTGTTGTTGTTGTTATTTGTGTAGGTCTTGAGGCCATGCTGTTTAGGTCACAAAAGTCTGCAAGTTTTTGATGCCTGAAATGGACTAACTTGGCTCCTAGGGTGGCGGCACTGGGCCAGTGTCAGGATGTCAGGATGGTATGACAGGACTACCTGGATGGTTCTTTGTGGATGCCCCACTGGGACCCGGTAGGGAGGGCTGCCCAGGGCTCAGGGGGCCCCAAAGTCCTGGCCCCCATCATGAGTCTAACACACACTTGGAGGCACTTACTGGTTTCGCCTTTCCTCAGGTTCTTACTTTCCTTCCAGCAGCTTCATTTCTGCACAGATTGGTCTATTTTTCTCCATTTCCATCGAATATAATTTTCCTGCCCCAATTCTTGCCTGTGTCAGATTGTGTGTCTCCTCAGTGTTTCTTTCTGAGATCTTTGAAAGCTCAAAATAAAAGTGCATGTATTTACGTGGAGTGAATAATGCATGAATCTGTTCCTTTCAGTGCATGAAATTATGCCCTGTGTAATGTCACTCATTAATCTCTATTGCGAAAAAGGTGGGAGAAGGTCAATAGGGTTCAAGGCAATTAGTCTTTGATTAGCACCTGAGAAGCTAAATAAAAGAGCACATTTACCCCCGTCAACTTGAGTTGATAAAACCACAATTCCTGTTGGAGGCAAGGTTTGGTGTTCAGGGTGGTGATGGAGAAAAATCTTTGTGTTAATATGAACATAAGTCAAGGTAAATATTTATCTGGGAAAACAGACAGGAACCATTCTAACGTATTCATCAGAAGATATTTTTGTTAAAGAGTATCTGTCACCAGAAATCTAAAATCTTTATACACATTTAGTGGTAAAAATGTGAAATAGTGATATTGCAGCTCCAATTAAGCCTCCTGTTTTCCCAGTTGAGTCAGGCTCTTAAAGAAGGCTATTTCTCTTTGTGATCTTTTCAGGTAGGCTCATAAAAGCCAACTCTTTCACTGGGAATGCTTTTGTGTAACTGAACGATGATGACAGGGTTGTGATGGCTGAGAACCGGGGCCCACCCTCCCCCAGGGAGGCAAGAGCCGGGGTGTGTCGTTCATGGTTTTTATGCCGGAGCCTCATGCACTTTTGAACACCAAACGTGCCCGGTAAATCCTCTTGAAAAGGAAAAGGTGCAGGGATTTTCTGTGGATGTACATGGCTTTACCCTGGCCCCACTTTTTTTTTTTTTTTTCCTCTTTCTGCTTTTCCATGCTCTGAACCTCTTGTTTATCCCAACGTTCATCTTGCCTCTCTCACTAGGAGCTTTGGCAGGACCCGTGATGGTCCCTTCTCTAACCGACCACAACACTACAAGGCCATCCCAGGACAGACCTCCACACGTGCTTTTTGTCTATGGAAAAACTTTTAGTCAAAGAGTAAATTTAATCAGAGAAGTAAGAACATGCTGAAAGAAAGGAAAACAGTCAAGCAAGATAAAACAATAATACTTGAGCCGCTAAACAAAGTCAAGGATCTTTAGTTCTTCCTCAAGGATTGTACATAGTATTCTGAGCCATGTCCTCTGAGCTCTTTGGCACATAGAAAACCACCACGAGGTGGGAGAAGTTAACTGCCTACTGTCGGCAAGCATGTAGACCCCAGACTAGCTGGAACCAGGTTGATGATGCTAACTCCTAATTACTCCACCACCAGCCAATCAGAAGAATGTCCACGAGCTGACCACGCCCTGGCCCTTGAGCACTAGGAGACTCCTCACCGCTCACCTGGGTGGACCCACAGTCTCGAGGGCATTGGCCCCTGTAGCCCCCTTTGCTTGGCAGAGCAATAAAGCCGTTTATTTTTACTTCATCCCAAACTCTCCCAGACTTAATCTTGCACCAGTGCACAGAGCCTGAATTTTACCAACATTCCCTCAAATGGGGTGAGAAAAGGAGGGGTACAGGAGGCTAGAACTCTTTTTAGCCTAAAATTGAATCAGAGGGCACAACCACCAGCATCATCTGGAGGGCATGCTTTCTGGGTGACACTTGAGCTGGTGACACTTGATTCCGGCTGGAGCCTCCTGGGGCCCTTCCCTACCTGTCCTGGAACAAGGCTCTGTCCACTGTCCCCTCAGCCCTGCCTGGGCGAGCAGGTAGTGCTGACACCATGGGGCAGGTGCAGGACTGAGCCCCACTAAGACGTAAGATGGCTACAGAAACCACAGACTGGCGGGGCGGGCGTGGAGATCCCCTGGCTTTGCAGAGCCGAAGTCAAGCTTCGCGTGTGAGCCCTTTCCTCGCTGCCTCCTCTCCCTCGGGTCTCTCCCCGTTCCCTACTTACATATGAGGGGGTCTGAGAACTAGCACCTTGCATTTCAACCAGAGTTACCAAAAGACTTTTAGATGTTTCTACATTTCCACACTCAAAATGTGGGATGGGAGCGGGGACTTTATGCGAAAAAACCAAAAATCAGCTTTCGCAGATAAGGGAAGAAGATCCACCTTCTTCCAGAATCTCACAGAACTGGTGTCTCAGGGGAGTTGCCCCTAAGGTTAAGACCTCAGAGGTTTAGGAATAACTGTAAAACATGCCTTTCAAACAGAGGTTAGGGTTATGCAGGCCAACAGGAAAATACTTGAAATTCAGCTTCTTCTTTCTTCTAAACTTCTTCCCTATTCACTGATGGCATCTGGGAATCATTTCTGAAGGTGGAATGTTGTTAAATGACCAAACATTTATGAGCAGGAGAGGAAGGCGGTGGAAGGAAGGGGCTCACACGCGAGGCTTGATTTTGGCCCTGCCAAACACGGGGATCTCCACTCCTGTCCGCCAGTCTGCAGTTTCTGTAGCCTTCTTCCGTCTTAGAGGGTCTCAGCATCACCTGCTCTCCCAGGCGGGGCTGAGGGGACAGTGGGCAGAGCCTTGTTCCAGGACAGGCAGGGAGGGGCCCGGAGACCAAACATTTACAACAGGTTTTCTTTGTGGAACCCCTCATTCCCCCTGCAGAGTATTTTATTTACTTTACAGAGGATTTTGTGATATCTTTCAGGAATTGGGATACTTCTCACCCTGTCCACCTAACATAAAGTCCAGTGACAGCAAAATCACCCAAATTTCTTTTTAAAATTAGTATTTAAACAATATTTTTATTTATTTAATGCAAACTCTTTAGTCGTGCCGTGTGGGATCTAGTTCCCTGACCAGGGATGGAACCCAGGTCTCCTGCATTGGCAGCGTGGAATCCTACCCATGGAACACCAAAGTAGTCCCCTAAGTTTCTTTTTAAAATTTTTATTTTTAAAAGTTATTCTATATTTAAATTAATTATATTGGAGTAAAGTTGACTTACAATGTTGTGTTAGTTTCAGGTATAAAGCAAAGTGAATCAGTTATATATATATATATCCATTCTATTTCAGATTCTTTTCCCATACAGGTTATTACAGAGTATTGAGTAGAGTTCACTGTGCTATACAGTAGGTCCTTGTTGATTATTTACTTTATATATAGAAGTGTGTGAAAGTTAATTCCAAGCTCCTGTAGGAGCTTGGAATTTAACTATTTTCCCTACATGTCCCTTTTTAGTAACCGTAAGTTGGCAAAACTACCTAAGTTTCTAAGACTCCCGATCATCTTTGCTTTCTTCCTGGTTTCCTGCACTGCAGTGAGGCCTGGAGGACTGGGGTAACCTTGGCTCTTGTTATATCAACAGCTTTCATTTTGCTGTCGCCCTAATGGGACATCTCCCTGTAACAGGAAAAATATAGTTTATTCAAATAATCCCTAACATCCTTTAATGAAACTCCCAGTCACCCTCTGGTCCTTTCCTGTGAACTGCAGATTGGTGAGGTTAATAAAACAAGACTACTCTAAGAAAAACCTGACAATGATGGTGATAAAAAGACTAGATCTTGTGGCTCCTTCTCTGTGTATTGCTTCATGCCACCTCTTCTATGTCATCCTGATGACAACTATTTGAGAGAAACGTGTAGCTGCTCCTGTTTTCACTTGGGAAGGGGTGAGGCGTAGGGAGGCCCTGCCCAGGTTGGGTAGCTGGTGATTCAGTGAGGCCAAGACTTACACTCAGGCATGCCTGACTCCAAACTTGCCTCTTAACTCATCTGTCACCAGACATTTCTTATCCTTAGCCCTTCAAGTTGAGGGACCTGGCTATAAACTCTTATGAAATAGTTAAAAAAAAAAAACACAAAAACCCTTTATTATCATCACTGTGTGATAACCAAGCCAAGAACTGTCAGGGATCATTTTCTCTGGTTTAATATGCAGATAAATCACAAGCCTATTTGAGGGCAGATCTACCAGCTTGACCCCACCCCAGTACTCTTGCCTGGAGAATCCCATGGACGGAGGATCCTGGTAGGCTCCAGTCCATGGGGTCGCTAAGAGTCGGACACGACTGAGCGACTTCACTTTCACTTTTCACTTTCATGCATTGGAGAAGGAAATGGCAACCCACTCCAGTATTCTTGCCTGGAGAACCCCAGGGACAGGGGAGCCTGGTGGCCTTCCGTCTGTGGGGTTGCACAGAGTCGGGCACGACTGCAGCGACTTAGCAGTAGCAGCAGCTACCAGCTTGAAGGGCTTCCCTGATTAGCTCAGTTGGTAAAGAATCCACTTGAAATGCAGGAAATCCCAGTTCAATTCCAAGGTTGGGAAGATCTGCTGGAGAAGGGATAGGCTACCCATTCCAGCATTCTTGGGCTTGCCTTGTGGTTCAGCTGGTAAAGAATCTGCCTGCAATGCAGGAAATCTGGGTTTGATCCCTGGGTTGGGAAGATCCCTTGGAAAAGGGAAAGGCTACCCTCTCCAGTATTCTGGCCTGGAGAATTCCATGGACTGTATAGTCCATGGGGTCACAAAGAGTCAGACACAACTGAGCAACTTTTCACTTTTCATTCACTACCAGAATGATTGGAAATGATTGGAAAGATTCTGCTGGGATCTGAGGGGTGGGGATGGTGGTGAAGGGAAGATGGATCTACTAGCTTGGAAAGATTATATTGAGATCTCAGCCGTGGGGCTTATGGCGAAGGGCCGGTGGAATTAGGTATAAATGGAGCTGGAAGAACCAATTTGCTTCTAGACATGGTTCCAAAGGGCTCCCCTGGTGGTTCAGCAGTAAAGAATCTGCCTGCAGTGCAGCAGACTCAGGGTAAATCCCTGCGTCAGGAAGATTCCCTGGAAAAGGAAATGGCAACCCACTCCAGCAGTCTTGCTTGGGAAAAACCACGGACAGAGGAGCCTGTCGGCCGACAGTCCACATACTGCACAAGAGTCAGACAGGACTGAGCAATTAAACAACAACATGGTTTCAAAGCCCGCAGACCACACCTGCATTCCACGGCCATGGCGGCTGTCTCAAGTGGGTCTGTGTCCACGTCCAAGACGGTCTGATTGAAGGAATTGCAGACTCAGCACCGAGAGCCTGAGGGCTCTGCTCCGTGATGATGTGCAGAGGAAGGGTTTGCTGTGAGGACTGTGAGGCCTGCCGGGCCTCGGGGAGCGCCAGCCCCACTTTCCGAATGTGCGGTCCTTGGGATGAGGGTTCTCCCCGCGCACTGTAGGAATTTCGAATACCTGCAGTCACTGCTCACGGGTGCATAGCACCGTGTGAGGCTGAGCCCTGACCCCAGCTCGCTGCACGTGGATTAGATAAACAAGAGGGCGGTGCGGGCCTCCGGACTGAGCCGCTCAGCGGAACAAGAGGCAGCGGTGCGGTTCTTCAGGCACGTGGGTGCGCCGGCTCCTCACGGATGCGGAGCCGGCAGAGGGCAGCCAGACGCAGGTAGGCTCGCATCCTGGGGGAAACACCGGTAAACCCAACGAAAGTCATTAGGAAGTACTAGAAAATTCTATTTTCAGGTAGCACCTGACTTTATTATTTTCCTGATAGTTGAGAGGTGGCTCTTGCTTGGGAGAGATACTTGATATTACACTATATTAGATGTATGATAGCAGAGCTTCACCCCAATACACTAGGAGGGCCCTCGGAGGGGCCTGGCTACAGGGGAACACTACGCCCGGAATTTCAGAACAAGGGGCTGGTGGCGGGGGTTGGAGGACAGCGAAGTGCTGAAAAGCTAGCCAAGGCATGTGCTTTTGGTCAGAAGTGGCCATTAAGGGAAGTGAGGGCAGCTGTGTCTCCCCTTCCCCACCTGGTGCTCAGCACAGGGCCTCAGCATGGGTCTCGCGCATGCGTGCTAAGTCGCTTCCGGCCTGTCCGACTCTTTGTGACCCCATGCACTGTAGCCTGCCAGGCTTCTCCATTCATGGGGCTTCCCAGGCAAGAATTCTGGATCCAGGGGATCTTTCTGAACCAGGGATCAAACTCGCGTCTCTTGTGTCTCCTGCACTGGCAGGCAGTTCTTTACCCGCCAGCGCCACCTGGGAAGCCTTCCTGTCTCACTGACACTTTATGAAATGAGTAAGTGAATTTGGGAACGCGGGGTTGGGATTCCAGAATGTTTCTTGTCACCCTTCAACTTGTCTGGATGTCGCACTGTCTGGCCTGGGGTGGCCTTGTCCTGTGTTGGTTCCTTTAGGTGTGGAAAGAGCTGATATCCTTGCTTGGTGAGAGATTCTACTGCAAGGTTGCAGGTTTTCTGATGTTTTGGAATCAAGATTGTTCTGGTTATCTATTATTGTATAACAAACTACCGCTAAACCTACTGATTTAAAGGAGCAATTTTTTAGATACCTAAGGACTTTATGGGCCAGAAATTTGGGCCTGGTCTGGCTCAGGGATTCTTGTTCTACACGTGGTTCTTATCTGATGGAAGTTCCTTTTACATGGGGCAGAAGGGCTGGTCAGGAGGATCCAGAGTAGCTTTCCTGATGTGTCTGCTGCCTATCTGGGATGACGGGAGGGCACACTTCAGCTGCCATTGTGGACTGGACACCTGCCTGTGGTCTCTAAAGCATGATTGTCCCCGAGGGAGCGGGAAAGGAAGTTATCAGTTTTTTAAGCCTGAGCGTGGATACTGGCCATTCTGTTTCTGCTCTATCAGTCAAGCAGTCCTAGAGTCCACTTAGATGCCAGGGGAAGGGACGCAACCTCACCTTTCTGTGGGAGAAGTGTCCAAGAATTTGTGGCCATTATATTTAATCACAAATACCCTCAAAATAAAAATGTCTCACAATTGCCAGAAGGTGGAAACCACCCAAATGTCCATCCATGAATGAATGGATAAACAGAATGTGGTCTTTCCATACAATTGAATACTGCTGCTGCCAAGTCGCTTCAGTCGTGTCCGACTCTGTGCGACCCCATAGATGGCAGCCCACCAGGCTCCCCCGTCCCTGGGATTCTCCAGGCAAGAATAGTGGAGTGGGTTGCCATTTCCTTCTCCAATGCAGGAAAGTGAAAATTGAAAGCGAAGTTGCTCAGTCATGTCCGACTCTTAGCGACCCCATGGACTGCAGCCTACCAGGCTCCTCCATCCATGGGATTTTCCAGGCAAGAGTACTGGAGTGGGGTGCCATTGCCTTCTCCGCAATGGAATACTAATCAGCCATAAAAAGCAGGAAATTCTGATGATGCTCCCACATGGATGAGCCTTGAACATGTTGTGCTAAGACAACTAAGCCAATCACAGAAGGACAAATTCTGTATGATTCCTCTGATAACGAGGTCCCCAAAAAAGTTACATGGAGAGAGACAGCGAGTAGAATGATAGTAGCCAAGGGCTATGGGGAGGGAGAGACCTGGGGAGAGCTTATGTACTGAGGACAGAATTTCTGTTTGTGAAGATGAAAAAGCTCTTCATGGTTGGCAGTGATGGCTGCCCCACAATATGAACGTAATTCATGCCGCTGAACAATGCACTTCAACATGGGTAGGATGGTAAATTTTGCTTGTATATTTTTATCATAAGAATGCAATTAAGTAAATTATAGTAAAATAAAAATATATGGTAGGTTTCCGAATTTGAGTAGTCTTTTGTATCCCCGTTAGTGTCTGATATTTTTGAAGGGCTAAAGACCTTAATACTCTTTTGTTTTAGAGCTGTATCTCCTTAACCTCCTCCTGAGGATTTTTTGTATCTAATTTGACCTCCTTTTCAGTATGAGATGAAATGGACCCACTGGAATAGGTAGAAGCACTGATGGTGCTCGGCGCCAATTGGGATACAATGTTTAGGTGATTTGTGAGTGTCATTTAAAAATGAAATCCACTGAGGACTTTCTCATCCCCAGGAAAATGTACTCCTATATTATTATATTATTGTTTTGTTGCCTTATTGAAATAAGTAAAAGAGAGTTACTGAGAGGTGCTTTCACTGCCCTGTCAGCATCTATCAGCAGAGTCAACACGATGCTTCCCTAACTTTGTTGACTTGTAGGCAGATTAATTCAATCTTACCCTCCAGCTGTAACTGCCCCCTGACAGAAGGACAGACCTAGTGGATTTAAAGCAAGCAATAGTAGCAATCTATCTTACATGTAGATTTTCTGTTGTCTTTTTTCCTCAAAGGGCATATTATTTATCACCTTATATTCTTCTATAATGTTTGTATTGATAATTTTGCCAAAAAATTTAAGTATAACATATATTTGAAAAAATGCACAGTTCAATGTGTTTTCATAAAATGAATAGACTCATGGACTGCAACTAGATCTAAAAAAAGAACATTTCAGAATCCTGGAAGCTCCCTTGAGTCCCTTATTGTCACAGCCGTCCTCCCCAAGGGCAGTCTTGCTTTTGACTTCTAGTACCATCTATAATGGTTTCCCTGCTTTTGAACTTTTTCTAAATGGAATCATACAGTAGTTGCTCTTTTTTGTATTGGCTTCTTTTCACTCAGATTTATGTTTGGGAGATTCACCCATGTGTAGCTTGTGGTTGTAGATCATTTTATTCTCATTGAAATATACCACAATTTATTTCTCAATTCTGCTATTAGGCATTTGGGTTATTTTCAGTTTTTTTATTTAATATGAAAAGTGCTGCTATCAACATTCTCATACAGATGTGCCTGCCTATCTGTTGGATTTATATAGAGATGTTGAGTGACTAAGTCACAGGGTATGCAAATGATGACTTTACTTGTACATACCAAATAGCTTCCTGAAATAAGTCAGATCAATTTATATTCCCACTATTGTGTAAGAATTTCCTTTGCTCTAATGCTTCCCAGACTTGGACCTATCAGCCTTTTTCATTCTAACCATGCTGGTGGCAGGTGGTGGGATCACGTTGCACTATTGGTTTGTCAATTAGGCAAACAAGTCAGGCTTTCGTATCATGCCTGTCCAAGTAATCTGCCCATTTTCCCTCTCCCCGCTGGGTTGTCTGCCTTTTCTTTACCAATTCATAAACATTTAAAAAGTTTCTTCTGGATGCAAATACTTTATTGAATATTATATTGCAAATATATTCTCTTATCCAGGGTCTTGGCTTTTCACCCCTTTAATGGTGTCTTTGAGGAACAGAAATTCTTAATTTTAGCATAAGTAATATAACACCGTTTTTCAATTTGTTTCCTTTTTGCATAGCACTGTTTAAACATCTTTATTGTCTTATCTTTTACTTTT
The DNA here is from genome assembly GCA_935064755.1 of Tragelaphus eurycerus. Lineage (NCBI taxonomy): Eukaryota > Metazoa > Chordata > Mammalia > Artiodactyla > Bovidae > Tragelaphus > Tragelaphus eurycerus. Next base: position 380,098 of record CAKXYN010000220.1, on the reverse strand, counting down.
AGATTTGCAATATTAGGATGTGTGATGGTTAGTTTGTTATTGGATGAGATTAACATTCAAATCCCTGGTGGCTCAGACGGTAAAGCGTCTGTCTACGATGCGGGAGACCCGGGTTCAATCCCTGGGTTGGGAAGATCCCTTGGAGAAGGAAATGGCAATCCACTCCAGTACTATTGCCTGGAAAATCCCATGGACAGAGGAGCCTGATAGGCTGCAGTCCATGGGGTCGCAAAGAGTCAGACACGACTGAGCAACTTCACATTCAACATGCAAATCAGTGAATTTTGATTAAGCAGATTGCCCTTCAACATGTGGGCGGGCCTCATTCAATCAGTTGAAGGCCCAAATAGGACAAAAGACTAACTTCCCTGAATAAGAGTGAATCCTCCAGCAGATGCCCTCAGGGTACACCCGCACCATTGGCTTTCCTCGGTCTCCAGCCACACCAGTGCTGCAGATTTTGGATTTGCTAGCCTCCCTAATATTCCCCAGTGTCTCAGACGGAGACCTAGACTCAATCCTTGGGTTGGGAAGATCCTCTGGAGAAGGAAATGGCTACCCATTCCAGGATTCTTGCATGGAGAATTCCATGGACGGAGGAGTCTGGTGGGCTACAGTCCATGGGAACACAAAGAGCCAGACATGAGTGAGTGAGTAACACTTACTAATCACATGAGCCAATTTCTTATAATAAGCACATCCTGTTGGTTCTGTTTCTCTGGAGAGCCCTAACACATTGCATGAGATAGAGGTCAAGATACATTTTTTTCAGTGCCCCGAACACCTGACTTTAACCTCGGGGCTCCATGGCAACCCAGTTTAATACTGTTGGTTCAGAACTCATGTTGAAAGCATCCTGTAAATGTGTTTTTTGCCTGCTTCTAGCCACCCACTTTTCCTTATAGACAATTTGGAGTCTCAGGAGCATAGGGATAAACCTTAGAAAGGAAGTGACTGACCTGTCCACCAAACCTAGAATAAAGAGCATTGAGATCTGAGTTAGGACGCCCTGCAGGGAAGCACAGGAAGGCACATCAAGGGGGCACGGTGAGAGGTGAGCAAGGGTGAGACACACTGGAGGAGAATCTGAAAACAGGCCTGGGGCTTGGGTTGGGGGGGTGCACTTGGGGGCGGGGGGGAGTCCCAGCCTAGCATATGGGAGGGTCTATGGCCAGTTCAGCTCAGGGCTCCATAAAGGTTTCTGCCTGGAACCCAAGTACACTCTCTGACTGAATCTTCCTGGGTGTTTCAGACCCTGTTCTACCTGTTTTCCATGTTCGTCTTTGTTCATTATGTGGTAGAGAAAAGAATTCCAGAGGAGGGGATCTTGTCTCTGGGACGTAACCTTAGTGGAGCAGTCCACAGTTGGAGAAGAGACAGAGGAGGTATTCCGAGTCCCTTGGACTCTGTGATATTTAATTATGTGCAAACCTGCCCTTTAGGACCTGCAGGCACCTCAGGGAACACTGTTATATCGGTAATGACTTTTTATTATCCTTTATCTTACCCTTGAGCTATGGCATTGAGGCCGCAGTTGATTACATGATTCATATGGGTTCTTCTGGATCTATTGACTGTGAATTTGTGTGGTGGGCAGCAGTGCAGTTTTGGATCTGTAATAGGTCTTGGGATTCTGGAAAGTATTTCTTTTAGTTTGAATTCAGCCAAGAAGTATAAATTAGTATCATACAAGGCTCTGATGAAATTACCTGTTGAGGGCAAGTTATGAGGGACACTCTTGAATTAGATATAATTCCTTTAGGTACCTGACTCCTTTAAAGGCAAGTATTCTGCAGGAACACATGTATGCCTGTGGCAGATTCACTTTGATATATGGCAAAACCAATACAATATTATAAAGTTAAAAAAAAAAAGTGAAAAAAATGTTAATCAAGTATTCTTTCAATAAATCGTCTCCCTTCCCCCACTTTTTTTTTTTTTTTTGCCTAAGTAACCCTGTGTTAAGATGATGATGAAGATTTTCTACTTACATTATTTAAGATGACTTTTAATGAATGATGTATTAATACTTTCAGCCAGACTAAGGAAAGGCAGATTTATTTTTGGTTACATACACAAGATATTCAAAATGAATTTGTTAACTAAATGAACAGAAATCACAAGTATTATTTTTAAAAGAAAATACTTCATTTAAACTCTGCATTTTCTCCTAAGTGTTAAGCCCTGAAAAATGATCCCTTTTGTGAATGTCTAATTATTCATGGTGTGTTCTATCACTATTATAATCAATACATGGTTTTTAAGACAATGAAACTGCTCACACTAATGAAAATTTAGTTACTATAGCTACCAATGTGCAAAGGACAAAACAAGCAGACAGAAAAATCTCTGTTGTGAAGACAAAAACATGTCTGCACTGGAAAATCCTTGAGGTGTTGAAAGTGTTTGTAAAAGGACCTGTGGTCATGATTTCAGAGGTCCTTTTTCCCTGATCTTTCGTCCTCAGAAGAGCTGTCAGATCACCTTTCCCAGGACATGCCACTTCTCTGCATTGTCTGGTGTGGATGCTACAACAAGGGCAGCAGAATATGTGTTGACTGAGCCCTCTGCTTACTTGGGGTCAAGTAGCCGGTCTGGGGATGTCATCTGATGGTGGATAGAAAGTGTGAGACAGGGAGACTGTATACTGCTTTGGAGAAGTTGGCTGTTAGGAACTTCCTCTTTATTTCAGTGATTCTGGCTGCGTCATCCTATTTCATGCAAGAGAGGTGTCTGAAGAGAAAACACAGCGTAGCTGGAGTTAGATACCTGAGGTGGGGACAGTCTTCAGAGCAAAAGCCATTAAGGACCAACTCGGGTCAGCAGACAAGATATCCAAGAGATTAATAGTCTGTGCAAAGTTGCTGCAGCTGAGTAACAGTCTAAGATTGGGGTCCACAGGGGTTCCAAGAGCACAAAGCAAAGGAATCCAGAGAGTGTGTGGTCAAATGTATTGGTCAGGGTTCTCTAGAGACACAGAATCAATAGGGTGTCTGTGTGTGTATGTGTATATGTATATATATGTATGTGTGTGGGTATATATGTATATATATACACACACACACACACAGAGAGAGAGGGGACAGAGAGAGGGAGAGGCTTCCCAGGCGGTGCAGTGGTAAAGAATCTACCTGCCAGTACAGGAGATGCAAGAGACATGGGTTTGATTTCTAGGTCAGGAAGCTCCCCTGGAGAAGGAAATGGCAACCCAATCCAGTATTCTTGCCTAGAGAATTGTCCTCCTCCATGGACAGAGGAGCCTGGTGGGCTACAGTCTTTGGGGTCACAAAGAGTCAGACACGATTGCGTGAGTGAACACACACATATATAAATAGAGAGGAAGGGGTTTAGTATAAGGCACTGACTGAAAAGTGCAAACCAGGCCCAGAAAGAGCCTGTGTCCCAGTCCAGGTCTGACCTCTGCTGGAAAATTCTTTCTTACGGAGGGTCAGTCCTGTGTTCAGGTCAGGCCTTCAGTTGATTGGATGATGCCCACCCCTGTGATGGAGGGCCTTCTGATTTACTCCAAGTCCATTGATCTATCTGTCCATCTATTTATCTATTTTAATTTTAATAATTGGAGTATAATTGATTTAAATGTGTTAGTTTCAGGTGTACAGCAAAGTGAACCAGTTATTCATATTCACATACCCACTCTTTTTTAGATTCTTTTCCCATATTGCATCATTACAGGGTACTGAGTAGAGTTCCCTGTGCTAAAAGTCCACTGATTTAAATGTTGATCTCATCCAAAGAACTTTCACAGAAACACCCAGAATACTTTGGCAAACTACCTGGGCACTGAGACCCAGCCAGTTAACATAAACGAACCATTCTGTGGGTCCAGATAGTCCGTGTTTGGCAGAGGGAGCCCTTCCTCCCTGGGTTTGCTCCATCTCGCAAAGCCAGAGCAAAGCGAGTCTTCTTTCAGACAGGCTCACCTCCTTGCCTCCACTGCTGGGTATTGCTTTAGGAAGGCGAATGTCTGGGGAGGTGGAGAAAGGCTGTCACTTTCTGTGACAGCGGGGAAGCAGAGGCTCTTTCTAGGTCATCTGCTGTAAAACTGGAGGCGGGGGGTAGTTCGAGGGGGCACACGGACCCCACCCCTCTTTGTTGAAAGGGAGGACCTGAGAGAAAGACCCTCTGATCTTTTTCATCTGCAGAGTGGGCTTTGCAATGTAGGAAAGAAATAGGAGAGTGAAAAGCTTTCTTGATCGATATCGAGACTGTAAATGTCTACCCGGGACATGGAATTTGATGAGGATCTCTTCCTGGATCGCCTCTTAGGCTGCTGTGAGCACAGCGCTGTGTTGTTGAGATGCCCTCTGTCCCCAGTTGGGGCATCTCCTGCGCATGAGACCCTCCAGCTCTGCGGGGGAGAGAACAAACAGGGCTGCCCTGTGCATCTGCGGCTGACCAGGCGCAGGGGCTGCTCACATCAAAGTGAAGGCAACTGGCAGGGATGTGGGCTGGAGGAAGATCAGACGCCCGGCGCTTAGCCCTTGTCTGTCCTCCTACCTGCAGACCTGCCTGCAGGGGTTCAACCTCTTGCCTTTTGGAAGCCTCGTCTTTGCACAGGACAGAGGCAAATAGAAATGGCTGTTAAGATTTTGATAGGCATAACCAGATAACTTTTTATAATCGCTGAATTTTCTGGTTCCACAGGAAATCATGTTTTGGAAAAATGCATAGAAGCAGCAGAAAGTAAAGGAAAAACAATAAAACCCACCCAACACGAAACAGTCGCACCAATTTTGATTATCATGTGCCAGTTTTTTTTTTAAACTATTTTAATTTTTATTTATTTTTTTAAATTAAATTTTATTTTGCTTAACTTTACAATATTGTATTGCTTTTGCCATACATCGAGATGGATCCGCCACAAGTATACATGTGCTCCCCATCCTGAATCCTCCTCCCTCCTCCCTCCCCATACCATCCCTCTGGGTCGTACCAGTGCACCAGCCCCAGGCATCCGTTATCAGGCATCGTACCTAGACTGGTGACTCGTTTCAGATATGATATTATACATATTTCAATGCTATTCTCCCAAATCATCCCACCCTCTCTCATTCCCAGAGTCCACAAGTCTGTTCTATACATCAGTGTCTCTTTTGCTGTCTCATTTAATGGGTGTGAGTCCTGCCCAGGGAGACCTGGAGACAGGCTAGTGCAGAGCCCCGGCGGTGGTGTCAGGACTCTTCACACCTGTGGCATTTCCAGCCATTAGATGAAATTTGATCACCCCAAGCTCCAATAGTTTGGCCACCTGATGTGAAGAGCCGACTCACTGAAAAAGACCCTGATGCTGGGGAAGATTGAGGGCAGGAGGAGAAGGGACCAGCAGAGGAGGAGATGGTTGGATGGCATCATCGACTCAATGGACATGAGTTTGAGCAAACTCCAGGAGATGGTGAAGGACAGGGAAGCCTGGTGTGCTGCAATCCGTGAGTCTGCAGTGTCAGTCACAACTTAGCGACTGAACAGCAAAGCACATTTTCTGAAGAACTTCTGCCAGCCCAACTTCCCCGGACCCTCAAATGCTGTATTAATTTCCTACTGTTGTTGTAAGAAATAACCACAAACTTAGTGACTTAAAATAACACAGATTTTATTATCTTACAGTCCTGGAAGTCAGAGGCCAAAACGGCTTCTCTGGGCTCAAATACCAAGCTGCTGGCAGGGTTGCACTCCTGGGGTTTCAGAGGAGAAAGCGCTTCCTGCCTTCCTTGGCTTCAAGAGGAGCCCACGTTGCTGGTCTTGCATCCCCTTTCTTGTACCATTGCTGCGCCTGCCCTGTCATCAGGTCTTCTTCTCTGACTCTGACCCTCCTACCACCCTCTTAGGAAGACCCCTGTGGTTACGCTGGGCCCACCCAGGTGATCTCTCCATCTCAAAGTCCTAAATGGAATCCCATCTGCCAAGTCCCTTTATCTGTGTAAAGTAATATATTCCCACGTTCTGGGGGTCAGGACCTTGCTGTCTTGGTGATGCTAGTTGTGAAGAACCCGCCTGCCAAGGCCAGGGATGTGAGAGACGCAGGTTCGATGCCTGAGTCGGGAATGTCCCTTAGAGTAGGGCATGGCAACCCTCTCCAGTATTCTTCCCTGGAGAATCCCAGGGATGGGGGAGCCTGGAGGGCTAGAGTCCATTGGGTCACACACAGTCAGACACGACTGAAGCGACCTAGCTGGCACGCACGTCTTTGGAAGGATCGTGGGTCTATCTATCACAGATGCTACGGTCACTTCTTTGGTTTCCAGGCCTCCAAACAGGCTCGGAACTGACGAACGGAAGCTGTGCCCATGGCTGGGGTCTGTGCTAGTTGAGCTCAGCCCAGTCGGTAACCTGATCCACAGTGTATGTCCTTCTTGACAGTATCTGCCATCGACAGCACCCCTGCCGCGGGGGCTTCCGTCCTGAGTGGGATTTTTACTATTTTCCGTCCTCTGATTCCTGCTGCCTAGAAGAATAAGGAAACGGAATCTGAAAAATCAGTTGTGATCATCCTGAGGGTAGAGATGGAGGAAAACTGAGGAGAAAGTGAGGGATGGTGTGCAGTTCATCGTTATTATTTTTTAATTTTTGTTAAGATAATGGAAGATATTGTTAGGCCACTTTGTGCCACCATATTAAAAAATATATTTTGCACATGAAGTATCCTGTTTTTATTTTTTTCTTAGCATTTTCGTATTCTGATCCTGCAGCATTTTTGCCTAGACATGCAATGGATATTAATTGCAAAAGCAAAGAGCATCCAACAGAGAAGATATGTCTAAATAATAGCATTTTGAAATTCACGAGGCTGTGCACTGAATGTTGTGTTCCCACAGATTTGTGTGTCGGAGCCTAATCCCTAAAGTGAAGGTATCAGGAGGTGGGATCTTTGGGAGATGAGTAGGTTTTCTGTCCATGGTGTTCTCCAGGCAAGAATACTGGAGTGGGTTGCCATTATCTCCTCCAGGGGATCTTCCTGATCCAGGGATTGAAGCCACGTCTCCTGCGTCTCCTGCATTGGCAGGCAGATTCTTTACTACTGAGCCACCTGGGATGCCCCATGAGGATGGAAGCCTCACAAATGGGATTCGTGCCCTTCTGAGAAGAGGCCCCAGAGAGCTCCCTTGCCTTTTCTGCCACGTAAAGGCGGGCATAGTGAAAGGAGAGCATCTATCAGCCTGGAATCAGGACCAGCCTCCAAACGTGCCACTTCTTGATCTTAGACTTCCAGCCTCCAGAGCTGTGAGAAATAAATGTTGTTTAAGCTACCCTGTCTGTGGGTATTTGGTCATAGAAGCCTAAGCTGACTGAGGCACACACATAAATCAGTTTCACGGTGGTTCTCTCTCTCTTTTTTTCCCTGCTTTTCCTTGTTCTTCTTGTTCAGTTACTAAGTCATGTCTGACTCTTTGTGACCCCATGGACTGCAGCACACCAGGCTTCCTGTCCTTCATTATCTCTCAGGGTTTGTTCAGATTCGTGTCTGTTGAATTGGTGATGCCATCCAACCATCTCATTCTCTGTTGCCCCTTTTTACTTCTGCTCTCAGTCTTTCCCAGCATCAGGGTCTTTTCCGATGAGTTGACTCTTTGCATGAGGTGGCCAAAGGATTGGAGCTTCAGCTTCAGCATCAGTCCTTCCAATGAATATTCACGGTCGGTTTCTTTTCCTTATTTTCTGGTTGTAATTTGGAACAAGAAGATCTGTCCTGTGTGTTCGGACACTCATCCTCTACCAAAAGGGGATGCTTCTTTGTATTTGAACAATGAACTATTTGAAAAGTAAAATACTAAGTTGTTTATTGAATGACTAGCTTTTGTCTCTATCATAAGGCAAATTGATGACAGTCCCCTTGGTAGTGACCCCCGTAACTAAGGTTTCTCTCTTGTGACACCAGCTGTCAATAACCTATTTATAAGCATTTCCCACTCTGAAGCTAGACATTACAGGAAATATTATGCACATGTTAAGTTAGGAAGTTTGATGGTTGTCCCATTCACAATTTCACGGAGCTGAATGGTATGTTTGCAGGGAATCAGCTGAGGGAAGGAGAGACAAAGTCTGCATAGTCCTGAGATCATAAATAACATTCTATTTCAATTTTATTTTACAAAAAATACAAAAAGAGGATCATGTTTGCTTGTCCTTATATTTTTAGTCTAAGGGAGACTTTCAAATCAAGGTGAAAAAGTGAAAGTGTTAGTCCCTCAGTCACGTCTGACTTTTTGTGACCCCATGGATAGAAGCCCACCAGGCTCTGCTGTCCAAGGAGAAGAAAGTAAACAAAAAGAAAAACATGATAACTATAGTAAATATGCTCAGTGTCTTAACAAAAAATTTTGATTTCATTGCTGTTTAGGAGTGAAACTTATACTCAGTAGGGATTTAATGCCTGTAAATTAAAAATTAATTTATAATATAAAATTAATGTGAAGAAAGCTGAGTGCCAAAGAATTGATGCTTTTGCACTGTGGTGTTGGAGAATACTCTTGAGAGTCCCTTGGACTGCAAGGAGATCCAACCAGTCCATTCTGAAGGAGATCAGCCCTGGGATTTCTTTGGAAGCAATGATGCTAAAGCTGAAACTCCAGTACTTTGGCCACCTCATGCGAAGAGTTAACTCATTGGAAAAGACCTTGATGCTGGGAGGGATTGAGGGAAGGAGGAGAAGGGGATGACAGAGGATGAGATGGCTGGATGGTATCACCGACTCGATGGACGTGAGCTTGAGTGAACTCAGGGAGTTGGTGATGGACAGGTAGGCCTGTTGTGCCGCAATTCATGGGGTCACAAAGAGTTGAACATGACTGAGCGACTGAACTGAACTGAACTGAATATAAAATTCAGTCCAGATTATTCAGTTTATATAGAAAATATATATTACAAAGCAGAGGTAGTATTCTGATGGAGACTAGGAAACATAGGTCCTATTTTTATAAATCATCAGAGATTATTTTTCAACAGTTTGTAGTTTCTTTAACCTTGAGAATTATGTTGTACTGAAGCATGTATTTTTTCTCTGTTGGAGTATATAGCAAAGTTGTCTAAAACAATTTCACCTATCTTCTCTACAGATGGAAAATACTTGTAGAAATGTTGGCATTTAATTATTTTTTGATTTCAGAAAACAATGACTTTTAGCTTCTAAGCTAGGTGGACTGGATTTTGTATCAGCACCCCACCCCAGTACTTTTGCCTGGAAAATTCCACGGACAGAGGAGCCTGGTAGGCTCCAGTCCATGGGGTCGCTAAGAGTCGGACACGACTGAGCGACTTCACTTTCCCTTTTCACTTTCATGCATTGGAGAAGGAAATGGCAACCCACTCCAGTGTTCTTGCCTGGAGAACCCCAGGGACGGGGGAGCCTGATGGGCTGCCATCTATAGGGTCTCACAGAGTCGGGCACTTTAAGATAATGTAGGGTCTAAAAGGTTGCTTGTAGGTCAGTTGTGCTAAACTTTGAGTTTTTGCTTATGAGCCATGGTTGGCTTTTGTAGGGCAGGCTCTGAAGGTAGCCTGAGTCCCCGTCAGATGTACCTCTAAGAGGGCACCTCCTTGTTTTGGAGAGCCCCAGCAAAGAGGCCACCTGACACCCGGGGAGCCGATCATCTGAGAACCAATCCTTTCTCCTCTTGCCGAGTCCCGGACCCCAGCTCTTCTGTCCTCACCTCTGCCTGGACGCGTCTTCCTGGCCAGGTCCTGCCTCAACTGTGATGTATGCTGTGTGCTCAGTTGGTCTAACTCTGTGACCCCATGAACTGTAGCCTCTGTCCATGGGATTCTCCAGGCAAGAGTACTGGAGTGGGTTGCCATTCCCTTCTCCAGGGGATCTTCCCGACCTAGGAATGTAACCCGCATCTCTTATGCCTCCTGCATTGGCAGACTGGTTCTTTACCCCTAGCACCACCTGGGAAGTCTGTTCAACTGTTATGGGGTCCAGGCTTTGTGTCCTGGACCACCGACTGAAGCTAACATCGTCTCAGGGCCCCGGTTGACAACGTCCCAGCTCTGCTTTGCATCCTGCATTTCCCCTTGCTGTGGGTAGAGTAAAAACGCATATTTCTACATGATCTACCTGAATTAGAGGAGAAAGCAGAATCATGGAGCAGAAAGACATGAGAAAAAATTAAATACAAGTCTTCTCCCGCTGATGAGGAAGTTCCCAGTGTACCAGGAACTGTACTCAGGCGTGTACACTCACCAGGTCGGTGTCACCATCCCCATATGACAGCTGGAGAGATGGAGGCTTAAAGAGATAAATAACTTGCTCAGGGCTAAGTGGTGAAGCTGGGACTCTAACCCAGGTTCTTACCACGCCTGCCCCGGCTCTGAACAGTAGCAGCCAGCATTGACCTAGTACTTTCTGCACTACAGCTGTTAGTTTAAATGCTCTACATATATTAGCTCATTTCGTTCCAGTAAGCATGTAAAGTGGATGTGACTATTATCATCACATGTAGCCCCGTTATATACATAAACAAATGAGGCAAATCAGTGCTAAAAGCAATGAGCTATAAGCCATGAAAGGATGTGGAGGAACCGTGAATACATGTGGCCAAGTGAAAGAAACCAATCTGAAAAGGCTGTATACCGTGTGATTTCAACTCTGTGACATTCTGGAAAAGGCAGAACTATCTCTGGTGGCTCAGACAGTAAAGAATCTGCCTGTTATATGGGAGACCCGGGTTCAACCCCTGGGTCAGAAAGATCTCCTAGAGAAGGGAATGGCAACCCACTCCAGTATTCTTGCCTGGAGAATCTCATGGACAGAGGAGTCTGGTGGGCTGCAGTCCGTGGGGTTGCAAAGAGTCGGATATGACTGAAGTGACTTAGCACATGTGAATGGACATAATCAAAAGATCAATGGTTTCTAGGAGTGGGTGGGAAATGATGAATAGGCACATCACAGGGATGTTTAGGGGAGTGAAACTCTTCTGTGGGATACCACAGTGGTGGACACACGTGATTAAACATTTGTTCAACCTGTGGAATATCCCAGCCAAGAATGAAGCCAGGGTACACGGTGAACTCTGGGTGGTGATGGCGTGTCAACGTAGGTTCATGAGTTGTAACAAGTGTATCATCTGGTGGAGATGTTAATAATGGGGGAGGTGGTGCCTGTGGAGAGGGAGGAGCTAAATGGGAAATGTCTGTACCTTCTCTATTTTTCTGTGAACATAAAACTGCTGCTAAGTCACTTCAGTAGTGTCCAACTCTGTGCAACCCCATAGACGGCAGCCCACCAGGCTCTGCCGTCCCTGGGATTCTCCAGGCAAGAATAGTGGAGTGGGTTGCCATTTCCTTCTCCAATGCATGAAAGTGAAAAGGGAAAGTGAAGCCGCTCAGTCGTGTCCGACTCTTAGCGACCCCATGGACTGCAGCCCACCAGGCTCCTCTGTCCATGGGATTTTCCAGGCCAGAGTCCTGGAGTGGGGTGACATTGCCTTCTCTGATGCATGAAAGTGAAAAGGGAAAGTGAAGCCGCTCAGTCGTGTCCAACTCTTAGCGACCCTATGGACTGCAGCCCAACAGGCTCCTCCGTCCCTGGGATTTTCCAGGCCAGAGTCCTGGAGTGGGGTGCCACTAGTGCTCTAAAAATAAAGCAAAAAAAAAAAAAAAATTGTATGAGGAAAAAAGGGAAAACGATGAGGCACAGAGAGGCAAAATCGTAGCCCAAGGTCCCATAGATAGCAAGTGGCAGGGGCAGGATGCTCAGAGACTGTGCTCTTCACCCCACAGCACATGGTTCCTCAGTGTCTTCTGCCCACCGAGCACTTTTCCCAATTCTTTCCTTGTTGCTGTTGTTCAGCCACTAAGTCGCATCTGACTCTTTGCAACCCCATAAACTGTAGCTCACCAGGCTTCCTTGTCCTTTACCATCTCCCTGAGTTTGCTCAACTCCTGTCCATTGAGTCAGTGATGCCATCCAACCATCTCATCCCTTGTTGTCCCCTTCTCCTCCCGCTTTTAATCGTTCCCAGTATCAGGGTCTTTTCCAATGAGTCGGCTCTTTGCATCAGGAGGCCAAAGTATTGGAGCTTCAGCATCAGTCCTTCCAGTGAATTTTCAGGGTTGATTTCCTTTAGGATGGGCTGGTTGGATCTCCTTGCAGTCCAAGGGACTCTCAAGAGTCTTCTCCAGCACCACAGTTTGAAAGCATCAGTTCTTTGGTGCTCAGCCTTCTTTATGGTCCAACTCTCACATTGTACATGACTGCTGGAAAAACCATAGCTTTAAAAGCTTTCCTTCTATAGATTGGCAAATACTCTGTGCTTCAGGGTCTAACTGTCTTAGTTCATCCAGGCTGCTATAAGGCATTACCACAGACTGGAGTGTGGGTGAGGCTAAGACAGGCTAAGACAGGTCTGGAGGCTGGAAATCTGAGACAAAGGTGCTGGCCTGATGGGACTCAGGTGGCTTTGAACTCACATGGGGAGGAGGGGGAGCATGGTCACTCATGTCCTCTGATCAGGGCACTCATCCCATCTGGAGGGATTCCTTCCCAAAGGCCCTACCTCCAAACACCATCACCTCAACCTACAGATCTGCGGGAACATGAGCATTTTGTCCATGGTGCTAACCAACCACATCACATGCTGGGGTCGGGGAGTGGGTGATACTGGTCCTGGACCGACGGCTCTGCCAGGATGGGAACTCTCACGGCAGAACAAGGAAAGCACCAGGCAACCCAGGGAAGGATGGTAGCCCCAGCCAAGCAGGCACTGCCCCTCCCGCCTCTCATCCATCCAGTGACATTTTCCACAAGTGCAGCTTCCATGTCAGATGACTCTCTTCCTGGTTCTGTAAGTGAGTTGTGCTCACCGCCTCAGTGTGTGTGTCTCACCCTGCCCAGCGTACCTCCTGTCTCCCGGCCCCACCCCCACTCTCCAGCGCTGACACAGGCTGCATCCTCTCAGCGTCATGATGGGAGGTGGCAGCCTTAACAGAGGCCAGCGTCAGGGACCCAACAGCACCCCTGAGTTTCAGTGCCTCACCAGGAACCCAGGGGCTGCAAACGACATTGCGTGTGTATGTGTGTGTGTGTGTGTGTGTGTATGTGTGTGTGCTGTCACTTCAGTCATGTCCAACCTGTGAAACCCCATGGAGCATAACCCACCAGGCTCCTATGTCCATGGGATTTCCCAGGCAAGAATAGTGGAGTGGGTTGCCATGCCCTCCTCCAGGAGATCTTCCCACCCCAGGGATTGAACCCATGTCTCTTATGTCTCCTGCATTGGCAGGCTGGTTCTTTATCCTAGTGACATCTGGGAAACCCGCAAATGACATTGCTTCTTGCCAGAATGCATCTCCTAGAGCTGTGCTTGGGTGGGGTGCCATGGAAATAGGTCTCTGCTTCTTCCCAGGCCTTCCAACTTTGAGCCACAGCCCCAGGAGAAAAGGGCCAAGTGGCCCTAGGAACGTGAAGCATCGAAAGTGCCCTTTTTCGAGTTCTGCAAATCTCTCTGTGGATGCTCACCCTCAGGTTGAGTGGGGAGGAGGAAACCTGGAATTTGCATACACGTGTCCTGCTCTTTCCAAGGAATCCCCTTTTCAAGGCCAGTAGGCAGCCTTGCATGTGTCCATATGCTGTGTGGACCCAGTTCAGTTCAGTCGCTCAGTTGTGTCTGACCCCATGGACTACAGCATGCCAGGCCTCCCTGTCCATCACCCACTCCCGTAGTTCACTCAGACTCACGTCCATCGAATCAGTGATGCCATCCAGCCATCTCATCCTCTGGTGTCCCCTTCTCCTTTTGCCTTCAGTCTTTCCCAGCATCAGGGTCTTTTCAGATGAGTCAGTTCTTTGCATCAGGTGGCCAAAGTATTGGAGTTCCAGCAACAGAGTTCCAGAAAAACATCGACTTCTGCTTTATTGACTATGCCAAAGCCTTTGACTCTGTGGATCACAATAAGCTGTGGACCCAGTGCCGGGGCACAGACTCCCTACTGTGCTACCTTCAATCTTCCTCCAACCCTTGGGAGCTGGAAAAGAAAGACACTTGTGCCAGTCAATGTCCTGAAGCTAGAAGGCAACCGGTAACTCACTCAGGAGGACTGATCGCAGCTCTTGGTGGGGATGAGGCTGGCAGACTTGTGGAAACAAGAGGCTGAGTTGTATCTAAATATGCATATATCCTGTTGGTTCTGTTCCTCTGAAGAACCCTGACTAATACGTACATGCTATTATTGTTACTTCTAAATATTTAACCGAAGGTAATCTAAGGAACTGGAGAAGGCAACGGCATCCCACTCTAGTACTCTTGCCTGGAAAATCCCATGGACGGAGGAGCCTGGTGGGCTGCAGTCCATGGGGTCGCTAGGAGTCAGACATGACTGAGGGACTTCCCTTTCCCTTTCTACTTTCATGCACTGGAGAAGGAAATGGTAACCCACTCCAGTGTTTTTGCCTGGAGAATCCTAGGGACGGAGGAGCCTGGTGGGCTGCCATCTATGGGGTCGCGCAGATTCGGACGCAACTGACGTGACTTAACAGTAACAGTAGCAATCTAAGGAACACTGTAGTAAAGAATTTGAATATAAAAAAATGGCTTTAGAATGATCAGTGTTTTTATTTTTTTTTATTGGCATATACTTGAACTGACTCAGATGCATTCCTTTTTATGGCCGAATAATATTCCATTGTATATAGGTACCACAGTTTCTTTATCCATTCATCCATTGATGGACATCTAGGTTGCTTCCATGTTCTAGCTATTGTAAATAGTGCTGCAGTGAATATTGGGGTGCATGCACCTTTTCCAGTTTTGATTTCCTTAGAATATATGCCTAGTGTTGAGCTATTCCAAATCCTGAAAGATGATGCTGTGAAAGTGCTGCACTTAATATGCCAGAAAATTTGGAAAGCTCAGCAGTGGCAACAGGACTGGAAAAGGTCAGTTTTCATTCCAATCCCAAAGAAAGGCAATGCCAAAGATTGCTCAAACTACCACACAATTGCACTCATCTCACACGCTAGTAAAGTAATGCTCAAAATTCTTCAGCAGTTTGTGAACTGTGAATTTCCTGATGTTCAAGCTGGTTTTAGAAAAGGCAGAGGAACCAGAGATGAAATTGCCAACATCCACTGGATCATGGAAAAAGCAAGAGACTTCCAGAAAAACATCTGTTTCTGCTTTATTGACTATGCCAAAGCCTATGACTGTGTGGATCACAATAAACTGTGGAAAATTCTGAAAGAGATGGGAATACCAGACCACCTGATCTGCCTCTTGAGAAATTTGTATACAGATCAGGAAGCAACAGTTAGAACTGGACATGGAACAACAGACTGATTCCAGTTAGGAAAAGGAGTACGTCAAGGCTGTATATTGTCACCCTGTTTATTTAACTTCTATGCAGAGTACATCATGAGAAACGCTAGACTGGAAGAAACACAAGTTGGAATCAAGATTGCAGGGAGAAATATCAATAACCTCAGATATGCAGATGACACTGCCCTAATGGCAGAAAGTGAAGAGGAACTAAAGAGCCTCTTGATGAAAGTGAAAGAGGAGAGTGAAAAGGTTGGCTTAAAGCTCAACATTCAGAAAATGAAGATCATGGCATCTGGTCCCATCACTTCATGGGAAATAGATGGGGAAACTGGAAACAGTGTCAGACTTTATTTTTCTGGGCTCCAAAATCACTACAGATGGTGATTGCAGCCCTGAAATTCAAAGACGCTTACTCCTTGGAAGGAAAGTTATGACCAACCTAGACAGCATATTCAAAAGCAGAGATATTACTTTGCCAACAAAGGTTTGTCTAGTCAAGGCTATGGTTTTTCCTGTGGTCATGTATGGATGTGAGAGTTGGACTTTGAAGAAGGCTGAGCATGGAAGAATTGATGCTTTTGAACTGTGGTGTTGGAGAAGACTCTTGAGAGTCCTTTGGACTGCAAGGAGATCCAACCAGTCCATTCTGAAGGAGATCAGCCCTGGGATTTCTTTGGAGGGAATGATGTTAAAGCTGAAACTCTGGTACTTTGGCCACCTCATGTGAAGAGTTGACTCATTGGAGAAGACTCTGATGCTGGGAGGGATTGGGGGCAGGAGGAGAAGGGGATGACAGAGGATGAGATGGCTGGATGGCATCACTGACTTGATGGATGTGAGTCTGAGTGAACTCCGGGACTTGGTGATGGACAGGGAGGCCTGGCGTGCTGCCATTCATGGGGTCGCAAAGAGTCGGACACAACTGAGCGACTGATCTGATCTGATCTGATCTGATGGTGGTTTTATTCCTAGTTTTTAAAGCAATCTCCATATTGTCTTCCATAGTGGCTATGATTTACAATGTTAGTTTCTGGTGTACAGCAAAATGATTCAGTTATACATACATTTACATTCTTTTTTCTATTCTTTTCCATGATGGTTTATTATAGGATACTAAATATAGGTCCCTATGCTATACAGTAGGGCTTTGTTGTGTACCTGTTTTTCATATAGTAGTTTGTATCTGCTAATTCCATACTCTTAATTTATCCTTGCCCCCTCTCCCTTTCCCTCTTTGGTAACAATAAGTTTGTTTTCTATATCTGTGGGTTTGTTTATGATTTGCAAATAAGTTCATCTGTGTCATAGATTCCATGTATAAGTGATATTATATGGTATTTCTCTTTCTGACTTCACTTAGTATAATAATCTCAAGGTCTCCATGTTGCTAAATAGCATTATTCCATTCCTTTTTGTGGCTGAGCAAGTATTCCATTGTGTACGCATGCCCCGTCTTCACCCATTCATCTGTTGATGGACACTTCGGTTGCCTCCATATCTTAGTTATTGTGAATGTGCTGCCATGAACATTGGACGGGGGTGTGTGTGTCTTTGAATTAGAGTTTTCTTCAGATACATGCCGAGGTGTGGGATTGCTGGCTCACAGAGCAACTCTATTTTTAGTTTTTTAAGGAACCTCCATACTGTGTTCCATAGAGGCTGTTCCGCTTTACACAGAATGATCAGTTTTAGATATGTCTGTATATGCTAAGGCTTGTTTGCTTACATTTTTATCACTAAATTGGTGACTATTAATTACTTTCTGTTTTATGGGTTTGACTGATCTGATTTAGAAACATGTAAACCAGCCTTTATCCTGTCAGTCTGATATTTCTGTGGGATCCGCTCACTCCCAGGTGAACCGATGCTTCCTGACCTCACACTCCACGCTGACAAATAAGGGGAAATATTCTGTCCTGTGGTAGAAAACTGTTGACTGTCTCAAAGAACTTTCTTCTGGAAATAGAACTGCGCTGATCAATGTGATATTTGAGCAACAGAGGAAAAGGTTTTCCCTTATAGTAAAGGTTTCATTGAATTTCCCATTAATATTACATCTCCCTGTGTTATCTCTTAGTTCCTAAATATAAAAATCATCCTTGGGACCTGCCTGAACTGATAAAGTTAGGCATAGAAAGGCCCAGACAATGAGAAAATAAAAGCAACTTGGAGCTGGCAAGGGCTAAATGGGACCAGCTGGTTTTATTATCTTTATGTGCTCACTTGGCCAAGTGTTTTCCCGGGTTCCTTTGGTGACAGAGCAGACAGTGCCGATTTGATTCACAAATGCTGACAATGGAATTACTCTAAACATCCCTTTGGGGGAGATGATTAGAATGATTGCAGTGCAGGATGGATGGCTATGGGAAGGGAGACACTGCGATTTCAGGGCCCAGATGGCTTCCTCCTCTGAAGAGAACCAGGAACACAAACTACATGCTTTCCCAGTGATGCATGGGAGTATCTTGGGCACAGTGACTGTCCTTCCTGAACTCCGGCATTAGAACACATGAAGTTAATCTGAATAATCAAACACAGGCATAATCCCTCTTTATTGTACATATAGAAATAAAGATACTGTTGCTGCTGCTGCTAAGTCACTTCAGTCGTGTCCGACTCTGTGTGACCCCATAGACAGAAGCCCACCAGGCTCCCCCGCCCCTGGGATTCTCCAGGCAAGAACACTGGAGTGGGTTGCCATTTCCTTCTCCAATGCATGAAAGTGAAAAGTGAAAGTGAAGTCGCTCAGTCGTGTCCGACTCCTAGCGACCCCATGGACTGGAGCCCACCAGGCTCCTTCATCCATGGGATTTTCCAGGCAAAAGTACTGGGGTGGGGTGCCATTGCCTTCCCCGAAAGATACTGTACAAATATGCAAAGAATACAAAATGCGTGCATGCTAAGTCGCTTCACTTGTGTCCGACTCTTTGCGACCCCATGGACTGTAGCCTGCCAGGCTCCTCTGTACATGCGATTCGCCGGGCAGGAGTACTGGAGTAGGTTGCCATGCCCTTCTCCAGGAGATCTTCCCAACCCAAGGATTGCATCCATGTTTCCTGTGGCTTCTGCATTACAGGCAGATTCTTTACCACTGAGCCCCTGGGGACGCCAATACAAATTGGGATCATCTTAATTCAATTGGAGGGGAGAGATAGAAACCTAATTATGCACCATAAACTTAGTTACTAATGTAGCTTTTCTAATCTTGGTTGTCAGTAACCTTTCTTTTTCCTTTCTGCTGTATTCAGTTCTATGAGGGGGACATGGGCACGGAGGAGGATGGTTCTCTGTATGATTTAGTACAAAGATGCACCTTTAGGGGAACAGTGATCCATTTGGCTGTTTGTTTGACCTCTGCCAAAATTCAGTGTCTCTCTCCAGATTCATGAATGATGCTCTTCAGTCAGGAGATGTAGCCGAGGCTGTGGTTATCTGTGCAAGTTAAAAATACAGAACAAGAAGCACTTTAGGGAAAAAAAAAAAAAAGACAATTTCTGTTCTCAGATTTGCTAGACAAATAGCAGCTACTGACTGAAAATAACCAGGCATGCTTGGCTGATAAAGGAGCCCAAGAGTAAGCAAAAATGAAACTTGTTTCATTGCAGACTCAGCTAGAAAGTATTTACGGATCCTATTTCGTTCCTGGAGCAGTTGCGGTGATGTCATACATAACCAACATGGTTCATGCATTCGTCAGAAGCTCCTTGTCATTTGAGAAGCCATTTTTGCCTTCTGCTCTGTTTTCTCAAAGTGACGCACCAGCTATTGTCTCTGATGTGGGAAAGAAAGAAATTAAATTTTTTTTGGCAGTAAATTATGCATAGACAATACATCTGTAGTAAACTCTTAAGTCTCTTTCTCAATTCCGTACTGCAGTCAGCAGGTGGGGCCATCAATAGAAAAAATGGTCCACTAAGACCTTTTCATTTTGAGAGCAGTTTAGCAAAAACTGCCGATGAACCTGTCTTGGTATTTATGGTGCTGAGACATATTTCGCGATGTGTTACATTGACATCTGTGTGACATACACTGAGATCTGCATGCCTGGATGAATGGACATGCATTACGGAAACAGACGCAGGTGCTGATATTCCTATGCTCAGGGTTGGGAAAGGGGCTCGGGGCTCCCTTTCTTGTTCAGACATGTGTACCTGTCATAGATCAGACATCAGAGCCTCTGTCTGGTGCACCCACTTGGTTTTACATGGGCTGTGTGAAGGGAGATAAAACCGAACGGGTTGATCTCGAGCCATGGGTGAGGTGCGGTAATTTTTGTGTATGTCTCTTCCTTACACAAAAGACTCCTGTTTTCCTGGGATGCATTCAAGCGCACAGTAAGTGACGTTCCGATGAGCTGGAACCTCTTCCTTCAGCAGATGTTTCAGCAAATTGTTTCCCTGCTGCCACCACTTCAGCAGGTTTTTCTAACTGAATAGATGGTTTGATTGCCGGGAGACTCACGTGCTCCCTGAACTTATCTTGCGTTTTCCTGCCGTCATTCCAGACACAGTTTGGGTCACCATTCCAGCAGGAGAGACAGTCACATTAAACTATGCTTTTCTTCCTTTTCTGTTAGATCTCAGGCATCAAGGTCAGTGATGCTCTCAGAGACTTTATTACAAACACTCAACTGATACTGTAGGTTATTTTCCCCCTAGAGATTAACTAAATGATAATCTCCTTCCTAATTCTAAACAGAACACATGTTACTGTCACAGGAAACCATCCTCAGAGACCCTGCAAAACTGCCTAATTCTGATATCGCCCTATATTCATTTTTTGGGGATAGGATTCTTAGCCACTGTTACATAGATTGTGTTGCTGTAGTACTGAGTTTTGCTCTGGTTTCCAGACCTGTTTTGTGTTTGCAAAATCAGAGGTACCTTCCAAATGGAATTTTTCTGCTATGTTTGACCAGCATCTGTGCTACTGAATTAAAGAAATGATACTTGAAGAAATTGAGCGTAATTCAGTGGTTATCACAGCTTCCCAGGTGGCGCTAGTGGTAAAGAACCTGCCTGCCCATGCAGAAGATGTAAGAGTCGTGGGATTGATCCCTGGGTCTGAAAGATGCCCTGGAGAAGGGAATGGCAACCCACTCCAGTATTATTCCCTGGAGAATGCCATGGACAGAGGAGCCTGGCAAGCTGTCGTCAACAGGGCCACAGAATTGGACATGACTGACACGACTTAGCACACACACACTAGTGGTTATCACAGGGGAATAGGGATAAAATGACGATGGGGAGAGTTTTAGTTTCTATTTCATCACCTTCAGTTCGGTTCGTTTATTTTTGCCACAAGCAGATGTTGCATTGCTGATCATGAATAAAGGAGAGATTTTCATGATGTGCACAAACAGTTGCAAAGCTGGTTCCATTGGCAAATCCAGATCAGTTATTCATCTCAGGCACTGAGTCTCCTCTGAGCAATAACTTAATTGAATCAAAGTCTAATTCAGTTTTTCAACTTGCTTTCTGGGAGTCCTAATTTCTCTGTAACAGAATGGTTGTGAGATACCACTGGGAATTTCTTTCTTTTTTGTTTTTTTGAGGAAACTTCAGGGAGTAAGAAGGAGCCATTGCTGCCTCTGAATGCATTTTCAGAAATGAATTTGAAGACTTATTGAAAACATGATATTCCTTTTGCTAGCATTCAAGTGATTTTAAAATGACAATTCCCTTGAAATTTTCAACTCTGCTATTGCTGTTTGACATTTATGTGGTTCCCCAGTGTTGTCCTTTATGCACACACACACACACAAAATTTCTCTACAAGGAAATCCAAAGTTAAGGCACCATCAAGATGACTGGGAAGGGGAAAATCCTACAAACTCTAGCTGACTTGGTCCACACCTTTGTGTAGATCTTCTTCCATGCATCTTGGTCAAAATGTTTTTGGGAACAACTATATAGGTGGAAGAACATAATTCCTGAGTGGTGACTGCAATCCTGGAAAATGTCTGGTACCATGAGTGTATCCATTAGACTCCTTTGGTTAGAGATGATAGAAGCTGAAGCAGCTTAAGTAGAAAAGATTATTATGCTTGCTTGTAAAACTATCTCTGGGGTTGGAGATAAATGTGATCAGTTTTAGGGGTGACTTGTTCTGGGGTTTCAGACAATGTCATTGGACCTCTGACTCTGTCTTTTCTTACCTTGGCTCTGTTTCTTTCTGTATTTGCTTCATCCTCATTCTGTGTGCATAATGGCAAAGAAGACTGTGGGCTTGTTCCAAAAAGAAGAGAAAGCCACTCTTTTTCTGAGTCCACATAGCAAATCTCAAGAGTCTAATGGACTCTAATCATCCCTGCCAGGGAGATGGAGTTCACTGAGTGACCAGTATCATGGTCCTACTGTTGAGGAGTGGGGTGGCCTGATCCAGCCTCTCCACCCCCACTTCCATCCCAGGACCTTGTGGAGTGGAGGATTGTTCTCCAAGAGAAGAGTCATCAGATGGACAGACTGCAATGCCCACCTTGGAAGGCCACTTCTCTAGGACCTGGTAGGTTCCTCAGCCCCTTAGGGAGACTGCCCAAAGGTAATTATGTTCGGGCATTTGAGAATTAAATGGATATTGTATTCCCTTAACTTTCAGTTCTAGCCAAGCAAGTGTAAAAAAAAAAAAAAAAAATCCCTTAGTTATAATTCACTTAGAAAACCTAGGAAAAAAGATTGCTCAAATTTGTTTGTACCAAGGCTTTATTGGAAATGCATAAAATATGTGTGGGTCCTCTTGGTGATCACTCCCTCAAGAATGTTTTTGTGATTTTTTCAATTCAGTAAAATCTCCCTTAACTAAATTACCCAATTTATCTCATAAAAATCTGGGTCTGCTATGAAACAGTTATACTTGTGATGATGCTGATGATGAGAAATTATAAAATGATTGTTTGGCAGTCATCATGCAAGGCTTCTCATACGTTTTGTCTTAGAATAATTTTTATAGAAATTCAATGAGATAAGTATCAGAGTCCTCACCTTGATAAATAGGGTTGAAGTAATCATACTTAGGAGAAGGCAATGGCACCCCCCACTCCAGTACTCTTGCCTGGAAAATCCCATAGATGGAGGAGCCTGGTAGGCTGCAGTCCATGAAATCGTGAAGAGTCGGACACGACTGAGCAACTTCACTTTCACGCATTGGAGAAGGAAATGGCAGCCCACTCCAGTGTTCTTGCCTAGACAATCCCAGGGACGGCAGAGCCTGGTGGGCTTCCGTCTATGGGGTCGCACAGAGTCGGGCACGACTGAAGTGACTTAGCAGCAGCAGCAGCAACCATACTTACCCAAGGTCACACTGTGTAGTGGAGCGGGCGTTCAAATGGATTTGTCTAGTTCTGAAGCCTAACCTCTTAACTGCTATACAAGCCTGCCTCTCTGTGCAGAGCTTCCCTGCATGAATAAAGTAAAGGGGGTGAAGGGAACTGCACAGCTGAGCCTGGAGGTGGGGGTGGAGAGTGACTTTCTATGGGAGGGAGGTGATTCTGGGTCTTAAATGACTGAGGCATCATTACTTGATTCATTTCATTGTTTGCATTTATTCCATGCACATTCACCTACTTTTCAATCTAGGACCATAACCACTTTTAATCTCCATATTTGAAATAGATAAAAATAATCTTTATCGAGGAGGTTGTATCCTAGATGAAACTCAGTCTCTTTCACTGTTAATTGCTTTATTTAAATTTTGGAAGGGTAAAATGATAATGGTTAGTATTTGAACCATGCTTCATAATTAATCAAGAGTTATCCAATTCATTGCTTGTAATGTAACAGGTCAGATGCTGGCATCTCCCCTGTAGTAGTGAAGAATCTTTAATTTGGAGAAGTCGTGTGACTTCCCTCCAAGTCTGCTGACTCCAGATATCATGCTCTATCAATTAAACTCTTTAAAACGGAACTGAATAATGATAAGATGGGCAGAGCTGTTCTGTAATCACATAGAGGTTATCATTTCCACTGGAGGTAAAACTGCTGAGGGAAGGGACTGTCATGGGGTCATTTCAGAGTCCTTAATTATTTCTTTAGCACAGTGCTTCTCCAGTTTATTTTTAGCCCTGGAGTATGAGTCACCGCCACTATAACTTGCAGACTCTCATGCCGATGACTGCTTCAGTTTCTCTTTATTCTACTGAATTTGTTAGGGCACAGTTTGTGGCCCAGAATGTGGTCTCTCTTGGAGAATGTTCTACGTGAGCGTGAGAAGAATGTGGATACTGTTGCTAGGTGAAGTAGTCAATAGATGTCTCTTACCTCCTGTTGACGGACAGAGCTGTTGAGCCAACTATGCTCCTACTGATTTTCCGTCTGCTGGATCTTACAGATTTCTGTATCTCCCTTTCTGATAGAAGGTGGTGAAAGCTCCAGCTAAAATCCTGGATTCATCCTTTATTCTGTCAATATGGAGAATTCAATCCATCATTTTCATATCTTAATCTTGTGTTCCTAGAATAAATCCAACTTCACTGTTACGTATTAACATTATTGTACATTGTTGGATTCAATCCGTTATGGCTTTATTCACTGTTTTGCACCTGTGTTCATGACTGTTCTGTTCTGTTCAGTTGCCAAGTTGTGTCCAACTCTTTGTGACCCTGTGGACTGCAGCATGCCACGCTTCCCGTCCTTGACGATCTCCCAGTTTGCTTAAATTCATGACTATTTCTGGCCTATAATTGTTCTCTCTCTCAATGTCCTTATTAGATTTTAGAATCCAGGTTATATCGGCTTCAGTAAATGAGTTAACCTCTCAACATTTTCCTTTTTAAAAAAATCCTCTGTAAGATAAGATTCATATTATTTTTTCCTTAATAGTAAAAACAATAAACTGGTGAAGCCATCTGGGTCTGCAGTTTTGTTTTGGGGGAGATTTAAAATTATAACTTAAATTCTTTTAATACATGTAATAGTCCTTGGCTTTTCTATTTCTTTTTGTGTCAATCTTTGTAATTAGTATTTTTCAAGGAATTAATTTATTTAAAATTTCTAATTTAATTGTATGAAGTTGTTTATAATATCCTCTTATTATCTTTTTAATATCTCTAAAACCCTAAGTGATGTCTTTTTTTCCCTAAGTGATGTCTTTATTTTTATTCCTGATATTTATAATTACTTATTTATTTCTATATTTTGAAATAAGTTGCCAGGGTTTATCAGTTTATTGGTCTTTTCAAAAAGCCAACTCTTGGCTTTTGAGATTTTTCTATTATGAAATTATTTTATTTCATTAATTTATATTAGTTAGCAATGATAATAAGCTTCTTCTTAGTCCATTTCCTTTCTCAATTAACTTGTTTTTTATAAGCTTTTATTATCTTTCTAGTGATTATTTTAGAATTTAAAGTATGCACACTTGACCTTTCAGTACCTGTTACAAATTATGCCCTTGTTTGTATTTTTCATATTTTAACTTTTGTCTATTCAGTAAGAGTATTTCATTTAACTCTACCAAAGCACATTGTATTTCCTTCCTGACCGCTTGCTCAGTCCCATCTCTTCAACAGAGACAAACTTCACCTAAATTATCTCATCTGATTGATGATTGTCATTTATAACTATATTGCTACATCTGTCTTGGGTATTCCTTTGGAAAAGGTGTATGGATTCATTACATATTCTAATGTATTGTCTATAGATTATAAGATAAAGTCAAACATGTATCTGTTGATATGTTTCAAGTTGACCTGTCTTTATACTTAGAAATGTCTTTTAATAGTAGGCTTCCATAGTGTCTCGGATGGTAAAGAACATGCCTGCAATGCAGGAGACCTGTGTTCAATCGCTGGGTTGGGAAGATCCCCTGGAGAAGGAAATGGCAACCCACTCCAGTGTTCTTGTCTGGAGAATCTCATGGACAGAGGAGCCTGGTGGGCTACAGTCCATAGGGTTGCAGAGTCATACATGACTGAATGACTATCACTCATCACCTTAATTTTACTAGTATTTTCCTTCTGTAAGAAAGATCTGTTCTGTTCTTAAACTTTTTTACTTAATTATTTATTTGTTATTATATTTTTTAGTACTAGAATTGATTTTTTTTTACAAAATTCTGTTCTCTGGCAAAACTCTTCTTGTCATCTATCTCACTGAACACATTAATCATGGGTATTTTAAAATCCATATCTAATAACTGTGTGTCTGCTTCCCTTACTTACTTTTCTTGGTTTTTAATAATTTTTACAGAGTATAGGTATTGGGTATAAAAAATGTAAGAACCTCTGGTTGATGTTATAGTTCTCCAAAAAGGATGCGATTTCCTTCTGGCAGGCAGGCAGAGGAGTGTAGCTGGCTCTGGTCTAACCAGCCAGAGTGGAGGATGTTGTGGTCCTTGTGGAATCAAATCGAATTCCTCTTTGCCCTTGCTCCGAGGGCATTGCCTGGGCTCGCCTTGAGCTCTGAGTTTTGTTTTCCCAGTGTGCAAGGCTGCTGACACCTGATTTTGATTTTCAGCCTTTTGGCTGCTGTTTTCTGCTTACTCGTGCAGTCTAGACGACTACTGGAGTAAGTGTGCCTTCCTCACTAAAATCCTGGCTCTTTGGGTGCCTCTGGGCTCCAGCCTTTGTTTCCCATCTCTGTGAGCACTCCAGGCCCCAGGCTGAGCCCCTCTGTCCCGTTTCTCAGCCTCTCCTGCGATGCTCCTGAATTGACAGGCGTTTCCGAGGAAGAGCAACCAACAGTGTTTGTCTCAAGTTCCGTCTTTCCCCTCACCTTTGGTCCCTTGAGATATTGGTTACTCTCAATGTCATTAAGCAGCTTTTATAAAAATTATGCTGCTTTTACCATTGTTTATACCAGCTACCTACCAGATGTGAGTGATGCTGTAATAGAACCAGGTCTCCTGTTTCGATTTCATGGTTGAGTCTTCTGAGCGGTATTTTCCCTTTCTTTTGTGTTAAAGATTTTCTCCTCCGTGGTGATCTGCTGAGAGTGAGATGCTGAGAAGCTGACTGAAAGGTGTGAGTGTGGCAGGCTTTATACCTGAAGGTCCTCCTGGGTGCTTATGAACAGCTTCTCTGGACCCTCCTAATCGCAGTATCTGTAGGTATCTTCTCTTAAGTCCTACTTTCTGGAGGGTGACGTCCTCTAGCTTGTGCAGGGGGCGTGAGCCTGGAGGTCAGTCACGTGAGGGCAGGAGGGGTTCTCAGGGGTCAATACGCAGGTTTCACTACCCCCTCTGTTTCTAGCATGGTGACCATGTCAGGACGCACGACTGCTGCATCAGCTGCGTGTGACAACTTTCTAGTCTTCTGGGTCATGGAGGAGAGCAGTGTGTCTCAGCTCCTGGGGCTGACTTTCAGCAGTTCTGACTTCACCACACCCTCACCTCCACTTCAGAGGCAATGAATAACCCCCACTGGTAACGTCATTTCAGTGCTACAGTCTCCTTGTGCAGGTGAACTGCTGAATATTTCTGATATCTATCTTCTTATTGTCCTATTAGTGGGATTTCAGGAGGAAACTACGTCAAAGCATGTGTTCAATCTGCTGTGCTTTACTGGTGATTCACAGTACTCTCGGTAACTAAAAAGAAATCTTCCAGAATTGATTCATTAAGAAATCAGATGTGATAGCCATGTGATCTAAAAACAGGTATCCAAATTGTCAACTGAGAGAACTTTTCCTAGAGAGAGAGAGAGTATGATCACTGGCGACTTAGTTGTTGTTCGGTTGTCAAGTTGTATCTGACACTTTGTGACCCCATGAACTGCAGAACGCCATGCCTCTGTGTCCCTCACCATCTCCCGGAGTTTGCCCAAGTTCATGTCCATTGAATTGGTGATGCCATCCAGTCGTCTCATCCTCTGTTGCCCTCTTCCCCTTCTGCCTTCAATTTTCCCCAGCATCAGGGTATTTTCCAGTGAGTCGGCTGTTCACGTCAGGTGGCCTAAGTATTGGAGCATCAGCTTCAGCATCAATCCTTCCAGTGAATATTC
Source organism: Tragelaphus eurycerus (assembly GCA_935064755.1). Taxonomy (NCBI): domain Eukaryota; kingdom Metazoa; phylum Chordata; class Mammalia; order Artiodactyla; family Bovidae; genus Tragelaphus; species Tragelaphus eurycerus. Next base: position 352,891 of record CAKXYN010000220.1, on the reverse strand, counting down.
AGGATTTATTTCTTTTAGGGTTGACTGAGTTTGATCTCCTTCCAGTCCAGGGGACTCTCAAGAGTCTTCTCCAGCACCACAGTCTGAAAACAGCAATTCTTCAGTGCTCTGCCTTCTTTATGGTCCAGTTCTTGCATTCATACGTGATTACTGGGAAGACCATAGCTTTGGCTATATGGACGACTTAGTACCAGAAAGCTCAATGTAGTATATATTTGCTTATTTGACTGTGAGAGTATAATTTTGCATAATCAAGTTGGGATCATTTTGTGGGGCTAGGGAGTGGGACCTAGGATATATAGTACAAATGCTTTTACTGAAATATTACAGGTAAAACATTTTTTCATGCAATTTAGGGCAAGAATATGTTTTACTTCAGCTTATTTAGTAAAAGTAAAGCAACAGAGAACCCTTCTGAATGTGTACATGGTGTGAGTTTATTACACACAGAACTGATCATCCCTCAAATGGGGACATACAGTGTTAGACCTGGCAGAGAATGTCATTGGTGTTTCAAGCAAAGGAGTATGTATACATAGAGAATGTGTTGGGGAAAAGAAGGCCAGTGAGTATCTTCTATTTGAAGTTATTCAGTATCTCTGGAAATTCAGACCTAAAGTAGCAACATGGATAATGCATTTGCTGTCATGAAGGAGAAGATTGGATTCTTATCTGGACTTGAACATCATGGAAAGACTTACGATGCCTCTGTTAGAAAAGGGCGGCAGAGAATCAGCTCAGGGACACATGGGAACTTGGAAAATGGTTGAAGTTATCTATCTCAGAAAGGAAAGGAAGGTTCTGCTGACATAGATAGTAACTGAGCTAAACAGTGGAAGTAAGGATGACCAGGACCCAGGCCAAGGCCTTAAAAACTATCATCTCCTCTGACATTCTTCCCTATTATATTCAAGAGATCAATCATTGACTATTTTGATTGACTATAGATTGATTTCTAAGGAATTTCTTCTTTCTCCCTTTGAATCTGGAACAGTTTTGCCTTCTCCATTTTGAAATCTTCCAGCTCTCTAATCCCCTCTCCTAAAATTTGTTGTGTTCTGTAATCATCTAACTAAGAATTTTTAATTTGTATGCAGCAATGGCTTAGGTGGTTTTCCTTCTAGAATTCTTCCACTCATGGACTTAACTTGTCTTACAGCTGTTCTTTTAATTATGGATACCGGCAATGTGAATGTCATTATATTAGTAGGAAAGTTTTACTTAAATAAAAGAATCCCAATTAAAACAATCACAAGCTGCAAAGAGAACTTATTTCCATCCGTAATTAGGAAGTTAGGGGTACAGCAGTATTGAGCTAGACACACCTGGATCTCCTGGAGCAAATGTAATCAGGGTTATATTTCTATCAGCTCCTCTTTCCTCTGGGTTACCTTTATATTCAAGGCAGTCTTTCTTCACATGGTTTCTAAGTAGTGCGCCTTTACAGTAATCCCCAAATTCACCTTGGCAGGTAGAGGATGCGTCTTCAAGATGACTGCAGAAACGTCCCAAGATGCTTCCCCAAGGCAGAGCTGGGGCCACTTGCCCAATCCTGGACCAGTCCTTATGGCCCAAGAGATGGCATATTCTGATTGGCTAGGCCTGAGGTACATGCTCACTCTCGGTGCCGAGGTGAGGTTAGCCCCGCCAGAACAGTATAAACCAAGAATGCAGAAAAGCTTCTTCCTATGGAATTTCTGGGCAGAGACATAAATGAAAGAAATCACTGTTCACGGACCTCCTGCAAGTCAAACATTTGCCCCCCCAAATCTTCCTGAGGCTAGAGGCTGGTCCAGGCGCCTTATCTATCTCTACATCCGAATGGTAGCCAATTCATCTACCTGCTGGCTGGTACAGGGGAAGTTGTTTGCTCATCTTTCCTTCTCTCCAGGATTCTATCCGAATGCCCCCCTTTCTCTGAGAACTCAGAGCACAGCTGATGCTAGCCCGACCACTTCCATTCAGACGTGATGTCTTGTATCTGCTTCCTCCCTCAAGTTCTCTTCCAGCTCTTCTCCACTTTTCCTGAAACTTCTCTCTCTCTTCTTACCACGTTTGAGTAAAATGTGCCTGTACAGGGGCTGACAGCTTGAAGTGTGCAGCGTGATATTCTTACACAAAGGAAAGTGAGGTCAGGCTTCATAGAGAGGACATTAGATATAATAGAGTCTCTTTAAGATTCAGAACCTTCACGAAAGTCATCTTTCAGCCAAATCATTTTCTAGTCTGAGCGTTATTATTCAATGGTTGGCATTTAAAATCAACTCTTTCATGGTAAATTATCCTTTAGTTTGGTTAATTGTGAGTATTTGAAAGGCATTGCGAAACTGTTGCAGCCACCGTATAGGCTCAATAGTTCATGGATCGAACTGGACAGCTAATGATGGCTTAGAATAATTTGTCTACACAAAAGTGCACTTTCTTTGTGCTAAGCCTGCCATACCTCACAAAATAAACTCGTGACTGCGATTTTTAGCATTTGAGACAAGGCAAATAGCATGGACTTATTAAGACTCATAAAAGGCCTGTGTTACCTGCTGGGTTGGGGGTGGCGGGTGGGGGGGTCATAGTGCTGGAGGTGGGTGGAGGGAGGTTACCTTGTAAAATGAATAGGACTTTGTTCCTGCCCTGGAGGAATTTATCCTGGTGGGCTGAGAGGGTAGGGAAGGAAAGCAACCAGACACACTCACAAAAGGTCTCAGGGGCTTAGATCGAGCCTGCTTTTGGGCTTTGGTGGTCCTGAGCCCCTCATTTTGTTCCATGTGGTTATTTCAATAGCAAAAGTTAAATGCAACTAACAGTCTGAGCTCAGAAACCACAGTTGTGGTTCTGAAAGCTTTTGTCTGCACTTCTCTGAGTCTGTACAGAAACTCTGACTCATTTTTCTATTTGGAGGGCCCCTAGAATTTCCACCCTTGACGCAGAGTGTAAGCCCAATTTCTGACTACTTGGTAAATCAGCAAGTCTTCTAGATCTCCACAAACGGGGTGGTGGATTTTCACAGGGAGGGAGTGTTCTCTGGGCTTATCAGCTTCATTTTTTACAGGACAGGAAGTGAAGCGCTGACCTGCTCACACCTTCAACTCCATCTTCTGCAAACTACCCCCTTCTTTCGCTTCCTGCCACTTCCCTTCTGTGTCCTTCCCTTGCTCTGTGAAGCCTCCACCTGGGTTCGTGTTCCTTTCAGGCAAGGGAGGACAACAGAAAGCCTTGGCTTTCAAATGCCTCCCATTTTCTTCCCCTCTGAGTTGAGCTATATAAAAAAAACTCAGCCGACGAAGTCAGTGAAAATCTTAACCAGTTGAAGCCCACAGTGGGGTGGTGGTGGGGGAATTAGACAGGAAGAATGTAATTGCCAAAGCAAACAGGGCCGGACAAGGATGACATTCCAGCCAGGAATCTTCGCCCTGCACTTGGCGCTTCACTGACTGTTGACTGCAGTGCAGTCCACGCAGGCGCAAAAGCTGGCCCAGCCTCTTCTGCATAATAACCTACCCGCCGTGGCCTCGAAGGCGTGATGTCATCATCAGTTAGTGCTAGTTCTGTGCTTATCGATCTGTGGGTTGTAACAAGATTAATTAATTGCTGAGGCATACAGTTGTCAAATCACGTTAAATGATTTTATATCTGAAACGGATATCTCAATCTATGTGTTGGATTCAAGATGCAATATCATAATTACTAATATTAAATCAAGGCTTTGTGCCATGGCATGGGTTGTCATATATTTCTTAATTTTTTTTTTTTTTTAAAGCAGAATGGAAACTTGTACTGCCTTTTCGTGTGCATTTGTGTTTTCTTGCCAGGGTTTTCCAAGTTGGTGAATTATTTAAAAATATGGAATTAAAACAGTGTAACTAAGGTTATCCTTGTTGTAAGTCTAGAAGGAAAACAGACTGTTGAAGTTGCTAGAGAATAAGAAATCTAAACGAGCTCTAGAGAGTGTGGTTTGTCTTTAGAAGGAGAAGGCTTCTCAGTGCCATTTTCTGAAGAAATTTCTTTGAAATGGAAATGGAGTTGGAGCAGGAGTCCAGGGGCTCAGTCCATGTGTGGCGGGGGCCTGGTGGCCATGAGGAGGAGATGGGGGTGCAGGCAGTTCTAACCAGCATTGCCCTGAACTGTCAGAAAGCCCTCTTAGTGGGTCACACTACTTCTTCTGATTCCAGCTCCCTCTGCTCAAAGGATTGCCTTTCTGAACGGCAGGTGTCAGCTGGGGGACCCGAGGGCCACCTGGTGGCCACGTCCACTTCTGTAGGTGGCTGGATTGTGCCTCCTGCCCTCCGTACCAGCTCCCTAGATGTTTCTTCCAGCCTGCCAGCTCTTTTGATGAGGAGAAAAAGGTGATACTGCTGATCCACTGCTGTGTTATCGTCTCCTCCTTGCTTTTGCTGAGTTGGTTTCTCTCTTTGCAATTATTTTCCCAATCTTTCTCCACCTAACAGCCTTCTTTATTCTTCGAAACCCCAAATTTCCTTGGCAAAACCTTCCTTGAACACTGATTGCCCAGGAAAACCTCTGCAGGCCTCCTGCTTCTCTGGACTTCCTCACCCTTCTCCAGAGGTTCTCTGGGCAGTCCTCTTGCTTCCTGACGCTCCCACAAAGTTCTTCCAGGAAGACCTCCTGTGTCCAGGCTTCCCGTGCTCCTCCAGAGCTCTGCCGAGCTCTGCCGTCTTTCTCAAGGCAGTTCCTGGGTGTGTTCTGTGTTCCGTGCCGCAGTAGGACTGTGAGGCTGAGAGACATGCACTCACATGGGGGTGTCATGTGATAGAGGAGCCAAATAGATTTGGGTGTGGATTTTGCCTCTAGGAGTTTTTCCTATTAAAATCTCCAAAAACCTCTTGGTATCTCTAATGATACCAGGGGTGATTCTCACCAGCCCAGCCTTGGTCACCTGCCTGTCCCTGAAGGACCCCTGTGTCTGGGGAGATGATAGACTCACTGGATGGAGCCCAGTGAGACTGGATGGGTCCTGGGATTGCCTCTGTACCTGTAGAAGTGGGATCAGACCTCCTTACCACATGGAGGAAGAGTGGGATGGGGGTGCTGCTAGTCACTCAGTCATGTCTGACTCTTTGTGACCCCATGAGCGGTAGCCCCCAGGCTCCTCTGTCCATGGGATTTTCCAGACTAGAAAACTGGAGTGGGTTGCCATTTCCTCCTTCAGGACATCTTCTTGACCCAGGGATTGAACCCGTGTCTCCTGCATTGCAGGCAGATTCTTACAAAAGGAAGGGACTCAGGAGACACAAAGAAGAGTAACAGATGTCAACTCTGCCTGCAAACCAGAGGCATGACAGTGACAGCGCGGCCACAGAAATGACTGCACGTGTGCACAAGGGAAAGATTGAAAGAGAATATTTGACGTTCCGCAGTGATCACGGTGATAAATTTCAATTGCCTGGAAACAAAAGAGAAAAATAAAAAAGCAACAAGAATAGTATTCAAGGCCTTGAACCAGAAATGCCTTTTGCATGAGCCGTCAGAATCGCCGAGAATGTTAGTGCAAAGGGAAGCTTTTTGGAGTAGGAGGGATGTGGATGCTAAGACAAAGGGAAGGAACCTCATTCTGATGAAATGCGACGCTGCCGGCAGCGTTTGTGTGTCATTTGCAACCTTGACCATCTCCAGTTAGGAGGCTCAACGACCTGTCTTGTGTATCAATGGTACCTCTTTGTTTGAAATAGTAACACACTTTGCTCTGGACGGTTATAATAATGGAGTTTAAATTGGTGGATACAGATGCTATCATTTTGACTGGGTTGTTATCCTTGTGTGGCAATTTGAGGAATCAATTCAGGACACACATTTCAGAGTCCAGGCAGGAAGGTGGCTCAGACTGCAGATGACCTGATTTATCTTGATTCCCAGGCTGGCTTCTTCCCACCAAGCTATTCTTCACTCCACTGTAAGAGTTGTCTTTCTACACCAGTCTGATCATGCTTCTCCCTGCTTAAAATCTCCTGATGACTCTCGATTGCCGTCAGACTTAGGTAAAGTCTGGAATCCTAAACAGGACATTCAAAGCTTCATCTTCCTGGCCGCCTTTGCTCTGTCCTCCACGCCCACTTCTGTTAGAGACACACGGCAGTTTTCTGCTTCCTGAAATGCTTGGCTCCTGAGTGCCTCTGGGCTTTGCTTAATCTGCTTCCTGAGCCTGAAGACCCTTGCTTATCCCTCCTCTGCCTGGTTAGACCTAGTAGCCTGGAGTGAAAGCGAAAGTGTTAGTCATTCAGTCTTGTCCCACTCTTTGCAACCCCATGGAGTGTAGCCCACTAGGCTCCTCTGTCCATGGAATTCTCCAGGCAAGAATACTGGAGTGGGTAGCCTTTCCCTTCTCCAGGGGATGTTCCCAACCCAGGGTTCAAACTGGGATCTCCTGCACTGCAGGCAGATTCTTCACCTTCTGAACCACAGGGAAGCCCAGTCACCTGGAGACCCTCACTCAGTCAACCCCGCGTGATTCACTCGGCCTTCTGCTGTCCTCCAGGGTGCATCACGGTTCCTCCCTAATCACTCTCACGTTAGGAGAGGTGCTCACCTGTAAATATGAGCCCTTCCCAGTGTGTCTGCCTTCTGATAACCAGCGCAATACCCAGGACCTACCAAGCACTGAATTCCTGTTTGTGGAGCCTGGGAGCGTAAAGGAGACCAATCCTGCAAAATGACTTAGAACTTTCCTGTGTCCCAGATGGGTTGATTGGAAATTATTTAGAAGCCTGGGCCTGTTTCTACAGAGACGTGTATGTGGGGCTAGTTCTAGAGAGGGGAGTTGGTCTGTGGAGCCACTTTGAGTTAAGCATGAAGGAAGTTATTGTGTATCCATCAGTGAGCCGTGCCTGGACAGCAGCAGTGCTCTGAGATGTGGGGACCTCCCCAGGTGTCACTGAGATGTGGGAATGCCACCCCCACTGTGTCTCAGGGCCCGAGCAGTGGGGTCTCCAGGTGCAAGTCAGTTGCTTCCTGAATTGTCCTTAGAGTTGGTTCCAGCAGGTGTGGATGGTGGACAGTGGGCCCGTCTGTGGTCCCAGGAACCCAGGGGAAGTGTCAGAGGAGCGTCCTTGTAGGATCCTGGAATCAGGTCCCAAGGGAGAGAGGGAGTGGGGCGTGGAATGGGCGAGGGCCCCTGGGGGTTGTCCTCTAGCTTCCCTTCCTTTGCTCAGCCCAGCTGCCCTCACCGTGGCAGGCCAGAGGACGTGCAGGGGCAGGGCGGCTGTGAGATGAACAGCTGAGTGGTCTCCTCGGCTTCCACTGCCCCTTCCGTCTGCGACGCCCTCACTGCTTGGAGGGTCTTTTCCTTTGCTTCTCTTCATCTTTCTCACTCACCATTACCTGGCCTGTCCCTCTGATGGTGACCAGCACACGGTGGGCATGGAATGGCGACCAGACAGGGGAGACGGGGCAGTGATGGGGACAGAGGGTGGCAGCCAAATGCAGCTCAGTCACGTGGGTCATGGGGGCCTTTACGTCTCTGGGGTCAGACATCTGGGATCTAGTCCTCATTCTACCTACTGAGGATTCTTGGGCAAATCATCTAAATTCTCTCCCCTCAGTGTTCTGGACCGTATGGTGAGGATGCCAATGGTACACCCCTTCCCTGTAAGGCTGTTTCGTTGTTGAAGGAGATGCTTCACAGATGGCACTCCTGGGAAGATTCAAATGGCCTGGCCCTGGAACAGCTGAGGGCTGGGGGTCCCGGGGCCTCAGGCTCTTCCCCTCGGCTCCCTCCTCCCATCCTCGCCCCAGCCCTCTTCCCCCACTCCTGTACTGATTATCCATCTCAGGCATCAGCACATGAGGGAAGGAACACTCAGGTTGACCTCAGCCCCAGGCAACAGCCCTGGGATGGACGAGTGTCCTAACATCTGTAGATGACTTTGCAGATGGGCTTCCAAACTCCCGCAGCACATGATGAGGTGACAGAGAGGCAGGTGGGGAAGAGCTGCTCCCGAGGCGGCGTCAGCTCTCCTGGGGCTGAGCCTGAGATAGCAGGCCTGCAGGCCCCCCTGAGGTGCCAGGGGATCTCTGAACACACGGCTGCTCAGAGCCTCTTTGGGGGTGCTCCTGCAGCTCCTGCTGGAGGGGTTCCCGTCTGCTGGGAAACAGCTGCTCTCCTATCAGACTCAACTCACACGTGGAGGCGAAGCCTTGCCTGCCCCTCTGGCTACTCCTGCCTCCCCCGATTTCTCACGTTCCTCCTGACGGTCCCTGCCGCTGAGCCACCCGTCTCCCTCGGCGGTTGCCAGCCTGGTCCCTCTTCAGCTGGTGAGTCCTGCATGCACTTCTCTCTCTGAGTTTGCAGGCTCTTTGAGGACAGGGCCTGTCTTTGTGCTTTTTTTAAAAAATGATTTTCATACCATTCACTTTTATTTTTATTTATTTTTTTATGATAGTTCGTGTGCACATTAGTTTTTTAAAAATTAATTTATTTTAATTGGAGGCTAATTACAATATTGTAGTGGTTTTTGCCATATGTTGATATGAATCAGCCATGGGTGTACATGTGTTCCCAAACCTGAACACACCCTCCCACATCCCTCCCCCTGATGACCCTATATGCAAGACAGCAAAAGAGACACAGATGTAAAGAACAGACTTTTGGACTCTATGGGAGAAGGCAAGGGTGGGATGATGTGAGAGAATAGCATTTAAACATGTATATTACCATATGTGAAACAGAGTGCCAGTCCAGGCTTGACGCATGAGACAGGGCACTCAGGGCCAGTGCATTTACTTTTAAGACATATTTATATTTATTTCTTCGTTTTTGGCTGGGCCAGGTCTTCACTGCTGTAAGGGATTTCTCTGCTTGGCATCAAGTTGGGGCTACTCTCTAGTTGCAGAGCAAGGGCCTCTCCTGCCATTTCCCTTGTTGGGAAGCACAGACTCTAGGACACGTGGGCTTCGTGGTTGTGGCACATGGGCTTCGTTGCTTTGCAGAATGTGGAATCTTTATGGATCAGGGATCGAGCCTGTGATTCCTGCGTTGGCAGGTAGATTCTTTACCATTGAGCCACCAGGGCTTCCCTGTTCTTTCGTGTTTTCCTTTAATCCTTCTTGTGTCCTCACCGTGTCCAGCACCATGCCTGGCACATGACAGATGATGACTGTTGAATCAGTGACTAGATAAATATATATCTGAATGCATTAAATCACATGATCCGTGATTGATGCTGGATGTGAGAGCCTGAAGCAGGTTCAGGGTGGCAGTTGTGGGCCGTCTCAGCAGATGGTGGGAGAAAGTGACCCCTGGAAACCCTGGGCTTGCTATTAGCGTTGCCTTGCTTGGGGTGGGGTGTGCACATTACAGAGCTGGGCTGTGGAATTACTGTCTCTGCTGGAAAAGGCTGCTGCTCTGGGAAGGAAGCTGGCTGCAAAGGTCCAGGGGGATAGAACAAGGTCAAGTTCAGGAGTGACCTCCATGTGTAAGGGTCTTAGAAGACAGGCGGTCCAGGAATGCAGAACAAGGGCTGGAGTCCAGCAACAGTGCTAGATTGGATGTCATGTAGAGAGGCCCAAGAAGGAAAGGAGCAGGGAGATCAGCCAGGATTTAGGTGAGCAGGTGAGCTCCGGGGGTGAACCTGTAGGTGCTGCCTAACTGTCTTGTAATTTATTACGAGGCCCTGAAGGTTTGTGTTCCTCTAGATTTATCTGCTGGGATCCTGATCCTCAAAATGATGGTGTGTGGGGATGGGGCTTTGGGGACGTGGTTAGGTCATGGAGGTAGAGCCCTCATTAAGGGGATTTTTTTAATTATTGTTCGGTCATCAATGTGTCCTACTCTCCGTGACCCCCATGAGCTCCAGGCTTCCCTGTCCCTCACCATCTCCCAGAGTTTGCCCAAGTTCATGTCCAATGAATTGGTAATGCCAACCAAACATCTCACCCTTCTCCTCCTACCCTAATCTTTCTCAGTATCAGGGTCTTTTCCAGTGAGTTGGCTCTTGGCATCAAGTGGCCAAAGTATTGGAGCTTCAGCTTCAGCATCAGTCCTTCCAAAGAGTATTCAGGGTTGATTTCCTTTAGGATTGACTGGCTCAATCTCATTGCTATCCTTGAAGGAGATTAGTGCCCATAGAAAAGAGACCCCAGAGAAACAGCTCACCCCTTCTGCCAAGTAGAACACAGCTCAAAGAAGCCCCAGGAGAGGGCTCTCACAGAACCTGGCCACATTGACACCTTGAAGACGTCCAGCCTTCAGAACTCTGAGAAATATATTTCTTTTATTGATAAGCCACTCAATTTATGGCATTTTGTTGTTGTTGTTGTTGTTCAGTCACTCAGTCATGTCCAACTGTGACTCCGTGGACTGCAGCACACCAGGCTTCCCTGTCCTTCACTATTTATTGGAATTTGCTCAAACTCATGTTGAATCATTGATGCCATCCAACCAGCTCATCCTCTGTTGTCCCCTTCTCCTCCTGCCTTCAGTCTTTTCCAGCATCGGGGTCTTTTCCGATGAGTTGGCTCTTTGCATCAGGTGGCCAAAGTATTGAAGCTTCAGCATCAGTCCTTCCAATGAATATTCAGGATTTATTTCCTTTAGGATTGACTGGTTTGATCTCCTTGTTGTCCAAGGCACTCTCAAGAGTCTTCTCCCACACCACAGTTCAAAAACATCAATTCTTTGGCACTCAGCCTTCTTTGTGGTCCAGCTTTCACATCCATACAAGACTACTGGAAAAACCATAACTTTGACTGTACAGTGCCATGAATACACCAGTATTCCTCACTCTCACCAGTAGTTGGGGCCTAGTTTGTGTTTGCAGTACCTTGGCTTCCCTGAGACACTGAACCATTGCCAGATGGCCGTGCTCTGGGCGGGACCGCCTGCCGCCCTGACCGAGGAGTCTGACTTACCACCAGGCGCCACCGTTCCTTGGTCTCTAAGATCCACAGTGTACTCTCTAAGGCCCCAGCATGTACTTGCTCTGTTCTCCATTACTAACTTGAAGCAAGTTCTTGCCTACTGTGAGCCAAGGTGGGACCTACTGTGAGGTAAGGTGGGACCTTACCTCAACCTTCTATCCAACACATGTTGTCAGAACATTATTTGCAGCAAACACTGATTTTCACCATCGATCAAAGCTTGGAGGTCACTGTGTGAGGAGCATGAGGCTCCCTGGGCGATGATTCCTGGACCAGATGCTGTCCATGAACATTTTCAGATCTTGAGGCTCTGAAAAATATGTTTTATTTTCCATTCATGAAATAGTGTTACAGTGCATTGTCATAGTGTTTCTAATAGCAAACTTTTTGTAAGACTATGAAAGTTTCATGCATAGTAAGACTATGAAGTATATGCATGAAATTTGCACTTGAAAGCATTAAATGCAAAATACATTGAGGTTTCAAGAAGTTGTTCCCAGCGTTGAACCTTCTGGCAAACACGGGAAAAAAAGAAATTTGTAGAGTTGAGTTCGGAATAGGTTGGATATTAAAGAGAATTTTAGACCATCTGGACAATGGGATGGGGGGGCATGAATTATTTTGGATAGGTAAAAGATATGCAAAATCAGAACACAAGCAGTCGTTGTGAGAGTCAGTAGATGACAGGAAGGAAAGGCTGCCTGTCCTTGCGGATGGCTGCTGTCATAACCAGGCACTTTACCGTGTTGGGAGGAAGTTCAGTCTGTGAAGGACACCGACAAAACAGCTGAAGGGTTCTCCTGCTGATTCTCCGTGCGTTGAATTGAATATCCTGATTTTTGTCCCATTAAAATTTTCAACTTAACCTGCAACACGAACAAACAGAAGAAAGGTTTCCATGTTCCTAGTATTCCTTTCAGTAAATAACTCCGTCTTGTGTACTTCAGAAGGAAAGCCCTAAGTTCTTTTAGAGTTTAGAGAATTCAGCTAGGATAATGGTTGGGTGAATGTGTGCTCAATTGTATCTGACTCTTTGTGACCCTCTGGATTGTAGCCCGCCGGGCTCCTCTGTCCATGGGATTTCCCAGGCAAGAATACTGGAGTGGGTTGCCATTTCCTACTCCAGGGCATATTTCCAACTCAGGGATCAAACCCAAGTCTCCAGCATCTCCTACAATGCCAGGCGGATTCTTTATCACTGTGCCACCTGAGAATCGGATTAGAGCTGGCAGCAGTGAACCGTCAGGCATCATTAACAAGTTATGAGACTCTGGACAAGTTACTTTCCTTGTCTCTGCAACATCAAATCTCAGAGTGTCCCATTAGAACCAGGCTGTGAGGCTTGTCATGACTGTTAAATGAATTAAAATCTGTTAAATTTTTAGGGCAGTACTTGGCCCATAGAAAGCACCAGTGAATGTTAGAAATGAGTATTTCAGGCTTCTTAGAAACAGCTGTTTGTTCCATTGTTAGCTAGCGACTGTATTAGATCATTAAACTTCCAAAGTCTCAGATTTCCCCTGTGTAAACTGACAATAATAATAATAATTACTCTGCAAGATAACAGGAGCCCATAAATGTTAATAAAATAGTGTAAATGGGAAGATTCACAGTTGGTTTGTAGGTATCTCCACTATAGACATGGAGATGGTGAGTTGGACCAGCTTCTCCTACTAGGAACTACTGTTTAACAAGTGTTTTGTAGATGATGGGAACCTCCAGTTGTGAAAGCAATAAACAACCATTGTAGAAAATTGGAGAATACAAGGGAGCACAGATAAAGGTTAGACATGGCTTGTTAATCTCAAATCTGAGATATATACTCTTAATATTTCAACATATGTCCTCTATCGCGTCTATAGTTTGTACATCATCTATATTCATGTCTAGTAATTTGTGAAGCACTGGGTGCTTGAGAACCCCATGAACAGTATGAAAAGGCAAAATGATAGGATACTGAAAGGGAAACTCCCCAAGTCAATAGGTGCCCAGTATGCTACTGGAGATCCATGGGGAAATAACTCCGGGATGAATGAAGGGATGGAGCCAAAGCAAAAAGAATACCCAGTTGTGGATGTGACTGGTGATAGAAGCAAGGTCCGATGCTGTAAAGAGCAATATTGCATAGGAACCTGGAATGTCAGGTCCATGAATCAAGGCAAATTGGAAGTGGTCAAACAAGAGATGGCAAGAGTGAATGTCGACATTCTAGGAATCAGCGAACTGAAATGGACTGGAATGGGTGAATTTAACTCAGATGACCATTATATCTACTACTGCGGGCAGGAATCCCTCAGAAGAAATGGAGTAGCCATCGTGGTCAACAAAAGAGTCTGAAATGCAGTACTTGGATGCGATCTCAAAAACGACAGAATGATTTCTGTTCGTTTCCAAGGCAAACCATTTAATAGCACAGTAATCCAAGCCTATGCTCCAACCAGTAATGCTGAAGAAACTAAAGTTGAATGGTTCTATGAAGACCTACAAGACCTTTTAGAACTAACACCCAAAAAAGATGTCCTTTTCATGATAGGGGACTGGAATGCAAAAGTAGGAAGACAAGAAACACCTGGAGTAACAGGCAAATTTGGCCTTGGAATATGAAATGAAGCAGGGCAAAGGCTAATAGAATTTTGCCAAGAAAATGCACTGGTCATAGCAAATATCCTCTTCCAACAACACAAGAGAAGACTCTATACATGGACATCACCAGATGGTCAACACTGAAATCAGATTGATTATATTCTTTGTAGCCAAAGATGGAGAAGCTCTATACAGTCAGCAAAAACAAGACCAGGAGCTGACTGTGGTGCAGATCATGAAGTCCTTATTGCCAAATTCAGACTGAAATTGAAGAAAGTGAGGAAAACCACTAGACCATTCAGGTATGACCTCAATCAAATCCCTTATGATTATACAGTGGAAGTGAGAAATAGATTTAAGGGCCTAGATCTGATAGATAGAGTACCTGATGAACTATGGAATGAGGTTTCTGACATTGTACAGGAGACAGGGATCAAGACCATCCCCATGGAAAAGAAATGCAAAAAAGCAAAATGGCTGTCTGGGGAGGCCTTACAAATAGCTGTGAAAAGAAGAGAAGCGAAAAGCAAAGGAGAAAAGGAAAGATATAAGCATCTGAATGCAGAGTTCCAAAGAATAGCAAGAAGAGATAAGAAAGCCTTCTTCAGTGATCAATGCAAAGAAATAGAGGAAAACAACAGAATGGGAAAGACTAGGGATCTATTCAAGAAAATTAGAGATACCAAGGGAACATTTCATGCAAAGATAGGCTTGATAAAGGACAGAAATGGTATGGATCTAACAGGAGCAGAAGATATTAAGAAGAGGTGGCAAGAATACACAGAAGAACTGTACAAAAAAGATCTTCATGACCCAGATAATCATGATGGTGTGATCACTGACCTAGAGCCAGACATCCTGGAATGTGAAGTCAAGTGGGCCTTAGAAAGCATCAGTACGAACAAAGCTAGTGGAGGTGATGGAATTCTAGTTGAGCTCTTTTAAGTCCTGAAAGATGATGCTGTGAAAGTGCTGCACTCAATATGCCAGCAAATTTGAAAAACTCAGCAGTGGCCACAGGACTGGAAAAGGTCAGTTTTCATTCCAATCCCAAAGAAAGGCAATGCCAAAGAATGCTCAAACTATTGCACAATTGCACTCATCTCACATGCTAGTAAGATCAGATAAGATCAGATCAGTCGCTCAGTCGTGTCCGACTCTTTGCAACCCCATGAACTGCAGCACGCCAGGCCTCCCTATCCATCACCAGCTCTCGGAGGTCACTCAGACTCACATTCATCGAGTCAGTGATGCCATCCAGCCATCTCATCCTCTGTCGTCCCCTTCTCCTCCTGCCCCCAATCCCTCCCAGCATCAGAGTCTTCTCCAATGAGTCAACTCTTCGCATGAGGTGGCCAAAGTACTGGAGTTTCAGCTTTAGCATCATTCCTTCCAAAGAAATCCCAGGGCTGATCTCCTTCAGAATGGACCAGTTGGATCTCCTTGCAGTCCAAGGGACTCTCAAAGTCTTCTCCAACACCACAGTTCAAAAGCATCAATTCTTTGGGGCTCAGCCTTCTTCACAGTCCAGCTCTCACATCCATACATGACCACAGGAAAGACCATAACCTTGACTAGGCGAACCTTTGTTGGCAAAGTAATGTCTCTGCTTTTGAATATGCTATCTAGGTTGGTCATAACTTTCCTTCCAAGGAGTAAGCGTCTTTTAATTTCATGGCTGCAGTCACCATCTGCAGTGATTTTGGAGCCCAGAAAAATAAAGTCTGACACTGTTTCCACTGTTTCTCCATCTATTTCCCATGTAGTGATGGGACCAGATGCCATGATCTTCGTTTTCTGAATGTTGAGCTTTAAGCCAACCTTTTCACTCTCCTCTTTCACTTTCATCAAGAGGCTTTTGAGTTCCTCTTCACTTTCTGCCATAAGGGTGGTATCATCTGCATATCTGAGGTTATTGATATTTCTCCCAGCAATCTTGATTCTAACTTGTGTTTCTTCCAGTCCAGCATTTCTCATGATGTACTCTGCATATAAGTTAAATAAACATGGTGACAATATACAGCCTTGACGTACTCCTTTTCCTACTTGGAACCAGTCTGTTGTTCCATGACCAGTTCTAACTGTTGCTTCCTGACCTGCATGCTAGTAAAGTAATGCTCAAAATTCTCCAAGCCAGGCTTCAGCAATATGTGAACTGTGAACTTCCTGATGTTCAAGCTGGTTTTAGAAAAGGCAGAGGAACCAGAGATCAAATTGCCAACATCTGCTGGATCATGGAAAAAGCAAGAGAGTTCCAGAAAAACATCTATTTCTGCTTTACTGACTATGCCAAAACCTTTGACTGTGTGGATCACAACAAACTGGAAAATTCTGAAAGAGATGGGAATACCAGACCACCTGATCTGCCTCTTGAGAAATCTGTATGCAGGTCAGGAAGCAACAGTTAGAACTGGACATGGAACAACAGACTGGTTCCAAATAGGAAAAGGAGTACGTCAAGGCTGTATATTGTCACCCTGCTTATTTCACTTATATGCAGAGTACATCATGAGAAACACTGGACTGGAAGAAGCACAAGCTGGAATCAAGATTGCAGGGAGAAATATCAATAACCTCAGATATGCAGATGACACCACCCTTATGGCAGAAAGTGAAGAGGAACTAAAGAGCCTCTTGATGAAAGTGAAAGAGGAGAGTGAAAATGTTGGCTTAAAGCTCAACATTCAGAAAACAAAGATCATGGCATCCAGTCCCATCACTTCATGGGAAATAGATGGGGAAACACTGGAAACAGTGTCGGACTTTATTTTTTTGGGCTCCAAAATCACTACAGATGGTGACTGCAGCCATGAAATTAAAAGATGTTTACTCCTTGGAAGGAAAGTTATGACCAACCAAGATAGCATATTCCAAAGCAGAGACATTACTTTGCCAACAGAGGTTCGTCTAGTTAAGGCTATGGTTTTTCCTGTGGTCATGTATGGATGTGAGAGTTGGACTGTGAAGATGGCTGAGCGCCGAAGAATTGATGCTTTTGAACTGTGGTGTTGGAGAAGACTCTTTGAGAGTCCCTTGGACTGCAAGGAGATCCAATCAGTCCATTCTGAAGGAGATCAGCCCTGGGATTACTTTGGAAGGAATGATGCTAAAGCTGAAACTCCAGTACTTTGGCCACCTCATGCGAAGAGTTGACTCATTGGAGAAGACTCTGATGCTGGGAGGGATTGGGGGCAGGAGGAGAAGGGGACGACAGAGGATGAGATGGCTGGATGGCATCACTGACTCGATGGACGTGAGTCTGGGTGACCTCCGGGAGTTGGTGATGGACAGGGAGGCCTGGCGTGCTGCGATTCATGGGGTCGCAAAGAGTCGGACACGACTGAGCGTCTGACTGAACTGAACTGAGGTTCTTGTCAAATAAATACACCTGTGTCCACCCCTTGACGTTCCCATATTCACTCAAGAATGACAGGATTGGCAACAGCAAACAGGTAAATAATGAAGGAAAGCTGTCCACTGTGATATCAAATAGGGTTAGTGTTTAAAAGCAGAAGCAAGAAGGGGAAAGAGCTGTAGACCTGGAAGTCAGAGGATGTGGGGCAGGGATGGTTAACTGGTCCCAGTTTTCGTTCTCCCCCTCTTAGTTTTTTTTTTTTTTTTTTTTTCTTCAATGAATGTTTTGCTATTTTCTCAACTCCCTCCTTTTTATTTTTTAACTGAATTTATTAATTTATTTTTATTTGGCCGTGAGACACTGCATATGAGATCTTGGCTCCCGGACCAGTTATCAAACCCACCCCCCCTGCTTCCGAAGTGCAGAGTCTTAACCACTGGACTGCCAGGGAAGTCCCCTCTCCTCCTGACAATTAGTGGAAGGATTCCTCTGTAGAGTGACAAATTGTCTTGGGTTTTCCTGGTCTGAAGGGCATCTTGGAAGGTGGGAATTTCAGGGTTCCTGTAACGGAGAAAGCAGCCTACCTGAGGCACGCCTGGGGACCAGGCTTCCTGCCTAGTGAGTGGGTCACGTGCAGAAGTGATGGGGGAAAATTCCTGGTCATGTCCTTTAAAAAGGGTATATGTCCCTTGTTTTCTTTCTCTGTTCCCAAATCCTGGAAGGTGGTTGAGGGGTTTGGGAACCTGCTTCTCCCAAAAGCATCACTAGATAGTTTCAGTGAGAACAGAGGAAGGCACTTGACATTCTGAACAATTAAAATACAGGCATAAACCAAGATAGCAAACGAGTGACGCTAGGAAAAGAAGAGATGGCCACGATCACCAAGCCACGGTGGGCCACGCCCACCACCGCCGGGTGTTTTGATGCTGAGGTCACATGACCTTCAGACTGGAGGCTCGAGCCTGCTGGGTGAGCAACCACAGTAGGTAGATGGTATCTGCTTTCACCTTCTTTCCCTGGATGAAGGGAAATGTGAGGTCCACTGTCCCTCTTGGAGTTCTTAAATCCTTATTTCATAAAGGGGGAGAGAGGTGGCTCTTTGTGGAGCTTCACCAGCCCATTACACAACGGTTTCTTCTTTCTTTCTTTTTTCTGTGCTGTTTTTTAGTCACTAAGTGGTGTCAGATTGTTTGTGACTCTATGGACTGTAGCCCGCCAGGCTCCTCTGTCTGGAATTTTCCAGGCGAGAATACTGGAGTGAGTTGCCATTTCCTTCTCCAGAGGATCTACCTGATCCGACACAGGGATCAAACCCAGGTCTCCTGCATTTCAGGTGGTCTCCTGCATTTCAGGTGGTCTTCTGCATTGCAGGCTGGTTCTGTAGTGAATGAGCCTCAGGGTTTGTTTATTTATTTATTTGGTTGTGTCAAATCTTTAGTTGCAATATGTGGGATCTCGTTCCCTGACCGGGGATCAGACCTGGGCCCCCTGCATTGGGAGTGTAGAGTCTTAGCCACCGGACCACCAGGGAAGTCCCAGCAGCTTTCTCACTTCTGCACTTATATCTGCCTTTGACCTACTTGCGTGTCTCAGCCGCCAGCCCAGCATAGGCTGGAGCTCTGTGAGCCTGGGCGAGCTACTTTCACAGCAGCTGCCCCGAAGAGGCACCCTGCATCCCAGGCTGTGAGTGAGCCACTTGCCTGCACCATCCACTGACCTGTGTGTGACATTAAGAACAGAAATACGCTTTGTCCTTTTCCAGCAACAGTGCTGAGGGCCTCTTTGTTATAGAGGCTGAGTCTATACCCTGAGGGTTGGACTTGCTCTGTGCAACCAGTGTTCCATGACCTGGAGGAGAGCTATGAGAGCTTGTTTTGAGAACCAAGTGGAAAGGAGCTCATTGGGGTGGAGTGAATTCCTCTTGTAGATCATGAAGGAATACCCAGAAGTCCCTTCATGGGATGCCTAGTAACTTCACAATGCTTAGAAATCTTCCATACTCAAAATAGCACATAAATGGCTTTACAACATTCCTTTCAATGATGGTTCTTCTTACCTCCTGGTTTCCCAAGGAAATAAGTGCCCTTATTAGTTTCTGAGGAGAGAAATGTACTTCCAGGGTATTACCTTACTATGAGATCTGCCTTTTTTCTTTGTAATTGAAGAAGTCACAGCAGGCACCCAAAAGATTAAAGTTTGTGTAGGAAGGAATTAGTGGTTTTTGAAAAAAATATTTCAAAAGTGTTGTGCTCTTGTGCAGTGCTACTGAAGGAACATTCTGTGCCAACTCCTCAGCAGAGATCTCGTAAGGAGTAATAACTCCTCTACCGAGTTGTTCCTTGAAGACATAAAGTCCAGTGGCCTCTCTGCATGGGGTCTGAGGGGCCCTCGTTTGGGGGTATTTGCTGGTTGGAATGTTGTGGTTATTTGATTGCATCATAATTAGTTTTTTTTTTTTTTTTTTTACCTAAAAGAGCATACCTGAGTATCTTGGAAAGAAATTAATGAGAATCCACCAGTTTCTTTGATAGTAGAATTTAAGTACTTTAGGGCCAGTTTTGCTGTGAATACGAAAACCCATCCCCCATTCATTAAAATGGCTGGGGGTTGGTGTACTGGGTGTGGCAGGGAAATAGATGCTTCCCTGGTGGCTCAGACAGCAAAAAATCTGCCTGCACTCCAGGAGACGCAGGTTCGAATCCTGGGTCGGGAAGATCCCCTGGAGGAGGGCGTGGCAACCCACTCCAGTATTCTTGCCTGGAGAATCCCATGGGCAGAGGAGCCTGGTGAGCTATAGTCCAGGGGGTCGCAAAGAGTCAGACAGATGGGGCGACGAGCACACTTTCCTGTGATGTGTGACCCACAACTAATACAACACTAAGCTGTAGAGCTTCTTGATGAAGCCATCCCTGTGGGGTTAGCACACTTAGTTAAGAGAAGACTGATATTGTAAGCAGCGCTGATGTTAACAGTGTAGAAAGACTGATTTCTTTCAATATTTCAACCCCATTTGCAATGATTAGTTTTGTGTCCTCCTGACCAGGCGAAGCTGGTAAAACATTATTCCTGGAAGTGTCTGTGAGGATATTTCCAGAAGAGATCAGCATTTGAACCAGTAGATGGAGTAAAGAAGATCACCCTTCCCCATGTGGGTGGGCTTCATCCGATCCCCTGAGGGCCTGACCAGAACAAAATGGCGGAGGAGGGGCCAACTCACTCTCTGCCAGAGTGGAGATGTCCTTCTCCTTCCCTAGCACGTGGGCGCTCCTGGGGCTTGTGCTTTCAGACTCAGACGAGGACTTGCACCATTAGCCTAGCTTCCTGATCCTCAGGGCTTCGAACTGAACTCCAACACCAACTATCTGGGTTCTCCAGCTTGCAGGTGGCAGGCATAGGGCTTCCTTTGTTTCTGTGGATGGGAATGTATTTATTTTATTTTTGGCCACCCCATTTGGTATGTGGGATCTTAATTCCCTGACCAGGGATTGAATCTGAGCCCCCTGCATTGGAAGGTAGAGTGTTAACCACTGGATCAGAGAAGTCCCAGACCGTGGGACTTCTCAGGGTCCATAATTGCATGAGTGAATTTCTGTAATCAATCTCCTCTTCTGGGGATCTGCATCTATCCTGTTGGTTTTATTTCTCTGGAGAACCCTGGCTAATACACTGTTCATTGATGACTTAAAGCAGATGTTTCAAATCAAGTCAAACAGCCACTCAACACAATACAAATCAGGCCTGAAGAAATGTTCCTAGCTCTGTGAAGTAGACAGAGACGAAAGCCTCTGTCTGGGTGAGCTCGCCGTCTGCTGAGAAATGATTTCAGTGGAAACATAGCTGTCACCAGAGAAGTTTACAGAGAAGGCCTTACGGGACGTAGAAACTTACACTCAGACGTCTCTCCAGGCAGCAAAGGCCAGAGACCGTTCTTGGGAGAATGAGAAAGTATTCACTAGGAGTAGATGTTGCTAGTAGGTATTTTTCATGCAGAGTGGGATAAAAATAGTTTTCAGTTACTGTCCATGGACAGTTCATGTGAACTTGGGAGGAAGACTGCATTCTGAGAAGATGAATCCTGGAGAAGTGGCCTATTAAGCGGGGTATTTATCAAAATGTTTTATGGGGGCAGTGGTTCATTATTTTCTCTGTTCTCTATACTCCAGGGAACATTAGCTTTCTGAATAGGTCATTTTGAAAGCACTGCCTGTGACAGGCCTGAGTCTTTATGGATTGCCTCCAGTGAGTCTGGCTGTCGCAGGTTTTCGGTTGAGAAATAAAGCCGCCCGTCCCCTCATACCCGATTCATAGGATTCCAGGCTGAGGCCGGAGCTCTGCATAACAGGAGCACCGCACTGCTCGGAGCCGTTTCTTTAGAGGCCACTTCAAAAGCTGCCCGTTGACTTAACACTTGCGGCAGCAGACACTTGACAAGTGGTAAGCGTTTTCTCTGCCTGACATTCGAGCCCTCGGAGGGAGAGGAGTATGCGGTATATGGAGAGAAATGTAAAAGTTGTCTTGTAGGAGACAGAGGGAAATGGGAAAAGCCGTATTGATTGCTTCCTCTAACTTTCTCTCCTCTTAGAGAATGTTTCACAGGCCATTAAACTTAGCAAGCTTTAGGTGATGGATGGAAAAATGAATGGAGGTCAGTAGGTGTGCGTTTCATCTTTTGAATCGTGCTTTGCTTTATAATGCAAAAGGGAATTCAATTAATCTACTGTTTCATCAAGAAAGCAACTTGGTTGTTCTCGATGTATTGCTGTCACTAACTGCTGTGATAGGCAAATTGCAGATCTTCCCCTAAGCCACTCTGCGATGCTTTGATTCTCAAGGATAAAATAGATATGTCTTCAAAACAGTAGCTGTTGCTTCATGTCCACATGCAGGTACACATTCACACTACGAGGAGAATGTGGTAACATTGTTGGTTTGGGGAAATCAGGATTGTACCTGTAAAAGTGATTTCTTTGGAGGGAACTTTTAAGATGAAGGAAAAAAAAAAAGAATCTTACTACCTGAGTGCTTGCTTTGAATGGGAGAGAATTTTAAAAAACCAATTCCTTATTATTATTATTTTTGGATACTTTAAAAAATATATTTATTTATGGCTGTGTGGGTTTTCGCTGCTGTGTGCGGGCTTTCCCCAGCTGCTGCGAGCAGGAGTTGCTCTCTAGGTGTGGTGCCTGGCTCATTCTTGCAGTGTCTTCTCTGGCGTCAGATCACAGGCTCCAGGGTGCGCAGGCTCAGTAGTCGTGGCATCAGTCTCAGCTTCCCTGTGGCGTGTGGAATCCTCCTGGACCAGAGACGGAACCATGTCCCCTGCACTGGCAGACAGATCCGGATGCACTGGACCACCAGGGAGTCCCCAGTTTCTTCTTTAAACAATTGTTAATTTTCCTTGTGTAGTATATTTGGAGAGATGGCAGACTGACTTCTTTTATTTAACAGAAAGCCTTAATAAAACTTTGGTGGAATTCCTTTATTTGTTTATTTTTATGAGACGTGATGGTTGACAGAGAAGATTACCTGGAAGTTTCTTTGCTGAATTCCTGGTTCCTGCTTACATTTGTTCATCTGGCTTGCTTCCCCACTGCAGAAATGGAAACCCGTCTTCCTGGGTGCATAGGTCACAAAACCATGGTGGTGTCAGCTTCTCTTTTCCTTCCAAATGCCTTGTGCAATATGGCAGCTACCAGCCTCACCTCAATGCGACCGCACCTCACCACTCCATCTTTATCGCCTCTGTGCTCCACCTGCCATGAACCTCCATCATCTCCCTCCTGAATGACAACCTTCCACCTAACCTTACTTTCCCCCTTGTTCTCCCTTCTCCCCCAGGTCCTCTTATTTTCTGCTCAAAAGGTTTTTATATTTCTCAATCTTACTCAGAGTAAAAGCCAAACTTCTTACCATGTCCTGCAGGGCCTTATAAGGTCTGTCTTCCTCTTAACCTTCTGACCTCACCTCCACCTCCTCTCCTGACATTTCCCCAGCCACACTGGAGTCTCTGCTGTTCCTTTAAGAACCCAGGCAGTTTCTACCCCAGGGCCTGTGCACCGACCACTCTTGTCACCTGGCCTATTCTTTTCCTTGATATCCACTTGGCTCCCTCTCTCACTTCCTTCACATTATTGTTCAGTGCTACCTTTTCAGGGAGGCCTTCCATGACTTGAATACAATCTACTTAAAGTTACACCCATCATCTTCCATTCTTCTTTCTCCTTTATTTTCTTCCACCTCACTTTTCACCACCTGACACACTGTATGCTTTCTTATTTGTTGTCTGCATTGCATGCTCCAAAAAGACAGGCAGTTTTGTCTGCTTATTGCTGTACACTCAGTGTCTACAATAGTTCCTGGCCCATAGTAGACAGTCAAACAATATTTGTTAAAGAAATGCATAGTAAAGTAACTCTCCTCGTTCACTCTCATCAAGAGGCTTTAGTTCCTCTTCTCCTTCTGCTATTGGAGTGGTATCATCTGCTTTGGCCACCTGATGTAAAGAGCAGCTCATTGGCAAAAACCCTGGGAAAGATTGAGGGCAGGAGGAGAAGGGGGAACAACAGAAGATGAGGTGGTTGGATGGCATCCCCAGTTCAGTGGGTATAAGTTTGAGCAAACTCTGAGAGATAGTGAAGGGCAGGGAAGTCTGGTGTGCTACTGTCCGTGGGGTTGCAAAGAGTCGGACACGACTTAGCAACTGAACAGCAACAGCAATAAAGTAACTAGGATTTGGGAGGCACTGTAGTGCAGCTTCTATGAGGGGAAGATTTTGGGGGACCCTGGAAGATAATCCTTAATGGAGATGGAGAAGGAGAGGGAATCTATCAGAATGTGACAATCACAGCCAAGAATCCAACTTTTTGCGTTTAGTCTTCTTGGCAATAAACCCCACCCTCATTGTCCACTTTAAATGGTGAGAGAGTAACAATCCTCTGGCTAATATTTCAAAACTGTGCCCTTGTGTGTGTGCGTATCTATCTGTAACTCATATATCCTCACTCTTAGAGCTAAATAGATTTAAGTTGAATTTCTCTCCAGTCTTAGAGCTTTAATTACCAGGTGATAATCTAGCTTTCAGATGGAAGCATTGGGATGAGTTAAGATGCTTGGATATTTTTTCCTTATCAGTATTCGTTTTTTAAGAAAACACAATTTATGTGAAGGATATATGCACAGAGTGTTGCCTATCTTAGGGACAGGCATGAGATTACCAAATGACTAACTGACTCTCTGAGCTGCTTAAAGAATTTTAAAGCAAGCTGTCTGAATGTCATTAAGTGTCTCTTTTTCAGAAACTTGGAAGTATCTTTCTGTACTTCAAAAGACAAACAAAGATCTCATAGTATTTTCAGCCTCTAATGAATGAAAAAGACACTAGCATAAAGAAGAAATGAAGACATTGGAAGGGAAAGAGAAATTACAACATTGTATATGATATAAGCCCCACACTTACTGTCTTTGAGGACTCTCCTGTGATTTACAGAAGATCTGGGAGAATTCAGAAGAGTTTTTATCAGAAAGAAAAAAAACAGCGTGCCAGATGGTCAATGAGAAAGTCTTTCCTTCAAATAAAGTTTTGTAATTACACTTGTAGCTTACTTATACGTCCTTAATATTTTGATATGGCAGAGCATGGATGATTATCTGAAAGTAGTCAATCAAGATTGTGGATTATGCTTTTGGGGTACATTAGTGAATTAACCACCCCCCACCCCCGAGGTTGTAGTTTACCCATCCATCTCCCCTCCCCTGTCCCCCCATTTGCTCTGGTCATAGCACTGCTGTGGTCCACAGTGTGTCCCCTTAGTCCGGTTTGTGCTTTGTCTTCTTGTCTCATTAAATGGTGTTTTTCCCCCATAGCAGTAAGTTGAATTGGTGTATCACTATGCAGTTACAGGAGAAGGCAATGGCACCCCACTCCAGTACTCTTGCCTGGAAAATCCCATGGACGGAGGAGCCTGGTAGGCTGCAGTCCATGGGGTCTCACAGAGTCGGACATGACTGAAGCGACTTAGCAGCAGCAGCAGCAGTGAATTAAAACATTTTCATGTAGTTTTGAAATATTGAATGGTATTCCTCAATGATTGAGTTTTTGGAAAAGCATGTATTTCAGTGGAAATAGTTTTGCATCTTTTTGTTTGGATCAATCATTGTGATTGGCCTGTCATGACAGAGCAGTGATTGACATGGCATTCAGGATTATGAAAAAAAGTCAGGATCTGGAGAGGTATGTGGTTCAAAATGTAAAGGAGTTCTTAGTACCCTTTATGGATTTTTAAAATAAATTTTAAAAATTAATTGAGAAATTTCAAGTAGCATAAAAAGAGAGTGTGAGATTTTTGGTGATGGTTTAGTACTAAGTCATGTCTGATTCTTGTGACCCCATGGCCCTCTGTCCGTGGGATTCTCCATGGAGAATCCTGGAGAATCCAGGAATACTGGAGTGGATTGCCATTTCCTTCTCCAGGGAGTCTTCCCAACCCAGGGATCAAACCTGGGTCTCCTGCATTGCAGACAGACTCTTTGCTGACTGAGCCACCAAGGAAGCTCATTTATCTCAAAGAAGAAAAAAAAAAGTTAACGTTTTAAAAACCTTGCATGTTTTCAACACAAATTTGGCAAACTTCATTGGTGGAAGGAATTGCTGGTTCCTTTTAGCTAGCAAAGAAGTATAGACAAAGCAATAGTAATAGTCCAGGTACAGTTTTTTTTTTCCACTTGTCTCCTGCTGCATAGTAAGTATCTCCGAATTTAGTGACATCAAACCACATTTTGGAGCCTTATGGATTCTGTGAATTCTGATCCAGACAGGGCGTTGTTGAGATGACTTGTTTCTGCTTCAGAGTACACAGAAATTGGCTGAATTGTCAGTTGATGGGCTGAGGTGACCTGACAACTGGCTTGGACTTCCTCGCAGCATAGCGGCCTTCTGACTGTTGAGTCCTTACAAGGCTCTAAGCACAAGCATTCCAGTGAATGTGGTGAAAGTTTTAGTTCCCTGTGAGCCAGACTCAGGAGTGAGATCACTCCGTGCCACTCCGTCTTATTCTTTTGAGTGAAATTTGTTACCTCTATGTGGGTTCCTGGGAGGGTGGTGAGTGTATTTTTGCATGTGAAGGAATTTAAATACTTTATCACCATGCTTCTGCATGTTGCATATCATCTGGGGCTGAGATGGGGTGAGGTGCTGGCAGCAGAGTCAAGCCTGCAGAACCTAAAATGTTTGCTACTGGTCCTTTCCAGGAAAGCTGTGTCAAGCCCTGGTCTGGAAGATGACAGAGGGGACAGGCCAGGGTGGTTTTCCTGCAGAGATGACCTTCAGCTGAGACCAGGATGATGACAAAGCACTGACTCTGGGAGGCAGGGTATGGACCCTTCTGGGAAGAGGCAACAACTCTGAGGTGGGATGAGGGCAGCCTGGGGGGCAAGATGGAGGTTCGTATCTGGACGTGGAAAACAAGGGCCAGAACAGGTGTTCCTGTTGTTTCTAGTGCCAGGTGTCTGCCTGGTGGCCTGGCAGAGCCTACGGCCCTCTCCCCAGACTAGTATTACTAAGTTCATGAAATAAAAGACGTAGAATTCTGAAGGAGATGGATTATAATGAAATGCAGTTATCAAAATATTATTGAACAAATTTGCATTATAATAATATGTGTGTTTCTTTATTAATGCATTCATTAACTGGATTTGGAAGTTGGTCTCATAACTACTGTAATTTTAAAATAGATCTGAGAGTAGACATTATTACAAGCTGTCAGCAACAACTGTCATATTGTATCAAAATCCCTGTGATTTTTATTTGTGACTCACTCCTGGGTACTGCTGAAACTACTTGTCTTGCTTGCTGTATTAATAACTGAAGATGCATTAATAAGGGCGTTTCAGAGAAACAGAACCAATAGGAGATTCTGTCTGTCTATAAATGAGAAATCAGTTTACACAATTATGGAGGCTGGGAATTCCCATGATCTGTTGTCTGAAAGCTGGAGACCCAAGGCTGCTGATGGTGGAGATCCTAGTCCAAGGGTGGAAGACCCAGCTGTACAGTGAGGCCCAGAAAGAGAGAGCGAGCAGATTTTCCCTTCTGTTACCTTTTTGCTCTATTCAGGCTCTCAGAGATTGTATGGGGCTCACTCACGTTGGGGTGGGTGGTCTTCTCCATCTGCTGATTCAATGTTAATGAATAATGTTTAAATAACATTTAACTCAGAAATAATAAATAATAAAAACTCAGAAGCAATGTTTATGCAGACATTGGGACACCTGTGGTCCTGTTAAGTTGACACGTAAAATGAACCATCACAGAAGGAAGGGCTAAATCAAGCTGAGGTAGGGAAATCCGACAGAGATGAACTGGTCCCTTTCTGAGCTCAGGGACCCGTGGCCCCAAGTCAAGACCCACTGATGCAGAAGCATGTTTTCATCTAAACACAGTGGAGCTAAATGTGAGGCTCAAGCATCAGGACTGACTTGTGCTTTAAAAATGTTCTCTCTAGCTGCTCTGGGGAGGGCAGATCACAGGGAGCTAGAAAGCAGGAAGACCTGTCATTGTTCAGTGGTTTTCATTCCATAGCTTGTTTGCCTTTGCTTTTGCGTTTGGTGTGTCCAGAGCAGGAGGGGTGAAGATTAAACAGAACAAACTGGAAATTCAGGGGATTGCAGCTAGTATTTCCAGCATGGTCCTTTCCAGAAGTCATTTTAAGGGAGAAGGAACGCTCACTCAATTCCTCTGGGAATTCAAGGGATTGAATTAGATAGATTTGCAGGCTAATGCAAACTTTGACATTCTCTGAATCTGTATCTTGCATTTCGTTTAATTATAGGTAGCCAGCCATCAATAGGGCTTCCCAGGTGGCGCTAGTGGTAAAGAACATGCCTGCCAATGCAGGAGACATAAGAAACACAGATTTGATCCCTATGTTGGGAAGATACCCTGGAGAAGGGCGTGGCAACCCACTCCAGTATTCTTGCCTGAGAAATTTCATGAACAGAGGAGGCTGGCAGACTGTAGTCCATAGAGTCACAAAGAGTCGGACATGTCTGAAGTAACTTAGTGGGTGTGCACACATGCACACACACACACACACAAACACACACAGAGCCATCAATAACTGTCTTCATTCATAAATAGGTAGAATGAAATAGGATGAACTCTTTGAAGTGTGTTCATGACTCTGTCCCATTTATCTTGTTTAAGTGATTAGATCACAGCCAAGAATACAGAATGTTATTTTTAATGACAAAAAGTGTGACATTGCACAAAAGAAATTGCTCTTCTTCATCACAATATGTATATGAAATACATCTGACAACTTTAGCCTTCTACCCTTCCCCTCAATTCTGTTTCTGGTTTTCAAATTCACATTACCTCTAGAAGGCGTATCCTTGAAGTGCTTCTAATGTTTTCCATCTACAAATAAATGTCTTGGGTTAATTCATGTTTGCAGTGAAATGTGGATCTTCTGCATCTTCAGTTTAAATGCATGACCCTGAATGGTTATGTTGAGTCATCTGATCAAGGTCACTCTTACTTTTTCTAGCCTAATGCTGCTTTTAGTTTGTGTGGTTAAAAATGGCAGGATACTCACCTCAGATTCCAAGTGAAGTGGAAGTGTTCATGGTAAAGGTGATGGGGAGGGGGAGGGGGATACATTGTGTTTGCTTTTCCCAGTATGGCCATGGGGTTCAGGCCAAGAGGTGTGGAGAGTCTGCTGTCTCCAAATAAGTATAGTCCATTCATTCTTAAAATGCAAGTTGTTATTGCTGTTCAGTTGCTCAGTCATGTCTGACTCTGCAACCCCATGGATTGTAGCATGGCAGGCTTCCCTGTCCTTCACTATCTCCCAGAGTTTGCTCAGACTCACGTCCATTGAGTCAGTGATGCCATCTAATCATCTCATGTTGCCTCTTTCTCCTCCTGCCCTCAGTCTTTCCCAGCATCAAGGTTGTTTCCAACGAGTCAGTTGTTTGCACTGGGTGGCCAAAGTATTGGAGTTTCAGCTTCAGTATCAGTCCTTCCAGTGAGTATTCAGGGCTTATTTCCTTTAAGATTGACTGGTTTGATCTCTTTGCGGTCCAAGAGACTCTCAAGAGTCTTTTCCAGCAGCACAGTTTCAAAAGCATCAATTCTTCTTGCTCAGCCTTCTTTATCGTTAAACTTTCACATCCATACATGATTACTGGAAAAACCATAGTGGGAACATTCTTCACATGCACAGAATGACCAGTGTCATTTGCCACATCCTACAGAGATTAGTCAAAGAAAGACTCTGGTAATGGGTGGATGATTCCCCCAGATGTGGATCTTTAAGATCACCTAGAATTGCTGTGGGTCTGTGCACATGAGAGCGAAAGCCTAGTAGGTGCCCAGTGAGGGCTTGCCAGGAATCAATCCTTCCTGTCTCGTGACTTGGTCTGCCTCCTCCTGTCTCTGGAGGGAGCCAGTGTTCTCCAACTTCCTCTTTGTTCTGTTGCCTTTGGGAGAAGACAGGATATGGGGCTTCTGGGAGGGGTTAAGTTGACAGGTTTTTGCCTTTTATTTCCAAAGATCATGCACAGGACCTGACATGAGACCCAGCTGCGGTGTAACACAGAGAGCCCTGCACTGGACACGAGGAGAGAACAGTAGAGTCTGTAGGGCTGAAACAGTGTGAGATGCAGCCACCATTTTGAAAATAACAATAGATTTCACCTTTTTCTCAAGGGCACATGGAACATTCTCCAGGATAGATCAGATCCTGGGCCATAAATCTAGCCTTGGTAAATTTAAAAATATTGAAATCATTTCAAGCATCTTTTCTGATCAAAATGCTAAGATTAGATATCAACTACAGGAAAAAAAAAAGATATGGAGGCTAAACAATACGCTTCTAAATAACCAACAGATCATGGAAGAAGTAAAAAAAGGAAATCAAAATATGCATAGAAACAAATGATAGTGAAAATACAACCACAAACCTGTGGGATTTAGTAAAAGCAGTGCAAGAGGGAAGTTTATAGCAACACAAGCGTTCCTCAAGAAATGAGAGAAACATCAAATAAACAACCTAACTTTACACCTAAAGTAACTAGAAAAAGAATAACAGCAGCAAAAAAGAAAACCCCAAAGTTAACAGAAGGAAAGAAATCATAAAAATCAGCGCAGAAATAAGTGAAAAAGAAACAAAGGAGACTATAGCAAAGATCAACAGAAGTAAAAGCTGGTTCTTTGAGAAGATAAACAAAATAGACTAATTGTTAGCCAGACTCATCAAGAAAAAAAGGGAGAAGAATCAAATCAATAAAATTAGAAATGAAAATGGAGAAATCACAATAGACAGCATAGAAATACAAAAGATTATAAGAGACTACTATGAGCGACTATATGCCAATAAAATGGACAACTTAGAAGAAATAGACAAACTCTTAGAAAAGTATAACCTTCCAAAACCAAACAAGGAAGAAATAGAAAATCTGAACAGATAATTCACAAGCACAGAAATTGAAGCTGTAGTAAAAAAAAATCTTCCAACACAGAAAATGCCAGGACTGGATGGCTCCACAGGTGAATTCTATAAAAAATTTAGAGAAGAGCTAACACCTATCCTACTCAAACTCTTCCAGAAAATTGCAGAGGAAGGTAAACTCCCAAACTCATTCTGAGTCCACCATTGCTGTGATATCAAAACCAGACAAAGATGGCACAAAAAAAGAAAACTGCAGGCCAATATCACTGATGAACACAGATGCAAAAATGCTCAACAAAATTCTAGCAAACAGAATCCAACAATATATTAAAAACAGCATACATAATAACCAAGTGGGCTTTATTCCAGGGATGCAAGTATTCTTCAGTATTTGCAAATCAATCCATGTGATACACCATATTAACAAATTGAAAGATAAAAACCATATGATTATCTCAATAGATGCAGAGAAATCCTTTGACAAAACTCAA
This sequence comes from Tragelaphus eurycerus, assembly GCA_935064755.1. NCBI lineage: Eukaryota > Metazoa > Chordata > Mammalia > Artiodactyla > Bovidae > Tragelaphus > Tragelaphus eurycerus. The sequence continues at coordinate 322,148 of CAKXYN010000220.1, read as the reverse complement.
TACCCATTTATGATAAAAAAACTCTCCAGAAAGCAGGCATAGAAGGAACATCTCTCTGCTAAGTCACTTCAGTCGTGTCCGACTCTGTGTGACCCCACAGATGGCAGCCCACCAGGCTCCTCCATCCCTGGGATTCTCCAGGCAAGAACACTGGAGTTGGCTGCCATTTCCTTCTCCAATGCATGAAAGTGAAAAAGTGAAAGTGAAGTCACTCAGTTGTGTCCGACTCTTAGCGACCCCATGGACTGCAGCCTACCAGGCTCCTCCATCCATGGGATTTCCAGGCAAGAGTACTGGAGTGGGATGCCATTGCCTTCATACTTCAACATAATAAAAGCCATATATGACAAATCCATAGCAGACATTATACTCAATGGCAAAAAATTGAAAGCATTTGCTCTTAAATCAGAAACAAGACAAGGGTGACCACTCTCACCACTACTATTCAACATAGTTTTGGAAGTCCTAGCCACAGCAATAAGAGAAGAGAAAAAAAAAAAGGGAATCCAGATTGGAAAAGAAGAATTAAAACTCTCACTGTTTGTAGATGACATGATCCTCTAGATGGAAAACCCTAAAGATACCACCAGGAAATTAGTAGAGCTAATCAATGAATATAGTAAAGTTGCAGGATATAAAATTAATACACAGAAATCCCTTGCATTCCTATACACTAACAATGATAAAACAGTAAGAGAAATTAAGGAAACAATCCCATTCACCATTGCAACAGAAAAGAATAAAATACTTAGGAATAAATTTACCTAGAGAAACAAAAGACCTAAATATAGAAAGCTATAAAACACTGATAAAAGAAATCAAAGAAAAGTGAGCCCTCTTACACTGTTGGTGGGAATGAAAAGTGATACAGCCACTGTGGAGAACAGTGTGGCAGTTCCTTGAAGAACTGGGACTAGAACTGCCATATAACCCAGCAATCCCACTGCTGGGCATTCCCACTGCTGGGCATATACACTGAGGAAACCAGAATTGGAAGAGACCCGTGTACCCCAATGTTCATTGCAGTACTGTTTACAATAGCCAGGTCATGGAAGCAACCTAGATGTTCATCAGCAGATGAGTGGATAAGGAAGTTGTGGTACAAATACGCAATGGACTATTACTCAGCTATAAAAAGGAACACATATGAGTCAGTTCTAATGAGGTGGATGAAATTGGAGCCTATTATACAGAGTGAAGTAAGTCAGAAAGAGAAACACAAATACTGTATATTAACACATATATATGAAATTTAGAAAGACAGTAATGATTCTATATACAAGGCAGCAAAAGAGACACAGATGTAAAGAACAGACTTTTGGACTCTGTGGGAGAAGGCAAGGGTGGGATGATATGAGAGAATAGCATTGAAACATGTATATTCAGATCAGATCAGATCAGATCAGTCACTCAGTCGTGTCCGACTCTTTGCGACCCCATGAACCGCAGCCATATGTAAAATGGATGACCAGTGCTAGTTCAATGCATGAAACAGGGCAGTCAAAGCCGGTGCCCTGGGACAACGCTGAGTGATGGGATGGGAGGAAGGTGGGAAGGGGGTTCAGGATGGGGAGACACATGTGTACCCATGGCTGATTCATGTTGATGTATGGCAAAAGCCTCCACTATATTGTAAAGTAATTATCCTCCAATTAAAATAAGTTAATTTAAAAAAAAAGAAAAAAATTAAGATACTAGAATATATTGTATATAGCACAGTGAATGTATCTATTTTTTATAACTTTAAGTATAATCTATACAAATTTTGAATCACTATGTTGTACACCTGAGTCTAAAGTAATATTGTGAATCAACTATACCTTAATAAAAATGGATTGGAGGAAAAAAGAAAGCAAATAACTAGTGTAAAAATAAAAGAGGTTATGTCTTCATTATTCTTTCTGTTTATATTTTTCTTCTGCTATCATTAAAGGGAAAAGGAAGTATCTAAAATATTTGACAAGTTGAAAAAGATATTAGCTTTTGAATCATTATTCGTAAGGCATTGAGAAAGTTAAAACACATTTGGGTATAGTTTGTAACATAATTATGTTTCCTTGGAGATTTAATATTCTAATTTTTTTTCTTCACAAGGTTGAATGTGCAAGTGTGTGTGTGTGCACAGACATATGTCATGTGTAGTTCCTCGTGCGTGTGTGTGTGTTAAGTCATTTCATGAAAACTCAGGTATGCATCCTAGTGTAATTTTTAAAATTTTTATTTGAGCATAATTGATTTACAGTGTTGGGTTAGTTTCAGGTGTACAGTAGACAATCTGTTATACATATATCCACTCTTTTTAGATTCTTTTCCAATATAGGTCATTACATCATTAAGTAGAGTTCCTTGTGCTATACAGAAGGTCCTTATTAGTTACCTACTAGTATTTCATATATTCAGTTTGGTTCAGTTGCTCAGTTGCATCTGACTCTTTGCGACCATGGACCGCAGCACGCCAGGCTTCCCTGTCCATCACCAACTCCCAGAGCTTGTTCAAACTCATGTCCATTGAGTCAGTGATGCCATCCAGCCATCTCATATTCTGGCGTCCCCTTCTCCTCCTGCCCTCAATCTTTTTGGCATTAGGGTCTTTTCCAATGAGTCAGTTCTTCGCATCAGGTGGCCAAAGTATTAGAGCTTCAACTTCAGCATCAGTCCTTCCAATGAATATTCAGGACTGATCTCCTTTAAGATGGACTGGTTGGATCTCCTTGCAGTCCAAGGGACTCTCAAGAGTCTTCTCCAACACCACAGTTCAAAAGCATCAATTCTTCAGTGCTTAGCTTTCTTTATAGTCCAACTCTCACAACCATACATGACTACTGGAAAAACCATAGCCTTGACTAGACAAACCTTTGTTGGCAAAGTAATGTCTCTGCTTTTTAATATGCTGTCTAGGTTGGTCATAACTTTCTGTATCTAACTGTAAAAAACGACTTTCAAAAAAGCATGAAGAAAATACATTGAACAATCATTGCTTTGATCTACTTTGCTTCAGATAAACCAGGCAACCTGGATCAATCCCAGAAAATAACACCCTGAACTCGGCATACATATTCTCTACAGTCTTGTACACCTTTTTTTTTCCTGAAGGAGGAGAGGATGGTGGAAGGTTCTGTGCTCACAATTAAGTGAATTACTTGCTGGCTCATCTCTAACTTTAATTACTTTCTCTTCCTCAACTTTGCAATTAGCTGATGTTGCTACAAATTTTTGTCACATACTTAATCTTTATATAGCGTTTTTGGCCAGAGCAGAGTCCAAGGCTGTGAGCTATGCTGATATCTTTATCCAGAGGTAAGGCTCACGGGCCACGTTATCTGCTGAGCTGCACCCTTACAGGGCTGGCCTGTGTCACGTGGTGGACAGGGAAGTCTCAGCTTCAGTGTTCAGCCCCTGTCCACACCTGCCAGGGGCGCAGTGCCTGTGACCACACACATCTTTACCTCTCTCCCCATGAGATTTGTGCAGGATTTGTTCTGCACCAGGAGCTTTGTAAACCCTGTGCCTCTTAATCCTCTGCAGATATAGGTGCCCATAGGGTTCTACCCAGTTGACAGATAATATAACTGAGTCTCAGAAAAGTTATACTACTCACTCACTGGAGAGGCGGCCAGGAGTTTGCCTCGTTGCCTCGTCCCAAACTTTGCTCTCCACCATGTCCATTCCTGTGCTGCTGCTGCTAAGTCGCTTCAGTCGTGTCCGACTCTGTGCGACCCCATGGACGGCAGCCCACCAGGCTCCCCCATCCCTGGGATTCTCCAGGCAAGAACACTGGAGTGGGTTGCCATTTCCTTCTCTAACGCATGAAAGTGAAAAGTGAAGTCTCTCAGTTGTGTCCGACTCTTCGCGACCCCATGTCCGTTGCATGCTGATGCTATTCACTGCAGTGCTGTAGAGTCAGATGGTGTGGAAGGAAGGAAAAAATGTGCCCATTTTATGGGGGAGGTGTTTATCATGCAGGGCTCTGGGATGGGAATTAGCAAGCTTTAATGAGAGAAGAGCCAGACAGGTACTGTGCACTTACTGGTGAAAGGGCAAGGGGTGAATTGGAATTTTCAAGTTTTAAATTTAGGGAAGTTGGAAGGGGTGGGGAGGCCTCTTAAGTAGATGTCCCTATACTTGATTTCATGTGAAATCTGAAAGATATCCTCATTTGAAGGATTTAGATATGTTGTTTCAGGTGTCAAACCTGACTTCCAAGGGTCCTGTAGGCATTTTGATACGTGTAATTAGTGAGGAATCAGAGCAAAAGATGTAGAATCAGGAGTTACACACAGGTCCTCATTGAAATCAGAGCTTGCTAAAGAATCAGATCAGATCAGTCAATAACTCCACCCAAATCCACCTGTTTCCAAAAGTCTACATCGGGGTAGAAGGCTCAGGATAGTTAAGGAATTTGCTCAGATTTGCTAGGAGAGGGGTGGAGCTGGTGAGCGAGCTGGCTCTGTTTGGTTCTTCTTTTTTTAAATTGACTTTTGACTTTGCCATGTTGTGTGAGTGTCTGCTGTTCAATAAGGCGAATCAGCTACACGTCTCCTCCCCGCCTTGGAGCTCCTCCCTGCCTTGGAGCTCCTCCCCCTGGAGCCCCTCCCCCTTGGAGCTCCTCCCCCTTGGAGCTCCTCCCCGCCCTGGAGCTCCTCCCCCATCCCGCTCCTCGCGGCCTCACAGAGCACCCAGCTGACCTCTCTGTGCTGCCTAGCAGGCTCCGTCTCGCTGTCTGCTTCGCGTGTGGTAGTGTGTGGATGTCAGTCCTGACCTCCCGGCCTACCCCCTCCTGTCTTCTCCTGCCCCGCTCTGTGTCTGCCTTGCGTTCTCTATGTCCGTGTCCCTATACCTGCCCTGCAAATCGGCTCATCTGTGTCATTTTTCTAGATTCCACCTACATGTATTAATATGTACTTTGGTTTTCTCTTTCTGACTTTCTTCAGTCTGTATGACAGACTCTAGGTCCATCCACATTACTACAAATGATCCCGTTTTGTTCCTTTTGGTGGCTGAGTAAGATTCCATTGTATACATTGATGGGTGCCACGTCTTTATCCATGCGTCTGTCCCTGGGCTCTTTGGGTCCTAAACCCAGCATCTTCCCATGAGCTCCTGTCCTTCAAGTACAGGAATGCAGAGCAGCGGGAGGAAGGCACTCCTGGTGAAGGGGGATGTTGAGCTGCCTCTGGTCCAGTGACAATATAGAAAAACATCCTGGGGGAGGGGTTTAACTTGCTTCTTAGGATGCCTGGGGCTGCTCCCCACAAAGAGCGCTGAGCCTGTTTCCTGACCCTGTTGCATTCACAGTGTTATGAGGGCCCATGGGGATTCTGGTAACCCTCTCCCATTACGCTCCACCGAGAAACTGGTAATGATTTTATTAAAGCATTGTATTGTGAGCATTTTTAACACTACAGAAAATATAAAGAACAGCACAATGATGCTCATACATTGACCATCTGAACTGCTCAGATTTTGCCAAAATTTGCTTCATCTCTGTAATTTTTGCTCAACACAATACTTCATCTCTAATGCTTCAGCATAATCTCTAAAACATAAGGACAGTCTCCTTGGTAACTTCTCCTTAGTAACCTCAGAACTACTGTCACACTCAATAAATCAATGATGATGCCCTCATATGTTCATCTAGCCAGGGGATGAAGAGAACAGCCTCTCTCCTGTGTTCCATCTGGATCTTCCTGTGCCATCGTGTTTTGATGAGGTCTGCCCGGAGATGTAGCGTCGGCCTTTAGGGTGCTTGTAACCACATACTAGCTTTCACATGATAACAACTGCCATGATGGTTACTGAATCTTGAATGATCACTGTAGGCCATACACTGGCCAAGCTTTCCCATTCATTATTTGGTCTTCATGGCCAGGTTATAAGGTGGATTTTGTTATTACCCCTGTTTTTTGAAGAAACAGGATTGTGTCATGTTTCAATGATGAATCTTTGTGAATTAATCTCTCTGCAAATCTGTGGAGCTGTGTATTGTCACAACTCATAGATGGCCAGCCAGGGTGTGGTGTGTTGGTGTTTTGGCCATGGGGATCAGTTGTTTTATTTGTTTAAAGCCATGACAAAGCACCATTTTCATGGAATGGAATGGTAAAGACAAGATGCTCTTTGCTTGAGGTGCAGAGACATGTCCCATGTCACCTTCAGTTTTTCTCAGGCAATTGGTGGTTCAGGATAATCTGGGAGATGTGACTATTTAATGACAGGGAGCCTCAAATAATGGTAGTGTGAATATGAGTCTGGGTGTCCCTTTCTGAGTCAATGAATTTAAAATAAGGTTTTCTGGACAGGACTTATTTCAGGATTGAGTGATATGTTTTGTTGCCCTTGGGATTAATGCTATGACTGCTCTTTCGGAATATACTTGTTAGTTTCTTCTGTGAATTTGTCTTGAGTTGCTCCTGCTGGCATACAGGCAGGGGGCCAGAGTGTGGGCATTCTGTCCTGCCTCCCTGTACCTCCCTACTCGCCCACCATGGGTTTTCAGCTGCCCATCTGCTGTCCCTGCCTCAGGCCTGGAGCATGAACATGGGAACATTACGGTCTGGTGCCCAGTGGCTGGGTTCTAGGCGGGGCTCCAGGTGTGGCCAGACACCTGTGCAGGTCTGTACTCACCCAGGAAGACCCCTGGGGCAAGAGAGAGGGGGTGTGACACTAAGTAGCAAAGAAAAACCACCAGGTCAGATGCAGAGAGAGAGACTGACGAACACAGTGAAAAAGCTTTCCTGCGTTTTGAACGAGAGGTCCTGTCTTTCTCTTTTGCACTGGGCTCTCCTCTGTTGTCTAAGGGGACTGACGTTTGGAACCCTTGGACATGTGGTTCTACACCAGAAGGAGCTCTGGACTTTGGGCAGGAGAGGGAAGAAAGAAGTTCAAGGTCACATCCATTTCTGGAAGGGGACAGCGGGGCTTGGCGAGCTGCAGTCTCGGAACAGGTGCCTGGTGTCTCTGGAGTGTGGCTCTGGGCGTTGACCTGAGTGAAGAATCAGAGTCAGGGGCTGGGGTGGGAGCGGCTGGCTCAGAAGCATCTGCTCCTGCATCCAGGGCCCCAGAACTTCAAATGGCGGAGGCGGGTGTCTACTGAAAAAGATGCACAACTTGAGAGTTGCGGGTTAAGTTTTATTTGGGGCAAAATGAGGACTGCAGCCCTGGAGGCAGCACCCCAGATAGCTCTGAGAGACTTCTCCAAAGAGGCAGTGGGGGAAGGTCAATACATATGATTTTGGTGAAGGGGAGTTTGATGCAATTAAGCACTCGTTTTACAAAAGGGCTGCTATTAGTCATGAGGAGCTGTCATCATGAAGGGATTTAGTACTTTTCTAGATATGAAGAGATTGAAGGTTTGGGATCATGAAATCAGTTCCTGAAAATATGTAACTATCCAAAGACCTATCCCATCAGATTCCCTGGAGCACAGAGGGCCTCCTTCTCCACCCTGGACTCCCTCAGCTATTGAAGGTCAACAGCTGCAGCAGTGTGGGGTTCAGGCTTCACAGAGGCAGATGGTAAATGCCCTTGTTCAGTTGCTGTCAAACACCCTCGCCAAGTGCCAATGTGTGGTTGATACAGGAGAGCAGCAGGAGTTAGGAGGTGACCAAGGAAGCCGAATGGATGCGAAAGGCAGGGAGCCTTAGACACGCTTAACACGGAGTGACTCAGCCTCAGGAGGGGCTGTTTCACTCAGGAAGAAACCACGGTGTACACAGGGTATATAAACTGCCCAAAGAAAGGAGGCTTAGACCTGGGGTCTGACCCCTGGCGCTTCACCGCTGCACTGTACAGCTTCTCAGACAGCTCCACCATCCAAGGGAGCATCTAGTCAGAGGCCAGAGGAGCCAGCGTTCCTCTGCCAGGGACTTGTCTTCAGGGAAGACGTGTATGTCTAGAGCGTTTTGCTTGACAGGCAGCTGTTGGTTCTACCGAGTTTTCTCGGATTTTGTTGACATGAATTGGTTTTGGGCAGAGAATGAGGTCGTCGATGTCTTTCTTCTGTGACTGCATGTTGTGAGCACATTCTCTGTTGAGAAGGGCAGAGAGTTTTCTCTCCTGAACTTGCAGGAGACTTGCGGCAGCGGGGTGCGGAGGCGGGAGGAAGCATCTCCTGCTGGATGGAAGCTTCTCATTGGTCACGATGTCTGTATTTTAGCCCCTTACAGGATGAGGGACGTTGAAGAACTGAGAAAGAAGGAGAAATTTCTTTCTTAGAACTCTCCTTGTGAATCTTCCTCAGTGGAACATTTCCTTATGAGGCATAGAAATATGGTGAAAAGTCAATTGATGTTCCTGTAGGAACTTAAAGTTGGGAACAGAATTAAGTTTCTTTTGCCAGATTAGTCTTTTTTTTTTTATGTCTAAATTCCCAAACATCAGGAAAAGTCAGATACTTGCTCTGAGGGATTCAATGATTTTTCAGACTCCTTAAATATGATTATCAGGGGAAAGAAGTGTGTACCGCTGCAAGAAATATAGTAGATGGAGGAAAAACATGCAGATGGATAGGTCTACCTTAGCATCATTTATCTCCAGGAATGTGTAGATTGAGTAAGCCAGAGCCAAACTAAATTATTACATAGGGGCTTATGGCCCCTATAATTCTCTTCCTGCCCTTTTCCCTCTGTCTGAAATTATTTAGGATCTCATTGCTCAAAGTATATATATTCCATGCTCCAATCTTTCAACATTGATCAGTTAGAGCTAATCTGATAAATTAAATTTATTGCTCTTTTATTCATCCTTTACTCAAAAAACTATTGGATTTGTTGAAGAATGTGAAAAAGCTATGGAGTTTTCTTCTCACTTAGGTATAAATAAGAGGCTGTCATGAATATCAACAGATGTAAATACATATTAGGGCTGGTTTGGGGAGATGTTTTCTGGTCTCCCAACACTTGAATTTAAGGTTAGAGAGAAAAGGTTGTAGTGCCCTGTTTAAAGATCAGTAGTTGATTATCAGCTGCTTCCTTTTATCAAAAAGTACTATGTGAAACACTCTGGAGGTATAATACTATCTTTTATTTTCAGAAATCCTCCTATGAGGAATCCATTTTATCTCAATTTTACAGATATGGAACTGAGCCTAGGGAGATTTAAGTTACCCAAGTTAGACGTTTCCAGCTTGCCGTGTACTCAGCAATGAGAAAATTCAGAGATTTAAACAAGTGCTCCGTCGTTTTTGTCTGTATTACTCATTCTTCTTGTAATATGCAAAGGGAAAGGAACATTGTTAACACTATGTATTTTTGGCTGTGCCGTCTTCATTGCCATGTGGGCTTTCTCTTGTTGTCTTCAAGTGTGTTGTGTGCTGGCCATTGCGGTGGCTTCTCTTGTGAATCACAGGCTCTAGAAGCACAGGCGTCAGTCGCTGTGGCACACAGGCTTAGCTGCCCTGTGGCATGTGGGATCTTCCTGGGCCAGGGAGCAAACTTGTGTCCTCTGCATTGGCAGGCAGATTCTTAACCCCTGGACCAGCAGGGAAGTCCTGGGAAAGAAGCATTTAGTGAACATCTTCTATTTATTGAGCACTGGGAGAATTGCTCCCTCTCTCTTTATTTTAATTTTTAGAGCTATCTTTGGAGATAGTATTAATATGTCTGCTTTACATATGGGAATGTTGAGGTTCAGAGTTGCAAAGTCATTTTTCTCATATAAAAACTGGTGAGATGTGTTGTCAACAGTTGAATACAGAGCTAGATGGGTCAGAGGAAGCAAATGCAGAGAGAGAGATCATCCTCTGCAACCTCATGTGCGCTGAGAGCATGGCTGGACCCTGGTGGAGGGGTGGGCAGTGCCAGTGCACTTCTCTCTGTTGTCGTGGAGAATTCCTCTCCATCTCCACCCTCCAGTGAGATGCAACATTCAACTCTCAGACAGGCCAGCACTTCCCTCTTCCTGCTGAGCTGTGGAAACTTGTTTAGCCCTTCTTCCAACCCAATTCCCGCCCCACTCATGGTTGGACCATAAAGAAGGTTGAGCACTGAAGAACTGATGCTTTTGAACTGTGATGCTGGAGAAGACTTTTGAGAGTCCCTTGGACAGCAAGGAGATCAGACCAGTCAATCCTAAAGGAAATCAACCTTGAATATTCATTGGAAGGACTGATTCTGAAGCTGAAGCTCCAATACTTTGACCTCCTGGTGCGAATAGCCAGCTCTTTGAAAGAGACCCTGATGCTGGGAAAGATTGAAGGCAGGAGGAGAAGGGGATGACCGAGGATGAGATGGTTGGATGGCATCACCAACTCAATGGACACTGAGTTTGAGCAAACTCTGGGAGATGGTGAAGAACAGGAAAAACTGGCATGCTACAGTCCATGGGGTCACAAAGAGTTGGACATTACTGAACAACTGAATAACCACCACCTCAGTTCCTTATACACATAGACCTACTGTGAGGTAAGGCTGACTCAAGGACCAGTCTGACCTAAGAGATCTTCATGAGGAGGAGGAGAAGTGTGTAAGTAAAGGACAGTGACCTGCCATCATGAGAGGACTCCATCTCAAGAGAGAGCCTGCTCTCACATGGACTTCAGGAGGTGGTGTGGATTGCATCTTTAATCTCGATGCTGAGTCTCCTACTCTTCCGTGTCTGTCTGACTCAGATCGGAGTGTGCAAGCTCTTTCCCTCATATTGTTTCATCTCCTTCCCTCATTTTCTAGCTCCTCTGTCCTCCCCAGGGTGCTGGCTTCATCTTGACCTTGGTGATCATGAGCAGAGAGTCCTATTTTCCTTGAATCATTGTGTTCTCCAGATGTCCAACCCTTCTTAAGCTAATATGAATCCCCCCATGCCTTCACTTGGGGCTGCTATAGCAGGAAACCACAGACTGAGTGGCTTAAGTAATAGACATTTATCCCTCACAGTTCTGGAGGCTGGAAGCTCCAGATCAAAGTGTCAGCTCACTCAGCTCCTGGGGAGGCCCCCTTCCTGGCTTCAGATTGGCTATATGCTTGGGTTCTCACATGGCAGAAAGAGAACTCTGGTGCTTCTTCCTCTTCTCATAAGGACACGAATCCCACTGTGGTTCTCCTGCCCCGTGTCCTCATCTAAGTCTCCTTCCCAAGGCCCCATCTCCCAGTATTAGGGCCTAAACATATGCATTTTGGGGTGGACACAAATGTTCAGTCCCTAACTCCCTGTCAACACACATCTGAGATGCATCATTATGCTAAGCGGTCTCCTTCCTCACAGAGGTGAAGACAGGGCCAAACTGAGAAAAGAAGGTAGAGAATTCTTCCCTGAAAAACTCAGATCTTAAGGGACATAGATTTTTAAATGTTTGGCCTAGATTCTGCCTTCCAAGAGTTGTAAGCAAGGAACTCCAAAGTTAGATGAACGGTAGAAAATTAAGTGACTGAGTTTCCCAGGTGAGGCCTGAACTTGAATGTCCTCGGTTAACGTCTCATCTTTGGGCTTCCTGTCCTGGTGGACTGCTCTTGCACTGAATTTCAGCTTTACTCTGGTTACTTCTCTGACCATAAATATCCCTCTGTGTAATGTATGAGTGACCTCTTGCCAAGGAAATGGGTTTTGCAGCCCGTGAATCACATCTGTGGGCTTCCCCAGTGGCTCAGTGGTAAAGAACTGCCTGCAATTTTGATCTTGGGTCAGGAAGATCCCCTGGAGGAGAAGTGGCAACCCTCTACAGTCCTTTTGTCTGGAAAACCACATGGACAGAGGAGCCTGGTGGGCTACAGTCCATGCGGTCACAAAGAGTTGGACACAGCTGAAGCAACTTAGCAGCAATCACACTTTTACCTGACACTTTTTTTTTGTTTGTCCCCCCTTTCTTCCTCCTTATATAAAATAATCCAGATGACATTGAGAGTACACTGGAATTGTCAAGGGGAAAAAACCCTCATCAGAGTACTTAAAATATCTGCATATTGAGAGAAATCACTTGCCAAGTATTGACATACAAGAGTGAGTAAATCACATGGGGAGAGGGAGAAGGCCACGTTCCAGCTTTACGACGCAACAGCTGCCATAGCTGAAAAAGAGAAAAATCATGACGCAAAACACTGATTGCTTTTTAAGGTATAACAAAGTAGTACCTTTCCAATCATAGGGTTTTTTCTTTTTTTCAGAAGTGCCCCTGATATTCATTTTTACATAAGTGGATTTGGTTGCTTTTACTTTGATATGAAATTTCTAGAATGTTTTATCCACAGTGAGGTCAAACTCAGTGTGGGGTTTTTAAAGAGATCAGGGTGGAGGTCTAGGAGTCTTGGATTTGTGTCCTGGTTCAGGTCTGGACCAGATGGGATTTGCTTGTCGGTGGCCAGAGCAGTAGTGCCTTAAACCAGATAAAGGGGCATTTCATCTGGTCGCATAAAAATCCAGGGATCGGCAGTCTGGGAGAGTCCCCTGACCGTAGGGATCCTGAGTCTTTCTAGCTCTTGTCTCCATCATGCCTAAATCTCGCACCCACTCTCCAGCATCTTGAAGCAGGCATCAGCTGTCGCCAAAGCATTCGAGGCTGCAGGAAGGGGGGAAATGAACAAGGAACATGGGTGCTCTTTTTTTTTTTTTTTCAGAGCTGTCTTAATAGACCTCAGATGGGCACAGACAGAATGCACACTCAAATGTGCATCTTAGTAATTACTGTCCAGAACACGGTGACAGCACCCCCCGCAATGGAGAATCAGAAGCGATGGCAGCGCGTGGCTGTCCTCACCTCCTTTTGCTGTCTCTGCAGCAGCATCACTCCTGCCTCCTCGAACGTGCTTGCTGTCTTGACTTCTCAGCCTAAATTTGAATCTTTGGTGAATTGAATCATATAGCACATACATATTCTTTGAATCCATCTTCTTTCAGGCTTCCCTGGTGGCTCAGATGGTAAAGCATCTGTCTACAATGCAGGAGACCTGGGTTCAATCCCTGGGTTGGGAAGATCCCCTGGAGAAGGAAATGGCAGCCCACTCCTATGTTCTTGCCTGGAGAATCCCATGAACAGAGGAGCCTGGTGAGTTTCTGTCCATGGGATCACAAAGAGTCGGACATGACTGAGCAACTTCACTTTCACTTTCTTGTCCTTCATTTATTGTATATATTTGTGACATTCATCCATGATATCATGTGTAGCTGTAGTGAATTTGATTTCATTGCTGTATACGTTGAATTAATTTTTCTGCTGTTGACTGCGATTGTTTCAGATTTGAGGCTGTCAGGAATTGTGCTGCTGTGAACCTTCTCTCACTTGTCTTTTAGTGTTCCTATGTATGTAGTATGTCAAATGTGTGTATGTCCAGAGTGTATGAATTTACTGCCAACACTGCATAAGAGTTTCCAGTGCTCCCTGTGCTTGTCAACACTTGGTATTGTCTTTTTCACTTTAGCCATTCTCATGGGTTTATAGTGGTATCTTATCGTGGTTTCTGTTTTCATTCCACAGATTACTAGTGAGATTGCACGTGTAGTGTGCTTAGTTGCTCAGTCGTGTCCAACTCTTTGTGACCCCATGGACTGTAACCCACCAGGCTCTTCTGTCCATGGAATTTTCCAGGCAAGAATACTGGAGTGGGTAGCCATCTCCAGGGGATTTTCCAGACCCAGGGGATCTTCCCAACCCAGGGATCGAACCCAGGTCTCCCACATTGCAGGCGGATTCTTTACCAGCTGAGCCACCGTGGGAGCCCCATGAGATTGAATACATTTTTATATGTTTATGGCCCTTTGGGTATGATCATCTGTGAAAGGCCTATTCATTGATTCTCTTGCTCACTCTTCTGACGTCTGTCTGTTTCCTGTTGATTTGGAGGGATTCTCACTGTGTCCTGGATCCCTTTCTAGCACCAGTTGAATGTGCTGCAATATTTGCCTCCACTGTGTGGCTTACCTTTTCATTCTTGTAATGGTGTTTTTTTCATGAACAGAGGTTTTTTAATTTTAATGGGCTCTAAATTATAAGTATCTTGTTTTTGTGCTTTTGCCTTGTTTAATCTTGCCCTGTCACAAGATCAGGAAGATACCTGGGTTATGGCCTTTGAAGATTTACTGTGTTTCATATTTAGATTTAAATCTCAATAATATTTGTGAATGGTGTGAGAAGGAGATGAAGCTTTGCTTTTCCACTTCTGTATATATTTAATCAAGAACATTTATTGGAAGAACTTCCTCACCTCTGACGTGCAATGCCAGCTTTTTCCTAAGTCACAATTTCATATGCGAGTGGATCTGTTTCTAAAACCTGTATCCTGTCCCAGTAATTCATTTGCTTACATCCATGGCAGTGCCACACAGTTTTAATTCCTATAGCTTTCTATTGAATCTTTACACATGGTAGATCCATCTCCGTGTTCTTTTTCAAGTGTCTTGTTTAATCTTATCACTGTTGTTTTCTATATGAAATTTAGAAACAGCTTGCCCATTTCCACAGAAACATTCATTAGAATTTTAATTGAAACTGCATTAAAAACTTGGAGAAGAACTCTCATCTTTACCATATTGTCTTACTTCTCAATATATATATATTTTCAAATTATTTTCAATAATGTTTTAGTCTCCTGTGCAGTAGTCTTACAGACAGCTGTATGCATTTCTCCCTTGATACTCAATGTTTTTGAGTGATTGTAAATAGTATCTTTTCAAAATTGTACTTCTAAATATTTGTTGCTAATGCATAAAAATAGAATTGATTTTTGTGTATTGACCTTGTAACCATAAACCTTGTTAAACTCACTAATTTTAATAATTCATATGTAGATTTACTGGGATTTATTTATTACACCACAGTGTTGTCTGCAACTCTAATAGCAAGTATGAAACTGGGTTCATACTCGATATTTAATAATTACTTGATTTGGAATTTTATTAGTTTATTGAGATAGAGATAGGAAGACACACAACGCGTCTGTGCACGCGCGCGCACACACACACACACACACACACACACACCCCTGTGTATCTGGACTAAGCTGTAAAATGCCTCCCTCATCTGTCTTAGGAGAAGGAAATGGCAACCGACTCCAGTATCCTTGCCTGGAGAATTCCATGGTGAGAGGAGCCTGTCAGGCTGCAGTCCATGGGGTCACGAAAGAGTTGGACGTGACTGAGCGACTAAACCACATGTCTTAACTTCTTTCTTCAAATAGCTTTCCCAGAAGCTTCTGCGCTGTTCTTCCTTCTGGTTTCTTTCTCTTATATCCACAACCACCCTCTCTAACCACTCTATATAACTTCTTTGTCTAATGGTGCGAGAAATAAAGAACACAGGTTCCAAAATATGTTTTAATCTGATCTCCTATATTCCTGAGTCCAACTCTGGGCCAAGTGAAAGTAGTATTGATGGAAGAACAGGATTAGTTTCTGCCATGTACCAGAATTGCATCCTTAAATATGAAATTTAAACATCTATTCAAAAGCAGAGACATTACTTTGCCAACAAAGGTTCGCCTAGTCAAGGCTATGGTCTTTCCTGTGGTCATGTATGGATGTGAGAGCTGGACTGTGAAGAAGGCTGAGTGCCGAAGAATTGCTGCTTTTGAACTGTGGTGTTGGAGAAGACTCTTGAGAGTCCCTTGGACTGCAAGGAGATCCAACCGGTCCATTCTGAAGGAGATCAGCCCTGGGATTTCTTTGAAAGGAATGATGCTAAAGCTGAAACTCCAGTATTTTGGCCACCTCATGCGAAGAGTTGACTCATTGGAGAAGACTCTGATGCTGGGAGGGATTGAGGGCAGGAGGAGAAGGGGACGACAGAAGATGAGATGGCTGGATGGCATCACTGACTTGATGGGTGTGAGTCTGGGTGACCTCCGGGAGCTGGTGATGGACAGGGAGGCCTGGCGTGCTGTGGTTCATGGGGTCGCAAAGAGTCAGACACGACTGAGCGACTGATCTGATCTGACCCTAATATGGAAAAAGGGAGATTTTACTTGAACATTTTGCCCTAGAATGGGTCAACTAAGATGTTTTTCTCTAGCTTATTGAGTTTCATACAATATCTGAGAACATATAAGTGGCCATATAAAATCTTTTCAAGTAGCAATATAATGTTGTTGTTGTTTAGTTGCTAAGTCTTGTTTGACTCTTTTGGCAACCCCATGGACTGTAGCCTGCCAAAGCTCCTCTCCCCACGGAATTCTCCAGGCAAGAATACTGGAGTGGGTTGCCGTGTCCTCCTTCAGGGGATGGAGGACAATACTGGAGTGGGATGCCGTGTCCTCCTCCAGGGGATGGAGGACAATACTGGAGTGGGATGCTGTGTCCTCCTCCAGGGGATGGAGGACAATACTGGAGTGGGATGCCGTGTCCTCCTCCTCCCTTCATGACCCAGGGATTGGTTGGTGTCTCCTGTGTCTCCTGCATCAACAAGCGGGTTCTTTACACTGAGCCACCAAGTATAATAGTGGCCTAGAAAAATGGAATAATTCATATTGGATTTCTAGAAATATAGACATAAAATATAGTCATTGCACCTGTTTTGTAGTATGTTTAAATATTCAGATGCTCTCAGAAGTAGGGTCTTACTTGAACATCATGGTTTCCTAGAAACTGTGCTTCACTAAATAATATAAATATTTTTAATTTAGTCATTTATTGAGCCTGTCAGCCATATGGAAAATATCTTGGGTAAGCCAAAGTTGACCGTGAACTTCTTGTTAATAAACTCTTGAAAATGGTGGATTTTCTTTTTTTTTTTTTTTATGGATCATGAAACTGTTCTTGGAAGAAACACCAGGGTCATTTTCAATATTTTTCCAATAGTGCATTATCTTCTGTTATATAGCTGAAAGCCATTAAAAGTAGTTAATATTGAGCTGGTATTTATTATACAAGTTTAAGCTCTTACATTAGCATTTTACTAACAAGGATATTTTAATACTTTTTCACTATAATGTTGTATCTTACTCTAAATTAACTTTCATCAGCCCTCAATTTTATGTGGCCTGACTTTATGAAAAAATAAAATTTGATTAAATGCTCTAAATAGATGAAGCTGAATTTTGTGGAATGACAATGAACTGTTTTTGGAGTGTTTTTAATTACTTTTGAGTTAACTCAGAAATTTGTTATAAATGCATCTGTGCTGTTTTATTAGAGTTTTTTCCTCTCAGGACGAACAAGCTTATATTTAATTTTAAATATGTATTTAGTGATAGCCCTGGGGTATGAATAATTAGAATGAATTTCCCAGGATTCTTTTAGTGCTGCAAAAAGTAGTTAGGTAACACATTAAGTATGTACAGAAAGCTTGTTTCCAACACTTTATGATATAATTAACAATAAAAAAATTCATACTCCTACAGTGTTATAACCATGTGATATAATTTGTCCTACATAGTCATAAATGGCTTATAACCTGTAAATCTTAATGATCGTATTCATATTTAAAAACAGGTCTATTGGAATTCAAGAGGGTGAAAAAAAGTGAAAGTGTTAGTTGCTCAGTCATGTCCAACTCTTTGTGACCCCATGAATGATGGCTTGCCAGGCTTCTCTGTCCATGGAATTCTCCAGGCAAGAATACTGGAGTGGGTTGCCATGCCCTTCTCCAGGGCATCTTCCTGACCCAGGGATCGAACCTGGGTCTTCTGCATTGCAGACAGATTCTTCACCATCTGAACCATCAGGGAAATGTAATCTTGTGTATTGCAGGTGACTCTGCAGTTAAAAAAGGAAACAGTTAAGTAGCAAGATTGACAACTTTTGGAATACTTAAATGAGGGTGACCCCTTCATTTGGTCAAAATAAAGCGTATTTCTAAGAGCTCTCCTCCCGGCTCTGAAGCCCAGCTCTGCTGTGACTGGACTGGGCTTGTCCAGTGAGCTTAGTTGCCTGGCTTGACTTCCCTTGGCCTCAGTTTCCTCCTCTGCTAAGTTGCACTCAGTCTCTGAGGGCCTTTTCTGCTCTCTCTCTCTTTGTCTGAGGATGGTGTTCAGGGGTTTGTTTTCTATCTTTCTCTTTTCCTCCTACATACATTTGGAGGCTAAAAATATGGCTTTGATTATGAAATATTTCTAGCACAAAGAACACAGAAATACAGGCGAAAACAGAAAGATTCGTGTGTATCTTGTACATTTAAATTGATGTGTGTTAATATTTTGCTGATATCCTGGAATGTGAAGTGAAGTGGGCCTTAGAAAGCATCACTACGAACAAAGCTAGTGGAGGTGATGGAATTCCAGTTGAGCTATTTCAAGTCCTGAAAGATGATGCTGTGAAAGTGTTGCACTCAATATGACAGCAAATTCAGAAAACTCAGCAGTGGCCACAGGACTGGAAAAGGTCAGTTTTCATTCCAATCCCAAGAAAGGCAATGCCAAAGAATGCTGAGACTACCGCACAATTGGACTCATCTCACATGCTAGTAAAGTCATGCTCAAAATTCTCCAAGCCAGGCTTCAGCAATACGTGAACCGTGAACTTCCTGATGCTTAAGCTGGTTTTAGAAAAGGCAGAGGAACCAGAGATGAAATTGCCAACATCTGCTGGATCATAGAAAAAGCAAGAGAGTTCCAGAAAAACATCTATTTCTGCTTTATTGACTATGCCAAAGCCTTTGACTGTGTGGATCACAATCAACTGGAAAATTCTGAAAGAGATGGGAATACCAGACCACCTGATCTGCCTCTTGAGAAATTTGTATGCAGGTCAGGAAGCAACAGTTAGAACTGGACATGGAACAACAGACTGGTTCCAAATAGGAAAAGGAGTTTGTCAAGGCTGTATATTGTCACCCTGTTTAACTCCTATGCAGAGTACATCATGAGAAACGCTGGGCTAGAAGAAACACAAGTTGGAATCAAGATTGCTGGGAGAAATATCAATAACCTCAGATATGCAGATGACACTACCCTTATGGCAGAAAGTGAAGAGGAATTAAAAGCCTCTTGATGAAAGTGAAAGTGGAGAGTGAAAAAGTTGGCTTAAAGCTCAACATTCAGAAAACGAAGATCATGGTATCTGGTCCCATCACTTCATGGGAAAGAGATGGGGAAACAGTGGAAACAGTGTCAGACTTTATTTTGTTGGGCTCCAAAATCACTGCAGATGGTGACTGCAGCCATGAAATTAAAAGATGCTTACTCCTTGGAAGGAAAGTTATGACCAACCTAGATAGCATATTCAAAAGCAGAGACATTACTTTGCCAACAAAGGTCCGTCTAGTCAAGGCATTGTTTTTTCCTGTGGTCATGTATGGATGTG
Source organism: Tragelaphus eurycerus (assembly GCA_935064755.1). Classification (NCBI taxonomy): domain Eukaryota; kingdom Metazoa; phylum Chordata; class Mammalia; order Artiodactyla; family Bovidae; genus Tragelaphus; species Tragelaphus eurycerus. The sequence continues at coordinate 302,993 of CAKXYN010000220.1, read as the reverse complement.
AGAGTTGGACTGTGAAGAAAGCTGAGCGCCAAAGAATTGATGCTTTTGAACTGTGGTGTTGGAGAAGACTCTTGAGAGTCCCTTGGACTGCAAGAAGATCCAGCCAGTCCATTCTGAAGAAGATCAGTCCTGGGATTTCTTTGGAAGGAATGATGCTAAAGCTGAAACTCCAGTACTTTGGCCACCTCATGTGAAGAGTTGACTCATTGGAAAAGACTCTGATGCTGGGAGGGACTGGAGGCAGGAGGAGAAGGGGACGACAGAGGATGAGATGGCTGGATGGCATCACTGACTCGATGGATGTGAGTCTGAGTGAGCTCCGGGAGTTGGTGATGGACAGGGAGGCCTGGCGCGCTGTGATTCATGGGGTCACAAAAAGTCGGACACGACTGAGCAACTGAACTGAACTGAGCTGAATATTTTCCTGTATCTGCTTCAGTCCTTTTTTTGGAGGTAATGCAAAGAGCCAGGCTGGGTGAAAGCCCCTCCCTTCTCTACCCCGGTGATGCCCTGGGTTCTGCTCTGCCCTGCCTCCCGCCTCCGCGTCCCCTGTCCGTCCATCTGTCCGTCCTCTGTGCTCCTCACTGAGGAGGTGCTTCGCCAGCTCCTGCTTCCTGCGTGCACCACATCTCTGGCGGGGTGCCCTCCCGCCACCCTCACCCCCTCCATCCACTTGGACCCCAAGGTGATTGCCTCACCTGCTCAGCCCAAGGGTCCCAGATCCTCCTTCCTTAGGTTCTGAGAACTAGTTCCAATAACCTACCTGTGTGTCTTCGGCATGTGCTTGATATCAGGAAATAGCGAGAGTTTTAGCAGCTCTGTCACAAACTGAGGAGACCGAAGATACGTTTCAATCACAGTATTACACTCTCTCTACCACAACGCCCCTCCTCCCGGTGACCCCCCTCCTTTCCTCTCCACGATCCTCAGAGTGCTCACTGTCCCCTCGCCTGTGCACACGCTTGGTCACTTCGGTCGTGTCCGACTCTGTGTGACCCCGTCACTGTAGCCGCTCATGGACAGGCTCCTCTGTCCATGGCGTTTCCCAGGTAAGAACACTGGAGTGAGTTGCCATTTCCTTTCCCAGGGGATCTTCCTGGCCCAGGGATTGAACCCCCGTCTCTTGCATCTCCTGTGGGGGGATTCTTTACTGCTGAGCCATCCGGGGAAGCCCCATCTCACCTGTGTACCTTCCAGTTATTTTTATTGCTGGAATGAAACCTCCTCTAGGTTGAGGATTTTTAATCGCTCTAAGAGAGCCAGGACAGTGCTTTGAGGGAGGGAGAGCCTCAACAAACTGCTTGTTGAGTAAATGAACGAAATTATGTCCAGTGTCATTTTCTGAAAGTTTTTGGGTAGGTTCTTTTGTGGGTCCTCAAGCTCATTATAATTGGGAGGACATTCTTTAAGATGAACACAAAAATTCAAATAAAAAAGTCAAATTGAATATTTAGGACCAAAAATGAAATAAGGACAAATTTCCAATTTTATGAAGGTGGCAAATGCCATGTCACACAATCCATTTAAATCACACAATATTTTAATTAATTGCCTACCATACCTCTGTCATACTTCTTACAATTTATGGCTCATATTTTGATTGGTCCTTTATATGAAAATGATTTTATGAAAAGATTTTTTTCTAGCATGACTGACCAAAATTTGTATTTTATTATTGATAATTTAGATAACTACCTTCCAGCTTCACAATTCGTAACTGAGTATGTCTTGACAAATATTAGGAAGTTTATCAGGTTTGGGAAAACCTTTATCACGTTTCTCTTATGCATGAGTTTCAGCATGTCAGGACTTATTCAAACTTCCTTAAGCAATGACTAATCTGACATAATTTTATGAACTGAAGTCACTCATTTCCTGATATGTTTGCATTTTGGTATGACAAAAGATTTTGGAAAGTTGTATAAAATTGTCTAAAATATATAAGTTACATAAAATTGATTGACGTAATCAATCAAGAGCATTCCCAGCATTTGTGACTATAGGCTGTTCACCTGCTCCTGGTGGCAAATGTCGAGTGTCTCCACATCTGGACTTTCCAGACTTCATCCAGATGAGATTTATTTGGTGACATTAAACTGTCAAATCTGATAAATTGCAATATCTGAAATCTAAGACTTCATATATGGACATACTTATATGTAGTATTGTTATAGGTTTTTGCCTTATAAACAAGGAGTTTGGGTAAATTTTATTTTGTGTGGATCCCATCAGAAACAACAAAAAATATGGTGCATTTGTAATTGTAGATGCTGCCTTTTATCAAGTCTGTTCCTGACAAAGGGCTTCCCGGGTGGTTTAGTGGTAAAGAATCCTCCAGCTAAAACAGGAGACACAGGAGACAAGGGTTCGATCGCTGGGTTGAGAAGATCCTTTGGAGGAGGGCATGGCAACCCACTTCAGCATTCCTGCTGGGAGAGTCCCATGGTCAGAGGAGCCTGGCAGGCTGCAGTCCTTGGGGTTGCAAAAAGTTGGACACAACTGAAGTGACTTGAGAGTCCCATGGACTGCAAGGAGATCCAACTGGTCCATCCTAACGGAGATCATCCTGGGTGTTCTTTGGAAGGAATGATGCTAAAGCTGAAACTCCAGTATTTTGGCCACCTCATGCGAAGAGTTGACTCATTGGAGAAGACTCTAATGCTGGGAGTGATTGGGGGCAGGAGGAGAAGGGGACGACAGAGGATGAGATGGCTGGATGGCATCACTGACTCGATGGACGAGAGTCTGAGTGAACTCTGGGAGTTGGTCTTGGACAGGAGGCCTGGCGTGCTGCAATTCATGGGATCACAAAGGGTTGGACACAACTGAGCGACTGAACTGAACTGAAGTGACTAAACACAGCATACATATTCCTGACAAAAGAGAGTGTGTACTGTGTATAGACATGAGTGAACATCTGGTTTTCTGTGTATAATTTTACATATCTGATGATTAAAAGAATTTCCCTTAGCTTTGGGTTCTGTACATTTCAAACCTCCTTTAGTTTCTGTTACTTACATATTCCAATGCCAGGTACAGGGGAGGTATATCCCATTTGACCTCTCACCCTGTACTTTTCTGTCTTGTTGCCAGGAGAATTGACACGGTGGTTGGTAGGAGATTTCTAGAAGCCATTCCGTCACTGAGACAGTTAGCAATAGCCTAGTTACGTCAAATGTCTACCAACCACATATGTAGATAGCACTGAACACAAACTGAGTGTGAGAAGAAAATGGAGGGAAAAATGGCAGTCATTCTCTTGATTGTATTTTTTCAAACTTTACAAATACTTGTGACTTTGTCAACACCCAGAAGGGACATTTTTATAAGTGAGTGCTCGTATCTCTATTTCCACATAGGCTAATCAGTTGAAATAGCATTCTCTTCAACAACAAGCTCCCAGAACAATGGATTTTAGTCCAGTTAAGGAAGGAGATCCAACCAGTCCATTCTGAAAGAGATCAGTCCTGGGGTTTCTTTGGAGGGAATGATGCTAAAGCTGAAACTCCAGTACTTAGGCCATCTCATGCGAAGAGTTGACGCATTGGAAAAGACTCTGATGCTGGGAGGGATTGGGGGCAGGAGGAGAAGGGGATGACAGAGGATGAGATGGCTGGATGGCATTACTGACTGGATGGACGTGAGTCTGAGTGAACTCTGGGAATTGGTGATGGACAGGGAGCCCTGGCATGCTGCGATTCATGGGGTCACAAAGAGTCAGACACGACTGAGTGACTGAACTGAACTGAACTGAAGGAAATCAGTTCAGTAGTTTTATTCATTTCAAGGTGAGACAGGCTAAGGACTGAAGTTCATGGTATAGTTGACTAACACATTTCAAAGCCCCAACTTCTAGATTCTGGTTGATATCAGCTGCATCTGAGAGTCTGTTACTTTTGCCCTTAATATAACTATTCCTCTCACTGGGATATTTTCAAGTTAATGTATCAAATATATTTTGAAATGTAGAATGTGTCATATGGGATGCCTAAGATTTAGGCTTTGCCCTTAAAAAACAATATAGATACTTAAATTCTTATATTACAAAGATGAATAAGATAAAATCCATAGTGAAAGTCACTCAGTCTTGTCTAACTCTTTGCAACCCCATGGACTATACAGTCAAAGGAATTCTCCAGACCAGAATACTGGAGTGGGTAGCCTTTCCCTTCTCTAGAGGATCTTCCCAACCCCGGGATTGAACCCAGGTTTCCCACATTGCAGGAGGATTATTTACCAGCTGAGCCACCAGGGAAGCCCTAAAATCCATAAGAGATAAACAAAAGTGATATGTGATTCAGAGAGGACAGAAGTACATGGGCTTCCCTGGTAGCTCAGTTGGTAAAAAATCTGCCTGCAGTGCCGGAGACCAAGGTTCAGTCCCTGGATCAGGACGATTCCCTGGAGAAGGAAATGGCAAGCCACTCCAGTAGCTTTGCCTGGAAAATCCTGTAGACAGATAAGCCTGGTGGGCTGCAGTCCATAGGATCACAAAGAGTCAGGCATGACTGAGTGACTAACACTTTCACTGTCTTCAGTATAAGGCCATTATTATTTTTGGAATTTTCCAGGGGGCGCTAGTGGTAAAGAACCCACCTGCCAATGCAGGAGACATAGGAGACGCGAGTTAGATCCTTGAATCAGGAAGATCCCTGGAGGAGGGCGTGGCAACCCACTCCAGTACTCTTGCGTAGGAAATCCCATGGACAGAAGAGCCTGGCGGGCGATGGTCCACAGGGTCGCAAAGAGGTCGAATACGACTGAAGTGACTTAGCATAGCATGTTGTGCTAAACAAGGACATGCTGTAGGGAGGCATCCAAAGGTCATTGAGGGACCATTTGAGATTATTCTTGCAAAGTGAAGACTTCATAGACTCTGGGACAAAAGAATCAGGCTGGAAAGATAGAAAAAGCATTTGGGAAATGGTTTTATTTGGCTGCAGTTCTGTATGTGTGTCTGTGTTAAAATGATACAAAACTGGCATTATATTGAGGAATGCTGATTTTTAAAATACTCCTTTAAAGGTGATAGAAGAAATATTCACATATTGACATGTGGAGAAGTCATTCAGGCTTAGAGATGACTTGGCTTAGACTTTATGCTGATTAGAGCAGCCTGTCTTATGGCCAGAACACGCATTGTACATGTGCTTTAACCACTGAAGGAAAGAATGATTTGAAAAATTGAAATGATGTAGCTGTGGAGAAGGAAATGGCAACCCACTCCAGTGTTCTTGCCTGGAGAATCCCAGGGACAGGGGAGCCTGGTGGGCTTCCGTCTATGGGGTCGCACAGAGTCGGACATGACTGAAGCGACGCAGCAGCAGCAGCAGCAGCAGCAGCAGCAGCTATGGTTCAGGGAGTCACGTGACCATTGCGGACGTGGTTGGAGACACGTTCCTGCATTACCGAGAACTTGAATTTTCTGAATCATATCAAATGCAGGGATACCGCCAGCGATTCTTATTTTTCCCCCCCAATTTTAAACATTTTATTTTGTATTGAAGTATAGCTAATTAGCAGTGTTGTGGTAGTTTCACTTGAATAGCAAAGGGACTAAGCCATACATAGACGTGTATCCATTTTCTCCAAAACCCCCACCCCCCACCATCCAGATGCTAACAGTGCTTGCAACAGTATCTGCCAGCGGCAGCCAGTTACAACCTTGTTTTTATCTTTTAAAATTATTGGCCACACCATGGTGTGTGGGGCCTTAGTTCCTGGACCAAAGATCGAACCTGAGGCCCCTGCCTTGGAAGGCAGAGTCTTAACCCCTGGGCCACCAAGAAAGGCCCCAGCTGCAATTTTATGTTCTCTAGGTCTCTCCTTGTAATTATGCAACCATTTTGGACCCCGACCTGGGGTCCGAAAGTAAGTATGCTTACTTGCCAGTTCCAATTACAATTCTTAAACAACTTATATAACTTGTGGTTTTGTCTCTCTCATTTTGTCGTCTGATGGAACATAATTTAAGTGCTTCTTGAATCTGTGTCTCGGGCTCTAGTCCTTATTTTGGCTAAAAACAAACAAACAAACAAACAAAAAAACCCCTTGTCTTTCTATTCCTATTATAGATTGATTATTGATTATTCCATCAATAATCAGTGGATGGTATTATAAATAATCAAGGAATGGTATTATAAAACACCTGAGTAAAGAAGTTTACTTGATTTGAGAGGCAGCAGGCAATAATTGACATTTTTGATGGGGTGGAAAGTGGAATTGAAGATGACTTTGGAATTGGACTGGAGTTGAGTTGGAACAGAGCAGAGAGAAGGGACCAGCTGGAAACTGTGTGTCTGGACGCATGTGAGCCAGGATAGAAGCTGGATGGGGGAGGTGGCCTTGGAGAAGAAGTGGGGATACTACAGGACTAACACCAACAGTGCCCAGAGAAAAAGGGAGACAGAGGACAGCGAGAGGCATGGGTTTCTTTACTTGCAGGGATGATGAGGTTTTGGATGCTTTGGATCTGAGATGAAGTGAGAATGTGTGTCAGGGACGTGGAGGTGTGGTTATGGAGCTCAAAAAAGAGACTGCGACTTGTGAGAAGGATTTTAGACCCCATTCCTGTGAATCCCGGGAACCGCTGATGCTGGCAGAAGCTCTTCCCCTCCCCTGGCCTCCCTCCCAGCCTCCTCCTCCATCTTGGCAGTAAGATCAGCGCCCTAGAATCTGTGATATCCTGTGCACAGTACGGCACTAACCCTAAAACATATGAAGGAAGCACAACTCCCTATGGGGATGGAACGTTTCCCTCTGGAGCAGGGCATGCATGCTATGCTAAGCCACTGTCCCCACCAGGCTCCTCTGTCCTTGGGATTCTCCAGGCAGGATACTGGAGTGGGTTGCCATTCCCTGCTCCAGGGGATCTTCCCGACCCAGGGATCGAACCTGTGTCCTTTGTGTCTCCTGCATTGGCAGGTGGGCTCTTCACCACCAGCGCCACCTGGGGAGCTTAGTGCCACCTGAGGCATGCACAGTTTAAAGGGAAAATCCCTCTTTACATGAGGATCGCTGCCCTAAGGGGAGAAGGGGGCTGCCATTGGTCCTTTTTGCTTTGGGGAGGCAGGTCTACTCTGGCACAGACCATCACCATTTCCAGACTCTAGAATCCGGGTTCATATACTAGAACCCAGATTGGAGGCTGAGACCACGCAGGGCTCAGAGACGCTGTACCAGTGTACTTGTCAGGAATGGGGATGGGTACCTTTCAACTGCCCTCGACTCCCAGTGTCCAATTCCCGAGCAGCTTGTGTTCATACGAAACTGGATGGATAGCTGAATGGATAAAGCACATTCATTGTTTGCTGACTATCCCAGGCCCAGCTGGCAGGTAGGGACTCGGTTCAGTGGTTTGTCCCTGTTTAGCCAACATGGGTGTCTTTTGGTACCTGTGACCAGTGAGAGATGCTCTGAGGTCAGGAGATTTGGCAGACCCCTCCAGGAGATAACAGATAAGGAAATAGGAGAGGTATTTACATTCCGTCTTCAGCTGGACCAGAATGGTTGGGCAGTTGGGGAAATTCCTCTTTTTTTTTTTTCCATTCTGATGAGTACACACATTTTGTTAAATATTTCCTTCACTATAATAATAAAAATAAATCACATCCTCCCAATTAATCACTGTAACTTTATTAAATAACTAGAGAAATTACAATGACCTTTTATTATAAAGCACCATGCACACAAATCTACAGTAGGCAAATGAGATTCTGAAAGAAGTTGATTTTTAATGTTCCAGTCCATCCCATATGTTGTAAGTCCCTCAGAGTGATATATAAATTGTTTGTATTACTTCTAGCTTTTAGAGATGACAGACTTATCTGAGCAATTAGATTCTTGGGAAAGATCAAGACACTTATTAAATCTTATCTTAGTCACTCCTAATTACAACCATCCGTTTATCTCTGTGGAATGAATTACTAATGCAAAGCTACAATTCAATCATAGTGTAACTAGTCTTTATTTTAGATGATTAAAAAAACCCAACACTAATGCCACATATGCATAGAAGGGATCTATAATTAATTAATAAATTCGGCCCAGCAGGTTGCAACCCATGAAGATGCAAAGTGTATCTTCTGATTGGTTTCACAGAGTTAAACACATGACATGATACAGGGAGCAAGTGCATTCAGTAGTGCTGTGGACTAGTCGGTGCCCAGTGCCTGCCCCCACAGTAGGGTGTTGAGGCTCTGAGTCTCCATATGATGATTTTGGAGCTGGTGCCTTTGGGAGGTAATTAGGTCCTGAGGGTGGGGCCCTCCTGATGGGATTAGTGCTTTTACAAGAAAAGACTTGTAAATCTCTCCCCACCACATGAAGATCCATGAACCCACAGCCTGGAGCCCAGTCTGCCTGCTCTCCTTCAGAAGCCACACTGTAGAAATGCTGAATTCTTCTGCAAACATGCATAAATATCAGTTACTCATAATAGATGATGTCACGTAGCAACTTAGCTGTACAATGTTTTGACTCTAAACCCCAGCGTTCTCTTACTATTGAGTGGACAGACTGGCTCTGATTACCCAGCTGCAGCCCTGGTCTCCTTGAAGAAGAGGCGAGGCAGAGAGTGTCTGCCCTGCCTAGAGCCCCTCCCTCAACTATTACACAACCGCACAACCTTTGTCTGAAAGCAGAAATGTGATCTGGTCATCACTGACTTTTTCATGCTGCCAGAATATTATTTATTTCTTAAGTGGCAGGAGTTCTAGTTTCTAATGCTGCTTCATTTAGAGTGGATTCTCCCACGTGTGTTTATCGAGCAAGTGGCATCTGTTGCCTGTCATCAAGAGTGGACTTTGGGGCCTTTCTGCCCAGGGCATCTTTGAGTTGGAGTCCCCAAGGACAGCAACACAGCCACGCACTGATGGAATGAGGCTTTGCTTACATACGGAGGAGACAGGGTGGGATCAGCTTCAGTCACGAGGGGCTGGGTCCTCCATGGCCAGTGGGTTTCTCGGTGCAGACAGTGCAGGGCACCCATTCCTGCTGTGGTAGAAGGACTGTCCTTTCTCTGCAGGGGACAGAGGTGGCAGTGGGGGCGGCCAGGTACCACGTGACACACACACGCAGCAGGACAGAGGAGCCCGGGTGGACTGTGAAATGCAGGTCGTTCCCACACAGGTGGTAAGCCCTGCACACACTCTGAAGGCTCTCTGTCTCTAGGTAGGGACGTGTCACAAGCCTAAGACCCCTTTGAAAGTGGCTGAGTAACGCTCAGAAGACTCACCGCAGGAGATGGACTTTCCCAATAATATTGAACAGAATTACTCACTCATCTCATGAATTTAGCATTTTCTCCAAAATGTATTAGCTGTATTTCCAAATTTTCCAAACTTTTCAGATCAGTAATAGAACCCTTAATATGCTACTGTTGTGGTTGTTGTTCAGTGGCTAAGTCGTATCTGAACCTTTGTGACCTCATGGGCTATAGCACACCAGGCTTCCCCGTTCTTCACTATCTCCCTGAGTTTACTCAAACTCACATCCATCGAGTTGGTGATACCATCCAACCATCTCATCCTCTGTTGCCCCCTCTCCTCCTGCCTGAAATCTTTCCCAGCATCAAGGTCTTTTCCAATGAGTTAGCTCTTAACATCAGGTGGTCAAAGTTTTGGAGCTTCAGCTTCAGCATCAGTCCTTCCAATGAATATTCAGGGTTGATTTCCTTTAGGATTGACTGTCTCCTTGCTGACCAAGGGGATCTCAAGAGTCTTCTCCAACACCACAGTTCAAAAGCATCATTTCTTTGGTGCTTAACCTTTATGATCCAACACTCACATCCATACATGACTACTGGAAAAACCATAGCTTTGACTATATGGACCTTTGTTGGCAAAGTGATGACTGCTTTTTAATATGCTGTCTGGGTTGGTCATAGCTTTTCTTCCAAGGAACAAGTGTCTTAATTTCATGGCTGCAGTCACCATCCACAGTGATTTTGGAGACCAAGAAAATAAAATCTGCCACTGTTCTCATTTTTTCCCCGTATATTTGCCATGAAGTGATGGGACCAGATGCCATAATCTTAGTTTTTTGAATATTGAGTTTTAAATCAGCTTTTTCACTCTCCTCTTTCACTTTCATCAAGAGGTTCTTTAGTTCCTCTTAACTTTCTGCCATTAGGGTGATAGTATTTGCAGTCAAAGGATATGCTATTATAGATGATATGCTTTTTTTTTCTTTACAGAATTTTGTTGTTTTCTGTCAAACCTCAGAATGAATCAGCCATAGGTATACATAGATCCCCCTCCTTTTGAACCTCCTCCCTCCCATCTCCCACCCCATCCCACCCCTCTAGGTTGATACAAAATCCCTGTTTGAGTTTGCTGAGCATACAGCAAATTCCCGTTGGCTATCTATTTTACATATGGTCATGTAAGTTTCCATGTTACTCTCCCTATACATCTCACCCTCTCCTCACCTCTCCCCATGTCCGTAAGTCTGTTCTTTATGCCTGTTTCTCCGTTGCTGTCCTGTAAATAAGTTCTTCAGTGTCATTTTCCTAGATTCCATGTATATGCGTTCAGATCAGATCAGATCACTCAGTCATGTCCGACTCTTTGCAACCCCATGAATCACAGCACGCCAGGCCTCCCTGTCCATCACCAACACCCGGAGTTCACTCAGACTCACGTCCATCAAGTTGGTATGCCATCCAGCCATCTCATCCTCTGTCATCCCCTTCTCCTCCTGCCCCCAATCCCTCCCAGCATCAAGGTCTTTTCCAATGAGTCAACTCTTCACATGAGGTGGCCAAAGTACCAGAGTTTCAGCTTTTGCATCATTCCTTCCAAAGAAATCCCAGGACTGATCTCCTTCAGAATGGACTGGTTGGATCTCCTTGCAGTCCAAGGGACTCTCAAGAGTCTTCTCCAACACCACAGTTCAAAAGCATCAATTCTTTGGCGCTCAGCTTTCTTCACAGTCCAGCTCTCACATCCATACATGACCACTGGAAAAACCATAGCCTTGACTAGGCGAACCTTTGTTGGCAAAGTAATGTCTCTGCTTTTGAATATGCTATCTAGGTTGGTCATAACTTTCCTTCCAAGGAGTAAGCATCTTTTAATTTCATGGCTGCAGTCACCATCTGCAGTGATTTTGGAGCCCCCAAAATAAAGTCTGACACTGTTTCCACTGTTTCCCCATCTATTTGCCATGAAGTGATGGGACCAGATGCCATGATCTTCATTTTCTGAATGTTGAGCTTTAAGTCAACTTTTTCACTCACCTCTTTCACTTTCATCAAGAGGCCCTTTAGTTCCTCTTCACTTTCTGCCATAAGAGTGGTGTCATCTGCATATCTGAGGTTACTGATATTTCTCCCGGCAATCTTGATTCCAGCTTGTGTTTCTTCCAGCCCAGCGTTTCCCATGATGTACTCTGCATATAAGTTAAATAAGCAGAGTGACAATATACAGCCTTGACGTACTCCTTTTCCTATTTGGAACCAGTCTGTTGTTCCATGTCCAGTTCTAACTGTTGCTTCCTGACCTGCATATAGGTTTCTCAAGAGGCAGGTCAGGTGGTCTGGGATTCCCATCTCTTTCAGAATTTTCCACAATTTCTTGTGATCCACACAGTCAAAGGCTTTGGCATAGTCAGTAAAGCAGAAATAGATGCTTTTCTGGAACTCTCTTGTTTTTTCCATGATCCAGCGGATGTTGGCAATTTGATCTCTGGTTCCTCTGCCTTTTCTAAAACCAGCTTGAACATCTGGAAGTTCATGGTTCTCGTATTGCTGAAGCCTGGCTTGGAGAATTTTGAGCATGACTTTACTAGCATGTGAGATGAGTGCAATTGTGCGATATTCTGAGCATTCTTTGGCATTGCCTTTCTTTGGGATTGGAATGAAAACTGACCTTTTCCAGTCCTGTGGCCACTGCTGAGTTTTCCAAATTTGCTGGCATATTGAGTGCAGCACTTTCACAGCATCATCTTTCAGGACTTAAAAGAGCTCAACTGGAATTCCATCACCTCCACGGGCTTTTTTCGTAGTGATGCTTTCTAAGGCCCACTTGACTTCACATTCCAGGATGTCTGGCTCTAGGTGAGTGATCATACATACCATCATGATTATCTGGGTCGTGAAGATCTTTTTTGTATAGTTCTTCTGTATATTCTTGCCACCTCTTCTTAATATCTTCTGCGTCTGTTAGCTCCATACCATTTCTGTCCTTTATTGAGCGCATCTTTGCATGAAATATTCCCTTGGTATCTCTAATTTTCTTGAGGAGATCTCTAGCCTTTCCCATTCTGTTGTTTTCCTCTCTTTCTTTGCATTGATCGCTGAGGAAGGCTTTCTTATCTCTTCTTGCTATTCTTTGAAACTTTGCATTCAGATGCTTATATCTTTCCTTTTCTCCTTTGCTTTTCACTTCTCTCTCTTTTTTTTTTTTTTCCACAGCTATTTGTAAGGCCTCCCCAGACAGCCATTTTGCTTTTTTGCATTTCTTTTCCATGGGGATGGTCTTGATCCCTGTCTCCTGTACAGTGTTACGAACCTTATTCCATAGCTCATCAGGCACTCTATCTATCAGATCTAGGCCCTTAAATCTATTTCTCACTTCCACTGTATAATCATAAGGGATTTGATTTAGTTCATACCTGAATGGTCTAGTGGTTTTCCCTACTTTCTTCAACTTAAGTCTGAATTTGGCAATAAGGAGTTCATGGTCTGAGCCACAGTCAGCTCCTGATCTTGTTTTTGCTGACTGTATAGAGCTTCTCTATCTTTGGTTACAAAGAATATAATCAATCTGATTTTGGTGATGACAATCTGGTGATGTCCATGTGTAGAGTCTTCTCTTGTGTTGTTGGAAGAGCGTGTTTGCTGTGACCAGCTCATTCTCTTGGCAAAACTGTATTAGTCTTTGCCCTGCTTCATTCCGTGTTCCAAGGCCAAATTTGCCTGTATGTGCATTAGAATATGATATTGCTCTTTCTCTTTCTGACTCACTTCACTGTGTATAATAGGTTCTAGGTTCATCCACCTCATTAGAACTGGCTCAAATGTGTTCCTTTTTTTGGCTGAGTAATATTCCATGGTGTATATGTAGCACAACTTCTCTATCCATTCATCTATTGATGGGCATTTAGGTTGTTTCCATGTTCTAGCTATTGTAAATAGTGCTGCAGTAAACAATGGGATACATGTCTCTTTCAATTTTGGTTTCCTCAGGGTATATGCCTAAGGGTGGGATTGCTGGGTCATATGGTGGTTTTATTCCTAGTTTTTTAAGGAATCTCCATATCATCTTTCATCATATCATCATAGTGTCTGTATCAATTTACATTCCCATCAACAGTGCAAGAGCATTCCCTTTTCTCCACACTCTCTTCAGCATTTATTGTTTGTAGACTTTTTGATAGCAGCCATTCTGACTGATGTGAGATGGTACTTCATTGTGGTTTTCATTTTCAGTTCTCTGATAATGAGTGATGTTGAGCATCTTTTCATGTGTTTGTTGACCATCTGTATGTCTTCTTTGGAGAAATGTCTGTTTAGGTCTTTTTCCCACTTTTTGATTCGGCTGTTTATTTTTCTGGAATTGAGTTGTATGAGCTGCTTGTATATTTTGGAAATTAATCCTTTATGTTTTCAAGAGATGAAATACAGTGTGCCTGCTGTGTTTCCCAAACTTGTTTGTGTGTGCGTGCTTGCTCAGTCATGTTGGACTCTTTGTGACCCCATGGGCTGTAGTCTGCCAGGCTCCTCTGTCCATGGGATTTTCCAGGCAAGAATACTAGAATAGGCTGTCATCTCCTACTCCAGGGTTCTTCCCAGTACAGGGAGGTTGAACCTGCATCTCTCACATCTCCTGTATTGGCAGGTGGATATTTTACCACTGAGCCACCTGGGAAGCCCTTTTCAAACCTACTTGAATGCAAAATCTTAGTTTGGAGGGGAGGATCAGAGAGGGCTTGCAACATATATTCAGAAATACTGCCTCCAGGAAGAAATCTCGTGGTGGAAAATTCAGAGGTTCTGACAAGAATGAGTTACGTTTCAAAAGGTTCTTAAATTTCACTTTCAAGATACTTGGCTCTCAGGAGAGGCCATTATTGAATGATCAAAGGCAGAATCCATTCAAGAACATCTATAAAATTGAAGATAAAGACATTCACCTAGTATGTGGCCCTTTCCTTCTATTTTACTCAAGATAAATTTTAGTAGACTATAATAGCTTTGATCAATGTAGAGTGCATTTTATGTCCCTCTCAAAATATTTTAAATAATATTACAAACCTCAGTGCACACATAATATAAAAAGATAGACAGACATGAATGTGAGTCTTCTTACAAAACATTGCATAACATTTCTCAATCTGCAAAGGAAAAAAGGAATGGGGTCAAACCTGGGATTGACTCCTGTTTCTGCTGCTTCACAGCTGTGTGATCAAGGATTTAGCTGTTTATGAGATGCTTTTTGGTTAAGCATGAATGAATCTTTTGGTGGGATTTCACTTTAATTTTCCCTTAGCAATACCAAAAAAAAAAAAAAGAAGAAGAAGAAAAAACAAACCACCAAAGTGTAGTCATTTTAAACGTTTTCAGCTAAACTATAATCTAGAGGTTTTCAACAAGGACATTCTATGATAATACAGCGAACTCCGCTCAATGTTCTGTGGCAGCCTGGATGGAGGGGAGTTTTGGGAAGAATGGATACATGTATATGTATGACTGAGTCCCTTTGCTGTCCACCTGAAACTATCACAACATTGTTAACCAGTTATACTCTAATATAAAATAAAAAATTAAAAAAGTAATAATCTAAAGGTTTTGAATTGTTCCTTTTTGGAATGGGATGCACTCATCTCTTGTTGATGAAAATGTTTTGCATCAGCAATTTTCTTTGCTATGGTGCTGAGTCCCATCTGGGGATCACAACTGTAATTCAAAATATTGTTGTTATTGTTTAGTCACTAAGTTGTGTCCGACTCTTTGCAACACTATGGACTGCAGCACGCCAGGCTTCCCTGTCCTTCACTATCTCCTTGAGTTTGCTCAAATTCAAAATGTCACCTTCAGTTATTTCCCCCACTATGCTTATGCTCAAATTTTTTTCTTCTCAAACTTTTCATCTGAGAATGGAGAATATTCTTCTATCTCTTCCCTTTTATTGATAAAAAGACAGTAAGTGAAGATTCGTATTTATGTGAATTTCCTAAGTAAAGATGGATGGATTATCAAGTCACTGATTCTGAGTAATTCATTGAAAAGAAAATATCATGGCTGTCTTGGTTTTACACAACCTCAGATCGTGCCCATGACACCACATACTCGGGCATTGTTTACTACTGCTTAGCTTTTGTCCTATTTAAGGTCAATACTCAGTTATTAAATTGTATCATGAAATAGTGGCATGTTCCCATGTGCAAATTAGATTGAGACATTTAAAAAATGGATGTAGGGAGATTCTCCTTTAAATGGAACCATAGCAAGCCATGTTTAAAAGGAGAGTAGCTGGTAAGTCTTTATTAGAAGTCAGGCTCTTGGAGCAACCCTACTCTTTTGAGCACATTAAAAAAAATTGAAGTATAGTTGATTTACGTTATGTTAGTTTCAGGCGTGGAGAAGGCAATGGCACCCCACTCCAGCACTCTTGCCTGGAAAATCCCGTGGATGGAGGAGCCTGGTGGGCCACAGTCCATGGGGTCACGAAGAGTCAGACACAACTGAGCGACTTCACTTTCACTTTTCACTTTCATGCACTGGAGAAGGAAATGGCAACCCACTCCAGTGTTCTTGCCTGGAGAATCCCAGGGACGGGGGAGCCTGGTGGGCTGCCGTCTATGGGGTCTCACAGAGTCGGACACGACTGAAGCGACTTAGCAGCAACAGCAGCAGCAGTTTCAGGCGTATAGCAAAGTGAGATCTATTTCTATGTCTGTGTCTGTGTCTGTGTATGCTGTGCTGCGTTTAGTCGCTCAGTCATGTCCGAGTCTTTGTGACCCCATGGACTGTAGCCTGCCAGGCTCCTCTGTCCATGGGGATTCTCCAGGCAAGAATACTGGAGTGGGTTGTCATGCCCTCTTCCAGGGGATCTTCCCAACCCAGGGATTGAACCCAGGTTTCCCACATTGCAGGCATATTCTTTTACCTTCTAAGCTACCAGACAAGTCCAAGAATACTGGAGTGGGTATCCTATCCCTTCTCCAGTGGATCTTCCCAACCCAGGGATAGAACCAGGGTCTCCTGCATTGCAGGTGGATTCTTTACCAGCTGAGCTATCAGGGAAGCCTATATATATTCTTTTCCAGATTCTTTCATTATAGATTATTACAAGATATTGAATCGAGTTCCTTGTGCTCTGCAGCAGGTCTTTGCTGGCTGTGTATTTTATGTGTATTGGTGTGTATATGTTAATCCCAGACTCCTAATTTATCTCTCTTCCTCCCTTTTGCTGTTGGTAGCCATAGTTTGTTTTCTATATTTGTGGGTCTATTTTCTGTTTTGTATCTTTTTTTTTGATTCCACATATAAGCGCACTCATGTATTTGTCTTTCTGTGTCTGGCCTGCTTCACTTAGTATGATCATCTCTAGGTCCATCCATGTTGCAACAGCAGAATATTATGATATTTTGTGGCTGAGTAATATTCAATTGTATATATGTACCCCATCTTTTTTCTCCATTCATCTGGAACAGTCCTAGTCTGAAGATAGCTGTTCTATCTCAGTCAGTGCCATGCCTTCTCCTTCTCATTATTTTTAGCTCCAGTTGCAGTTTTTTTTTTTTTTTATCTTAACCTATCTGCTGTACAGCCTACAGCTTCATCTCCCAGTTTCTAACACATCCTGCTCAGCTCTGCTTAGAGCTTTTGCTTTCTGTACATACTTCTCCAACTTCATTCTTTCATTCATTCAGCAAACATTTATTGAGCACCTACTATATGCTGGACGCTCGACTTCATCCATGAGTAATAAAACAGACAATGATCCCTGCTGTTCTGGAGCTTACATTCGGTAAGGGAAATAGATAATAAACAATGAGCATGGTAAAAAGTGAACTGCATAGTACAAGGGGCCCCTCAGTGTCTGTGTGGGCATTAGTTCTACTATCCTTGAAGATATGCTCAAATCCCTTATTTAAATTGGCATAGTATTGCATTTAAGCTATGAACATCTTCCCATATACTCTCAGACATCTCTAGATTACCACAAATTTAGTAGAGTGTAAATGCTGTGTAAATATTTACCAGTATGGCCAACTCAAGTTTTGCCCTTTGGAACTTTCTGGAGTTAAAAATATATATGTATTTAACCTGTGGTTATCTGAATCACAGATGTGGAACTTGTTGTTCTGGAGGGCCAACTGTATGTTTGTATACCACACCCTCCTCTGCACAGCAGGGTGAGGGGATTGGAGGAACTCATGGTGGGGAAGGGTAGCAGCAGAACAGAGAAAATAGATGGTCAGGGTATGCTTTTGAGAATATGACTTGCATTAAAGACTTGAAGGTGCAGATAGTGAGCAGTGCTCTACATGCACTTAAGGCACAGCTCATGTTGTGTCCTTACTACAGTAAAGCTAAGTTGTGAAAAGTGAAAGTGTTAGTTGCTCAGTCGTGTCCGACTCTTTGTGACCCCAGGGACTGTTGCCTCCTAGTCTCCTCCGTCCATGGGATTCTCAGGCAAGAATACTGAAGTGGGTAGCTATTCCCTTCTCCAGGGGATCTTCCTGACCCAGGGTTGAACTCAGGTCTCCCACATTGCAGGCAGATTCTTTACTGTCTAAGCCACACAGGAAATATAAAAAATTAAAAAAAAAAAGAGAGTTTTAATGGGAATAAGGTCTGTGTTGTGTGTAAGAGTTCTATATAAATAGGAATAAATTAAGTTGATTTCATTAGTAGTATTTTGTTCCTTTTTTAATGATCATAAAATAATAATGTGACATACTGTGTAGAGTACTATGAAATATTATGAAATATTTGACATAATCAAGTATTATTGAAATATTATGAAATACTATGAAATGGTATATGAAACAAAGAATTTTTTTTGTTGTTTATAAAATGTTACAATTATACTAAGTGAATTCCTTACACCAACATATGCATCCTCAAAGTCATTTCCCAGTTGCATTTGCAAACTCCTGTTTACCTGGGATCCCATAAATTATGTTCTCTAAGGAGAGTCATTATCCAAGTAAGGTTATTGAAGACTGGCTGATTTAGCTGAAAGATTTACAAAAATCATATGTGTAAATTATTCTACTTATGGTAGCGGTAATTTATTCCAAACAAATTGGATCCATGGCCATCTGTTTTAGCTGTTAGTCTAGGGAAAGCCTGCTCTTTTCTATCTCCACAAACTAATGTTCACATCACAAATGTAGAACTATGCAAATCAGACAATGAATGCCCTTTGAAGTCAAGGAAAGTGTCAGCAGAGCAGCAGTTCAGCCTCCAAGTTCCTGCCAGCTTCTCATCGCGGGGACTGAGCGATTCTAACCCAAAGCCAAATTCTGAGAGTTTTCATCTTGGTTGGTGATTGCAAAACAGCCAAGGATCAGAGAAATATAGAGTGACTCCTTTGGCCCTGGCCCCCCTCTTCCGTTCCCACTCCAGCCCCCCGCCCTCGTATCCCTTCCCCTTTGTACCTTGAAGCCTTTAATGTCACGTCAAGGAAGACCACTTGGGGCACCGGCACCACCATCTCCGTCTTGCAATCTCATCATGAATTCTCTTTTAGATAGCTCTCGGATGGCTTTTAAGCCTGATGTCATCTAGGTGTGAGTGGGCCCCCTGGGAAGCTCCTGCTCTCTTGTCTTGCTCAGTGTCAGGGAAGAACCCTAACCTCTTTGAGGGTGGCAAAGAGTAACAAGGCCGAAGGTGACAGCTAAGCAGCTCTGTTGGTGCTGAAAGGAGGTCATAAGATCTGCCAGACAAAGCCAGATGCTCTGTACCCAGAGCACAGGAGACCAGCAGCGTCAGCATGAAGCCTCACGTCTTCTCTGAGCCCCAGGGATGCAGATCGTAGCTGCACACAGCAGATTTAGCCATAGCTGAGATTTCCAGGGCCAGAACCTCAGCACCTTTTATTAACATCAAACACCACACAAACTCTCTCATCCTTACATGTTTTTGGCTGAACAGGGGTTGGTGAACCATCCATGGCCCAGGGGCCAAATCCTGCCTGTTTTGATATGGCCCATGAGCTGAGAGTGGTTTTTACATTGTTAATGGTTGAAAAAAATCAAGAGAAGAATGATGTTTCATGACACATGCAAATTATGGGAAACTCAAAGTTTAGAGTCTGTAAATATAAATTGAAGAAAGTAGGGGAAACCACTAGACCATTCAGGTATGACCTAAATCAAATCCCTTATGATTATACAGTGGAAGTGAGAAATAGATTTAAGGGCCTAGATCTGATAGATAGAGTGCCTGATGAACTATGGAATGAGGTTCGTGGCATTGTAGACGAGACAGGGATCAAGACCATCCCCATGGAAAAGAAATGCAAAAAAGCAAAATGGCTGTCTGGGGAGGCCTTACAAATAGCTGTGAAAAGAAGAGAAGTGAAAAGCAAAGGAGAAAAGGAAAGATATAAACATCTGAATGTAGAGTTCCAAAGAATAGCAAGAAGAGATAAGAAAGCCTTCTTCAGCGATCAATGCAAAGAAATAGAGGAAAACAACAGAATGGAAAAGACTAGGGATCGCTTCAAGAAAATTAGAGATACCAAAGGAACATTTCATGCAAAGATGGGCTCGATAAAGGACAGAAATGGTATGGACCTAACAGAAGCAGAAGATATTAAGAAGAGATGGCAAGAAGACACAGAAGAACTGTACAAAAAAGAGCTTCATGACCCAGATAATCATGATGGTGTGATCACTGACCTAGAGCCAGACATCCTGGAATGTGAAGTCAAGTGGGCCTTAGAAAGCATCACTACGAACAAAGCTAGTGGAGGTGATGGAATTCCAGTTGAGCTATTCCAAATCCTGAAAGATGATGCTATGAAAGTGCTGCACTCAATATGCCAGCAGATTTGGAAAACTCAGCAGTGGCCACAGGACTGGAAAAGATCAGTTTTCATTCCAATCCCAAAGAAAGGCAATGCCAAAGAATGCTCAAACTGCCGCACAATTGCACTCATCTTACACGCTAGTAAAGTAATGCTCAAAATTCTCCAAGCCAGGCTTCAGCAATACGAGAACCGTGAACTTCCAGATGTTCAAGCTGGTTTTAGAAAAGGCAGAGGAACCAGAGATGAAATTGCCAACATCTGCTGGATCATAGAAAAAGCAAGAGAGTTCCATAAAAACATCTATTTCTGCTTTATTGACTATGCCAAAGCCTTTGACTGTGTGGGTCAAGTTAACTGGAAAATTCTGAAAGAGATGGGAATACCAGACCACCTGATCTGCCTCTTGAGAAATTTGTATGCAGGTCAGGAAGCAACAGTTAGAACTGGACATGGAACAACAGACTGGTTCCAAATAGGAAAAGGAGTTTGTCAAGGCTGTATATTGTCACCCTGGTTATTTAACTTATATGCAGAGTACATCATAAGAAACGCTGGATGGGAAGAAACACAAGCTGGAATCAAGATTGCCAGGACAAATATCAATAACCTCAGATATGCAGATGACACTACCCTTATGGCAGAAAGTGAAGAGGAACTAAAAAGCTTCTTGATGAAAGTGAAAGTGGAGAGTGAAAAAGTTGGCTTAAAGCTCAACATTCACACAACGGAGATCATGGCATCTGGTCCCATCACTTCATGGGAAAGAGATGGGGAAACAGTGGAAACAGTGTCAGACTTTATTTTGGGGGGCTCCAAAATCACTGCAGATGGTGACTGCAGCCATGAGATTAAAAGACGCTTACTCCTTGGAAGGAAAGTTATGACCAACCTAGATAGCATATTCAAAAGCAGAGACATTACTTTGCCAACAAAGGTCCGTCTAGTCAAGGCTATGGTTTTTCCTGTGATCATGTATGGATGTGAGAGCTGGACTGTGAAGAAGGCTGAGCACCAAAGAATTGATGCTTTTGAACTGTGGTGTTGGAGAAGACTCTTGAGAGTCCCTTGGACTGCAAGGAGATCCAACCAGTCCATTCTGAAGGAGATCAGCCCTGGGATTTCTTTGGAAGGAATGATGCTAAAGCTGAAACTCCAGTATTTAGGCCATCTCATGCGAAGAGTTGACTCATTGGAGAAGACTCTGATGCTAGGAGGAATTGGGGGCAGGAGGAGAAGGGGACGACAGAGGATGAGATGGCTGGATGCATCACTGACTGGATGGACATGAGTCTGAGTGAACTCTAGGAGTTGGTGATGGACAGGGAGGCTTGGCATGCTGTGATTCAGGGGGTCACAAAGAGTTGGACACGACTGAGCGACTGATCTGATCTGAACCACATTCATTTATTTACATATTGCCTATGGCTACTTTTGTATTAAAAAGCAGAGACATCACTTTGATGACAAAGGTCTGTATAGTCAAAGCTATGATTTTTCTAGTAGTCATGTATGGATGTGAAATTTGGACCATAAAGAAGGCTGAGAACCCAAGAATTGATGCTTTTGAACTGAGTCTTCTCAAGAGAAGACTCTTGAGAGTCCTTTGGACAGCAGGGAGATCAAACAAGTCAGTCCTGAAGGAAATCAACCCTTCTAATCAATATTCATTCATTAGAAAGTCTGATGCTGAAGCTGAAGCTCTGCTACTTTGGCCACCTGTTGCGAAGAGCTGACTCACTGGAGAAGACCCTGATGCTGGGAAAGATTGAGTGCAGGAGGAGAAGGGGATGGCAGAAGATGAGATGGTTGGATAGCATCGCCAACTACGTGGACATGAGTTTAAGCAAACTCAGGAATATAGTGAAGGACAGAGGAGTCTGGCGTGTTGCAGTCCATTGGGTTGCAAGGAGTCAACATGGCTTAGCGACGGAACACCAACAAATGTTTCCTTAATGCTCAATAGTGGAATTGAGTCATTACAACAGAGCATACAACACTTACCACTTGGCCCTTTGCAGAAAAGCTTGCTGATCCATATCACAGAGGATGGCAAGACGTAACATGATTCCAAAGGAGGCAACTGAACAAGCAAGCAGGTTGGCTTGCCGCCCCTCCATCTGGATTAGAAGCAGACAAGGAAGCTTAGTGGGTCAGAGCCAGTTTGCCGCTCACAGCACAGCCAGCAGCAGGGCCATCAGGTTGGGGGTGCTGGATCTCAGACCCCAAGTCTCATGGATCAATGCATCAGGTTCAAATGGTGACCACGTGCACGATGGGTTGACACAGCTAGTGCTGATGTCTCATGACCTTTAAAAATAAGCAGTACATGAGTCCGTCCCTCTCTTCTGGGGGATGAGTAGCTATAGGGTGGTCACGCTCTGACTGTCTTGACCTACTTACCTGCCTACATGGCTATCAACAGAAATCTCAAAGTCAGAGGCTCACTTTAATATCCACACAAAGGCAGCATGATTAATAACAAATACTTTTCACTTGCTATAATTGTATTTTTAAATTTTCATGTTGCAAAAATTTGAAAGTTTTCTTTTATGTCTTGGATCAGGGCAGAGGTATGTTTATTTTGCTTCAGCTGCAGGGGTGGCTCAGCTGCCTACGCAGCTCCACCTTCGTGATGATATGAACCTCGCCTGGGTTCTGGAGTGCCTGCTGGACTGTGCTAACCAGGCTAGGTGCTGTGAACTTGAAAGGGTTTTCGTGCCCTTTAAGTAAAAGATGACAACACCCACCTGTCTGTAGTGTGTGAAATCTCTCTGTCTTCAGAATTTTATTTTCCAGGGTTTTGGTAGAAATACTTCTGTATTCTCCTTTCCTTGAACTCTTCTCTATGAAAATTTGCTATGGGAAAGGCCAGAGTGAGACCCATTTTATGCACAGGACAGTCACCCCTCGGTATTCATGGGGGATTGGTCCCAGGACCCTTCTTGGATATAAAAATCTGCAGATACTCAAGTCCCTTATATACAGTGGCCTAGTATTTGTATATAACCTACACATCCTCCCATATGCTTTAAATCATCTCTAGATTACCTGCAATACAATGTATGAAAGTGAAGTCACTCAGTCGTGTCCGACTCTTTGCGACCCCATGGACTGTAGCCTACTAGGCTCCTCTGTCCATGGGATTTTCCAGGCAACAGTCCTGGAGTGGATTGCCATTTCCTTCTCCAGGGGATCTTCTCAACCCAGGGATCGAACCCAGGTCTCTTGCATTGTAGACAGACGCTTTACCATCTGAGCCACCATAGTCATACGTTATCGTTGTCGTTTAGTGGCTAAGTTGTGTCCAAGTTTTGTGACCCCATGGACTGTACCCCTCCAGGCTCCTCAGTCCATGGGATTTCCCAGGCAAGAATACTGCAGTGGGTTGCCATGTCCTCCTCCAGGGGACCTCCCCAACCCAGGGATCGAGCCCAAGTCTCTTGCTTTATAGTCATATTCTTTATGATCTGAGCCAGCAGGGAAGTGCAGATGATCTCCTGCAGTGTGGGAGACCCGGGCTCAAATCCTGGGTTGGGAAGATCCCCTGGAGAAGTGAATGGCAACCCACTCCACTCTTCTTGCCTGGAGAAGTCCATGGTCAGCAGAGCCTGGCGGGGTACAGCACATGGAATCACGAAGAGTTGGCCACAACTGAGCGGTAGTTGTCGGAGAAGGTGATGGCACCCCACTCCAGTACTCTTGCCTGGAAAATCCCACGGATGGAGGAGCCTGGTAGGCTGCAGTCCATGGGGTCGCCAAGAGTCGGACACGACTGAGCGACTTCGCTTTCACTTTTCACTTTCATGCATTGGAGAAGGAAATGGCAACCCACTCCAGTGTTCTTTCCTGGAGAATCCCGGGGACGGGGGAGCCTGGTGGGCTTCCATCTATGGGGTCGCACAGAGTCGGATACGACTGAAGCAACTTAGCAGCAGCAGCAGAGCGGTAGTTGTAAGTGTGTATGTAAATAGTTCCTGCAGGCCGTGCGCCCCTCGCATCTTGCTCCCCTCGCCCGGCCTACCTGCACTTTCAGCACTCAACTTTGAGTCACCTCTGCTTTGGGGCCCTCCCAGGCTCTCGCCCCATCAGGTGGGCTCAGGTGCCCCGTCTTCTCCAGGGTGCTGTGCCTCCTTTGGCGACAGCACTCCTCACACTTCACTGGACTTGTTTAAGCCTCACAAGTTGCATTCTTTCTGTGTTGCTGTCCGAAGAAATCAGCATCTCTTCCAGCATAAGTGAGGTGTTTGAGGATGCTGCTGGACTGCATGGAGTCCTCGGTCCCCTGAGCAGGGCCTGCCAGAGCCAGCACAAAGTGTTCATTGAATGAATGAGTGACTGAATCAGTAAGTGGTGTACTTCTGTACATGTATTATATGTATGTACATTTAATCCTGTTTTCTTTATGAAATTTTTTATGGGTTTGAAACTTGAAAAAATTTTCAATAATCCATAAAATTTGGACCAATAAAGACCACATTTAAATGTATTCAGTTATGACTTTTTTCATGTGAGAGCTTACTGTTTGGTTCTCCCATTGTAAGAAGGCTGTTATTTTGTAAAGCAGACGTTTGCTAGCAGTAATCTAGACTAGAGAGAGGCTAATGCTGGCCCCTGACAAAGTATTCACTACTGTGTGATAGGATGAGAAAGTAAATTCATAAAAAGAAATGAATTTAAGAGAATGTCCTTATTTTAAGATCATCCCTTTTTTCTTCTTTTCAGTATAGGACATTATGTCCTGATTCTAGGAATTTTTTAATGAATCTAGAGGATAAAATAAAAAATTGAGAAACCTAAAAAAATAAATATGTTCAATTACATATTAAACTTAGAGTATATTTAAATATAACTTCAAATATATAAATATGGCTATTGGTTTTTTTTTTCTTTAACTGTTTTTTTTTTTTTTTTTGCAGGGGAAAATGGACAAAGGAAAGGATGAATGAGGGTGGGAGGGAAATGGGAAGGAAGAAGGGGGGTGATGGTGGGGAGGAGTATATGTAATTTCTTAACTAATGGCTTTCTGTTTTTAATCACAAAGAACATTAAAAAAAATCATGTTGAATTCATCCTATGTTAGGAGGTTTGATCTGGGAATGAAAAGTTCAGGAAACTGAAAGTCCAGTTTGGGTGTCCTCATCTTAGACACATCTTGGTATTTTGTATTGGTAGGTCTATCTTTACCACAATATATTATTTAGGACAGGATCACATTTGTCACTTCTTCCTCCCTACTACCCAAAGTGGTACCAGACCCATAAAATAGTCAATAAACATTTGCAAAGTGAACAATTAAGTCTATTTTTTTTAACTCTCCTGAGTGAACTGAATTTTTTGAGGCTCATAAGTGAATATGTTTTCTTTTTTACTTTGTCTATTACAGCTGGATTGTATGAGTGGGGTATTAAAGTCTCCCACTATTATTGTATTGTTGTATATTTCTTCTATCTTACTAATTAGTGTTTATCTTAGATATATCAATGCTCCAATGTTGGGTGCATATATATTTATAATTGTTATAACTTCTTTTTTTTTAAATTTTATTTTGCTTAACTTTACAATATTGTATTGCTTTTGCCATACATCGAGATGGATCCTCCCCAAGTATACATGTGTTCCCCATCCTGAACCCTCCTCCCTCCTCCCTCCCCATACCATCTCCCCGGGTCGTTCCAGTGCACCAGCCCCAGGCATCCGCTATCAGGCATCGTACCTGGACTGGCGACTCGTTTCAGATATGAGACTATACATATTTCAATGCTATTCTCCCAAATCCTCCTACCCTCTCCCGTTCTCAGAGACCAAAAGTCTGTTCTATACATCAGTGTCTCTTTTGCTGTCCCGTAAACAGGGTCATTGTTATCATCTTTCTAAATTCCATATATATGCGTCAGTATACTGTATTTGTGTTTTTCTTTCTGGCTTACTTCACTCTGTATAATAGGCTCCAGTTCCATCCACCTCATTAGAACTGATTCAAATGTATTCTTTTTAATGGCTGAGTAATACTCCATTGTGTATATGTACCACAGCTTTCTTATCCATTCATCTGTGGATGGATATCTAGGTTGCTTCCAAGTCCTGGCTATTGTAAACAGTGCTGCTATGAACATTGGGGTACACGTGTCTCTTTCAATTCTGGTTTTCTCAGTGTGTATGCCCAGTAGTATAACTTCTTTATGGATTGTTCCTTTAAGTTGTTATGTATAACCTTGATTGTCTCCTTTTCAGGCTCTTTAAAGTCAATTTTATCTGATATGAGTATTGCTACTCCTGTTTTCTTTTAGTCCATATTTGCATAAAAAATCTTTTTCCAGCCCTTCATTTTCAGTCAATATATATCCCCTATTTTAAGGTGGTTCTCTTGTAGACAACATATATAGGAGTCTAGTTTTTATATCCATTTGACCCATTTTAGTCTTTTGGTTGTCTCTTGTAGACAAGGAATGTAGGGGTCTTGTTTTTGTATCAATTCGGCCAGTCTTTGTCAGTTGATTAGGGCATTCAGCCCATTAATGTTTAAAGCAATATTGATAAATAGGATTTACTTTATTGTTTTGGGTTCGAATTTATACACCCTTTTAGTGATTCCTATCTAGAGAATGTCCTTTAGTTTTTGTTGGAGAAATGGTTTAGTGGTGCTAAATTCTCTCAACTTTTGCTTATCTGGGAAGCTTTTGATTTCTCCTTCATATTTGAATGAGATCCTTGCTGGATACAATAATCTAGGCTGTAAGTTATTTTCTTTCATCACTTTAATTATGTCTTGCCATTCCCTCCTGGCTTGGAGAGTTTCTATTGAAAGATCAGCTGTTAGCCTTATGGGAATTCCTGGTGAGTTATTTGATGTTTTTCCCTTGCTGCTTTTAATATTTGTTCTTTATATTTAATCTTTGTTAATTTGATTAATATGTGTCTTGGGGTGTTTTGCCTTGGGTTTATCCTGTTAGGGACTCTCTGGATTTCTTGAACTTGAGTGGTAATTTCCTTCTCCATTTTACGGAAGTTTTCAACTATTATCTCCTCAAGTATTTCCTCATGATTTTTCTTTTTATCTTCTTCTTCTGGAACTCCTATGATTCGAATGTTGTAGCGTTTAATGTTATCCTGGAGGTCTCTGAGATTGTCCTCATTTCTTTTGATTCGTTTTTCTTTTTTCTCCTCTGATTCATTTATTTCTAGGATTCGACAGGGTGTGGTCCGCTGGAGAAGGGAATGGCAAACCACTTCCGTATTCTTGCCTTGAGAACCCCATGAACAGTATGAAAAGACAAAATGATAGGATACTGAAAGAGAAACTCCCCAGGACAGTAGAGGCCCAATATGCTACTGGAGATCAGTGGAGAAATAACTCCAGAAAGAATGAAGGGATGGAGCAAAAACAAAAAGAATACCCAGCTGTGGATGTGTCTGGTGATAGAAGCAAAGTCCAATGCTGTAAAGAGCAATACTGCATAGGAACCTGGAATGTCAGGTCCATGAATCAAGGCAAATTGGAAGTGGTCAAACAGATGGCAAGAGTGAATGTCGACATTCTAGGAATTAGCGAACTAAAATGGACTGGAATGGGTGAATTTAACTCAGATGACCATTATATCTACTACTGTGGGCAGGAATCCCTCAGAAGAAATGGAGTGGCCATCATGGTCAACAAAAGAGTCCGAAATGCAGTACTTGGATGCAATCTCAAAAATGACAGAATGATCTCTGTTCGTTTCCAAGGCAAACCATTCAATATCACAGTAATCCAAATCTATGCCCCAACTAGTAACGCCGAAGAAGCTGAAGTGGAACGGTTATATGAAGACCTCCAAGATCTTTTAGAACTAACACTCAAAAAAGATGTCCTTTTCATTACATGGGACTGGAATGCAAAAGTAGGAAGTCAAGAAACACCTGGAGTAACAGGCAAATTTGGCCTTGGAACACGGAATGAAGCAGGGCAAAGACTAATAGAGTTTTGCCAAGAAAATGCACTGGTCATAGCAAATACCCTCTTCCAACAACACAAGAGAAGACTCTATACATGGACATCACCAGATGGTCAACACCAAAATCAGATCGATTATATTCTTTGCAGCCAAAGATGGAGAAGCTCTATACAATCAGCAAAAACAAGACCAGGAGCTGACTGTGGCTCAGACCATGAACTCCTTATTGCCAAATTCAGACTGAAATTGAAGAAAGTAGGGAAAACTACTAGACCATTCAGGTATGACCTAAATCAAATCCCTTATGATTATACAGTGGAAGTGAGAAATAGATTTAAGGGCCTAGATCTGATAGATGGAGTGCCTGATGAACTATGGAATGAGGTTCGTGACATTGTACAGGAGACAGGAATCAAGACCATCCCCATGGAAAAGAAATGCAAAAAAGCAAAATGGCTGTCTGGGGAGGCCTTACAAATAGCTGTGAAAAGAAGAGAAGCGAAAAGCAAAGGAGAAAAGGAAAGATATAAACATCTGAATGCAGAGTTCCAAAGAATAGCAAGAGATAAGAAAGCCTTCTTCAGTGATCAATGCAAAGAAATAGAGGAAAACAACAGAATGGGAAAGACTAGGGATCTCTTCAAGAAAATCAGAGATACCAAAGGAACATTTCATGCAAAGATGGGCACAATAAAGGACAGAGATGGTGTGGACCTAACAGAAGCAGAAGATATTAAGAAGAGGTGGCAGGAATACACAGAAGAACTGTACAAAAAAGAGTTTCAAGACCCAGATAATCATGATGATGTGATCACTGACCTAGAGCCAGACATCTTGGAATGTGAAGTCAAATGGGCCTTAGAAAGCATCACTAGGAACAAAGCTAGTGGAGGTGATGGAATTCCAGTGGAGCTATTCCAAGTCCTGAAAGATGATGCTGTGAAAGTGCTGCACTCAATATGCCAGCAAATTTGGAAAACTCAGCAGTGGCCACAAGATTGGAAAAGGTCAGTTTTCATCCCAATCCCAAAGAAAGGCAATGCCAAAGAATGCTCAAACTACCGCACAATTGCACTCATCTCACATGCTAGTAAAGTCATGCTCAAAATTCTCCAAGCCAGGCTTCAGCAATATGTGAACCGTGAACTTCCTGATGTTTAAGCTGGTTTTAGAAAAGGCAGAGGAACCAGAGATCAAATTGCCAACATCTGCTGGATCATGGAAAAAGCAAGAGAGTTCCAGAAAAACATCTATTTCTGCTTTATTGACTATGCCAAAGCCTTTGACTGTGTGGATCACAATAAACTATGGAAAATTCTGAAAGAGATGGGAATACCAGACCACCTGATATGCCTCTTGAGAAATCTGTATGCAGGTCAGGAAGCAACAGTTAGAACTGGTCATGGAGCAACAGACTGGTTCCAAATAGGAAAAGGAGTACGTCAAGGCTGCATATTGTCACCATGTTTATTTAACTTATATGCAGAGTACATCATGAGAAATGCTGGACTGGAAGAAACACAAGTTGTAATCAAGATTGCAGGGAGAAATATCAATAACCTCAGATATGCAGATGACACCACTCTTATGGCAGAAAGTGAAGAGGGGCTAAAAAGCCTCTTGATGAAAGTGAAAGTGGAGAGTGAAAAGGTTGGCTTAAAACTCAACATTCAGAAAACGAATATCATGGCATCTGGTCCCATCACTACATGGGAAATAGATGGGGAAACAGTGGAAACAGTGTCAGACTTTGTTTTTCTGGGCTCCAAAATCACTGCAGATGGTGACTGCAGCCATGAAATTAAAAGACGCTTACTCCTTGGAAGGAAAGTTATGACCAACCTAGATAGCATATTCAAAAGCAGAGACATTACTTTACCAACAAAGGTTCGCCTAGTCAAGGCTATGGTCTTTCCTGTGGTCATGTATGGATGTGAGAGCTGGACTGTGAAGAAGGCTGAGCACCGAAGAATTGATGCTTTTGAACTGTGGTGTTGGAGAAGACTCTTGAGAGTCCCTTGGACTGCAAGAAGATCCAACCAGTCCATTCTGAAGGAGATCAATCCTGGAATTTCTTTAGAAGGAATGATGCTAAAGCTGAAACTCCAGTATTTTGGCCACCTCATGCGAAGAGTTGACTCATTGGAGAAGACTCTGATGCTGGGAGGGATTGAGGGCAGGAGGAGAAGGGGATGACAGAGGATGAGATGGCTGGATGGCATCACTGACTCGATGGGTGTGAGTCTGGGTGACCTCCGGGAGCTGGTGATGGACAGGTAGGCCTGGCGTGCTGCAGTTCATGGGGTCGCAAAGAGTCGGACACGACTGAGCGACTGATCTGATCTTCTAATTCACTAATCCTATCTTCTGCCTCTGTTATTCTACTATTTGTTGCCTCGAGGGTGTTTTGGATCTCGTTTATTGCATTATTCATTATGTGTTGACTCTTTTTTATTTCTTCTAGGTCCTTGTTAAACCTTTCTTGCATCTTCTCAATCCTTGTCTCCATACTCTTTAACTGTGATTCCATTTTGATTTCGAGATTTTGGATTAATTTCACTATCATTCGGAATTCTTCATCAGGTAGATTCCCTATCTCTTCCTCTTTGGTTTGGTTTGGTGGGCATTAATTCTGTTCCTTTAACTGCTGGGTATTCTTTTGTCTCTTCATCTTGTTAAAATTGCCAAGTTTAGAGTGTCCTTACTATATTCTGGTAGTTTGTTGAATTCTCTTTATTGAGGCGGTTTACTGGTCTTTTCAATATCTGATCTCTGCCCTGTTACAGAGGAGGCAGAGATGAACACCCAAATCTAAGCCGGCCAGATTCAGGCACTCCAGGTTCAGAAGCACAGACTCGGTTTAGTCTGCATTTTATGCCCTTTCCAGGTCTGAGTAGCGCAGGTAATGAAGTGTTTAGCGAGCGCAGCTGCTGCGACTTATCGCCTCCCCGCCACTCAGTTTTCTGGGTACATAACTGGTGCACTTTCTCAGGCACGTGTTGACCATCCAGAGGCCCAAGAAGCGTGAGTTAGCACAGAAACCTGCTTACAGTTTTGTAGTCAACGTCTCTCTAGGGCTGTGATTGCCCGCTTCCGGCTCTGGCTGCCTGTCACTGGAGTGGGATGGTCTGCAGCCGGCTATCTCTGTGCAGTCCTTTGTTCCGTATGTAGTCCTGGTGGTGTCTTAAGTTAGGGCTGGCTTTTGATGTAGTAGATAACTGACAGTCTGGTTATTTCGCTCAGATAGCACTCAGGATAGCTAGGTCAAATCCTTTCTCAAAACAATGCAGGCAGTGCCGTTCCTCCCAGCCCAGCCCCCGCTTGCTAATAGCAAATGATGGTGTCCGTGCAGCTTCTCTGCAAAAGGAGTTACTGCAGGGCTCGTAATCTCTCTTTGAAGACAATAAATTGTCTTTCTAAGTGCCTGATGTCCTCTGCCGGTATTCAGAAGTTGTTTTGTAGAATTTACTCAGCATTCAAATGTTCTTTTAATGGATTTGTGGGGGAGAAAGTATTCTCCCAGTCCTACTCGTCCACCATCTTAGCTCCTTATCTGGGTGGGCACTGACAGCATCGTCTAGTGTGCCATGCCTGGTGTGGAACCATCAGGAAGAACAAAGTCCCCTCTGAGCTGTCTGACCCCAGTGAGGTCCTAGCAATTCTACCAGTGTCTCCGAGCCCACACATCCTCCTCTGTGGCTTCAGTTTTAACTTCACGTTAATTTCTTAGCTTCATGTCTTGCCTTTCCTCCTCACCTGCAGTCGGTTGCTGGTGTGTCTGCATTTGCTCACTCTCCCCCTGTGCTGAAACCATGCCTCTGAAGTTTCCTCATCTGTGTTAACTAAGTTCCATGATGTATTAGGTGATCTGGACATGAGGAAGAATAAAACTTTGTTCCTGCCCTAGAAAGTGTGTCTGGGCAGGCAATCAAGAAGACCTGTGGTTAAAACATAGTGTGAAAATGATCCTATATATGTATATATATATTATATATATAATATATATATATATAATATAGTAATGGGATCAGGTGGGAAGAGAGACAGTTAAATCACAGCAGGGAGGTTCAGTGATGCCACCTAGAAGGGATGATTCTGGGTCTTATTCTAGAGGCAAAGGAGGCTTGGTCAGATCTAAAGCAGGAGAGCCACTTTTCTTTTTTTAGGTTCGAGAAGTTTACTTCATAAGGGAGGTCATTTAATGCTTCTTAGAAATTAGTTCCATATAATGAGTCCCATGAAATTAAAAGACACTTACTCCTTGGAAGAAAAGCTATGACCAACCTAGACAGCAATATTGAAAAACAGAGATATTACTTTGCCAACAAATGTCCATCTAGTCAGAGCTGTAGTTTTTCCAGTGGTCATGTATGGATGTGAGAGTTGGACCATAAAGAAAGCTGAGTGCCAAAGAATTGATGCTTTTGAACTGTGGTGTTGGAAAAGACTCTTGAGAGTCCCTTGGACTGCAAGGAGATCTAACCAGACGATCCTAAAGGAGATCAGTCCTGAGTATTCATTGGAAGGACTGAAGCTGAAGCTGATGTGAAGAACTGACTCATTTGAAAAGACCCTGATGCTGGAAAAGATTGAAGGTGGGAGGAGAAGGGGATGACAGAGGATGAGATGGTTGGATGGCATCACTGACTCGATGGACATGAGTTTGAGCAAGCTTCAGGAGTTCTTGATGGATAGGGAAGCCTGGCATGCTGCAGTCCATGGGGTCACAAAGACTGAGTGACTGAACTGAACTGAATGAGTCCCAGATCCACCTTACTGCAACTTGTGTCTGGAGATTGCACATGGTCCTCCACTCTCCAGCAGTGGAAGGAAGTGTCCTGATGAGCATGTCTGCAGTACTTTCCCCACTCATCGTGGACATGGTTCTGCTCCTTCCTGATTGTGCCCTCCTGTTTCTTGCTGGACTCAACTTTGTCCAAGTCCCACTTAAACTGTGACACCCTGGACTGAAAACAATACAAGTACGGGCTTGACTGGCCAGAAGCACTTGGAAACCATATGTAGCCCTTGTCCTGGCTCCAGTATTTCTATTCATCTAACCTGAGATGACATGGATTTTTTTGAGGAGGGATGGGGGATTTTATAGATGTTGCACCTTGTCATACCATTTTCATTCAGACTCTGGTACATTGGCTATGATAATGCATAATATGCTGTCTTGTGAGCTGTCTTTTCCAAGATCCTAGCTCGCTAAATCAGATGAGACATAGTGTCCAATTGCTATGTTTGCATTCCCTCTATCACTTTTTGTGGGGTGTATTTTCCACTTGCCAGGAGCTTTGTGATCACTTAAGTCAACCATGGCCTGGGTTGTGCCTCCTGGTTTCTTCTTTCTACAGTCAGACAGGAACTTTTCATGACTTCATGGAGAGCTGTGGCTAAGACCGGGAGGAAAACTTCATCAGGTGGAATTCTGCATGAGACTGCCTTCACGGTTTCACCCCACCTGCTGACATTTTTAGAGGAGTTACGACTACCTGACCAGCTTGAAACTCTCCTAATTCCTCTCCCGTGTTATCCTAGTACTTTCTGTCTTATGTACAATGCAGAGGCTTGGTCAGACTTTACTGAAGTCCAGTTCTGTTATGCTGGTGACCTTCTCTTGGTCTATTTATTCTATCACAGAAAGGAGAGATGAGATTTTGGCTTCTCCTGTTTTTAGTAAAAGCATGTTGGTTCCCACATTATATCCTACGTACAAAGTTGTAACTAATCATCCTTCTGATTGTCAGTCTTCTAGTTAATGCTCATCCATAATAGTCCAAAGTATGATAGCTTTGCCAGATCTGACACCTATGTCATTAGACTGTATTTCCAGAGTCATTTTTTTCTCACTGTGGACAATTCAGATATTGCTGGTTTCCAACCTTATTACATCTTTCTGTTTTATTTGATTAAATATAAACTGAGCTGAACTGAGATTTTTTTTTTAGAGATGAAATCTCAAACCATTTACCATATTTTGAAATCACCTTCCATACAATGAACCAAGAACAGTATATCAGAGCAGGTGCTTGTTCATGATCTTATTTTCTCAAGTAACACGTCTTCTCTTGGTCTTTACTTCATTTCTTGCTCTGTTTTCTTGATGTCTCTGGCTTCCAATTCCAGGGTTTATTCTACTGTTGAGCCCTCGCCATATGCCTTGAACCACAGAATTGCTCTGGGATGTCTTCTGCCTCATGTGGAAGCCTCCTGTGTGGGTTTTGACATAAAGATAACCTTTCACTACCCATTCTGACCTGATCCTAATTTTATGGAGATGTATATTGTGGACAAAAATAATCAACATTCAATAATAGGAAAAGAAAAGAATTTTGTCTGAGTCAAACTAAGGGCTATAGTCTAGAAGCCAGCTTCCTGGATAACTGAGTAACTGCTTCAGAGAAGCAGGGTTTTCAACACAGTTTTATGTCTTGTCAGAACAAAGAACATCAGATAAGTCAGGGATACATCCTTACAAGGTTTAAAAAAAAAAAAAAGAAAGAAATACACCAGCTTGTACCTAGTCAGTCAGTGTAGCCTTGGCCCCTGGGAAGGGAGTCTTGTCAAAGGAGTCCCAACATCAGCGTCCCAGGAAGGGACGTTATTTTTTTTAACACAGACATTCTTTGCTTCTGATCAGTGAAACTTTTCTTTAATAATTAAAGCAGATGTACAGTATATGTTTGATGAGGCACAAACAGGCTGCTCTAGTTACCATAAAATTCAAGTTAATGCATGTATAAGCCAGAATGACTTCATGAACTTCCATATGTGAGCATTTCTTTTGTCAATGTACTAACATTTGGTTGTAAATTTAAAAGCAGCATGGACTATTAGGGAAGTAATTGGTGAAGTAAAGTTTTGTAATGATGGGAAAATGTTTGCTTCAGCATAAAAGCTATTTAAGTCAAAAAGATGGTGCTAGTCAATTTAAGGTAAATCCATCTTTGGTGGGTGGCAGTTATATCATCTGAGATAGTACTGAACCCACATATGCTTGCTATGTGTTAATTAATACCCATTTATTGAATTAACAAAATCTAGATTTTATTTGTTTTGATGTGTTCATGTGTATATATTCATATGTGTGTGTGTATATACAGAGTCCACATTCTTAAAATCCTTTTTGGGAGCAGCTTAAAATAATTCTCCCTTCTTCTTCCAAAGTGCACTGGAATGTTAACACACAGAAGAGAAATCTGATTTTTTATAAGTGCATGGAATTTAAAGAGAATTGGGTAAATAGGATTATCATACATCCAGCTTTTCAAGTAATCTCATATTTGCCTCAGAATGTAATTGAGTTAGAATCTCTAGAAGAAATAAATGGAAACTAACAATAACCGAGCACCTTACTTTTGTTCCTGATACCATGATTGAAATGAACTCTATATCAAGATAGAAATAAGATAATAATACCAGTTATTGACACAGTGTGCATGCACGCATGCATGCTAAGTTGTTCAGTTGTGTCTGACTCTTTGCAACACCACGAACTATGTAGCCTGGCAGGCTTCTCTGTCCATGGATTTTCCAGGCAAGAATACTGTAGTGGAATGCCATTTCCTCCTCCAGAGGATCTTCCCAACCCAGGGATTGAACCTGCATCTCTCATGTCTCCTGCATTGGCAAGTGGGTTCTTTACCACTGAGCCACCTGGGAAGCCCTATTGACATGGCACCTTTTCCTAAAGATCCTGATTCGCTTTATATACAGTGCACTTGCTCCTAAAAAAGGCCAAAAAACAAAACAAAACAAAACAAAAACCCAAAACACACACACGCAAAAAACTTGCTTGATCAGACAAGGTGCCATGTCAAATATGCAATGCTGTGGACAACTTGAATAGCCTGGAAAAAAAGCTCAGCATCATTTTAGAAAATTCACATCTCGGTTACCACCACAGCCATTTTCACTCTCTGTTTGCAGTGAGTGGTCCCTCCAGAGTAAAAGAGTGTTCCTTGTGCAGGTGAGGCCTTCAAATATCAAGGGAGAGCCTTTTCCTCCAGTTGGAGATCCAGTCTTTCTTCCTGCAGGGACCCTGGAAGGGTTCCCAGGGATATTTATGTGCATTTCTCTGAACTGGCTCCCTTCTGATGCGAGGACGAGGCTTTGCTCAGTTTCCTGGTTGGGGGCGGGGACAGAGCAGGAGATTCTGTCTGCTCCCTCTGTGCTGCTTTCTGGGGCTCTTCAGACTTTTATTCTTCTGCCTTTAACACACCAATCCCTTTACAAATCTAGTAGTAAATGCCTCCCATTTCAATGAAAAAGAATCCTTCAGTAAAGGGATCTCCTGGTGAATTTATAAAAATGAATATAAAATTATATCATAATATTAGCTTATTGTATTATATATATAATAATATTATATAGTCTATTGCTTATAGGAGAGTTTCCCTGGTGGCTGAGTGGTAAAGAATCCACCTGCAATGCTGGAGATGTGGGTTCAATCCCTGGGTTGGGAAGATCCCCTGGAGGAGGGGATGGCAACCCACTCCAGTATTCTTACCTGGAGAATCCCATGAATAGAGGAGCCTGGTGGGCTACAGTCCATGGGGTCATAAAGAGTTGGACAAGACTGAAGTGACTTGGCACACGCATACATATATTGGTTGTATGATTTTATATATTATTGTAAAGATCCCCTGGGGTAGGAAATGAAAACCTGCTCCAGTGTTATTGCCAGGAAAATATCATGGACAGAGGAGCCTGGTGAGCTACAGTCCATGGGGTCACACGGGGTTGGAAACAATTGAGCGCACACACACATTCTATATTATACCTAATATATATTAGCCTTTGTTCAGTCAACAGGTCTTCTGTTTAAATAGTCAACACGAAGCAGCATTAGCTACACCTCTCCTCCTTGGTTAATTTTACTCCTGCTCAGCACAATCGGTGTCTTTGAGCTCTGATAATGACCAGGCTTTGATTTACTACCTGTAAATACACAGATGAGTAAGACCCACTCCAGTCTTTTTAAAGAGAGAAATAAACAGAGACTTTTAAGGAAACACACTAGATTACCAAATCTGATGTTTAATTGTAAAAGAAAAATTGACTGGAAGATTAATTGGTCAAGACTAGGTCCCATGATTTTGGCTTCCATAAGTTGTCAACATTTAAACATTTGAATTCAAAGCAGAGAAAATTACTTTTAGAAACTAAAAATGTAGTTTGATTCTGTCTAGTTTAAAAACAAAGCAGACAGCAGGAGCAAAAGCCCTTCTACAAGGTGTTGAAAACTTTCTAAAGTGGTTATAGGTATGCATCGCTTTGGGGTTACCACAGACTGAATCTCCTCATGTACAGATAATATGATTTCAGTTTAGATTTACTACCTTACAATGCAATGTTGTGTAAAATACATCTTGTTTGTGCTTTACATGAAGTATTTTCGTAAAAGGCTTTGTGTACAATTAAAATGTGTATATTTTCCTACAGATGTCCATTGTGACTTTCAGAGATACAGCCTTAAAAAAAAAAATTGGTCCTGAGAAATTTATTCAGTGTTTTTCCAGGTGACCTGTATACATTGAGGTTGTTAGGTCTCCACTAGACCCAGTGGCACCCCACTCCAGTACTCTTGCCTGGAAAGTCCCATGAATGGAGGAGCCTGGTAGGCTGCAGTCCATGGGGTCGCTAAGAGTTGGACACGACTGAGCGACTTCACTTTCACTTTTCACTTTCATGCATTGGAGAAGGAAATGGCAACCCACTCTAGTGTTCTTTGCCTGGAGAATCCCAGGGACAGGGGAGCCTGGTGGGCTGTCATCTCTGGGGTCGCACAGAGTTGGACACGACTGAAGTGACTTAGCAGCAAGTTGTCAACAGATGTGCAGCCAGTACCCTCTACCTGTAAGACTGGGTCATCACCTTCCACCTGTAGGAGTGAGTCATCACCTTCTACCAGCGGGGCTGAGTTATCACCTTCCACCTGCAGGGCTGAGTCATCACCCTCCACCTGCAGGGCTGGGTCATCACCCTCCACCTGCAGGGCTGGGTCATCACCCTCTACCTGCAGGGCTGAGTCATCACCCTCCACCTGCAGGGCTGGGTCATCACCCTCTACCTGCAGTGCTGGGTCATCACCCTCCATCTGCAGTGCTGGGTCATCACCCTCCATCTGCAGGGCTGAGTCAGTGCCCTCCACCTGTAAGACTGGGTCATCACCTTCTACCTGCAGGGTTGCGTCATCATTCTCTACCTGCAGGGCTGGGTCAATGTCCCCCATCTGCAGTGCTGGGTCATCACCCTCTACCTGCAGGGCTGGGTCAGTGTCTCCCACCTGCAGTGCTGGGTCAGTGTCCCCCACCTGCAGGTCTGGGCCATCACCCTCTACCTGCAGGGCTGCATCATCATCCTCTACCTGCAGGGCTGGGTCAATGTCCCCCATCTGCAGTGCTGGGTCATCACCCTCTACTTGCACGGCTGGGTCAGTGCCCCCCACCTGCAGGGCTGGGCCATCACCCTCTACCTGCAGGTCTGGGTCATCACCCTCTACCTGCACAGCTGGGTCAGTGACCTACACCTGCAGGTCTGGGTCATCACCCTCTACCTGCACAGCTGGGTCAGTGCCCCCTACCTGCAGGGCTGGGCCATCACCCTCCACCCGCAGGGCTGGGTCAGTGCCCCCCACCTGCAGGGCTGGGCCATCACCCTCCACCCGCAGGGCTGGGTCAGTGCCCCCCACCTGCAGGGCTGGGCCATCACCCTCTACCTGCATGGCTGGGTCAGTGCCCCCCACCTGCAGGGCTAGGTCATCACCCTCTACCTGCAGGGCTGGGCCACACACTGGGGAAGCATTTCTGCACACCTAGCTCCATCAGGGAGATCCTGGGAAGACAGAACACTACCTGCTTGGCCTCCTTGCCATCTTGCAGTTTTCACATCTCCAGACCCTTTTTGGTGTGGCTCTTTGGTCATTGCCTGAACCTCACGCCACATGTTGGGTGCCCATCCTCTGTGCTTCTCTGGGGTCCTGCACAAGCCTCTCTCATGAACCCTACATTTACTAAGTTGTTGGCTTAGCATCTTACCTACCACTGGAAGAAAAACTCCTGTGTTACACTTCTCTGGATCAACAGCCCTGTATTAGGTTTCTTCAGAGAGAGAGAACCAGTAGGAGATACTGATACTTGAGAGGAGATGTATCAGTAGGAATTGGCTTATGCAGTGATGGAGGCTGAGAGGTCCCACCATCCACCCTCTGCAGGCTGGAGACTCAGGAAAGCCAGCGGTGCAACGTGGTCTGAGTCTCAATGCCTGGGACTCTGGGGCGGGCAGCGCTTGTTCTGATCTGGGTTTGAAAGCCCGAGACCCAGGAGCTCTGATGTCCAAGGGTAGGAGAAGATGGACGTCTCAGCTCAAGTGGAGAGAGAGAGAATTTGTTCTTCCTCTGCATTTTGTTCTCGGCAAGCCTATGGACTCCGTGCTGTGCAAGTACTGCCTCCCTGGCATCATTTCTTTTATGAGAAAGACTTTCCCAGCTCATGCAGAAATAGAAGCCATGGATGTTTTAGAATATTCTCTGTTTCTTCTGCTTCCACTTGCCCTGTGTCTCCCACCTTGATGGAGAAGCACCTAGAGTCCAGGAGGAACAAATGTCCATGTGGCACCACGTGTAAGGGGCACAATGTGTATGTGTCCATGTGAGATGGTGTTTGAGCTGGTTTTGAGGGTGAAATAACTGAGTAGATGTGAAGTGAATAGAATAAATATGTTCTTAAGCACCAGATCAGGGTGACTGCTAAATTAACCATATTACAGGTTATTATTGTCATGCTGGTTCAGAGGCTGAGGGTGTGATCAGTTCATGCACTTTGCACGACAGCAAAGAGGGCCGGGCTGTGTCTTTGTGCTCCAGGGGCCCACGGTGTTTTCTTTCTTTGGACCCATTGACACTTCAGTCCTGAGGAGGGCTTAAGGACTTGAGAAGGGGAGACATAATGCTTCTTTCTTATTTTCTCCACTCTTTGTTCAGATGGAACAGGCCCTTCTTTAGTTTTCTTCCCTGCTTATTGTCTCTACTTAAACAATACTAAGCTTCTTCACAGATCAGTTAAAATAAAACTTCGCTAATAAAGTATCTACTTTAATCAATATTTTTTTTCATGAATGGTTGACCTACAATGTTGTGTTAATTTCTCTTGTACACTGAAGTGATTCAGTTACACACAAACTCACACACACACACACACACACACACACACACAATGCATTCAGCCCATCCTTTCCTCTGGGGACCGCAGGCATATGGAGCTACCTTGAATGAGTTCTTCTGCATGGTCAAGGCAGATACCTTGCTCTGAAGCACAGAGCCATCCATCCTGAGCCTTTGCATGGTTCCTGGGTGGAATTCAGGGCATGTCTGGATTTCTTCACTCAGGCTGGAGAATCAGCTTTTTGGCATTGTTGATTTCCTACTGCCAAAACTTTCTCTCCTGCCTACTTCTATTCTTTTTCTCCTTCAAATAATACCTTTGAAGGCATTAAAAATTTTTATAAAATTTTAAAATGCTACTTGCATTTAGAGTTATTATGCAATATTGGCTCTATTCCCTGTGTTGTATAATATATCCTCTAGCCAATCTTCAGTTCAGTTCAGTTGCTCAGTCGTGTCCAACTCCTTGTGACACCATGGACTGCAGCATGCCAGGCCTCCCTGTCCATCACCAACTCCTGGAGTTTGCTCAAACTCATGTCCATTGAGTTGGTGATGCCATC
The DNA here is from genome assembly GCA_935064755.1 of Tragelaphus eurycerus. NCBI lineage: Eukaryota > Metazoa > Chordata > Mammalia > Artiodactyla > Bovidae > Tragelaphus > Tragelaphus eurycerus. Next base: position 262,339 of record CAKXYN010000220.1, on the reverse strand, counting down.
CAACTGCCTCATCCTCTATCGTCCCCTTCTCTTCCTACCTTCAATCTTTCCCAGCATCAGGGTCTTTTCAAATGAGTCAGTTCTTTGCATCAGGTGCCCAAAGTATTGGAGTTTCAGCTTCAGCATCAGTCCTTCCAATGAATATTCAGGACTGATCTCCTCTAGAATGGACTGGTTGGATCTCCTTGTAGTCTAAGGGACTCTCAAGAGTCTTCTCCAACACCACAGTCCAAAAGCATCAATTCTTCAGCACTCAGCTTTCTTTATAGTCCGACTGTCACATCCATACATGACTATTGGGAAAACCATAGCTTTGACTAGACAGATCTTTGTCAGCAAAGTAATGTCTCTGCTTTTTAGTATGCTGTCTATATTAGTCATAACTTTCTTCCAAGGAGCAAGAGCCTTTTAATTTCATGGCTGCAGTCACCATCTGCAGTGATTTTGGAGCCCCCCAAAATGAAGTCTCTCACTGTTTCCATTGTTTCCCCATCTATTTCACATGAAGTGATGGGACCAGATGCCATGATCATAGTTTTCTGAATGTTGAGTTTTAAACCAACTTTTTCACTTTTTAGCCCATCTTACACCCAATATTTTGTGCCTTTAACTCCCCTACCCTGATATTGCCCCCTGTCCCCCCACTGCACTGATAAATATAATACTAGTTTCTTCTTTGTATCTGTGAGTCTGCTGCCTTTTTGTTATATTCACTGGTTGGCTGTATTTTTTAGATTCTGCATATAAGTGAAATCATACAGTATTTGTTTTTCTATGTCTGACTTATTTCACTTATCATAATACCCAACAGGCTGCAAATGGCAGCCTTTTGTTCTTTTTTATGCCCAAGTAGTATTCCATTATGTATATATACCACATAATCTTAATCTATTCATCTGTTGATGGACATTTAGGTTGCTTCCATTTTGAGGGGAGAGATTAGAGCCAATTCATAAATCCAAGTCACAGAAGAACTAAGACTACCTAAGGGAGGAGTTTAGCTCTGTGAGTGTGAGAGTGTGCCTATGGACTTCCCTGGTGGCTCAGCAGTAAAGAATCTGCCTGCAGTGCAGGAGCTGCAGGAGCTGCAGGTCTGGTCCCTGGGCTGAGAAGATCCCCTGGAAAATGGCATGGAAACCCACTCCAGTATTCTTGTATGGAGAATCCCAGATAAGAAGAGGCTGGTAGGCTACAGCACATGGGGTTGCAAGAGTCCGATATGACTGAAGCTACTTAGCACACACAGTCATGTGTGTATATGTGTACACATGAGAAAGAGAGAGAGAGAGAGAGAGGATTGGGAGAGGGGCAGAGGGAAGGGTCTCTCAGTGGATCTGACCCTCCCTTCCCATGTCTTTACTGTCCCTTGTCCATGAACCTCACCATGGTCTTCAGAAGCTCTCGCCAGAAAGATGCCACCATCCAGCTGAGGGTCACTTTCCAGGGAAAGGGCTCTTGACCTCTCATCTTTGCGTGGTCGCTTCACATCCCAGGCACCTTCAAGACCCAGCTTTTATTTTATTACCTCCTTTTGGCTCCTTCCCTTTGGTTTTAGCAATTCAACAAAGTCAGAGAGAATATGCAAATCAAATGACTTTGCTGCCCAGAATTATCATTAATTAACTCCATTACTTATTAAATATCCACTGTATGCCAGCAAGGTGGTAGATGTACAAGGAAATGTGGGACTTGTTAAAAAAAAAAAAGCAGAATTCAACTGAACAAAACTTAAAGATCTTATTGGCTTTATTCATGGATTGGGCAACATCTCATATAGCACTTAGAAAGGAGCTGCACAAAGTGAAAGACATTGATGGGCAGAGGAGGTGGGACAAAGAAGTTACTAGCAAAGAGCAGTGTGGTGAGGTCACCTTCCTATAGGGACGGCAGGGCTCCATCTGGTGGATGACCTCACCAGTGCTGACCAGATGGGCTGGTTTAAGGTTCCACTCCTAAGAGGGGATGCAACTGCAGTGAAGTGATGTGTTGAGTCTCAGTTTGGTGGTTTTGGCACAAGTAGCTGCATTTGGGGCCTGCTGTCTCCTTAAGAGGCTGAATTGCCCCTGAGAAATTCTTTAGGGTGACAGAGGACACAGATTACAAACACAGTAACAGCATTCGAATTAAGGACGCAGGTAGTTCCCGTTACCTGGCATGAGGGAAGGGTGATTTCTGCTTGGGGTGTCAGAGAACATGTGGGTGGGGTGGGAAGTGAAGAAGACATCCTAGTTCAGTTCAGTTCAGTTCAGTCGCTCAGTCATGTCCGACTCTTTGCAACCCCATGAATCACAGCACGCCAGGCCTCCCTGTCCATCACCAACTCCTGGAGTTTGCTCAGTCCATTGAGTTGGTGATGCCATCCAACCGTCTCATCCTCTATCGTCCCCTTCTCTTCCGGCCTTCAGTCTTTCCCAGCATCAGGGTCTTTTCAAATGAGTCAGTTCTTTGCCTCAGGTGCCCAAAGTACTGGAGTTTCAGCTTTAGTATCATTCCTTCCAAAGAAATCCCAGGGCTGATCTCCTTCAGAATGGACTGGTTGGATCTCCTTGCAGTCCAAGGGACTCTCAAGAGTCTTCTCCAACACCACAGTTCAAAACATCAATTCTTCAGAATTGCTGTGCTTTTGAAGAAAGCGCTCAGCTTTCTTCACAGTCCAACTCTCACATCCATACATGACCACAGGAAAAACCATAGCCTTGACTAGATGAACCTTTGTTGGCAAAGTAATGTCTCTGCTTTTCAACATGCTATCTAGGTTGGTCATAACTTTCCTTCCAAGGAGCAAGCGTCTTTTAATTTCATGGCTGCAGTCACCATCTGCAGTGATTTTAGAGCCCCCCAAAATAAAGTCTGACACTGTTTCCACTGTTTGCCCATCTATTTCCCACGAAGTGATGGGACCAGATGCCATGATCTTTGTTTTCTGAATGTTGAGCTTTAAGCCAACTTTTTCACTCTCCACTTTCACCTTCATCAAGAGGCTTTTTAGTTCCTCTTCACTTTCTGCCATAAGGGTGGTGTCATCTGCATATCTGAGGTTATTGATATTTCTCCTGGCAATCTTGATTCCAGCTTGTGCTTCTTCCAGCCCAGCGTTTCTCATGATGTACTCTGCATATAAATTAAATAAGCAGGGTAAAAATATATAGCCTTGACGAACTCCTTTTCCTATTTGGAACCAGTCTGTTGTTCCATGTCCACTTCTAACTGTTGCTTCCTGACCTGCATATAGGTTTCTCAAGAGGCAGGTCAGGTGGTCTGGTATTCCCATCTCTTTCAGAATTTTCCACAGTTTATTGTGATCCACACAGTCAAAGGCTTTGGCATAGTCAATAAAGCAGAAATAGATGTTTTTCTGGAACTCTCTTGCTTTTTCCATGATCCAGCGGATGTTGGCAATTTGATCTCTGGTTCCTCTGCCTTTTCTAAAACCAGCTTGAACATCAGGAAGTTCACAGTTCACATATTGTTGAAGCCTGGCTTGGAGAATTTTGAGCATTACTTTACTAGCATGTGAGATGAGTGCAATTGTGCGGTAGTTTGAGCACTCTTTGGCATTGCCTTTCTTTGGGATTGGAATGAAAACTGACCTTTTCCAGTCCTGTGGCCACTGCTGAGTTTTCCAAATTTGCTGGCATATTGAGTGCAGCACTTTCACAGCGTCATCTTTCAAGACTTGAAATAGCTCAACTGGAATGCCATCACCTCCACGAGCTTTGTTCATAGTGATGCTTTCTAAGGCCCACTTGAATTCACATTCCAGGATATCTGGCTCTAGGTGAATGATCACACCATCGTGATTTTAAAAAGACATGAATGAAAGATCCTTTTCGGGAAGACTGCTAGATTGTATAGATCATGGTTTGAGGACTGTCTTCAAATTGAGAACTTATGGGCTAATTATCAAGAGTAATTTAGAATTGACTCAATAGCCAAGGGGATCTTCTCCAGGTCTGTTAGTTTCCTGTGTATCCAGGGCTTCAGCACACAGTCGGCATTAAATAGATGTTTGTGAATTAATGAATGAGTAAGTGAATGGGTGGATGGAAAAGCTACCTTTAAGAAAATTTATTTAATTTGGCTTTTTTGGATTTTGTCTATAGTTTTGGAAGTGGAATGCCTGTTCCTTAGGGCCGACTGAGATTAACAATTCATTTTATTAAGTCTTCTGCAGAGTAAGACTTTTAATCACTGACAGTCCGCCCTGGCTCTGAGATGTAAATGTAGCTGGAGAAGGCCTTTCAGCTCTGCTAGGAACTCGTCAGGGCCTCTGGCTGCAAACTGGCCTGCCTGTGTCAGCGTTTCCATTCTGGGGATCTCAGGGTCTTCTGGAGAACCGGGGCTTCTTTTCCTCAGGCTCAGGGGGTTTCTGTCCAAGTCACAGTGAGCTCTGGGAGCCCTTTTCAGCAGCCTGGTGGTTCAGTGACTTTATTCTCTTCTGCAGTCAATTGCCTACCTGGGGGCATGAACTGAAAGCTGGGTTTTATTTAAATGACCAAACTTTGCCTAGCTCTTAAAGATGTATGAGTTCAGTATAAATCTACGTGTTTCCTATTTTTGATTTTTCTGGTTCTGGATGGAATCTGATTTATCACTTAAAGAAAGCTAGAGGGAGGAGGAATAAAGGAAAAAAATACATATAGATTACAAAATCATGTTGATTTCCTCTCCAGATGAGGAATTCCCAGGTGATGCAGTGGTAAAGAATCTGCATGCCAGTGCAGGAGACATATGAGATATGCGTTTGATCCCTGGTCTGAGAAGATCCCCTGAAGGAGGAAATGGCAACCCTTTCCACTATTATTGCCTGGAGAATCTCATGAACAGAGGATATTAGTAGGCTACAGTCCTTGGGGTTGCAAAGAGTCAGACATGACTGAGCATGCTCATACACACACACACACACACACACACACACACACACACACACACACACTCCAAAAGATAAAACTGTTTTTTCCTGGTGTTTATTTTTTAAAATCTTCTTTAAAATCGAGGTATGGTTGATTTACAATATTACTAGTTTCAGGTGTATAACATAGTGATTCACAGTTTTTAAAGGTTATACTCTATAGTTATTATAAAGTATTGGTTATATTCCCTATGTTGCATAGTATGGCCTAGTACCTTACTTATTTTATACATAGTATATTTGATACATACATCTTAATCCCCTATTCAGAGATTGTGTGATACCATCAGATATTCAGGAACCACTTATCCAGAGGGCCAAGCTTTATTAATATGAGTTATATACAGATTTTTGAACATTGTAGAGGGTTGTTGTTCTCCATCACGTTGTTCAACTGTAATTTTTATATTATTTATTTGTTTACTTATTGCTTTTTTTTTTTTGGGCAGCACCTTGTGGGATCCTAGTTCCCTGACCAGGGATTGAACCAGGGGCCCTCAGCAGTGAAAGCCTGGAGTCCTAAACACTGGTCCACCAGGGAATTGCCTTAGCTGTAATTTGAAGTCTAAGTCTTTTGAAAAAGGTCAAAAATGTTTGATTCATAAATTAAAAAAGAACTCCAAAGTCTTTTCTTGTCTCTTCACCCAACCCCACTCATCATAGTCTTCCAAATACTTATATTTTCTCTCTCTTTTTTTCAAAACTCCCTAAAACTTGCTCAAACTCAGCCCAAAGTGGGCCTTGACTTTCCTGCTTTTTCTCTGTTTTGCCTTTCTTGTATAATTCAAGCAAGCTGGATTTTAAAAGATGCAGTACTGAAGGAGCAGAGACAGAAAGGCCACCACTGGCTGTGTGTAGCGTGTTGGTGACTGAAGTGGGACAAAGGGGAAAAGTTGGGAAAACAGGAGAATAGAGGCTGTGAAAACTCATTTAATTTTTTCCCCTGTCACAGTTATTTTCTTGCATTAACTTTCCTCCTACTGAAGTGATTGGTACTCGTAAATATTCAGTGAGTGACCAGAGAGACATGATGTTTTATAAATGAACTTCTCTTTGAAGTGCTTGAACTTAAAATGAAATCAGAAGTTGTTTTGGACACTCTACCATTTCAAATTTCACAAAATACAAATATTACCAGAAGGATCCTTTTTTTTTTTTTCCCTTCTTTTTCTCCTATCTTCAAAAGAAACATCTTTGGGTGAAATCTAGTCATGAAGAATTAAAATCTAAATGGAAAAAAAAGGCAAACATTATAAACTATTAAAAAGGGATCTTTAAAAGGAGACCCGTTTTAAAATTCTGTCTTCCCTCTGTCAGAATAGGTTAACATTTTCATTCAGAATCAACAAGTATTTATTGAGCACCCATAGAGGCCCAGGTGCTGTGTGTGTGACTCACTGACTATGGAGTGGGGGTCAGTGCAGACTGTCCTTGTTCTCTTGGACAAGGACAGATTTAGTAGTGTGTGTGTGTAATTTAAAATATGAAAACAGCCACAAAACACAAGTCTGTATATACACTGTGATAAGTACCCTGAAGGAAGAGTGTATAATAATAATATGGAAAGCAAAACAGTGAGAGGTAAAGAAAGGCAGCTCTGAAGAGAGAGTCAAGTGAGAGGAATAGAAATATCAAGGCAAGATGGCGGCCCTGACGTGTGGCCAGAGTCTTGTGCCTCATGCAGGTGAGGTGAGGTGAGGTGAAGTGAAATAAGTTGAGGTGGAATGGGCAAGCAGGTCTCAGACCACACAGGGCCTTGGGGGCCATTTAAGAATTTCTTACACATTGTTGGTAGGAACGTAAATTGGTGTAGCCACTGTGAAAAGCACTATGGGTGTTTTCCTTAAAAAATAAAAAATGGAGCAACCATATGATCCAGCAATCTCGCTTCTGTGTGTAGATCCAAAAAAAATGAAAGCAGTATCTCAAAGAACCTGCATCCCATGTTCAATGATGCATTATTCACAATAGCAAAGATATGGAAACCACCCAAGTGTCCATTGATGAATGGACAAAGAAAACGTGGTGTATATATACAATGGAGTATTATTCAGCTCAGCCATAAAACAGGAGGAAGTCTTATCCTTTGTGACAGCATATATGAAACTGCTGAGTGAAATCAGCCAATCACTAAAGGAGGAACACTGCATGACGCCACTTGTATGTGGAATTGTAGTAATCACACTCTTAGAGAGTAAAATGGTTGTTGCCAGGGGCAGAGGTGCAGGAAATGGGGAGATGTCAGCCAAGAGGGTACACATTTTTTGTTATAAAATAAGTTCTGGGGCCCTGACATAAGGCATACTTATCATATCAGTTAATAATATTGTATCATATACTTTATGGGCTTCCCTGGTGGCTCCGTGATAAAGAATCCACCTGCCAGTGCAGGAGACACAGATTTGATCCCCGGCTTCAGAAGACCCCCTGGAGAAGGAAATGTCAACCGACTCCAGTATTCTTGTCTGGGAAGTCCCATGGACAAAGGAGCCTGTCAGGCTGTGGTCCATGGGATCACAGAGAGTTGGACACAACTTAATGACTAAACAACAACAAAATTGTATACTTGAAATTTGCTAACAGAGTAGATCTTAAATGCTCTCACCACAAAATAAAAGGTAACTGTGTGAGATGATGGATATGTTAATTAATTTGATTGTGGTCCTCATTTTACAATGTAAATGTATATTAAATCATCATGTTGTACCTTAAAAAATCATGATTTTACAACCTAAATAAATAGAATTCATAATAGACAATAAAACTTGGGAAAATTAATAAAATAAGAGTGAAAAATAATAGGGAAGAATAGAATTTTGGCTATAATTGAAACACAACTAGGAATTTATCAGGAAGGTGTGGAAAGCCACAGGAAGTAATCTCCTTGCCCAAAATCTTGGAGGGAGAGGATGGCATCCCAGGGCTCAGACCAAGAACCAGTCCTACCTTAGTTCTGCCCCTAGCTGTCTGCGCCACTGGCTCTGGACCATCAGCACTTTGATAAAAAATTTCCCCTTATTCTTTTCTTACTCATTTATAAATAATAACCTCCTGGTATTTATAACAGTTTAGGCCCTAAATATTATAAAGAGACGTTCACAAATAAAGCCAGGCTGCACTTCATACCAGTCTTATTGGTAGCATGGAGGTATCGTTAATGCAACCATATAGTAACTCAGCAGTGAACGTATTCCTCGGGCTGCATAATGATTCTGATGACACATCACAGGTGGTGTGAACAAATGGTGGCATTACACGGAGCAGGCAGCCGAATGCAATGTTTTCTTGCATGTTCTAAGGGGAACCGTTGGGTTCACAGCACTTTATTTATAGGTGTTGTTCCCTGAAGGAGAAAGGCAGAACCTAATTTAATTTATTTTTTACATCTCCTGTCAGTTCACTTAACGTATCTCTTGTGGAGTTTACAAGTTTGGAGCAGAGAGGAATGCTTCAATGTGGGTAGATTTCAGCTGAGAATTGTGTGCTGTTTTGAAATTCTTCTCCCAGACTTGTGAGGTGCTTTGGGATATTGTTGTTGAGATAATAAAACAGGCGTCCTCTGAAAGGAAGAGGAAGCAAGCTGTGCTTTTTCCTGTTGTTTCAGCTCCAGGCAACCTTTCAAAGCTTCCCATTTACCAAATCCTAGTTCAAGATACCTTCAGAAATTGCACTGAAGTCTTGTTTGAAAGCTTAAATGCTGTAGCTAGATCAGCACGGCGGAAAAACTAATGGAAGGCTGGTGGGTTGCTGGTAGCATCCAAGGTGACACCCTGGTAAATGCTAAGTTTATTTGGGAGGAAATAGAGCCATTTTCCTAACAAGCCTTGTCTTGATCCTACAGGTAGACATCACATGCCCTTCACCTCCTTGGTGAACAGGCAAAGACCTCTTGTGCGTCTCCATTTGGTCACTGACTGCGGCCACCTGATGTGCATGCCTCCACAGAGGCTTCCTGATGCCCACACTCGGGGTGGGGGTGGGCGGAACTTGGTAGGTGGTGCCCTGGGAATGTTTCTTTACATGTTGAGATGTCACCTTGGCACCTGTGATAGGAGGAACTGTCTCTTCACCAACATGACATTTGTCAGCCATCCAGTAAGAGATTCCACACTGAACTTCCATGACCTTTTAAACCCAGGTAGGCAATAGTTTGAATTTTTAGTTTCTTTAGATGTTGTGGCATGGTCGCTGAGTGGATGGGGCATTATTTAGTGGATGCTGGGAAGTTTCTGTTGGGCCATAAAATTTTTTGAGGACTATCCATAGTGTTTTCCAAGTGACTGCACCAATTTATGTTCCCACCAACAGTGTGCAAGAAATTTTTAAATGGCCCCCAAAGTCCTGTGTGGGCTGAGACCTGCCTGCCCCTCCCACCTCCCCTCCCCCTACCTTACCTCATCTCACCTTCTCACCTTACCTCAGCCAAGTTTATGTCATCTCACTTCACCTCACCTCACCCTGCACCTTACCTCAACTCCTACCTCACCTCACCCCACCTCCTACCTCACCTCACCCCACCTCCTAACTCAGCTCACCTCACCCCACCTCCTACCTCACCTCACCACATCAACTTACCTCATCTCCTCACCTCAGCTCACCTCCCCCACCTCATCTCCCACTTCACCTCACCCCCACCTCACTTCACCTCCTCTCACCTCATTTCACTTCCCCTCCCCTCGCTAGACTCCATTTCACCTCCCCTCCACCTGACTTACCTTACCTCAACCCCACCTCACCTCATCCTACCTCCTACCTCACCTCACCACCTCAGTTCACTTCATCTCCCCTCACCTCATCTCCTCACCTCAGCTCACCTCCCCCACCTCATCTCCCACTTCACCTCACCCCCACCTCACTTCACTTCCCCTCCCCTCACTAGACTCCATTTCGCCTCCCCTCCCCCTGCCTTACCTCAAATCACCTCACTTCACCCCCCACCTCACCTCACCTCCCCAGCTTCACCTCCCCCACCTTGCTGCTGCTGCTGCTGCTAAGTCGCTTCAGTCGTGTCTGACTCTGTGCGACCCCATAGACAGCAGCCCACCAGGCTCCCCCGTCCGTGGGATTCTCCAGGCAAGAACACTAGAGTGGGTTGCCATTTCCTTCTCCAATGCATGAAAGTGAAAAGTGAAAGAGAAGTCGCCCAGTTGTGTCCGACTCTTGGCGACCCCATGGACTGCAGCCTACCAGGCTCCTCCATCCATGGGATTTTCCAGGCAAGAGTACTGGAGTGGGATGCCATTGCCTTCTCCCCCACCTTACCTCACTTCAACTCCTCTCACCTCACCTTATCTCACATCTCCTCCTCTGGCCCTGAGTGGCTTTGATTTTCATTCCTGTTTGAAATTACTGTGATCTTTTCCTTAGTCTTTTGTGCAGTCACGTGCCTGCTTCTTCCATGCTCTTTTTCATGTTTTCATTTTATTTAAAATAGTCAATACTAGATCATTAAATTCCAATCTGATCAGATTAGATCAGTTGCTCAGTCGTGTCCGACTCTTGGCGACCCCATGAATCACAGCACTCCAGGCCTCCCTGTCACCACCAACCCCCGGAGTTCACTCAGACTCATATCCATCGAGTCAGTGATGCCATCCAGCCATCTCATCCTCTGTCGTCCCCTTCTCCTCTTGGCCCCAATCCCTCCCAGCTTCAGAGCCTTTTCCAATGAGTCAACTCTTCGCATGAGGTGGCCAAAATACTGGAGTTTCAGCTTTAGCATTATTCCCTCCAAAGAAATCCCAGGGCTGATCTCCTTCAAAATGGACTGATGGGATCTCCTTGCAGTCCAAGGGACTCTCAAAGAGTCTTCTCTAATACCACAGTTCAAAAGCATCAATTCTTCGGCACTCAGCCTTCTTCACAGTCCAGCTCTCACATCCATACATGACCTCAGGAAAAACCATAGCCTTGACTAGACGAACCTTTTTTAGCAAAGTAATGTCTCTTCTTTTGAATATGCTATCTAGGTTGGTCATAACTTTCCTTCCAAGGAATAAGTGTCTTTTAATTTCATGGCTGCAGTCACCATCTGCAGTGGTTTTGGAGCCCAGAAAAATAAAGTCTGACACTGTTTCCACTGTTTCCTCACCTATTTCCCATGAAGTGATGGGACCGGATGCCAATAGTTAATGGATTTAAATTAATTCAATTTAACTGAATCTTGTATTTCCCATCACACTCAGGGTCCTGCACCCTCTCGTCTTCCTCTCTCTGTCTCCATCTTTCCTCAGGTTTCTTTATTTTTTGCTTATTTTCCGCTCTCCTTTTTATTTTGCCTTATCTTACTTCTCACACTTACTTTGACTCCTGCTTCTTGATCTCAAGTGTTATTAGTTAGAGTCCCATAAACTATGAGGTGATCACAATAAAGCACGAACTTCTATGTTTCAATCCAATAAAAGTGTATTTCTAATGTGGGTCAAAGTCCAGTACCGGCTGGATGGTTCTCCTGAGAGGCTGTCCTCCAGGCTGTGACTCAGGAATTCAAGTTCCTTTTTGTTAAAATTGGGATATAACTTTTTGACAGTGTTGTGCTGGTTTTTGCTGTACTGCAACATGAATCAGCTGTATGTGTACATATATCCTTTCCCACCCACTTGGGCCTCCCCCCACCGCCCCATCCCACCCCACTGTGTTGTCGCAGAGCACCTGGCTGAGCTCCCCGTGTTGTGCAGCAGCCTCCTACTAGCTGTCCGTCTTACACAGGCAGTGTATGTATGCCATTGCTACTTTCTCAGTTTGTTCCTCGTCTTCCCTCCGTGTCCTTCCATCCTGTGACGTCACTGTTCTGAGTCACAGGCCCGAGTCACAGGCGGGGTTCCCAGGGGGCTTCAGACTGGGGTTGGAAACAATGTACATTGCATCGATATGAGTTCTACTAGCTGAGCCTGGGCGTGTGGTCCCATTTTTAACTGTAGAGGACACTTATACATTCTGCCTGAATGGCCACATCCGCATTTTGTCATTTCAACCAGATCACGTTAAAGTCTGAGTGTTCGGAAAGGAGACAATTGTACAGTGAGGGCAGTTGAGAAACTGATTAACTAGGGAAGAAGAAATAACTGAGATTTGGTACTCATAAGTTAAAGACATAAAAAATAACTTTAGTTAATTTGTGACTATAAAATCAATTGCTATATAAAATCAATTGCTATGGTAATGATGACAAGGAGAGACTGAATTCTTTGTCTGTGGAGGCTGCTGTGCAGCGTACCTCACCTCCTGATCATCTCTGCAGGTTCTGGCTAGTCCACTGGAGGTGAGGCTTGGAGATTAAGCCTGAGTTCCCTCAGAGAGTAAGTGACCCCAAAGCTGGAGTCTAGAGCTGGGCCCCCTCCCTTGAAATAATGATGCTGCATTGCCTTGCTTAATTTGATCCTCACTACAGACCTAGGCAGTAAGGACTTTCACCACCTCACAGATGTGGAAATGGAAATATGGAGAGTTATGAAGCTTGCACTCAAGCCACAGTTCTTAGAAATAACAAGGGTCAGTGACAAGTAAATAAATCTAATTGAGTTCGTCCAAGGTCTGCAGTATGACCTTCAAACCTAGAACACCGGCCCTTACTCCTAGTGTTCCCAGCGAGGTGACCTCCAAGTTGTTTTTGCCACCACCATCTCAAAACAGTGTCTATCGTGGTCACTGAGCCTGAGCATGATTTCCAAGGTGATATTTCGAGAGCCCTCGTTTGATCCTAACTTGACTCTTTTGATGACTGCTGCTGCTTTCTGATAGCACTGGGCTATGTTTCCACTCTGTTTTGATGTGTTTATGCAAACAATTCTCAATTATTAAATTTCATTGAAGTGTACCACAAGTCACCTTTTATTTTATAATATACTCTATCTTTAGATACATCACAGAATGGGTAAAGATTTCTTGAAAGATCAGAACATAAAATATGGTATTGCTTATTTGAGAGCAATTTGTTTTGAAAGTCTCTGCTGTATTTATGGGGAGAAAAAAGCAACTATGATAACACCATAAAGCACAGTATTCTGAAAGGTCACATGACATTGGGCTACTCAAGTTGCTTTCATCTGTTGCCTGAGAAACTGGATCATCTAACTTCAGACATGCAATTCAAAGATGTAACCGCTAGATTGCATTCTTATTATTTGGTACACTTTCCTTACAGTGAAAATAAACTAATTGGATATAATAAATCTGCAGTTTATACAACAAGCTCCACCCCCCTCCCCCCCCCCGTTTCTTTTTAAACCCATGTTCCAAACCCATATGCAGCATTACTGGAGTTAAAGGCTGGACCCAGACTGTCTGCCATGGACGTACTTAGTGATGCCCTTGCTCAGGTCACTTACCCTCTGTGTCTTAGGTTCTATAAATGGAGTAATGACAGCACCCACTTCATACAGTGGCTATGAAATTAACCAAGCAGTATTTAGAAGCTAAGGAAGGGCAGTTCCTGGCACAATGAAATAGCATATAAGTATTTGACTTAAAAAAAAATCTGTTTCTTTTTGTGTCAATAATCAGCAACATATCTTTGCCTGGAGCCAATATCATCTATATTTTGCTTAGAAGTTGGTTTTCTTTTGGAAGAGTTCAACTCAATGAGATGAGGGGCGGAATGGCCTTTTAGTGGCCAGTACCCATCTAGTTACCGAGGACAGGATGCACTGTTGATTCTTTATCCTGTTGAGAAAAGGCTCTGAAAAAATAGACTAAATTGTGGAAAATCAAATACAAGGACTCGTTTTGAATCTTCTTGAGTAGCCAGCTCACATCTGAGAGGCTGGGGCAGAAATGTACATGGCTGAGCACGGGGATGGGACACGAGCTCTAACGGGGGCTCCTGAGAAAGGAGGTGTGTGGGGCAGAGCAGTTCGTTCTGTACCATCAGGGGGCTTCGTGGAGGAGATAAGTCTCTACTGAGGGGTACCCAGGACATGATTCCTCTGGATGTGTTTACAGATCGTTTTCTTCCTTTGGTTCTTCTTTGAAGAATCTGTTTTCTCTTTTCCCTCCTGCTTGTCCGTATCTTAAGGCCGGTCAATTCCTATGATTTCCTGTCTGGTTTTCTGTGGTATTCTGTGCCTTTCTGCTTTATTCTTATTTATTTATTCTGTTTGGGAAGGGTTCATGGCTCCTTAGAGCATGTTGCTCTCGTAAAGCTGCAATTTGTGCCAATGTGAGGCCAGGCATTTAGTTTTATGCTAAGATTCAGAATGAAGAAATGTAGTGTAAAAGGAACATTTCTTGGAAAAGATGATAATGGCTGGCCCTGGATTGTGTGGGGGAGGCTCGGAAACCAAATGGTGCGGTGTCAGAACGTGCAGGGAGTGGGTGCAGATGAAGGTGGTTGAAAGGGGGCTCTGGGAGCAGTTTTGTGGAGCCTTGAAAGAGGAGACATTTGCTATGTGATTCCCAGTGGCCCTCTTCCTACTGGGAAGAATCTGGGTGCTCAGATCAACTGAATCCACCTGGGTAATCAGGGGATTCCTGCATTCCGTTGGGGTTGTTGGTACCTGGCACAGCTTGCTTCCTTGTCTGAACTGAGACGTAGGTTGCGAGGGACCTGAATTCTCTCATGAGGGACCGGGGATCCTGCCTGGTCCTCCCGAGCATCTTCAGCGAGGGACTCCTACAGGTTTTGATGGAGGCAGAGGATGCAGGTTCTGAGGTCAGTCTGTGTTCAAGACAGAGCATGTTGAGAACAAAACCAGCCATGTGTACTTCCTGGAGAGAAGCCCCAGCAGGGATGGACTGAGTACGGGAGCAGCAACACGTGGTTCCCTTTGCTCTCCTTCCCTTGATGCCGGGGGCCAACAAGGGAAGATGGGGTGAGTGCAGCTGTGACTGTCTCCACCGGGGCACACACTGTGAAGCAGGCTCGTACATTTCACTGTAAGACATGACCTGCGAGACAGAGGTGTCTTCATGACTACACTCTGCTTCCCTCTGCAGCCTTCTAACAGGGACAAACCACAGGGCCAGCATCCTGCGTCTGGGGGCCATTCAGCCAGCTTTCCTCATCCACCTAGAAGTATAATTGTAATGAAACAGATGTGCCTGTTAATAGTCATTTTGGGTCCATCTTCTTAACTTTGCACCTATTTCAGGAAAATAAATGAATCTGTCCTTTCTCACGGGTACTCTAGGAGTCTACCAAGTGGGTGTCATGCTTTCAGATTTTAAAACAATTTAAAAGTGTTCCATGATTGCTAAATATTTACACACGAGCTACTATTACTATTGTGTATGTGAGGAACACAGAAGAAATGACTGGCTTAGGTCACAGCACTGGCTCGTTTATGCATTATGCTACCTTGGCCATCAGATGATTACGAATTTCAAGCCAACAGTTTCCAGGAATTGAATATTCTCAGAACGAGAAATCCATGCATTGTCAAATTACACCATTCATTACTGTTAATAGGCTAGGAATTCCAGGAAAGTATAGTTCACTTGCATTTTTAATCTTGGGTCTCCCTGGTGGCTCAGCTGGTAAAGAATCTGCCTGCAATGTGGGAGACCTGGGTTTGATCCCTGGGTTGGGAAGATCCCCTGGAGAAGGGAGCAGCTACCCATGCCAGTGTTCTGACCTAGAGAATTCCATGGACTGTATAGTCCATGGGGTTGCTAGGAATTCCAGGAAAGTGTAGTTAACTTGGATTTTTAATATTATGGAACGGAGAGAAAAAAGACATTCAAGCAAACCTATATCTCCTTATGTCTCAGAGTAGCCTCTGAAAGAGATTATGTATATACATGCATATATATATGCATATATATAATTTAAAGATTATATTTAATTAAGCTACTGAATTGGCTATAATTAATTCGTTAATTATATTCATTCAGTTTTTTTTTAACTGAAGAATTGAGGCACTGGATTTTCATGTCCTATTTGGGGTCAAGGTGAACTTAGGGTTTAGTCTGGCTTTTGATCTTGGGATGTGACCCGGTTTCAGCTGGGCGTTTATCACAGATCACATAACACAAGGCACGCGTGGACACAGTTGGTGAAAGCATCAAGAAGTTTGAGAACAGAAACAGGTCTAAGAAGCAGGATACAAGGTAAGGTGAGGTGAAGTGCCTCAGGGCGCTTTGGGATCAAGGCACGGGTGGGTGTCAGGGGCCCGTCTTGTGGGTACCATCTGTCTTGTGCAACTTAAGGTCAGAAGGCCGGGCTGGATGGTGGACACTTCTTTTAATGACATGACGGACAAGCCTAGGACCGCTCTCAGCCCTAAATCACACGTGAGAAAATCCGGCTCAGCATCTGCCCCCATCTCCCTTCTCAGCACGTTTATGATTCATGCACATACATTTGGGGGCTATCGTGCTGTATGTCTCTGGGAAGAGGCAGTATTTCTCCAAGTATCTCTCCTGTGCTGTGCTGTGCTTAGTCACTCGATCATGACCAACTCTTTGCAAGCCCGTGGACTGTAGCCCTCCAGGCTCTTCCGTCCATGGGATTTTCCAGACAAGAATACTCAAATGGGTTGCCATGCCCTCCTCCAGAGGATCTTCTCAATCTAGGAATCGAATCCAGGTCTCCTGCATTGAAGGCAGATTCTTTACTGTCTGAGCCACCAGGGAAGCCCAAGAATACTGGACTGCGTAGCCCATCCCTTCTCCAGGGGATCTTCCCAACCCAGGAATCAAACCAGGGTCTCCTGCATTGCAGGTAGATTCTTTACCAGCTGAGCTACTAGGGAAGCCAGTATTTCTCCAAGTATCTCTGCTATGCATTGATAACAGTGACCAGGAGCCCTACGGGAAGTGGGCAGTGTTGTTCCCTTCCTAAGCACCTAGACTCACGTGAACGTGCCCGGGACAACTGGGTCTGGATCTCGTGGCCCAGAATTCACACTCCTTTCGGCTTTTTTAGTAACTGACCCCTGCCTTTTGCCCTGTGACTTTTTCTAAGGTCTCCTGCATTGGCAGGCAGATTCTTTACCACTGAGACACCTCAGAAGTGTGGACCCCCTCAAATTCTTTTTCTTTTTCATTTATTTCCTTTTTAAAATTTAACCTCTAAGATACAGTGCAGATTTAAAAAAATGAAGATAGGAAAATCCTAACATAATTTTCATGCATATATTTCATAAGACTTTTTAAAATTTTAAGTTTTATTCAGGTCTAGTTGGTTTACAAAACCCCCAAATTCTTGAAGCCCCGAGTTCTTTACTGAAGATGAGAGAGGTGTATTTGCAGGCAGCTGAGGAGGTTGTTGAGGGGGTTATTGTGTCCACTTGGAGTGTGGTTGCCTGAGTCACAGGGTCAGAGGGGAATCTCTTTATTAACCACAAGCAGATAAGTCCATGTAATTTATTTGGAGAAGCAGGGAAATGTAGCACACTGCCTGAACGAGACACATCAGGGCTTTTGGAGCCCAGAGATTGAGCAGAAAAATCCTGGTTGCCTGTGCTTCCTCTACATTCCAGAGCTCCCTCACCTAGCACAGCCCCTACTCCAATCTTCCGCTGAGCACCAAATTTCCCTTTCTGGTGCTCCCAAGGACACCCCACCTGAAAGCCACTGAATGCCGTTTGACCTCATCCCTTGACCTGACCAAAGAGACCATAGGGCAAGGACTTGGGGGCAGAGCCTTGGGTACAGGCGGGAAGCTTCTGTATTGGACACGGTGACTTTTTAAAGTCCAACATTACTGAAAATGCTTTCCTATGACTTAAACCCTTCGGTGTGACCTGGTTTTTCTTGTATAAACAATGGAGACTGTGCTGAAAGCTAGAATGGGTGGGGAGTGGACCCCAGAAGTCAGCACCTCCAGAAGCAGACCTGCCAGGCCCACTGTCCTGCTGGACACAGGAACTCAGTGTCTCCTGTTTGACTGCACACCAGGAGGAAGGTGTCCTCAGAGCTTATCCTGACTCACATTCATGGTGATCCTGTCAGCCAGGGAAATGCAGCCTAGCACCAAGGCCTAAGGTTGCTGGTATCCTCTTCTTGTTGTTGTTTAATCACCAAGTCGTGTCCAAATCTTTGAGACCCCTTGGACCATAGCCCTCCAGACTCCTCTGTCCATGGTATTTCCCAGGCAAGAATACTGGAGTGGATGGCCATTTCCTTCTCCGGGGATCTCCCTGACCCAGGGTTCAAAGCCAGGTCTCCTGCATTGGCAGGCGGATTCTTTACCACTGAGCCACCAGGAATGCCCCCAAATATTCTGCCTCAGTCAGTTTGGGCTGCTATGAAACATTACCATAACCTGGTGGAGGGGGCATTGTTTAAAATGAGCAGGTGCTCATTTACTCACAGTCCTGGAGGCTGGGTGTCCATGAGCAGGGTGCCAGCAAGATTTGGTCCCGGGGAGGGTCCTCTTTGGGATCACAGGCAGCCAAGTTGTCACTGTGCTCATGTGGCTATTCCTTGGAGTGTACGCTCGTGTTTGGAAGGTGGGAGAGTTCTCTTTCTCCCTCTCACAAGGGCACTAACCCCATCGTAAGGTGCCGCCTTCATGACCACCTTTGAACATGATTTTTGGGGGTTCCAAAATCACTGCAGATTGTGACTGCAGCCATGAAAGTAAAAGACACTTGCTCCTTGGAAGAAAAGCTATGAGAAACCTAGACAGCATATTAAAAAGGAGAAACATTACTTTGCTGACAAAGGTCTGTCTAGTCAAAGCTGCGGTTTTTCCAGTAGTCATGTATGGATGTGAGAGTTGGACCATAAAGGAAGTTGAGTGACGAAGAATTGATGCTTTTGAACTGTGGTGTTGGAGAAAACTCTTGAGAGTCCCTTGGACTGCAAGAAGATCCAACCAATCCATCCTAAAGGAAATCAGTCCTGGGTGTTCATTGGAAGGACTGATGCTGAAGCTGAAACTCCAATACTTTGGGAACCTGATGCGAAGAACTGACTCATTTAAAAAGACCCTCATGCTGGGAAAGGTTGAAGGTGAGAGGAGCAGGGGACAACAGAGGATGAGATGGTTGGATGGCATCACCGATTCAATAGACATGAGTTTGAGTAAACTCTGGGAGTTGGTGATGGACAGGGAGGCCTGGTCTGCTGCAGTCCATGGGGTTGCAAAGAGTCGGACATGACTTAGTGACTGAACTGAACTGAATTGAACGTGATTAGTTCCCAAAGGCCCTATCTCCACTCACCATCACACCAAAAGTTAAGGTTTCAACACAGGAACTTTGAGTGGAGTCATAAATATTCAGTCTATAACTAAATTCTAAAGGAGGCATACACCCAGGCTTACCTGTGTACTGGCAATATTTTGGAAAACAAAACCCTTGAATGGGCAGGGTGCTTGAAGCCTGCTGCCTCTTTGGTTACCTGGTGGGATCTTGAAAAGAGAGGCTCAAGCATGAGCCACAAAGAATTTTGACCATTTTTATATGTAGGAGGGATTAAAGGAATTGGCAATAGTCTTTATAAATGATGTCATTCCTATGTTCCAAATTGATGTGGAGGTCACCTTTTATTTACCTTTTAATCAAACTGCAGGGCGTACATAACTGCTTTTGCATTAGTTTCATTTGTCAAGAGTCATTTTATTGTTCGTTGGAGAAATGATAATTCATCTTTGAGTGCATCCTAATGTAGGATTTGAAAGGCCGTTGTTGAATTCACCTCTTGGCTCCCAGCCTCTGCTGGGTTGTGGGAAGAGTGAGGCTGATTAGGAAGAGCGAGACACTCAGAATCCTGGACGTATTCAACATTTCTACCCCTTGGTACCAAGCAGTGGAAACCTGCATTTTCTCTTTTCTGCTGTTAATCGAGCAAATGAGCAGAGAGAAGACTCTAATTAAACGCAGCATGCATGTGTCCTGGGGCTGATTCAGATCGGTGGTGGTGATTTAATTAGAAGCTGCAAGACATGTGTCTGTGCTCTGCTGTTAGAACTCACAGTCTGCTGGCCCTGGTAAGGGTAGCATGATGTCAGAGATTTGACATTGGACAGGACAGAGAATCATTCCACGGGAGCCCAGTCATGCCACTCCATGATAAATGAGAGCATCCTGGGAGGTGGGGACTTTGGGAAAGAGTACCTTAACCCTTGGACAGTGCCTTTGAAGCATCCCTGTGCCTTATGGAGTCAGACAACTTGTGAGAACTACAGGTTGGAATGTGAGTCCTTCAGAGCAGTGTCTGTATCCTACGCTTCCTAACTGCATGGCCCCAGCAGGAGGCCAGACACGTGGTGCCTGAGTGCTATGTTGCTTCAGTTGTGTCTGACTCTCTGAGACCCCATGGACTATAGCCCGCTGGGCTCCTCTGTCCATGGGATTATCCAGGCAAGAATACTGGAGTGGATTGTCATTGCCTCCTCCATGGGATCTTCCTGACCCAAGGATCGAACCTGTGTCTCTTATGTCTGCTGCGTTGACAGGCGGGTTCTTTACCACTAGTGCCACCTGGGGACCCCAAATTTCAGTAACACTTATTAACTAATAACTTCCCAACCCTCCTCCTTCAGCCTCTGGAAACCTCCCCTCTCCTTTCTGTCTCTGTGAGTTTGACTACTCTAGGAACTTCACATAAACAGAATCAGAAATACTTGTCCTTTCGTGTCTGGAGTTTTTAACTTGGCATAATGTCTTCAAAGTTCATCCTGGTTGTAGCCTGTGTCAGTTTCCTTCCTTTAAAGGCAGGATAATAGCCCACTGTATGCTGTGATGGTTAATTTTTCATGTCCACTGCCATGGCCAAGAGCTTGTCTAGCAAGCCGATAAAGCATTACTCCTCAATGTGTCTTTGAGGGCGTCTCCAAAGGAGATTGGAGTTGAACCGGCAGGCCGAGTAAAGAAGAGTGGTCTCCCCACTGTGTGTGGGTCTCATCCAGTCTGTTGACTAGAGCAGGAAGGCGGAAGAAGGGAACATTTGCTCTCTTGCTTAAGCCGAGATGTCCAGGTCTCCTCCTGTCCTTGGACATCGGAGCTCCTGGTTCTCGGGCGTGTGGATTTGGACTGAATCCCATCACTGGTTTTCCTGGGTCTCCAGCTTGCAGAGGCAGACCATCATCACAGGAACCAATTCCCACAGTAAATCTCATCTTATTTATCTCTCTGTGTACTTGTTGGTTCCGATTCTGTGAAGAACTTGAGAAGACAAACTGAACTTGAAGAGTGAGGACTAAATTTCTGTGGTAGGAAGGGCAACCCATTCTGGGGCCCGGGAGAGGATGTTTGTCTAGCACTTAGAGATGTATGTCTGAGGAGACACATGGGCTGACAAAGCCAGAGAGTTTATTGTGGAGGGGAGCCCGTCAGAGAGCAGCAGCACTGCTTTGCCACGTGGCTCTCAGTCTTGGGCTTTAAGGGGATGGGGTTAGTTTCCAGGTTGTCTCTGCCAATCACTCTGACTCACCGTCCTCTCTGGTGCTGCGCACATTGCTCATCCCAGGTGGATTCCAGCCAGAAGGATTCTGGGAGGTTGGTAGGACATATGGACTGGTGTGTCCTCTCTCCTTTTGACGTTTCCCAAATCATCTGGTTGGTAGTATCTTATAGGTTCCACGTTCCTTACAAGGACCTTTCCTTAGGTCTTTGCTGCCTTTTTTTTTTTTCTTTTCAATTTTTTTTTTTTATTGAACGATAATTGCTTTACAGAATTTTGTTGTTTTCTGTCAAACCTCAACATGAATCAGCCATAGGTATACATATGTCCCCTCCCTTTTGAACCTCCCTCTCATCTCCCTCCCCATCCCACCCCTCCAGGTTGATACAGAGCCCCTGTTTGAGTTTCCTGAGCCATACAGCAAATTCCCCTCGGCTATCTATTTTACACATGGTAATGTAAGTTTCCATGTTACTCTTTCCATACATCTCACCCTTTCCTCCCCTCTCCCCATGTCCATAAGTCTATTCCCTACGTCTCTTGCTCTATTGATGCCCTGTAAATAAGTTCTTCAGTACCATTCTTCTAGATTCTGTTTATATGTGTTGGAATATGATATTTATCTTTCTCTTTCTGACTCACTTCACTCTGTATAATAGGTTCTAGGTTCATGCACCTCATCAGAACTGACTCAAATGTGTTCCTTTATATGGCTGGGTAATAAATATTCCATGGTGTATATGTACCAGACTTCTTTATCCATTCATCCATCAATGGACGTCTAGGTTGCTTCCATGTTCTAGCTATCATAAATAGTGCTGCAGTGAACACTGGGATACATGTGTCTCTTTCAGTTTTGGTTTCCTCAGGGTATATGCCTAGGAGTGGGCTTGCTGGGTCATATGGTGGTTTTATTCCTAGTTTTTTTAAGGAATCTCCATACCGTCTTCCATAGTGGCTGTATCAGTTTACATTCCCACCAACAGTGCAAGATCTTTCCCTTTCCTCCACACCTTCTCCAGCATTTATTGTTTGCAGACTTTTTGATGATGGTAATTCTGGTGTGAGGTGATATCTCATTGTAGTTTTGATTTCATTTCTCTAATAATGAGCGATGTTGAGCAGCTTTTCATGTATTTGTTAGCCACCTGTACGTCTTCTTTGGAGAAATGTCTGTTTAGGTCTTTCCCCAGCTTTTTGATGGGGTTGTTTGTCTTTATGGTATTCAGTTGTATGAGCTGCTTGTATATTTTAGAAATTAATCCTTTGTCAATTGTTTCATTTGCTATTGTTTTCTTCCATAACCTTGCTTACAGTTTCCTTTGCTGTGCAAAAGCTTTTAAGTTTAATCAGGTCCCACTGTTTACTTTTGTTTTTATTTCCGTTACTCTAGGAGGTGGGTCATAGAGGATCTTGCTTTGATTTATGTCATCAAGTGTTCTGCCTATGTTTTCCTCTAAGAGTTTTATAGTTTCTGTCTTACATTTAGGTCTTTAATCCATTTTGAGTTTATCTTTGTGAATGGTGTTAGGAAGTGTTCTAATTTTATTCTTTTACATGTGAAAGTGAAAGTGAAGTCGCTCAGATCAGATCAGATCAGATCAGTCGCTCAGTCGTGTCCAACTCTTTGCGACCCCATGAACTGCAGCACGCCAGGCCTCCCTGTCCATCACCAACTCCAGGAGCTCACTCAGACTCACATCCATCGAGTCAGTGATGCCATCCAGCCATTTCATCCTCTGTCGTCCCCTTCTCCTCCTGCCCTCAATCCTTCCCAGCATCAGAGTCTTGTCCAGTGAGTCAACTCTTCGCATGAGGTGGCCAAAGTACTGGAGTTTCAGCTTCAGCATCATTCCCTCCAAAGAAATCCCAGGGCTGATCTCCTTCAGAATGGACTGGTTGGATCTCCTTGCAGTCTATGGGACTCTCAAGAGTCTTCTCCAACACCACAGTTCAAAAGCATCAATTCTTCGGTGCTCAGCCTTCTTCACAGTCCAGCTCTCACATCCATACATGACCACAGGAAAGACCATAGCCTTGACTAGGCGAACCTTTGTTGGCAAAGTAATGTCTCTGCTTTTCAACATGCTATCTAGGTTGGTCATAACTTTCCTTCCAAGGAGTAAGTGTCTTTTAATTTCATGGCTACAGTCACCATCTGCAGTGATTTTGGAGCCCAGAAAAATAAAGTCTGACACTGTTTCCACTGTTTCCCCATCTATTTCCCATGCAGTGATGGGACCAGATGCCATGATCTTCTTTTTCTGAATGTTGAGCTTTAAGCCAACTTTTTCACTCTCCACTTTCACTTTCATCAAGAGGCTTTTTAGCCCCTCTTCACTTTCTGCCATAAGAGTGGTATCATTTGCATATCTGAGGTTATTGATATTTCTCCCAGCAATCTTGATTCCAACTTGTGTTTCTTCCAGTCCAGCGTTTCTCATGATGTACTCTGCATATAAGTTAAATAAACAGGGTGACAATATACAGCCTTGACAAACTCCTTTTCCTATTGGGAACCAGTCTGTTGTTCCATGTCCAGTTCTAACTGTTGCTTCCTGACCTGCATACAAATTTCTCAAGAGGCAGATCAGGTGGTCTGGTATTCCTGTCTCTTTCAGAATTTTCCACAGTTTCTTGTGATCCACACAGTCAAAGGCTTTGGCATAGTCAATAAAGCAGAAATAGATGTTTTTCTGGAACTCTCTTGCTTTTTCCATGATCCAGCGGATGTTGGCAATTTGATCTCTGGTTCCTCTGCCTTTTCTAAAACCAGCTTGAACATCTGGAAGTTCACGGTTGACATATTTCTGAAGCCTGGCTTGGGGAATTTTGAGCATGACTTTCCTAGCGTGTGAGATGAGTGCAATTGTGCGGTAGTTTAGCATTCTTTGGCATTGCCTTTCTTTGGGATTGGGATGAAAACTGACCTTTTCCAATCTTGTGGCCACTGCTGAGTTTTCCAAATTTGTAGGCATATTGAGTGCAGCACTTTCATAGCATCATCTTTCAGGATTTGGAATAGCTCAACTGGAATTCCATCACCTCCACTAGGTTTGTTCATAGTGATGCTTTCTAAGGCCCACTTGACTTCACATTCCAGGATGTCTGGCTCTAGATCAGTGATCACACCATCATAATTATCTGGGTCTTTGTGACCCCATGGACCATAGCCTACCAGGCTCCTCTATCCATGGGATTTTCCAGGCAAGTACTGGAGTGGGTTGCCATTTCCTTCCCCAGGGGATCTTCCCAACCCAGTGATTGAACCCAGTCTCCCACCTTGTGAGCAGCTGCTTTGCCATCTAATCCACCAGGGAAGTTGACATTTAGCTTTTACATGTTACATGTAGCTGTCCAGTTTTCCCAGCACCATTTATTGAAGAGGCCATCTTTGCCTCATTGTATATTCTTGCCTCCTTCGTCAAAAATAATGTACCCGTAAGTGCATGAGTTTATTTCTGGGCTGTCTACCTTGTTCCATTGGTCTATATTTCTGTTTTTATCCCAGTACCATACTGTCTTGATGACTATAGCTTTGTAGTATAATATGAAGTCAGGACGGTTGATTCCTCCAGCTCCATTCTTCTTTCTCATGACTGCTTTGGCTATTCAGGGTCTTTTGTGTTTCCAAAAATGCCATTGGTAATTTGATAGGGACCACATTGAATCTGGGAGAAGGCAGTGGCACCCCACTCCAGTACTCTTGCCTGGAAAATCCCATGGACGGAGGAGCCTGGTAGGCTGCAGTCCATGGGGTCGCTAAGAGTCGGACATGACTGAGCGACTTCACTTTCACTTTTCACTTTCACAAATTGGAGAAGGAAATGGCAACCCACTCCAGTGTTCTTGCCTGGAGAATCCCAGGGACGGGGGAGCCTGGTAGGAGGTCGTCTATGGGGTCACCCAGAGTCGGACACGACTGAAGCGACTTAGCAGCAGCAGCAGCACATTGAATCTGTAGATTGCATTTGCTAGTACAGTCATTGGCACAATATTGATTCTTCCTACCCATGAACATGGAATATCTCTCTGTTTATATCATCTCTGATTTCTTTCATTAATGTCTTATAATTTTCTGTGTACAGTTCTTTTGTCTCCTTAGGTAAGTTTATTCCTAGATATTTTATTCTTTTTGTTGCCATGGTGAATGGGATTGATTCCTTAATTTTTCTTTCTGATTTTTCATTGTTAGTATATAGATATGCAAGTGATTTCTGTGTATGGATTTTGTATTCTGCAACTTTAGTAAATTCACTGATTAGCCCTAGTAATTTTCTGATACTATGTTTAGGGTTTTATATGTATCATGTCATCTGAAAATAGTGAGAGCTTTACTTCTTTTCTGATTTGGATACCTTTTATTTATTTTTCTTCTCTGATTGCTGTAGCTAGGACTTCCAAAACTATGATATAGGGTGCTTGGGACTGGTGCACTGGGATGACCCAGAGGGGTGAGATGGGGAGGGAGGTGGGAGAGGGGTTCAGGATGGGAAATACATGTACACTCATGGCTGATCCAAGTCAATGTATGACAAAACCAATACAATATTGTAAAGTAAAATAAATAAATTAATTAATTAATTTAAAAAATAGTGGTGAAAGTGGACACCCTTGTCTTATTCCTGATCTTAGTGGGAATGCTTTCAATTTTCCACCAATGAGAATAAGTTTACTGTAGGTTTATCATGTGTGGCCTTTACTATGTTGAGGTAGGTTCCTCCTATGCACATATTTTGAAGAGTTTTGATCGTAAATGGGTGCTGAGTTTTGTCAAAGCCTTTTTCTGCATCTATTGAGATGATCGTATGGTTTTTATCTTTCAATTTGTTAATATGCTATATCACACTGATTGATTTGCATATATTGAAGAATCCTTGCTTCCCTAGAATAAACCCAAGTTGATCATGGTATATGAACTTTTTGATGTGTTGCTGAATTATGTTTGCTAAAATTTTATTGAACATTTTTACATCTATGTTCATCAGTGATATTGGCCTGTGGTTTTCTTTTTTTATGTTGTCTTTGTCTGGTTTTGGTATCAGGGTGATGATGGCCTTGTAGAATGACTTTGGAAGTGTTCCTTCCTCTTCAATTTTTGAAAAGAATTTTAGAAGAATAGGCATTATATCTTTTCTAAATGTTTGATAATATTCTCCTGTGAAGCCATCTGGTCCTGGGCTTTTGTTTATTGGGAGATTTTTTATCACAGCTTCAATTTCAGTGCTTGTAATTAGGTTGTTCATAATTTCTACTTCTTCCTGGTTCAGTCTTGGAAGATTGAACTTTTCTAAGAATCTGTCCATTTCTTCCAGGCTATCCATTTTATTGCCTTTTAGTTGTTCATAATGGTCTCTTGTAATCCTTTGTATTCCTGCATTGTCATTTGTAACATCTCCTTTTTCATTTCTAATTTTCTTGATTTGATTCTTCTGTCTTTTTTTCTTGATGAGTCTGGCTAAAGGTTTGTCAATTTTGCTTATTTTCTCAAAGAACTAGCTTTTAGTTTTATTAATCTTTGCTATTATTATTCTCATTTCTTTTTCCTTTATTTCTTCTTGGATCTTTATGATTTCTTTCCTTCTACTAATATTGTGTTTTTTTTGTTGTTGTTTTTTTTCCAGTTGTTTTAGGTTTAAATTTAGGTTGTCTATTCAGTGTTTTTCTTGTTTCTTGAGGTAGGATTGTATGCTATAATCTTCCCTTTTAGAACTGCTTTTGCTGCATCCCATAGGTTTTGAGTTGTGTTTTCATTGTCATTTGTTTCTAGAATTTTTTTGATTTCCCTTTTGATTTCTTCAGTAACCTGTTGGTTATTTAGAAATGTGTTGTTTAATCTCCATGTGTTTGTGTTTCTTACAGTTTTTTTCTTGTAATTGATATCTAATCTCATAGTATTATGGTCTGAGAAGATGCTTGATATGCAGTAAATTTTTTTAAATTTACTGAGGTTTGATTTGTGATTCAGGATGTGGTCTATCCTGGAGAATGTTCCATGTGCACTTGAGATGAAGGTGTATTTTCTGCATTTGGATGAAATGTCGTGAAGATATCAATGAGATCTATCTCATCTAATGTGTCATTTAAGACTTGCATTTAAGACTTATTAATTTTCTGTTTTGATGATCTGTCCATTGGAGTGAGTGGGGGTGTTAAAATCTCCTAATATTATTGTGTTACTGTTAATTTCTTTATATGTCTGTTAGTGTTTATGTCTGTTGTTTTATGTATTGAGGTGCTCCTATGTTGGGTGACTCGATATTTACAATTGTTATGTCTTCCTCTTGGATTGATCCCTTGATCATTATGTAGTGTCCTTCCTTATCTCTTGTAATCTTCTTTATTTTAAGGTCTATTTTGTCTGATATGAGGATTGCTACTCCAGCTTTCTTTTGCTTTTCATTTGCATGGAATGTATTTTTCCATCCTCTCACTTTCAGTCTATATGTCTTTAGGTCTGAAGTGAGTTTCTTGTAGACCGCATATATATGGATCTTGTTTTTGTATCCATTCAGCCTGTCTGTGTCTTTTGGTTGGAGCATTTAATCCATTTATATTTAAAGTAATTACTGACATATATGTTCCTATTACCATTTTCTTAGTTGTTTGGGGTTGATTTTGTAGATCTTTTTTCTTCTCTTGTGTTTTTTGACTATATAAGTCCCTTTAACATTTGTTGTAAAGCTGGTTTGGTGGTACTGAATTCTCTTAACTTTTGCTTGTCTGAAAAGCTTTTGATTTTTCCATCAATTTTGAATGAGATCCTTTCCAGATGTAGTAATCTTGGTTGTAGATTTTTCCCTTTAGTACTTTAAATATATCCTGCCATTCCCTTCTGGCCTGCAGAGTTTCTGCTGAAAGATCAGCTGTTAAACATATGGGGTTTCCCTTGTATGTTATTTGTTGCTTCTCCCTTGCTACTTTTAATATTCTTTCTTTGTCTTTAGTCTTTGTTAGTTTGATTAGTACGTGTCTTGGAAGGAAAGTTATGACCAACCTTGATAGCATATTCAAAAGCAGAGACATTACTTTACCAACAAAGGTTTGCCTAGTCAAGGCTATGGTCTTTCCTGTGGTCATGTATGGATGTGAGAGCTGGACTGTGAAGAAGGCTGAGTGCCGAAGAATTGATGCTTTTGAACTGTGGTGTTGGAGAAGACTCTTAAGAGTCCCTTGGACTGCAAGAAGATCCAACCAGTCCATTCTGAAGGAGATCAATCCTGAAATTTCTTTGGAAGGAATGATGCTAAAGCTGAAACTCCAGTATTTTGGCCACCTCATGCGAAGAGTTGACTCATTGGAGAAGACTCTGATGCTGGGAGGGATTGAGGGCAGGAGGAGAAGGGGATGACAGAGGATGAGATGGCTGGATGGCATCACTGACTTGATGGATGTGAGTCTGAGTGACCTCCGGGAGCTGGTGATGGACAGGGAGGCCTGGCGTGCTGCGGTTCATGGGGTCGCAAAGAGTCGGACACGACTGAGCGACTGATCTGATCTGATCTGATCTGATCTGGCATGTTTCTCCTTGGGTTTATCCTGTATGGGACTCTTTGTGCCTCCTGTACTTGACTGACTATTTCCTTTTTCATGTTGGGAAAATTTTCAATTATAATCTCTTCAAAAATTTTCTCATACCCTTTCTTTTTCTCTTCTTCCTCTGAGATCCCCATAGTCCAAATGTTGGTGTGTTTGATATTGTCCCTGAGGTCTCTGAGATATCCTCAGTTCTTTTCATTCTTTTTACTTTATTTTGCTCTTTAGAAGTTGTTTCTGCCATTTTATCTTCCAGCTCACTGATTCATTCTTCTGCTTCAGATATTCTGCTGTTATTCTTTCTAGAGTATTTTTAATTTCAGTAATTGTGTTGTCTCTGTATGTTTATTACTTAATTCTTCTAGGTCTTTGTTAATTTATTCTTGCATTTTGTCCATTTTGTTTTCAAAGTTTTTTATCATCTTTACTATCATTATTCTGAATTCTTTTTTCTGGTAGTTTGCCTGTTACCTCTTCATTTATTTGGACTTCTGTGTTTCTAGTTTATTCCTTCATTTTTGTAGTACTTCTCTGACTTTTCATTTTTTTTTTTAATTTACTTTGTTTGAGGTCTCCTTTTCCCAGGCTTCAGGGTTGAATTCTTTCTTCCTATTGGTTTCTGCTCTTCTGAGGTTGGTCCAGTGGTTTGTGTAAGCTTTGTATAGAGTGAGATTTGTGCTGAGTTTTTGTTTATTTGTTTGTTTTTCCTTTGATGGACAAGGCTGTATGAGGTGGTAATCCTGTCTGCTGATGATTGGGTTTGTATTTTTGTTCTGTTTGTTGTTTAGATGAGGTGTCCTGCACAGGGTGCTACTGGTGGTTGGGTGATGCTGGGTCTTGTATTCAAGTGGTTTCCTTTGTGTGAGTTCTCATTGTTTGATGCTGCCTAAGGTTAGTTATCTGATAGTCTAGGATCTTGGAGTCAGTGCTCCCACTCCAAAGGCTCAGGGCTAGATTGCCACAGAGACCAGGGATGGAGTGGGAGCACTGCCTTAATGCCTGCAGAGGAGGTGCCAGCATTACCATGGACCTGGTGTCCCTGGCCCACTTGCTGTCCATATGCTCTCTTCTTCTTGCAGACTTTCAGGTTGTCAGATCTTACAGAGTTTCTGGTCTTTGCTGCTTTAACTAGGGTTAAGCTGTCCTTAAAACCAACCATTTGGATGGTAGATTTATTTCTTTTTAATTGTAGTTTCAGCCTATGCACACTCCCCAACCATCACACACATGACCCTAAGACTGATTAAGAACGGACCAGTTTCTTCAGTTTTGAATGATTTTTTCTCCTTGCTGTAGTCCTAGCATCCACGGATCTATCCTGTTTCTTCCTCTGTTTGTACCTCCTGCTAGGTGTTGCAGTTGGAGTGCAGCCTTCTTTCTGACAGAGATGTTACAAGTTGTTGGAGGGAGTGTTTACAAAGACCCTGGTGCCATCAATGCCCTTCACAGACATCCTCCTGGGAAGGGAAGCCACCAGCCCGGCCTCCTTGCAAGGTGGTCTGACAGTAAGCATCTTCATCACACACACTGGATTTGCCAAAGGAACTGATGTTTTTCTCATGGTTCGGATTTAAAAGGGGGATTTTTTTTTTGGGGGGGGCAGCCCCTCCTTCTCAGGAAACAAAAAGAAAAAAAGTGTCCTGGCTAACTGGGAGAAGGGGCACACCCTCCTGCATGGAGACGGAAAACAGGTCCCTGCTGCCTGTTGGTTCACAGGAAAGAAGCATCTCAGGGTGTGTTCTACAAGATAGTGAGGATCTGGAGTTAGAGATGGAGGCAGTGAGAAGGTAGGGCACAAGCTCAGAGGTGTGTAAGGAGATTGGTTGTAAAGACTGTTGGATCCTGTTGTGTTGGTTGCTCAGTTGTGTCTGACTCTTTGCGACCCCATGGACTGTAGCCCTCCAGGCTCCTCTGTCCATGGAATTCTCCAGGCAAGGATGTTGAAGTGAGTTTCCATGCCCTTCTCTAGGGGATCCTGGTGGATCTTGGGCCCTTTAAAAGTGAAAACTAGGATGTGGGTAAGAAGATGGGTTGTAAAGCCTGTTGGATCTTGGATCCTTTAAAAACTGGAGAAAGTGTTAGCTGCTCAGTTGTGTCCGACCCTTTGCAACCCCATGGACTGTAGCCTGCCAGGCTTCTCTGTCCACAGAATTCTCCAGGCAAGGATACTGGAGTGGGTTTCCATTTCCTACTCCAGGAGATCTTCCTGATCCAGGGGTTGAACCTGGTTTCTCTTGTATTGCGGGCAGATTCTTTACCATCTAAACCACCAGGGAAGCCCCTGGAGAAGATACAGATCAAGTGCACATTTGCACATGCAGTATTTTCCCTGCGTCATCACTGGGTCCCAGGATTGCATCTGAGGCTTGTGGCATCAGCAGACCCCAGACTAAGAATCTGACGTATCTACTGGTTCTACTCCTTCTCTGACCACTCGCACTCTCCTCTCAACTAAGTCCTGGTTAGATTGTTCCAAAGTCTGTATCCGATTGTTGTACTCCTGGCTTAAACCCGCTTCACAGTGGAAATTCTTTAGTCTGTGGCATTTGCAACCCTCTCGTCCAGCTTCTGCCTGTGAACCTCCCTGGCTCGTATTCTTTTGTGCTCGCATTTTGTGGCAGTGGCCTCGCAGGCCTCCAGGTGTCTGACATCTATGTGCGTGTGGATTCTCACTAAGGAAAGAGCTTAAGCTGAACACCGCCTGGAACACACTGGCGCACACACCTTCAACACTCAGTGTACGAGCCCAGTCCTCTGACAACTTTCCTGAGCCCTCCAAATCTGAATTTCCTGTCCCACTTACATGCTCCTGAGCCTTCTGTGGACACGCCAGCTTAGCGTGTGTCTCCCCACATGGTATCAGTGTCACCACTAGGTGACAAAGGCAGGCAGCAACAAGTCACCATGGTCCCCACTACACAGAAGACTCAGGTCGTTTAGGTTGTTGGGAACGAATTACTATCATTCGGCATCAAGTTCAGTAACTACAGGAGAGAGAAGAGTTCCCAGGGATATGAGCCTTTGCAAAACATCTAATTAAATAAAAGAATGCAGAGGAGATTTGCTTGAGGAACCAAGTAGCTTAGCACTTTAAAAAGAAAAAGGAAAAGAAACCACCTGGCTTCACTTTTTTGTGATAGTTGCTTAGTGGTGTCCCACTCCAGGGGACTCTCTGAGACCCTGGGGCTGTAGCCTTTCAGGCAGGAATCCTGGAGGGGGCTTCCATTTCCTTCTCCAGGGGATCTTCCTGACCCAAGGATAGAATCTGGGTCTCCCGCATTCTTTACCGTCTGAGCCATTACATTCTTAGCTTTGTATAAAGTGACAGTAATTCCCTGCTGCTGCTCCCTGCCCCATGGAGGCCAGTGCTGGTCATTGATGACTTTGCTTTAGTTAAATTGTGTGTGTCCCTGGCTAACATCACCACTGGTGACAGTTCCTTCTGGCAGCTACCTTTTCACATTAGACTTCATGATTCTGATGGCATCAGTGCTCCAGTATCTTAAGTGTGATTTGAAGACTAAAGTGTGACACACACCTTCTCTAAATGTGTGCACAGGCCGACCTGCCCCTTGCTTTTGAGACCTGGGAGCTTTGTTCTCCAACTTGTGGTTTAGGCAAAACCATGAAAGAAGGAGCCTGTCTTTTCTCCTCTGTCTCCTCAAAAAGGGAAATGTGTGCCACGAAAAAGTGACAGTGAGTATGTCCAGGCAGAACACACAAAGTGCCGCTTGCTTCCTGGAGCTGAC
The DNA here is from genome assembly GCA_935064755.1 of Tragelaphus eurycerus. Classification (NCBI taxonomy): domain Eukaryota; kingdom Metazoa; phylum Chordata; class Mammalia; order Artiodactyla; family Bovidae; genus Tragelaphus; species Tragelaphus eurycerus. The sequence goes on along the minus strand of CAKXYN010000220.1, from coordinate 229,852 downwards.
GGTGGGATCAGGTGCAGGAAGAGGGACTCGGGCTTCAGGGAAGACTGTTTGGTTTCCAAGCAGGATGAAGAGGAACTCCGGAAAGGCCAGACTTGCTGCTGGGAAAATAAGACTGTTTCACATTTCCAGACGCTGAAGCTGGCAAGATTCCCAAAGTCAGAAATGGCCTCTCAGTCAAGATTAAATCTGGGGTGACTCTCAGAAAACTTTGTTATGCTCTCGGGAAAGATTTAAGGCAGCCCAGATAGAACCTCTCCTCTAGATGAAAAGGCCTCTGTGAATTGCACGAACTCTCTCCCCAGCAACCTAATACATGTAAGGTAGAAAGATGCCATCTTCAGAAAGAATTATGGATGTAGATTTTAGAAGATGTAAACCTCAAAAAATTCCACGGACAGCTCACAAAGAGACGGTTTGGTGAAAGTGCCACCAGCTTGGACTGAAAGGGCCTAAGATAATTCAAGGTGACAAGAGGCCTCTCATCTTCCAGCTTTCAACAGGGAGGAGGCCCACTGAGAAAGCTACTCAGCCGCAAACACAGCTACATTTCTTTAGAGAGAGGAAGGCCCTTTCAGAAGGTGGAATCTTCATTCTAGAGTATCATGGATTCAGGGGTCATGCCATGGAAACAGAAGAGGTTCAGGACATTTAATAAGTTAATTACTCTCTCTAGATGTATATAAATAGATAGATACAGATATGCATACATAAATGCACATATAAACACATATCAAAGAAGTATAGGAGGGTGAGCTGTAAACACTTTTATGCATAACAATGTACTACAGTAAGAAACAATTCTGTGGCAGATATAAAATGAAATATAAGTTCAAAGCAAAAAAGCTATGTAAAATTTCCCATTATTAACTAAGTAATTATTCATATTAAATTGATTTTATTCTTAAATTCCCTTGGGTGTATATAAGTGGGGCTTCCCTGATAGCTCAGTTTGTGAAGAATCCACCTGCAATCCAGGAGACTCTGCTTTGATTCCTAGGCTGGGAAGGTCCACTGGAGAAGGGATAGGTTAACATGCTATACACTTCATTTTTTAATGTAAGGATTTACAATGATGCACCAGAATTTGTATTAGTGTGTTGTTGCTGCTGCTGCTAAATCGCTAAAGTCGTGTCGGACTCTGTGCAACCCCATAGATGGCAGCCCACCAGGCTCCCCCGTCCCTGGGATTCTCCAGGCAAGAACACTAGAGTGGGTTGCCATTTCCTTCTCCAGTGCATAAAAGTGAAAAATGAAAAGTGAAAGTGAAGTCACTCAGTCGTGTCTGACTCTTAGCGACCCCATGGACTGCGGCCCACCAGGGTTCTCCGTCTGTGGGATTTTCCAGGCAAGAGTACTGGAGTGGGGTGCCATTGTATTGCAACTACTTAACTTCAGCCAATGAATCTTACAGGCCAATTGTAAAGTATGTGAGGTAAGGGGCTACTGAGCTTTCAGAATTATTTTGAGGAGTCAATGAACAGGAAAGTTTAAAGACCACTGCTCTCGATTTCAGACCAGGTTAATTTTGTGCAGGTCAAAGGTATTGAAAATTCCTGCAAAAATGTAAAGTTTGATGAGATAATAAATAGTCAACTCTCAGAAAGGCAAAAGGCAAAGGAGAAGAGGAAAGATATACCCATTTAATGAAGGGTTCCAAAGAATAGCAAGGAGAGATAAGAAAGCCTTCCTCAGTGATCAGTGCAAAGAAACAGAGGAAAACAACAGAATGGGAAAGACTAGAGATCTCTTCAAGAAAATTAGAGATATCAAGGGAACATTTCATGCAAAGATGGGCTCAATGAAGGACAGAAATGATATGGACCTAACAGAAGCAGAAGATATTAAGAGGTGGCAAGAATGCACAGAAGAACTGTACAAAGAAGATCTTCATGACCCAGATAATCATAAGGGTGTGATCACTCACCTAGAGCCAGATATCTTGGAATGTGAAGTAAATTGGGCCTTAGGAAGCATCACTATGAACAAAGCTAGTGTAGTTGATGGAATTCCAGTTAAGCTATTCCAAATCCTGAAAGATGATTCTGTGAAAGTGCTGCACTCAATATGCCAGCAAATTTGGAAAACTCAGCAGTGACCACAGGACTGGGAAAGGTCAGTTTTCATTCCAATCCCAAAGAAAGACAATGCCAAAGAATGCTCAAAGTACTGCACAATTGCACTCATATCACACACTAGCAAATTAATGCTCAAAATTCTCCAAACGAGGCTTCAACAGTGCTTGAACTTCTCCCGTGACAACAATGTGAACTTCCAGATATTCAAGCTGGGTTTAGAAAAGGCAGAGGAACCAGAGATCAAATTGTCAACATCCATTGGATCATCGAAAACGCAAGAGTTCCAGAAAAACTCCTACTTCTGCTTTATTGACTACACCAAAGCCTTTGACTGTGTGGATCACCACAAACTGTGGAAAATTCTGAAAGAGATGGGAATACCACACCTGATCTGCCTCCTGAGAAATCTGTATGCAAGTCAAGAAGCAATAGTTAGAACTGGACATGGAGCAACAGACTGGTTCCAAATGGGGAAAGGAGTACATCAAAGCTGTACATTGTCACCCTGCTTATTTAACTTATATGCAGAGTACATCATGAGAAACGCTGGTCTGGATGAAGCACAAGCTGGAATCAAGATTGCCAGGAGAAATATGAATAACCTCAGATATGCAGGTGACACCACCCTTATGGCAGAAAGCAAAGAAGAACTAAAGAGCCTCTTGATGAAAGTGAAAGAGGAAAGTGAAAAAGTTGGCTTCAAACTCAACATTCAGAAAACTAAGATAAAGGTAGCTGGTCCCATCACTTCATGGCAAATAGATGGGGAAACAATGGAAACAGTGAGAGACTTTATTTTTGGGGGGCTCCAAAATCACTACAGATGATGACTGCAGCCATGAAATTAGAAGACACTTGCTCCTTGGAAGGAAAGTTATGACCAACCTAGACAGCATATTAAAAAGCAGAGACATTACTTTGCCAGCAAAAGTCCATCTAGTCAAAGCTATGGTTTTTCCAGTAGTCATGTATGGATGTGAGAGTTGGACTATAAAGAAAGCTGAGCACTAAAGAATTGATACTTTTGAACTGTGGTGTTGGAGAAGACTCTTGAGAGTCCCTTGGACAGCAAGGAGATCCAACCAGTCCATCCTAAAGGAAATCCATCCTAAATATTCATTGGAAGGACTGATGCTGAAGCTGAAAGTCCAATACTTTGTCCACCTGATGCAAAGAACTGACTCATTTGAAAAGACCCTGATGCTGGGAAAGATTTAAGGCAGGAGGAGAAGGGGATGACAGAGGATGAGATAGTTGGATGGCATCATCAACATGATGGACATGAGTTTGAGTAAACACCGGGAATGGTGATGGACAGGGAGGCCTGGTATGCTGCAGTCCATGGGGTCTCAAAGAGGTAGACATGACTGAGCGACTGAACCGAACTCTCGGAAATGTGTGAAAATCGGATGAAAGTACTAACTAGGATAATTATTTCTTCGGAACATTAGCAGAAGCCTAGCATTACTTGTGGGGAAGGCAATGGCACCCCACCCCAGTACTTTTGCCAGGAAAATCCCATGGACGGAGGAGCCTGGTGGGCTGCAGTCCATGGGGTCGCTAAGAGTCGGACACGACTGAGCGACTTCACTTTCACTTTTCACTTTCATGCGTTGGAGAAGGAAATGGCAACCCACTCCAGTGTTCTTGCCTGGAGAATCCCAGGGACGGGGGAGCCTGATGGGCTGCCGTCTATGGGGTCGCACAGAGTCGGACACGACTGAAGCGACTTAGCAGCAGCAGCAGCAGCATTACTTGAGGTTAACTATTGACATCTGAGGCTGTCTTGGTCTTTGATTCAAGTGCTTAACCTCATGCTGCTGCTGCTGCTGCTAAGTCACTTCAGTCGTGTCCAACTTTGTGCAACCCCATAGACGGCAGCCCGCCAGGCTCCCCCATCCCTGGGATTCTCCAGGCAAGAACACTGGAGTGGGTTGCCATTCCTTATTCAATGCATGAAGGTGAAATGTGAAAGTGAAGTTGCTCAGTCATGTCCAACTCTTAGCGACCCCATGGACTGCAGCCTACCAGACTCCTCCATCCATGGAATTTTCCAGGCAAGAGTACTGGAGTGGGGTGCTATTGCCTTCTCCGGCTTAACCTCCTGGGGCTACTTAATTTTAAAAAGTAGACGTGAGTTCTCTCTACAGACTCAGAGCAGTGTTCAGCTGATTGGGTTGGAGCACAGCCTCACACTTGCTGCTATCCCGTGCTTTATAAATAAGACTGCTAGAGAGAAGTGGTATTTCAGGAGGGCTCTGCAGTTAGGACCAGACTGTGGATTAAGTGAGACCCTACCAGCAGAGTACCTGGATCTGATGGCCAGCCAGCCCGCAGATGTATCTTTAGCAGCTGGCCTTTGCTGTGATGCCAAGACCCCGACAGAGGCCAGTGAAGACCTGGCTCCCTTCATTCTGTGAACTCCCAGGGGAGGGGTGTCCTGCCTTTTATGCTTTTATTTATTAAACTATTTATATTAATAGTTAGGTTGTTTGTTGTTTAGTTGCAAAGTCGTGTCTAACTCTTTTCTACCACATGGATTGCAGCTTGCCAAGCTTCCTTCCTTCACCATCTCCTGGAGTTTGCTCAAACTCATGTCCATTGAGTTGGAGATGCCATCAACCATCTCAACCTCTGTTGATCCCTTTTCCTCCTGCCTTCAATCTTTCCCAGCATCAGGATCTTTCCAATGAGTTGGCTTTTTGCATCAGGTGGCCAAAGTATTGGAGCTTCAGCATCAGTCTTTCCAATGCATATTCAGGGTTGATTTCCTTTAGGACTGACTGGTTTGATCTTCTTTCTGTCCAAGAGGCTCTCAAGAGTCTTTTCCAGCACCACACTTAGAAAGTATCTATTCTTTGGCACTCCGCCTTTTTTATGGTCCAACTCTCACATCCATACATGACTACTGGACAAACCATAGCTTTGACTATATAGACCTTTGTTAGCAAAGTATGTCTCTGCTTTTTAATATGCTCTCTAGGTTTGCCATAGCCTTTCTTGCAAGCAGCAAGCATCTTTTAATTTCATGGCTGCAGTCACTATCCACCGTGATTTTGGAGTCCAAGAAAATAAAGTCTGTTACTGTTTCCGTTTTCCCCCATCTATTTGCCATGAAGTGATGGGACTGGATGCCATGATCTTACTTTTTTGAATGTTGAGTTTTAAGCCATCTTTTTCACTCTCCTCTTTCAACTTCATCAAGAGACTTTTTAGTTCCTCTTTGCTTTTTGCCATTAGGGTGGTATCATCTGCATGTCTGAGGTTGTTGATATTTCTCCAGGCAATCTTGAGGTGTGGTAGATGAATGCAATGGCAATTGGAATGAGAAAAGGGATTCCATGTGGCCAGTATAGCTTCAGTGGGTCTAGTTTGATGTTGCCTTGAAGCAGAGTGTTTTGTAATTTGATGTCCCCTTAGTGCCTCCTCCTTGTGTGATCGATATTTAGTTCATTGAAGTAATCTGAGCCATTCTTTCCTTCTCAATGGCTCAGAGACACTTCATGCCTGCTCATTATATATGAATCCTGAATAATGGTTGGAGTTGTCCAAATATAGCTACTTTAAGAATTTTGCTAGTTTAATCATGCTGTTTTCTAGGACAAAATTCGTACTCAGTCTCATGCTTTATCCACACCAAGTAACTTACTTGTTTGAGTCTGTTTCCTAAAACAAGTAAAAGGATCATTACCAAATAATTTCCATCTTCTAAAGCTCCTCTTAATTACTGAAAGCAAAGCAGCGTTTGCTTTGCCATTAGGGAAATCATTGCAGATAAATACACTTCTGAATTGTTGTGTTTACATTTTTTGTTGCAGCTTTTTAGGCATAGGAGTACTTTCACCATATTGAGCCAAACACTTCTAGCCAAATAAGATAAAGAAAAAAGTCATTTTTTTTTGCCAAAGCAAACCAAAGCATCCATTACATCATTCACACTTACTAAGGACAATAAAACAAAGCAAGTTGCAATACAGTGATTCATGTCTGCATAAAGGAGTGAAGGTATTATTCCTGGGAATGAATAGTTTAAATAGAACTGCTATGATATCATGTAGATGGGTTGCGACTCCCCCTTTCTCATTTTTTTTCCACTTATTTTATCTACCACAAGAGCCCACGGCCTCAGCCCACGCATCTCCCTCATGACATGTGGCTTTGCTTTCTGGAGGCTGCTTGTGAATCTCTAGTCAATCTCTGTTTGACCAACGGCCTCCTTGATCAAATCTTTTTTGAGGCAGGAAGAAAACTCACAAGTATGAGTGGACCACTGTGTCCAAGATAGTGGATGCACAAGTCCTCTATGTTTGTTCTTCACAAAAACTCAAAGAGTAGTTATCGTTTGGTCCTCGGGGAACAAAACAGAATTTGCCACAGATTGTAAAACTCTGACAATTTGAGATGTCTTCTCTCTGATGCTAAAGCCACCAATTCATTAGTTCATTTACTTTTGTCATTGGATAAATATTCACTAAGGTTTCACTAGGTGGACTCAGCCTAGTAGGAGAAACAGAAATAAAAACTCATCGTTATTAATAATAGGGGGTTACAGGAGGGGAACTCATGTACTTGAAACTTAAATTAGCCTCTGGAGCCCAGAGTGGGTGGTGGAAAGCGAAGAATCTAAGGGGAGGCAGCACTTCATTGCAGTGATGAAGGATGAGTTGTATGTTTCCAGATGGAGGTGTGGAGGAGGGTGTTTGAATGAGGGTAGGCATCTCATGCTCACGTGTCTCCCTGTAAGAGATGGCATGGCATGCACAGAATGTTGAGATGCAAACAGAGGAGTCAGGCACTAGATACTGGACCTTGAGAAAGATGCCAAGTACTGTGAGTGATGCACACACGTCCATTATTGTATCCTGCCCCATTATCACCTAGTGCAATACCCTAGAGGCAGTAATAGTCCTCCGTGTCAGTGTAAGAGAGAGGGTGGTGACCGCTTCAGCTGGAGCTGTGGGAAGAACCTTGCAGAGTAGTGACACGTGAGCGGGCCCTGGAAAGATGCAGGGGACTTGCCATCAGAACCCAGAGGAGGGCAGTCTAGAAAAGAAGACAGAGTGAAAAGTATGTGACATGCGGTGGGGAAACGGCCGGCAGTTGTGTGACTGTGATGCACAGTCACACAGTCCTGAGGTTGTGTGCAGTTTTAAAGCAGACTTTGCTGGACTGGAAGAAACACAAGTTGGAATCAAGATTGCCGGGAGAAATATCAATAACCTCAGATATGCAGATGATACCACCCTTATGGCAGAAAGTGAAGAGGAACTAAAAAGCCTCTTGATGAAAGTGAAAGTGGAGAGTGAAAAGGTTGGCTTAAAGCTCAACATTCAGAAAATGAAGATCATGGCATCCGGTCCCATCACTTCATGGGAAATAGATGGAGAAACAGTGGAAACAGTGTCAGACTTTCTTTTTCTGGGCTCCAAGATCACTGCAGATGGTGACTGCAGCCATGAAATTAAAAGACACTTACTCCTTGGAAGGAAAGTTATGACCAACCTAGATAGCATATTCAAAAGCAGAGACATCACTTTGCCAACAAAGGTTTGCCTAGTCAAGGCTATGGTTTTTCCTGTGGTCATGTATGGATATGAGAGCTGGACTGTGAAGAAGGCTGAGCGCCGAAGAATTGATGCTTTTGAACTGTGGTGTTGGAGAAGACTCTTGAGAGTCCCTTGGACTGCAAGGAGATCCAACCAGTCCATTGTGAAGGAGATCAGCCCTGGGATTTCTTTAGAAGGAATGATGCTGAAGCTGAAACTCCAGTATTTTGGCCACCTCATGCGAAGAGTTGACTCATTGGAGAAGACTCTGATGCTGGGAGGGATTGGGGGCAGGAGGAGAAGGGGACGACAGAGGATGAGATGGCTGGATGGCATCACTGACTTGATGGATGTGAGTCTGAGTGACCTCCGGGAGTTGGTGATGACAGGGAGACCTGGCGTGCTGTGATTCATGGGGTCGCAAAGAGTCGGACTCGACTGAGTGACTGATCTCTCTCTCTCTCTCTTGCTGCTTAAAACCATCTCAGGATTCTGAGAGAATCCTACTGTAATGATAAACATTTATGACCCCCAGATGGGTATGGAGACTGAAGATGAGGGGTCTTTTGGTGTCATGAGGGGTGTCTCGTGTGCTTTAGATAATACGATAGGGGCACATATCCACTGAGCTCCAGTTAGAGAGCCCAGCCTGCTAGGTTCTGAACTAAGCAAAGAATTGTGTTCTTATGACTGTTAGCATGGTGGGTGTAAAGTGAAAGACAGTATTGCTATGCTATGCTATGCTAAGTCGCTTCAGTCGTGTCCAACTCTGTGTGATCCCATAGATGGCAGCCCACCAGGCTCCCCCGTCCCTGGGATTCTCCAGGCAAGAACACTGGAGTGGGTTACCATTTCCTTCTCCAATGCATGATAGTGAAAAGTGAGAGTGAAGTCGCTCAGTCGTGTCTGACCCTCAGTGACCCCATGGACTGCAGCTTTCTAGGCTCCTCTGTCCATGGGATTTTCCAGGCAAGAGTACTGGAGTGGGGTGCCATTGCTTTCTCTGGAAAGACAGTATTGCTGCTGCTGCTACTGCTAAGTCGCTTCAGTCGTGTCCGACTCTGTGCGATCCCATAGACGGAAGCTCACCAGGCTCCCCCGTCCCTGGGATTCTCCAGGCAAGAACACTGGAGTGGGTTGCCATTTCCTTCTCCAATTTGTGAAAGTGAAAAGTCAAAGTGAAGTCGCTCAGTCATGTCCGACTCTTAGCGACCCTATGGACTGGAGCCTACCAGGCTCCTCCGTCCATGGGATTTTCCAGGCAAAAGTACTGGGGTGGGGTGCCATTGCCTTCCCCGAAAGACAGTATTAGGATGAGCTAAATGGAACAAGACTGAAAAGCAGTGAATAACATCAAAATTTTAAACAGGGCAACTCTTCTGCAAGTAAGCAGCACTTTACAATGAAATCTGAAGCCATTGTTTTAAATATAACCACTTAGTCCACTTCAGATATTTCAGATGTGGAGCCTGCAGCTACTACGTTGGCAAGGAGTTTGTGTTCTTTGGTAGAGATGAACTTCAGATCTTGCTTCTTATCCCAATTTCTGTAATGATGTGTGTACTCAGCAGACCTTTGTCTGAGATTCAGGCTCTTTCATGGAGAGGCAAAATGGCCAGGCTCTAGAAGTTAGTTCTTTTTGATTAAGTAGTGACCATCCAAGCCATCTATTATACCATGAAATGTGAGATCAGTGAAGCTAATCCATGGGAGAATCTGGTAGAGCTGTATTCACAGATGGTCCTTGTGCCCAGGTGGAGGGCACAAAGATGCTTTTAACAGAGGCATCCTCTGAAATCACGAGGAATAAAATGCATGATGAAAGTTCTCTTTGCAGAAGATTGCAAAAACAGAAATAATATCCAATGAAAAAATTCAGTGAGTCTAAACCAAGCCAAATGAAATGACTAGGACCCTCTGAACCTGCCTGAACTCCTGCTCTCCTGCACCATCCATGCACCAAGCCATAACTCTTCATCCATCACTACAGAGCGTGAGGTGCTGAGCAGACCTGGAGGGGTAAATAACGTGAAAGTCATCTCTGAACCACAGCTGGAACCACGGACTAATGCTTTCCTCCCCCAGTCTGTTAATTTTTTAGAGTGATCTGTCATAAAGATCTATCAAATAAATCTCAATGACCTTGAGGCTTATCTTTATCAAAAATACTAAAGTTACCCAAAATACCCAGCCTGAAAAATTCATGATTCAGGGCTCCTTTTTGTAACATTTCTGTATTAATGCTCTGCATAATGATTAACTTTCTGTATAAAGATTAGGTATTAAGATTTACTAGGTTATTGGGAAAAAATACTTGCATGTTTTTGCAGACTTGTATGACCTTGCAGTTGATTTCAGTATAGTTAGAGCCTTCCAAGCTGGGCACCCATGTCAAACTCCTCAGTGATTTATAATATTAACATTTCCTACGTGCCTCACAGCGAACCAGGCACTGGTGTGTGTGTGGTGTGTGCCTAGCCTGAGTCTCAGTAATTCCATGTCAGCTCAGTAATTGAAATATACTTATTCTATCTTTTTCAGTGAGTGCTGTTACAGATGTCTGTGTTCTGTGATGCTTTAGAATCAGGAGCTATTAGCACATGTGGCCTTTTTTTTTTTTACTTGAAAATGATAATATAGGGGGTGAAAAGCTCATAAAAAATTACATATAGATGCAATAAAATGTATAACAGGGAAATAAGAGAATGATGAAAACAGGATTTAGGATTACTTCAGCTGGGTGAAGGTACAGGGAATAGTGGTGGGAAATAAACAGTGGTGGTGGGATAAATAAATAGTGGTGGGAAATAAACAGCAAGATGAAGGCTTTCTACCAGTGTCCTAACTTGTAGTAGTGGAATTAGAAATGATTATATATTATTAAAAATAACAAATAAATTACATAATATATGAATACGTACATCCACACACAAAAGTGAACCATACATAGACTAAGATGAGAGTGTGTTATCAGTCAAGGTCTCCAGTTGAGTTCTGTACACTGAAGGCCCAAAAGAAAAAACAACAGGAAAAGGACATCATTCTGAGAACTTTGGAGGCTTTGCAATTTCCCCTCAAAAACAAATAAAGCTGAGACTAAGACAATGAATAATTATGATATGGACAACCAGAAAGGTAATCCAAGTTTTGGATTATTGGTATCCCTAAAAAGAGAGTCAACATGACTTTTCAAATACAGCACCAAAGGTAGGAACCGTGAAAGAAAGAATTGCTAAACTGGACTTCATTAAAATTAAAAATTTCTGTTCTGCAAAAGACAATGTCAAGAGAATGAGAAGACAACCACAGAATAAGAGAAAAAGTTTTCAAAAAACACCTTTAGATCAAAGGTGATATTTGAAAGAGGAATGCACATTTGTTTGAAGTTTTAATTTTTGTAGCTTATTATATGCATTTATTATCACACAAAGCCAAAATAAAACCAAATGCATTAAAAACAAAACAAAACAAAAAACACCTTTGATAAAGGACTGTTATTCAGAATATACAAAGAGCAGTTAAAACTCAACAATAATAAAGTGAATAACCAGATTTGAAAAGGGGGGACAATGATTTGTACAGATACATCACCAAAGAAGATGTATAGGGGACAAATAGGCACATAAAAAGATGTTCCACATCATGTCATCAGAGAGATGCAAAGTGAAAGAATTAGATCCTGCTACACACCTTTTAGAATGACCAAAATCCAAAACATTGAAAACACTGAATGCTGGTGAGGATATGGAGCAGTAGTTGAATGGATAAACTGTGGTCCATCCAGACAATGCAGTATTATTCAGTACTAAAAGAAATGAGCTATCAAGCCACGAAAAGAACCTTAAATGCATATTACTAAATGAAAGAAGCCAATTTGAAAAGACTGCATACTATATGGTTCCAACTCTGTGATGTGCTGTAAAAGGCAAGCCTGTGGAGACAGGATAAAGTTCAGTGGGTGTCAGCAGTGGCACATAAAGGGGGAAGAATGACTAGACTGAGCACAGAGGATTTTTAGGGCAGTCAAACTATTCTGGATGGTGCTGTGCTGGTTGGTACATGGCATTATCCATTTGTCCAAATCTGTAGAGTGTACCCAAGAGTGAACCCCAGTATAAACTATAGACTTAAGGCGATTATGATGTGTCAATTTAGAGTCATCAATTGTAACAAGTGGGTCATTTGGTGGGGGAGGTTGATAATGGGAGAGGGTGTGCTGGAGGGAACAGGGGATGTATAGGTACCCTCTGTACTGTCCAGCATTTTTTTGTGAAACTAAAACTCCTATAAAAGTAAAGTTTGTCAATTAAAAAAGAGGGAAAGCCAAGACAAAGAGAATATTGGTAATAAAGACATAATCAAAGATGGCACACCAACTAGTGTTGCATTATGAGAGTAGAAAACACACATTTATCTGCAGAATTAAATAGAAACATCAAAGAATAGACATGGAATCTATTTGCACTGTTTTTTACATAGTTCTTAGAGAGTTGGCAGGACAAGGCTCCAGTACAGCTGAACCCTCTTTCTGTCTCTGCCACCAGCTTGCTGGGCAACCCTGTGCAAGCTGGCATGTCAAGGATGAAACTAGAAGTTCTCCGATCACTTTGTGTTTTTTTTGGTCTTTATTTTTTTAATTGAAGTATATTTGATTTCCAGTGTTGTGTTAGTTTCCAGCACACAGCAAAGTGATTCAGTTATACATATGTGTATATATATATATTTTTCAGATTCTTTTCCACCATGGGTTCCATTACTCTTTGAATTCTAGCAATTTTATTTAAAACTTCTTCCATTAGAGAAGGCATTGGTGAATAAATAAGCAAGCCCAAGGATGCAGGATGCAGCTGAATTGTGTTTTAGACAAGGAGAGAAACTCTGCTGTGAAATATGGACTAAATAAAAATGCTTTAAAAGCTGCAGTGTCATTACAGGCACTGAAAATCAATATTAAAATTACCCATTTATCCCTAATATATTAACTCACACATTTTGGTTTTCTTCTAGGAAGAAAGAAAAAGAGACATAGCCATGATCTTTCACTTAAATCAGTTATTCCTCACAATTAAAAGCTATCAAAAATAACTCTTGGAAGTTTTTTTTTTTTTTAATTTCCTTCTTTTAAAGAAAAATTAAAGAGATGTTTACAAATGTCCTTGCATATATTTTCAGGTGAATTGCAGTCTTAAAACAGTAATAAATGTGATCAATTCAGTCATTTAAATGCAAGCCAACAAAACCTGTAAGATTTGTGCTTAGTGAGGTTGAGTCAGAGCGTTTTCAAATTTTGGATGGTATTTTCAGGCCGTTTGCCATTCTACTCTAGCTGATGAAGCTTTATTCTTATCTCAGACCTTTGCCCTCATTGTCTAGAACCTGGTCTTCTGCCTTGGGTCTGCTTACTGAGTCCTGTTGACTAGCCCAAGTGTGTCTCTGGTTTCATTTTTCTCATTTTTTGGCCAAACTTGACACCTGTGGGCTATAAAGCCCGTGATTCTGTTTACTATGTTTTCATATATGAGACTCTTGTAAAAATTTTTGAGGTCAATGATCATCTCTTCTACTTTCTTTCATAAGAAAGAAATAACCTGTAATATCTGTTGTTTGCAGATATGACACTGTAGTTGTGATCCCTGTGTGGGACCATAACATCCATAAGACATAAAACATGTTTGTTGTGGTGGTTTAGTTGCTAAGTCGTGTCTGGCTCTTTGCAACCCTATGGGCTCTGATCTTCCAGGCTCCTCTGTTCACGGGGTTCTCCAGGCAAGAATACTGGAATGGGTTGCCATTTCCTCCTGCAGAGGATCCTCTTGACCCAGGGATTGAACCCACATATCCCACATCTCCTGTACTGACAGGCAGATTCTTTACCACTGAGCCATCTGGGAAGCCCCAAGAAACATAGTCATATATGATTTTTCTAAGATTTAAATTTAAATTGAAAGCACAGCATTTCATTGATCTTCAGTATGAAATCTCAGACTCATGAAGGAGCCAGGTCAAACATCTATCATCTCAGTGTTTCTCTGTTTCTTTTTATTTTTTAATTTATTTATTTGGCCACATTGGATATTAGCTGCAGCCTATGGGATTCTCTCTAGTTGTGGGGCGAGGGCTTAATTGCCCCGTGGCAGGTGGGATCTTAGTTCCCTGACCAGGGATTTAACCCATGTCCCCTGCATTGGAAGGTGGATTTTTAACCGCTGGACTGCTGGAGAAGTCCCTCTATTTCTTTACTGCATTTGATAAAGCAAGAAAGAATTTTTTCTTTGTGAGAAATGGCACTAAACAATAAGGTGTTCAGTAAAAAAAGGACTGCCACACAATGATCTGTAGTAGGATTCATATCCTTTTTGGATGTCCAGGGTCCCGTGTATAATACTGGTTGATGACATTCTATTCTCTTGACTTCAACCTATAAAAGACCTGCTAGGTAACTGTTATATCCAGATAACTGATGTCTTCCCCCAACCCAGAATCATCTTTTATCTGGACAGTCTTAAAAATTACTGAGGTCCCTGAAAACTAAGTCTTTCATTTTATTTCTATCATTCTGTGTGTTTGTTTTGTGTGTGTAGTGAAGAATTGCTCACACTTTTAAATCTCAGAATTCCTTTTGTACATATTAATTATAGAAATGATATTTCTGTTTAAAACAAAATTGTAAAATATTTATCTTAAATGTATTTAATAATAAGTGATAGGCTCATTATATATTACCATAATTAATATATTTGCATAAATATATTTTCCAAAGCAACACATCTTTAGTGAGTCGACTGGCATTGTTTTACATTTTCACAAATCTCCCTAAGGTCTGGTGTAATAGAAGCCAGATGAATTCCTCTATTGCTCCTGTATGCAATCTTTTATATTTTAAGGCTGAAGGATATGAAAAAAAATTGAATCTCACATAGATATATGGTTGGAAAATGGAGGGATATTTTAATAGCCTTTTCAAATAATTATGGACACCAAAACTCAGCAGTTGGTAGTTGCTTAAAGGTTCATTGCAAACTGGAATCCAAAAGCACAATAAGCTTTTTATCCTTTGTTGTGTTAAAGCCTATTGGTTGTCACTGCACTTTGAGTGGGCCTTTTACCCATGCACTATTTTATAACTTTGTGCACTGGCCACTGAGAAAATAAATATTGCTATGCTGAATTATATGGGTCTTACAAATATTGACACATTCCACCAGACAATTTTTTAAAACTTTTATTTTGTATTCAGTTCAGTTCAGTTGCTCAGTCGTGTCTGACTCTTTGTGACCCCATGAATTGCAGCACGCCAGGCCTCCCTGTCCATCACCAACTCCCGGAGTTCACTCAGACTCACGTCCATCCAGTCAGTGATGCCATCCAGCCATCTCATCCTCTGTCATCCCCTTCTCCTCCTGCCCCCAATCCCTCCTAGCATCAGGGTCTTTTCCAATGATCAACTCTTCGCATGAGTTGGCCAAAGTACTGGAGTTTCAGCTTCAGCATCATTCCTTCCAAAGAAATCCCAGGGCTGATCTCCTTCAGAATGGACTGGTTGGATCTCCTTGCAGTCCAAGGGACTCTCAAGAGTCTTATCCAACACCACAGTTCAAAAGCATCAATTCTTTGGCACTCAGCCTTCTTCACAGTCCAACTCTCACATCCATATATGACCACAGGAAAAACCATAGCCTTGACTAGATGGACCTTTGTTGGCAAAGTAATGTCTCTGCTTTTGAATATGCTATCTAGGTTGGTCATAACTTTCCTTCCAAGGAGTAAGCGTCTTTTAATTTCATGGCTGCAGTCACCATCTGCAGTGATTTTGGAGCTCCCCAAAATAAAGTCTAATATTGTTTCCACTGTTTCCCCATCTATTTCCCACGAAGTGATGGGATCAGATGCCATGATCTTTGTTTTCTGAATGTTGAGCTTTAAGCCAACTTTTTCACTCTCCACTTTCACTTTCATCAAGAGGCTCTTTAGTTCCTCTTCACTTTCTGCCATAAGGATGGTGTCATCTGCATATCTGAGGTTATTGATATTTCTCCTGGCAATCTTGATTCCAGCTTGTGCTTCTTCCAGCCCAGAGTTTCTCATGATGTACTCTGCATAGAAGTTAAATAAACAGGGTGACAACAGACAGCCTTGATGTGCTCCTTTTCCTATTTGGAACCAGTCTGTTGTTCCATTTCCAGTTCTAACTGTTGCTTCCTGACCTGCATATAGGTTTCTCAAGAGGCAGGTCAGGTGGTCTGGTATTCCCATCTCTTTCAGAAAAAGCAAGAAAGTTCCAGAAAAACATCTATTTCTGCTTTATTAACTATGCCAAAGCCTTTGACTATGTGGATCACAATAAACTGTGGAAAACTATTTTGTATTAGGGTATACCAATTGACAAGCAATGTTGTGATAGTTTCAGGTGGACAGCGAAGGGATTCAGCCATACATAAATAGGTATGCATTCTTCCCCAGACTCCCCTCCCATCCAGGCTGCCACATAATATTAAACAGAGTTCCTTGTGCTATACAGTAGGTCCTTATGGTTATTCATTTTAAATATCACAGTTTGTACACATCCACCCCAAACTCTAACTATCCCTTCCTTCCTTCTCCCTTCCAGCAACCATAAGCTCACACTTGAAGCCTGTGAATCTGTTTCTGTTCACAAGACAGTTTCAAAAGCACATTTGAACAAAAAAGCACATTTGTTAATGTCATCCCCCACCCTATGGGTACATTCTTTTAAGTTTCATAAAGCTGTCACAGCTAGTCAACGCTATGGTTTTTCCAGTGGTCATGTATGGATGTGAGAGTTGGACTATAAAGAAAGCTGAGTGCTGAAGAATTGATGCTTTTGGACTGTGGTGTTGGAGAAGACTCTTGAGAGTCCCCTGGACTGCAAGGAGATCCAACCAGTCCATCCTAAAGGAGACCAGTCTTGGGTGTTCATTGGAAGGACTGATGCTGAAGCTGAAACTCCAATACTTTGGCCACCTGATGCGAAGAACTGAATCATTTGAAAAGACCCTGATGCTGGAAAAGATTGAAGGCAGGAGGAGAAGGGGGTGACAAAGGATGAGATGGTTGGATGGCATCACCGACTCAATGGACATGAGTTTGAGTGAACTCCGGGAGTTGGTGATGGACAGGGAGGCCTGGAGTGGTGCAGTCCATGGGGTTGCAAAGAGTCAGGCACAACTGAGCGACTGAACTAACTAATGCATATGTTCCCATGCTATGCTCTCAATCTCTCTCCAGCATTTATTGTTTGTAGGTTTTTGATGATGGCCGTTCTGACCAGTGTGCGGTGATTTTGATTTGCATTTCTCTAATGATGGGCGATGTTGAGCATCTTTCCATGTGTTTATTAGTCATCTGTATGTCTTCTTTGGAGAAATGTCTGTTTATGTCTTCTGTTCACTCTTTGATCGGGTTGTTCATTTTTCTGGTATTGATTTGAATGAGCTACTTGTACATTTTGGAGATTAATCCTTTGTCAGTTGTTTCATTGGCTATTATTTTCTCCCACTCTGAGGGTTGTCTTTTCATTTTATTTATAGTTTCCTTCATTGTGTAAAAGCTTTTAAGTTTGATCAGGTCATGTTTATTTATTTTTATTTCCATTACTCTAGCAAGTGTATCATAGAGGATCTTGCTGTGATTTATGTTGAAGAGTGTTCTGCTTATGTTTTTTCCTCTAAGAGTTTTATAGTTTCTGGCCTTAAATTTAGGTCTTTAATCTATTTTGAGTTTATCTTTGTGTATTATCATAGGAAGGGTTCTGATTTCATTCTTTTATATGTAGCTGTCCAGTTTTCCTAGTACCACTTACTGAAGACATTATCTTTTCTCCATTGTATATCTTGCCTCCTTTGTCAAAGATAAGGTGCCCATACATGTGTGGGTTTATCTCTGGGCTTTCTATCTTGTTCCATTGGCCTATATTTCTGGTTTTTTTTTTTTTTTTGCCAGTACCATATTGTCTTGATGACTGTAGCTTTGTAGTATAGTCTGAAGTCAGGCAGGTTGATTAACATCAACTCTTGATTAAAATGTTTTCCTTAGGAAAGTATAATTGATCATAATTTGCTAAAACTTGTAAACAAAGACTGACCTCTAGGATAAAACCACAAAAGTCCTAGAAAAATGCCCTCTCTAAAATTTTTCATATCCAGACAGTTTTACAACTAAACTTTGTTCAGATTTTTTAGGTCAATTATTCTTATGAAATGTACACTTTCAGAACAAAACAAAATCTAGAAATCACCTCCTTTATCTTATTTATAGAAAATCTTTATTGTTTTTTCTGATAATGAAATATATAAATAGTCTTAAAATAGTCAAACCATGCAGACAGTTGCAAAAGAAGAAGCCTTTATCCCCATGTGTTAGTTTGCTTGAGCTGTCAGCAAGTTGTGGTCTTAAATCACAGAAATGTATCGCCTCTCAGTCCCGGAGGCCAGAAGTCTGAGATCAAGGCATCCTGTGGGTTGGCCCCCTTCTGAGGCTATAAGAATGAATCTATCCATGCCTTTTCACCTAGTTTTCAGTGGTTTGCCTGCAATCTTTTTCACTTCTTGTCTTCTAGAAGCTTCAGTGCTTCCTTGCCTTTGTCTTTGAATGGTGTTCTCTCTTAGTGTTTGCCTGTATCCACATTTCCCTTTTATGAAGACACCTGTTATTTTGGATTAGGGCCAACACTACTCCAGTACAACTTCATCTTAACCAATATTACGACCCTATTTCTCAACAAGGTTGTATTCTGAGGTCCTGAGACCCAGAACTGCAGCCTATGAATGTTTTCTGGGGCAATTCAACCCCCAAACATCCAGAAATTCATTTTTTTATTAACACTGTGTAACATAATATATATGAGCAGTTTGCTAAAAGAATCTTCTGAAAGTTTTTTCTTTTATTAATGTGTGAATATACAGTCTTTACATGAGTTGTTACACTACTTCTAAGGCAGAGACTGCCAGTTACCTAGTACTTTTCTTCTTCTTCCAGCTTATGAACAGAACCCTCTTTTTACTGAGGGGCAGAAATACACTTGACTATGTTTTCCATCTTTAATTTATGTGTAAGTCCTGGTGGCTCAGATGGTAAAGCATCTGCCTACAATGTGGGAGACCCAGGGATTGAACCTGGAGGAAGATCCAGATCGAACCTCCAGGAAGATCCCCTGGAGAAGGGAATGGCAACCCACTCCAGTATCCTTGCCTGGAGAATCCCATGGACAGAGGAGCCTGGTGGGCTGTAGTCCATGGGGTTGCAAAGAGTCAGACATGACTGAGTGACTAAGCACAGCACAATGGCATTTTAGGGGCTTCCCTGGTAGCTCAGCTGATTAAAGAATCTTCCTGCAATGCAGGAGGCCCTGGTTTGGTTCCTGGGTCCGGAAGATCCCCTGGATAAAGGATATGCTATTCAGTCCAGTATTCTTGCTTGGAGAATTCCATGGACAGAGGAGCCTAGCGGGTTCCAGTCCATGGGGTTGCAAAGAGTCAGACATGACTGAGCAACTAAGCGCAGCACAGCACAGTGGGATTTTAACTCTATTTACCCCAAACATTTTGGCTTATTCTCTGTTTAATTAATGTTTGCAACAACTTCTTCCCCAGTTTCCTCATTTGTGATTTAATCTTTTCTCTAGTATTAGTGTGTTTTGGTGCCATTTAGGCAACACAGAGTCGGACACGACTGAAGCGACTTAGCAGCAACAGCAACAGCAGGATAAGATATCAGAGAACGCAATGGCAACCCACTCCAGTATTCTTGCCTGGCAAATCCCATGGATGGAGGAGCCTGGTGGGCTGCAGCAGCATCAGGATAAGATATGATGGTGTTTAAAATCAGAAAATAAAGACTTAACCAAGATAGGAGTTTATCTGTCTCCCAAAAGATGTCTGGAAGTAGTCAGGCAGGACTGAGGCTGTGGTTTCGTGAAGCCTTTGGAGCTCCAGGCTGTTGTCACTCTGGCCTCCTGTGGTCAGAGTAGCTGCAGCTGGATGAAAGGGAAATTGGAGAGTATAATTTTTAATCTGGGCAGCTGTGTGCCCAGTTAGAATTAGGGATCCCATCATTAAGAAGGGGGAAGTTTATATTGGGGCAGAAGCAAGCAGACTCTGACACAGTCTTCAAATACATATTCCCGATGAAACCTATGAGAGTCTTAGCTTCTTAGTCCTTGAAAATGCAGGACTTCTTTTTACAAATAAATGACAATTTATAAAACTGACATAGAATGCTTGCAAACTATTTTAAAAATTATCTTAGTGTAAGTGTAACTTCGTTCTCTTGTGAAATCCATTCCTGTTGAGATACCCCATGTGGCCAAGATTCTCCTTAAGTAGCTGGTGATTTGTCATTATGCTTTCCTCCTTGACGGAGAAGGCAATGGCACCCCACTCCAGTACTCTTGCCTGGAAAATCCCACAGATGGAGGAGCCTGGTAGGCTGCAGTCCATGGGGTCGCTAAGAGTTGGCTATGACTGAGCGACTTCACTTTCTCTTTTCACTTTCATGCATTGGAGAAAGAAATGGCAACCCATTCCAGTGTTCTTGCCTGGAGAATCCCAGGGACGGGGAAGTCTGGTGGGCTGCCGTCTATGGGGTCACACAGAGTCGGACACGACTGAAGTGACTTAGCATAGCATAGCATAGCATTTCCTCCTTGAATTAAGCAATGAATTGTCTCACAGTTGCATTAGGAATATGGGATGACTTTGTAATTACAGAGTCATGCGTCCTTTGTTTCTGGAAATCTTTCTTACAATTCTAAATATTTTGTTGTTTTTGTTACCTTTGTTTTAGTTTCTTTTTCAGAAACAATTTTGAACGTATTAGGTCTATATTGTTTGTCCATCATGTAATTTTGAAGGCGTTTATTTATTTCATTATTTGATTTTTGACTGCTTTATGTGTGACTTCTCTTACGTCTTAATGTCACTGAATTAATTTTGAACAGCCTCAATTTTTAAGTCTGTGTCAGGTATGGTTTTTAAAATTTAAACCAAATTTTATTTTCTCTTTAATTTCCTTCCTCAACTTTGCCAGCTTACTTTTTGTTTTGTTCTGAGGTCTATCAACTGTCTTTTTTTTTGCTTTTGTTTTGAAATAATCTCCTGTTTACAGAAATGATGCTGGACTAGTACAGAGAGTTTTATTTCTGAATAGTTTGGGAGTAAGCTGTGATAGGATGCCCATCAACCATAATACTGAAGTGTATATTTCCTACAAACCATGCTGTTCTCCTGCATAATCCAGTACAACCATCACAATCATGGAATTGATGTTGGTATAGTACTACAATGTAACCTACAGATTCATTCAAGTTTCCTCAGTTGTTGCTGTCACATCCTCTCGAGTACAGTGGTTTCGTCCAGGCTCAAATATTGAATTCATTCATCCTTTGTCTTTAGTATGCTTCTGCATGGAAGCCTTTTATTTTTTCTTGACTTTCACGGCCTCGGCAATTTTGTTGATTAAAGGTCACTTACCAGCAGTGCCCAACCTTTTTACCTTCAGGGATTAGTTTCGTGGAAGACAACTTTTCCGTGGACCAGGGCAGGGGGGAGGGTTTCAGGATGATTGAAGGCATGCCTTTATTGTGTACTTTATTTCTATTCTATCAGCTCCACCTCAGGTCATCAGGCATTAGATCCTGAAGGTTGGGGACCCCTTGTTTACAATATGGAATGTTCCTTTGCTTGTGATTATCTGATGATTAGATTCAGGTTGTATAATGTGAGCAGGAAGATTACAGACGTGACAATGTTCTTATGCATCTCATCACAAGACAGGTGATTGCGATTGGTCTCCTTACCGGTGAAGTTAACTTTGATCATTTGATTAAGAAGATATCTGCCAGGTTTCTATACTGTGAAGTTACGTGAGGAGGTAATTGGAGAGCATGAAATATTGCATTTCTCTATAACTTTCACCCGTGAGTTTTAGCATCACTTGACATTTCCTGGCTGAATTGTTACAAGGATGGGGACTTCCACTTTCCTCAGTTGGAATCTACAGGTGGAATAAGAGAAGTGTTCTCCTCTCTCCATTTATTATTTTTTATTTGCAGATATCAGGACAGGCTCATGGACTCATATTTTATACACTAGTATCATTATGTTCTTGCTCAGATTGTCATATTTAGTTAGTAGAGACTCTTCATGATGTTTTCAGTATCATTTTGGTGTGTTTTCATCACTGTTTTGAGCACCTCTTTTTTCTCTCTTTTCTGTAACAATGTTTTTAACCAATTTTTAAAACTGAAGTATAGTTAATTTACAGTTATGTTAATTTCAGGTGCACAGCAAAGTGATTCAGTTATTCCTATGTATATTCTTTTTCAGATAATTTTCCATTATGGTTTATTATAAGATATTGAATACAGTTCCCTGTGCTATATAATAGGTCCTTGTTGTTTATCTATTTGATATATTGTAGTGGCACCCCACTCCAGTACTCTTGCGTGGAAAATCCCATGGATGGAGGAGCCTGGTAGGCTGCAGTCCATGGGGTCACTGAGGGTCGGACACAACTGAGCGACTTCATTTTCACTTTTCACTGTCATGCATTGGAGAAGGAAATGGCAACCCACTCCAGTGTTCTTGTCTGGAGAATCCTGGGGACGGGGGAGCCTGGTGGGCTGCCATCTATGGGATTGCACAGAGTCAGACACGACTGAAGCGACTTAGCAGCAGCAGGAGCAGCAGTGGTATGTATATATTAATCCCAAACTCCTAGTTTGTCTCCATCCCTACCCCTTGCTGTCCCCTTTGGTAACCATAAGTTTATTTTCTGTGTCTGTAATTCTCTTTCTGTGGTGAATAAGCTCATTTGTATGTTTTTTTTAGATTCCACATATCAGCAATATCATTATATTAGCCTTTCTCTGTCTGACTGACTTCACTTAATGTGATCATCTCTAGTGCACCCATGTGGTTGCAGATGGCATTATCTCATTCTCTTTCATGCTGCTGCTGCTGCTGCTAAGTCACGTCAGTCATGTCCGACTCTGTGCGACCCCATAGACGGCAGCCCACCAGGCTCCCCCATCCCTGGGATTCTCCAGGCAAGAACACTGGAGTGGGTTGCCATTTCCTTCTCCAATGCATGAAAGTGAAAAGTGAAAGTGAAGTCACTCAGTCGTGTCTGACTCTTAGCGACCCCATGGACTGCAGCCTGCCAGGCTCCTCCATCCATGGGATTTTCCAGGCAAGAGTACTGGAGTCGGGTGCCATTGCCTTCTCCAATTCTCTTTCATGGCTGAGTAATACTCCACAGTATATATGCCTTCTGGGTCAACAAGGTGTCTCAGGCTCATCTTATTCCTTCTCTGCCCCGACTCTGGCAACTGCCGTTTCTCTGTGGGGCCTGATTTCTTTCTTTTTCTTTTGTAGGAAATTATATTGGACAACAAACATGTAATACTTTTGTGATTTTAAATATATATCTATAATACTCCATTTAGATGTAAAAAGGATTAGTATTTCAAACTGGGACAACAATAAGTTGAGAATAAAACTCAAAACAAATAAGTTCTCTTTATGTTTACATGCCAGTCAGTGTATAATGTTTTCCGACATTACTTTCTGTATCAAATTTTAAAAAGCAGTATCAATACGAACTTTTAAAAGCAAAGCATTTTGTATGGGAATTGATCAGCAGTTCTGAGCATTTGTTGAAGCAAAAATGAAAATTGTCCAAATAAGATAATGAAAGACTAGAGCTTTGTTTTATATGCTGCACAGGTCTACTAACTTGAATACAGGAAGATGCTTTCTACTTATAAACAGACTGTTAAAAAAACTGCCTTCAGATTCAATAGCAGTGTTCAATAGCACTAAGAAAGCCTTAGTGCAGAGAACAATTTCTGTCTTTTTCAGATCTGCTGATTCAGAGTATTCCTCATTATGGCCGTCATACTCTGGCAGCTCCCACCACTTAGCCATGGGACAAAGGATATTTAAATCCAGTTTATTCAATTCCAATCTGCTCGTTTTGGCAAGACGAGAATTGGGCACTGGCATTGTCCATTTACACTTTTCATCTTCATGAGATGTGCGTTCCAAGGATAAGGGCCTTGTAACAGTCCATGAAATAATGGCATCTGCATCAATTGTGTGGACTTGATTTGTGAAAAAGTAGGTATTGGATCGGAGAAGGCAATGGCACCCCAGTCCAGTACTCTTGCCTGGAAAATCCCATGGCCGAGGGAGCCTGGTAGGCTACAGTCCATGGGGTCGCTAAGAGTTGGATACGACTGAATGACTTGACTTTCACTTTTCACTTTCATGCACTGGAGAAGGAAATGGCAACCCTCTCCAGTGTTCTTGCCTGGAGAATCCTAGAGATGGGGGAGCCTGGTAGGCTGCCATCTATGGGGTCACACAGAGTCAGACACGACTGAAGTGACTTAGCAACAGCAGCAGCAGCAGCAGGTATTGGGTATTTCTTCTGATAACAGAGAGTGAGTGAGAGGGAATAACATCAGTCTGCACATTTATTTGCTAACAGAGGATAAAATTGGTTATGAGAGCCAAAGCCAGTTTTCAAGGGTATTGAACAAAGAAAGGCCTCAATAAAGTGAAACCCTAAAGTATGGAAGCACTTCCTGGAAGCCAAAGTCTTGGGATCCGTACACTCCACTGGGGTTTCAGGTGGTGGCTGCAGGTTAGGAGCTGGGCTGTCAGTTTTTCTTCCACTTCTGAGGCTACTTTCTCCAGGCCTGTTCCTGACAACCATGGATGCTGTGGATTTGCTTTCATAGTCTTGGAACATGCCTTTCCTATAATCATACTGGATTCTAATTTATGAAACATCCGTCTTCCAAGAGAGATTAAGAATTCATCAGAGGCCAAGAGCAAATCTGATGAGTGCTTCTTTCCCTGTTGTTCAGCACAGAGCATGCCATAGAGCAGGCTCAGCAACATGCGACTGGAAAGGACATTTTCTTCTCAGTGTTCCCAGAAGTACAACTTTGCTTCTCTAAATAGGCGTTTATTTTACTCTAGATGCGGGTTTGGTCCCTGATCCAGGAAGATCCCCTGGAGGAGGAAATGGCAACCCACACCAGGATTCTTACCTGGGAAATCCCATGGACAGAGGAGTCTGGTGGGCTACAGTCCACGGGGTCGCAAAGGAGTCAGACGCGACTGAGACTGAACAAACCCGACAACATTGATGAAGATAGCAGGGAAATGTATGTCTCTCCCTCTCTGAATTACAGTCTTCTTGAGGATTAGATTAGTCCCCGCCCTCCCCTAGCTGGGCACAGGCTGAACATTGCTTTCAAGGGATTAAATTAATAGCTTTAGTATTCTAAAGATTTTAGAAATATTACTGTTTCAGTTTGGGTCATTTCACGTGTTAATTCCTTCAGATGTAAACTGTGGTTGAGTCATGTTGGCTGGGCTAGAACTGCCTAGAAAAACCAGAATGCTTGACTTTCAGAGCATCTATAAACACGGACGTCTTATCCATGGTGGGCAAGGAGCCACCTGTGGCGCGTGTTGGCTCTGAGCTTCACCTGGGCCGTGTCCTGGGGTTCTAGAGAGGAGAGAAGAGATGAGTCCACCAGCTTATGAGGAACATGCCCTGAGATCCCTGCCCCCACGCTCCCCACTCCCCAAGCAGAGCTGAGTCACGGCAGCAAAGTCAGTGTCAAGGCACCTCTCCTGTCACCCAGATCCTTGCAGCGGCTCCTTGTGATTTTCTTTCTCTTCCCAGTGGCTCTTCAAATTCCCTTGATCAGAGGTCACTCGGGAGAGTTGGGAAACCGTGGCTTCCCCAGACGTTCTGAAACCCAGAACTACCTCTTTCTGTCAAGTCCTCGTGTCACTAATAGGTTATTATGGATATACAAAGGAAAGCTGCAAAAAAATTTTAAAAAGTTGGTGTGTTCCCAAGTTGCTATTGGAAGATTGTGTTGGTGGGTGCTCTTCTGGGTAATTATAGTCATTATTCCCATTGATTATGTGCTTTCAAAGGGCTAGTGCCTTCTCCATCTCTCTCTCTCTATGTGTGTGTGGGGGTAAGATATCAAAGGTACCTATGAGAAATACATTAGTTCAGAGAGAGGCTTTTATTCTAATGTCCAGCTGTATAATTTTATATCCATATATATCCGTAATTCTCACTTAAGTGTGGTTGGTACCACTGTCTCCGTTTCAGGACTGAGAAAATGGCAGCTCAGACTGATTGAATAACTGGCCTGCAAATAGTCAGCTAGTGAGTCCAGTCGGGACCTGAAGCTGAGTATTTCTGACTCCTGAGCCTTTCCCTGCCTTTTCCACCTTGTGTACCCCTCCAGGGACACCAGTGATATTCAGGAGTAGAAGTGAGCGAGGCAGGGGCTTTGCCAGGTGCGCAGGGTGCCCAGGGTGCAGCTTCTGCAGGCGGGCACCTGGGCACCTGCTCCTGGCTTGGGGAAGACACGTTAGGAGGCCTTAGGTGGTCAGCGTTTCTGAAGGTGGTTGAGGAGTGCCAACTGCTTGTTATATTCCTGGGCTGGCTTTGGTCAAACCACTCCCAGGGGCTGTGCGTGAAGGGCGTGGACAGCGGTGCAGCCTCACAGCTGCCACCAGGGGGCTCAGGCAGGCGGTGGTTCGGAGCTGCTCTCCTTAGAGTCAGAGCTGGGAGGATGGTCTGAGGCTTTCAGGAACAAGGAGCTGTAAGAGGGGGTGACAGACACTGGGCGTCCCAAGGGACCTGGGGCTGCTGCTGGACACGGCTACCAGGGGGGATCTTCTCCAAGGGGGCTGTGCACTGGGCAAAGTGGAGGGTGGAATGCCACTGTTCTGCAGTGACACCCACTGTGGCACTGGAGAAGACTCTTGAGAGTCCCTCGGACAGTAAGGAGATCAAACCCGTCAATCCTAAAGGAAATCAACCCTGAAAACTCACTGGAAGGACTGATGCTGAAGCTCCAATACTTTAGCTACCTGATGCAAACAGTTGACTCATTGGAAAAGACCCTGATGGTGGAAGAGATTGAGGGCAGGAGGAGAAGAGGGTGACAGGATGAGATGGTTAGAAGGCATCACCGATTCAATGGACATGAACTTGGCAGGTGGTGAGGGACAAGGAAGCCTGGCGTGCTCCAGTCCATGGGGTTGTGAAGAGTTGGATGCAACTTGCCGACTGAAAAACAACCATTGGATCATTCCCTGGGTGAATAACAGCATCCCAGGGAAAGGTGAAGACCATCGGGCTTTAAAAAGTATGAGTCTCTGGAAAAGGAAACAGTTTCATTATGTTGGGATTTCCCAAAACTTGAATGGGGTCTTCTGTGGACTCCAGAGACCCCTACTCTAAACACTCTTGACTGGGTGTATAAAGGGCAGAAGGAAGTTTCCATACAGGTGTGAGCCCATGTCCCCTCACTGACGTGGTTGATGATGTGCTGTAGAACCCAAACTCTCTATGCTTTGAGATTTGCAGATTTGGTCCTATTACTGAGCATTTAAAACTCACTCTCCCAGGCACCTAACCAATGTCATCTCCTTAGTTTTCACCCCAAGCTAAGACATGGCGTTGTCCCCTTTTTACGGATGAGAAAACCAAAGCTCAGAAAGAACGATCGTCCCCTCTGAGGGGTGGAGCAGGAATGGAATGTAGTCTATGGATGGCGGTGCTGCAAGCCCACAGATCTCACTTCCAGTAGCACGCCTGTGATTTCACACACGGGGAATCCGGGACGCAGAGAGGGAGTGGCTGGTCCCTCCAGGTCCTCAGTGCTTGGCTGGTGAATCTAGAGTGCTGGCTGCATTTGACCTGGTGAGAGCAAGTCCAGGCTGGGGCTGCTCCTCGGGGTTTGGTTTGGGGTCAGCTCTGCCCAGCCCTCTCTGAGGACCGAGTAGTTGGTTGTGGAACCACCTGCCCACCTGGTGCCTTCCTTTCTCCATCAGAGATATGTGCAAGATTGACTTTAGAGATGTTGATATTTCAGTGAGAAATCATTTAATAAAGTGCCCAAAGAGATTCTTCTAATTAAAAAAAAATAGTAAAATGGAGCAGCATCCAGGATTGAACGTTCACTAAAGGTCACCAGAAGGTCAGTGTGTGACCCAGGTTAGGGAAGCTGTCAGGATGTAAATGATGGTGAATTTCTATATTTTTACCCCATGAACTAAACCACTGTAGTGGGGCAGGGGACAGGGTGGCCCTTGTGGATGAATCCTTCCAGAAGCCTGTTCTACTGCAGCTTTGTACATGTGGTGGTGCTGGCCGTGGAGCTAGGAATTGCTGGTGCAGCCCCTTGCCTGGAGACACCTGGTAGAGATGCTGGCCTCAGCCCTGTGAGAAATTCTCTTTATCCAAAAATACAGAGTGGTGGGGTTGAGTGCTCTCCAGTTCCTCAGTTCCCCTTAGTGGAGGTGAATAATGAAGACTTTGGCCTTGGAGCAAGACGATCACTGGAATGTCACCGAGGAAGGTCCAGACCTGAGAGAGGGCTTTTAATCAGGTGATATGTCAGGATCCAGGCTTCTGCTGCTCAGAGATCACCTCCCTGGACTCCTCAGTGGAAAGGATCGTTTCAAGCCCCCTTGTTAAGCTGTGTGAGTTCAGCAGCTTTGATGACCTTGAACTTGTCCTTCTTTGCACTTAACTATCCCCTTGCACTAGGGCAATGAGAGAAAAAGAATTGGACATAGTCTTTCAATTAATGTGCTTAGTCACTCAGTCATGTCTGACTCTTTGACCCTGTGGACTGTAGCTTGCCAGGTTCCTCTGTCCATGGGATTCTCCAGGGAAGAATACTGGAGTGGGCTGCCATGCTCTCCTCCAGGGGATCTTCCTGACCCAGGGATCAAACTCACGTCTCTTGAGTCTCCTGCATTGGCAGGTGGATTCTCTACACGACTGCCACCTGGGTAGCTCCCATTCAATAAAAGGAGATCTTAAAAATGGCTCTTACGACACTCCATGAGAAAGGGCTGCTCAGATCTCTAGTGAATGCTGGTAGCCCGTGGGAGAGGGCAGCCCATCTTGCTCCTGTTTTCCCAGTTCTCTGCACCTTGTATGCTATTTATTACCAAATAGTTTTTGAAATACAAGTTGAGATGCACTGTAGGGTGAATTTAGTTCCCCTGTTAGCTAATTAACTCTTAAAATAGACCCACTAACTTTCATTTTCAGGAAAATAATTACTTGTTGAAGTAACACACCTATTTCTAATCCTGTAGCTTGTTATTTTAGCCAACTGCAAAAAAAAAAAAAGGAAAAAGAAGAAAAAGTAGAGCTATATTTAGGCAAGTTGCAGAGTAGAAGGCAGCAGCATGGGGCTTACAAGGTGTTAGTTAGATGGGCAGAGGGCACCTGGGAGAATGCATTTCAGGTGCCAAGAACTGTGGACAGAAGAGAAACAAATCCTTCACAGAGTCCACACTGGCTTTCAAACTAATGAGGTATTCCTGACGGTGGGGTTCAGGAATTTGCATTTAAATAAACACCTCGGATGAATTGTCCCATACAATTTTCAAACTACTGCCGGGGAAGGCAATGGCACCCCACCCCAGTACTTTTGCCTGGAAAATCCCATGGATGGAGGAGCCTGGTAGGCTGCAGTCCATGGGGTCGCTAAGAGTCTGACACGACTGAGCGACTTCACTTTCACTTTTCACTTTCACACATTGGAGAAGGAAATGGCAACCCACTCCAGTGTTCTTGCCTGGAGAATCCCAGGGATGGGGGAGCCTGGTGGGCTGCCATCTATGGGGTAGCACAGAGTCGGACACGACTGAAGCAACTTAGAAGCAGCAGCAGCAGCCTGGTTCTTGCAATTTAAACCTGTCTTCTTGGAGTGGTGGCGTGTGAAATGGGGGGAAGACTTAGAGATGGTTTTGCAGCCACAGTACAGGGAGGTGGATGCTCGGAGCTCTGGAATGGCTGCTGTCAGGCCAACTGCACACATTCCTGCTTTATTTTTGCATCGTCTGCAGTCTGTATGGTCTCAGAACTGCAGAATTCATAGAGGTAGAGGTGCTAGCGTGGTTTCACCGAGAACGTTCTATGGATGTATGTGTAGTTTATGATGATTCTACCAGCTCCAAATGCTCAACTATGAATAATGCAAGTTTCTCTTGCGTGTGTGCCACGTTGCTCCAAGTCTTTGCGACCTTATCGATTGTAGTCTGCCAGGCTCTTCTGTCCTTGGGATTCTCCAAACAAAAATACTGGAATGAGTTGCCGTTTCCTTCTCCAGGGGATCTTGCCAGGGATCAAACCCATGTCTCTTATGTTTCTTGCATTGGCAGGGGTTCTTTACCATTACTGCCGCAGTAGCAGTTTCGAATTTGGGTCTGAGTTTTCCCAAACAGGACACGATTCAATCACTGAAGTGAAACATACACTCTTAGCATTCTGACGATCAGCGGATGTACTTTTTCCAGTAGAAGTGGGCTTTCCATTGTGACTTTCTAGAAGCTCATTTTGTCATCCCTGATGTACGTGAATTTAGGTTAACAACCGCTGGTAATGAACCACGTATTATCACATGCTTGTTTGTGTAAGCACTTTCCGCGCATCGTTTCATTCACTTCCCAACAAAAATGGGGCCAGTGCTAACAACCCCTTGTTCTCAGAGGAGGATAGACCTTGTCCTGGAGTCAGAGGAGGTGTTTCTTCTTAAAGAACAAGGTCTCCAGCCTGTCAGAGGTGACAGCTGCTTTATACTCAGCAGTGCCAGCTCTTTATTGTTATTTTTTAATTTTCAAAGTGATTAATAGCCTCATTCTTCTGAGAATTGAAAGTCAAATCCCACTGAAGCAAAGAAATTTGAATACAGTAGAACTCATCATCTCCCCCACAAATCTCCTCAGCCGTGTTCCTTTCCTCAAAGAGTCACAGTGCCACGTACCCTTGCCCACACCAGAAACCGGGGCCCTCCCCTCCCCTCCATTCTGTGCCCCCGAATACTCACTTGTCTTCCTCCTCCTGGTGGTTCCCTCTTTGTGGCTCTCCAAGTCCACCCCGCTTCTCCTTCCACCTGCTGTCATCTGGTTTCTCATTCTTGCTATTTCCCTTGGAAATTTCTGCACAGATTATTCTCTTTGTCAAGGAATCACCTGCCTGAGGGTCAGGAGTCACTGGAGAGATGAACGAATTGAAATGTGAATCTTAGGTGTATATGGTGGGAGCTTCCTGCTCACCTGCTGATAACTAGCATCCTAGCCCAGACTGAGCCTGAATCCAGCTTTGAATTCCTGGTTTAGGGAGTCATTAACAGTGAGTGGGGAGACTGGGAAAGACTGCTTGTGGAGGGCGGCCTGAAGTGTGAGCTGGAGGAGATGCAGAGAGAAAAGAAAGCAGCCACGTGCCCACGTTTGTGATGAACTTGCTGTTACCTGTGGTGGACACCCTGATCCGAAGGAGGAAAAGAAGGGAGAAGAGAAGGAAGGGAGAGAAGACACGCCGGAGAATTACATGCCATCAAATCACGGATGATGCTCTTGGTCCAAGTGGATGTTTCCTGAGCTTCAGCCTGCCTCCAGAGAACTCCAGTGGGATATTAAAATGACTGTGGAGGAACTGGTAGGCACCTTGATGTGCTTTGTGGGGATCTTAACTTCCAAGAAACGCCCTCCCAAAGAAACCCAGTGTCCAGCTGGTAGGGACACCGCCTGACTCATGGCAGGCCCTCGCTTATAACTCATCTTCCTGTTGTCCAATTGAGACCATCCACTCTTGCATTAGAGCCTCTCTTGATTTAACGCCAAACGGTTTCATTGAACAAGCTGTTATTCTAACAAAGATTTACTGGTTCTGTGTGTCCTGAATCTTTCAAAAGAACAACGACGTAACACTCAGGCTTTTCTGAAAAACTGCAGGTACTTGACTGTTTTTGCAAAAGCATGTTTCTCACCGAGATGTTCCCCAAAAAAGTCCCTCCAGCCTGACACTCTATTCGCATTTTAGAGCAATTCCCACACCCCCACCGCCCCCGATGAATTGGATGAGAAAAGGAAGGATGAGAGGTCGCCCTGAATCACGCTTCCAAAGACACGTTAAGGAAATGGCTCTTCTCCCCCCTCCAT
The DNA here is from genome assembly GCA_935064755.1 of Tragelaphus eurycerus. Lineage (NCBI taxonomy): Eukaryota > Metazoa > Chordata > Mammalia > Artiodactyla > Bovidae > Tragelaphus > Tragelaphus eurycerus. Next base: position 198,202 of record CAKXYN010000220.1, on the reverse strand, counting down.
CCCCCCTGCCTTTGCCTGAAGCTCCTCACTGCAGGATTGAGATTTATGTTTTGGGAATGAAGCCCGAGGGCTTTCCGAAGCACCTGCCAACCTGCCTAAACCAAATGCTTTTCAATGAAGTGCATTGTTGCTTTTGTTTAAGCGCATTCATGGGCGATAAGCAAATTACCACAGGATGAATACCCGATTCTGATTCCCAATTTGTAGAAAGACAGTTAAAATATAAAACAAGAAACACAGGTAAATGATCCGTGGGGAAATTCCATCGCCCAGTAAAACACACAAAATGCTGTTATTTCAGCAGGGCTGTCCGTGGGCTGAGATGCTATGAACTGGGCAGGCTAAGGATAACACTTGACAGTGAGGGGAATTCTCCAAGAGATTTGAGTTGGCCCGGGCTGCCTGGTGTCAGCCTCCTGCCGTCAGGCTGGTCCTCTTCCTGAACGCATCTGCCCTGCTCGCCGAGTGATGGTTAGGTCCGCTGCGGGACTTCCAGGTTCCAGATGCTTGGGGTATGGTGGCCAAGTGTCATGGGCTGGGGGTGTAACGCCATTGAAGATTATTAGCATGGAAAACTCAAAGATGTTTTTTGCTTGGGCAAGTCAAGATAGAAACGTTCAGTCGACTTCAGTTTTCTTTTGTTTTTGAAGGCCTTTGTTTCCTGTAGGATGGATCTGGGTGTGGACCGATGTGAGAATCGAAGTGACGGAAGAGCAGCTGTGAGCTTGTTCTGTTTTGTGCGCGCTTCCAGAATGAATTCAGGTAAGTTAAAATGGGAGCATATTTAGGCGGCTCCTCCAAAATGACCAAAATGAACCCTTGGGAAAAAGACAAAGCTATTAGGTGTCTGATCCGTACCTGGTGATGGGCTTGTGGACTGGAACCAGACATCTTCCTAAGTACGTTTGGTCATATATCCTCTTTTTTTTTTTTTTCAGATTCTTTTCTCAGATAGGTCATTACAGAGCACTGATATAGTTCCCTGTGCTGTACCATAGGTTCTTCTTAGTTATCTACTGTATATATAGTATAGGTATATGTCAGTCCCAACCGTTCAATTTTTCCTTTCCTGTTTTCTACATCTGTGCCTCTACTTCTGTTTTGTAAAATGTGCTCTCCTGGGGGGACTTCCCTGGGGGCTCAGCAGTAAAGAATCCACCTGCCAATGCAGGAGATGCGTGTTCGATCACTGGGTTGGGAAGATCCCCTGGAGAAGGAAATGGCAACCCACTCCAGTATTCCTGCCTGGGAAATCCCATGGACAGAGGAGCCTGGTGGGCTACAGTCCGTGGGGGCACAAAGAGTCAGACGTGACTTAGCGACCCAACAACAACCCCTTTTTTTAGACTCTACATATAGCGATATCATATGACACTTGTCTTTCTGTGTCTGACTTTACTTCTCTCAGTATGACAATCTCTCGGTCCATCAGTGTTGCTGAAAATAGTATTATTTTGTTCTTTTTTATTGCTGAGTAACATCCCATTGTGTATATGTACACATATACATACATACGCACATGTATGTATATATGTATACATACATACATAGACACATGTATGTATATGTGTAGCTTGCCTCCCTGTCCCGCCTGTTGTAAGTAGTGCTGCCATAAACTTTGGGGTGCATGTATCTTTTTGAAGTATGGCTTTCTGTGGGTGTGTGCCCAGGAGTGGGGCTGCTAGGACATATGGTAGTTCTGTGTTTGGTTTTTTACGGAACCTCCATACTGTCCTCCATAGTGGCTGTACCCGTTTATGTTCCCACCACTTAGTGTTTTTCTAACGAGTGCTTCTGTTTCTTCCTTTATTGCCTGTGGCCCAGGCTCTCCAGGGTCAGTGAAGGCTGAGAGATGCAGCTCCTGTGTCATGGAAGGTGGACCTAACAGTGGGCCTTTTCAAGAGTTTCGTAGAACTTAGAAGAAATATGTGAATGTTGGAAGAGGAAAAGAGGTAGCCAGAGGAAGGCAGAGATGGCAGTTGAGGGCTGGGGACGGAGAGAGGACCTCTGGGGACAAAGGTGGCATATGGCTCATCCCCTCTCCCTTTCTGCTTCTCCTTTATGTTCCTTCATTCTCCTCAGAAGCATTTTCTTTCATGTGGCTCAGTTCTTGGTCATGGAACAAAAGGAATCACAAAACATTTGGCGCTTGGACTCTGTGTGGGTTAGCAATCTGGGCCATGCACGCTGGACATAAACATTTGTCTTTGTGATGGAGGCGAGCACAGTGCAGGTGCTAAACCAGCTCCCCCAGTGGGGCTTGAAGCTCGGTGGCCCCCCTGCTGCAGTGCTTGTCATGGGAATATCTGGGACCGACACCCCTCTCTCTCTTGATGAAAACACCCTCATGAGCCCCAGAGCACCATTTATCAGCTGATATAGGAGCACGTCCCTCTATCTTGGGAGGCAGCCTCAACTAAACCCCCAGAGAAGATGAGCTATACATCTAAATGCCTGTTGGATCCTCCACAGTAGGAGAGCTTTTGAAGTGAGACTCTTATTATTTTCTCATAATGAAACACTGCAAAGTAGTCAGATAGATCTGTTTTTGACTCAGGTCACAGAGGCACTTTAAATAAAATCCTTTGTATCCTCAAAGTCCTTGCTAATTCTGGTGGATCACAGGGCGTATATACAAGAGATATGTGAGCTTCACTCAAAGCTGTGTTGAGTGTCTGGGTTTTCTCTCCTTCAAACGCCTTCCACTTTTTTTTTTTTTTTTTAGTAGAGGGGACTTCTGCTTCATTTCCTGACCAATGCTCTTCATTCAACAAAGATTTCCTGAGTGCCTGCTATGTGCCAAACAGTGGTGGAAGCACTGGGGATGTGGCCTGAACAACAGAGACACAGTCTCTGAAATGCAGTTTACATTTTAATGCCTTATTTAATCCTTTCCCTCCAGTCCTCAGAGCTGTGGATCATCTTTGGATTATCTGGAGATATTATTCTCTCCAGTGGATAACCCACTCTGGATTATCTCTTTTCAGACAAATTTCCCTGGATTTGATCCTAGTTTTTATCAACATTCCTCTTAGATTTTTTTTTTTTTAAAAAGTTCTTTTCATTGTGAAACATAAAACATGGATAGAGAAGTATATGTGTGTGTGTGTGTGTGTGTGTCGTGTTTACTCGCTCAGTTGTGACCAACTCTTTGTGACCCATTGGGCTCTAGCCCACCAGACTCTTCTGTCTTTGGGATTTCCCAGGCAAGAATACTGGAGTGGGTTGCCATTTCATTCTCCAGGGGGATCTTCTCAACCCAGGGATGGAACCTGAGTCTCCTATGTCTCTTGCATTGCAGGTAGATTTTTTATCCTCTGAGCCATCTGGGAAAGCCATATAATATTTATTATATACATTTATAAGTGAGCAGCTAAGTAATCACCACTCAAGTCAAGAGATAGAATAATGTCAGCACTCCAAATTTGCCTATTCTTTCCTAATCTAAACAATCGATTCCTTCCCTAAGAAATAATTACTATTCCAACTTTTATGTTAAAGATTTCCTTCTTTTCATTATATTTTTATTCTCAATTCAATTTCCTACCCCCCCAACCCAAATTTAGTCAAGTTTCATCTCTTTTTAAAATCATTGTATAAATGGAATATACAGTTTGGATTCTATGATCCTGGCATATGATTCTATGATTCTTTCTTTCAACATTATGCTCTGGGTATTCACTCATGTTGTTACATGAATTGGTTCTTTGTCCTTGTTCAGACTTGTTCAATCACACATTGCTGGCCCACACCTCCAGAATTTCTGATTTAGTTAACTTTGGGGTGGATCCTGAGAGTTTATATGTGTGTATATATATGTATAATATATATATTATATATATATAATATATATAAAACACAAACACTCCTGTGCTGGGAACAGGAATGAAAACCAAATAAATATTTCTGTTGTAAATCACAGTATCACAGTATGTGTTTATATGTTCAGGTTATTGTAACTCTGATTCAGTCAACATTAAAAGGGGGAAAAAAACTGCTTTCACTGGACTCTGAAACTGCATCATGAAAACCTTTCTGTTCATTGCCACTCAGCCTCATTACTGTGTACTTTTCTCAGGCGACTGTGGTTTGACCTGTTTTTTAAGAAAGCAGTGTTTCATATTTCAAATACCTTTAACATATGGTAATGTGCATCTTATATTCCTAGTAGAGTTACTTATTTTTTTTCAAGTGATAACCTTTGACTCATTATTAAAAACCTAGAAATGTGAGTCCAGAAGACATGTTTGAGCAGAAAATTTAACATTGTTTAATTTACACGGTTTAGGCAATTTTCTGACTTAGGTGATGAGAGAGATTATGTGAACAGTCATTTGTTCTCCAGAGACTGAAGAACATTTCTTTCCTGCCAAAACATTGATATTAGAATTTTGTTGAATGTCAGGAATAATTAGGACATTAGCTCATGAACTTAACTATATGTATTAATATTCTAGACATTTAGTATCTAGTCAATGGAATTATCTTTTATAATTTAAAAAGTCAAAGCTGTTAAAAATTTTATAGGATTCAGAATTTCCTCAATTTGAATGAAAATCAAATTATTTTAACTCTAGTCTTAGTTGTATTTATGACTAATTCTGTAGTAGTAGCAAAACATTTAAATTAGTTTTGTAAAGAAGGTTAGAAATAAATTTAGGTTGAAACTAGGGTGATGGTAGCTCTTGAATTAATATTTTATAGCTAATCTCTTATAGAAGCAAGTGTTTGAAACTATGAGATATTGAAAGCAAGTTTTTTTTTTTTTTTAAAGAGGTTGATCGACTAATGTTGCATTTTAGAGGGAAAATTCTGTTTATTGTTTGCTTGAGTCATCATATTTGGTCAAACATAGAGCACTTAGCTCTGGCATTTTTAAGGGAAAACAAGAGGCAATTTTTAATATGAATACTGGATAGGTCACGTGAGTACCAGAAGGGCAGAAGGGTCAGGCTGGGGAATACACACCCTAAATTAAGCCAAAGAATTGCTCTGAAGGACAGAGCACTGCTGCTCCCATGAAGCTTCAGACCAGTTTTGTTTTTTCCTAACCCCCAGCGCTACCAGTACGTGAGACTGAGGCTCGTTGCTGGCAGTGGGGCGCTTGTGCTCAGCCTCTGCCCCAGGGGAGGCCCTACGCTCCACCCCTGCGTCTGCTTGTCTAGCCCCTGATTCAGAGTCTGGACTAGACTTGAACGGCCTAGCCCACATCAGCGCCCATATCCTAGCAGCAAGGTGGGTGGGAAAAGCCAGCCCAGGCACCTCAGAGACATTTGGGGTTTGTCTCCAGACCTCTGCCGTAAGTCAAATATCACAATAAAGCGAGTCACACACACGTGTTGATTTTGAAGTGTGTATACCAGTTATATTTGTACTACACTGTTTATTAAGTGTGTGATAGCCTTCTGTCTAAAAAAAAACCCATGTACATATGCTTAATTAAAAAATTCTTTATTGCTAAAAAATGCCCAATTATAATAGTGACATCAAAGATCGCTGACCACATATCACCATGACAAATATAGATATAAAGAAAAAACTTGAAATATACAAGAATTAGCAAATTGTGACCCAGAGACATGAAGTGAGCAGATGCTGCTGGAAAAATAGTGTCAATAGACATGCCACAAACCTTCAATCTGTGAAAACTGCGGTATCTGTGAAGCCCTATAAAGCAAAGTGCGATAAAATGAGGACCGTGGGTATGTGTCATTTTGTGCACCTAAAGAGACAAACGTTCCTTCATCCCACCGGGATTCATTAGGCAGGTCTTCCTCCAAGCCTAGCAGAAGGACTCAAAACCTGGGTGGCCAAAACAGGATGAAAAAATGGAACATTCCGAGAAGACTTCTATCGGCAGCTGAGTCAATCCGTAAGTAATATAGTAAGGTGGAGAGCCTTCTTAAAAATGAAGGAATGAAGCATTGAAAGAGTAAGTACTCCACCTGGCTGGTCACTGACTGTTGTCCGAAAAGCAGGTCTCCCAGCTCTTGCTTTGGTGACTGACCTTAGGTAGTGGACTGCGCCTGTTATAACCTCACATGTACCTCCGATTCAAAGGTGTCTTATTATTGAATCTATCCTGACTTGCTTCAGGGCTGCAGGGATCACAGTGAGGGCCCTCCTCAGCTATTTCATCCTAAAAGTTCACGCTACCTTTCCTTTCTGCAAAGACCTGTGACTGTACTATTTGCCTTTAATTATGTTCCTCCTCTAGTTTCTTCTTCCAGAAGCAAGACTTCTGTTTTATAAATCTAATGTTTTCTTTGGCCATTGGGCACTGAAGGAAAAGAAAGGGGAAAAAGGAGATGTCTTCCATAGTCTGGTTTGTGAGTCAATTAAAAGTGAAAACAGATTTATTAAATTTGAAAAGGAAGTAGAAATATGTCATGATTTTACTGTGAAAACAAAACTGTTGTTGATATCTTAGAATGGTACTTTGCAGTCTTTATCTAAATGCAAACAATTTTACAGTAACTGCCAAACTGGTTATGGAGTTTCTTCTCCTTTTGTTTGACCTAAGTAGGAATTTTACATTTATTCTCATAGCTGTCATGAATGCTATTGTTAAGGAAAAAATTGTTCATGATGCCTGCTAAAATTATAAGGCAGACTTTATCTGGGTTTATTGTAGTAAATACAGAAATTACTGCAGTGTGATTTTGGAATGGGGGAGAGAGATTGGGCTTAACCCTGAATACAGTCAGGAAAAGTGGGAATTTATAGTCAAGGAGCAGGGTAGGGGGGATGGTGGGTAGGTAGTTACTAAAAGGTCACGGTTATTCTTGCTAAACTGACTTACGTGAGTCTTACTGAAGGCAGACCAGGGTGATGAGCTCTCACCTGGGGAATGGAGGGGAATGAGGAAGTGGTTAACTCTTGAAGGTGGAGGATCCTGCCTAAAGGATTCTTGCTAAAATTGGGTTCTTGAGGACATGTACAACGATGAGTCTGAGTCAGAAAAAGAACCTAGAGGAGCCTGACGAGAGTCTGGTCAAGGAGACAGTCTTTGTTATCACGTACAGTCTTACCCTGGGAATCTAACTAAGTGGACTTAACCATTTCTTTACTGCTGAGTATTCATTTTTTTTTCCTGACATTCCATGATTAAAAATAATGTTACTAGATACATATTTGTGCATAAAATACTTTCCCATTTACAGTTATTTTCAGAAGTAGAGTACTAGATCAAAGGATACGGTGATTTCATGGGATTCTTAATATCGCTTCCAAAATGATGCCACTGGCAATGTTCCCGCTGACTCTTACAACACTGGCTCTGGCATTTCCCCGAGATGGCAGCATCAAGAATCATGTTCTGTTGTCTTGCATATTTGTTGTTCTTTTATTCCTGGTGCACTTCATTTGTCAGTGTTTGTTAGAATATTATATATAAGGGACTGGTGCGCAGAATCTGCGTCTTACTGATCTTTTTGCCTCCAGAGTTGGGCTCAGTGCCTAGAAGCTGAGGGACACTCAGTCATTATCCAATGAATGAATGAGATGTGTTCATTGTCTCCTCGTGAATTTTCCCCATGTATCTGTTGGAGGCTTGGTACTCTTAGCAAATGTTAATCTAATTGTAGAGATTAAGATTTTGAACACTTCCGCTGGTTGCAAGTGCCTTGAGAGGACTGAGGGTTGTTACAAGAAATCATTCTAATAAGCATACCCCGCCTCATAGGCTGTTTCCATGGAAATCGATGCCTTAAGTAAGAGGCCCTGAACCTTGATGTGGAGTGGATAATAAACATAATTTCCCTTTCTCACTGACTTGTCATCTGAAAGTTTTAAGTTCTATAGCATCACTTTGATAGGTGCTGTCTGATGAATGGAAGAGTCTTGCAAATTCAGATTTTTAATTATGGATGTTTAGCACCAGATGGCCCAAAGGGGTCTGTTTACTGGTACACAGACCGCTTTAGAACTCATCAACACCCCAGCTTTTGGAGAATTTGAGAGAGAATCATCTTATCCCCTCAAGTTTTCCCAGCCTGTATGAGACACTCTTCCCAGGAGCAATTAGTGGCACAGTGAAGAGATTTATGGCCCCTCAGCAGTCACTTTCTCTAGAAACTTGGAATAATTTGAATGCCCATGGAGGCATTGGTTCCTTTTCTCCTTAACCCTTACCCATTTACAGGCATTTATCCTCTCAGTTGGAAGCCTTCAGTTTTCCTTGATAGCACTAGACACCAACTTTTCATTAATTTGGCAGATGTTTAATGAAGACCCTTAAGACTCCACCAAAACCTATACTGAAAGTATCTCCCTACCCGCTTAAAACCTGCCTGCTGCTGCTGCTGCTGCTGCTAAGACGTGTAAGTCATGTCCAACTCTGTGCAACCCCATAGACGGCAGCCCACCAGGTTCCCCCATCCCTGGGATTCTCCAGGCAAGAACACTGGAGTGGGTTGCTACCTGCCTACGGCCCCATTATCCTAGGGGCCTAGATAAAAGTCCAGTTAGCGAAGGGTCAGGGGGCTGGCCCAGAATTCCTGGGGCATCCAGGGAACCCAGGCAGCTGTTCAGCCCTGAGCCATCCCGGGCGTTTATCCAGAAGCTGGTTATAAATGGGAGCAGCCTGTTTTCCTCCCTTTTTGTATTCCTTTTCCGATATGGGGGCATGCTTTCTAGGATGCCGTGAGGGCATTAAAGGAGGAGGAAATGGCCACCAACTCCAGTGTTTTGCCTGGAGAATCACGTAGACAGCGGAGCCTGGGGGGCTACAGTCCATGGGGTCGCACAGAGTCGGATGCGTTCGACTGAGCAGCAGCAGAGGGCATTAAAATCACTTCTGCCACAACTGGGGAAGCTGGGTACAGATGGTACCGCCTGGCACACTGTCATTCTGACACTGAACATGCCTGATAGAGATGAATGGGGTTGCCTCTAGGTTTCAACCCTGGGTCTCCCCTTTCAGGTTCTAGGTTTAACTGAAAAGCGTAAGGTTCCAACAGGTGGACCCCTCCTCAGCCACCTGACAAAGTGGAAACCGGTTGGTGGTGAGGTTTGGCGGAAGCATCTTCTGAGCGTGTTCTTTCTGGGTTGCATGGTGTGGTAGAAGGCAATGCTGACTCTGGCGGAGACCAGACATCCCAATATTCTCTCCTTCACTCTTTAACCACGGAGCCCTGGGCAATGCACGTGCCTTTCTGTGAGATTAGTTTTGCATTTGGAAATTAGGTTAGTTCAGGATTCCTCACTGGACTGCTGGGGAGATTAAACGACACAGTTAATCACCATGTAGAATGCTGGAGCTTCCCTGGTGGCTCAGATGGTAAAGGACCCAATCCTCCTGCAATGCCAGAGACCTGGGTTCGATTCCTGGGTTGGGAAGATCCCCTGGAGAAGGGAAAGGCTCCCCACTCCAGTATTCTTGCCTGGAGAAGGCCATAGGCAGAGGAGCCTGGTGGGCTACAGTCCACGGGGTCCCAAAGAGTTGGACACGACTGAGTGACTAACATTTTCACTATAATGCTGAGACAAGATCAGTGTTCAGAAAATGAAGCCCCTGGTTTCTTGCCCCTCTAAGTGACTTACGATCTTCAGGCCATTCCCCTCTTAGTCCGAAAGGGCTGTCATAATAGGATTTCAGGCAGCAAAGTTGGAAGATTCATTTGGGAAAACAAAGCGTAGGTATTTAAATCCTACCTAACAGACAGCAGGCCACCCACCTGTTCAGAAAGCGGATGTTAGTAGCAATTGAAGGTGCCAATTCATCTTGTTCTCCTGGACATAACTAAGAATTGGCACTAACTTCATTACAACAATCACTGACATATTTTAGAAGGTTCAGGAAAATCATTGAAAAAAGTCAGCCTCTGCATTTCTTACTGGGCTAGCATCGTTGTTTCCCCTGACTTTGTCTGCTAGGAACTGTTATTGTTTTGGTTATAACTTCTTGTGATGAACACCTCCTTACTGCAATATAAATTCATTTTATGGTAGAGAAAATGGGGGCGTTAAGAAGAGTTAAAGTTTGGACTTGCTCATCAGGGCTTGTAAACACTTGCGGGTTACACATGTTCTTTCCTAAAACCTTGGTTTCCCTCCGCAAGTTTGTGGTCTGTGTGAAGCCAACAGCTAAGATTCTATGTTAGACAAGGTCTCAGGTCAAACCCACTGGGATAATTTAATTCTCAACTAAAGCTGAAAGAAATCACCGAAGGGACTGTGGAATTATTTCCTTGTTTGTTTTGATTAGAAACGGCTCTCTGGGGAGCAGGTAGTTTTCCTTTTCTTGGATCCTCTTTTTTTTTTTTCTTGTCATTTTGTATGCCTTCTTTACCGTGTTAAATATTTATTATTTAATACAGGAAAGCAATAGGAGAAATGACCTTACTTTCCTAAGCCGTGTTCCCTCTCCAGGGTGATTACTTTGATGAGTCCTGGAGGGTATGTTCTTCCCAGAGTGGGAGCACTGCTGGCTGGAAAGGGATGATCCTTGAGACGGCTCTCACTTTGTGGTTCTGAATTCCCAGCGCTCTGGTGGAAATAAAATATTGCAGGCAGAGGCAAGATGACATTTAAATAAGAAATTCTTTCATTAGGAGATGAGCCGGTTAACGGATACAAGGAGGGAAGCGGGGAGGGCTTGTCCCCTCTAGTGGGAGCACTTAGCTTAACCAGTTGAATGTAACCACGAGCTGGACAGACTTCCAGCAAGGTGCTGTGCATGGTTCCAGCCTCCAGGCTTGTCATCACCCAGGCTGGCATGTGGAGGAGAATCCACTCCTATGGCTCACATTTTTAAGAGCCTGGAAAGTACAGGAAAGCCATAGGTATGTGGTATCAGTTCTTAACTTAGCAAGCATGGGTATTTTGGAGTTCACTGCTGGGCAGACCCATCAGTGGAATGGGGATATTAGAGTGAAGCAAGTAAGACAAAGACAAATATATATTAACGCATATATGGAATCTAGAAAGATGGTACCAATGATCCTGTGTGCAGGGCAGCAAAGGAGACGCAGACATAAAGAACAGACTTTTGGACTCAGTGGGAGAAGGAGAGGGTGGAATAGTTTGAGAGAACAACATTGAAACACATACATTAGCATATGAAAAAGAGAGAGTCAGTAGGAGTTTGCTCTCTGGGGAACCCAAAGCTGGTGCTCTGGCTTGGGGAGGGAGGTGGGTTCAGGAGGCAGGGGACATGTATGCCTATGGCCAACTCATGTTGATGGATGGGAAAAACCATCACAATACTGTAGTTATCCTCCAATTAAAATGTAAAAATAAATTAAAAATTTAGTTTTCTTTTGCGAATAAAGATTGTATAGATTGAAGGTATACGACTTTATGTTTGGATAGATATTTATACTGCATTAGTAAAAAGAGCACCACCATCAAGCCAAATAACTTATCCATCACCTCTACATAATGACTATTGTGTGTGCATGTGTGTGTGTGTCTGTTGAGAAGTTTTAAGATCGACCCTCTTAGCAAATTTCACGTATACAACACGCTATTGCTAGCTGTAGTCACCTTGCTGTGTATGAGACCTTCCAGACTCATTCTTGTATAATTGAAACTCTGTACCCTTTGACACCATCTCTCCATCCCCTTATCCCTCTGGGCAACCTCCTCTGTGCTCTCTGCTTCTGTGAATTTCACTCCTTGAGATTCCACATATAAGTGAGATCTTGCAATATTTCTCTTTCTGTCTCTGGCTTATTTCACTTAGCATAATATCCTCCAGGTTCCTCTGCGCTGTTGCAAATGGCAACAGTTCCTTCTCTTTTAGTATCTTAATACTGAATAATATTCCATTATGTGTGTATCAAATTTTCATTATATAATATGCATATTTTCTAGTGGGAATGAGGTATCAGGTTGTAAGTGGTGGGTCCAGGATTAGAACCCAGTGAGGTTGGATTCTCTACTTTTGTTTCCTCACCTAGAAAATGGAAGGTCTTCCCAGGTTGCTCAGTGATATAGAATTCGTCTGCCAGTGCAGGAGACGCGGGTTCAATTCCTGGGTCAGGAGGATCCCCTGGAGGAGGAAATGACAACCTGCTCCAGAATTCTTGCCTGGAGAATCCCATGGACAGAGGAGCCTGGTGGGCTACAGTCCACGAGGCCACAGAGTTGGACACACTGACTGATGGGAAGGTCAGCAGACACAATGCCTGTGCCCCACAAGAATGGAGGACATCCCTCCTGTTGGGATGCCTGACAACCTTGAAACTCATCTTACAAGTTAATATATGTACAGTGTTTGGAGGAGAGCTTATCTAATAATATGTAAACACCTAGGAGATATTTGCTCTTATTATTTCATTGTTAGAAAAGAGAGGTAGGGTTTTTCATCCTAATAGATGATTGTAGTTGATTAAACCAAAGGTTAAACGTGCCCACTGTACCTCATTAGTGGGTCTCTGTTTTACATGTTCTTCAAGTTTCCTACTAGCATTGATATTTCCTTAGTCAATTCTGAAGAAGCCAAATACCACGCAGCTACAAGTGTTAACTAACATGTTGGGTCAGTGCATGACTACTTTAGGTGGAAAGATGAAGGGTAAGGGAAGGATGACAGATATTATAGGTATAGACTCTGGGACCAGGAGGCCTGGTCCTTGATGCTTGGACCTTCTTCATGCTGCTGAAGCTGTGTGACTCAGTGTTGAATCACCGGCCTGTTCTCTGCTTCAGATTCCAGAAGGAGACAACAATGGTTTCTGCTTGTAGGGAAGAAAACATTTTTCTCTAATCTTCTAGGTTCTTTTGGTCATTGCTGTTCAGTTGCTAAGTTGTGTCTAACTCTTTGTGACCCCCATGGACTGTGGGGCACAGTCCATACCAGGCTCCCCTGTCCTTCACCATCTCCTGGAGCATACTGAAACTCATTTTCATTGAATCAATGATGCCATCTCATCCTCTGTCCCTCCCTTCTTCTCTTGTCCTCAACCTTTTCCAGCATCAGGGTCTTTTCCAATGAGTCATCTCTTCACATCAGGTGGTGAAAATATTGGAGCTTCCGCTCAGCACCAGTCCTTCCAATGAATATTCGGGGATGATTTCCTTTAGGATTGACTGGTTTGATCTCCTTGCTATCTCAAGAGTATTCTCCCCATCACAGTTCAGAAGCATCAATTCTTGAGCACTCAGCCTTCTTTCATGGTCCAACTCTCAAATCCATACACAACTACTGGGAAAACCATAGCTTTAACAATAGCAAAAGCTTTTGCCTTTGTTGGCAAAGTAATATCTCTGCTTTTTAACACACTGTCTAGGTTTGTCATAATCTCTGGCATCTCCTGGTTTGATTGACTGGTTTGATCTCCTTGAGGTCCAAAGGACTCTCAAGAGTCTTCTCTGGCACCACAGTTCAAAAGCATCAATTCTTTGGTGCTCAGCTTTCTTTTATAGTCCAACTATAAAGTTGGACTCGATGGACACTGACTTGATAGCCATGAGTTTGAGCAAGCTCCAGGAGTAGGTGATGGACAGGGAAGCCTGGCATGTTGCAGTCCACGGTGTTTCAGAGTCAGACACAACTGAGCGACTAAACTGAACTAACTGAACTGACATCTCTTGCATTGGCAGACAGTTCTTACCACTAGCGCCACCTTGGAAGCCCTTTAAGTGGTTAAAGTGAAAGTGAAGTCGCTCAGTTGTGTCCGACTCTTAGCGACCCCATGGATTGCAGCCCACCAGGCTCCTCCATCCATAGGATTTTCCAGGCAAGAGTACTGGAGTGGGGTGCCATCGCCTTCTCCATAAGGGGAGGTAAAAACAAACCCCTGCCCTGAGTCTTCTGCTTTTAGAAATAATCAACCTAAAGCCATCTCCATGCCACAGAGACACATTTTGGGCTGGCAATGTGACACATCACTCAGCAGGTAAAGATAAATGGAATTAATGCAGCTAAACCTCCAGAGCAATGCCTGACACACGGTGCAGAAGTCCAGTGAAGCTGGGCATCGTTTCAGAGCAGAGATGTGATTCCTTGTTTACCTGTCACTGTGCCTCACCTCGGGATATAATCTCCAAGTCTTTCTTAATCCTTTCCTTCCTGAACCCTCTTCCCCTCTCTGGCTGGTGGTCTCTGTCCCCCGGGCCTCCAATACCCTCACAGGTCACTGCAGCAGTGGATCCTCTTTTCTGGGAACTTCTAGCTGTGGAAATAGATTTAAGATATTTAAGGACTTGACTTTACTCGCTCAGTCTTAAAACTTGATGTTCAAGTCCTGACACGTAGTGAAGGCTTAGCATGGCTTTTCACATCGCCACAGGTGTGAAAGTTTGAACATCACAATGAGAAAGATGAGAAAAAGATCACGGGGAGTCTAAAGCCTGCTGTTCCCAGACTCTTGTGTTGCTTCTGAGAAGCCTCTGCTGCCCTGTCCCTTTCTTCTGGTTTCCTCGAGGGTGAGCTGCCCACGACCTTTGGGAGCCATGTCTTCCTGCTGCTGCCATGGAGGCAGGCGCCTCAACCCATCGTGGGCTCAGATTCCACTGAATCCTGCAAAAAAAGGATTGTCTTGTGCACGGCTTTGTCTGATAACATCATTGTTTCCTTGTACCTAGAGGATAAACAGGGTAGTGGATTAAACTAAATCCTGGAATCTGGAAAGGGGGTTTTCAAGTGTTTCAGACAGTGGGCAGTTCTGGGGACCTTTCCGCTCAGTAGAGCTCTGTCAAAAAATAAAGTCAAGGCAACGCACAGCACAGCTCCTGTTGTCTTGTGTTTTCCCCTGATTTGAGGTTTCTCCACTTTCTGTGGCACAAACATGACATTGGTGTGCGTCTGTGAATACTGTGTTACCTACAATTAAAGAGGATGCCCCCAAGTCCTTCGGGTTGGGTCGGGGGGCCTTTGACCAGCTCCCCTGACCCATCACCCCCGTTGCATTACAGGTGGTGAGTCCCTGTGTCCCGCTGAGGTCTCTGAGGGAAGGGGAGGCGTGTTGTCCTTACTGCCCTGGTGTGCCGCAGCTCCAGGCGCAGAGAGCACAACAAATGAAGAAGTTATTCAAGAGTGATGCTGGAGCTTTGATGTCATTCAGCTGAGACTCAGATTCTGAGTCTCAGGTTTCAGAAGTCTCTGAGAATGTTAGGTAAAATGGAACATCAGCAAAAATAGAATGTTTGATAACAAAAAGGCACAAGATAAAATTGATGATGCAGGTTTAAATGGAAGAATCTGTCATCAAAAAAGAATTTTTATTTTTTTCTCTTTTTCTGATGTTTCCGATGCCTTTTGATGATGTGAAAGCTCTTAAGAACTGCAGAATTTTCTTTTACTGTAATGTTGGCCCTGTACTGTGTGTATAAATGATTGACACTTAGAAATACTAAAATTTCTTACACAAATGATAATATATTTTGATAAAACCACACAATATAACTACAGTTGGTAAGTTTGTAATTATTGTCTCATTAAGCCATTCTTTAAATGGTAAGTCAAACATGTTCCCTTTATATGCTCAGTAATTTACCTTTTTGATTATTGAAGTGGAAAATAATTATTTAATTTTCTCTGTCCTATATTTCTTAAGGGCTGGGAATAGAGGGTGATGAGTGAGTTATAAATTTAAGATATTTATGTGTCTTAATCACTTAGAAAATTTGAATCAGACTTGATTCTGTATTGTGACAGTACATGATTATAATAGCTCTCCTTTGTTGAATGCACCCTCTGTATTTTACTGATACCAAACAATAAACAGTATTGTGAATTAGACACAATTACTTTCATTTTACACATGAGATTGCTCAGTTTTGATCTCTAATTTGCTCTAGAGACAGAGAGGTGGAGTGGGAAATGAGATGTAGCCCTATTAGGTTTTTAGATTCTAAAACACATTTTCCTAACTTTTGATTTAAAGTACAAAATTAGAGATTGGCCTCTTTTTATTGCCCTTGAAAAATGATTTACACAGTTACCTTTTTCTGTGGGTGTCATGACAAGTTATCCTGCTAGACTAACCCCTTTGCTAATTTTTTCAGTTGGCATCTTTCTCAGTTCTTAAGAAATGGTCCAGAATCCTCCGCCTCCTCGAGCCTTTCTGATAACAGTGGGCGCCAGCTGGAGGTCCACAGAGCCCACAGCGCCTTCTCCCAGCCCCGCGGCTGCATGCTCTGCCCGCTCCGCAATGTGGGCCATGTGCTGTGGGCCAGCCGGGGAGAGTCAGGGCCGGGCCTGGACCCTAGCATCTCCGCATGAGGACGTGGAGGAAGGCTGAGCCAGCAGCTGGCCAAGGCTGGTTATTCAGTGACCACATGGGACGGAGACTCCCACCCACTGTGCTGGGTTTTAAATGGACAAGGAAAACCCTTTTTTATGTTGAGTGTGTGCTTGTGTGTGCTCAGTCATGTCTGACTATTTATGATCCCTTGGACTGTAGCCTGCCAGGATCCTCTGTCCATAGGGTTTTTTCATGCAAGAATCCTGGAGTGGGTTGCCATTTCCTGTTCCAGGGGATCTTCCTGACCCAGGGATCGAACCTGCATTGAGTCTTCAGGACTGAGTCTCCTGCATTGATAGGTGAATTGTTTATCACCAGCACCACCTGGGAAACCCATTTTGCTGAGATATTGAGGTTATTTGTTAAAGCATTTAACAAATCTTGATTATAGGCTTAATTTTATTCCTATTCTTCACTCTATATCCTATATTCATAATCAGTTGGCAAATAATGCATCTTTAACATTTTCCTTTATATATTAGTATATATTGGCTTTAAACATTATATGTAAACCTTATTAAATAGTTAGGAGTTAATGTAAAGTACATGAGGGAAAATGTATGCAAACAATCTCTGTAACTGTTGGCATGTCTCCTTTCGGGTCCTTCTCTTTTGCTTCTTTAAGGACTTTTTTCTTTATCATAGTTGGTATCTTAGGACAATCTTGCATCTTAACTTTTTTCTGTTTTTCATAATGGCATAATCCAAGTGTTTTCCAGGGTGTAAAAAATTCATCATAACAGCTACACACCATTCCATCTTCTGGGTGGGCCCTGGTTTATTTAACCTTCCTCTTATTGTTGATGATTTAAATCATTTCTGTTTATTCACAATAAAGAAATAATGCAGTAACAGGATCTTTACCTCTCAATGCTCTTTCTGTAAGGAAGTCACTTTGGACTCACCAAAGTGCCTGTTCTTAGAGGCAAGCCTGTGTTTCTATCAGTCCATGCACTGGTATGCTGGAGTGAGCTCCCTGTCACAACAGAGAGTCAAGCAGGGCCACATGACCATCTAGCTTGACATGTATTGAGTCAAAGTTGAGATAGATGACTCCAAAGGTCCCTGTTTCTATGGTTATGGCTCAGACGGTAAAGAACCTGCCCGTAGTGCAGGCAACCCAGGTTTGATCCCTGGGTTGGGAAGATCCCCTGGTGAAGGAATGGCAACCCACTTCATCTAGTATTCTTGCCTTGAGAATCCCATGGACAGAAGAGCCTGTCCTTTGTCCCATCGACAGGCTACAGTCGATGGGGTCACAAATAGATGGACACGAGTGAGCGACTAACACACACACACAAACACTCTCTTTACAAAATCCTGAGTCTTATCCAGGTAGAGATATTTATGTTTCCAAAAGCCCGGGTGTGGGCAAATACAACGTATTTGAGGCCACTTCGAAAAATGACCTATCTTTCAAACAAGTAATATGTTAAACTGGGGCAATGTTCAAAAGATAGAAAGAATCTAGTATAAATCATCTGTATAGCTCTTGATCCTAGTTATTCAGTTTATTTTCCAGGAGGCAACCAACAATTTCTGTTTTGTGTATCTTTCCAAATAACTTATTCTGTATATACAGAGTGAAACTTTTATCTTTTTTCCCCCACATAATAGCATATTATAAACATTGTTCTGAAACTTGCTTTTTTATGTGCAAGAATATCTTTTTTATACCTTCCGTATAAGTACATCCAGAGCTTTCTTGCTCTGTTCCACAGTGTCGTTATCATCCACTGCATGGCTATACCAGTTTAATGAATAAGCTTCTCTGATGATTCCAAGCAACCCTTGTCTCAAAGTTACAAACAAGCTGCAATAGTCATGGGTAGCTGGGCAAGATTTTCTGCACAATAAATTTCTTGAAGCAGAATTTCTCCCTTTGTGGCTGTGTATCAGTTAGCTATCGATGCATATGCAACCATCTCAAAACTTGGTGGCTTAGAATAATAAGCGTTTAGCATTTATTATTAACCACAAGCCTGTGGGTTGGCTGGGTGGCTCTGCACCTATGGGCAAGGCTTCCCTGAGATCGGGTGGGCTTGGTCACTATGTGCAGTCAATAGATGGATTGGGTTAGGTCTAGTGAGTCTAGGATGTATCTATGGTGGTTTCATCTGTGGTTGTAGGGTGGCTGTTGTTGGAGAGACAGTAATCTGTGTACTTACCATCCTTAGCATGCTGGCTTGTGTGTGTTAGTTGCTCACGTGTGTCTGACCCTTTGCAACCCCATGGGCTATAGCAGGCCCCAGGCTCCTCTGTCTATGGGATTCTCCAGGGAAGAATACTGAAGTGGGTTGCCATTCCCTTCTCCAGGGGGTCTTCCTGACTCAGTGATCAAACTTGGGTCTCCTGCATTGCAGGCAGATTCTTTACTGTCTGAGCCACTAGGAAAATTCATGCTGGCTTAGATTTAGTCATATGGGAGTGGTCAAGTCTCTGGGCTATTTCTCCCCTCTCACAGCTGGGCAGTTATAAGACTTGCAGGCGTGTGGGTGCAGCTCAACAGGAAGCCAGAGGAGAGGTGACATCAGAGCTGAGCTGTGTCCTAGGAAAGTAGCTCTGTCTAGGGTGTGAAGGGAGTTTGGCAATGGAAGGTGTCCTAGGGTGACTGTGGCCCAGATCCAGATGGTAGACGTGGACAGGAGAGGGTACTGCAGGGGTGGAGTGGGTGACAGAGGATGGGCAGAGGTGGACTTGGAGGGTCTGAACCAGATGACTGCAAGCACAGTGCGAACTCTCATTAACCAGACTGTGTGATGCAGCAAAGTGAGGGGTTTAGGGGGGAGCATGGTGAGCTCACGCTTGTCCACGCTGAGTTAAATTCACTATTGAGACATTTGTACGGAGGTGTCTGTGGGCCATTTAATGTCAGAGTCTGGAGCCTGGAGGACTTCCCAGGTGGCTCAGTGGTTAAAAATCCACCTGCCAATGCAGGAGATACAGGAAACAGCGGTTTGATTCCTGGTTTGGGAGGATCCCCTGGAGGAGGGTATGGCAACCCACTCCAGTATTCTTGCCTGGAGAATCCCATGGACAGAGGAGCCTGGTGGGCTACAGTCCATGGTTTTGCAAAGAGTCAGACATGACTGAGCGACTCAGCATATGTGCATACTGGAGCTTAGAGACAGGGTCAGTATTGGAAATAAACATTTATGTCATTCATATAAAAGTGATAAAGTTGTCTAGAGAGAGAGGGTCCAGTGAATAAGAAGCCAAGGAAATGGTAGGGGGAAAAAGAGGGCTGAGAAATGGCAGTCATGATTGCTAAGGTTCTCGGCAGCTCTAAAATTCAGCAGTTCTCTGGACTAGAATAAAAGCGTGTATGGTCTAGCTGCTTGAAGCTCTTTTGCAAAGTGAGCCATCTCCTGTGTCTTGATTTTCTGAGCGGTCCAGCGACAGTTTCTTTCATCCTAGCAGTCAGCTCCCTGGCGCGTCTGTTGTGTATCAGCAGTTTGTCCCACTTGTGCTCAATCTGACGATGAAGCAGCTCGCAGAGGCAAATTGCAGCAGCGTGGCCCCGTGGCTGCTGGGCTGATTGTCCTCTGTCACCACGTTGCGGGCTAATTTGTCTTTCTATTTGCTCTTAAGTTTGGGTCGTAGGGAACTCTGACAAAACAGTCTCCAAACTGAATTTGACATAGTGTGGATTTTGCATCTGCTTGGTTGGATACTTTCCCTGACCTGATTTACAATGCTGAGTCAGGACGTTTTTCTTCCTAACCTCCCAAAGGATGTGGCACCCTGGTTTGTGTTTATTTAATAAATAATAGGAGAAACCCAGTTGATAGAGAAGGTCCAAGATGGTCTCTGCCAATGAAGAATTTAGATGCACAAATAGGTTTTGATTTGGTAAATCATTCTCAGGTGGTAAGATATCAATTAGCCATTGGAACTACTTGATTTTGTTCCAGATGCCAAGAGGGAATAAATTGAGTAAATTAATACTGGACTCTAATCCATTTGGAACCTAGTAACTATTAAGGAGTTGAGAGTAGAGGGCAGAGTGGGAAACTTCTAAAGTGCTTTTGATATAAGAACTGAAGCATGTTTTAAAATTCCGCATATGCAGTTACGTGTGCTTGCAAGCTCAGGTGCTTAGTCATGTCCGACTATTTGCAACCCCATCATCTGTAGCCCACCAGGCTCCTCTGCCCATGAAATTTCCCAGGCAAGAATACTGGAGTGGGTTCCCACTTCCTTCTCCAGGGGAATCTTCCCGACACATGGATCAAACCTACATCTCCAGTGTCTTCTGCTTTGGCAGGCAAATTCTTTACTACTGAGCCACCAGGGAGTTCCGTTCAGTTCAGTCACTCAGTCGTGTCCGACTCTTTGCGACCCCATGAATTGCAGCATGCCAGGCCTCCCTGTCCATCACCAACTCCCCGAGTTCACTCAGACTCACGTCCATCGAGTCAGTGATGCCATCCAGCCATCTCATCCTCTGTCGTCCCCTTCTCCTCCTGCCCCCAATACCTCCCAGCATCAGAGTCTTTTCGCATGAGGTGGCCAAAGTACTAGAGTTTCAGCTTTAGCATCATTCCTTCCAAAGAAATCCCAGGGCTGATCTCCTTCAGAATGGACTGATTAGATCTCCTTGCAGTCCAAGGGACCCTCAAAAGTCTTCAATACCACAGTTCAAAAGCATCAGTTCTTTGGCACTCAGCTTTCTTCACAGTCCAACTCTCACATCCATACATGACCACAGGAAAGACCATAGCCTTGACTAGGCGAACCTTTGTTGGCAAAGTAACGTCTCTGCTTTTCAATACACTACCTAGATTGGTCATAACTTTTCTTCCAAGGAGTAAGCGTCTTTTAATTTCATGGCTGCAGTCACCATCTGCAGTGATTTTGGAGCCCAACAAAATAAAGTCTGACATGGTTTCCAGTGTTTCCCCATCTATTTCCCATGAATGATGGGACCAGATGCCATGATCTTAGTTTTCTGAATGTTGAACTTTAAGCCAACTTTTTCACTCTCTACTTTTACTTTCATTAAGAGGCTTTTTAGTTTCTCTTCACTTTTTGCCATAAGGGTGGTGTCATCTGCATATCTGAGATTATTGATATTTCTCCCGGCAATCTTGATTCCAGTTTGTGTTTCTTCCAGCCCAGCATTTCTCATGATGTACTCTGCATATAAGTTAAATAAGCAGGGTGACAATAGACAGCCTTGACATACTCCTTTTCCTATTTGGAACCAGTCTTGTTCCATGTCCACTTCTAACTGTTGCTTCCTGACCTGCATATAGGTTTCTCAAGAGGCAAGTCAGGTGGTCGGGTATGCCCATCTCTTTCAGAATTTTCCACAGTTTCTTGTGATCCACACAGTCAAAGGCTTTGGCCTAGTCAATAAAGCAGAAATAGATGTTTTTCTGGAACTCTCTTGCTTTTTCTATGATCCAGCAGATGTTGGCAGTTTGATCTCTGGTTCCTCTGTCTTTTCTAAAACCAGCTTGAACATCTGGAAGTTCATGGTTCACGTATTGCTGAAGCCTGGCTTGGAGAATTTTGAGCATTACTTTACTAGCGTGTGAGATGAGTATAATCGTGCCGTTGTTTGAGCATTTTTTAGCATTGCCTTTTTGCCTTTCTTTGGGATTGGAATGAAAACTGACCTTTTCCAGTCTTGTAGACACTGCTGAGTTTTCCAAATGTGCTGGCATATTGAGTGCAGCACTTTCACAGCATCATTTTTAAGAATTTGAAATAGCTCAACTGGAATTCCATCACCTCCACTAGCTTTGTTCGTAGTGATGCTTTCTAAGGTCCGCTTGATTTCACATTCCAGGATGTATGGCTCTAGGTCAGTGATCACACCATCGTGATTATCTGGGTCGTGAAGATCTTTTTTGTATAGTTCTTCTGTGTATTCTTCCCACCTCTTCTTAATAGGTTTTGCTTCTGTTAGATCCATACCATTTCTGTCCTTTATTGAGCCCATCTTTGCATGAAATGTTCCCTTGGAGTCTCTAATTTTCTTGAAGAGATCTCTAGTCTTTCCCATTCTGTTGTTTTCCTCTGTTTCTCTGCATTGATCGCTGAGGAAGGCTTTCTTATCTCTTCTTGCTCTTCTTTGGAACTCTGCATTTAGATGCTTATATCTTTCCTTTTCTCCTTTGCTTTTCGCTTCTCGTCTTTTCACAGCTATTTGTAAGGCCTCCCCAGAAAGCCATTTTGCTTTTTTGCATTTCTTTTCCATGGGGATGGTCTTGATCCCTGTCTCCTGTACAATGTCATGAACCTCATTCCATAGTTCATCAGGCACTCTATCAGATCTAGTCCTTTAAATCTATTTCTCACTTTCACTGTATACTCATAAGGGATTTGATTGAGGTCATACCTGAATGGTCTAGTGGTTTTCCCTACTTTCTTCAATTTCAGTCTGAATTTGGCAATAAGGAGTTCATGATCTGAGCCACAGTCAGCTCCTGATCTTGTTATTGCTGACTGTATAGAGCTTCTCCATCTTTGGCTGCAAAGAATATAGTAAATCTGATTTCGATGTTGACCATCTGGTGATGTCCATGTGTTGAGTCTTCTCTTGTGTTGTTGGAAGAGGGTATTTGCTATGACCAGTGCATTTTCTTGGCAAAACTCTATTAGTCTTTGCCCTTCTTCATTCCGTATTCCAAGGCCAAATTTGCCTGTTACTCCAGGTGTTTCTTGACTTCCTACTTTTGCATTCCAGTCCCCTATAATGAAAAGGACATCTTTTTTGGGTGTTGGTTCTAAAAGGTCTTGTAGGTCTTCATAGAACCGTTCAACTTCAGCGTTACTGGTTGAGGCATAGATTTGAATTACTGTGATATTGAATGGTTTGCCTTGGAAACAAACAGAGATCATTCTGTCGTTTTTGAGATTGCATCCAAGTACTGCATTTCAGACTCTTGTTGACCATGATGGCTACTCCATTTCTTCTGAGGGATTCCTGCCCACAGTAGTAGATATAATGGTCCTCTGAGTTAAATTCACCCATTCCAGTCCATGTTAGTTCGCTGATTCCTAGAATGTCGACATTCACTCTTGCCATCTCTTGTTTGACCACTTCCAATTTGCCTTGATTCATGGACCTGACATTCCAGGTTCCTATGCAATATTGCTCTTTACAGCATCGGACCTTGGTTCTATCACCAGTCACATCTACAGCTGGGTATTGTTTTTGCTTTGGCTCCATCCCTCCATTCTTTTTGGAGTTATTTCTCCACTAATCTCCAGTAGCATATTGGGCACGTACTGACCTGGGGAGTTTCTCTTTCAGTATCCTATCATTTTGCCTTTTCATACTGTTCATGGGGTTCTCAAGGCAAGAATACTGAAGTGGTTTGCCATTCCCTTCTCCAGTGGACCACAATCTGTCAGACTTCTCCACCATGACCCGCCCATCTTTGGTGGCCCCACGGGCATGGTTTAGTTTCATTGAGTGAGACAAGGCTGTGGTCCTAGTGTGATTAGATTGACTAGTTTTCTGTGATTATGGCTTCAGTGTGTCTGCCCTCTGATGCCCTCTTGCAACACCTACCGACTTACTTGGGTTTCTCTTACCTTGGGCATGGGGTATCTCTTCACGGTTGCTCTAGCAAAGTGCAGCCGCTGCTCCTTACCTTGGACGAGGGGTATCTCCTCACCACCGCTCCTCCTGACCTTGAATGTGGAATAGCTCCTCTAGGCCCTCCTATGCCCACGCAGCTACTGCTTCTTGGATGTTGGGTTGCTCCTCCAGGCTGCCGCCCCAGGCCTCGGACGTTGGGTAGCTCCTCTTGGCTGCTCCTGCGCTGTCGCAGCCTGGCACTCTCGGCCAAATATATAAAGTTATACTGCTGCTGCTGCTGCTGCTAAATTGCTTCAGTCGTGTCTGACTCTGTGCGACCCCATAGATGGCAGCCCATCAGGCTCCTCTGTCCTTGGGATTCTCTAGGCAAGAATACTGGAGTGGACTGCCATTTCCTTTTCTGTATAAAATTATAGAACTATTTAAATACAAGAGCAAGCACATGGAGGAAATGTTGTACTTCTGGATACTTTTGGGAAGCATAAAAGTAAAAGTTGGTTAGCTATTCATCACACTAACAGTCACCATTTGGACTTGAAAAGCAGATGGCTTGTACATGGGGTATTTGCAATATACTCAAGAAGTTCCACTTGTTAGAAGGTGAGTCAGCTGAAGAAGCATAAATCTTTGATGTGAAGAGCGCTTAAGAGTCCTGTCTACTGCACGGGTACAAAGTTGCCCAGCTGAGAAAGGTTATGTAACTTGAACTACATGTCAGAGGCATAACTAAGCTCTAGACCCTCGGCTTCCCAAATCCTAAGTCAGATTTGAATCCTCTCCATCAGGGCTTCTCAAAGTGTGGTCCCTGGCAGGCCCCAGGAACATCACCCAGGACTGTGTCAGAAATGCAAGTTCTCAGGCTCCACCCCTGTTGCTACTCAATCAGAGACTTTGCGAGAGGGCTCCAGCAATCTGAGTTTTTACCAGTCCTTAGGGGATCCTGAGGTCAATAAAATTTGAGATCCACTGTTGGTGAAGATAATATTACCTTCCCCTCCTGGAACAAACATGATTTTCTGTAGGTTGTGGGTGTATTGCAATGTTTTAAAGAGAATGTGTGCTCTCAGGCCAAACCTGTGTTAATTAAAGCTGACACGTGTTACTGCAGAACAATCAGTTTCCACACAGCTGGTTTTTTCCTTCAGGCATTGTTCAATAGGTGATGTTTCCAAACGAGAAAATGTGATCTTTACAGCTGAAGTAGCCTCAGCCAAAAATTGTAGCATGAACGTTTCAGAATGCAAAAATTCACTAGTCAAGTAGCATTTCAAGTTCTTCTTTTTTATTCTTCCCTAAAAGATGAATGGTTGATGATATTACCTCTAATTGCTGTCCACTCACCTATAATCACAGACAAGCATTAGATTCTTATTGAGTAAGACAAGAAGGATTTGGGCTGTCTTAAATTCTATGCTTGAGTTGAAGGTCATCTTTTAGGTACCTACAGAAGAGGGCAGTTCAGTGCCATGTTTTTCTAAAACTCTTATCAATGCCTGACTGATGGAGATGTTTCATTTCTCAGGATCACAACTTTTAAGTATCCTTCTGTAGATATGTTAAATGGAATAAATTTTCATCAGTGAACTTCATATGCATTCTTATTGTGATTTCTTATACCAGTAAAATCATAGACTATTGTGAGGATGCTTTAAAAAAAAAACCTCTTAGGTGGATGTTAGGTGGTCCTAAAATTCACTTAGAACCAGTATTAAAACCAGTATTGTTTTCTTCTCTTAGGAATAGAAAATGTAATATATACTCCATGATTCTTAAAAAATTCCAAAGTAGTCTGCACACATTCTTATAACTTATCTCCATGTTTGAAGTTCATCCAGTTATCAGAGCCTGAGAGTTGACTTATTGGATATATGTGTTCTTAACCTATAAAGGGAGATGTGTTCCTTTGTTTAAAGTCTAATAGGATTCTCCTAGTGGACTGTTCTTGGGCAAAATTTAAACAAATATGCCCCAGGAGGCTTGGGTAAATATAATCAATAGCTTTCATCTTTGTCCTGGGAAACGCAAGAAAGAGTCAGTGCTAGAAACGCACCCACATATTCATCGCAGAGGCTGCCCTGAGACTTGGACACACTTGGCCATCATCTCCAACGTTAAGCACAGGCAATTGCATTTTCCACTTTTGGACACAGAGATGAAAGTATTTCTGGTTATATAGCTAAGTATTGTTTGAGTGTAACATTTCATAGGAAATAAAAGGGTGTGTGAAAACTTCAAACAATTTTTGCCTCTTGGTGATCTGAAAGGCTCACCTCATTTATTCAAAGCACTCAATATGGTCTGGCCAGAGATGAGAGTTACAAACTGTAAGAGGTAGAGGGAGCTTCAAAACAAGTGACTTTTTTTTTTTCCCCCTTGACATCTGAAGGGGAAGAAGAGAAAGAGCTCGCCCAGGACTGCCTTCTCTTTAGCTAGTTAACACCAATCCCATCTCAGAATGCCTGCCTTTGGAGTCTCATTGTAGAGTCCCATTTTTCTTGCTTGTCTTTGACATTCCACTTATACATTAGAATTCTCGGGCTCTGGCTTCCCTGGAAATGGTGGAACTCCTGCAGAGACGGGCACTCGTCATGTTTGAGCTTTGGAGTACACTGTCTTCTCTGCAGTTGGTCACTCATGTCTTGTGCCCCATACTCCTACATTGTTTCATATTGTCTTACTTGATTGGGGTTGCTGTAAAAAAATATCTTAGACTGAGTGGCTTACACAGTAACATCTATTTCTCATGCATCTAGATGCTGGAAGTCCAAGGTCATGTGCCAACATGGTCAGATTCTCAGTGAGGGCTCTTTATTTGCTTTAGGCATGGCTGCCTTCCCGCTTCCTGAGAGATTATCTTCCTCACAACTCTTTCCATAAGGGCAGTAATCTCGTTCAGACTCATGACACACTCAACTCTCAAAGCCTCACCTACAAATACCAATGTGTTGTGGTTTAGGGCTGAGTTTTGGGGGGGGCACAAATGTTCAGTCCATAGCATATAGTCAGAAATGTAGCTCCTATTTGGAGCAGAACCAATCAGACCTATTCAACTCCAACACTGGGTTTGTCAGATGCCTGCATGGGCTGTCTCTTTCTTTGTTGCCATTTGCAAGTTCTGAATTAGATTGGGCTGGATAGTGATTCAGATTATTTATAGTAAGTGTGAACAGTAGATTCAGGAGGATACCAATAGCCTCTGGAAGAGGGTGAGGTGCGTTGACGGTGGGTAATGCACTAGGGTTGATCACTCGCCTCCTAGACTCAGCCTGCACGTGCTCAGAGGCTGCAGTCCCCTTTTCAGTGCAAACAACACAAGAGCCATTAGCCTCTTGCGTGGAAAACCTCAGGTGCTTTAGGAACTAGATGTTGGAACATACTTCTGATAGTTTCAATTTGACAAATATTAAGCGTTCACTGTATGTCCAGCACTGTGTGAAGCCCTCCCTGTATAGGATAGGAATGAGTACAGCCATGTCTCTCAGTTCAGTGCAGTTCAGTCGATCAGTCATGTCTGACTCTTTGCAACCCATGAATCACAGCACGCCAGGCCTCCCTGTTCATCACCAGTTCCTGGAGTTCACTCATGTCCATTGAGTCAGTGATGCCATCCAGCCATCTCATCCTCTGTCGTCCCCTTCTCCTCCTGACCCCCTCTTCTCCTCCTGCCCCCAATACCTCCCAGCATCAGAGTCTTTTCCAAGGAGTCAACTCTTTGCATGAGGTGGCCAAAGTACTGGAGTTTCAGCTTTAGCATCAGTCCTTCCAATAAACACCCAGGACTGATCTCCTTTAGAATGGACTGGTTGGATCTCCTTACAGTCCAAGGGACTCTCAAGAGTCTTCTCCAACACCACAGTTCAAAAGCATCAATTCTTCAGTGTTCAGCTTTCTTCACAGTCCAACTCTCACATCCATACATGACTATTGGAAAAACCATAGCCTTGACTAGATGGACCTTTGTTGGCAAAGTAATATCTCTGCTTTTAATATGCTATCTAGGGTCTGCTGCTGCTGCTGCTAAGTCGATACAGTCGTGTCCGACTCTGTGCGACCCCATAGACGGCAGCCCGGCAGGTTCCCCCATCCCTGGGATTCTCCAGGCAAGAACACTGGAGTGGGTTGCCATTTCCTTCTCCAATGCATGAAAGTGAAAAGTGAAAGTGAAGTTGCTCAGTCGTGTCAGACTCTTAGCCACCCCATGGACTGCAGCCTACCAGGCTCCTCTGGCCATGTGATTTTCCAGGCAAGGGTACTGGAGTGGGTTGCCATTGCCTTCTCCAATCTAGGTTCTAGCCTCAAGCAATTTACAGTAATGGGACTAAAAAGGGAACACACGTTATTGAAATACAAAGAAAGAATAAGGTAATTTTCTTCAGAGACTTTTAAAAAGTATCAAAATATCATAGTGCAAAATCTGTTGATGTCAGAATATATGGAGGCAGTTCAATTTCTGAATTTGCTGATTACTATTGGTAAAAACTTGGGTGAGATCCTGAATATTTCAGATATTTTTTTTGCTCCTAGTGAAATCTGCCATAGGATTATTGTAGAGAAAAAATAACACTGCATATGTAAGAGTCTGATACATTAGCAGACAATGGCAAGTAGATATGAGGTCTGATGGAGTTAGTGGTTAGGTCAGAGAGAGGCTTCTTATTTTTTCCTTGAAGTATGAACAGAGTTCCTACAGAATGACAGAGAAGGAGCATAAGATAAACCATTGAAAGTTAAAGGAGAGTAGGAGGATTTCTTGTTCTCCACATCTTCTCCAGCATTTATTATTTGTAGAATTTTTGATGTTTGCCCATTCTAACTGGTGTGAGATGATATCTCATTGTAGTTTGATTGTTATTTCTCTAAATAATTAGAGATGTTGAGCTTATTTTCATGTACCTTTTGGCCATCTGTATGTTTTCTTTGGAGAAATATCTTTTTAGATATTCTGCCCCTTTTTTGGTATGGATTATTTGGGTTTTTTGATATTGAGTTATGTTTGTCTGTCACTAAATCATGTCTGACTCTTCAGACATGACCCTATGGACTGTAGCCCACCAGGCTTCTCTGTCCATGGTATTTCCCAGGCAGGAATACTGGAGTGGGTTGCTATTTCCTTCTCCAAGGGATTTTTCTGACACAGGGATTGAATCCAGGTTTCCTGCATTGCAGGTGGATTCTTTACCACTGAGCCACCTGGGAAACAGGTGAGCTATATGAGCTATTTTTATATTTAGGAGATTAATCTCTTGTCAGTTGCATAATTTGCAAATATTTTCTCCCATTCTACAGGAGTAATATGACTGGAGCACTATGTATAGTGAGTGAGGGTATTTTTAAGTCTGAAAAGCAGAGAAAAGTTTAAAGCTGGAAATTGTTACACAATGGGAGAGTATGGAGTGAAGGCAAAAGATGGTATGAACAAGTGAACATGTCCTGTGGCGGGGGTGTGACTGGCAGAATCCCATGGACTCTACCCCTTGCTCCTGTAGATTTCAGTGTTGTGATTGATGAGACTGGTCTGTTGGGAGCCCATCTGAAGTGCCTGCAAGTGGAGGGAGGACCCCAGGTAGTGACCGTGTGGCCTTCCTTCCTCTGCTGAAAGCACTCCCCAGAGGTGGGCAGTGATGGTCGTAGACCATGTGATTCCCGGGGTGGCAATCTGCGTGCGCAGTGGAGGGTCGGGGGCAGTGAGTGGTGCCTTTCATACTGCCATCCTTCCTGCGTGTGATCAGCCGGGTGTCGGGGTGGGAGTGTCTGACGGGAGCGTGTGACTCATGCAATTTTAGACATGAAGCACACCTGATTGACTGCTGCAGCACACAGTTCCAGAGAGGGACACCCAGGATCATGGCAGAGCGAGAGCTGGAGCGCTGGTCACCTGGTTTCTGGTCCAGGCCGCCTCTTACCACCATGTGAGCTCTTATGAGTAGAAGCACAGCACGCACCCAAGCATATCAATGTTTTTTGTCCATGTGATAGCTCTGCCTTAATTTTATAATACCAGGATTAAATGCTTCTTCCCTGAAAATGTTTTTATATGTAGTAAACCACCTGGTCCTGGGTGCCCCCAAAGGACTTTGAGTATGTCTTAATGGTAACATGTAACTGCATGTTCTTCTTCTCAACTAGACTGAGAATTCATTTCTTTTATTTCCATTAAAAATTAGTTTATTTTTAATTGGAGGATAATTGCTTTACAACATTGTGTTGGTTTCTGCCGTCTAGTGTTGTGAATCAGCCGTAAGTATACATATATCCCTTCTCTCTTGAACCTGCCTCCCACCTCACCGCCCCCCTCACCTGCAACTCCTGTAGTCATCACAGAGCACCAGGCCGAGCTCCCTGTGTTAGCGTAGCCTCCCTCTATCATCTCGTTTACGCATGGTGGTGTATATATTTCAGAGCTTCCCTGGTGGCTCAACAGTAAAGAATCTGCCTGTAATGTCGGAGCCTCAGGAGATGTGGGTTTGATCCCTGGGTCAGGAAGGTCCCCTGGAGAAGGACATGGCAACCCACTCCAGTATTCTTGCCTGGAGAATCCCATGGACGGAGGAGACTGGTGGGTTATAGTCCGTGGGGGCTGGAAAGAGTCGGACACGACTGAAGTGACTGAGCGCAGCACGGCAGGGCGCATATATTTCAGTGCCGCGCTCTCCTTTCCCCACCCTGCTCCTTCCCTGCTGTGCCCACAGGTCCATTCTCTATGTCTGGGTGTCTCTGTTCCCACCCTGCAAATAGGTTCATTGGTACCTATTTTTATGGTACCAATGGAATTTTTATGGATTCCATATATATGCATTCAGTTCAGTTCAGTTACTCAGTCGTGTCCGACTCTTTGTGACCTCATGGACTGCAGCATGCCAGGCCTCCCTGTCCATCACCAACTCATGGAGTAATGTATGATATTTGTTTTACTCTTTTTGACTTACTCTATGTAACACGCTCTAGGTTTGTCTGCCTCAGTTCAACTGAGAATTCATTTATTATTTATCTTGAATTCTTAAACTATCATTTCCCTAGGACCTAACTTGGAATAGGTGCTTATTGAAAGATGTTTGTTAAATGAAAAATGAATGTATGCATAAATGAACGAATAGAAGACATATCATCATGAAAAACACTCCTTGGTATCACAGAATAATTCCAGTAATATGTATAGAAACGGTTTTCCTATGTAACTTGAAATACTTAGTCTAAGCTTTATATCTTGGGGTTGAATTTTAAAATAGAATACCTTATGATATTTATGGGGCTGAGGAAAGTATGACATTTTTATTGTTCAAAGGTAATGTTCTATGCAGATTGAAGGGACTTTTTGACTTTGTAATATGTAATGCTAGGAAAATATATCTGAACAGAGATGGGTTTGAATAGGAATTTAGCATTAGCGAGATTTTTTGGAAAAACTTTATGGCAGAGTGGCTTTATTTACTATGAAATCAGGCCACCCTTACCTTAGGGCCCATGAAACATAAACCAGAAGCAAAGGTCCTGCAAATGTAGTTTTGAGTATGAATTAGTTAAGTTAGTTGTGATATTATCAGGTCACGCAAATATAAAAACAGAGAGGAAACTTGCCCAAACAAATGATCATGCTTTTGCTTTTAATAAAATATTAAAGTTTCAGAAGATTTGTACCAACCCCCAAACAGGAATAAACTTTGATGAAATTGTCCCTGAGTGTGTATATGGAACCTAACCAAGTGTAAAAGGAATCTGTTCATCTGATTGTCACCTTGGTTGACTTGCTCCCATTGGTGGCACCACATGAAATTTAGGTTATGATTCCAGGTTGTTGCTTTAAATGACTTGAAAAGGTTACAGTTTGATGCAGCACTAAGTTATGGGCATTCAAAAGAGTAAAAATATAGACCTTTAGAATATAACAAGCAGACATTTCTTAATAGTAGAGTGACCTACTTCAGAAATCTGTTACAAGGTGGCAATCAATTAACATATGAATCATGCTCCCACAAGTTGAGGTGTTCACATTTATTTAGTTTTAAAAATTAAGTATAATTGACTTTCAGCATTATATTAGTTTCAGAGTATACAACATAGTGATTTGATATTTTTATACATTACAAAATGATCAGCACCACGAGTATAGTTACCATCTGTCACCAAAATTATTGCAGTGTTGTTGACTATAATCCCTATGCTATAGATTATAGCCCCATGACTTCTATGCTTTATAACTGGAAGTTTGTACCTTCTAGTCTTCCTCACCTATTTCACTCATCAGCCCCCCTGCCAACACCTTCCCTCTGGCAATTACTAGTTTGTTCTCTCTGAGTCTGTTTCTGTTTTTTTTTTTAATGTTTTTTTTTTTTTTTAATTCCATGTATTAGTGAAATCGTATGGTATTTATCTTTCTCTGTGTGACTTATTTCACTTAACATAATCCCCACCAATGTTTTCACAAATGCAAGATTTCATTCTTTCTATATGGCTGAGTCACATTTTTGTTTTCTTCTAAAAAATACTCAGAAGTGGAACTGCTGGATTGTATGGCAGTTCTATTTATAATCTTTTGAAGAAACTCCATACTCTTCTCCATAGTGGCTGCATCAACTTACATTCGCAGCAGCAGTGAGCAAGGGTTCCCTTTGCTCCACATCCTCGCCAACGCTGGTGATTTGTGGTACATTTGATGGCAGTCGCTGCTCTGACAGGTGTGAGGGGCATCTCCTGTGGTTCTGATCTGCATTTCTCTGTTGATTAGTGATGTGGAGCAACTTTTCACGTGTCTATGGGTCGCCTGTATGTCTTCTTTGGAAAAATGTCTATTTATGTCCTCTGCCAGTTTTTGAATCCGGTTATTTGCCGTTTTTTTATGTTGACTTGTATGAATTATTTGCATGTTTTGGATATTAACCCCTCATCAGATACATCATTTGGAAATGATATATTTCTCCCATTCAGTAGGCTGTCTTTTCATTTTGTAAATAGTTTCCTTGATGTGCTGAAGATTTTTAGTTGGAAATAGCCCATTTATTTGTTTTTGCCTTTGTTTCCCTTCCCTGAAGAGAAATATCCAAAAAAAAAAAAAATGTTCATACCAATGTCAAAGACCACATTACCTATGTTTTCTTGTACGAGTTTTATGGTCTCCAATCATATATTTAAGTATTTAATCCGTTTTTGTGTTTCTTTTTCTCTATGGTGTGTAAAAGTAACTCAGGCCAGTGTTTCCTTATTGATTTTCTGTCTGGATGATCTGTCTATTGATATAAGTATGGTGTTAAGTATCAGTCCCTTATGACTATACAGTGGAAGTGAGACATAGATTTAAGGGACTAGATCTGATAGACAGAGTGCCTGATGAACTATGGATGCAGGTTCATGACATTGTACAGGAGACAGGGATCAAGACCATCCCCAAGAAAAAGAAATGCAAAAAAGCAAAATGGTTGTCTGAGGAGGCCTTATAAATAGCTGTGAAAAAAAGGGAAGCAAAAAGCAAAGGAGAAAAGGAAAGATATAAGCATCTAAATGCAGAGTTCCAAAGAATAGCAAGGAGAAGTAAGAAAGCCTTCCTCAGGGATCAATGCAAAGAAATAGAGGAAAACAACAGAATGGGAAAGACTAGGGATCTCTTCAAGAAAATTAGAGATACCAAGGGAACATTTCATGCAAAGATGGGCTCGATAAAGGACAGAAATGGTAGGGACCTAACAGAAGCAGAAGATATTAAGAAGAGATGGGAAGAATACACAGAAGAACTGTACAAAAAAGATCTTCATGACCCAGATAATCACGATGGTGTGATCACTGACCTAGAGCCAGACATCCTGGAATGTGAAGTCAAGTGGGCCTTAGAAAGCATCACTACGAACAAAACTAGTCAAGGTGATGGAATTCCAGTGGAGCTATTCCAAATCCTGAAAGATGATGCTGTGAAAGTGCTGCACTCAATATGCCAGCAAATTTGGACAACTCAGCAGTGGCCACAGGACTGGAAAAGATCAGTTTTCATTCCAATCCCAAAGAAAGGCAATGCCAAAGAATGCTCAAACTATCACACAATTGCACTCATCTTACACGCTAGTAAAGTAATGCTCAAAATTCTCCAAGCCAGGCTTTAGCAATACGAGAACCGTGAACTTCCAGATGTTCAAGCTGGTTTTAGAAAAGGCAGAGGAACCAGAGATGAAATTGCCAACATCTGCTGGATCATGGAAAAAGCAAGAGAGTTCCAGAAAAACATCTATTTCTGCTTTATTGACTATGCCAAAGCCTTTGACTGTGTGGGTCAAATTAACTGGAAAATTCTGAAAGAGATGGGCATACTAGACCACCTGACCTACCTCTTGAGAAACCTATATGCAGGTCAGGAAGCAACAGTTAGAAGTGGACATGGAACAACAGACTGGTTCCAAATAGGAAGGGGAATATGTCAAGGCTGTATATTGTCACCCTGTTTATTTAGCTTCTCTGCAGAGTACATCATGAGAAACGCTGGGCTGGAAGAAGCACAAGCTGGAATCAAGACTGCTGGGAGAAATATCAATAACCTCAGATATGCAGATGACAGCACCCTTATGGCAGAAAGTGAAGAGGAGCTAAAGAGTATCTTGATGAAAGTGAAAGAGGAGAGTGAAAAAGTTGGCTTGAAGATCGACATTCAGAAAACTAAGATCATGGCACCTGGTCCCATCACTTCATGGGAAATAGATGGGGAAACAGTGGCTGACTTTATTTTGTTGGGCTCCAAAATCACTGCAGATGGCGATTGCAGCCATGAAATTAAAAGACGCTTACTCCTTGGAAGGAAAGTTATGACCAACCTAGATAGCATATTCAAAAGCAGAGACATCACTTTGCCAACAAAGGTCCATCTAGTCAAGGCTATGGTTTTTCCTGTGGTCATGTATGGATGTGAGATTTGGACTATAAAGAAAGCTGAGTGCCAAAGAATTGATGCTTTTGAACTGTGGTGTTGGAGAAGACTCTTGAGAGTCCCTTGGACTGCAAGGAGATCCAACCAGTCCATTCTAAAGATCAGTCCTGGTTGTTCATTGGAAGGAACAATGCTAAAGCTGAAACTCCAATCCTTTGGCCACTTGATGCAAAGAGTTGACTCATTTTAAAAGACCCTGACAGTCTTTTGGACTCTGTGGGAGAGGGAGAGGGTGGGATGATTTGGGAGAATGGCATTGAAAACTGTATAATATCACATATGAAATGAGTTGCCAGTCCAGGTTCGATGCATGATACTGGATGCTTGGGGCTGGTGCACTGGGACTACCCAGAGGGATGGTATGGGGAGGGAGGGGGGAGGAGGGGTTCAGGATGGGGAACATATGTATACCTGTGGCGGATTCATTTTTAATATGACAAAAACCAATACAATATTGTAAAGTTAAAAAATAAAATTAAATTAAAAAAGAAAAGAAAAGACCCTGAGGCTGGGAAAGATTGAAGGCAGGAGAAGGGGCCGACAGAGGATGAGATGGTTGGATGGCATCACTGACTCAATGGACATGAGTTTGAGTAAACTCTGGGAGTTGGTGATGGACAGGGAGGCCTGGTGTCCTGCGGTTCATGGGGTTGCAAAGAGTTGGACAAGACTGAGCAACTGAACTGAACTGAACTGATGGTGTTAAAGTCTCCTATTATTATTGAATTACTATGAATTTCTCTATGTTTGTTAATGTTTGCTTTATGTTACCTTCTTTAGGTTAATATTTGCTTCTATGTTGGGTGTATATATATATATTTACAATTTTTATACCTTCTTGTTGGATTGATCCCTTTTCATCATGTAAAGTTCTTCTTTGTCTCTTGTTACAGTTTTTGTTTTACAGTCTATTTAATCTGATGTAAGTATTGCTCAGTTCAGTTCAGTTCAGTTCAGTCTCTCAGTCGTGTCCAACACTTTGCGACCCCATGAATCACAGCACGCCAGGCCTCCCTGTCCATCACCAACTCCTGGAGTTCACGCAGACTCACGTCCATTGAGTCGGTGATGCCATCCAGCCATCTCATCCTCCATCGTCCCCTTCTCCTCCTGCCCCCAGTCCCTCCCAGCACCAGAGTCTTTTCCCCTCTGCTTTATTTTTATTTCTGTGTGCATGGAAGATGTTTTTCCATCTTCTAACTTTCAGTCTACATGTGTCTTAAAACTAAAGTGAGTTTCTTATAGGCAACATGTCTGTCATTATTTTTATGCATTCAACCTCTCTATGTCTTTTGATTGGAACATTTAACCCATTTATATTTAAAGTATTTTTAATATTTATGTACCCATTGCCATGTTGTTTTTGTTTTCTGGTTGTTTTTGTAGTTCTTTTTTTCTCTTTTTACTTTCTTCTTTTGTGATTTGATGACCACTGTAATATAATAATAATAATATTGTTATAATATTTTGCTTGGATATATCTCCTATAGATTTTTGATGTGTGTTTACCATGATATATGTGTGATTATTTTAATTGATGGTTTCTTAAGTTCAAATGCATTCTAACATTCCAGTATTTTTTACTTACCTCCCCCACCAGTGTTTAAAGGTTTTGACATCATATTTTACATATTTTTCTTCTGTGTATTTCCTAACCACTTTTTAAGATATAGATGATTTCACTACTCTTTATAATCCAAATTGCTATCAATCTAGAGAAGGCAATGGCACCCCACTCCAGTACTCTTGCCTGGAAAATCCCATGGGCAGAGGAGCCTGGTAGGCTGCAGTCCATGGGGTTGTGAAGAGTCAGACATGACTGAGTGACTTCACTTCTACTTTTCACTTTCATGCATTGGAGAAGGAAATGGCAACCCACTCCAGTGTTCTT
Source organism: Tragelaphus eurycerus (assembly GCA_935064755.1). NCBI lineage: Eukaryota > Metazoa > Chordata > Mammalia > Artiodactyla > Bovidae > Tragelaphus > Tragelaphus eurycerus. The sequence goes on along the minus strand of CAKXYN010000220.1, from coordinate 161,660 downwards.
GCCTGGAGAATCCCAGGGACGGGGGAGCCTGGTGGGCTGCCATCTATAGGGTCGCACAGAGTCAGACATGACTAAAGTGACTTAGCAGCAACAGTAGCTAGCAGTCCAAGACACAATTGGGTTGGAATTACTACTTTCCTGAAAGTCTTATGATCAAACCTTGCTCTTTTTGGACTCTTCTTATTTTACTATCAACATACCATGTACAGTGACTCCAGAATCATTATTATCAACATTTTCCTTTTGAGTAAGAAACTTTTCGGTTTATGAAAGAGGTCCAGTGACTCTGGTGACTCTTGGGGACACAGCAAAGCAGGCAGCTAACCTTCTTCATGGTGACCTAGTAGATCTTGTTGAAAGTGTCTATGCTCAAATTCAATTAGATAACCTTATGTTGAATTCATTTTACTCCCTATCTGTTTCTTCTTGCAGGAAATGCTAGTTCCTTTCCTGGTTCACTACAAATGGTACTATGTTAGGAAATATGTTGATTGATGAGTGATCAGATATGAGGATGAAATATGGGTTTTATGATCAATAGTAATTTACATAGTAAAAGTCAGAATCTAACTAGGAAGACAGAAGCCACTATGTTTGAAATGAGGTTGAAAGTAGGGAATTTTTTATGCAGATACTGAAAAGCTAAAAAAGAAACAAACCCAAATGGGACATGAGGTGACTTCCGGATGAGCACCGGCAGGACCGCAGCTAGAGGGACAAGTGGGGGGGCGGTTGGCCCTATGGGGTCTCAGAGTGGAGGCTGGACTGTGGCTGGAGGGACAAGTGGGGGGTGTTGCCTCGACAGGGTCTCAGAGTGGAGGTTGGACCACGGCTGGAGGGACAAGTGGAGGGTGTTGCCCCGACAGGGTCTCAGAGTGGAGCCTGGACTGTGGCTGGAGGTACAAGTGGGGGGTGTTGCCCCGACAGGGTCTCAGAGCAGAGGCTGGACCACGGCTAGCCTGACGGTGGGGGTCGAGCCATGGCAGAAGCGCTGCTGCTGACCAGAGCAGGGTGTTTCCAGGGGAACCAGCCAGAAGCCTGCTGAGGATGGGGTTTGGGCGGCACAGCCACAGGGGTCAGGCCTGGGAAGGGCCGGAATGCATGTGGGGCGGATATGTCCAGGACGCTGACTTGTGGATGAGTTACTCTGGTGTGAAGCACCGTGCTGTTGAACTCTCAGCAACACGGTGACAGTTTTGTGTGGTTGGCAAGAAGAACTGATTCTAACTTCGTTTTTTAAGAAAACAACTTTTTATTTTGTGTCGAGGAATAACCGATTAACAATGTTGTGATAGTTTCAGTTGAACTGCGAAGGCATTCAGCCATACATACACATGTATCCATCCCTCCCACTGCCCACCCCCGCTGCCACCATGATGCTGTTACAGTGCTGCCCTCAATATGCCAGCAAATTTGGAAAACTCAGCAGTGGCCACAGGACTGGAAAAGGTCAGTTATTCCAATCCCAAAGCAGGGCAATGCCAAAGAATGTTCAAACTACTGCACAATTTGCGTTCATTTCACATGATAGCAAAGTAATGCTCAAAATCCTTCAAGCTAGGCTTCAAAAGTATGTGAACCAAGAACTCCCAGATGTTCAAACTGGATTTAGAAAAGGCAAAAGAACCAGAGATAAAATTGCCAACATCTATTGGATCATAGAAAAGCTAGAGAATTCCAGAAAAACACCTACTTCTGCTTCACTGACTATGCTGAAGCCTTTGACTGTGTGGATCATAACAAACTGTGAAAAATTCTGGAATAGATGGGAATATCATACCACCTTATCTGCCTCCTGCAAAATCTGTATGCAGGTCAAGAAGCAACTATTAGATTGAGACATGGAACAACAGACTGGTTCCAAATTGGGAAAGGAGTATGTCAATGCCATATATTGTCACCTTGCTTATTTAACTTCTATGAAGAGTTCATCATGCAAAATGTTGGGCTGGATGAAGCACAGCTGGAATCAAGATTGCCAGGAGAAATATCAATAACCTCAGATATGCAGATGCTGCTGCTGCTAAGTCACTTCAGTCGTGTCCGACTCTGTGCAACCCCATAGACGGCAGCCCACCAGGCTCCCCCGTCCCTGGGATTCTCCAGGCAAGAACACTGGAGTGGGTTGCAATTTTTTTCTCCAGTGCACGAAAGTGAAAAGTGAAAGTGAAGTCGCTCAGTCATGCCTGACTCTTAGTGACCCCGTGGACTGAAGCCTGCCAGGTTCCTCCATCCATGGGATTTTCCAGGCAAGAGTACTGGAGTGGGGTGCCAGTGCCTTCTCCGGATATGCAAATGACACCACTCTTATGGCTGAAAGTGAAGAGGAACTAAAGAGTCTCTTGATGAAGGTGAGAGAAGAATGAAAAATCTGGCTTAAAATTCAACATTAAAAAATGAAGATCATGGCATCTGGTCCTATCACTTCATGGCAAATAGATGGGGAAACAGTGGAAACAGTGAACAGGGTTTTTTATTTTATTTTATTTTATTGGGCTCCAAAAGCACTTCAGCCATGAAATTAAAAGACATCTGCTTCTTGAAAGAAAAGAAAAGCAATGTCAAACCTAGACAGTGTATTAAAAAGCAGAGACATTGCTTTGCCTACAGAGGTCTGTGCAGTTAAAGCTATGGTTTTTCCAGTAGTCATGTGTGGATGTGAGAGCTGGAAAATAAAAAAGGCTGAGCGCTGAAGAATTGATGCTTTTGAATTGTGGTGCTGGAGAAGACTCTTGAAAGCCCCTTGAATAGCAAGTAGATCAAACCAGTTCATCCTAAAGGAAGTCAACCCTGAACACTCATTGGAAGGACTGATGCTGAAGCTGAAGCTCCAATACTTTGGCCACCTAATATGAAGAGCCAAATCACTGGAAAAGACCCTTTTGTTGGGAAAGATTGAGGGCAAGAGGAGAAGAGGGCGATGGAGGATGAGATGGTTGATGGCATCACCGACTCACTAGACATGAGTTTGAGCAAAATCTGGGAGATGGTGAAGGACAGGGAAGCCAGAGTCAGACACGACTGAGTGACTGAACGGCAACAACTTTCTCCTCCAAACTCTCCTTCCATCCAGGCTGCCACGTAACATTGAGCAGAGTTCCCTATGCTATACGGTAGGTCCTTGTTGATTATCCATTTTAAATATACAAGTATATACTTCTTAAAAGAAATTTTGTAGAAAAGGAAATGGAGACTGGAGACTTGAGGAGTCTGGCTTCTATTTAAAAACCTATGTGTGATTTTTTAGGCCTGACCACAAGCAATTACAAAGGTTTAGCTGGCTGCCCTCCCCACAGCAGACTGAGTGGACAGCCAGTGCACCGTGGTTCTTGAGTGGGGGTTAAGGACCCAGGCTCCCCTGGCCGGGCATGCCCTCATGCACATCTGCACTCTTAGCCCAGGTTCTCTCACCCTAGTTCTCTTTATCTACCCTCCTTAGAATTGAATGATACATACATGTTGAAAGTGACAGGGCTCAGATATAAATCCCTCATGGTTATGGGCCATAAAGTTTGGTTAAATAACACACACACACACACACACACACACACACAATACACACCGTGTAAAAGGCTGAGCCATGTCTGTCTGACTCTCAAGCCCATTTACTTCATGGCCCAAGTGACTGGACATTCTCCCGGGGCCCAGATCCCCAGATTGTGTTCAGACCTCATCCAGCCATTTCTGGCTTACAGTAAGGCTCAGAGGAAGCACAGCCTCTTTGGAATTCTAGGAGTCCTGGGGGCATATATAGCTGGTCATTCTAAGGAGCTCAGTGTCTGAGTAGGAGCATGAGAGAACTCTCATGAGACATCTGTCCTGCTGTTGACTGTCACGGCTTATTCAGGTATTAGGGCTTACAGAGGGTGAGCTCTCTTTTCCCCCTTAGGTCATCACGGCCACACCTACAAAGTTGCAGGTCTAAGAAGGCTAGTTTCCAAGAGAGAGGTCCATGCTCTGCTTAAGGTTATATGAAGAGTTCGTTTCCCCTTATGTTAGAGATGTAAATCTCTCTTAGTCTATACTTAAAGATTCATTAGATGAGGGAGGAAGGAGAGAGTGAGATAAATGGAGAGAGTAGCATGGCTGCAGTACCATATGTAAAACAGATAGTCAGTGGCATTTCCTGTATGACTCAGGAAACTCACACTGGGGCTCTGTAACAACCTAGAGGGGTGGGAAAGGGTGGGAAGTGGGAGGGACGTTCAAGACTGCGGGGACATATGTATACCTGTGGCTAATTCATGTTGATGTATGGGGCAGAAATCAAACCAATATTGTAAAGCAATTACCTTTCAATTAAAAATAAATAAATGAAAAAGATTCATTAGAGTGCATTCTGCTTACCTTAGTGTTTTTACATAATAGTTGTTCATGAAAGAAGATATGTAGATGGCCATCAAGTCAATAAACTATATGTGTCAGTGTTTTAAAACCACCACATACCTAATGAGGATAAGCAAATGCCCAGAGGATTTAAAATACTCTGTGAATGCACTTCTTTGGGTTTTTATTGCTCTGTGAGTAATACTGATATTACAGGAGGGCACACAATCTTAAAAAATTAACAAAACTATGTTCTGAAAATCTGGCTCAAAGAAGGTGTGAGTTGTCTGATGTAGTCATCATCTTAAACTTTTCCTGGTGTCTAAGATCCAGGAAACAGCATCAGCTTTCAGACTGAGGCAAAACGACAGGCTCTGCACAGTACCCTTCTTCTCCTCTCTTTCTGTCTCGTCTTTTCTCTTTCTGCTGGATTTCTGAATATACTTCTCCATGTTGGGAGGAGATAATTAGGTAATTAAATATGTGGGTTTCAAAGATCACTTGTTGGACCAAAGGCTATATGGAATAGGAACTGCAAATCCAAGCTCATTGGTGATTTCAGCAAAGTTCTTTCTTTTCTCTTCTGTATAATTAGATTTGTAAGAAGTTGAAAGCAAGACTTTCTGCAGATAAACTGTAGGGCAGATGAGTGCCCCAGGAAAATTGATAATTGGCTAGGCTAGGCTGCAGTCTTTCTGGGGTCTTTGTTATGAAGGTTTAATGTTTAGTTCTTTACCTGCAGAGTTTTCAGGCTCTGAAGTCAAGGTAAGATCTATATGTTCTTAAGTAATTTGTGCGGAAGCTGTGTTCCACCAGACTCTCAGCAATACCTCAGTCACTTCGTCCTGCAGTCACTCATTCATTCATTTGCCCTGTGAGTGCCCATGAATGTCAGAACCTGCTCTACACTAAGAAAGCAGCCTTCAGCTATAATACAATCTAAGGGCTATATGGGGCAGTCTGCTTCTACAGTCATTATTTTTCTTTTCAAGAATTTATCTCTTGATTTAACTAGCCAAGCGTATTAAATAGCAAAGACTACCTTAAATTTAAGTTTTAAAAGAAACCCTCATGGTGGTTCTCTTTGGAACGTTGTTGTGGATGCCTATCAATAATCAGCTTAAGAGTTAAACTTGATTGCTTTTTACTCCTTCCCCGCTGGTCACAGGACCCCGAGGTAGTGGAGTTTCCTTTGGCTGTGCTGGCTTCTCTGCTCCTTCTCAGAAGTGTTGGCCATAGGGATGACTTCTGCTGTGTACCTTTGAAAAGGTCCCTGTTTCTTCATTCACAGAGAAATCAGATTAATGAATTTGGAGAATTCTCAAGTATTTTCTTCTGGGGCCCCCAGTGAGGAAGAGGGCAAGCTCCACCCTGCAGTTTCCATGGCACATCAGAAGCCTCCCAGAGAGCTTCTCTACACACTCAGGAGATGCTTCTCTATGATGCTCCCTAAAAATTAACCAAAAACTGGAAAAGCACAAATCAACAGACTTTGCTATACCCTCTGCATTTCTTTCAGTTCAGTTCAGTTCAGTCACTTAGTCGTGTCTGACTCTTTGCGACCCCATGAACTGCAGCACGCGAGGCCTCCCTGTCCATCACCAACTCCCGGAGTTCACTCAAACCATGTCAGTTGAGTCAATGATGCCATCCACCATCTCATCCTCTGTCATCTCCCTCTCTTCCTGCCCTCAATCTTTCCCAGCATTAGGATCTTTTCAAATGAGTCAGTTCTTCACATCAGATGGCCAAAGTATTGCAGTTTCAGCTTCAAAATCAGTCCTTCCAATGAACACCCAGGACTGATCTCCTTTAGAATGGACTGGTTGGATCTCCTTGCAGTCCAAGGGACTTTCAAGAGTCTTGTCCAACAACAGTTCAAAAGCATCAATTCTTCAGCGCTCAGCTTTCTTTATAGTCCAACTCTCACATCCATACATGACCACTGAAAAAACCATAGCCTTGACTAGATGGACCTTTGTTGACAAAGTAACATCTCTGCTTTTTAATATGCTATCTAGGTTGGTCATAACTTTCCTTCCAAGGAGTAAGCGTCTCTTAATTTCATGGCTGCAATCACCATCTTCAGTGATTTTGGAGGCCAGAAAAAGTCGGCCACTGTTTCCACTGTTTCCCCGTCTATTTGCCATTCTTTGGGTACATATTTGACTGCCTCACTTGGTCTGCCTCTATAGCATCTCCAAATAACCTTCTCAACATGGCATAATACGAATCTTTTTTTAGAGCCTTAGCCAGGCAGTTTAACAAGGTTAAAAAAGAAATATAATTTGTTATTCACAGAGGCTTATTTCTGAACAGAATAGGCAGTACTTATGCATTTGTGACTTTGGGATGAAGCTGAAGTGGGACAATGAGTGCCCTACACTGGGATTTTGGATTCCAAATCAACACATCACACACAGAGCACAGGCTCTGACTTAAAGATCATGAGGTCATGCTCTCGTGGGGCTCACAGTCTTGCAGCGAGACAGGTCGGTGAATAGATACACACAGCAGGGCAAGCACTTGGATGGATAACCGGCTGGTGGAGGGAGCCATGAGGACTAGCTCTGTCTCTGTGAGTGAGTCGGGTGCTAGAAGATTGGATGTCAGGGTCAGGTTTTGGAAGATGGAGATAAGAATTCTCTGTTCCTTGCTTTTAGGAAGTCAGGAGCAAGTCTTGCCAAGTATCACCTCTCTCTGGACCATTCATTCTCCTGCTCTTTGCTTGGCTGGCTCCTTCTCATCCTCCAGGTTTCAATGGGAATCTCCTCTGCAAGGTCACCAGACTTTTCTCTGAACCACCCCATTTCTGCACCCCTCCACCCCCCACAGTAGGCTGTGAGTCTCCATCTCAGCCTGCATCATGGCACAGAATGGACCATTCCAGGGATGGTTTTTGAGCTTTTTCCCCACCGGAAAGTTAGCTTTTTACGGAAGAAGAATCATGTCTACTTTGGCTGTACCACTGGGAATTCAGGAGAGATTTCTAATGCTACAAAAAAAGTTGGTGTTCGTTAAACACTGTTGAAGAGTCGGGTGGATGTAGCTTTTCTTGTGGGCATAAAGAAAAGCTGGAATTTAGCTTCTACCTCCTCTGTTGATATAGAGATGACATCAGATGATTTATTTGTTCCAAATGGCAGTGATGAATATAATTCCTTGTAAGACGCACTGAAACATATCCTTGTAACTTTACATATGGTGTTGAGGAGTCATACCGACAGCTTAAAGTATGCTGCTGCTGCTAAGTCGCTTAAGGTATAGGGGGTCCTAATACTTTTTCCTTGAAAATGAAATTGCTACAAAAATGTTTCTTCACATTTAAGAGCCTGGCAAATGAACTTCAGTAGCTATTTCCTATCCCATCTAGGTTAAATTTCCCCCATCACTACTTAAGGCTCTCTAAAATTGACATCTCCCTCTATTTGCACTTATTTCTCACTATTTCCTAATGCACAAGTCGCCCTTAGGTCTTATACCAAATTCCCACCCATTTTTCTTCCTCCTCAGATGCTTCTTTGTCTTTTCCTGGGGATGCTCCTCACCCTCCACCTTCACCTACGGCTGCCAGCCTGTGTCTCCTGTCCTCCTCACTGCTCTAGTCCTCACCACCTCTCTGTTCTCTGGGGCCCTCATGTGTCTTACCGCTTATCTCTTGGTTCTTTCCGGTCCAGTGGTATTCAGTGTGGGCTCACATGTGTTGGGCTTAATCTTAATCTTCCTACCTAACAAGTAGAGTTAATGTATCTCTGAGATGCAAAAGAGAAATAAAATCTTCATGCAACTGGCACCAAGGAAATGTCAGCTGCCTCTTATTCTGATTTGTAATGAAGCCCAGTGGTGAGCACAGCATGTGTCTAAATTAATGGGATTTGATTGGCTGATTCCTAGTGAGGGGCTAAGATGCAGTTTGGGGCTAAGATGTGATTGACTAAAAACCAAAGAATACCATCACTGAAATTAAGGGGAAGTGTTTTATTTTATCTCTTTAATAGCTTGAGCCATTATACAGAGGGTCATTTTGTCATTTTACTCATGGAGAAAAGAGCATTTTTTTTGTTTGTTTTTTGATGACTAGGTAAAACACAGAGGATTTTTAGAGTAGTGGAAGTACTCTGTATGATACCATGATGATGGATACATGTCATTAAACATTTTTCCAAACCCAGAGGATGTACAACACCAAGAGAGAACCCTACAGTAAACTGTGGACTCAGGGTGATGGTGTGTCAATGGAGGTTCATCGGTTGTAACACACGTACGGTCTGGTGGAGGGTGTTTACAGTGGGGGAGGCTACGCGTGATGTGGGCAGAGGGTACATGAGACAGCTGGATACCTTCTTCTCAATTTTGCTATGAACCTGCTCAAAAAGATATGAACTACTGTTGTACGTGTATAGAAGATATTTTGATGAAATTTTAGTGTAATAATTGTGGTACTTCACAAATTCTCTTAGAACAGGTTCCTTGCAAGCACAATGGGAAGGGAAACTAGCAAGTTAACCAAGGTCCCAGTTTGGGGGCCACAGGGAATAAAAGAAATAGACACTAAGAACCAAGTTGGTAAAATGGCTGGAGATAGTTTACAGGACTTTTACCCGCCTGAGTCTCCCACAATTCTCTTAGGCAGCCTTCTTTGCCCCTTCGCTCACCCTCTCTCCCTATCTCTCTCTCACACACACACCCCTCACACACTTGATTCACTCAGTGCAGGGACATCCTGGCTACCAGATGTCACTGTGAAAACCCTCTGGGACGCAGTGTGTGCTGAGGATGAACTGAAACTTGCCACCAGCCCATCTTGTGTCTTGATGACACTGTCAGAAAAACACAGTAGATAATGACTCATTTCTGTGCGCATGGCCAGATAGTAACTCTCACTTCTTAATAAAGTCCTTCTGGTCACTGACATCTCAGATGCAATGTAGTTTTTGTAAGTAAGCAGAGGATGTTTTAGCAAGATATAAAGTAATTTTTACCAGATCAATGTACAGAGGGCACAGGTTATGGTTCTTTCAGCAGTGAGCCAGGAAGGGGACTGAGTATTCCCTCAGTTCAGCTCAGTCATCCAGTCGTGTCTGACTCTTTGCGACCCCATGGACTGCAGCATGCCAGGCTTCCCTGCCCATCACCAACTCCTGGAGCTTGCTCAAACTCACGTCCATTGAGGCAGTGATGCCACCCAACCATCTCATCCTCTGTCGTCCCCTTTTCCTGCCTTCAGTTTTTCCCAGCATCAAGGTCTTTTCCAATGAGTCAGTTCTTCACATTAGGTGGCCAAAGTATTGAAGTTTTGGCTTCAGCTTCAGTCCTTCCAATGAATATTCAGGACTGATTTTCCTTTAGGATGGACTGGTTGGATCTCCTTGCAGTCCAAGGGACTCTAAAGGGTCTTCTCCAACACCACAATTCGAAAGCACCGATATTTCGGCACAATTCGAAAGCACCGATTTTTCGGCACTCAGCTTTCTTTGTGTTCCAGCTCTCATACCCATACATGACTACTAGAAAAACCATAGCTTACTATATGGACCTTTGTGAGTAAAGTAATGTCTCTGCTTTTTAATATGCTGTCTAGGTTGGTCATAACTTTCCTTCCAAGGAGTAAACATCTTTTAATTTCATAGCTGCAGTCACCATCTGCAGTGATTTTAGAGCCCAAGAAGATAAAGTTTGTCACTGTTTCCATAGTTTCTCCAGCTAGTTGCCATAAAATGATGAGATTGGGCGCCATGATCTTTGTTTTTTGAAAGCTGAGGTTTAAGTCAGCTTTTTCACTCTCATCTTTAACCTTCATTAAGAGGCTCTTTAGTTGCCTCTTTGCTTTCTCCCATAAGGGTGGTGTTATCTTCATATCTGAGGTTATTGATACTTCTCTCAGCAATCGTGAATTCCAGGTTGTGCTATAGCCAATCTGGCATTTGGCATGATGTACTCTGCATAGACGTTAAATAAGCAAGGTGACAATATACAGCCTTGATGTACTCCTTTACCAATTTGGAACCAGTTTGTTGTTCCATGTCCAGTTGCTTCTTGACCTGTGTACAGATTTCTCAGGGGGCAGGTGGTAAGGTGGCTTGGTATTCCCATCTCTTTAAGAATTTTCCACAGTTTATGGTGATTCACACAGAGGCTTTAGCATAGTCAATGAAGCAGAAGTAGATATTTTTCTAGAACTCTCTAGCTTTTTCCATGCTCCTTGGATGTTGGAAATTTGATCTCTTGTGATTCCTCTGCCTTTTCTAAATCCAGTTTGAACATCTGGAAGTTCTTGGTTCATGTACTGTTAAGCCTAGCTTGGGGAATTTTGAGCATTACTTTGCTAGCATGTGAGATGAGTGCAATTGTGCAGTAATTTGAACATTCTTTGGCATTGCCTTTCTTTGGAATTGGAATGAAAACTGACATTTTCCAGTCCTGTGGCCACTGCTGAGATTTCCAAATTTGCTGCCACATTGAGTACAGCACTTTAACAGCATCATCTTTTAGAATTTGAAATAGCTCAGCTGGGATTCCATCACCTCCACTGGCTTTGTTTGTAGTGATGCTTCCTAAGGCCCACTTGACTTCACACTCCAATATGTCTGGCTCTAGGTGAGTGATTACACCATCATGGTTATCTGGGTTATTAAGACCTTTATTGTACAGTTCTTCTGTGTATTCTTGCCACCTCTTCTTAATATCTTCTGCTTCTGTTAGGTCCATACCATTTCAATCCTTTTTTGAGCCCACCTCTGCATGAAATATTCCCTTGGTATCTCTAATTTTCTTGAAGAGATCTCTAGTCTTTCCCATTCTATTGTTTTCCTCTATTTCTTTGCATTGATCACTGAGGAAGGCTTTCTTATCTCTCCTTGCAGAGAGGTAAGAACTCCTGGAACTCTGCATTTGGATGCCTATGTCTTTCCTTTTCTCCTTTGCCTTTTGCTTCTCTTCTTTTCTCAGCTATTTGTAAGGCCTCCTCAGAGAGCTATTGTGCCTTTTTGCATTTCGTCTTCTATTATGGGTTAACTTGTCTTGGGGATTGGAGGGCCCAGTGCAAGGTGTGTGTGGGAGGCTATATGTGATGCCACATAGAGCCACATATAGCAGGAAGGAGACCCTGCCTTCATGGCTTGTGTATGGGAAGCAGCGTGGCCTTGGGTTCCAGAACCTGGATGCTCAATCCACTACACTGCCATCCAGCTGTGTGACCTTGAGCCAGTTTCTTGGCTTCTCAGGATCTCACTGGTTCCTCTCTACTGTGACATTCTACACTCTTGCCCCTTCCCAGAGATGAATCTAATAGTCTACAGGACAAAACAGTCTGATTGAGAACCAAAGTCAGAATTCCAAGTAGTGGGTAGGAGTTCGGGGAGAAGGTGGTGATTGTGGGCCAGAATCTCAGGAAGAATTTGGCATCAGTCACCCTCTACAGGAGCTCAGAGCCCGAGTCCTTGGAAAGAAAACCTCCTACAATCAGTTGGAGAGAACATTCAGGCCTTGAGAAGCCTGCAGCACTTCATTGGGAGTGAGAAGGTCTCTGTCTTTTTAGGGGAGAAGGTGTTTCCTATATCCTCATCTTTATCTCTGAGTTTTCAGGATAAACTGTGAGCAGTTTTAATATGTAGCTCCAGAACCTTTATGAAAAGCAATGTTTTATTAGGTGAGTCTCCCAAGACAATATAAATAAACACACAAAATAAACAAATGGGACCTAATCAAATTTACAATCTGTTGCACAACAAAGGCAACCATAAAAAAACTGAAAAGACAACCTACAGAATAGGACAAAATACTTACAAATTATGCAGCAGACAAAGGCTTAATCTCCAAGATATACAAGCTTAATAGAAAAAAAAATTGGACAGAAGGCCTTAATAGAAATTTCTCCAAAGAAGACATACAGATGGCCAACAAACACATGAAAAGATGCTCAGCATCACTAATTATTAGAGAAATGCAGATCAAATCTTACAATGAGGTAACACCTCACATGGGTCAGAATGGCCATCCTTAGAAAGTCTGCAAACAACAAATGTTGGAGAGGGTATGGAGAAAAGGGAACCCTCCTACACTATTGTTGGGAATGCAAATTGGTACAGTCACAATGGAAAAGAGTGTGGCGGTTTCTCAGAAAAGTAAAAATGGAGTTACCATATGATCTAGCAATTCTACTCCCAGGCATATACAGAGAGAAAATTGTGATTCAAAAAAAATATATGTACTTTTATGTTCACGGCAGCACTGTTTACAATAGCCAAGCATGGAAGCAATCTAAATGGCCATTGACAGAGGAATGCATAAAGAAGACATGGTACATATATGCAGTGGAATACTGCTGCTGCTGCTGCTAAGTCGCTTCAGTTGTGTCCGACACTGTGCGACCCCAGAGACAGCAGCCTACAAGGCTCCCCTGTCCCTCGGATTCTCCAGGCAAGAACACTGGAGTGGGTTGCCATTTCCTTCTCCAGTGCATGAAAATGAAAAGTGAAAGGGAAGTCGCTCAGTTGTGTCCAACTCTTTAGCGACCCTATGGACTACAGCCCACCAGGCTCCTCCGTCCATGGATTTTCCAGGCAAGGGTACTAGAATGGGGTGCCATTGCCTTCTCTGCAGTGGAATACTACTCAGGCATAGAAAAGAATGAAATAATGCCATTTGCCGCAAACAGATTATCATCCTAAGTGAAGTATGTCAGAAAGAGAAAGACAAATACCACGTGATGTCAGTTATATGTGGAATCTAAAATATGGCACCAATGAACCTTCCTACACAACAGAAATGAGCTCACAGATGCAGAGAGCAGACTCGTGGTTGCCAAGGGGGGCTGAAAGGGGAAGGGGAAGACGGGGAGTTTGGGGTTAACGGATGTAAGCTATTATATGTAGGGTGGATAAACAGCACGGTTCTACTGTACAGCACAGGGAACTATATTCAATATCTCATGATAAACCATAATGGAAAAGAACATAAAATAGAATGTATATATATATATATGTGTGTAACTGAATCACTTTGCTGTGCAGCAGAGATCAGCACAACATTGTAAATCAATTACATGTCAATAAAAGAACAAAATTAGTAAAAAAAAAGGAAGTATCAATAGTTTTCAAGCAATATGCAGAGATGCTAAAAGTTATGGAGGAGTGCGTCTCACTTCCATTGATTAACATACTTATGATAGATGATAAATTCATCACATTCACTTGCATGTAGATATTAAACTCTTCTGAAGACAAACTGTATTTCATACGAGTTTATGTGATAATTATCCAAGGTTCCTCACCTCTAGTTACAAGAGCTTAGTTAAATGTACTCCTGAATCTGACTTTATTTTTAATGATCATCTGATTTCCCTCATTAAGCATTTGAGCTATTCACTTGGAACTTCCAAATTGATAGTGTTTAGCTCATCTTATGTGACTTTCATGACAGCATGCAAAAAAATCTCAGTCACAGAAATGGCTCCACAACACATCTGCTCCAGGCAACAAGACTAAATATCCAGGACCATTTTCCGAATACAGGGTGACTCCTGCAGGCTCACCGGGCACCTGTCAGCACCACCCCTCCTCCAGCTCTCCATCCTGGAAAGGAAGAGCAGAAGAACAAGGGGGCTGCAAAGCTTTGTCCTAATGATGTGAAAATAAAACAAGCTGCTGAACTTAGACATTGAGTTATGGAACCCCCAACCTCTATATTAAACCTCTAACCCCCAGTGTGACTGTATTTAGAGATGGGCCTTTAAAGAGGTGATGAAGGTTCAGTGAGGTCACACATGTCATCCCTCATTGATACGACTGGGGTCCTTAGACACACAAAAGGCCACTTGAGGACAGAGAAGGTGACTATTTTAAAGCCAAGAAGTGAGGCCCCAGGAGAAACCAAGCTCACCCACACTCGATCTTGGCCGTCCAGTCTCTAGAACTATGTGAACATCCATTTCTGTTGTTCAAGGCAACCCCCCACCCCGGGTCTGTCTGGCATCCCTGGCATGCGTGCATACTCAGTCGCTTCAGTTGTGTCCCGCTCTTTGAGACGCTATGGACTGCAGCCTGCCAGGCTCCTCTGTCTATCGGATTCTCTAGGCAAGAATACTGGAGTGGGTTGCCATGCCCTTCTCCAGGGGACTTTCCTGACTCAGGAATTGAACCTATGTCTCTCACGTCTAGCTGCATTGGCAGGTGGGTTCTTTACCATTAGTGCCACCTGGGAAGCAATAGAAGACAAATGATCCATATGAAGCAAAAACCAGCAGGAAGGTGTCATCTAAAATGACTGCAAATCCTGGAAAAATATTCCACCAGTGATGGAGTCCAGACCCACTGGCCATGAAACAAACTCAGAATGGCCAAAACTCTCCCTCACTCTGTCCCTTCAGGATTTGCTGATGAGGAGTTTAGATGTGAAAAGCCGACCAGACGGTCTCAGATGAGTGCAGGGAAGGTCTCGGGTGCTGGGCAGTACTGATCTGCTGACCGGCTCTGCATTCTCTCCTTCAGAGCTTCTCACCAGCAGAGATACTGACACAAGCCTGGGGATAAACGTTTCCAAGTTATAAACGCTTCAGTGAATAATTTGTTCGAGGACTTTGCACGCAAGAGTCTGTATTCAGTTTTTAGCAGTTTGATTTTCTCCTTTGTGGCCGAATGGCCTGGGAGACATGAGGAGATGCTAACTGAGGGCATGACTTCTTTTTCCTTGTAAACCACCTGCAAGCTAGTTTATAACATGGCCAATGTGGCCATACCTGTGCCTGTTGTCTTATCTTGGGGGTGAGACAAAGGCTGGGACATGCAGTTTGCACTTCCATCCTTCGTAGGGCATTCAGTGAACAGATAGCCTGTGGATGTCCAACCTCTTCAATGATGATGGCATTAGAGCACTTCCCATGGAAAGCCTTTGCCACCAGGAGCTTGAAAAGCTGGAAGATGAGGTTCTTGAGAGTTTTACAGGAAAAACAAAACACACAAAAAGCAAAAACCCAGCAGCACCACCACCAAAACAAAGAAATCTTATTGAGGAGTTGATTCAGTCCACACTAGTGCACAGAGCCAGGCGGTGGCTCATTCCCCCTTCATTAAGGGGGAAACAGGGAATTCAAATGAGCCAAATAAGGAGGAAAGAGAGAAGGAAAGAGAGGGAGAGGAGGGAGGAAGGAAGGGAGGAAGATAAGAACGGAGCAGGAGAGGAGCGAAGGTAGACAGCCAGACCCAGGCGTGCGGGCACAGATCCATCAGACTCTGGTTGGTGCCTTGGGCCACGAAGCCATGACAAGCTATTTGGAAACATACCTTCAGCTCTGCAGAGGCTCAGAGAGGGTGAGTCCATGCCAATTGGAAGGGGCAAGGGTGCTGGTTCCCTGGAGCAAGTCTTTAATCCTCACATGGTCTAGTTGTCTGAAATCTTCCTATTGAACTTCAGTGGAGACTTGGGATTGGACCCTGCTTCCTGTATACCGTCTATGGGGTCTTGGGCAAATAAGTTGACAGTTTGATGGGCAGTAACGGGATGAGACCACTTGTCTGCCACGTGGGCAGTGCTGTTAGTTCAGATAACATGTCTGTGCTTGTTATCCATTCTCCAGATGCATCCCAGGAGCGCAGTCTCCTGCCGTGCAAGCCCGTCTCCATCACTTGCATCCTTGAGCTCCAATAACCCTGATGATACTCTCTGGGTGCCTGGGACTCTCTGTGTGATGTTCTAGGCCTGATATGTATTGCTTCATTTTCTTCCCAGCTGTTTTCACCCCATTCTGGGGAAAACGAGGGAGTGACCGGGGACCTTTATGAGAGACCAGGCCCCCACCTGGAGCCTGGGCTTTCGCAGCACCTTTGCAGCAAGCTCTCTTTCTTTCTCTCTCACTTTAACTTGAAGAGGAGATTATAATTAATTCCCTGTGTCTTTCTCCTCAGCCACTGATTCAGATAATTGCTTTTCAGTTAATGTTCTCATGATGTCAAACCTTTTGTCTCCAGTTCTCTCGTCCTAAATAAGGATAAGTAAGAGGGTTTCCATGCCCCCAGGTCTGGGGTTGGAAGTGCTGCAGCAGGACTGGCTTGCATGTGTGCTCACATTTGCACGTGTGAGAGAGCATGCTGTTGTTGCACTTCCCCTCGAGGTCTGCACACTGAGAAGTATGATCCTATGAACAAGGACAGGTTGGCACTAAGATGAAGCCGAGAGGAAGCAGCGCTGAAATGGTCTCTGACACACACCGCAGAGTGGCAGCTGCTCGCTTCCCCTCTACGGGCATCTCCAGAGATGAGGTCCACCCCCAGTGATGGGGCCCTACCCCCAGTGATGGGGCCCTACCCCCAGTGATGGGGCCCTACCCCCAGTGATGGGGCCCTACCCCCAGTGATGGGGCCCCATCGGGCCCCACGTTTAGTAACATGGCCACACCCCAGTGAGGTAGCTCCACCCCAATGATGTGGCCCCACCCCCAATGACGTGGCCCCACCAACGGTGATGTGGCTCCACCCTAGAGATGAGGCCCCACCCCCATGAAGTGGCTTCACTTGCAGTGTCGTGGCTCTATCCCAGCGATGAGGCTCCACCCCCAGTGACGTGGTTCTACCCCTAGTGATATGACTCCACCCCCAATGAATGACTCCACCCCCAAGGATGTGGCTCCACTCATGGTGACATGGCCCCACCCCAGGGATGGGGCCCCACCCCACTGATGTGGTTCTGTCCCTAATAATGTAACCCCCACCCCCAGTGGCATGGCCCCACCCCCCAGGGATGTGGCCCCACTGCCAATGACTTGGCTCCAACCTCAGGGATATGGCTCTACCCCAGTGATCTAGCTCTATCCCCAGGGATGTGTTTACTGGGAACCTGCCAGAGACAGGCACTCATTCTGCAGGGCTCTGATCCCACCACCAGCCCTGCAGTCTGGTGCTGATGTTTTTATTTGCAGAGACATGTAACCAAGCCTTAGAGAGGCTGCAAATTTTTCTTCAAAGGTCATCAATGGCAGAGACCAGTTATGCCCCAAATTCTCCAGTATAAAATCCTGGAGAAAATACAGTGCACATGTAAGATCTGACTTTGGGATCGCATACTGTAAATAAGCATATGTGGGTAAAGTTGGTAAGCTGCTGCTAAGTCGCTTCAGTCGTGTCCGACTCTGTGTGACCCCAGAGACGGCAGCCCACCAAGCTCCCCCTTCCCTGGGATTCTCCAGGCAAGGACACTGGAGTGGGTTGCTATTTCCTTCTCCAATGGATGAAGGTGAAAAGTGAAAGTGAAGTCGCTCAGTCGTGTCTGACTCTTAGTGACCTCATGGACTGCAGCAGCCTACCAGGCTCCTCCGTCCATGGGATTTTCCAGGCAAGAGTACTAGAGTGGGTTGCCATTGCCATCTCCAAAGTTGGTAAAGTTCTTAATAAATCCCAAATCTTCCCTTTATGTCTATTTAAAAGACCTTAAAGCCATCAAAATGTTGTAAAAACTTCCCACAGGTGCACTTGCAAACACATACAAATACATGCATGTATACATATATACATGCACGCATATACATATGCACACACACATACACATATGCACACATCCACACATGTACACATAAACACACACATGCACACATACCCTTTTATGAAAAGTGAACCATTTAGTGAACCAAAGAGCTTCAGCATTGAACTGTTTTTCTTTATACTTCTACCATGTAACATCATAAAACAAAATTTTCAGTGTGGAACAAAAAAATAAATCCTGTCCTAGAATAAACAAGACTTTGAAAGGAATGAAATTTAGGCAATTCTTATTTAGTGTCAATAGCAGCTTTTTCTTTACTGGCATTTCAGGCCAATTAGCAAGTATGCAGGAAAAAATAATCTAAACATCGGGAACTTCTTTATAAACATAAACTCACTAATCCTGGTCGCGTGGTAACTCTGCCCAATTATCCTTCCTAAAACTACATACCGCTTCACTGAGGAGCCACCTACCACACTCTGAAATGAGTCTTGATGGGTGTAGAAAACATCTAAATTAAATAATAATAGCCTACAGTGGAGAAACGCTTTTTATAGGCAGAGTTTTTTAACGCTCCCAGCATCCTTGAGACCTTGATCCGTAGGTATCACGCTCTGCATTTCAGCAAGTGGGAAACTGAGGCCCAGCAGAGTGGAGAGATGCACTCAAGGTCATGTGGCTCACTGGGGGAGATGGGTATCCCAGTCCTGATCTGTGACTTCTTTTGTCATCCTTTCACCTTAATCCATGAGAAGATAAAGGCAAAAAGGAAGGACTTTTGGAAACTCTCGAATTCAGGCTCATTGAGTGGATCTGTGGAGGGCAAGTGTATTCAAATAAATGAGCCTTTCAACTGGAATTCTCCTCTCCTCAACGTTATCTCCCTCTCTCTTTCTCTCTCTCTCTCTCTCTCTCTCACACACACACATGCACAGTCTCCTTGGGGATGTTAACTGATCATTAAAATAAGCTTTGGATGATAACTATTTAATAAGGCTCATCACAGAGAGCTAGTGGTTTGTGACAGGAAGTGATTTTATTTTACTAATGTGTACAGAACCCCTAACAATACAGCTGGGATTTTAACTCAAATTTTGAAAAATAATTGAAGAAGAGCTAGTTAACTTGATAAAGAGGACAGAGAAGCAACTCACAGAAGATGAAAAGAAGAAAGTGAGAAGTAGAGCTGAGGGAAGGTCACTTGAGGGACAGCTCAGGTCAGAAGGAGCCTGGTCCTGGTGCCACTGGCTGGAAGAGATCAGGTGTCCAGGGAAATTCTCTCCCAAAGTGCTGTATGGGATTTGTAGACCTCTTCAAGCTAAACTCTTTATTTTGAAATCTTTACTCCCTCTTAGGACTTTTTTCAGTCTCTCTAGTTTTCCATCTCAAGTTTAGGGAAGTTTTATTCTTTTCCTTTTGAATTGAGTTTGTGGTTAGACTTTGACTCAAGGGTCTGAAATAGATTCATTTTTAAATGAATGGACTATAGCCATGGACTGTAGCCCGCATTCCTCTGTCCATGGAATTTTCCAGGCAAGAATACTGGAGTGGGTTGCCATTTCCTTCTCCAGGGGATCTTTCCAACCCAGGGATCGAACCCTCATCTTTTAAGTCTCCTGTATTGGCAGGTGGTTTCTTTACTACTCGGAATCCCCTAAATGATGGCAATCAAAACTAAACCAATCAAATCAAAACAAAACTATGTTGTAGATTTATTCAGAAGGCACCCTAGGGAAGGGGTCCCTAGTGGGAAAGCCCTGGTCCTTGAAGTTCACAGACGCAGCCTGGCCGTGGAGACCCACGAGAACTCACCAGACCCTCCAGGGCTCTCTTGGAGTCACAAGAGGATGCGATTGCATCTCACTTCAGGTCTAGGTTATCGAGAGTTTTATTTATCATCTGCAAGAGCTTTATTTATGATCAGCAAGAACTTGACTTGAAGGAATGGCATCTCATATAATAGAAAATTTAGGGAGGAAGAATGTAATTACCATGCTTGGTAATTAGCTCTGTTGGCATAAAGGGGCCGTGGATCACAGAGGGAAATGTTGAAGGTGAATCAGGAGTCCTGACTTCTTGTTCTGGCTTCATCCCTAGTTGTCTGGGCCCTGGGGTGGCAGCGGTGGGGGTGGGTATCATTTCTCCTTCCTCGCCTGTTTTTCCTTTTACCTTTTGCTGTCTGGGTTTTGGAGCTGTCAGATCCTTGAGGGAAGGAATCACTTATTTATCTCTAGTGAAGACCAAGAAAACCACTCCTTCTTTGGATGTTCTTTTTTGTCTGTAAAGGGATAATTTGTGGGGGTGGAGATACAAGTTTTTACATGTCATCATATCCCTTTATATGATTATTTTCCCTGGGATTTCTGACTTTATAATTGTTTGTCCTGTTCTCTACTTATAATTTGTGTACTTTTTCTTTCTTTCTTAATCTGTGCTGCTGATGTGACTGTACCAATGGTTTCCCTCTCTTGCTATGTGTGGTGTAGATTTACTCACAAAGTGACTCTGGCCTATTTACTGATTTGAAAACAAACTGCTGCTACTGCTAAGTCGCTTCAGTCGTGTCCGACTCTATGCAACCCCTGAGACGACAGCCCACCAGGCTCCCCCGTCCCTGGGATTTTCCAGGCAAGAACACTGGAGTGGGTTGCCATTTCCTTCTCCAGTGCATGAAAGTGAAAAGTGAAAGTGAAGTTGCTCAGTCGTGTCCGACTCTGAGCGACCCCATAGACTGCAGCCTACCAGTCTCTTCTGTCCATGGGATTTTCCAGGCAAGAGTACTGGAGTGGGGTGCCTGGAGATTTAAAATGAGCTTGTCTGTTTCTCAAAGGAATTGACATTCATAACGATGAGAGTCTTAGAAGTTTGTTATTACTAAAATGACTTAGTAAGGATGGGGCAGTAGACTGAACAAGTTTAAATACTGGCAGTCAGCGGATATTTGGACTCCAGCAGTTTCTGTGGCTTCATCGCTTGTCCACCTCCAGTTCTTTATGGACACTATGGCATTTAGATTCTCTTAGCTGGTCAGGAGGAAAATTGCTCTGGCAGAGTTAAACAGAAAGGAAGACTTGGTTCAAGTCAATTGCAATAGGGAGAGAGAAAGATTAAATTCAACTCCACTGAAATAAGAAGTTGGTATGCTTTTAAGTGAATGAAAGAGTGGAAAAGTACTGAAGGTCAAGGGGTGGGGGGAGTTGGTCATTGAGGTTAGACCATCCACATCTGCTCACTGTGCTTGTAGAATTTGGTCCCTGATCTTCCCACAGAGTCTGGGAGACAGGGACCTTATTCCTTGGGGATTATACTTCAAAACGATGGCTCCTAGGTCCCCGAGAAAGACAGTCCTGAGTGCTAGAAGATTTACATCTCCAGGGGCAGAGGAAGAATTCACCACTGAAAGTTTTCTAAAGTAAATGCTCCAAGAATGGGAAGTCAGAGAGGAGAGTCAGGATGATGCGTGTGTGAAGTTTCGTCAAGTTGAGGGGTGCAGGAGAGCACTCTAGATGAAGTTGAATGATGCAGACCAAAGCCTGATGCACAGGAATAGGTGATCTCTTGCAAAACTATGTGATTTATCACTGGGTTCTGGCTCACAATGTAAGGGCTAGACAATCCTTGGCCAAGAGAAACAACTTTGGCTGCAGTCAAATTGAGAGGCATTAAAACGGAAATAAACAGAACACAGTAGTTTCGTGGGAAATCTCAAGAGTGGGCCTATGGTTGGAGAGCGCAATCAAAAATAACACCAAGTTCCCATGGTAGAGTTTATTTACTTTAACATTGCGAACCTTAACCCGTCTGTGCTGTGCTGTGCTAAGTCTCTCTACTTGTGTCCAACTCTTTGTGACCCTGTGGACTGTAGCCCGCCAGGCTCCTCTGTCCGTGGGAATTCTGCAGGCAAGAATACTGGGTTGCCATGCCCTCCTCCAGGGGATCTTCCTGACCCAGGGATCAAACCCACTAGCACCACCTGGGAAGCCCTTAACCTACCTAATCTGTTAATTTAATCTGTTTGTTTCTCTTATTTTTCCCACTAATTCTTTATGGGAGATTGAGAGGCATTACTACGTTGTCAGAAGGTCATGGGTTCAGATACCGGTCCTTTGACTGTGTCACGCCAACCACCTTCAGAGTCTCTTATACAAATGGACATCAAAAAGAACCTATGTCATTGTTGAGAAAACGGTTGTAGACAATACATGATGATCGCCATTATTAATGTTCCATGTGAAATGTGGCAAGTATCTTAAGAGACATTCTGTATAAGTCCTTTAATTTCTAGAAAGCCCACAGGATATGAAGGTAAAGATACACTTGGTTTTGGAGGACACAAGGTGCCCTTTGAATGACACTCCTGGGTTCCTGTCACAGTGATATGATGCTCTTACTGTGATGACCACAGACACAATTAGGAATCCCCTTTGACCTGTGGGGTGACAGGCAAGAAGAGAACCATCTCAGCACCTTTCACCAGTGGAACAAGAGTCACTCTGAGGATTCCTTGTCACTTTTCTCTTTTTTATTATCTTCTTGCTTCTTTAAAGAGCACAGTTAATTAGTTGCCTCAGCATCAGGGACTCAGGGATAGGGCAAAGCTTATGCTCCTTCCAGCATTTACTTTCTGGCTTTACCCCCAGTTGACTTTATATGATCTTCAGTGGCGAATAGTTTTACCTCAGTGGATTTTAATCATTGTTGCTTTTGTTCAGTTGCTAAGTCATGTCTGACTTTTTGTGACCCCATGGACTGCAGGATGCCAGGCTCCCCCGTCCTTCACTGTCTCCCTGTGTTTGCTCAGACTTGGTGATCCCATTCAACCATCTCATCCTCTGTTGCCCCCTTCTCCTCCTGTATCAGAGTCTTTTCCAGTGAGCCAGCTCTTCACATTGGGTCAAAGTATTGGAGCTTCAGCTTCAGCATCAGTCCCTCCAATAAGTATTCAGGGTTGATTGACTGGTTGGATCTCCTTGCAGTTCAAGGGACTCTCAAGAGTCTTCTCCAGCACCACAGTATGAAAGCATCAATTCTTCGGTGCTCAGCCTTCTTTATGGCCAAACTCTCACATTCATACATGGCTACTGGAAAAACTGCAGCTTTGGCTATACAGACAGATTTTTTTCCACAAGGTGATGTCTCTTCCTGCTCCTAAGGCAATTATCATATTCAAATCATGTGAGAAGTCCTTGCTACCTGGTCTTCATTGCCCAGTGATGTGAATGCTTTAGACACTGTCTCCTTCCTTGTCCAGGGAGATGTGTGGATTCCTGTGTTTGCAAGAGAATAATTGTCAGTCTCCCCCAACTTGCCAGCCAACATGACTTGGCACAAATTGGCCTCCATGAGAAAGGGATGTCCTTTTCGAAGATGTGCCATGTTCCTGCAATTTCATAATTGGTAGAGGACCTTGAGGTCAAAGGAGTTTGCTGAAGATGAAGGGCTCAGACCGAGTCCATAAACCTGCCATGACCAGGAGGATGCACACTTTTTGATTTTTCCTTGCTCACTGGGTGGGGGGCTGGGGTCAGGTGCCTCTGAAGTTCTCCCAGAGTGTTATTGATGAGGCAAGCCACAGCTTCGGTTCCAGCTCATGACGTGTTCATAAACATATACTTAACTGATTTAAGACCAGGGATAGCTCTCAGAAAGCAATCCAAATGTGGTAATATTGTCCCAACCAGCTGATTCTTCCTATTTTTGCTAGTGTTAGTATCATTTAGGTATAGTTTTGATTAGGTACCTGTGTTTGCCAAGAATTGTTATAAATCATGAGTGATCTTAAATCTTTAAGAAAGATTTTAAAGAAAATCACTTTTCTTTAAGAAAGTGATCTTTAAGAAAGAAAGAGAGGAATAAAGACAGTGAAATCGCCCAGTTGTGTCCGGCTCTTTGTGACCCCATGGACTGTAGCCTACCAGGCTCCTCAGTTCATGGGATTTTTCTAGCAAGAATACTGGAGTGGGTTGCCGTTTCCTTCTCCAGGGGCTCTTCCAGACCCAGGGATTGAACCCGGGTCTCCCGCATTGCGGGCAGATGCTTTATCATCTGAGCCACCAGGGAAGCCCTTTAGGAGGCAATCAAATCAATCCTATGGTGCTCTGTTATCAATATATTACCATCCTGATAAAATCATCCTGAAAGATGGGTAAAGATGTGTCTATGAGGAAATTAAGGGCTAATTTCTTCCAGCCTCATGTTCCTTCTGACTCATTTTAATTCACACATGCTTGAATATAAACTTATGTTTGGCTATTACTCATATCTTTTAAAATCATGTTTTAAATTGGTGGATAATTCTTCATAATGGTGTGTTGGTTTCTGCTGTCCAACATCATGAATCAGCCATAATTGTACACATATCCCTTCCTTGGCATATATCTCACTCCAGTACTCTTGCCTGGAAAATCCCATGGACGGAGGAACCTGGTAGGCTGTAGTCCATGGGGTCGCTGAGGGTCAGACCCAACTGAGCGACTTCCCTTTCACTTTTCACTTTCATGCATTGGAGAAGAAAATGGCAACCCACTCCAGTGTTCTTGCCTGGAGAATCCCAGGGACGGGGGAGCCTGGTGGGCTGCCGTCTATGGGGTCGCACAGAGTCGGACACGATTGAACCGATTTAGCAGCAGCAGCAGCAGCCCCTCTTCCTTGAGCCTCCCTCTCACCCCCCACCCATCTCTCCCCTCTAGGTATCACAGAGCACGAAGCTGATCACTCATATCTTTTGTGGGACAGT
Organism: Tragelaphus eurycerus; assembly: GCA_935064755.1. Classification (NCBI taxonomy): domain Eukaryota; kingdom Metazoa; phylum Chordata; class Mammalia; order Artiodactyla; family Bovidae; genus Tragelaphus; species Tragelaphus eurycerus. The sequence goes on along the minus strand of CAKXYN010000220.1, from coordinate 137,128 downwards.
TTTTCTGTAAAAAAAAAAAAAAAAAAAAAGACCCCAACCCCCAAACAAAGGTCACATTCTCTATTATAAAGTTTTGCTTTGGAGCTGACCAAGAGGCAAATGGAAAGTGGGGCAGGAATGGAGGACAGGTGCTTAGTTAACAGCCGTGGATGCAGCTGTTGGAGGTGGCATCCTTGGCTGGTTGCGGGTAACTGATGGTGAGGACCATCACCATTGTCACTGCCCGAGGAAGACGAGGCCCCTCATGGCGCTGCTCTGTGGTCAGGGCATGGAGCCCCCGGAAGTGCTCCCCGGTCGTGCTCCCCGGAAGTGCTTCCGGTTTGGACAGAGACCGCTGCTCCCAGGCACTGTGGTGAAGCCGAGGAGGTGAGAGCGGGGTGCTGGTGCGGGACGGGGGCGCCGTGGGGTCGGAGGCACCTCGCAGGGGCCACGTCTCCGGGTGTGCTGGGTCTGGACTAGACCGCTGGGTTCCAGCTGGCGGCAGGGCCTGGGCTGAGCGCATGGGTCTGTGCCTGTGGACCCTGAGCCAGCGCCAGGGAGCGGGTGGTTGGGGGGTGGGAATGTTCTGGATGTGTTTTGAGGGTGGAGCCAATGGGGTGACCTAGTGGATGGACTGTCTGGGCAGAGGAGAAAGGGGCTTGGCGGTGGCTCCAGTTTTTGTGGTTTTTGGTTGGTTGGTTCGAGCAACTCCAGTAGATGGAATTCTCATTTACTGAACAGGCAGAGTGTCCTGGACGCTAAAACTGGAAGGTGTTTCCGGGAGGATGAACCGATCTTTGGAGTTGAAACTACTGACAATTAAGTCAAGAGGCTGACCTTCATCACTGTCCCTAGGCAGAAGTGTTAGGAGTCCTGGTGAGAAGAGTTTCAGGGAGTTGGTGGAAGAGGAGGCTTGATGGGAGTGAGTTGAAGAAAAGCTAAGAGGAACTTCAGGGAACAGGGCCCTCCTTGGGTGTTTCACTGTAAAGGACAGAGCAGTAGGGCTTACAACCAGAAGAGGAAAAATGTGGTGGGTTTCATTGTGTCTAATTTTTAAGAGAGGAGAAAGCACAGCAGGACTGTAGAGTAATGCACATAATCTGGTGGAAAAGTCAGTGTTGAGAGAAGAGGGAGCTGCTGGAGCCCCTCTTAGGTGGATGAGAAGAGGGGGTCAAGTATGAGGGGTCACCTGAGAAGGGGCGTGAGCCTGGCTGGTGGTCACTGGGCGCCCGGCGGGAGGGAGAAGGGGTCGGTGGACCTTCCTGGGCTAGCGGTGAGCTCTGCGCTCTTCGGCTCCTCCAGCGGCTGCTGAGCCTGCAGTGGGAGGGGGCTCGGGAAGGCCATGTCCCCATCGTGGGTGCTGCCCTGCTGGAAGCTGAAGGACGTCACTGTGGGAGTTGTTTCAGGATTGGGGGAAGACTTGCCAAAGGAAAAATACGGGGAGCAGGAACGGATGAGTGTGTAGGTGAGTGTGTGTATGTGTGTCTGTGTGTGTGTGTGTGTGTGTGTGTGTGTGTGTGTGTGTGTATCCGGTGGGTTTTGGGCAGGCCTCATCATCCAGACTGGAGGAGGAAATGGCAACCCACTCCAGTGTTCTTGCCTGGAAATCCCATGCACAGAGGAGCCTGGCCGGCTACAGTCCATGGGGTTGTAAAGAGGTGGACTCGCCTGAAGCAGCTGAACACGCTGAGCACATCATCCAGAAAATGTAGGAGGCTGGAAAAGTGTTACATGAGAGTCCACCCTAGGGGTTACCTATTGCCTAAAATTAAAAAAGAGCTCCATTCCATGGTGTCGTATCTGGCCACTTTTGAAAAAGATGAACTTTTTCAAAGGTGACTTTTAAAATTTTTTAAAATATTTTTGAAATAATGTTTAAAGGTTACAGTTGTTACAGAATGTTGGCTGCATCCCCTGTATTGCACGATACGTCCTTGAGTGGGTCTTAGGCCCAATAATCTGTATCTCCCCGCTCTCCACTCCTGTATCACCCCTCCCTGCCCCCCCTCTGGTAAACAGTAGTTTGTTCTCTATATCTGCGAGTCTTCTTATAAAAGATGACTTTTTAAAACACAGCAGCAAGTGAACCGCTAGATGCAGGTGTAATGAGCGGCTGTAGTCAAGGCCTGCCTTGGGCTGTTATGAGCAGGACCGAGCCCAGGTCTCCTGTATTGCAGGCAGATTCTTTACTGTCTGAGCCACCAGGGAAGCCCTCTGAACTGGACAAATAAGGCTCGTTCGGAAGAAGGTTCGAATTTTCTTCCCTGTTCCCCAGGTGTCAAAGGTCCACCATGTTCACCCAGCATGGAGGAGGGGAGTGAGGAGGGTGAGCAGAACTGTGTGCACGTGCCAGTGGATGAGGGAGCCGGGGAAAGTTTGCCGCTCAGACCTCATGATGACTTCTCCATTTTGCAACTGTTAATCTGATGGTGAGGCAGCAGAGGATGATCAGAGTGGGAACTAGCTAGGGATGCGCTGCCTTCACTGAGAGGAAGGCAGCTGGGGACCAGGCCACATGGAGCAGGCCTTTGGCAACTGTGGGACGTGGGAGAGAGGAGGTCCGTGTCCCTCCAGGCCTCCTGTATGTGTGTCTGAGAGAGTGAGGGGATCACAGACTGGGACGGGTCAGAGAGGAAAATCAGACCCTTGTGCGCACATCAGTTTAAAAGGTCTGGTTCAGGAGGCCATAAGATTCGTGAAGCCTGGGATTATGTTTACTCTTTTTAATCATAAGAAGTTTCTAGCACAGTGCCTGGCAAAGATTTGGTACTCAGTAAGTTTTTATTGAAGAGACTTCCTCAGCAGTCCACTGGTTAAGACTCCTCCTTCCAATGCAGGAGGCACAGGTTCAATCTCTAGTCAGGGAACTAGCTCCCACCTGCTGGGAGGTGTGGACAAGATTTTTTACAATTTTTGTTCACTGTTATCAAAAGTCTATGCATGCATGCATACATGCTTATATCATGCTGACTCTTGGAATGATGGGTCTGTGGTCCAAGAGCCAGGTCCAGGCTGGAGACAGAAGAAATGGTGGTGTGGGGTTACATGCTGGAAACAGGTATCCATTTGAGGGTGGCCGTGTAGCTTGTACAGAAATGTATTCTGTTTCTAAGAGGAAGGGAATTCTGCGTTGAGTGACAGGCTGCTCTTCTGTGTGGCTGATGAAAATACTCCATGGTTTGATTGTAAAACATCATTTAGGTTTTGATTTGTCACCTGATCACCCTTGGAGGCATTAATGTGAAATTGTAAATATAGGTCCAACCCTTGATTTTTACCTAGTTTTCAGGGAAGGAGAATAATGAACACTTAAGATGATAACTTTGATTTCCTGGAATTGAAGTGGCTGTTTACTTTTCAGAATCCCATCATTTCATCAGGCAGTTTTTACTTTCCTTGTAATGCCTGTTTTTCTCTTGCAGAAAGTTTGAGGGGGGACGGGGGCAGGGGCGGGGAATCATGCATATAGCTGAAGCACAGAACTCTTGTTTTTCCCTTTCAGTGAAAGTTTTTGCTGTTCATATTTGAAAGGCAGCTCAGATGGATATTGCAATTTGCTAAAATCAATATAATTAGAAAAAAAATTGGTGTACTGAAAAGAAGACAGTTCAGGGAGCTATTGAATGTGATTGAAATGTCTAATGAGCTGTCTTCAAGATCAGGATTTGAGCGTAGTGAAACTTGGACTTTTGTAATGGAAATTTTACTTGAAAGCTCTAAATTCTTTGGGGCTACTCCATGGCAGACAAATATTCAAAGAAACCTGGGTGAGAACTGACGTCCCTTTGAAAGGATGTATGTGTGTGTTAGTCGCTCAGTCGTATCTGACTCTTTGCGACCAGGGAATTTTCCGGGCGACAATACTAGAGTGGGTTGCCATTCCTTCTTCAAGGGGTCTTCCCAAGCCAGGGATGGGAGATTCTTTACCATCTCAGCCACCAGGGAAGCCGCTTTTGAAAGGATGAACATGCTGCATGAAATGTTGTGTTCACACCTAATTTCTTCACATTATTAGCATTTACCTCCAGGACCAGAGTTGGGATGTAAAACTGTTGCTTTTTTTTTTTTTTTTTGAGTACTAATTTATTCTCTTAACAATTTGATTCTCCTGGATGTTCTGAGTCTTTTGTTGTATTAGTAACTGTTTGCTTTCTTAGACATGAACCTGGAAGGCAGTTTGGGGAGCACTTGGTGTTTACTCAAAAGATTTTGTATTTGAGACTAGCATCACTTACTCAATGGACATGAGTTTGAGTAAACTCCGGGCGTTGGTGATGGATAGGGAAGCCTGGTATGCTGCAGTCCATGGGGTTGCAAAGAGTTGGACACAACTGAGCTACTGAACTGAACTGAACTGAACTCTCACTCATCGTGTGGGTTCCCAGATCAGTCCTGCAAAGCCTGGAGCCTGATGTGCACCCAGGCTGTCGGCCGGAACGGTCTCTAGGGGCCCCTGGCTCATGGGTTTGCCACCTGCTCTACACTCAGTGCTCTGTAGGGAGGACTCCCGATTCTGTCCGGGGTTGGTCCTGGGTCCTGCCCTGCTTCCCTCTTCGAGGGCTGTTGTGTTTGCTCTGCTGCTTCTACTTCCTGCTCACAGTTCGATGCAGGGACATGGCCATGCCTCAATCCATGTTCAAAAGAGTGTGTTTTAGGTTAGACGGGAATAGAAAAGTGTCTTTTATCGTGCAGAACCCTGGTCCTTTGATACTTCATGAGTAATAGTAAATGCATTCTGTAGGCTCCATATTCTGGGATAATTCTGTTCAACTGCCGTGTCCCTGCAATCCTGTGAACTAGAGGCATGCCTGCCATAGCAGGATGGTAGGGGGTTATGTGTAGGGGGTATGTTCTGGGACCCCCAATGGCTGCTGGAAACTGCAGACATTACTGATCCTATATATACACTATGTTTTCTCCTATTCATACATATCTGTGCTCAAGTTTAATTTCTAAATTGGGCACAGTAAGAGGTTAACAACCATAGCTAATTATGAAATAAGACAATTATATTAATATACTATAATAAAATTTATGTGAGTGTGGCCTTTCTCTTTTTCTCTCAAAATATCTTATGGTGTAAATTTAATGCCTTTTCCATCTTAACTACTATCACACTGTGGCTGTAACTTTGGCATTTTGAGGTGTGACAATAAAACTCACACAGATTTCTTTTTCCTTCTTCACAGTTTCGTGGCTGGAAGATTCATTCTTACCATAGGTCTTAGTCAAGAACTTTCACCTTTTCACTTAGAGGAAGCACTTTCTGGCTTCTCTTGGGCATATCTGAATTGTTGGCATCGATTCTCCTGAGCTTTGGGGTCACTATTAAGTAAAAAAAGGTCACTTGAACACAAGCACTGTGTTACTGTGGGAGTTGGTCTGGAAAACAAGTGGCTGCTACGTGACTAATAGTTGGGACTCGCTGGACAAGGGGATGATTCATATTTTTCTGACTAACACTTGGGTCTTGCTGGACAAGGGGATGACTTCTATTTTCATGACTAACAGTTGGGACCCGCTGGGCAAGGGGACAGCTCCTATTTCTGTGGAAAAAACCTGATGTCTTGAGATTTCATCATGGGACTCAGAATGGTTCACAATTGAAAACTTCTGAACTGTTTATTTCTGTAAATTTTTAATGTAATGTTCCCCCACCAAGGATAACCTCTGGGTACCGAAATTAAAGAAAGCTGAAGTGCAGATGGTTTTTCCAGTGGTCATGTATGGATGTGAGAGTTGGATGGTGAAGAAAGCTGAGCCCCAAAGAATTGATGCTTTTGAACTGTGGTGTTGGAGAAGACTCTTGAGAGTCCCTTGGACTGCAAGGAGATCCAACCAGTCCATTCTGAAGGAGATCAGCCCTGGGTGTTCTTTGGAAGGACTGATGCTGAAGCTGAAACTGCAATACTTTGGCCATCTCATGCGAAGAGTTGACTCATTGGAAAAGACTCTGATGCTGGGAGGGATTGGGGGCAGGAGGAGAAGGGGACGACAGAGGATGAGATGGCTGGATGGCATCACTTACTCGATGGATGTGAATCTCAGTGAACTCTGGGAGTTGGTGATGAACAGGGAGGCCTGGTGTGCTGCAGTTCATGGGGTCGCAAAGAGTCGGACACGAGTGAGCGACTGAACTCAACTGAAGTGCAGATAATGGGGACCACTGCCCAGCTTTGGTGCGAGTGGCGGCCAGGTGCATCTGTGCAGTGTACAGTCTCCACAACTGCGTATAACAGTCCAGTTGGTTTTCATTCCTCCTGCGTTCTGGCTGCATCTTTTCCCTTGGCTTCTCTGGGACATCCCTGAATCCTCTGGGCCCTTTCTGCTTCCTCTAGCTTGAATTGTCTACTTTTATTTGTAAGCAAATAGGTGCTTTCCTCTCCTTAGGCTTCCATCCCTTTGGTTCATGAGAAATTTCAAAGAGGCCTTTCCTGTCTATGTTAGCACAAGTAGCTACTGTCTCTCCTTTGAAACTTTGTTAAGTGTGAAAATGTTTGGTTTGGAAGGTGTTATCTGAATTCAACACTCATCAAGTCTCTTCCTGAAGGGGCTTGGCCTTTTTTCCTCTGACCTTTTATTTTTGGACAAAACGTATCTTAGACAACGTATTTCATATTGATTTCCTTCCTTCCCCTCATTAGCACTATTTGATCTTTGACAAGTGATAAAAACATAACATGAAACGCATACTTTCTTATAACTTGAAGGGACTCAAATTAGTACGTTTGAGACAGGAAAAAAATAAGAGGGGATTTGCTAATTAATTGAAAATCATGTTTATATTTAGAATAGTGTTTCTAAATATCTGAATTGGTGATCTAAAGTAAATGTATTCCAAAAAATTGCCATTAACCAATCAAAAGTAAAATAATCATTTAAACAACAGTGGTAGTACTTCTTACTTATATCATTGAAAAGAACAACATGGATTTTCCTGACCCTCAGCAATGTCTTTAATCCTACAATATCTTAAAACTACAGACAGTCCAGGGGTCATAGGTAAGATTCCAGAAATACCTAGTGTCTTTTCTTAATTTCCCCGGAATGAAAGTTTATATTCATAGATGGTCAGGATGGCAGTGGTGGTTTGGTTGCTCTGTGATACAGTCTTAGATAGTTTGTCGGATTTGGCCCCCGAGGTTTACAGAGCATTCTCTTACCACAGAAATTGTGAGGGACTAAACTGATGAGCATGGTCGCACTCCAGGCTCCCCGAACATTTCCGTGTACGGGGCGGCAGGGGGTGAGGCCCCAGTTCACGCTCCACCATGGTTGGGCCTAGGAAGGGAGTCTGCGTGTTATCCCCATGGAGAGTGACTCCAGAGAGGCTCCTGGCTGTGCATCATGGTTGCTGCAATGAGAAAATGGGGAAGAAAAGCTCTTTCTGAGTTGGCTTGGAGCCTCCGAGGTATCCTTTTTGGACACCCAGGTCCTGCTCTCCCCTGAATATTTGGGCTTTTCTTCCTCACTCCTGGCAGGACCAACTCTTTTTCATCTTTGGTTCTTGCTCCACGTGTCAGCAGGGCCGTCACTGACCAGCCACTTCTGGAGACGGCCCAGTCTCCTCTTACAGTGTGTTCCCATCATAGAGTGTGTTCCCTTCGCAGAGGCTGCAGTGACTTTGCTTGCTTGTTGATTGTGTTTTCTCACTAGAATGTGGAAGCCACAGGTGTGTGGACTGGATTGTACAGCCCTGATCTCAGGGCCTAGGATATAGTAGGTGCTCAGTAAACAGGACTAGAGTCCTAGCTGGCTTCGTCTGCCACTGGATTGTGTGTTTTTAATCCTGTGAGTGTGTTTAGACTTTTTTCAGATGGAAAACGAACATTGAAGGGAGGGCATTATTTTATGCATCTTCCTGGAAAAAAGATTAACTGGTTTATCAGAGAGTTTCTTTGAGATTGATGGGAGGGCTTTGATGGCGTTATACCACCCTTCAGAAAAATTCACAGCTTTTACTCCACTGGGAGCAAATGGGGCACATGGGTCATTGGTGTGTGCAAGTCCAATTTTCAGATAATCACAAATGGGTATTTTTAAATTCTCTGGTGCTCTCTTTGTCAATTGTATATTTTAAATCACACTTTGGGGCTTCCCAGGTGGTACAAGTGGTAAAGAACCCACCTGCCAATGCAGGAGACATGGGTTTGTTTCCTGGGTTGTAAAGATCCCCTGGAGGAGGAAATGGCAACCTACTCCAGTATTCTTGCCTGGGAAATCCCACTGACAGAGGAGCCTGGCAGGCTACAGTCCATAGCGTTGCAGAGTCAGATACAATTGAAGCTACTTAGCATGCACGCAATCATACTTTTGGATGAAATGGTCCCAACACATAAAATTTGAAATTCTGTGTGCTCACAAAAGTACTATTCCCATTTGTTACGGAGTAAATTTTTCCCCCATCCCTACAAATACGTTAAAGACCTAACCCCAGTGTGGTAGTATATGGAAGTGAGGCCTTCGAAGAGGTTCCTGAGGTCATTGAGGTCATAAGGGGGAGGCCCTGATCTCGTAGGACTGCTGTCTTTATAAGAATAGGGAGTGACACTGCGTCTCCTCTCCACCTTCTCACGCAGACCAGAGGCCATGTGGGGATACAGCTCAGACCAGGGAGGCGGCTTCGCCAGAAACCAGCCTTGAGGACACTATGATCTTGGACTTCCAGAACTCTTGAGAAAATACATTTCTCTTATTTAAGCTGTAATGTCCTCTACTGTCCTCTTGACCCTAGTCCGTGCCCTGGGGTGCCGAATGTCCTCTACTGTCCTCTTGACCCTAGTCCGTGCCCTGGGGTGCCGAACCCCACAGGCCGCATCAGGAGCTTCCTCTGGCCTCAGTTGGGTGCAGATGATGGGAGCGCTGGTGAGAGATCAAAGAAGGATGGGGAGGGGGCGAGGTCTCCACGGTGACCACATCCTAATCCTGGGACCCTCACACACCTCCCTGTATGTGGCAGTAGGGACTCTGTGAAGATCCAGCGAAGGATTTTGGGATGGATTATCCAGGTGTGTCCAGCACAGTCACATAGGTCTTATAGGAGGGAGGCCGGACGATCATGGCTGGAGGAGGTGACCTCACCTGCCCCGCTGGTGAGAGCAGGTCGGAGGGCGTGGCCTCGAGTCAGGCAAGACAGCCCCTCCAGGAGCTTTGAGATCAAGCTTTGAGAGCTTTGAGATCAGCTCTCCAGGGTGTCCGGCAGGGCCAGTCCAGTCCTCCCGATGTCTTGATTGTGGGACTCAGTGTGAACTTCTCACATTCAGAACTTTTAACAAGTAAGTTTCTGTTGTTTGAAGCCACTAAGTTTTTGTTTTGTTTTTGTAATTGTTACATCAGCAGGGATGTGCTGTGCGCTTAGTGGCTCAGTCATGTCTGACTTTTTGTGACCCCATAGACTGTAGCCTCCCAGGCTCCTCTGTCCATGGGGATTCACCAGGCAAGAATACTGGAGTGGGTTTCCATGCCCTCCTCCAGGGGATCTTCCCAACACAGGGATCGAACCCAGGTCTCTTGCATTGCAGGCAGATTCTTTTACCGTCTGAGCCACCAGGGCAGGGAAGCCCACAACAGCAGTAGGGGACTAATATGGAGGGAACTAGAAAATTGAGATTAGGGGCTTCTCCCCTCCACCCCAAGCTGCCTCCCTGGATAGCTTTATAGACTGGCATGTCCTGCCCCGTCCGCTCTGCTTTGTCCCCTATGTCCTGGTCTCTCCCTTTCTGCTTCCCTTGCACTCAGGAGTGGGGAGGAGCACCCTGCATGCTGCTCTACCCCACAAACAGTCTTGGCCACTGACTTCCTCACTTTACAAGATCTGGAACTTGCCATCTGTTCCCTGCCAAGCTGCTCCCTGATCAAGGCCTGACCACCAGGAAGCCAGCAGAGGCACCTGGGCAAGCGGGCTCATGTGGTTACTTTCCCTCTGCCCAGGATCGGCTTTTTTTTTTTTTTTCTAAATCCCTTTCCGGCTCTGATAAGACACGGAAACATATTTTCCCAACTGGAGATCTTAAGTCCTCACACACCTGTGCTGTTGGCTCTTTCAAAACAGAAAACGTGGTTTTCATGGAGGACATTTTTCTTTGGCTTCAAAGTGTTAATTGTGAGGAAAGACTCAGGGGGGCGGATGAAGATGCTGAAATTTATAATGCGTTTGACTTTAAAAGGTTATTAAAACACTACCATTAGAAATTAAAGGAGCATGATGAAACTTCTCAGCAAACTTACTAAGAAAATACTTTTTTATTTTATTTTTATAACTTACCATAAAGTAGAGTGAAGAACTCTTCTGTTGAGTGTGTTCTTATTTACTATGAATGTTTGAAAATAACATTGGCAAGTCTTTGGAGAGCTGAGATCCCACTCCATGAAGGAAGAAGGTTTGAGCAAAAGTCCATGTGAAACAAAACACAGAAAGGTTGCACTGCTATTTTGGGGTTAGGCGCTGCCCCATTCACCCCACTCCAGTACTCTTGCCTGGAAAATCCCATGGGTGGAGGAGCCTGGTAGGCTACAGTCCATGGGGTCGTTGAGGGTCGGACACGACTGAGCGACTTCACTTTCACTTTTCACTTTCATGCTTTGGAGAAGGAAATGGCAACCCACTCCAGTGTTTTTGTGTCTGGAGAATCCCAGGGATGGGGGAGCCTGGTGGGCTGCTGTCTGTGGGGTCGCACAGAGTCGGACACGACTGAAGCGACTTAGCAGCAGCAGCAGCAGCAGCAGCTGTGGCTTAGTGGTAATTTAAAGCTTCATGCTAAATTTTCTGGTGGTATTTGAAAATATATGACTGACCTTTAGAGCATGTTTAAGTGGCAAAACTTTATCATTTTATTTTCATTTTCTCTTTTAACCTTGGGAAAGAAGTCTCTCTATTCTTTGTAACTGAATTGTTTCAAACTTTTTTCTGAACACGGGGAGTAAAGAAAAGTGTTCTAGAGGTTTCAAGTTATATTCTTGTGTGTAATTGATTTAAAAGGGCTGCAATAAGTAGATAGATAAAGTAGATGGATGGATGGATAGATATATAGATACATAGATAAAGCAGCTGGATAGATGGATGGATGGATACCGATAGGAGGATATGTATAACATATAAATGATGTGTTTGTCCTTCTGCCGTTGGTCTGAGTCCACTTTTTTGTTACCTAGACACTCAGGGTGGTTTCCATGCCATCCTGGGTGCTTTGAGAGAAGACAGACGATATACTGGATTCTGACCCACCCACCACTGGCTTGGTGACCTATGAGCATTTGGTCATTCAAAGTGCAGGGACATGACCACGGTTACTTTCCAAAACACGATTTTATTAGTATTTTATGAACAGAAAGGGTTCACGAGAAGAACAAGTAGGAGGGAAGAGGTCTTTGAACATCACGGTCACAGAATTCCATGGGGGCAGGAAGCCCCTCAGTGTACAGTGCCTAGCGGTCCTGCCGGGCTGGATCCAGGGGGCTGTGGACAAGCAGGGCTCTGTGGATTTGATGTGGGAGGGGAGAGTGGGAATGGGTCGGGGTGACCTCCAGCGGGGCTGCTCCAGGGGACAGTCTGAGCGGCCGCGTCACTCTCCCTCCCCAGGTCCTGTCCCCAGTGTCTGTGACTGTATTCACTGGGTGCAGGTGAGTGAGGGACAGGTAGGATTTCCTGCAGCAGACGAGTGACTTCACAGGGACAAGTCTCGTCTGTCCAGGTCACCCAAGCACATTCACGTGACGGGACTTTCTCAGTGATTGTCTGTAGTGGAAAATTTATTCGTCAAGATAAGGGTCTGATGCCTGACTGTGAACACCCTATGTTCTCCTTAAAGCTTCTGTCTTACTCTGCATCTCCTGGAACTGGCCGGAGTGTGGTAATACACCATCTAACATCTTCCCGATCTCTACAGAAACGCTTGAGCTTGCTCCTAAGTGTGAAAGTGTGAGTTGCTCAGCCTTGTCCTACCCAAAGACTGGGACCTGTGGGACCCCAGGGACTGTTGCCCACCAGCCTTCTAAGTCCATGGGATTCTTCCACAAGAATACTTGAGTCCGTTGCCATTTGCTTCACCAGGGAATCTTCCCGACCCAGAGATCAGACCCAGGTCTCCTGCACTGCAGGTGGGTTCTTTACCATCTCAGCCACCTAGGTTTGCCACATTCTGCTGAATTGATCACTTCTTTCAATATCCACAGCCATTCCTTAAAAGGTTGGGGGAATGTTGTCTAAGTCTTATGCAACAGGATTTAGCAAAACATGTGAATAATTCCTAAATCATTTTGTTTTGGGAGACCAAGCGTCTGAGAATCCTAGATAAATAGCAGTCCTCCAGCACCTCATTACATGAACTCTCACTCAAGGAACTCTCGTCTCCATTTCCTTTGCAGCCTAATGCTCTTGATCATTGAAACAGCTCCCCTTCCTTCCTTCCTAATTATTTCACCTGGAAGTGCTGCTTTTAACATAACTTTCCTGGCTCCTCAAACTTTCCTTATTAATTTTTCCTTAAGTTCTGTATCTTGGAGGCAGCCCATCCGTCTTTCCTGGGCTGCGTCTCTGCTGACATCCTCTTTCTGCCCTTTGCTCCAAAGTTTGCTCTCTAAGATGCTTCTGGTTCCAACGCGAAGTGCCAAGCTGCTTCAAAATAATTTCTGAAAACTTACCATTTTGCTGAAAGTGTGTTTCTTTAGTGAAGTCTCCAGTGACAGATGGTCCATTTCAATTTTCTCCTGCCCGAAGAAATATCCCTGTAATGACGGACAAGAAATGCAAGGAACGCTGTCTTGGTGGACTTTGGGTTTAGCTTCTTTGCCTGTCTCCTTCACTTGCTGGAAGCCCTTTAGGCAATGGCTGTGCCCTATAGAGCTGGGTTTGCTCAGTGTTTCATCCGCTGTCAGCAGGTGTGAGCTAAAATGTGATCATGAAGTAAAGGTTTTTAAAGATCCAGATAACTTAGAGCGGAGTCAGTCATGTGTGCTTAGCTGTCTAAGTACTTCTGTGTGTGTGTGTGTGTGTGTGTGTGTGTGTGTGTGTGTGTGTGTGTGTGACTTTGAATGTTCTAAGATGAATGACCTTTTTTACTTAGGACGAATTTTGTGATTTAGGTAGAATTTAAAGCTCAACATTCAGAAAACGAAGATCATGGCATCTGATCCCATCACTACATGGGAAATAGATGGAGAAACAGTGGAAACAGTGTCAGAATTTATTTTTCTGGGCTCCAAAATCACTGCAGATGGTGACTGCAGCCATGAAATTAAAAGACACTTACTCCTTGGAAGGAAAGTTATGACCAACCTAGATAGCATATTCAAAAGCAGAGACATCACTTTGCCAACAAAGGTTCGCCTAGTCAAGGCTATGGTCTTTCCTGTGGTCATGTATGGATGTGAGAGCTGGACTGTGAAGAAGGCTGAGTGCCAAAGAATTGATGCTTTTGAACTGTGGTGTTGGAGAAGACTCTTGAGAGTCCCTTGGACTGCAAGGAGATCCAACCAGTCCATTCTGAAGGAGATCAGCCCTGGGATTTCTTTGGAAGGAATGATGCTGAAGCTGAAACTCCAGTATTTTGGCCACCTCATGCGAAGAGTTGACTCATTGGAGAAGACTCTGATGCTGGGAGGGATTGGGAGCAGGAGGAGAAGGGGACGACAGAGGATGAGATGGCTGGATGGCATCTCATGGATGTGAGTCTGAGTGACCTCCGGGAGTTGGTGATGGATAGGGAGGCCTGGCGTGCTGCAGTTCATGGGATCGTAAAGAGTCAGACAGGACTGAGCGACTGATCTGATCTGATCTGATCTGACACATACTTCCTTCTTTGGGCTTCCTGTGTGGCTCAGTGGGTAAAGAATCTGCCTGTAATGCAGGAGACATGGGCTCGATCCCTGGGTTGGGAAGATCCTCTGGAGAAGGAAATGGAAACCCACTCCAGTATTCTCTCTTGGAGGATCCCATGGACCGAGGAGCCTGGCGGGCTACAGTCCATAAGGTCGCAAAGAGTTGGACATGACACTGACTCGATGGATGTGAATCTGGGTGAACTCCAGGAGTTGGTGATGGACAGGGAGGCCTGGCGTGCTGCGATTCATGGAGTCTCAAAGAGTCGGACACGACTGAGCGACTGAACTGAACTGAAGCGACTGAGCCTGCATGCATGCACACATATTTTGTTTAAACTCTTTGGCCCAAATTGTGTTGGAAATTTCAGAAGGGTGATTTTCAGGAGAGAATCCTCTTACTTATGGTTCTGCCCCATTGAGAGTAGCTAACACTTGATTTTCATCTGTATTTCGGCAGTAATAGGACAGCTACAAATTCATTTGCCCAATCTGTTGGTAAACTGAAAACATTCTTTACATTTTGTTTCTGAAAGAAACAAAGGCTGGAGATGGTGAGAAGGAGTAGGGAAATAAGTAAATGTATTTATCTTGAGAAGGGCAAACCCTCAATCACAGCAGCATGGCCGAAAGTGGACAGAAGCCAGTGTGCAAAAGAGAGCAATATTCTTATTCTCAGATTTGCTGCTGTTCTTTTCTTCCATCTGGAAACTTTTCCATCATCATCACTAGCTTATAAACTCTGATCATCTGAGACTGCAGAGCCATGTAAATATATCCAGCGTACATAGCCTTTCCAGATGGATAAGCCTTTCTTTCTTACCCAGGATACATAGCCTTTCTATGAGGATGGATACAAATTGCATAACTATTCTCTTTTCTTAACAGAGTTTTCAGAACGGGTTCTGGGAACCATCAGGCCACGTGTAAAAGGAGGAGTGGCCTTGAGGGACGGCACTGGTATCCGTCATGGCCACACTTCCCACCCTCCTCTCTTCCCAGGGGAAATCCTGATTCCTTTCTTCCTCCTCCATCTGCAGCTAGCTTCACTTGCAAATTTCTGGAGTTTCTGTTTTTAAAATATTTATTACTTTGGTTCGCTGTGCTGGGTCTGAGTTGTTGCTCTTGGGATCTTTAGTTATGTCACGTGGTATCTAGTTCCCTGACCAGAGATTGAACCCAGTCCCCCTTGCTTTGGGAGCACAGAGTCTTAGCCACCAGGTCATCAGGGAGGTCCCTGGAATTTCCCAACTGGGTCTTTTAAATGGTGTTTAGAGGCTGTGTGTACTCGTCTGAAATTGCATGACAAAAATTCGTGCATGTCTGTATGTGTACATACACAGTTTTCTGGGGGAGAGGCTCAAATGTTTTCATCACATTTCATCATCATTGAGGATTCTCTGAACTAAGGAAGGCAATAATGACTTCTTCTTAAACCTGTTGAACTTGGCTCCTGCCAGTGAGTTTAGACTAATGCTTCATACAGCCTATTAACTTGAGGAGGGGTTGTCAACGCAAAAGGCTACAGCTGCCAGCTGGGTAAAGTAAGAGGCCGTGGTCCGTGATGCAAAAGGCAGTATGGAATGGGGACGTCTGTGGTCAGTCTGGAGGTAGGTGGCCAATTCTCCCACTCTCTAATTCAGGTTAAAACCTTACATTCTGTTCAGTAAATACAACTCAGCCCCATGGGTTGCTGTGGTGAACCCTTCTGCTTGTTGAGGGCAAGAAAGGGAGGTGGCCCTCTTGCATCCATGTTTTTGTTTATCTGTTAGAAATAAGGTGCCCGGACAGGTAGGCGGGCAAGGATTTGGTGATGGCAGATCCTATCAAATGCTGTCTTGACAAGACTTGTGCGTATGTGCTTAGTTGCTTCAGCCGTGTCCGTTTCTTTGCAACCCTATGGACTGTAGCCCTCCAGGCTCCTCTGTCCATGGATTCTCCAGGCAAGAGTACTGGAGAGAGTTGCCATTTCCTTCTCTAGGGGATCTTCCTGACCCAAGAGTCGAACCTGGGTCTCCTGTGTCACAGGCAAATTCTTTATCCATTGAGCCACCTGGGAAGCCTGTCTTGACATGACCAACAAGGATTAAATCCCCCCAAAGTGTATCATTAAATCTATAATGCAGGAGAGAACTCTTCATGTGGCCTCTTAGCTGGTCTATACCTACATCTCTGGCTTTCTCAGGGTGATCATTCTTGTCTTTTGCTAAGCTTTAGATTTATTTCTTCTCCCTAAGAGCCACTGTTTTTTGTTTTTGTTTTTTTTTTTTTTTTTGCACAGTGGAGTGTGTGTCTATGTTCTTTCCTCCACCTGGTACATGCCTATTCTTACATTCCTGGCTAATTCTTATACATCCTCTAGGTTTCAGCTTCCAGGTAACTTCCTCAGGTGACAGTTTTATGGCTCTGCAGGTCTAGAGATGGTGAGAACCCTACTCTTTAACCCTGAAGCACTTATAAATAAAGTTAATATGCTTTTGAAAGGGCTGCTTTCCTCACCAGACTGTAAGCTCCAGGAGGGCAGGGATTACTCGAATAACTTTAGGTCCTGTAATTTCCAGCTCAGCGCCTGGCACACAGTAGATACAATACACATTCTTGAATGAATGAATGGGAGCATTAATATCTAGACAGGAACAGAGACCTGGGGACCAGCTGAGCTCATGGAATCACAGATGGTGGGGAATTGGTGGGGTCATCGTACCCTAAGGTCTGATTCTCAGTGTTGTAGGTCCCTGAGCCTGAGGAGTTTGTCAGCCTTTAGTGATTTATGGACCCACATAGCCTCATAGCAGAGACCCAGGTTTGAACCAGAGTGTTGACCTTGGAATTGATAATAAGACAACTGCCAGGTGGTCAGAAGGCATAGGTCAGCCCACTCAATGCATTTCCTTGTTAGGCATCAGTCAGCATAGAGGAACACTAGGACCCCGGATGGATCCTGAGAAAATACCAGAAAACAGGACCACACAGAGTAGAGTGTGTCTCCAGGCAGAGCCCACTGTGGCCATGGGAGCTGCAGAATTCACAGTAATTAGATGGATCAGTGGGTCCCTCTTTAACAGGGTGGGAAACAAACTAAAGGGTTATTTTTCTCATGGTTGATTCTTTTTCTAGACTCCATGTTAACTATGGCCTAATAATGAGTGTTATGTTTCCTCAAAAAACAACAACAACAACAAAAAACCTAAAAAGGACACTGTGATTCAACAGGCGCTAAGCATTCGTGTTCAGCACTGAGCGTGAGAGTGGGACCGTCCTTTCTGCTTTTGAACTTGGAGTCATAGCGCCTTCTGTGGTTTCTGAAGACAGACACCTGGTCTAGTCTAATGTGAGGTGATTTCCACCAGCTTTAGGAGGCTGAACTTACCTTGTGCTTCTGATTTTTATCCATGTCCTAACTAACTTATTAACACTTACTAACAATTGTTGGTTGAATACATGCTGTTGGGAAGACACTGTGTTTTTATGATTTGCTATTTACAACTTTACTTGGCAAATGGTGATGGAGAAATAGAGGCTCTGATATTATTTAATTTGGGCTGAAGTTCATTGGATATAAATTTTCTAGCAGATATCAAAACATTTGCAAACAATTAACTTCTTAAAGTAGAAGAGACACAGATGGAAAAAATGTTCAAGGAATCAAACCTATGTTCTTTTAGAACTGATACAGTAATAACCATCAGTATTTCACATAGCTACTGGTAAAATAATATTCCTTCATCTTTTTATCTCGTGTAAAAGCACTTTGGAATGCTTTTTTTCCCCAGGATTGGGAAGCATCATAAAATTGATAACCCTTAAAGCACCCTTATTGATTTTCTGAGATCCCATTTTTGCAAAAAAAATACTGCCAAGTTCACCATGCTGATGAGAGTGGGGGTATCACACATATTTAGACTTTTGGAAAGTGCAATTATAGGAGAAATCAACACGTGTGGATTTGCTTTTTCTTTTTTAACTTACTTATAGCACAGGAGCACAACCTTCAAAGTAGGGGACTGGGACCATATTATGTTATTTATATGCCTTGAGAAGGCTCTTCGATAGATGCAGAGTCCCTCACTGCTAGGATGCAGCCCCATGAAGGCTGTGGAGACTACATCAGTTTTGCTGTGGAGGACAAGGCAGGCAGAGACTCTGCTTTCAGGTAACTACCTTTTGCCATCACACAATAAAAGGGTGAGTAGATGTCCGGCAATGGCAACCCACTCCAGTACTCTTGCCTGGAAAATCCCATGGACGGAGGGGCCTGGTGGGCTGCAGTCCATGGGGTCGCTAGGAGTCGGACACGGCTGAGCAACTTCACTTTCACCTTTCACTTTCATGCATTGGAGAAGGAAATGGCAACCCACTCCAGTGTTCTTGCCTGGAGAATCCCAGGGATGGGGGAGCCTGGTGGGCTGCCATCTATGGGGTCTCACAGAGTCAGACACGACTGAAGCCACTTAGCAGCAGCAGCAGCAGATGTCCGGCAGGCAAAGATAAAGCTATTTGCTATGTTTGTCTCATACATTTTGTGTTATTTTAGACTTGTCCTATGATGCCAGGGCAAAAAGTTGACGAGTCAGTATCCAGTTGACTTGTTTTGACTTGTTTTACTGCAAGGAGATCCAGCTAGTCCATCCTAAAGGAGATCAGTCCTGGGTGCTCATTGGAAGGACTGACGCTGAAGCTGAAACTCCAATCCTTTGGCCACCTGATGTGAAAAACTGACGCACTAGAAAAGACCCTGATGCTGGCAAAGAGTGAAGGCAGGAGGAGAAGGGGACGGCAGAAGATGAGATGGTTGGATGGCATCACCGACTTGATGGACAAGAGTTTGGGTAAACTATGGGATTTGGTGATGGACAGGAAGCCTAGAGTGTTGTGGTTCATGGGGTGGTAAAGAGTTGGATACGACTGAGTGACTGAACTGGACTGTTTTGACAGATGGCTAGATATCTAATTTACTTAATTAGCAGGGCAGCAGAATAATGCCCCATCCAGCAACCCACACCCCCCCACCCCTTGCAAAAAAAAAAAAAAGATATCAAATCCTAATTCCTTCAAGCTGTAAGTATTATATTATTTGGAAAAAGCATTTTTTCAGGTGTGATTAAATTAGGAACTTTGAGACGAGACTATGCTAGATGGTCCTTGATTAACCAGAGGGATTAACCAGGTCTGGAGATTAACCAGATGGTCCCTGAACGCAATGGTGGCTCAGACGGTAAAGCATCTGTCTACGATGCGGGAGACCCGGGTTTGATCCCTGGGCTGGGAATATCCCTTGGAGAAGGAAATGGCAATCCACTCCAGTACTATTGCCTGGAAAATCCCATGGACAGAGGAGCCTGGTAGGCTACAGTCCATGGGGTCGCAAAGAGTCAGACACACTGAGTGACTTCACGTTCACAAGAGAGAAGCAGAGATTTAAAGGTACAGAGGGGAAGGTGATGCGAAGGTGTTAGAGAGAACAAGGTACCAGTGACCCTGGGCCCTGGAGGGGTGTGGCCGCATGAGGCAGCACGGGAAACAGTGGCGGAGCCTGCAGCTGCAGAGCAAGAGACGAATTCTGTCCTTGAGCCCCTGCAGAGTTCAGTTCTTCGGACACCTTGCCTGTGGCTCAGTGGCCCTGATTTAGGACTTCTGACCTCCAGAACTCTGAGAGAATACTTTCCTGTTTTTCTGTGTCACCGCATTTGTGGGAGCTTGTGACAGCCACCACAGGAAGCGATTACAGCTAGGATCCCACGCAACAACCAGTTTAGTATCTGAAATCTTGAAAATGTTGCAAGTTCATACGATAGAATTTGGGCTTCATTTTCTGCTCTGCTATTAACGCCGAGCTCATTTTCTATCTCTAAACTATTTTTCAGGTGAGAAAGTTAAGATTCAAAAAAGCTAAAGGAATTTCCATACCTTTGTTATAGTCAGATTTTTTTTTCCTGGGCAAAAGAGGGCATTTGTTATATTACTAAATGTTCCCCTGTGTACATTTAGGCTTTAAAAATGTTATATTATTTTTCTGACATCATGCTCACTTGCTGGCTCCATATTCCTGTACACAATATTCAATTCTGATTTTAGCTCTGTGAAAGACTGTACAATCCGCAGGAAGCTGGAAATATGACCATTAGAATTAAATTACTCCAGGGGATTGCTCTGATGATTCTTACGAAGGCATAGGACAAATATGCTTTTGGGGTTTTGTTGACACTCGTTTTAGAGATGTACCCTCTACATGCATGATGACGCCTGCCTTTCTCATAGCCTAAAATTGCAATATGAGTTTTAGTGTCCTAAAGCAATTTTGATTTCTTGCGAAGGTAGGAAAGAAAAATATGGAAAATGCTAAAACTGAAAAAAAAAAAAAAAAAAAAAAAGTAGGACATACAGGAGTAAATACCCTCAAGGAACCTGTGTTTCTTACTTAAGATGAGGTATAGTACACAATGAAAGAGCCAGATTGTCATCGCAAATCTTTTAAAACTTTAAAATCTACCATGATTCCCCACTACTGTCTGACATAAAACGTCTAGAGAGGCTATAAAATCAACTTCCATTCCAATAAGACAGAATCATTATATTTTTATGACTCTATGGTTGACAATAAAAGAAGTGATAACAATTTTCAAAAACGTAGGCAGATTTTTTGAGGGGTTTTATTAATGCTTATGGGGGTAGAAGGGGCCCCCAGGAGCCCCTTGGAGATCTCTAGGTGGACAGTGACAGTACATATATATTAGCAATTAACAATATGGAAGTAGTCCTTATGGAACTTGTATGTTACACACGATACAATTTAAAGTTGACTGAGTGTCAGTTTCTTTCAAGTATTCTTGACTTGTGGATTGAGTTGCGTACATATTACGTAGGTTCAGTGTACCCAGCCTGATTGCTGTTTTACTGGGAATGTATTTTTAGGTCTTACAAAAATAAGTATGATATTTCTTTTTAATAATGATTTCATATTTGCTCCTGGATGATTTTAAAGGCCCCACTGAGAACATTTGGGATGATGAGTGTTTACGGATGATAACATGATGCTTTTATTAACAAGCGAACCAACTGAAGCCATGTTGGAGAAATGTGCATTGGTAGCCACACCTACAGTTCAGATTTCTTTCTTATAAGGGACTCATCATTGACCATGTGGGGAAAAATTATATCCTACCATCATATCCCAATGGAATAACTGAATGTAGTTGGATTAAAATTATTTAAATCTCACTTTTGGTAGACTATTATATTTAGTTTTGATTTTGATACTATCTCAGTGAATTTGTTTTGAATTTGTGAAAATGGTCAATTTCTCAGAGCTTAATAAGCTAGCATATATTAGTGTCGATTTTCTAATCCTTCAGCATGAATCAACCTTTAGACCTTTCTAAATATTTATAATTTCCAGTCATTCAATTAATTGATGCTTAAATAGTAAATGACTTTGGATGGCCTTTATACATGGTTCATTCATTAAACTGAAGCTAAACTTCTATCCTGAATTTGGGTTATTTTATACTCTATTACACTCCAGCTAAATTTTGCTTACTGTACTATATGTTCATTAAATTACATATATCTGCAAAATAGACAACAGAACACTTATATAACAATGAATGATGTTAAAAACTGATTAAAGTTTATGAAATCACTACTCATATTTCTGCTTGAGTTGTTTTATGAAGATTATTTAATATAAGAAGAATCTACCTACTAAAAATTCCTCATTAACTCATTCTGAAGTTATACATATATGTATGAACTCATCAAATGATTTCCAGTCTCAGATAATAGACCAGTGTTTAGATTTCCATTTCTTATATTGATAGATCCACTATGCTGCTTGCTGCAGTATTATTCCATGAGAATACTGCTAGTGGTGAGAAATTATTTGTTAGTTAATCAAACTATATTATAAAATTAAGTTTTCTCCAGCAGCATTCGTCTCTCAAGAGTGGTATAAAAAAAACCAAGTAAACATTTCAATGAAGATGATCTACGTGGTAGTTCAAAATATAGATGAAAATAAAAAATTAAAGTCTTCTAAAGTATAATTGAGATGAAATCCTCCTCCTGAGAACTGTAGGGTTAAATAATCTCAGATTCTTGGATTAAATTACTCTTCCCAGAGGCAGAGAAATGGCAAGTTCCTAGAAGAGGAGGAACAGATGATAGCTGAAGTATTTAGATTTGAAAGACTGTTCACTGATAGGACTGAATGAGTGTTTTGGGCCATGGTGAAATAAGCATATCATTAGTCATCTCCAGATGAAGCTTGGATTGCTTAGTTTTATGAGACAATTTGAATGGGTTGCTTGAAAGTTTCAAAATAACTGAAAGGAATTAACTGAGGGCATAATATATCTTTGGGTTTCATGTGAGTGGGCCTTTGGACAGAGAATGTAGTGTAAATTAGTTTCATTGCCTTGCTGATTTGATGGATAGATGAGTATAGCGTCTCATTAATATATGTGGCTAACAGATGTTACTCAAGCTGCCCATGGCATCGGGCACAGATGGGCTGGATATGTAGCCTGCCAACAAGACAATGCTGTTGGTCTTGGTATCCACAGGGGATTGGTTCCCGGACCCCCGTGAATACCAAAATCCCTGAAAGCTCAAAGCCCTTATATACAGTGGCGTATGTGGTGTTTGCATGTAACCTATTCACATCTTCCAGTAGACTTTAAATCATCTCTAGATTACTTACAATATCTAATGCAATGTAAATTCTATGCAGATGGTTGTAAATGCTACATAAATAATTGCTGGTGCACAGCAAATTCAAGTTTTGCTTTTTGGAAATTTCTAGTTTTTTTTTTTTTTTTTTGAGTATTTTCAATCCTTGGTTGGCTGAATCCATAGATGCAGACCTTGTGGATATGAGGGCGGCTGTAGATGCACTTTGCCCCCATGGCTGTATTTTCATTTACTAGAGAAGCGCAATTGGTCAACAAAGGCCCGAGGTTATCCAAAATAAAAGTTTGAAGTTCAACCACTGGAAAAAATTAAATTCTACAAATGTTGCCTGAGTGCATGCTGAGAGTTAGGCATGGGTGTGCAGTATGTTTTCAAGCTCTTTATGATTTACAGACATGTGCAAATGACTATGCATGCATGTGTGGTAAATCGCTTCAGTCACATGTGACTCTTTGTGACCCCATGGACTGTAGACCACCAGGCTCCTCTGTCCATGGGGCTCTCCAGGCAGGAATACTGGAATGGGTTGCCATGCCTTCCTCCAGGGGATCTTCCCAACCCAGGGTTGGAACCTGCATCTCTTATGTCTCCTGCATTGGCAGGCGAGTTCTTTACCACTTGTACCACCTGGGAAGCCCACGAGTACAACTCAAAATGCAAAGTTCATCATGAAGACAAGGACAAAATCCCTTTGGAAAAGAGATTATCTTAAGAGCAGAGTTTGTAGAGGAGGATGAAACTGCACAGGGCTCTGAGCCGTGGTGGGTTTATGCAGGCAAACCTCCTGATGACATTCTGGGAGAAAGGAACTGGGTGATTGAATGATGGAGGTATGAACTGGGCATGTTCAAATAGGTACCTAGATTGCACAAATCTTTGTGAAAGTCCAAGTTTCTGGTGCAGAGGCTCCACCACTCCACTAGAACCCAAATATCTGTTTGGACACATGAAGACAGTCAGAGGGACAGTTTGACTTTACCCACATCACTTCTCACCCCAGCATCACAGCTCAGAGAGTCATAGCTTCTCACCTGTGGTTTCTCCCTCAAGGGAAAGGGAGAGCATGGGAGTGGATGGCCAGCTTGTGCAGGTGGGCAGGGTGCTGCTTGAGATGCCCATATCTCTCTCACCCCACGCAGAGCCCTGACTCAGGGGTGGGTGGGAAGAGTCTGGGAGAGCAGCAGATGGGACTCTCAGAGGATGTTAAAGGGACTCGGATGCTGTTACTCTGTTTCAGACTCCAATAGGAAGCCCTGAGATGCCTCTGGGATGCCTTGCCCATGGATTTTCCCCAACTGGTCCACACACACCCCCAACACTACATGGACCTGGTCCACTCCTGACCCTGTGGCCAGCTCCGTGTGTGTGCTCTTGATGGTGACAGAAAGCATGAGCTCTGACAGGTGACTGCTGAGCACGTGCAGAAAGCCAGCAGGCCAGGGAGAGGCCACAGACTTCAGCTTCACCTCCACCCTTGAGGGAACAAATGGCAGAATCCTGGGAGAGCACAGAAGCTTAGTGATTCTACCGAAAGAGAGCGCGAAATGCGTGCGGCAAAAATAGCCTTAGTTGTTCTAAGACACACAGATGGCCTTCAGGGCCATGGTAAGATGCTCAGTGTCACTCAGTATTAGGGAAATGCAAGTCGAAACCATGAGATATGACCTCACATCTGTCAGAATGGCTGTCATCAAAAAGACCACAAATCACAAGTGTTGGCAAGGAAACAGGAAAGGAAACTATCGTGCACTGTTGGTGGGAATGTAAATTGACGAAGCTGCTATGGAAAAAGAGTATGGAGAGTGCTCCAAAAACTAAAAGTAGAACTATCATATGATCCAATTCCACTTCTAGGTATGCATTCAAAGGAAATGGAGTCACTGTCATCTACACTCTGATGTTCACGGCGGCATTATTCTCAATAGTGAAGACTGCTGACCACCTGAGAGCCTGACTGTGGATGAACAGATGATGAAGATGTGGTCTACACACACAGCGGAATACTGTGCAATCATGAGAAAGGACATCCTGCTGTTTGTGACCCTACGTATAGACTTTGAGGGTGTTATGCTAGCTGAAGTGGTTGAAACAGAGAAAGGCAAATACCATATGGTATCACTTATACACGGACGCTGAAGAGTCAAAGTGATAGAAGCAGGGAGCAGAATGGTGGCTGCCACGGGCTGAGCAGGGGGGCATGGAGAGATACTTGGTCCAAGAGTGTAAGCTTCCAGGGATGAGATGCATATGTTTTGGAGGTCTAATGGGCAGCATGGCGACTACAGTTAACAACACTGTATTATACACTTGAAAGTTGCTAAGAGGGTAGATCTTAAGTGTTCCCACCACAAAAAAAAAAAAAAAAAAGGTAATTATATGAGGAGATGGAGGTGCTGACTCACACTGATGTGATAATCACTTCAATATATAGACGTGTATCAACTCATCACCTTGTATCTCTTAAATGCATATGTGTTATATGTCAATTATATCTCAAGAAAACTGGAAGATAAATCCACAATCTTCCATTATTTTTATATCACCTCTGTGTTCCATGACAAGATCAAGGTTACCACATGGTTTGAACCTCAGAATTACAAAATAAATGTTTCTTAATAATCAACCACGCAGAGCTAGATCAGATATTAAGTGTTTTAGTAGTGGAATACCCTGATATTCAAATTCTCAAATGAGTGTTTGGCCAAGTGTAAATATAAGGTTATTTTAGAGCAGTTTTATAGCCAGAGATATTTTATTCAATCATTTTCATTGACCTTGGAATTGAAGATTCTATACTAAGTTGTCATACAAAGGTTATTGTCACTATGTGAGTTGGAAGAATGGTGTGAAAAGAAGAAAAAGAATTATTTGAAGAGTCGGATGCATTATTTTATAATATCCACATTATAGCAGGTTTATAATTTGAATGTAAAATCAGTGCTAGATGTCCTTGTAGGATGTTTACTCATATTTTCAGGGAGAAAGTACAATTCTCGAATGTGTCATGAGATGACATTAACTTTCCCACCCAACAGCCTTTGTTGATTGAATAGTCCTGAATGTTCAGGTGCAACCTCTTGAAAATGAAGCAGAAGTGAAGATTGAAACATAATAGTCTTATTGTCGGTGGATAAATTAAAGAAAAATAAGCTTGTTTTTCTAGGTAACGTGTAACTTGGAAAATTTCTGATGCAATAGTATACTGCCCAGAATGTTAAAATGGTGGACAATATTAAAAATTTTAAGAACTGTCTTGTTCTCACATCTGGCCAGTAAAAGCAAATTTTACTATAAAAACTTAACATAAAAAAATATAGTACTTTCTCCTATTAATGGTGGTATGAATTCAAAACTGTTCTTTGCAATTTCCCCCAAATTTAAATGGTTGATAGTATTTTCTATCTCATATTTATTTCATTAAGAGATTAGTTGGAAATGTTCTTTCAAAATTTCTCTTGAATGTATCCTTTTCTCTCCATACTTACTTTCACCATTTAAGCTGTGCTGCAATGGTGAAAGTTTCACCTTTTCTTTAAAAGCTTGGTTTTAGTGGCCTCCTTCAAGGTCTTCCATTTCCAATGTGTTCTAGGAAATTCTTGACCTAGTTCAAATTTCTATAACAAAAATACTATGGACTGCTGTCTTATAATCAATAAACATTCATTTTCCCCAATTCTGGAGGCTGAAAGTCCAAGGTCAAGGTGCAGGTGTATGTGATGTCTAGCAAAGACCCCTCCTGGTTCACAGACAGTGTTTTCTTACAGAACAGAAGGGCTCTGAAGGAGGAGGGCTCCATTCTTATGACGTAATCACCTTCCCACCACGCCCTCCCCCCCAGTACCATCACATAGGGGATTAGGTTTTACATGCAAATTTTTGGAGAACATAAAACATTTACTCTTACACCAATTTTGCTGGGCTACTGTTTTCCAGCATTGCTTATGTCACATTCCTCTTCTGGAATCTTTTATTGCTCCTGATTTTTGGTTCTGTCTCATCCAGTAATTAACTGTTTCTCCATGTTTTTATGGGCTTCCCTGGTGTCTCAGCAGTGAAGAACCCACTTGCCAATTCAGGAGACAAGAGTTTGATCCCTGGGTTGGGAAGATCCCCTGGAGAAGGAAATAGCAACCTATTCCAGTATTCTTGCCTGGGAAATTCCATGGACAGAGGAGCCTGGGGACTACAGTCCATGGAGTCGCAGAAGAGTCAGATATGACTGAGTGACTAAGCAACAATAGCAACACATTTTTATGCTCCACAGTCCAGTTCCACCTCATCCATCTAATGTAATCCTTAGCATTCCTCAGGTTCATTCTCATTCACCATGGCAACCCCTGTTGCAAACATTTTGCCCGCACGTCCACCCCTCTCTGTGCCAGGTCTGAGCTCTCCTTCCTGTGTAGATCATGCTGTTGGCTCCATGCCCTTTGTCCTCTGGACACGCTCACCTGTCTAGAACTGTTCTGTCCTTTAGAGCCGTCTTGTTTCGAGTTTGGTCCTGACCCACAAAACACAATCTGCTCTCTGCAGTTCTCTTGCTACAGTACTGATGGCAAGGACCCTGCCACATGGCAAGTACAGACTCCAAACTCCTGATGACCTTTAAGGATTGAGGGGTCACAGCTGAAGTTCAGTTTTCTTGCCCACTGCAGGACTTTTAGGAAATCAGGATGAACTGCCTATTATCTTATCTGCAAGAGAGCTTCACAGCTTAGAGTGATGAACTATCTAGGAGTGATAGCTAAGTTCTGAGATTCATGGCGATAGCAATACTGGCAGAATTTCTAGACACAGCTGTCACTTTTTCATTTGATGGAGATGCAGTAAATGAGCTTTACGTGAGATATAAATTTTAAAAATGCAATGAGCCTTAGGCTTGGAAATATTATAATTTTTAAATGGAAAAGTATTGCATTTTACTGAATATCAAATAAATCTTTGGTAATATATACATATAGAGTTTCCTTGGTGACTCAATGGTAAAGAACCCACCTGCCAATGCAGGAGATGTGGGTTTGATCCCTCGGTCAGGAAGATTCCTCAGGAGAAGGAAATGGCAACTCACTCCAGTATTCTTGCCTGGGAAATCCCATGGACAGAGGAGCCTGGAGGGCTACAGTCCATAGGGGTTATGAAAGAGTCAAACGTGACTTAGTGGTAAACACTACCAATAATGTATACATATTAGGAAAGACTAGGGATCTCTTCAAGAAAATCAGAGATACCAAAGGAACATTTCATGCTAAGATGGGCACAATAAAGGACAGAGATGGTGTGGACCTAACAGAAGCAGAAGATATTAAGAAGAGGTGGCAAGAATACACAGAAGAACTGTACAAAAAAGAGCTTCAAGACCCAGATAATCATGATGATGTGATCACTGACCTAGAGCCAGACATCTTGGAATGTGAAGTCAAATGGGCCTTAGAAAGCATCACTACGAACAAAGCTAGTGGAGGTGATGGAATTCCAGTAGAGCTATTCCAAGTCCTGAATGATGATGCTGTGAAAGTGCTACACTCAATATGCCAGCAAATTTGGAAGACTCAGCAGTGGCCACAAGATTGGAAAAGGTCAGTTTTCATCCCAATCCCAAAGAAAGGCAATGCCAAGGAGTGCTCAAACTACCGAACAATTGCACTCATCTCACACGCTAGTAAAGTAATGCTCAAAATTCTCCAAGCCAGGCTTCAGCAATATGTGAACCGTGAACTTCCTGATGTTCAAGCTGGTTTTAGAAAAGGCAGAGGAACCAGAGATCAAATTGCCAACATCCGCTGGATCATGGAAAAAGCAAGAGAGTTCCAGAAAAACATCTATTTCTGCTTTATTGACTATGCCAAAGCCTTTGACTGTGTGGATCACAATAAACTGTGGAAAATTCTGAAAGAGATGGGAATACCAGACCACCTGATCTGCCTCTTAAAAAATCTGTATGCAGGTCAGGAAGCAACAGTTAGAACTGGTCATGGAACAACAGACTGGTTCCAAATAGGAAAAGGAGTACGTCAAGGCTGCATATTGTCACCATGTTTATTTAACTTATATGCAGAGTACATCATGAGAAATGCTGGACTGGAAGAAACACAAGTTGGAATCAAGATTGCCGGGAGAAATATCAATAACCTCAGATATGCAGATGACACCACTCTTATGGCAGAAAGTGAAGAGGGGCTAAAAAGCCTCTTGATGAAAGTGAAAGTGGAGAGTGAAAAGGTTGGCTTAAAGCTCAACATTCAGAAAACGAAGATCATGGCATCTGGTCCCATCACTGCATGGGAAATAGATGGGGAAACAGTGGAAACAGTGTCAGACTTTTGTTTTTCTGGGCTCCAAAATCACTGCAGATGGTGACTGCAGCCATGAAATTAAAAGACGCTTGCTCCTTGGAAGGAAAGTTATGACCAACCTAGATAGCATATTCAAAAGCAGAGACATTACTTTACCAACAAAGGTTCGCCTAGTCAAGGCTATGGTCTTTCCTGTGGTCATGTATGGATGTGAGAGCTGGACTGTGAAGAAGGCTGAGCGCCGAAGAATTGATGCTTTTGAACTGTGGTGTTGGAGAAGACTCTTGAGAGTCCCTTGGACTGCAAGGAGATCCAACCAGTCCATTCTGAAGGAGATCAATCCTGGAATTTCTTTAGAAGGAATGATGCTAAAGCTGAAACTCCAGTATTTTGGCCACCTCATGCGAAGAGTTGACTCATTGGAGAAGACTCTGATGCTGGGAGGAATTGAGGGCAGGAGGAGAAGGGGACGACAGAGGATGAGATGGCTGGATGGCATCACTGACTCGATGGATGTGAGTCTGAGTGACCTCCGGGAGCTGGTGATGGACAGGGAGGCCTGGCGTGCTGCGGTTCATGGGGTCGCAAAGAGTCGGACACGACTGAGCGACTGATCTGATCTGATAGATAAATAATAATTGAAGAGGAAATTTATGTTCTTCAATGTTTTTTTAATTTTTATTGAAGTATAGTTGCTCTATAATATTATATATGCAACAGATATTCAATATAGTGATTCACAATTTTTAAAGGTACACTCCATTTATAGTTATTATAAAGTGTTGGCTATATTCCCTGTGTTGTAAATAGATCCTTGTAGCTCATTTTATGCCTAATAGTTTGTACCCCTAACTCCTCTACCCCATCTTCCCCATCACCCCTCCTTCCCTCTTTCCACTGGAAACCCCTGGTTCGTTCTCTATGTTTGTGAGTCTGCAGCTTTTTTGTTACATTCACTGTTGTATTTTTTCGAGGAATTTATATTCTTGAGAATATAAATGTTATTTTGGGGGCTTGGCCCAAAGATGAGTGTGGGATTAATACTTTCTGCAAAACAAATATCTATGAGTTATAATTATTAAAAGGAAAAACTGAAAACTGAAAATGTATCAACTCCTAACGTATTTTTTTAAAATGAATCAGCTTCTTTTCCTTGTGTCCTATAGGCTGCTGCTGCTGCTAAGTCACTTCAGTTGTGTCCGACTCTGTGCAACCCCATAGACGGAAGCCCACCAGGCTCCCCCGTCCCTGGGACTCTCCAGGCAAGAACACTGAAGTGGGTTGCCATTTCCTTCTCCAATGCATGAAAGTGAAAAGTGGAAGGGAAGTCACTCAGTCATGTCTGACTCAGCGACCCCATAGACTACAGCCTACCAGGCTCCTCCGTCTTGCTCTTCCAGGCAAGAGTACTGGAGTGGGGTGCCATTGCCTTCTCCGTGTGTCCTATATATTTGTATGTTATTTTAGAAATAATGTGTTTCTCCTGAACCTTTTTAAGTGGCCAAAAATTAGGGGTAATTGGGTTCTCTTGTGAGACACAGTAAAGAACAGTTTTTATATAAAAGGAAAGAGTTAGAGTTTTCTTTTTGTGAGTCACAAAACTGAAAGGCAATATCAGGCTTCCTTTTTAGCAAGTCATATTTCAGTTCCTAATGATACTGTCTTCAGCTTTTCCTAAAATTCCCTTCCCCTGACATGAACAGAAACAGAAGCTAAGGCTTCTTAAGTTTTAAGGCAATGAAGTCACCTTCCATTTCCAGTGGGAGATTACTGGATTAATGAGAATTTTAGAGCTGCTGATTCACTTTACAGAGACTCAGGTCACTGACTCTGACTTGTCCTCCTTTTGAGGTTTGATGTGCAGAAAAAGAGAAGTCTCTTCTCACAGTTTGAATTGATGATCCCACATGTGACTCCCTCCTACCAGTCTCTTCTTTCAGTTTACAGTTTTCTTCCTTACACCTTAAAAAGAAGCTTTTACTTGTGTGTTTTTTTTTTTTTTTTGATTGAAGAAACGGTCCTTGTCAGCAATTCAGTTTGCATCCATTGGCGTGACAGATGCACTGTATATAGCCGTGTGCCTGCTCAGGAGTGCTTCTCTCCAGGCGGTTCTCCAGGCCTGGATCCCGGCCAGCATTAGAAGAAGCATCGTATATGGATCTACACAGAAGTGGATTGCAGAAGCTGACAGGTCCTACACGGAAAGGCCATTTCTTATGCATGCGGTGGGGGCGTTGGCAGAGTGCTGGTCAAGGATCACTGTGGATTCTGTAGGAATACTTGAAAGCTTCTCAAGTGTAGATTTTTTTTTTTTTCCTTCTAATGAACCAAAGAACAGGTTGCAGGGGTTTGTGAGAGCTACCCTCTCAGCGTTTAGTGTGGCCATATGGAGAAAATGGGTATGGGTTCATAAGCTGCTCAGAATGACAAATGAGACTGATGTGTGTTCTGTTTGGAATAATTGTTTTTAAAACAAGTCATTGGGTCACAAAATGACAGACCTCCACTTATGGGGGCGGGGGCGGGGGTGGGGGGCGTGGGGCAGTTGGTGCCTTTGAGTTCCCGGAGCTTGACTATTTTCTTTGCACCAGTAATCTAAGGGCACAGGAAGTATGTCAGGAGTCAGAAGACCTGGGCTTGTGTTTAGCTGTTTAACTAGGAGCAACTTAGTCCTATGGATAATTTTCACTACCCATAGGCTTGTTACGAAGATTAAATAAGATGATTAACAAGATTGGAGTGTCTTAAATGTTCAAGGCATCAAGAGCTGAGAAAGCCAAAGGCAAGAACATTTATAGCAAAGTTCTAGTTCCTTAATGTATTAATATATGAAAAATTTACTTTCCTTCTTGGTAGATTGTCATCTTTTCATTTGGATAAAAAGTACATACTGTAAAACTAAATATTATCTTCCTTTCTTTTCTTTCTTTTAATGTTCCTTCCTCCCCCCCCGCCCCTTTTCTTTTGGTGAGCAGTGTCCTTTCCCGCGACCCACGCACTAGGAGTGCCTCGCCTTTCCCGCGACCGGCGCACTAGGAGCGCCTCGCCTTTCCTGCGACTGGCGCACTAGGAGCGCCCCGCCGGCTGCGCGGCTGAGAGGAGCTACCCCACGACCGAGGTCAGGAAGGGCGGAGGTGAGGAGATACCCCTCCTCCAAGGTCAGGAAGGGCGGCGGTGAGGAGAGACCCCTCGTCCAAGGTAAGGTGCGATGGCTGTGCTTTCCTGGAGCAGCCGGGAAGAGATACCCCACACCCAAGGTAAGAGAAACCCCACACCCAAGGTAAGAGAAACCCAAGTAAGACGGTAGGTCTTGCAAGAGGGCACCAGAGGGCAAATACACTGAAACCATACTCACAGAAAACTAGTCAATCTAATCACACCAGGACCACACCCTTGTCTAACTCAATGGAACTAAGCCATGCCCCTGGGGCAACCCAGGATGGGCGGGTCATGGTGGAGAGATCTGACAGGGTGTGGTCCGCTGGAGAAGGGAATGGCAAACCACTTCAGTATTCTTGCCTTGAGAACCCCCATGAACAGTAAGAAAAGGCAAAATGATAGGATACTGAAAGAGAAACTCCCCAGGTCAGTAGGGGCACAATATGCTACTGGAGATCAGTGGAGAAATAACTCCAGAAAGAATGAAGGGATGGAGCCAAAGCAGAAAGAATACCCAGCTGTGGATGTGTCTGGTGATAGAAGCAAAGTCCGATGCTGTAAAGAACAATATTGCATAGGAACCTGGAATGTCAGGTCCATGAATCAAGGCAAATTGGAAGTGGTCAAACAAGAGATGGCAAGAGTGAATGTCGACATTCTAGGAATTAGCGAACTAAAATGGACTGGAATGGGTGAATTTAACTCAGATGACCATTGTATCTATTACTGCAGGCAGGTATCCCTCAGAAGAAATGGAGTGGCTATCATGGTCAACAAAAGAGTCTGAAATGCAGTACTTGGATGCAATCTCAAAAATGACAGAATGATCTCTGTTCGTTTCCAAGGCAAACCATTCAATGTCACAGTAATCCAAGTCTATGCCCCAACCAGTAATGCTGAAGAAGCTGAAGTTGAACGCTTCTATGAAGACCTCCAAGACCTTTTGGAACTAACACCCAAAAAGGATGTCCTTTTCATTATAGAGGACTGGAATGCAAAAGTAGGAAGTCAAGAAACACCTGGAGTAACAGGAAAATTTGGCCTTGGAATACGGAATGAAGAAGGGCAAAGACTAACAGAGTTTTGCCAAGAAAATGCATTGGTCATAGCAAACACCCTCTTCCAACAACACAAGAGAAGATTCTATACATGGACATCACCAGATGGTCAACACCGAAATCAGATCGATTATATTCTTTGCAGCCAAAGATGGAAAAGCTACACAATCAGCAAGAACAAGACCAGGAGGTGACTGTGGCTCAGACCATGAACTCCTTATTGCCAAATTCAGACTGAAATTGAAGAAAGTAGGGAAAACCACTAGACCATTCAGGTATGACCTAAATCAAATCCCTTATGATTATACAGTGAAAGTGAGAAATAGATTTAAGAGCCTAGATCTGATAGATAGAGTGCCTGATGAACTATGGAATGAGGTTCATGACATTGTACAGGAGACAGGGATCAAGACCATCCCCATGGAAAAGAAATGCAAAAAAGCAAAATGGCTGTCTGGGGAGGCCTTGCAAATAGCTGCAAAAAGAAGAGAAGCGAAAAGCAAAGGAGAAAAGGAAAGATATAAACATCTGAATGCAGAGTTCCAAAGAATAGCAAGAAGAGATAAGAAAGCCTTCTTCAGTGATCAATGCAAAGAAATAGAGGAAAACAACAGAATGGGAAAGACTAGGGATCTCTTCAAGAAAATCAGAGATACCAAAGGAACATTTCATGCAAAGATGGGCTCGATAAAGGACAGAAATGGTATGGACCTAACAGAAGCAGAAGATATTAAGAAGAGGTGGCAAGAATACACAGAAGAACTGTATAAAAAAGAGCTTCACGATCCAGATAATCATGAAGGTGTGATCACTGACCTAGAGCCAGACATCCTGGAATGTGAAGTCAAGTGGGCCTTAGAAAGCATCACTAGGAGCAAAGCTAGTGGAGGTGATGGAATTCCAGTGGAGCTATTCCAAATCCTGAAAGATGATGCTGTGAAAGTGCTGCACTCAATATGCCAGCAAATTTGAAAAAACTCAGCAGTGGCCACAAGATTGGAAAAGGTCAGTTTTCATCCCAATCCCAAAGAAAGGCAATGCCAAAGAGTGCTCAAACTACTGCACAATTGCACTCATCTCACACGCTAGTAAAGTAATGCTCAAAATTCTCCAAGCCAGGCTTCAGCAATATGTGAACTGTGAACTTCCTGATGTTCAAGCTGGTTTTAGAAAAGGCAGAGGAACCAGAGATCAAATTGCCAACATCCGCTGGATCATGGAAAAAGCAAGAGAGTTCCAGAAAAACATCTATTTCTGGTTTATTGACTATGCCAAAGCCTTTGACTGTGTAGATCACAATAAACTGTGGAAAATTCTGAAAGAGATGGGAATACCAGACCACCTGATCTGCCTCTTGAGAAATCTGTATGCAGGACAGGAAGCAACAGTTAGAAGTGGACATGGAACAACAGACTGGTTCCAAATAGGAAAAGGAGTACGTCAAGGCTGTATATTGTCACCATGTTTATTTAACTTATATGCAGAGTACATCATGAGAAATGCTGGACTGGAAGAAACACAAGTTGGAATCAAGATTGCTGGGAGAAATATCAATAACCTCAGATATGCGGATGACACCACCCTTATGGCAGAAAGTGAAGAGGAACTCAAAAGCCTCTTGATGAAGGTGAAAGTGGAGAGTGAAAAGGTTGGCTTAAAGCTCAACATTCAGAAAACGAAGATCATGGCATCTGGTCCCATCACTACATGGGAAATAGATGGAGAAACAGTGGAAACAGTGTCAAACTTTCTTTTTCTGGGCTCCAAAATCACTGCAGATGGTGACTGCAGCCATGAAATTAAAAGACGCTTGCTCCTTGGAAGGAAAGTTATGACCAACCTAGATAGCATATTCAAAAGCAGAGACATCACTTTGCCAACAAAGTTTCACCTAGTCAAGGCTATGGTCCTTCCTGTGGTCATGTATGGATGTGAGAGCTGGACTGTGAAGAAGGCTGAGCGCCGAAGAATTGATGCTTTTGAACTGTGGTGTTGGAGAAGACTCTTGAGAGTCCCTTGGACTGCAAGGAGATCCAACCAGTCCATTGTGAAGGAGATCAACCCTGGGATTTCTTTGGAAGGAATGGTGCTAAAGCTGAAACTCCAGTATTTTGGCCACCTCATGCGAAGAGTTGACTCATTGGAGAAGACTCTTATGCTGGGAGGGATTGGGGACAGGAGGAGAAGGGGACGACAGAGGATGAGATGGCTGGATGGCATCACTGACCTGATGGATGGGAGTCTCAGTGACCTCCAGGAGTTGGTGATGGACAGGGAGGCCTGGCATGCTGCAGTTGATGGGGTTGCAAAGAGTCGGACACGACTGAGTGACTGATCTGATCTGATCTGTATGTGAAAGCATATGTAAAGAAACTAATTCTAAAGGATATGGAATAAATTATTCTTACATTTTACATTTTGGTTATCATATTTATGACTTCATTTCATTTCCACTTAATTTTTAATATTAACATATTCTAAATTATGTGGACAATAATACAACAAACATCAGATCTAGATTTTTAACACATTTTTTGAAGTATGTTTCCTTTAGTTGCTTTTATTGAAAGATGTAAAATATTCGAGAGAGAATCGATATCACAGACCCACATCTCACCCTGTTTTTCCTGTGTGCCTTCTCTGTTAAAGCGATTCTGCATTCTTTCTATGCAAGGTTCTAGACTTTAGTAACAAAGCAATGTCTCTATATGCAAAAGAAAGTATTTTTCTCTCTTTTGAAATTTATACACATTCATTCATTTGTGTAAGTCACTTCAGTCATGTCCAACTCTTGACCCCATGGACTATAGCCTGCCAGGCTCCTCTGTCCGTAGGGATTCTCCAGGAGTATACTCATTTTCACCATATTGATTCTTCCAATCCATGACCATGGTATATTTCACTATCTATTTGTGTCCTCTTTGATTTCTTTCAACAGTGTTTTGTAGATTTTTATATATAGGTCTTTTGTTTCTTTAGGTAAATTTATTCCTAAGTATTTTATTCTTTTTGATGCAGTGGTTAAAGGGATTGTTTCCTTAATTTTTCTTTCTCTTTTTCATTGTTAGTGTATAGGAGTGCAAGGGATTTCTGTGTATTAATTTTATATCCTGCAACTTTGCTATAGTCATTGATACTACCCAAAGCAATCTGTGGATTCAATACAATCACAAACAAGCTGCCAATGGTATTTTTCACATAACTAGAATAAATAATTTCACAATTTGTATGGAAAAACAAAAAATCCTTGAATAGTCAAAGCACTCTTGAGAAAAAAAAAAATGGAACTGAAGGAATCAACCTTCCTGATTTCAGACTATACTACAAAGCTACAGTCATCAAGACAGTGTGGTACTGGCACAAAGACAGAAATATAGATTAATGGAAGAAAATAGAAAGCACAGAGATAAATCCACATAGCTATGGACAGCTTGTCTTTGACAAAGGAGGCAAAAATATACAATGGAAGAAAGACAAACTCTTTAACAAGTGGTGCTGGGAAAACTGGTCAACCACCTGTAAAAGAATGAAACTAGAACACTTTCTAACACCATACACAAAAATAAATTCAAAATGGGTTAAAGATCTAAATATAAGACCAGAAACTATAGACCTCTTAGAGGAAAGCATAGGCAGAACACTCTCTGATATAAATCACAGCAAGATCCTCTATGATCCACCTCCCAGAGTAATGGGAATGAAAACAAAAATAAACAAATGAGACCTAATTAAACTTAAAAGCTTTGCACAATGAAGAAAACTATAAGCAAGGTGAAAAGGCAGCCTTCAGAATAGGAGAAAAATAATAGCAAATGAAACAACTGACAAAGAATTAATCTCCAGAATATACAAGCAGTTCATGTAGTTCAATAACAGAAAAATAAATGACCCAATGAAAAAGTGGGCCAAAGAATTAGACATTTCTCCTAAAAGACATACAGATGGCTAATAAACACATGAAAAGATGCTAAACATTACTCATTATCAGAGAAATGCAAATCAAAACCACAATGAGGTACCATCTCATGCCGGTCAGAATGGCTGCTATCAAAAAGTGTGCAAACAGTGAATGCTGGAGAGGGTGTGGAGAAAAGGAAACCCTCTTACACTGTTGGTGGGAATGCAAACTAGTACAGCCACTATGGAGAACAGTATGGAGACTCCTTAAAAAAACTGGAAAGAGAACTGCCATATGATGCAGCAAACCCACTGCTGGGCATACACATTGAGGAAACCAGAATCAAAAGAGACACGTGTACCGCAGTATTCATCACAGCACTGTTTACAGTAGCCAGGACGTGGAAGCAACCTAGATGTCCATCGGCAGATGAATGGATAAGAAAGCTGTGGTACATATACACAATGGAGTATTCAGTTCTATTCAGTTGCTCAGTCATGTCTGACTCTTTGCAACCCCATGAATCGCAGCACGCCAGGCCTCCCTGTCGGTCACCAACTCCTGGAGTCCACCCAAACCCATGTCCATCAAGTCGGTGATACCATCTAGCCATCTTATCCTCTGTCGCACCCTTCTCATCCTGCCCCCAATACCTTCCAGCATCAGAATCTT
This sequence comes from Tragelaphus eurycerus, assembly GCA_935064755.1. Taxonomy (NCBI): domain Eukaryota; kingdom Metazoa; phylum Chordata; class Mammalia; order Artiodactyla; family Bovidae; genus Tragelaphus; species Tragelaphus eurycerus. The sequence goes on along the minus strand of CAKXYN010000220.1, from coordinate 99,566 downwards.
TTCCAGTGAGTCAACTCTTTGCATAAGGTGGCCAAAGTACTGGAGTTTCAGCTTTAGCATCATTCCTTCCAAAGAAATCCCCGGGCTGATCTCCTTCAGAATGGACTGGTTGGATCTCCTTGCAGTCCAAGGGACTCTCAAGAGTCTTCTCCAACACCACAGTTCAAAAACATCAATTCTTCGGCCCTCACCCTTCTCCATAGTCCAGCTCTCACATCCATACATGACCACAGGAAAGACCATAGCCTTGACTAGGCGAACCTTTGTTGGCAAAGTGATATCTCTGCTTTCGAATATGTTATCTAGGTTGGTCATAACTTTCCTTCCAAGGAGTAAGCGTCTTCTAATTTCATGGCTGCAGTCACCATCTGCAGTGATTTTGGAGCCCAGAAAAATAAAGTCTGACACTGTTTCTCCATCTATTTCCCATGTAGTGATGGGACCAGATGCCATGATCTTCATTTTCTGAATGTTGAGCTTTAAGCCACCTTTTTCACTCTCCACTTTCACTTTCATCAAGAGGCTTTGAGTTCCTCTTCACTTTCTGCCATAAGGGTGGTGTCATCCGCATATCTGAGGTTATTGATATTTCTCCCAGCAATCTTGATTCCAACTTGTGTTTCTTCCAGTCCAGCATTTCTCATGATGTACTCTGCATATAAGTTAAATAAACATGGTGACAATATACAGCCTTGACGTACTTCTTTTCCTGTTTGGAACCTGTCTTTTGTTCCATGTCCACTTCTAACTGTTGCTTCCTGACCTGCATACAGATTTCTCAAGAGGCAGATCAAGTGGTCTGGTATTCCCATCTCTTTCAGAATTTTCCACAGTTTATTGTGATCTACACAGTCAAAGACTTTGGCATAGTCAATAAAGCAGAAATAGATGTTTTTCTGGAACTCTCTTGCTTTTTCCATGATCCAGCAGATGTTGGCAATTTGATCTCTGGTTCCTCTGCCTTTTCTAAATCCAGCTTGAACATCAGGAAGTTCACGGTTCACATATTGCTGAAGCCTGGCTTGGAGAATTTTGAGCATTACTTTAGCAACGTGTGAGATGAGTGCAATTGTGCTGTAGTTTGAGCACTCTTTGGCATTGCCTTTCTTTGGGATTGGGATAAAAACTGACCTTTTCCAATCTTGTGGCCACTGCTGAGTTTTCCAAATTTGCTGGCATATTGAGTGTAGCACTTTCACAGCATCATCTTTCAGGATTTGGAATAGGCTGTCTGGGGAGGACTTGCGAATAGCTGTGAAAAGAAGAGAAGCGAAAAGCAAAGGAGAAAAGGAAAGATAGAAACATCTGAATGCAGAGTTCCAAAGAATAGCAAGAAGAGATAAGAAAGCCTTCTTCAGCGAGCAATGCAAAGAAATAGAGGAAAACAACAGAATGGGAAAGACTAGGGATCTCTTCAAGAAAATCAGAGATACCAAAGGAACATTTCATGCAAAAATGGGCTCGATAAAGGACAGAAATGGTATGGACCTAACAGAAGCAGAAGATATTAAGAAGAGGTGGCAAGAATACACAGAAGAACTGTACAAAAAAGAGCTTCACAACCCAGATAATCATGATGGTGTGATCACTGACCTAGAGCCAGACATCCTAGAATGTCAAGTCAAGTGGGCCTTAGAAAGCATCACTACAGCTTTAGCACAAGTCCTTCCAAAGAACACCCAGGACTGGTTTCCTATAGAATGGGCTGGTTGCATCTCCTTGTAACCCAAGGGACTCTCAAGAGTCTTTTCCAACACCACAATTCCAAAGCATCAAATCTTTGGTGCTTGGGTTTCTTCACAGTCTAACTCTCACATCCACTCATGACTACTGGAAAAAACATAGCCTTGGCTAGACAGAACTTTATTGGTAAAGTAATGTCTCTGCTTTTTAATATGCTATCTAGGTTGGTCATAACTTACCTTCAAAACAATGGAGTATTACTCAGCCATAAAAAGAACATATTTGAGTCAGTTCTAATGAGGTGGATGAAACTGGAGCCTATTATACAGAGTGAAGTAAGTCAAAAAGAGAAATACTAATACAGTATATTAATGCATATATATAGAATTTAGAATGAAAGTAATAATGATACTATATGCAAGACAGTAAAAGAGACACAGATACAAAGAGCAGACTTTTGGACTGTATGGGAAAAGGTGAGTGTAGGATGATTTGAGAGAATAGCATTGAAACATGTATATTACCATATGTAAAATAGATGGCCGGTGCAATTTCAATTCATGAAGCAGGACACTCAAAGCTGGTGCCCTGGGACAGCCCAGAGGGATGGGGTGGGAAGGGGTGTTCAGGATGGGAGGGACACATGTGCACCGCTGGCTGATTCATGTCTATGTATTGCAAAAACCACCACAATACTGTAAAGGAATTAGCGTCCAATTAAAATAAATAAATTAATTAAAAACAATATTGGAGTGGGTTGCCATGCCCTTCTCCCAGGGGATCTTCCCATCACAGGGACCGACCCTGCATCTCTCATGTCTCCTGCATTGGCAGGTGGGTTCTTTACCACTAGGTCCACCTGGGAAACCCTCATGCTGTGTTAACCATTCTCCAATTTGCTTTTTCTTTACCAATATTAGACTTGTTAAAACATATGCATCTAGTTTGGTAGTATTTTCTATCACATATCATTTAATATTGAAAAGAAGAGACATTACTTTGCCACCAAAGGTCTGTCTAGTCAAGGCTATGGTTTTTCCTGTGGTCATGTATGGATGTAAGAGTTGGACTGTGAAGAAGGCTGAGCGCCGAAGAATTGATGCTTTTGAACTGTGGTGTTGGAGAAGACTCTTGAGAGTCCCTTGGACTGCAAGGAGATCCAACCAGTCCATTCTGAAGGAGATCAGCCCTGGGATTTCTTTGGAAGGAATGATGCTAAAGCTGAAACTCCAGTACTTTGGCTACCTCATGCGAAGAGCTCCTCATTGGAAAAGACTCTGAAGCTGGGAGGGATTGGGGGCAGGAGGAGAAGGTGACAAGAGGGGATGAGATGGCTGGATAGCATCACTGACTTGATGGACATGAATCTTAGTGAACTCAGGGAATTGGTAATGGACAGGGAGGTCTGGCGTGCTGCCATTCATGCGGTTGCAAAGAGTCGGACACGACTGAGCAACTGAACTGAACTGAACTGATCATTTAATATTATGAACATTCCAGAATTTATCTATTATTAATTGATGGCCTTTGTAAAATTTCTTTATAAGTTTGTACAACTCTTAATGTATCTACAGGAATTTTTATTATATGTATGTGTTTGAGCTAGCTTTGTTGGATTATATGCCTTGCAGTGGAATTGGCTGGGCTGTAGTGGAATTACATGTGCATATTGACTAGATATTTCCACTTGTGCATTAAAATGCCTGCACCAACTCCCAGCCCTGTGGGCAGGCCATGTATTTACACTCCCTTAAATTTACTCAGTTTTGAAATGTGTGTCAAACTTTTCACTGTGGTTTACTGTGCTTTTCCTCAATTACTTATAATTTGATAGTAATTTGACCATTTTTCTATTGGCTATTTAGATTTCATCCTTTGTTCATTTTTTTATTGTGTTCTTTGTTTAAAAATATTTATAGGAATTTTAATGTTTTCCATATGAATCTTTTTTGTCAGTCATGTGCATTATAAATATCTTCTCTCTGCTTTACATTATTTTAATTATGATGTTGATATGTTTATATGTATTTTATAAGATTTCTTTTTCCTTTGAATGTAGGTAGATTCTTCCTTTATGATTTGCTGTTTTGCATTTGTGTCTTGTTTAAGTGTTCCAGTTCTACCTAAATGTCATAAATATATATTTTCTTATATTCTGTTTTGGAGGGAGTCAAAGATATTTAGGTCTTAATAATATAGGTGTCATGTATATGGTATGAAAAGAAAATCTCTATTAGAAAATACAGTGGTAGCTACTTTAACAAATAAACTCCCAAATCTCAGTGGTCTAACCCAATAAAAGTTTACTTCTTTCAGCTAGGCCTTTGCTGGTGGTAAAGAATCTACATGCAATATTGGAGGCCTGGGTTCAATCCCTGGGTTGGGAAGATCTGGAGAAGGGAATGGCTACCCACTCCAGTATTCTTGCCTGGAGAATTCCATGGAGCCTGGCGGGCTACAATCCATGGGGTCACAAAGAGCCAGACATGACTGAGCGAGACTCTTTCAGCTAAGTTGAAAATGGGTGTTTCTGATTGGCAGGAGTCCCTCCTCTAAGACTTGCCTCAGAAACCTGGGCTCCTTCCACACTGTGAAGTGAGTTAAAGTCACTCATGTGTCCAACTCTTGGAGGCCCCATAAACTGTAGCCTGCTAGGCTCCTCTGTCTGTGGAATTCTCCAGGCAAGAATACAGTGGCTCTGCTATTTGACAGTGGGCTTCAAGGCTGCCAGAGGAGTGGGGAAACCACAGTGATAGCACAGGAGTCTTCTCTGGGTCAGGCCTGGGTGTATGTATGTTGATCCTGCCCACCTTCCATCAGCCAGAGCTCAGGTACAAGGTCATATCTAAATTCAAGACAGGCTAAGAAAGGCCATTTAGCCATGTGCCCATGAAGAAGAGAAATCCCTCCCCCCTGTAAAGATAGGCAAATGCTCCACCACTTTTTAAAATAACTTCACTTAATTATAATAGCACCTGTATTATATACCACATTCCTATCTGTATGTGGGGTTACTTTTTGACTTTTGGTTCATTTGTCTGTTTGCCTGTTCTTAAACCTTACTGTTCTTATTAATAAAAGTTTATGATTGGTTTTGACAGCTAGAAGAATAATTCTCAGTTTACTGTTATTCAGAGTGCATGTGTTGCATACCTAGAGAATTACAAAAATGTGAATTCCAAAGTGGTATAATAATATACTTGTCTTCGTGGATATTTTTTTTTTAATTTTTTGAGTCTTTGCATGATCTGTGTACATTTTTATTTGCACCATCTGTTTCACACATCTTTGCCCCAGGCTGGAAGTGTTTCACCTGTAGGATGAATTTCCTCTGTGAATCTGATAGCCAACAACTAGACCACTATTTGTTTAGTTTCAAAAGGTGTCAAAGTCACCTCTAGTAACGCTTTGTTATTAATCTTTAAAAGTAAATGGAACATCTTAAAACCCTAGGAAGGCATCACTTTTAGACATTTCAGAGGCCCCGGCTTCTTAGACTCCTTAATAATAAGTAGATTAACAGCAAGGGCAAAACAAAGATTATGCCATGTCTTGAAATAGACATGATTACAGATACACTCATAGGGATTTGCAGTAAGGCATTTAAATGCAAAAATCTTAATCTTTCCTAATTTATTTCCTTTGCATGTGAGAATAGATAAGGAAAACACTCTCCTTAAGAAGAATATTTTGTTTACAAGTGGTTTCAGTTCAGTTCACTCACTCAGTCGTGTCCGACTTCTTTGCGACCCCATGAATAGCAGCACGCCAGGCCTCCCTGTCCATCACCAACTCCAGGAGTTCACTCAGACTCACATCCATCGAGTCAGTGATGCCATCCAGCCATCTCATCCTCTGTCATCCCCTTCTTCTCCTGCTCCCAATCCCTCCCAGCATCAGAGTCTTATCCAATGAGTCAACTCTTCACATGAGGTAGCCAAAGTACTAGAGTATCAGCTTTAGCATCATTCCTTCCAAATAAATCCCAGGGCTGATCTCCTTCAGAATGGCCTGTTTGGATCTCCTTGCAGTCCAAGGGACTCTCAAGAGTCTTCTCCAACACCACAGTTCAAAAGCATCAATTCTTCATCACTCAGTCTTCTTCACAGTGCAACTCTCACATCCATACATGACCACAGGAAAGACCATAGCCTTGACTAGACGGACCTTTGTTGGCAAAGTAATGTCTCTGCTTTTGAAATGCTATCTAGGTTGGTCATAACTTTCCTTCCAAGGAGTAAGTGTTTTTTAATTTTATGGCTGCAGTCACCATCTGCAGTGATTTTGGAGCCCAGAAAAATAAAGTCTGACACTGTTTCTACTGTTTCCCCATCTATTTCCCATGAAGTGATAGGACCAGATGCCATGATCTTCATTTTCTCAATGTTGAGCTTTAAGCCAACTTTTTCACTCTCCACTTTCACTTTCATCAAGAGGCTTTTGAGTTCCTCTTCACTTTCTGCCATAAGGGTGGTGTCATCTGCATATCTGAGGTGATTGATATTTCTCCTGGCAATCTTGATTCCAACTTGTGTTTCTTCCATTCCAGCATTTCTCATGATGTACTCTGCATATAAGTTAAATAGACAGGGTGACAATATTCAGCCTTGACGTACTCCTTTTCCTATTTGGAACCAGTCTGTCATTCCATGTCCAGTTCTAACTGTTGCTTCCTGACCTACATATAAATTTCTCAAGAGGCAGATCAGGTGGTCTGGTATTCCCATCTCTTTCAGAATTTTCCACAGTTTATTGTGATCTGCACAATCAAAGGCTTTGGCATAGTTAATAAAGCAGAAATAGATGTTTTTGTGGAACTCTCTTGCTTTTACCATGATCCAGCAGATGTTGGCAATTTGATTTCTGGTTCCTCTGCCTTTTCTAAAACCAGCTTGACCATCAGAAAGTTCATGGTTCACATATTGCTGAAGCCTGGCTTTGAGAATTTTGAGCATTACTGTTCTAGAGTGTGAGATGAGTGAGTGGTTTAAGATACACTGAATGTGGAAAAAAGCAGATGTTCTCAGTATCAGGAGAAGATGGGATGGTGTTTCCAAACTCTTGTTTTACTGTTTGTTTGTTTTTTTCCTCAACTTTCTGGCTGTACCCCATGGCATGTGAGTTCCCCCACCAGGGATCAAACCCAAAGCCCCAGCACTGGAAGGCAAAGTCTTAACCACTGGACCATCAGAGAAGCCCTGGGACTTCCTGTTTTGACAGGATAATGGCTCATGGGTGTGGAAAAGAAAGAAGGTGACAGGTAGGTGGCTACAGAGGACTGAATGTCCTGCGCTGCCCATGTCTTTGCCTGTCTGGTGTTCTCTCTCCTTGCATTCTCACCAGAAGTGTCAGGACCCAAAGCGGAGAATAAAGCCTGAGTTCCCGCACCGCACGTATGTTTTTAACTCGCTCCTATGATTGCCTCCTAAGCTGCTTACTTCCTTAAGCTTCCAAAGTTTCTGCTTTCCTGCCTGGTTACAATCCATGTGCTCTGTCACCTCCCAAAGGGTCCTGCCTTTAAAACTTTGTTTAGCTCACTGGCAGTTGAAGCCGTGAAGACAAGCAGGCAGGTTGACTAGCGAACCTGAGGGAGGTTCTACACACAGGCGAGCCTCCAGGGCAGTTTTTGTGAGTGGTGGAGGCTGCGGCTGAGTCTCTAGTTGGTAAGGCTGTGCTGCCTTGATATATCTCACCTCACTTGCTGTAAGCAAACACTGCTGGATACTGGGTACTCCACCCTCCACTTGCTTACATATTCATTAGTTGATACAAACGCACATTTTAAAATAATTGAACAATTATTCAGGAAGTACCTACTATAAGCCAAGTTATGCGAAGTGCTGGGGTTTAGTGTTGAATGTTAAACAGTGTAGATATGGTCTCTGCTCTGATGGAGCGTAAGGTTTAATGAGGGAGGGAAACAGTCACACACACATACACACACACACACACACACACACACACACTGATAAGGTTGTGAAGGAAAACAGCAAGGTACAGTAGATGAAGTGGTGTAGATGAAGTGGGCAGTAGATGAAGTGGGCAGAAGCGACCTTCTTAGGAAAAGGACTGTCTGGAGTGGAGGACAGAGCCCTGAGCAAAGGGTATGGGTTCCACTAGGGCTCTCAGGAGGGATGAGGAGCATGGAACATTCTAGAAACTGAGAGAGCCCACCATAGTTTTAGGGTAGAGACTGCATGGGAACTGGTGCCCAGTGAGGTCAGAGATGTAATAAGAATTTTAAAATGCAGAGATTTAGAGAATGTTAGAAACCTGAGATTCCTGAATCTCCTTTAGAGCAGCTATAATGAGATCAGATTAGGGGACACAGTGGCAGGTTTGGTTAAACTGAAGTCACATGAAGGGGTTGGATGTGACATGACTCCAGAAGGTGGCAACGACCATAGAGAAGATGGACAGGTTTTAATGGACAGGATCCGGGAGGGGAGGTGGGAGAGGGTGACTCAGAAAAGAAATGCTTGACAGTGGAACAGAGTTAAAATGAAGCTAAAAATCAAAGCTTTATGAATGAATGCTATTTACTGCAAAGCTGCCCAATAAAAGAGTAATGACCTTCTTGTTGAAGTTGGGAAATAGAAAGCAATTCTTTTTCTTATTGAGATTTCATGTAAGTGGAAAAAGGTTGCACAGACTATAAGGAAATATCAGGACACTGCAGTCAATTCTGATACTTTCAACAACAAAATTCTATTCTCTGCTGCCATTTCTATTTTGGGATCTAATTAATTATAAACATAGATACCAGATTGAACTCACATGTAGGCAGCTTAAGAAATAAAATATGACAGGCAGAATAGGACACTGCAATTATAATCTACCTTTCAAAGCACTTTGAGGATGAAAGTCAAGTGATTTCTGTCCTAGGAGGGTTTGAAAAATTATTTGGAAGCAAACCTTAAGAATTTTCCATCTAAAATAAGGATACATTCAGAACATTTATTTACATAATTTAAAATATACAAAACAATATTTTACAGTGATATAAGTACATAAAAAATTTGTATCTTTAAGTAAAATAATACTTGAAAGCATGCAAAAATACCAAATTGAGGTTAGGGGTTACTTCTTGAGAGTGAGAAAATGCAGGGAGCTAGGTATATTTCAGTGACTGGCTCCAGGTACACTTCTTTAAGTTAAAACCTAATAAAGATATCAATCATATAGATCAAATGTTAATAACTAGATCTTAGATTCTAAGATTCTAAGATTGGTGTCTATTATTTTACATATATTCTGGATGGTTGAAATATCTTATTATTAAACGTTTAAACATTTTAAAAATGAATTTTTGTGTTTATCATAGTGTGGTGATAGGAATGATCACATGGCTTGGAGGGGCCATTAATTCTGTTTGCAAACTTCTTGTGGACCAACTTTTTAATCAGCACATTTTTATATTTGTTTGTTTCTTCTCTTTGAAAAGACATATTGAACTATACAAATGATTGAAATATTTGCCGCTTTAAATAGAAAACTATGATAGAGTAATTTCATGAAGATGATCACTGGTATTAAGTTATAAGACTTGCATTTTTTGGCTATTTTACTTTCTTTTGTTGAGGAGAAGAGTATTAAAGCATGCTGTGCATATGGAAAAGTACTGGATTTTTAAGCCAGAAAACTGGATCTCATTTGTCCTCTTATACAAAGTAAGTACGGCTTTCCAGGTGGTTCAGAGGTGAAAAAATCCTCCTGCCAATGCAGGAAATGTGAGTTTGATCCCTGGGTTGAGAAGATCCCCTGGAAGGAGACATGGCAACCTACTGCGGTACTCTTGCCTGGAAAATCTCATGGACAGAGTAGCTGGGTGGGCTGCAGTCCCTGGGGTCACAGAGAGTGCGACATGACTGAAGGACTGCAACAACAACAAAGAAAGTATATTAATTTGACCAGATCAAATGACTTCTGTTGGCTTTATTTTCTTTAGCTGTAAGAAAAAAAAAGATTGGAAATTAATGTGTTTATGTTGTTGATGTTATTCAATTGCTAAATCATGTCCAACTTGTCAGTGATGCTTTATGTTACAGTCCAGCTTTTACATCCCAGGGTTATGTTCCTATTTTGCTTATGGTGATACCACTTTATCTCATGGTAACAATACTACATGCAGGTCAGGAAGCAACTGGACATGGAACAACAGACTGGTTCCAAATAGGAAAAGGAGTACGTCAAGGCTGTATATTGTCACCCTGCTTATTTAACTTCTATGCAGAGTACATCATGAGAAACTCTGGGCTAGAGGAAGCACAAGCTGCAATCAAGATTGTTGGGAGAAATATCAATAACCTCAAATATGCAGATGACACCATCCTTATAACAGAAAGTGAAAAGGAACTCAAAAGCCTCTTGATGAAAGTGAAAGTGGAGAGTGAAAAAGTTGGCTTAAAGCTCAACATTCAGAAAACGAAGGTCATGGCATCTGGTCCCATCACTTCATGGGAAAGAGATGGGGAAACAGTGGAAACAGTGTCAGTGATTTGGGCTCCAAAATCACTGCAGATGGTGACTGCAGCCATGAAATTAAAAGACGCTTACTCCTTGGAAGGAAAGTTATGACAAACCTAGATAGCATATTGAAAAGCAGAGATATTACTTTGCCAACAAAGGTCCATCTAGTCAAGGCTATGGTTTCTCCAGTGGTCATGTATGGATGTGAGAGTTGGACTGTGAAGAAAGCTGAGTGCTGAAGAATTGATGCTTTTGAACTGTGGTGTTGGAGAAGACTCTTGAGAGTCCCTTGGACTGCAAGGAGATGCAACCAGTCCGTTCTAAAGGAGATCAGCCCTAGGATTTCTTTGGAAGGAATGATGCTAAAGCTGAAACTCCAGTACTTTGGCCACTTCATGAAAGAGCTGACTGACGCATTGAAAAAGACTCTGATGCTGGGAGGGATTGGGGGCAGGAGGAGAAGGGGATGACAGAGGATGAGATGGCTGGATGGCATCATCGACTCGATGGACGTGAGTCTGAGTGAACTCTGGGAGTTGGTGATGGACAGGGAGGACTTGCATGCTGCAGTTCATGGGGTTGCAAAGAGTTGGACACAACTGAGTGACTGAACTGAACTGAACAGAACAATACTGTACCACATGACCATACTTCATAAATTTTTAAAATATATAAATAAATTATAATAATTTATTTTAATATATAAAATAAATACTTTTTTACTGACAAAAATGTAGACATGTAAGTGAACAAATAATAAATGTGTTATTTGACCAGAGTTCAGATCAAGAATTGGAAGATCGCGAGTGCACTGTCTGACTCCACCTTCTGGTCACCTCCCTGCCACTCAGGCGATTTTTACCCCAAATTCCAGCAATGTAGATGAGCTTTGTAGACATTATAACTTTACATAAACCAACAGCTCAATGTGTGCCTGATGTTTTTGCTCATCAATTTATTAGAGGAATCATCCATATATTTTGTAGTTGTGAAATGCCGTTATTTGTTAAGACATGACAAAGACTGGCAAGCTGTTTTTTTTCAAGGTGCAATTGTAAATGTTTACAATCACTTACAGTACAAGTGATTGTAAATATTTTCATCCTTTTGGGCTCTTTTGCTTTAAATGAAGAACCAGAGAAATATTACATTTTTATCTATCCATCTAATAATTACTAAAAAGGGAATGCTCAAAGTAATTCATTAGGGTGCAAGAAGAATAGATTAGACATTAATTGATATTTACATTACCTCTGTATGCTTACTTTTGTTTTTATGATTTTTATTTATTATCTGGAAAAGAACAACAAAATAAATATCTTTTTTCCAAGTTTGTCCCAAAAAGAGAAAACACAATGTTACAAGTGTAAAGAAAATGTAACTACAGATTTGGGGATTTAAAATGTTGGAACATTTTATGACAATATATTATATTTTTTCATATTACAGTTTTGCTAATTACATAATTACTGGTCATTTACAATTATTACTTGCTATATATATTACATGTGATTATCAGCATAGATCAAAGACTGGTTATTATTATCTCTTTAAAATTAAACCTTAGAGAAGTTAAGTGACCTACTTCCGTTGACAATATAACAAAATCACGAATCAAACTCAGGCTATCAAATTCCAGTACCGCTTTGTAATAGTGTCTTTTAAAAGAAATAAATTGTAAACTGATAATGAAAAAATGATGCTTTTTCTGGTCAAACTGACTCCTTTTACTGAAGAGACTCACCATTCTGTGATCCTAAGTGTCTAAAAACCAAGTCAATAGGTCCTGATACAGATTGATTTGTGTTCATTACACATTTCCTTGGGGGCATCACTCTGTGTTGTTTCTATAAACTCTTGTTAGTATTAAGGGAAGATTTAATTGGTTGCTTCTCTGTCTAAGTTAAAAGTGCAAGCTAATATTGAATATGAGATTGAGGTTTGTTTTCCCAAAGGAGAAAGAGAGAGAGATTGCCTCAAATGAAATATTATTGACCCATTTTTTTCCTTTCCTTAGTAATCCATGTATCGAAGTGAATGGTGACTAGTGTTTCATCTTTATACAGAAAAGCATAGAAAGTCAGAACTAGAATTAGATGAAATGAGTTTACAGTTTTTTCTTCCTATATCAAAATGAATAAAGGGCATTTTCCAGACTAGAATATTGGAGTGGGTAGGCATTAGCTTCTCCAGTGGCTCTTCTTGACCCAGGGATCGAACCTACATCTCCTGCATTGCAGGTGGATTCTTTACCATCTGAACCACCAGGGAAGCCCTTTAAAATAAGACATGATCTTAAATACATGCATAACTATGAGATATTCCACTGACTTTCACATGTGGCGTAAAGAAAATAGTCTTATTTCTTCATAGTTGCATGTACATGAATTGTTGTGGTAAATACAATAAGCAAGAAATTGTTGAAGTGGATATTTATTCCCTGATCCTAAAGTCCTAGTCTCCCTGTGCTCGGTGCTCACTTCTGTCCAGCTCTTCATGACTCCACGGGCTGTACTGTGCCAGGCGCCTCTGTCCATGCAGTTTCTCAGGCAAGAATACAGGAGTGGGTTGCTCTTTCCTCCTTCAGGGGATCTTCCTGACCCAGGGAATGAACCCTAGTCTCCTGTGTCAGATGAATTCTCTAGTCTCTTTTGGAATTCTAAATGGTGGTTAGAATTATTTGGGAATTATATTGACGCTATTAGAACCACCACACAAAAATCCCTGAAGAGATTTTCCGTTAAGAACATCTTCCTCAATATTGACTTGGTTCGGGGTTAAATTGTGAGGTAATCCAGAAAATAGAGATTTAGGATCTTTGTTCTTTGGTATAATAGCAATGATGAGAGATTGTGTGAGTTCCTATGGACTTCCTGACAGCAGACTTATTTTTCAGCTTTATCTTTGTTCTCCAAGTAGTTAGCGAGTGCATGGCAATTAGTAGAGTGTCAATATATATTTGTTGGGAAAATGTACAAAAATTCACAGAAAGATAATTGTATCATTACATTGAAAACTTCAAACATAGTGATTATATGGTGCAATTTAGAAAGCTGAGCTTTGTTAAGCATAATTTGTGTCTTGGGTGGTTTGTTGGTTTTGCAAGCAATTATTTTCCAGAAATCCCAAGGTGTACAGTTGTTACAACTGAGAGCCAACAGATAGAACTTTCTCAGTTCTCAGATGCTGTATTAATGCACATATTCTGCACAACATATATTAAAAATCCCTTTTAGCTCTTCTATGCAACTCAAAGTTTTACATTAAAAAAGTTGACTTCTTGGGAATGAAAATTTATTTTGTTAATTTTCAATGGAAATATGTATACAATTATTTCATTACATGTAAAATATGCTAATTCTTATTTTTAAAGTTTAGCTTGTACATTGATATAGTTTAAAAGTTAAGAGTGTTAAAAGCCTTACAGTAAAACCAGCAGTCATTCACTTTCCCTCTCTCAGCCCCAACTAGACAATATATTTCAATTATTTTTGTTCCTGTGTTTGTTAGGACTTTATTGCTAAATACTGTTCTTTATTGCTTTCACAGATTTCCATTTTAGGTTTTATTTATTGGTTTCCTTCTCTGACGGGTGAAGATTTAGCTCATTACACAGCCCCCTCCATCACAATTTTTCTCTTTACATGCTTTTAATATGCCTGCATTGCATTTTTGGAAGCAATAGCCAGACTTTTATTAATGTTCCTGGTCAAATGAAGTAGTGAGCTCATGCTCACTTTTAATTTTTCCTCAAGGAAATATTTGCCTCAATTTTGGTACAGGATTTTTATGTTCCCATCAATTTTATATATATATATATATATATATATTTTTTTTTTTTTTTTTAGTAGTTCAACATATCTGCCAAATGTCTGTCCAGAATATTTTCCAACTACTCCAGTATACCAAATATTTTTACCATTTTCCTCCAGGAAACCTCTTTCTAGAGATTTCCTGTTTCTGCTGGGCCAGGTGCCCTCTAGCACACCACACCACCCTCACTCACCCTGGGCTCAAGCTTCCCATCACCTCTCTCCCTGTACGGTGTATTCTTGCTCTCGTTTCCTGAATCCTTTTTCTTGGCTCATTACCTCATTTGACGACATATTTATTGAGAGCCTGGTGGGTCTTTGTCTCCTTAAGACAGAGACTTTGGATACTTCTACTACTTCACAGATGTTTTTTTAAAGCTAATTCCTTGGCCTCCTGCTTTGCATTGCTTCAGAAACTGGCAAACATCTTGAGATTAGCTGTACTGATACACAGAAGCCTCCAGTTTTGATATTCCAGCCCCTTATGGACACCAAAATCTCTACCATTTTTTCTGCCCCCAGCTGTGGGTTCTGACTAAACCAAACCTTATTTCTCAGTGGCTTGGCAAATGCCCCCAGGGAAAGGCATCTGCAGGTGTTCAGCTGACTTTCTAACATTTCTTCCTTCCCTGGACTTTGGGTCCATTCAGTCCTATGTATTCGGAAGCTCTCTGAACACCTTTAACATCTGATTGTCTCTTTCCTGAGTGGTTAAATATTGAATGAGAACCCGACTCTTGAGTGGTTTAAGTAAATCCAGACTGAAAGCAATTTAGGACAGCAAAGGAATTCCAGCAATTTCTTTCCTTTTTGTATGCAGTCTAGGTATATAAGGTCAAGGCAGTCTGCCCAGTTGGTTAAATCACAGTGCTAAGAGTAGTTACCCCACGTCCGAGGTCAGGGGCAGAGGCCGAGAGTGCCAGGCTGAGACGGCACAGAAACGGCCGAGAGGAGCTCCCAAATCCAAGGTCAAGGGTGGCGGCCAGGAGGACCAACCCCATGCCCAAGGAGCAGTGGCTGCATGGGCGCAGGAAGGCTGAGAGGAGCTATCCCACGTTGAAGGTCAGGAAGGGTGGCGGTGAGGAGATACCCCTAGTCAAAGGTAAGGAACAGCAGCTAGGCTTTGCTGGAACAGCGGTGAAGAGATACTCCACGCCCAAGGTAAGAGAAACCCAAGTAAGACGGTAGGTGTTGCAAGAGGGCATCACAGGGCAGACACACTGAAACCATACTCACAGAAAACTAGTCAGTCTAATCACACTAGGACCACAGCCTGTCTAACTCAATGAAACTAAGCCATACCCATGGGGCAACCCAAGAAGGGCGGGTCATGGTGAAGAGATCTGACAGAATGTGGTCCACTGCAGAAGGGAATGGCAAACCCTTCAGTATTCTTGCCTTGAGAACCCCATGAACAGTATGAAAAAGCAAAATGATAGGATACTGAAAGAGAAACTCCCCAGGTCAGTAGGTGCCCAATATGCTACTGGAGATCAGTGGAGAAATAACTCCAGAAAAGAATGAAAGGATGGGGCCAAAGCAAAAACAATACCCAGTTGTGGATGTGACTGGTGATAGAAGCAAGGTCCGATGCTGTAAAGAGCAATATTGCACTGGAACCTGGAATGTCAGGTCCATGAATCAAGGCAAATTGGAGGTGGTCAAACAGGAGATGGCAAGAGTGAACGTCGACATTCTAGGAATCAGCGAACTAAAATGGACTGGAATCGGTGTATTTAACTCAGGTGACCATTATATCTACTACTGTGGGCAGGAATCCCTCAGAAGAAATGGAGTGGCCATCATGGTCAACAAGAGTCCGAAATGCAGTACTTGGATGCAATCTCAAAAACGACATAATGATCTCTGTTCATTTCCAAGGCAAACCATTCAGTATCACAGTAATCCAAAACTATGCCCCAACCAGTAACACTGAAGAAGCTGAAGTGGAATGGTTCTATGAAGACCTACAAGACCTTTTAGAACTAACACCCAAAAAAGATGTCCTTTTCATTATAGGGGACTTGAATGCAAAAGTAGGAAGTCAAGAAACACCTGGAGTAACAGGCAAATTTGGCCTTGGAATACAGAATGAAGCAGGGCAAAGACTAATAGAGTTTTGCCAAGAAAATGCACTGGTCATAGCAAATGGTCAACACCGAAATCAGAGTGATTATATTCTTTGCAGCCAAGGATGGAAAAGCTCTATACAGTCAACAAAAACAAGACCAGGAGCTAACTGTGGCTCAGATCAGATCAGATCAGTCGCTCAGTCGTGTCCGACTCTTTGCAACCCCATGAATCTCAGCACGCCAGGCCTCCCTGTCCATCACCAACTCCCAGAGTTCACTCAGACTCACATCCATCAGGTCAGTGATGCCATCCAGCCATCTCATCCTCTGTCGTCC
Organism: Tragelaphus eurycerus; assembly: GCA_935064755.1. Classification (NCBI taxonomy): domain Eukaryota; kingdom Metazoa; phylum Chordata; class Mammalia; order Artiodactyla; family Bovidae; genus Tragelaphus; species Tragelaphus eurycerus. The sequence goes on along the minus strand of CAKXYN010000220.1, from coordinate 83,194 downwards.
CCTTCTCCTCTTGCCCCCAATCCCTCCCAGCATCAGAGTCTTTTCCAATGAGTCAACTCTTCTCATGAAGTGGCCAAAGTACTGGACTTTTAGCTTCAGCATCATTCCTTCCAAAGAAATCCCAGGGCTGATCTCCTTCAGAATGGACTGGTTGAATCTCCTTGCAGTCCAAGGGACTCTCAAGAGTCTTCTCCAACACCACAGTTCAAAAGCATCAATTCTGCGGCCCTCAGCCTTCTTCACAGTCCAGCTCTCACATCCATACACGACCACAAGAAAAACCATAGACTTGACTAGGCAAAACTTTGTTGGCAAAGTAATGTCTCTGCTTTTGAATATGTAATCTAGGTTGGTCATAACTTTCCTTCCAAGGAGTAAGCATCTTTTAATTTCATGGCTGCAGTCACCATCTGTAGTGATTTTGGAGCTCCCCAAAATAAAGTCTGACACTGTTTCCACTGTTTCCCCATCTATTTCCCATGAAGTGATGGGACCAGATGCCATGATCTTCGTTTTCTGAATGTTGAGCTTTAAGCCAACTTTTTCACTCTCCACTTTCACTTTCATCAAGAGGCTTTTGAGTTCCTCTTCACTTTCTGCCATAAGGGTGGTGTCATCTGCATATCTGAGGTGATTGATATTTCTCCTGGCAATCTTGATTCCAACTTGTGTTTCTTCCAGTCCAGCCTTTCTCATGATGTACTCGGAAAAGAAGTTAAATAAACAAAGTAACAATATTCAGCCTTGACGTAGTCCTTTTCCTATTTGGAACCAGTCTGTTGTTCTATGTCCAGTTCTAACTGTTACTTCCTGACCTGCATACAAATTTCTCAAGAGGCAGATCAGGTGGTCTGGTATTCCCATCTCTTTCAGAATTTTCCACAATTTCTTGTGATCCACACAGTCAAAGGCTTTGGCATAGTCAATTAAACAGAAATAGATGTTTTTCTGGAACTCTCTTGCTTTTTCCATGATCCAGCGTATGTTGGCAATTTGATCTCTGGTTCATCTGCCTTTTCTAAAACCAGCTTGAACATCAGGAAGTTCACGGTTGACATATTGCTGAAGCCTGTCCTGGAGAATTTTGAGCATTACTTTACTAGCGTGTGAGATGAGTGCAATTGTGCAGTAGTTTGAGCATTCTTTGGCATTGCCTTTCTTTGGCTCAGATCATGAAGTCCTTATTACCAAATTCAGACTTAAATTGAAGAAAGTAGGGAAAACCACTAGACCATTCAGGTATGACCTCGATCAAATCCCTTATGATTATCCAGTGGAAGTGAGAAATAGGTTTAAGGGCCTAGATCTGATAGATAGATTGCCTGATGAACTATGGATGGAGGTTTGTGACATTGTACAGGAGACAGGGATCAAGACCATCCCCATGGAAAAGAAATGCAAAAAAGCAACATGGCTGTCTGGGGAGGCCTTACAAATAGCTGTGAAAAGAAGAGAAGTAAAAAGCAAAGGAGAAAAGGAAAGGTAAGAAAGGAAAGAAAGCATCTGAATGCAGAGTTCGAAAGAATAGCAAGAAGAGATAAGAAAGCCTTCCTCAGTGATCAGTGCAAAGAAATAGAGGAAAACAACAGAATGGGAAAGACTAGAGATCTCTTCAAGAAAATTAGAGATACTAAGGGAACATTTCATGCAAAGATGGGCTCGATAAAGGACAGAAATGGTATGGACCTAACAGAAGCAGAAGATATTAAGAAGAGGAGGCAAGAATACACTGAAGAACAGTACAAAAAAGATCTTCACAACCCGGATAATCATCATGATGTGATCATTAACCTAGAGCTAGTCATCCTGGAATGTGTAGTTAAGTGGGCCTTATAAAGCATCACTATGAACAAAGCTAGTGGAGGTGATGGAATTCGAGTTGAGCTATTCCAAATCCTGAAAGATGATGCTGTGAAAGTGCTGCACTCAATAATCCAGCAGATTTGGAAAACTCAGCAGTGGCCACAGGACTGGAAAAGATCAGTTTGTATTCCAATTCCAAAGAAAGGCAATGCCAAAGAATGCTCAAACTACTGCACAATTGCACTCATCTCACATGCTAGTAAAGTAATGCTCAAAATTCTCCAAGCCAGGCTTCAGCAATATGGGAACCATGAGTTTCCTGATGTTCAAGCTGGTTTTAGAAAAGGCAGAGGAACCAGAGATCAAATTACCAACATCCGCTGGATCATGGAAAAAGCAAGAGAGTTCCAGAAAACCATCTATTTCTGCTTTATTGACTATGCCAAAGCCTTTGACTGTGTGGATCACAATAAACTGTGGAAGAATACCAGACTACCTGACCTGCCTCTTGAGAAATTTGTATGCAGGTCAGGAAGCAACAGTTAGAACTGGACATGGAACAACAGACTGGTTCCAAATAGGAAAAGGTGTACGTCAAGGCTGAATATTGTCACCTTGTTTATTTAACTTCTATTCTGAGTACATCATGAGAAAGGCTGGACTGGAAGAAACACAAGTTGGAATCAAGATTGCCAGGAGAAATATCAATCACCTCAGATATGCAGATGACACCACCCTTATGGCAGAAAGTGAAGAGGAACTCAAAAGCCTCTTGATGAAAGTGAAAGTGGAGAGTGAAAAAGTTGGCTTAAAGCTCAACATTCAGAAAATGAAGATCATGGCATCCGGTCCCATCACTTCATGGGAAATAGATGGAGAAACAGTGGAAACAGTGTCAGACTTTATTTTGGGGAGCTCCAAAATCACTACAGATGGTGACTGCAGCCATGAAATTAAAAGATGCTTACTCCTTGGAAGGAAAGTTATGACCAACCCAGATTACATATTCAAAAGCAGAGACATTACTTTGCCAACAAACGTTTGCCTAGTCAAGTCTATGGTTTTCTTGTGGTCGTGTATGGATGTGAGAGCTGGACTGTGAAGAAGGCTGAGGGCCGCAGAATTGATGCTTTTGAACTGTGGTGTTGGAGAAGACTCTTGAGAGTCCCTTGGACTGCAAGGAGATTCAACCAGTCCATTCTGAAGGAGATCAGCCCTGGGATTTCTTTGGAAGGAATGATGCTAAAGCTGAAACTCCAGTACTTTGGCAACCTCATGCGAAGAGCTGACTCTTTGGAAAAGACTCTGATGCTGGGAGGGATTGGGGGTAGGAGACGAAGGGGACAACGGAGGATGAGATGGCTGGATGGCATCACTGACTCGATGGATGTGAGTGTGGTGAACTCCAGGAGTTCGTGATGGACAGGGAGGCCTGGCGTGCTGAGATTCATGGGGTCACAGAGAGTAGGACACGCACGACTGAGCGACTGAACTGAACTGAATTGAAGTAGAGATCCCTCAATGAGTAACTTAGCTTCTAGCAGGAGAAAAACATTTTCCTTTAAGAAATTGCATGCCAAAAACTGGAGAGCTATAATCCACATGAGGCACCAAGGCTGAAGGTGTGATTAGTAAAATCAAAACTGATATCAACATGAGGAACCAATGGGAAATCTATGGTTAGTGAAAATGAGTGGGTGTTACCTTCTCAGCTAAGTACCTGAGTGCTGATTCTTCAGTGTCAACATGGACTATTTATTGTTCAGTAATTCAGTCGTGTCCAACTGTTGGCAACCCATGGTCTACAGCTTGCCAGGCTTCCCTGCCCTTCAGCATCTCCTGGAGCTTACTGAAACTCATGTCCATTGAGTTGGTGATGCCATCCGACCTTCTCATCCTCTATCATCCCCTTCTCCTCCTCGTCCTTCAATCTTTCCTCCTATCAGAGTCTTTTCCAATTAGTTGGTTCTTTGCATTGAGGTGGCCAAAGAATTGGAGCTTTAGCTTCAGCATCAGTCCTTCAAATTAATATTCAGAATTGATTTCCTTTAAGACTGACTGGTTGGATCTCCTTGCAGTCCAAGGGACTCTCAAGAGTCTTCTCCAAAAGCACAGTTCAAAAACATCAATTCTTTGGCACTCAGCCTTCTTTATGGTTCAACTCTCACATGCATACATGACTACTGGAAAAACCACAGCTTTAATTCTATGCACCTTTGTTGGCGAATAATGTCTCTACTTTTTAATATGCTGTCTACGTTTGTCTTAGTTTTCCTTTCAAGAAGCAAGTGTCTTTTAATTTCATGGCTGCAGTCACCATCTGCAGTGATTTTGGAGAATATAAAGTCTATCATTGTTTTCATTGTTTCCCCATCTATTTGACATGAAGTAATGGGACTGAATGCCCAAGTCTTAGTTTTCTGAATTTTGAGTTTTAAGTCAGCTTTTTCCTCTCCCCTTTTACCTTTATCAAGAGTTTCTTTAGTTCCTCTTCATTTTCTGTCATAAGGGTGGTATTATCTGCATATCTGAGATTATTGATATTTCTCCTAGCAATCTTTATTCCAGCTTGTGCTTCATTCAGCCCAGCAGTTCAGTGATGTACTCTGGATAATTCTTAAAGAGATGGGAATACCAGACCACCTGACCTGCCTCCTGAGAAATCTGTATGCAAGTCAGGAAGCAACAGGTAGAACTGGGCATGGAACAATAGACTGGTTCCAAATCAGGAAAAGAGTACGTCAAGACTGTATATTGTCACCCTGCCTATATAACTTCTATGCAGAGTACATCATGAGAAACGCTGGGCTGGATGAAGCACAAGCTGGAATCAAGATTGCAAGGAGAAATATAAATAACCTCAAATATAATGATGATACCACCCTTATGGCAGAAAGTGAAGAAGAACTAAAGAGCCTCTTGATGAAAGTGAAAGAGGAGAGTGAAAAAGTTGGTTTAAAACTCAACATTCAGAAAACTAAGATTATGGTGTCCAGTCCCATCGCTTCATGGCAGATAGATGGGGATACAATGGAAATAGTGACAGACTATTTTGGGGGGGCTCCAAAATCACTGCAGGTGGTGAGTGCGGCCATGAAATTAAAAGACACTTGCTTGTTGGAAGAAAAGTTATGCCCAACCTAGATAGTGTATTAAAAAGCAGAGACATTACTTTGCCAACAAAGGTCTGTCTAGTCAAGGCTATGGTTTTTCCAGTGGTCATGTATGGATGTGAGAGTTGGACTATAAAGAAAGCTGAGAGCCGAAGAACTGATGCTTTGAACTGTGGTGCTGGAGAAGACTCGAGAGTCCCTTGGACTGCAAGGAGATCCAACCAGTCCATCCTAAAGGTAATTAGTCCTGAATGTTCATTGGAAGGACTGATGCTGAAGCTGGCATTCCAATACTTTGGCCACCTAATGCGAAGAGCTGACTTATTTGAAAAGACCCTGATTCTGGGAAAGATTGAAGGTGGGAAGAGATGGAAATGATGGGATGAGATGGTTGGATCGCATCACCAACTCAATGGACATGATTTTGAGTAGTCTCTGGGAGTCAGTAATGGACAGGGAGGCCTGGTGTACTGTAGGTCACAGAGTCGGACACGACTGAGCAACTGAACTGTACTGAACTGAACTGAACTGGTATATAAGTTAAATAAACAGAGCTGATAATATACAGCCTTGACATACTCCTTTCCCAATTTTGAACAAGTTGTTGTTTGATGTCTGGTTCTAACTGTTGCTTTTTGACTGTCATACAGATTTCTCAAGAGGCAGGTACAATGGTCTGGTATTCCCATCTCTTTAAGAATTTGCCACAGTTTGCTGTGATCCACACAGTCAAAGGCTTTATTTAGCATAGTCAACAAAGCAGAAGTTTTTCTGGAATTCTCTTGCCTTTTTTTTTTTTATTATTATTATGATGCAACGGATGTTGGCATTGTGATCTCTGGTTCCTCTGCCTTTTCTAAATCCAGCTTGTATATCTGGAAATTTTTTGTTCACATACTGTTGAAACCTAGCTTGATGGATTTTGAGCATTACTTTGATAGCATGTGAAATGAGTGCACTTGTGCAGTAGTTTGAGCATTCTTTGGCATTGCCCTTCTTTGACGTTGAAATGAAAAGGAGCTTTTCCAGTCCTGTGGCCACTGCTGAGTTTTCCAAATTTGCTGGCATATTGAGTGTAGCACTTTAACAGCATCATCTCTTGAGATTTGAAATAGCTCAACTGGAATTCCATCACCTCCACTAGATTTGTCCTTAGTGATGCTTCCTAAGGCCCACTTGACTTCACACTCCAGGATGTCTGACTCTAGGTTTACACCATCCTGGTTATCTGGGTCATTAAGATCTGTGTATTCTTGCACCCTCTTAATATCTTCTGCTTCTGTTAGGTCCATACCATTTCTGTCCTTTATTTTTCCCATTTCTTTTCATGAAGTGTTGCCTTAGTATCTCTAATTTTCTTGAAGAGATCCCTAGTCTTTCCCCTTTCTATTGTTTTCCTTATTTCTTTAAATTGTTCACTTCAGAAGGTTTTCTTATTTGCTTTTGCTGTTCTTTGAAACTATGCATTCACATGGGTATATCTTTCCTTTTCTCCTTTGTCTTTTGCTTTTCTTCTTTTCTCATCTATTTGTAAGGCCTTGTCAGACAACCGTTTTGCCTTTTTGCATTTTTTCCCCCCTTAGGGATGTTTTTGATCACAGCCTCCTGTACAATGTTACGAACCTCTGTCCATAGTTCTTCAGGCACTCTGTCTATCAGATCTAATCCCTTGAATCTGTTTGTCACTTTTAGGTCGTATCTGAATGGCCTAGTGGTTTTCCCTACTTTCTTCAATTTGTGTCTGAATTTTGCAATAAAGATTTCATGATCTGAGCCACAGTCAGATCCAGGTCTTGTTTTTGCTGACTGTATAGAGCTTCTCCATCTTTGCCTGCAAAGAGTATAATCAATCTGATTTCAGTATTGGCCATCTGGAGATGTCCATGCATAGAATCGTTTCTTCTGTTATTGAAACAGAGTGTTTGCTATGACCAGTGTGTTCTCTTGGCAAAACTCTGTTAGCCTTTTCCCTGCTTCATTCTGTACTCCAAGGCCATACATGACTGTTACTCAGGTATCTCTTGACATCCTACTTTTGCATTCCAGTCTCCTATGATCAAAAAGACATCTTTTTGGATGTTAGTTCTAGGGCCTCTTTTAGGTCTTCATAGAACTGTTCAGCTTCTTTGGCATTAGTGGTTGGCACATAGACTTGGATTACTGTGATATTGAATGGTTTGCCTTGGAAATGAACAGAGATCATCCTGTCATTTTTGAGACTGCACCCAAATACTGCATTTCAGACTCTTTTGCTGACTATGATGGCTACTCCATTTCTTCTTCTTCTTTTTTTTAGTTTATTTATTTTTAAAATTTTATTTTTATTTTATTTAACTTTACAATATTGTATTGGTTTTGCCATGTATCACAATGAATCTGCCACAGGTATACATGTGTTCCGCATCCTGAACCTTCCTCCCTCCCTATACCATCCCTCTGGGTCATCCCAGTGCACCAGCCACAGGCATCGAGTATCGTGTATCAAACCTGGACTGGCGACTCATTTCATATATGATATTATACTTATTTCAATGCCATTCTCCCAAATCATCCCACCCTCTGCCTCTCCCAGAGTCCAAAAGACTGTTCTATACATCAGTGTCTCTTTTGCTATTTTGTATACAGGGTTATTGTTACCATCTTTCTAAATTCCATATATATGTGTTAGTATACTGTGTTGGTGTTTTTCTTTCTGGCTTACTTCACTCTGTATAATAGGCTCCAGTTTCATCCACCTCATTAGAACTGATTCAAATGTATTCTTTTTGATGGCTGAGTAATACTCCATTGTGTATATGTACTGCTGCTTTCTTATCCATTCATCTGCTGATGGACATCTAGGTTGCTTCCATGTCCTGGCTATTATAAACAGTGCTGCGATGAACATTGGGGTACACGTGTCTCTTTCAATTCTGGTTTTCTCAGTGTGTATGCCCAGCAGTGGGATTGCTGGATCATAAGGCAGTTCTATTCCCAGTTTTTTGAGGAATCTCCACACTGTTCTCCATAGTGGCTGCGCTAGTTGAATTCCCACCAACAGTGTAAGAGGGTTCCCTTTCTCCACACCCTCTCCAGCATTTATTGCTTGTAAATGTTTGGATCGCAGCCATTCTGACTGGCGTGAAATGATACCTCATAGTGGTTTTGATTTGCATTTCCCTGATAATGAGTGATGTTGAGCATCTTTTCATGTATTTGTTAGCCATCTGTATGTCTTCTTTGGAGAAATGTCTATTTAGTTCTTTGGCCCATTTTTTGATTGGGTCATTTATTTTTCTGGAATTGAGCTGTAGGAGTTGCTTGTATATTTTTGAAATTAGTTGTTTGTCTGTTGCTTCATTTGCTATTATTTTCTCCCATTCTGAAGGCTGTCTTTTCACCTTGCTTATAGTTTCCTTTGTTGTGCAGAAGCTTTTAAGTTTAATTAGGTCCCATTTGTTTATTTTTGATTTTATTTCCATTTATTCTAAGATATTCTTCCCCACAGTAGTAGATATAATAGTCATCTGAAATAATTCACCCATTCCAGTAAATTTTAGTTCACTGATTCCTAAAATGTTGATGTACACTCTTGCCATTTTCTGTTTGACCACTTCCAATTTACCTTGATTCTTGCACCTAACATTCCAGGTTCCTGTGCAATATTTTTCTTTACAGCATCAGACTTTACTTCCATCACCAGACACATTCACAACTGGGCATTGTTTCTGCTTTGACTCAACCTCTTCATTCCTTTTGGAGCTATTTCTCTATTCTTCTCTAATAGCATATTGGGCACTACCAACCTGGGGAGTTCATCGTTCAGTGTCGTATACTTTTGCCTTTTTATACTGTTCATGGGGTTCTGAAGGCAAGGATGCTGAAGTGGTTCACCATTCCCTTCTCCAGTGGACCATGTTTTGTCAGAACTCTCCACCATGCCCCTCCATCTTGGGTGGCCCTACACAGCTTGGCTTATGGTTTCATTGAGTCAGACAAGCCTGTAATCCATGTGATCAGTTTGGTTAGTTTTCTATGATTATGGTTTTCAGTCAGTCTGCCCTCTGATGGTTGAGGGTAAAGGGCTTGTGTAAGCTTCCTGATGGGAATGGCTGTGGGGAAAACCAGGTCTTGTTCTGGTGGGCAAGGCCTTGCTCAGTAAATCTTTAAGGACTATTTACATTCCAAACAATACGAATCATGACAACACCTAGCGCCTCAAGCATTTTTACTTTATATACATTTGAACTGCATGGGGCTTGGGGTGTGCTGGACTAGGATGCTGAACCTGACCCAGATGCTCGTATGTTTGGCTTTGATTTGATCCTATGAGTTTGCCTGCAAGGAGAGCTGTTGAATAGATTTTGGCTTTAATGTATCTTTATAACTGCTTATTCTCTGATTTCTCAGTACTCCTCTAAATACTATAATTAGCAAATCCTTTTTTGGTTGCTGGTACTAGATATAATAAACTTCTCTTCTTTATCTGTGATTTAGGCTCAAAATTTTAAAGTTCATTCATAATTTTCATTAACCTTTCTGTACACCTTTATTAGAACAATACAGAAGACCTAAAGAGACATTTCTCCAAAGAAGACATACAGATGGCCAATAAACAGATGAAAAAATGCTCAGTATTGCAAATTATTGTGCTTGTGCTCAATTGCTTCAGTCATGTCTGAGTCTTTGTGATCCTATGGACTGTAGCCCTCAAGGCTCCTCTCTCCATGGGATTTCCCAGGCAAGAATACTGGAGTGGGTTGCCATGCCCTCCTCCAGGGGGTCTTCCAGACCTAAGAATTGAACCCACATCTCCTGCATCTCCTGTATTGCAGGCAGTTCTTTGACACTGAGCCATGGGGAAAGCCCATTGCTAATTATTAGAGAATGGAACACATGTACACCCATGGCTGATTCATGTCAATGTATGGCAAAAACCACTACAATATTGCAAAGTAATTAATCTCCAATTAAAATAAATAAATTAAAAAAAAAAACATAACATTTGCTACCCCATGGACTACCAACCTGGCTCCTCTGTCCATGGGATTCTCCAGGCAAGAATACTGTAGTGGGTTACCATTCCCGCCTCCAGGAGATCTTCCTGATCCAGAGATCGAACCTGGGTCTCCCTTATGCACATTACCATCTGAGCCATCAGGAAAGCCTAATAAAATGCCTGCAAACAGTTAAATCTAGAGAAAACCTTCATACATTATTGGCGGAAATGTAAATTGGTGCAGCATCTGTGGAAAACAACATGGAGGTATATAAAAACTAAAAACAGAGCTACCATAAGATCCCGTGATCCCACTCCTGAGTATATATCTGGAAACTTTGAAAACTATAATTTGAAAAGATACATGCATCTCAATGATCACTGCAACACTATTTATAATAGCCATGAGACAGAAACAACCTAAATGTCCATCAACAAATGAATGGATAAAGAAGGGGTGGTGTGAGTATGTGTGTGTATATATGCATGCACATCCATACACAGTAGAATACTATTCAGCCATAAAAAGAAGGAAGTATTGCGATTTGCAGCAACATGGATGGACCTAGAGAATATTATCCTTAGTGAAGTGAGTCAGACAAAGACCAAAATGATATCATTATTATATGTGAAATCTAAAAAGGACACAAATGAATCTATATATAAAATAGAAACAGACTCACAAACATAGAAAACAGACTTATAGTTACCAAGAAGGAGAGGAGGGAGAGAGGGACAAATTAGGAATTGGGATTAACAGATACAAACTACTATACAGAAAATAGATAAGCAACCAGGATTTACTGTTCAGCACAGGGAATTATACTCAATATCTTAGAATAGCCTATAATGGAATACAATTTAAAAAAGATAACTGAGTCATTTTGCTGTGCACTTGATACTAACACAATATTGTAAAGCAACTACATTTAAAAAATCTGCTAGCTATCAGTTCAGTTCAGTTCAGTCGGTCAGTCGTGTCCAACTTTTTGCGACCCTGTGAACTACAGCATGCCAGGCCTCCCTGTCCATCACCAACTGCTGGAGTCTACCCAAATCCATGTCCATTATGTTGGTGATGCCATCCAACCATCTCATGCCCTGTCGTCCCCTTCTCCTCCTGTCCTCAATCTTTCCCAACATCAGGGTCTTTTTAAATGAGTCAGCTCTTTGCATCAGGTGGCCAAATTACTGGAGTTTCAGCTTCAACATCAGACCTTCCAATGAACACCCTGGACTGATCTCCTTTAGGATGGACTGGTTGGGTCTCCTTGCAGTCCAAGGGACTCTCAAGAGTTCTCCAGCACCACACTTCAAAAGCATCATTTCTTTGGGGGCTTAGCTTTCTCCACAGTCCAATTCTCAGATCCATACATGACCACTGGAAAAACCATAGTCTTGACTAGACGGACCTTTGTTGGCAAAGTAATGTCTCTGCTTTTGAATATGCTATCTAGGTTGGTCATAACTTTCCTTCCAAGGAGTAAGTGTCTTTTAATTTCATGGCTGCAATCACCATCTGCAGTGATTTTGGAGCCCAGAAAAATAAAGTCAGCTACTCTTTCCACTATTTCTCCATCTATTTGCCATGAAGTGATGGGACCAGATGCCATGATCTTAGTTTTCTGAATGTTGAGCTTTAAGCCAACTCTTTCGCTCTCCTCTTTCACTTTCATCAAGAGGCTCTTTAGTTCTTCTTCACTTTCTGCCATAAAGGTGGTGTCATCTGCATCTGCTATCTATAAACACATGCGTATTGAAAGAGCAGAGGATAAAGTTGCTGTCAACCATATAGCTGTAATCATTGGGTTAATTGGAGCTTTCCCAGAAAGTAAAATTCCCTGTATTTTCATAGTGAAGGAAAGGAGTGCTGTACAATGAGTCAAAGCCTGGTGTTGGACCATGGTAACAGGTGATTTCCCCCAGAGGCTGTGGCTCTAGTACCACGGAGGCCTGGCTTAACTGCCTGAGAGCTGCGCCTGGCCTCTGAACAGAGTCTGACCATGAACTTCCCAAAGACCATAGACTAGCTGACTGCTTCCTAATGTCCCTGGTACAGGTGGGCACAACTGACTGACTTTCCAGGATAAATCAGAGAAACATCTGAAGAACATCAGGGAGCAAGTAGCATTTTCTTATATATTTCCCATTGTGCATTGGGACTTTGAAAGAAGTACAGGGCATTGGAATTGATTTTTATATATTTAATGTGGCTAGAGTTAATGGCTTATAGATTTTTATAACATTAGGCACAGCGAGAGGTGTCGGCCTTGAGCCGGTTTCCAAGGACTTGGAAATAATGCTTTTTTATTTATTTTTCAGTCAGATTGAGAAAGCTCTCTGTAAGTTATTTTGGTTTACATATATACATGAAATATTGAAAGATGAGGATTTCAGATAAGCATCATAAGATTTTTTTTTTTTTTTTAATTTTTAGGCCACTGATGCTGATGTGCTCGAGATCCCTGTGATAGAGATGTTAATGAAACAGTTTATGCGTATCCAACAGAAGTGCCTGTTTTCCAAGCTGATAGAGTATATTTGCATAGAAGAGGTTAGTTTTTGTTTATTCGAGGGTATTTTATTCTGGATCGTTTGTGTAACCACCTCCAGTTTCTCATGTTTTTGGATTTGGCTTCCCAGGTGGTTCAGTGGTAAAGAATCCACATGCCAAGCAGGAGACTCAGATTCAATCCCTGTGTTGGGAAGATCCCCTGGAGAGGGCAATGGCAACCCACTCCAGTATTCTTGCCTGGAGAATCCCATGACAGAGGAGCCTGGTGGGCTACAGTCCATGGGGTTGCAAGAGTGGGGTACAGTTTAGTGACTGAGCATGCACTCATGCACACCTCTGTCTAAAAGTGCAATTTTTCCAACTCCTTCCCACCCAAATTCTGGGAAACGAGAGGAGTTAAGATTTTACTTTCTGATGTAGGGTTCAGGATCTTGAAACACTAAGTATAAGTTTAGGATTGTGGGAAAGTACAGGTTATTTGGAGAAATGCATATCTAAGCGAAAGGTCTTAAAACTGAAACTATAGCAATCAGATGTTTTGGAAACATTGAGCAGGATGGTGAAAGAAAAAAAAAACAAAACTCTCAAATAAAGGAAATGGTAACAACAGAAGAAAGACCCCAGTAATTCCCAGGAACCCTTCACCAGGATAGGCATTGTTTGTTAATTAAGACTTGGAAAGTATTCAAACCTGAGTCTAGAGTGTGGAAAGGCAAAAAGAATGGAAAGTCTCCGAAATATGATAATGAAGGAAGTGCTTTGTTTCTTATTTAGAATGCGCACATGGTCAGTTGCTCAGTCACATCTGACTTTGTGACCCTATGGACTATATCCTACCAGGCTCCTCTGTCCAAGGAATTCTCCAGGCAAGAACACTGCGGTGGGTTGCCATTCCCTTCTCCAGGAGATCTTCCCAATCCAGGGATAGAATCCGGGTCTCCGGTATTGCAGGCAAATTCTTGACCACTGAGCCAGCTGGGAATCCCCAATATTGAGACGCAATTTAAATATAAAATACATACAAATATTAAGGGTATAACTCTATGAACTTAAACACACCTAAGCAGTACCCAGACCAAGATTGGGATCATTTTCATCACCCTAAGGTCTTCCTGATGCCTCCTCCCATTCACTATTGGGCTATCTCGTTAATCACTTTTCTTATTTCTTTCCTTGTATTTCTTACTAGAAAATAGTTTGGCCAACTCTGAACTTCATGTGGGTGGGCTTATATAGACTTTGTCCAGTGGCTGGACACGTACCTATCTTTCATGTTCAAGTTCACTTCAGTTCAGCCACTTAGTCATGTCTGACTCTTTGCAACCCCATGGACTTCAGCATGCCAGGCCTCCCTGTCTATCACCAACTACCAGAGCTTACTCAAACTCATGTCAGTTGAGTCAGTGATGCCATCCAACCATTTCATCCTCTGTCATCCCCTGTCATCCTGTGTTGTCCCCTTCTCCTCCCGCCTTTAATCTTTCCCAGCATCAGGGTCTTTTCAAATGGGTCAGTTCTTCCCATCAGGTGGCCAAAGTATTGGCCAAAGTATTGACCTTCCAATGAATATTCAGGACTGATTTCCTTTAGGATGGACTGGTTGGATCTCCTTGCAGTCCAAGGGACTGTCAAGAGTCTTCTCCAACACCACAGTTCAAAAGCATCAATTCTTCAGTGCTCACCTTTCTTTATAGTCCAACTCTCACATCCATACATGACCACTGGAAAAACCATACCTTTGACTATACAGACCTTTGTCAGCAAAGTAACGTCTCTGCTTTTTAATATGCTGTCTATGTTGGCCATAGCTTTTCTTCCAAGGAACAAGCATCTTTTAATTTCATGGTTGCAGTCACTATCTGCAGTGATTTTGGAGCCCAAGAAAATAAAGTCTGTCACTGTTTCCATTTTTTCCCCATCTATTTGCCATGAAATGATAGGACTGGATGCCATAATCTTAGTTTTTTGAAAGTTGAGTTTCAAGTCAGCTTTTTCACTCTTTCACTTTCATCAAGAGGCTCTTTAGTTCCTCTTCACTTTCTGCCATAAGGGTGGTGCCATCATTATATCTGAGGTTATTGATATTTCTCCCAGTAATCTTGATTCCAGCTTGTGCTTCATCCAGCCCAGCATTTTGCATGATGTACTCTGTCTAGAGATTAATTAAGCAGGGTACAGTATACAGCCTTGATGTACTCCTTTCCTAGTTTGGACCCAGAATGGTGTTCCATGTCTGATTCTAACTGTTGCTTCTTGACCTGCATACAGATTATTCAGAAGGCAGGTAAGGTGGTCTGGTATTCCCATTTCTTTAAGAACTTTCCACAGTTTATTGTGATCCACACAGGCAGATGTTTTAGCATAATCAATGAAGCAGAAGTAGACGTTTTTCTGGAACTCTCTTGCTTTTTCGATGATCCAGTGGATGTTGGCAGTTTGATACTTGGTTCCTCTGTCTTTTCTAAATATACCTTGAACTTCTGAAAGTTCTTGGTTCACTGTTGGTACTGTTGAAGCCTATCTTGGAGAATTTTAAGCATTAATTTGCTAGCGTGTGAGATAAGTGCAAGTGTACAGTAGTTTGAACATTCTTTGGCATTGCCTTTCTTTGAGATTGGAATGAAAACTGACATTTTCCAGTCCTGTGGCCACTGCTGAGTTTTCCAAATTTGCTGGCATAGTGAGTGTAGTATTTTAATAGCATCATCTTTAGGATTTGAAATAGCTCAGCTGGAATTCCATCACCTCCACGTGCTTTTTTTTTTTTTTTGCAGTGATGCTTCCTAAGGCCCACTTGACTTCTCACTCCAGGGTGCCTGTCTCTAGGTGAGTGATCACACCATTGTGATTATCTGGGTCATTAAGATCTTTTTTTGGTATAGTTCTTATGTGTATTCTTGCCACCTCTTCTTAATATCTTCTGTTTCTGTTAGGTCCATATCTCTTCTGTCGTTATTGTGCCCATGTTTGCATGAAATGTTCCCTTAATATCTCTAATTTTCTTGAAGAGATCTTTAATCTTTCCCCTTTCTATTGTTTTCCTTATTTGTTTGCATTGATGGCTGAGGAAGGCTTTCTTATCTCTCCTTGCTATTCTTTGGAACTCTGCATTCAGATATGTGTATCTTTCCTTTTCTCCTTTGTCTTTGCTTCTCTTTTCTCAGCTGTTTATAAGGCCTCCTCAGACAACCATTTTGCCTTTTTGCATTTCTTGTGGATGGCTTTGATCACCACCTCTTGCACAGTGTTACAAATCTCTGTCCATAGTTCTTCAGGCACTCTGTTTATCAGATCTAATCCCTTGAATCTATTTGTTACTTCCACTGTATAATTGTAAGGGATTTGATTTAGGTCATACCTGAATGGTCTAGTGGTTTTCCCTACTTTCTTCAATTTAAGTCTGAATTTTGCAATAAGGAGTTCATGATCTGAGCCACAGTCAACACCCTGTCTTGTTTTTGCTGACTCTATAGACCTTCTATGTCTTCTGTTGCAAAGAATTTAATCAATCTGATTTCGGTATTGACCACGTAGTGATGTCCATGTATAGAGTTGTCTCTTGTGTTGCTGGAAGAGGGTGTTTGCTATGACCAGCTCATTCTCTTGACAGAACTCTGTTAGGCTTTGCTCTGCTTCATTTTGTACTCCAAGTCCAAGCTTGCATATTGCTCCAGGTATCTCTTGAGTACCTGTACTTTGACTTCATGTTAATATCTTTGGCTCATGTTCAAAGATGCTCTTTTCTAGGCTGTATACCTACCAGTAGAATTGCTGGGTCATAGGTGGACATGTAGTTGACTATTTGTCTTTATGTGTGATTTCCCCAATCCCATTGTCTGTCTTTACTTCCCAGAATTGAAGAGAAGGGAGAATGCTACAGTTAGCAGTTATCATGTGCATGAACTTCCTTGTGGTTCTATAGCATGTTTATGTGTGTGGTATGGACATACATGTCTGTATCCCTAATATACAGAATCCTATATGTTCTATAAGATGTAGCCTTTTGTAGCGAACATTTCTGACATAACTTTGCATTGTCCTAGCAGGTCCTCCTTTGTTACACATGTAACTCTTGTTCATGTATATTCATTGCTGTATTGTATTCAGGGAAATCCAAGAAAGGGGATAGTCATGGCATTTAATGTATTTTGCCGTCGATGGGGTCGCACAGAGCAGACACGACTGAGGTGACGCAGCAGCAGCAGCAGCAGTACTTTAAAAAAGTTCTAAGCAAATATGACATCATTCTGTTAACAAGTATATGAGTATATCTGTGACTTTTATGCAATTATTGAATGTACGTTTTTGTATATTTTAACTATTTCATAATTATAAATTATTTTAAAATGTAGATGTGGCCTCATGTCCCCGCTAAAGACAGACATCTATCCCTGGAACAAGAACAATGATGAGGAAAGGTCACACATACAACTTGCAGCTCATAAAGGTGACCTGCAGTGACAGCTGACTGAGAGAGTGAAGTCCAGGTCTTCCATCTTGGCTCTGGTGGTCAGAACCAGGTACGACAACGTTTTTCTTCTCAAGGACCCCTCTGCTATACTTATATGCTCAGTAGATGCTTATACTTGGAGATATGATACCGTGAGGGAGAAGTATCGTAGGATTTAGAATCCCCAATATATGTATATGTAAAATATATGCTAAATAAAAAACACACAAGCAAGAACAGAGAGGCCAATTCAGTAAGACGATGTTTTTTTACAGGCATTAAAAAGAGTTCCACACGCAGATTCAGAATAAAAGCTGGGGGAGAAGTACAGAGAAGTCCTAAGTGAGTCCGAAGGTTTGTTCAGATGTGGACAGGACCGCTGCGGGATATCGAGATGAGTCTTTGGGGATTCCGACAGGCTAAACTATGTCAGAAATTGAAAGGAAGCCAATCTCCTGTCAGAACCTGGAAAACCAGTTCATCCCAGGAGCCCAGCCTGTAACAGAGGTATCTGTACCCACTCTGGTGGTCTGTCTGTGTCTCAGTTCACGGAATTGGGTGAACTGCACTGCTGCACTTTACCCTAAATAGGGCCAGGGTCAGCTCTGAGTCACCGCTGAGTGAATCTTCATTGTAATCCTACGTTATCACCACCCTGGTGATGATAAAGACTTCCTTTGTGCATAAAGAACTTAAAAACATCAGTTTGCCATAGTGATAAAAATAACTGATGGTTATAACCCCCAAAGAAAAACTTCTGGAAATCATGGTGGTTATTTCAAAAGATAACAACTGCATTTTTTTAAAAGTGCCAGAAAATTTGTTGGTGGAAGAATTTTCTTGACTTTCTTTTGTTAATCAAAATGATTCATGAAGGGTTATGGGAACGTAAGGATACTAAGACAATAAATTGAAAGTGAAATGAAAAATTTGTTCAGGTGAGAGAATGACTTGTTAAAATCTATAGGGATATGATATATATGTATATAAATATATAAATTAAATTTTTGCTTAAACTCCTATTGATTAGAAAAAGAGAGTGACTCTATAGTGTTTTCCAAGTGAATTCAAGTGTTTAATGCTGTTACCTTGTTGTTTGCTTTGTGTCAATAGACAAGATTAGAATAGATTGGAATGTATCCTAAGACAAAGAGGAATCTTGTTTCTTGAAGCAATTTTCAAGTGTATGAATATACATGAGTGTATGTACATGGATGGGTACTAAATCTTAATGCAAAATGTATTCTTTGTTGTTCTAATTGAAGTATTGTTTATGTACAGTAAAGCGCATAAACACTAGAGGTATAGCTAATGATATTTACATATATGTCCACACTTATGCAATCATCCTAGAAAAATTAATGAAAATTTCCCTTTTCATAAAATGTTCCCTGTTATTGTTTTACAAGTTTATTGATCTTCCCATTTAAGTCTCTATCTTTCTTGGAACAATTAGCTGGTCTTGATCTTTCATATCTTCCACCCTCGCCACTCAGTGTGGGTGTGAGTTTTTATTTCTTAAAATAAGTGTAAAGTAATAGCCAGCACACTTATTAATACTAGCTGAAGCTTTTGTTTTAATTATGATATAATTCATATACCATAAAATTCACCCACTTAAAGTATGTAACATAATGGTTTCTAGTATATTCACAGTATTTTGCAATGATGACCATTATCTGATTCCAGAACATTTTCATCACCGCAAAAGGAAACATCCTCATTAGCAGCCCTATATCTCCTTACCCAAACCCTGACAGTTACCTGTCTACTCCCTGTTTTGATGGATTTGCCTATCCTGGACATTTCAAAGTGAAACTGTGTATTATGCGGCCTTTCCTGTCTGACTTACCTCACTTAGTTTAATGTTTTCAAGGCCTATGCAAGTCACAGCATTCTTTTTTTATGGCCAAATGCTGTTCCATTGTATGCATATGCTTTTTTTTTTTGGCTTATCTGTTTATCATGAGCTTTGGGTCATTTCTGCTGCTGCCGCTGCCAAGTCATTTCAGTCGTGTCTGACTCTGTGTGACCCCATAGACAGCAGCCCACCAGGCTCCCCGGTCCCTGGGATTCTCCAGGCAAGAACACTGGAGTGGGTTGCCATTTCCTTCTCCAATGCATGAAAGTGAAAAGTGAAAGAAAAGTCACACAGTCGTGTCTGACTCTTAGCGACCCCATGGACTGCAGCATACCAGGCTCCTCCGTCCATGGGATTTGTCAAGCAAGAGTACTGGAGTGGGGTGCCATTGCCTTCTCCTACCTTTGGGTTATTGTGAATAATGCTCCTATGAACATCTGTGCACAGGTTTGTGGGGGAGATGTGTTTTTAGTTCTCTTGGTTTTATACCTTGGAGCAGAATTGCTAGATCATATAATTCTGTAAGTAAATTTTGAGCAACTACTAAACTGTTTCTCAAAGTGACTGCACCATTTTGTCAAGAAGTAACCTGTTACTGGATTTTGGTTCACAGTTCCTTTTCTGCATAAACTAATAAGGTGGAACATATCTTCACATGATACATTGTTTTCAAGCATTTTGTTGATTTCCAGAGTTCTAGTAGAGTTGATATTGACAACTTGGCCAGTGTTTGCTTTTGGGAGGAAACGATCAATTTCGATTTTTTGGAGGTTTTGACTACTCCACTATTTCCAGTAATATCTTTCTTTTCTCTTACCTCCTGCCTTTTTTAATGTTAAAACTAGCTCACACAAGAAAACAGTAGTTGTCACTGGACTCTGCCCTCCTGTTCTTACTGACTGGCTTCAGGAGAGAAATACCTTCACTAGTCAGCCTGGCTAGGAATTCTGATGCTTGTTCAGACCTTGTCTATGGGGATTCCTATTTCACACCTCTTGTTCCTTCTTGGAATGGGGGTTTGGAGATGGCATGCCTTCTCCAGATCCCACAGAGTCAGCTGGGTGCTGAGAGTGTCTTTGTTTTCCCTGTGGTGGTCCCTGAATGCCCAAGTTTGTACCCCTTCTCCCAGTACCTCAGGGTTGCGCCAGCTTTCTGCACATGCTGGAGAGACACATGCAAAGTCTGTCACTCACTGACCCTGGGGGCTTATTTGGGGAGCCAGTCATGGGAAGAGGTGAGGTGCTTGGAGCACTGGGGACCCACAAGGGGGTACCTGGTGGGCCAGTTGAGGGGCTCTGCTCTGCCAGGCACAGAGGGCTTAGAGGCTTGGAAATTTGAGTTTTATTCTAAAGATAATGGGAAGCTGCTGGGAGATTATGGGGAATGATGGAGAATGACTGACTCACATGTGAGATATGTGTGGCAAACGGAAAGTGAGGAGATGGGATGGGCAAGGGCGGCACTGGGCTTCCCTGGTGGCTCAGATGGTAAGGAATCTGCCGGCAGTGCAGGAGATGCAAGTTTGATCCCTGGGTGGGGAAGATCCTCTGGAGAAGGGAATGGCTACCCACTCCAGTCTTCTTGCCTGGAGAAATCCATGGACAAAGGAGCCTGGCCGGCTACAGTCCATGGACTCCAGAGATTTGGACACGACTTAGTGACTAACACACACACACCCCCCCCCCCACACACACACACACATACCCCCCAAGGGTGGCAGTATTAGGCAGTGCTACCCAAGATGCTGAGAAGTATCAGGAGCCCTGTGATTGTCCAGGGAAGAGGCAGAGATAATGTCAGCCTGGACCAGAGTGAAGCCAGTGGACATAAAAATAGAGTAAGGCAACTAAAAACATTTCTTGGGAATAACATGACCAGGTCTTACTGAGGAATTTGAAAAAGGAAGAATCAAGGGAAAAATCTAGGTTCATATTTTCAGCAACTTAAAGCCACTTAGGTGGCTGATGCCATTGACTGAGATGGACAAAACTGGGCAGGCAGGAGTTTGAGAACAAACAAATGTTTTGTTTACTCTCTCACCAATGAGGGCTTGGATTGAACTGGAAATGCTTTTGGGCTCTAATATGAAACAGGGCTTCATTCACTGTGCTCACACTCGGTCCTGGACATAAGGTTGGTTTTCCTCCCCTGCCAGAGGATGCCAGAGCCCTGGAAATCTATTCAGCCACAAGCATGCAAAATGTGAGCTATCGACATTCACTTTATGGAACTCTGTTCCTAGTCAATGAAATAGCGTCTGTATTCACACATCGTGTAGCTATTTCCATGGATGCAATTTTTCCTTTAGTTTTCTCTCCTTATTAAATCTTATTCTTCTCCTGAGAACTATTTTGGTCAAGCTCTTTGACCTCAACTAGAGAAGACCAGCTATACAAGCAGGTGAACCAAAAGGTACTTAGGAGGCTGGAGCCAAGCGAGTGTAGTTGGGGAGGATCTGGTTACAACACACAGGGTGGGGAGGGACTTAATGGGATGCCAGTTAGCTGGCCCTGCTCTAAATCTTTATCACCAAACCTGCAGGTAAAAGGCAAATCTGTTTTCCTAAAAATGCACAGTCCAGCGTTATTAATGCTCCAGATTGTATTGCTCCCTCTGTGCAGCTGGCATCTTAATTGGCTGTGCTATTTCTGTAGCAGCTGCTGGAAATTCTGCTCTTTATCCAGCCTCTCGGCCACCTTCACGTCCGCAGCACAGCAGACGTGTTTTGGGTTTGTGTTGGCACGAGATGTTGATGGCTGCATTGTTCATTCCCGATGAAGCCTAGCTCCAGGGGCCACTCAGGAAACCAGGGGGAAATGAACTGCCCAAGGGAAAGGGTTTTGAGAAAAACTGGAGAAAGCTGCCGTGGAAGCCTGGGAGGGTCTCCACAGGTTTGTTTAAGCCTGGAGGTTGCCAAATAGGAGGGCTTCCCAGGTGGCTCATGGGTAAACAATCTGCCTGCCAATGCAGATGTGGGTTCAATCCCTGGGTTGGGAAGGAAGATCCCCTGGAGAAGGAAATGGCAACCCACTCCAGTATCCTTGCTGGGGAAAACTCATGGACAGAGGAGTCGGGCGGACTACAGTCCATGGGGTCCCAAAGAATCCTACAGGAATGAGCATGCATGCACACCTTGCCAAATAGGACATGGGTCTCACAGGAGCTCATTATTCTAAGTCAGCAAGCAGGCTCTGTGTTAAGAGAGCTGGGGCTCGTGTGTGATCGGGTGAGGCCGCTCTGCAATCGCCTGGGCAGCGAGGCCCACACAGACCCAGGTGACAGCGATGCTCGGTGATTGTCTGCGCCTCTTCAGGCCTGGAGTCCTCACTGGCTCAGCAAGGAGGGAAAAGCTGGACTGGGCCAGGTGCAGCTCTGGGGTGCTTGCTGACCTCTCCTCCTGCTCTGCCTTTGTGAGGTCCCTTGAAGCCTGCGTTATGAGATGAGAACTGTGTTCTGAACCTGCCCCTTCACTTATCAAGCTTACTGTACTTGTTACATGAACTTGGGAAGCTTGTTTCTCCAATGGGCCCAGTTCCCTTTCATCTGATGATTTCAGGGGAGACGTTTTCAAAAGTCCATCTTGTCCTTCTGCTCATTTCCTTTGACTTCTTGGAATTTTTCTGGACCG
This sequence comes from Tragelaphus eurycerus, assembly GCA_935064755.1. Taxonomy (NCBI): domain Eukaryota; kingdom Metazoa; phylum Chordata; class Mammalia; order Artiodactyla; family Bovidae; genus Tragelaphus; species Tragelaphus eurycerus. The sequence continues at coordinate 60,846 of CAKXYN010000220.1, read as the reverse complement.
ACGTGGAGAGTCAGCGCCCCAAATGAGTTTGCATGCAGATGAAAATTCAGTGCGAGTGAGAGGGCCACGCCACGTCTCTGTTTCTGGCTTCAAAGGTAAGAATTGTGCTGACCGGTCTGTCTGCAAAATGGCCCAGTTGGGGGTACAGCTGAGGACCCCATACCCTGAGATTCCTGGTTCATTGGGGTGATCATGACTTGACATCAGTTTTCAGCAACCCTTAATCTTCCCATTAGTGCCTGTCAAGAACTTTATTTTTAAAGATTAACCCCTTTGCTCTGAACTCCCTTAAAGGTCAATCAAGTGCATCCTAATGCCTGAACGTGTCCTGGAAGTTTGGATTACTTTTTTTTTTTTTTCTTAGTAGTTGCTTATTTTTATCAGAATGCACTTACGTTTCTTATTGTCTGTGAAATGGGTTTTCCCTGCTATATTCTAAGGGAGTCTTTCTCCATTTGTGAAGGAAGCAACTATATCTTTAATCTGTAATTTAATCACAAACCAGAGTTTACCATTTAAAATTATGCAGACTGATTTGGGTATTTTAGGAAAATTTTATCAATTGCAATTTAATCACAAACCAGAGTTTACCATTTAAAATTATGCAGACTGATTTGGGTATTTTAGGAAAATTTTATCAATTGCAAAGAGCCAGTCATTTTATGTCAGAGAACAAATTAGAGACTAGGATCTAAGACTCTTGAAATGCAGGAAAAAGTGGACTAGACCATGAGTGTGTCATGAGGAATCAATTTCCTGGATGATTCCTGGAAATGTCCTTAGGATATTGCATGGCTCTTAGGAAACAGCTAACAGATGTAAGTGCCCAGAGGACTAACACTGTTTACTCTGCTTTATTTGGAAAGTGAATTAAAACCTTTGGATAGGGTTGAGCACATGAAAGATAAGTTTGTTGAAATGCTGGATTAAAATAATAATAAAAATTATTATTGGCAACTAAAAATGGCAACTCCTGAGCTACACAAAACAAGAGGGGAGACGGCTAAGCTCACAGACTCCTAGCCTCCTCGCTAACGGCTGTGCTGCTGCAGGGACTTACCTGCCCTCTCTGTGCCTTGCCTCGTTTTAAAATGGGGCGTCTAGTTATAGTACTTTTCTTAGGGTGGGGCGTTGTTGTGAAGATTAACTAAACTCTTAGAAAAAGTGCTAAAAATGGTACCTGGTACATATTAAACAATCAGCAGGCTACCACCGAGTTTTGGCAGGAATGGATATTCAATATTTTCCAGATGAACAAATCCCTGGGTACTAAACTGCAATTGTGAGGCCTGTGAATTCATTCACTACTTTGTGAGGAACAGTCTTTAAGAATCCACCATAGCGTTCCAGTTACTCAGGTGTCAGACCTCCATCCATTTTGTAATTGCAAAGTGTCGTGGTCGGCCTGCATGCACATGACGCCGTCTCTGGGGTCACTGGAAGTGCCTCCACGATCACAGGCTTTTCTCCTGCGGGTGTAGGGGGCGGGCTTCGCCCTCTCCTCCACGCATGCACTGAAGGCCGGGGGTCTGTTCCGTGTGGGGTGCTCCGGATTCCCATGTGAAGGCTGGTCTTGGATGTGAAAGAAGTAAGTTCATGTGTTGAGGGAAAACTGATAATACGGGGATGTGTTTTATAAAGTTTAGAAAGATTTATAACCTAAAAGGAATGAAAAAAAAAATCGACCCTTGAAGGAACAAGCGTTTTGGTATATGAGGAAACCCCACCTGTGGAAGATTGTGTTAATGAACGATTATTCAGGGAGAATGATGAAAGCCATACTAATAGAGAAAAATGAGCCACAATCTAACAAGTCCAGTGAGTTACTTAGGCTCTTTCATGCCTGCCGCTTCATAAGATGGCAACAATCTACATTGAACATTTTCACAGTGAAACGCAAGCGTCAGCCCAGTATAACTGTTACGTGGTGCTATCCACGTTTACTGCCCTTTTCCAAGGCTGGGAGGTACCATCTCTGCCAGGAAGCCTTTCTGATTGCAGTTAACTGTGTTAGTTCTCTCTGCTCGAAGCCTCAAGGCATTCCCGTGTATTTCTCTTATATTCTCATGTTGTTGTTTTTTGGTTTTTTTTGAGGTAGTGGTTTGTGAAACTCCCATCCTGTCTACCAAATGAAAATGCCTTAATGGTCAGGGATTTTGTTCTTCCGAGGTGTGAATGACACGATGCCCAGTTGCAGACTGTATCTGGCAGACAGAAGTCAATCCATAGTGGTGGTTCATTTGCTAAGTTATGTCTGACTCTTTGCTATCCCATGGACTGTGCCTGCTAGTCTCCTGTGTCCATGGGATTCTCCAGGCAAGAACACTGGAGTGGGTTGCCATTTCCTTCTCCAAAGTTAATCCATAGGTGCGTGTAATACTAGTGGGTGTTCAGAATGAAATCAAGGATGAGAATTAAGATTAGTCATGTGAGAAGAAAGACCACTAGTGATTTGCATTAAAGAAATGAATCCCATGAGGAAAAATAGAAGGTACATACAGTTTCTGATAATCAGGAGTTTGGCTGTGACCAGTATGGCGTTTCTTTGAAATGCTGGGTAGGATACCTTCAGGTGGAGCAGACAGGTGACATTTTTGGGCTCTGGACCCTGGTTCACTCTGGGCCCTTCAATATGGAGCAATGGAGATTGACCCAGAATGGCTTCAGTGGAGAGTGGAAAAGTGACTGGAGGACAAAGGGTTCAAGGTCTTACACTGTCAGGTCTCGTGAGTGACGACAAATACAGAAATTTTTAAAAAGGAAAAACAGGAAAAAAATATTTAGTTTAATTTGGCAGAAGGATAAACTGTAGACTAATACAACTGAACTTCTGAACTGTGGTGTTGGAGAAGACTCATGAAAGTCCTTTGGATTGCAAGGAGATCCAACCAGTCCATCCTAAAGGAAATCAGTCCTGAATATTCATTGGAAGGACTGATGCTGAAGCTGAAACTCCAGTACTTCGGTCACCTGATGCAAAGAGCTAACTCATTTGAAAAGACCCTGATGCTGGGAAAGATTGAAGGTGGGAGAAGGGGATGACAGAGGATGAGATGATTGGATGGCATCACCAACTCAATGGATGTGAGTTTGAGTAAACTCCGGGAGTTGGTGATAGACAAGGAGGCCTGGTGTGCTGCAGTCCATGGGGTCGCAAAGAGTCAGACATGACTGAACGACTGAACTGAATAAAATTGATCACTTATTTTCTCATATTTTTTGAGGTAGTGGTTTATGAAACTAATAAAATTGGAACATATCTTTTAAGGGAGGCTGGTGAAAGTGGGTGAAGTATCTTGATAGCTTCCAACCAAAGAGGGCTGCTGCTGCTAAGGCGCTTCAGTCGTGTCCGACTCTGTGCGACCCCAGAGATGGCAGCCCACCAGGCTCCGCCATCCCTGGGATTCTCCAGGCAAGAACACTGGAGTGGGTTGCCATTTCCTTCTCCAGTGCATGAAAAGTGAAAGTGAAGTCGCTCAGTTGTGTCCGACTCTTTGTGACCCCATAGATAGCAGCCTATCCCTCTGTCCATGGGATTTTCCAGGCAAGAGTACTGGAGTGAGTTGCTGTTCCCTTTAGTTAGTGGGCTAGTTAGTGTAAAATACATGATGAAACAGAAAAGATTGACAGGCAAAAACAGGCTTTCAGTTTCATCTGCTTTTGCAAAGATGTTGGTTTCTATTTTTTCTACTTCCTCTTTTCTTTCTTGGCTGTGAGTCCTGGACCACTTGGAGACTCTGCAGAGAGAGATGGAATTCTCCCTGAGAAAATGTACACATATGAGCACACTTTGGACTGCAATTCAGGGGATCATATCTGGGAACCTTACCATGGTGAATCTTCAAGGTCCCTTGGACCCACAGTGATAGCGCCTGCCCTTGCATGGCTGCCAGGCCGCTCCTTGCCCAGGCTGGCTCTGGACCCTGGCCCAGGCACCTCTCCAAGGGTCTGTGATGTCCACTGGCCTCCAGCCAGCAGTCTTCACACAGCTCTGCACATTTCCTTATCTAAGACGGCAGCAAGCCTATGCTGAAGTGCTTAGGCAGAACTAAGTTCCTTTTGATTTTCTTTTCACACAATTTTTCAGTATCAGCAAGCAAAGCACCCTCTCTGAGGATTGTGGAACCTTGGTGGGGGATTACATAGGGACCAATCAGGCCTTTGGCATTTTGTGCCTCTGACTTGCCATCTTGGGTCCTTTTGGATGGAGGAAGCAGAGCCCTCCTGCTTGCCAAGTTTTGGATTGGTTTCTTTACTAATGAGGTGGCGCTGACAGTCTACTTCGAGGAGCCAGCATGTGCCAGACAAAGCAGTTGAATTTGAAGGCATTGCATAGAGTCGTGAGGAGGGGGATGCTGTCAGGGCACTCTGAGTTTAATGAGAGTGGGGAGTGTTGGAGAAGCAGAAGCGAGTGAGGTGCGGGGACCCACATTAATTAGGCACCAGCTGTATACCAGGCACCTGTAAGTCACTCCGAGGGAGAAATAGTTATCCCCATCCCATACAAATAGTTATCCCCATCTGTTATTTCCATACAGATAAGAATGTAGTTGACACAAGGCCAGTAGTCTTCCCCAGAGGCACTGTGTCCACATTGAGGAGGATTGGGATTGAGACTGAGATGGGGTTTGGGCTTGGGAGCAGCTTGTCTGCGGATTGCATTTTTGAGGTCAAAGAGACAGCCAGAAGCAGCTTTAATAAATAACTTCAATTTTAGTAAAACTATAGTATTTAAACAGATGTGCTCTAGGCACGGGGTCAGATACATTGAAAGATGGACTGGGATATGTAGCTGCTGCTGCTAAGTCGCTTCAGTCGTGTCTGACTCTGTGCGACCCCATAGACGGCAGCCCACCAGGCTCCCCTGTCCCTGGGATTCTCCAGGCAAGAACACTGGAGTGGGTTGCCATTTCCTTCTCCAATGCATGAAAGTGAAGTTGCTCAGTCGTGTCCGACTCTTAGCGACCCCTTGGACTGTAGCCTACTAGGCTCCTCCATCCATGGGATTTTCCAGGGAAGAGTACTGGAGTGGGTTGCCATTGCCTTTTCCAGGGATGAAACTTATTCTAAATTTGTGTGCATTCTTATTCTCATATTTTAACAGTAAAAAATAACATCTAACATTTGTATGAAATTGTTGATACTGGGTGTATAAAATAGATCAAGTGTTCTGAAAAGCAGGTGGGCAATATCAATATACATCCAAAAAAAAAAAAAACACCTAAGTGATTCTGTTTCTAGTTTTCTATTTTGGAAACGTGTTCACCTGATACATTGTTCATTAGCACAGTGTTCATCATAGCATTATTGGCAATAAAGAAATATTGAAGAGAAAATTAAAATAAGGGAATGGTTAGATAATTAATGAGTTTCCCCAGTGATTCAGCGGTAAAGAATCCACCTGCAATGTAGCAGCCACAGGAGACATAGGATCGATCCCTGGGTTGGAAAGATTCCCTGGAGGAGGGTATAGCAACCCACTCCAATATTCTTGCCTGGAGAATTCCATGAACAGAGGACCCTGGTGGGCTACAGTCCATGGGTTGCAAAGAGTTGGACACAATTAGAGTGACTTGGCATGCATGCACGCAGATAATTAATAACAATTAATAACTGAAAAGAAAGGCATATCTATACTCTGATATACTTTCTAGCAGTAAAAAGACTGATGTATGCCTGAGTGCTTGTAAACACACTAACACATACATATAATTCTATTTTCAGCATATTAGCCCATCCCAACGCCCATGCAGTTTGAGTGTATATAAAGTAATAATTCTATTTTCAGAAAGATACAAAATATCATCCCAAATATTAGAATATTCTTAAGGAACAAAAGTTTTTCAAAAAATGTGTTTAGTACACTTGCATTTATGTGAAAGCAAAAGATTTGCATATGTGCAGATATACATCTAAACACCTATCAGATGTTCTGGAAACATTTACCTCAAAATGGTAATAGAATTTGCCTTTAGAGAGGGCAGTGGTATTGGTGTGAGGAGTGATGAATGGAAATTTTTATTTTTCATTTGTATTTTTCTGCGTGAATTACTCGAGACTCTATTAGTATGTTCTTTAGATAATAGTTTCTCTAAATTCAAGAATGGTATTCCTCTATGCAGTAGTAAAATTAAAATTCCACATGTTAATACAGCCAACAGAATTAGGACTTTTGAACAGGCACCTTGGAAACCTCTGCTGAGTGATAATGTCTTTGTGGGTGCACAGTTCATGTTAATTGCAGTCTACCAATGATGTGTGTGTAAATCAGAAAGATTCAATGTGTGCATTTTGGGGTGCTCAGCGTGGACTTTGTGAAATAGAAGTTCACTGAGAATTAACAAGATAAACTAGTTAAAATCATTAAGTTCATACCTAAACTATAAAAACGAATGCAACACATTTCCTGGTGGGAGATGCAGGTGGTTGTCCTCTGACTATAGGAGAGCTTAGCTTTATAATGTCACAAAGTAGCATTAAAATATAAAATCTTTAAACGATAGAAAATAAAGACTCTGAAGTCCAGTGAAATAATTGGTGGAGGTGGTCTCCTGCAAGATCCCCATGGGCCTATGCTTCTAGTACTTTCTTAGTGGTTGACCTAAGCTGGTTGACTTTCAATCACCATTTGAGATCAGTAGCTCCTAATCTCAGGAAATAAATCAATCTTGAACTCTTGCTCACAGATACCCTGATTTCCCATTAGGAGAAGGGATGAGTCGGTGCCTGGAACTCCCTTTTTTTGCAATAACTTTTCAGGTCATGAATATAACATTGAGAGAGGAGAGGGAAAGATTAACCTGGGTTAGGCTGAAAAAAGCAAACCCCTGTGCTCAGCACTATGGCAGACGGCTTGGTATAAGAGGCGATAAATAGATTCAGTGTACATTTTGAGGTTCAAGTTTTAATAAGTCCTCTGCCTCCTTTAACTTCCGTATTTCAGCATCTGCATACATCACCTCTTACAACCTGAGCACTAATCTGGCCACTCTTTCCCTAAGCATTTTCTGTGTTATTGTATATCAATGATAACTTCAGGCAGGTTACCTAATAATAGCCCTCAGAATACTAGGTAATGTCTTACTGACCTTAATCTTATTTGGTGTGTGATCCCAGAATACATTGGTGAATGGTCTGTTACTGGAAGGTTTTATTTTATTTTTAAACAAATGTTAGGGTATCTAATTAGAAGGTACTGCACAACTTAAACAAAAAAACATTTTTCTCAAGGTTATTCTCAGGCCACTGGAGCTGGTGGAGTAAATTTGACCACATGTGGTAATAGTGGTTCTTAAAGGCTAATCTCTGGCATCTGTGTTAAAAATGCAATTACAGGGGCTCACTCCAGACCCCCATATTCAGACAGTTTGTGGGAAAGAGGGGGTGAGGGCGGTGATCTGTCAACTGACCAGCCCCTCCTGGCAATTCTCACATGTGTTCAAGTGTGAGCATCATGGCTGTGAATATTAGACCATGGGGCATGTTGAAAGATTGATTGGTTGCTCTCATCTGTAATCTGTTAGGGGCTATTCAGATCAGTGCTAGAACATGAGCCACATAAGTAATTTCAAATTGTCCAATACTCACACTAACATAAAAACCAATGAATTTAATTTTAGTAACATCTTAGATCACATCAGATCAGTCACTCAGTCGTGTCCGACTCTTTGCGACCCCATGAATTGCAGCACGCCAAGCCTCCCTGTCCATCACCAACTCCCGGAGTTCAATGAGACTCACGTCCATCCAGTCAGTGATGCCATCCAGCCATCTCATCCTCTGTCGTCCCCTTCTCCTTCTGCCCTCAATCCCTCCCAGCATCAGAGTCTTCTCCAATGAGTCAACTCTTCGCATGAGGTGGCCAAAGTACTGGAGTTTCAGCTTTAGCATCATTCCTTCCAAAGAAATGCCAGGATTGATCTCCTTCAGAATGGACTGGTTGGATCTCCTTGCAGTCCAAGGGACTCTCAAGAGTCTTCTCCAACACCACACTTCAAAAGCATCAATTCTTTGGGGCTCAGCCTTCTTCACAGTCCAACTCTCACATCCATACATGACCACAGGAATAACCATAGCCTTGACTAGACGAACCTTTGTTGGCAAAGTAATGTCTCTGCTTTTGAATATGCTATCTAGGTTGGTCATAACTTTCCTTTCAAGGAGTAAGCGTCTTTTAATTTCATGGCTGCAGTCGCCATCTGCAGTGATTTTGGAGCCCCCAAAATAAAGTCTGACAGTGTTTCCACTGTTTCCCCATCTATTTCCCATGAAGTGATGGGACCAGATGCCATAATCTTCGTTTTCTGAATGTTGAACTTTAAGCCAACTTTTTCACTCTCCACTTTCACTTTCATCAAGAGGCTCTTTAGTTGTTCTTCACTTTCTGCCATAAGGGTGGTGTCATCTGCATATCTGAGGTTATTGATATTTCTCCCAGCAATCTTGATTCGAACTTGTGTTTCTTCCAATCCAGCGTTTCTCATGATGTACTCTGCATATATGTTAAATAAACAGGGTGACAATATGCAGCCTTGACATACTCCTTTTCCTTTTTGGAACCAGTCTGTTGTTCCATGTCCAGTTCTAACAGTTGCTTCCTGACCTGCATACAAATTTCTCCAGAGGTATATCAGGTGGTCTGGTATTCCCATCTCTTTCAGAATTTTCCACAGTTTATTGTGATCCACAGTCAAAGGCTTTGGCATAGTCAATAAAGCAGAAATAGATGTTTTTCTGGAACTGTCTTGCTTTTTCCATGATCCAGCAGATGTTGGCAATTTGATCTCTGGTTCCTCTGCCTTTTCTAAAACCTGCTTGAACATCAGGAAGTTCACGGTTCACATATTGCTGGAGCCTGGCTTGGAGAATTTTGAGCATTACTTTATTAGTGTGTGAGATGAGTGTAATTATGCGGTAGTTTGAGCATTCTTTGGCATTGCCTTTCTTTGGGATTGGAATGAAACTGACCTTTTCCAGTCCTGTGGCCACTGCTGAGTTTTCCAAATTTGCTGGCGTATTGAGTGCAGCACTTTCACAACATCATCTTTCAGGATTTGGAATAGCTCAACTGGAATTGTATCACCTCCACTAACTTTGTTCGTAGTGATGCCTTCTAAGGCCCACTTGACTTCACATTCCAGGATGTCTGGCTCTAGGTCAGTGATCACACCATCATGATTATCTGGGTCGTGAAGCTCTTTTTTGTACAGTTCTTCTGTGTATTCTTGCCATCTCTTCTAAATATCTTCTGCTTCTGTTAGGTCCATACCATTTCTGTCCTTTATCGAGCCCATCTTTGCATGAAATGTTCCTTTGGTATCTGATTTTCTTGAAGAGATCTCTAGTCTTTCCCACTGTGTTGTTTTCCTCTATTTCTTTGCATTGATCGCTGAAGAAGGCTTTCTTATCTCTTCTTGCTATTCTTTGGAACTCTGCATTCAGATGCTTATATCTTTACTTTGCTCCTTTGCTTTTCACTTCTCTTCTTTTCACAGCTATTTGTAAGGCCTCCCCAGACAGCCATTTTGCTTTTTTGCATTTCTTTTCCATGGCGATTGTCTTGATCCCTGTCTCCTGTACAGTGTCATGAACCTCATTCCATAGTTCATCAGGCACTCTATCTATCAGATCTAGGCCCTTAAATCTATTTCTCACTTCCATTGTATAATCATAAGGGATTTGATTTAGGTCATACCTGAATGGTCTAGTGGTTTTCCCTACTTTCTTCAATTTCAGTCTGAATTCAGCAATAAGGAATTCCTGGTCCGAGCCACAGTCAGCTCCTGGTCTTGTTTTTGCTGACTGTATAGAGCTTCTCCATCTTTGGCTGCAAAGATTATAATCAGTCTGATTTCAGTGTTGACCATCTGGTGATGTCCATGTATAGAGTCTTCTCTTGTGTTGTTGGAAGAGGGTGTTTGTTATGACTAGTGCATTTTCTTGGCAAAACTCTATTATGCCCTGCTTCATTCCGTGTTCCAAGGCCAAATTTTCCTGTTACTCCAGGTGTTTCTTGACTTCCTACTTTTGCATTCCAGTCCCATGTAATGAAAAGGACATCTTTTTTGGGTGTTAGTTCTAAAAGGTCTTGTAGGTCTTCATAGAACCGTTCCACTTCAGCTTCTTCAGCGTTACTGGTTGGGGCATAGACTTGGATTACTGTGATATTGAATGATTTACCTTGGAAACGAACAGAGATCATTCTGTCGTTTTTGAGATTGCATCCAAGTACTGCATTTCAGACTCTTTTGTTGACCATGATGCCTACTCTCTTTCTTCTGAGGGATTCCTGCCCACAGTAGTAGATATAATGGTCATCTGAGTTAAATTCACCGATTCTAGTCCATTTTAGTTCGCTGATTCCTAGAATGTCGACATTCACTCTTGCCATCTCTTGTTTGACCACTTCCAATTTGCCTTGATTCATGGACCTGATGTTCCAGGTTCCTGTGTAGTATTCCTCTTCACAGTATCGGACCTTTCTTCTATTACCAGTCACATCCACAACTGGGTATTGTTTTTGCTTTGGCTCCATCCCTTCATTCTTTCTGGATTTTTTTCTCCACTGATCTCTAGTAGCATATTGGGCACCTACTGACCTGGGGAGTTTCTCTTTCACTATCCTATCATTTTGCCTTTTCATACTGTTCATGAGGTTCTCAAGGCAAGAACACTGAAGTCATTTGCCATTCCCTTCTCCAGGGACCACATCCTGTCAGATCTCTCCACCATGACCCGCCCATCTTGGGTTGCCCCATGGGTATGGCTTAGTTTCATTGAGTTAGACAAGGCTATGGTCCTAGTGTGATTAGATTGACTAGTTTTCTGTGAGTATGGTTTCATTGTGTCTGCCTTCTGATGCTGTCTTGCAACACCTACCGTCTTACTTGCGTCTCTCTTACCTTGGGCGTTGGGTATCTCTTCACGGCTGCTCCAGCAAAGTGCAGCCATTGCTCCTTACCTTGGACGAGAGGTATTTCCTCACCGCTGCCTTTCTTGACCTGCAACATGGGATAGCTCCTCTAGGCCCTCCTGCACCCGTGCATCCATGGGTCTTTGGACGTGGGGTTGTTCCTCCTGGGCACTGCCCCTGGCCTCAGACGTGGGGTTTCTCCTCCCACCTGCTGCCCCTGGCCTTGGGCTTAGGGGGTGGGGTAGCTCCTCCTGGCCCTTCCCCGACTTTGGACACGGGGTAGCTCCTATTGTTGCCGCCCCTGACCTCGGACGCTCAGTATCTCCTCTTGGCCGCCTACCCCCCGCTCCCTGCCCCCCGACCTCGGACGCAGGGTAGCTCCTCTCAGGATTCTCGGGGCTACCCCTGACCTCGGATGCGCCCTCGGCCGTTCCTGGGCTGTCACAGTCTGGTTTTCGGCTGTTGCCCCTGACCTCGGACATGGCATTACTCCTCTTGGCCGCTGCCCTTCGGGCATGGGGTCCTCCCGGCTTCTGCCCCTGACCTTGGACGTGGGGTGGCTCCTCTCGACCGTGCTTAGCGTGCCAGTCGTAGCCACCTGCGCTTTACCATTTTAACACGTAACCAGTATAAACTTATTTGTACTGGATGTTGTACATTTTTTTGGTACTGTATCTTGGAAACCCAGTGCATTTTGCATTTACAACTTAGTTCAGTTCAGTCCACCTGCAGTTTAAGTGTTCAACAGCCAGATATGGCTGATGGCTGCCACATGGAAACACAAATTAAAACAGTGCAGTTACAGCCCTTGTCTGAGGGGAGTCTACGCATCAGTTACATACTTTATTGTGAACCAGCAGTATTGGGTTGAGAGACGAATTATTTCTTAAATTGAATCCCAGGTCCCCAGCCATCGCTCCTCTCAGCCATCTGCTCCAACAGACAGCAGATAGAGCTTCAAAGTATCATAGCATAAGAGGGTCTTTGCTGACCAGTCCCCATATGTGCCCTGCTGAGACTGAATATTTGTGTGTCCCCTGCCCCAAGCAAAATACATATGTTGAATCTTAACCCCCTGTGTTGGTTTTGGTCGGGGGACTAGGTGATTAGGTCATGACGATGGAGCCATCATGAGTGTGATTAGTGCCCTTAGAAAGGAGAGCCCAGAGAGCCCCTTCACCCCTTCCACCACTGAGGACACATTGAGAAGACACAGTCTAGATCCAGGAGGTGGGCCCTCTCCAGACACAATCTGGCGGAACCATGATCTTGGACTTCCCAGACTCCAGAGCTGTGGGAAATACATTTCTCCTGTTCACAGACTGCTGGGTCTATTGTATTTTGTTGCAGCAGCTTGAACAGACTGAGACGTGTCCCTTCTGGTGTGGGGGAGCCACGGCACACCTGGCACTTTGGTAAATGGTTGTCGGTGGCATTTATTCCAGCCTAGTGGAAAGTCTAGAATATCTTTCCTCAGGCTTACACAATGAGCAGAATAAATACTTCATTTTCTAGGAAAAACAGGATTACTGGCAAGTACCAGGACTTGGGTGCTAGAAGCCAGCAACTGAAGCCAGCATTTCTACCGATTTGCTTAATCTTACTTCTTTTGATTCCTGTATTGGGTAATAATTATCTCACGGGGTTGTTGAAAGACAAATATACATGTGAAAACCCTTGTACAGTCTGTGGTCCATCATGCACCTGTCTTGCACCTCCACAAGTATAGCTTTTTGCTCAAATTTATTTCAGGTCCTGTTGGTTACAGCCCAACTTGTTGCATGTAGTCTTTGAACCCTCAAATCTGGGCATCTTGGCAAGAGGCTTCAGGGGCCCCAAAGTCCTTGCAGGTGGTCCAAGCAATTTCACCTTGAAGTGGAATGAGTACAAAAATGTTCAGTTTAATGAAACATTGTGATCCTTCCTGCTGTTTATTGGAAGTGTTAGCCCAGGTTCCTGCCTGATGCACAGTGAAGTCAAACAAACATGTCAGCGTTCAGAGCAGAGAAAGGTTTGTGTGCAGGACCATTCAAGGAGACATGTGGCTCATGCCCTAAAAACCCCGAGCTACCCCCCACCCCCAAGTACTTTTAAAAGCCAAGTGATGGCGGTGGAGCTGGGGGGAGTTGCAGGGTGTGTGATCAGCTTGTGCACAGTTCTCTGAGGTAAGGGTGGTGTCACAGGGAGTATCTTCATCAGCCTCAGGCTCCAGGAGGCCTGGGGCTGAGTGCTCATGGCCATCAAGTGGTTAAATCTTCGATTTGGTGGTGGTGGTGGGGTTCACATCTGCAAAATGATTCAGGAAATGTGCCTCGAATACTGTTATCTTGGTACTTAAGAGGGGAGCTAAAACAGCAGAGGTGGGGGAAATCCTGTCCCCCTCACCTTGCCCTCAGAGAGTCCCATGGGGTCCTTCTCCTTTCCAAAAGGAAGATGTGTCTATGGCTGCATCTCTGTGGTCGTCTAACTATTCTCCATTCATACACCTTGTCTTGCATCTCTTTGTGTGAATACAAAGAATTTTTAGCCTTTCAGCTATCCTATTGCCTATCTTTGAATTTGTGATCAGTTTCATTTGCAGAGTGGAAACCAGACTTTCTCCATCCTTAGAAAAATCCTGTGTTTGTTTCATTAGTTGCTATAATTATACTAATTAGCAACATTCTTCATGCTTAGTTTTATTTATTCTTGATTTGTGTCAGGAATAGACCACCCACTTTCGTGGTATTTTCCTTTCTCCAAATTGTTTAATTGGTCTTATTCATCCTGTCAGTAAGGTTCTGCAGTGATCTCTTCATGCAAGGTTATTCCTGTTCCCTCTCTCAGCCCACCCACCATCTGTGGATCGAGAAGCACCTCAGTCCTCAAGCTTGTGGGTCTCAGCACGTGTCATTTTGCCTTCACAAAAAGTGACGGCTTGGCCTCTTTCATTTCCTGGCTTTCTTGCATCACAGATTCTCAGACAATCATACTCTTACATTCTCACATTAACACATTGTTGTAAAATCACCCAGAGCAAGCCCTGCTATGAAGAGAATCTCACTTTTCCCCTCTCCACCTTCATTCTGTCTCCCTGTCACCTGCATCTCTCTCAGTCTCTCTGTTTCAAAAAGCAGAGAATTCCTAAATTTTACAATAAATAATTGGAGAATTTTATCAGTATTTGTCTTGTCATTGGTTTATATTTATTAATTTTTACTTGAGGCATTTTTAGCCCACTTGGACTTCCAGCCTTTTCAATTCCTTAAACATATTCTTCAATTATACTTAAATTTTTTTTTAATTGAAGTATAGTTGACTTAAAATGTTTCAAGTATGCAGCAAAGTAATTCAGTTATATATACATATATATGTTCCTTTTCAAATTATTTTCCATTATAAGTTATTTTAGTTGCTAACATTTATTTATTTAGTTTAATTAATTAATGACTTTTACTTTCCAATATTGTATTGGTTTTGCCATACATTGACTTGAATTAACCATGAGTGTGCATGTGCTCCCCATCCTGAAGCCCCCTCCCACCTCCCTCTATTATAAATTATTACAAGAGTGACTGTAGATCCCTGTGTTATACAGTAGGCCCTTATTGTTTACCTGTTTTATAGAAGTGTATGTTTGTTAATCCCAAACTGCTATTTTTTCCCCTCCTCTCCTTTTCCCACTTTGGGAACCATAAGTTTATTTTCTATGTGGGTCTATTTCTGTTTTGAAATAAGATCGTATATATCGTTTTTTTAGATTCCACATATAAGTGATAGATGATATTTATCGTTGTCTGACTGACTTTGCTTAATATGATAATTTCTAGGTCCAAACATGTTGTTGCAAATGGCATTATTACATTCTTTTTTATGCTGAGTAGCATTCCATTGTGTGTGTGTACATACACATATCTATCCAGTCATCCATCAGTGGTTGCTTCTATGTCTTGGAGGTTGTAAACTGTGCTGCTTTGACTGTTGTGGTAAATACATCTTTTCAAATCAGGAGTTTTCATCTTTTCCAGATATATGCCTAAGAGTGGGCTTGCAGGATGGTATGGTAATTCCTTTTTTAGCCTTTAAAGGAAACCACACTATTTTCCATAGTTGCTGCACTAATTTACATTTCCACCAACAGTGTAGGAGAGTTCCCTTTTCTCCACACCCTCGCTACCATTTGTTATTTACAGACCTTTGGTGATGGCTCTTCTGACGGGTGTGAGGTGATATGTCATTGTAATTTTGATTTGCAATTTTCTAATAATTAGTTGCATTTCTCTAAGAATTAGTGTTGTTGGCCATTTGTATGTCTTCTTTTGAAAAATATCTGTAAGTTCTAATTGGCAGATTTTTGATGCCAGTGTTAATGTCCTCTGACCTCTTCATGTACTCATGTTCATTGCAGTGGTGATGCACTTGGGCAAGCTCCAGGAGACGGTTAGGGACAGGCAGGCCTGGTGTGCTGTAGTCCGTGGGATCTCAGAGTCAGACACGACCAGGCAGCTGAACACACCGCCTCTTCAGTGATATGCTTTTGTTCCTAGTTTGTCATTCTGTGTTTTTCTAGTTCTCTTTTTTTTTTTTAAAACTGGACTACAGTGCCCTGGCTTTTATCTTGATTGACTACAGTCTAAATTTAATTTCTTTTTAGATTGATGGAGATGATACAAAACAAGGTAGGAATTCTTTATCTTGTAAGGAACAAATTTACATGCTATTAAGTTTCAGAATAGGTCTCTTGGCTGTCCCTAATATTATTGATTTCAGCTTTCTTTGTCTGTCCCGTACTAGATGATGAATTTGTGAAGGAAAACAAAGGCACACACTTTGCCCTGCCTATACCAAAGCATTTTCAAGACAATCTGCAGCTTATATCCATAGAGTAATTTCAGATAGTACAATATTCATCGTTTAGATATCCAGTGTTAAAATGGCACTTTGCAAATATTTTCTAGCTGCTGAAATTACAAATATACATGGTCTTAAGCGCTATGTGTTCTTGCCTGGAGAATTCCATAGACAGAGGAACCTGGTGGGCTCCACTCTTTGGAGTGGCAAAGAGTCAGACATGACTGAGTGACTAAGCACAGCACGGTGCTGCTACTAGTCAAAATGGACTCCAGGTGCGACACATGTGGAAAGGAAACTGTGAATAACTGGAGCTCCACCAAGGGGATGAAACCCTCATGCCACGTGGAATACAGTTACCTTGTGAGGTGTGTGTGCATATGTATTCATGCATGTGCTTTGTATGTAACTTCTATTACGGCCTTATTAGAGCATTGTGAAAGCCTTCGACTGTGCTAATGGAAATCTTCTATTGTTTTAAATCCATATTTCTGGCTCATTTGCTACTCTTTTTTGCCTTATGCCAGTCTGTTTTGGAAAGGTTTTGGCTTTTTATAAGGATTTTTCAAGACTTCTTCCAAAGACTTCTCAGTCTTTGTGTTCAAAGGCTAAATTTTAATTATAATCTTTATCAGCACTTATTAAAGGAGGTGCTTTTCATTAACAAGCACTGTGGCTTTTCTCACAATTGTTCTGTTGGAAGGAGCTTCTCCTCTAGGTGCCTGGTGCTTCAGCTTGCCTGTGAGTTGGTCTGTCTGCTCAGAGGTCTCTGTGTCCTTGGATGTCTACCTTTAAAACCATTGAAACAATTTAAAGTGCTGCAGCTTTGAGTTGGAGAATACTTTTAGATTGAATTAAAGCAGGAGTTGGCAGAATAATGGGCTTCACCATATGTCCACTGTAACCTGACCAAACATCTAGCTGCAGTAGCCTGGAGTTTTGCAAGATGATGATTGTGTATCCAGTCATGATTTCCTTGTCAGTAGATGGTTGTTTGTGGATATGTAGCTGTGGCTGAGAGTTGGACCATAAAGAAGGCAGAGCACCAATGCCTTTGAACTGTGGTGTTGGAGAAGACTCTTAAGCGTCCCTTGGACTGCAAGGAGATCCAAACAGTCCATCCTAAAAGAAGTCAACTCTGAATATTCATTAGAAGGACTGATGCTGAAGCTGGAGCTTCAAAATTTTGGCCACCTGATGTGAAGAGTTGACTCATTGGAAAAGACCCTGCTGTTGGGAAAGGTTGAGGGCAGGAGGAAAAGGGGATGACAGAGGATGAGATGGCTGGATGGCATCACTGATTTAAAGGACATGAACTTGGGCAAACTCCAGGAGATGGTGAGAGACAGAGGCCTGGCATGCTGTAGTCCATGGCGTCGCAGAGTCAGGCACAAGTTGGCAACTGAACAACAACAAAGCTGTGGCTGCATTTCATACTCTGATTTGTGTATGTATATGTGTGACTGTTTGTGGGTTAAGGGATTTTTTAAATTCATGATATAGGGGCCCAAGGCAGATGATGTAACAGGCTCAAAGAGAAAGTCAAAGTAGTCAAATTTATAAAAGGGAATGTTAATTTGTTTTTTATTAAAGTATAGTTGATTTATAATATGTAAGTTTCAGGTATACAGCATAGCACTTCAGTTATATATATATATATGTGTGTGTATGTATTTTTCTTCTTCAGGTTCTTTCCCCTTAATTAAACAATATTGAGTGTTTGTTCCCTGTGGTATCCTGATGCTGCTGCTTAGTAGCTTCAGTTGTGACCGACTTTGTGTGACCCCATCGACTGCTCAAAATTCTTCAAGCCAGGCTTCAGCAATATGTGAACCGTGAACTTCCTGATGTTCAAGCTGGTTTTAGAAAAGGCAGAGGAACCAGAGATCAAATTGCCAACATCCGCTGGATCATGGAAAAAGCAAGAGAGTTCCAGAAAAACATCTATTTCTGCTTTATTGACTATGCCAAAGCCTTTGACTGTGTGGATCACAATAAACTGTGGAAAATTCTGAAAGAGATGGGAATACCAGACCACCTGATCTGCCTCTTGAGAAATTTGTATGCAGGTCAGGAAGCAACAGTTAGAACTGGTCATGGACCAACAGACTGGTTCCAAATAGGAAAAGCAGTACGTCAAGGCTGTATATTGTCACCCTGCTTATTTAACTTCTATGCAGAGTACATCATGAGAAACGCTGGACTAGAAGAAACACAAGCTGGAATCAAAATTGCCGGGAGAAATACCAATAACCTCAGATATGCAGATGATACCATCCTTATGGCAGAAAGTGAAGAGGAACTCAAAAGCCTCCTGATGAAAGTGAAAGTGGAGAGCGAAAAAGTTGGCTTAAAGCTCAACATTCAGAAAACAAAGATCATGGCATTCGGTCCCATCACTTCATGGGCAATAGATGGGGAAATAGTGGAGACAGTGTCAGACTTTGTTTTTCTGGGCTCCAAAATCACTGCAGATGGTGATTGCAGCCATGAAATTAAAAGACACTTACTCCTTGGAAGGAAAGTTATGACCAACCTAGATAGCATTTTCTAAAGCAGAGACATTACTTTGCCAACAAAGGTCTGTCTAGTCAAGGCTTTGGTTTTTCCTGTGGTCATGTATAGATGTGAGAGTTGGACTGTGAAGAAGGGTGAGGGCTGAAGAATTGATGCTTTTGAAGTGTGGTGTTGGAGAAGACTCTTGAGAGTCCCTTGGACTGCAAGGAGATCCAACCAGTCCATTCTGAAGGAGATCAGCCCTGGGATTTCTTTGGAAGGAATGATGCTAAAGCTGAAACTCCAGTACTTTGGCCACCTCATGCAAAGAGTTGACTCATTGGAAAAGACTCTGATTCTGGGAGGGATTGGGGGCAGGAAGAAAAGGGGATGACAGAGGATGAGATGGCTGGATGGCATCACTGACTGGATGGACGTGAGTCTGAGTGAACTCCGGGAGTTGGTGATGGACAGGGAGGCCTGGCGTGCTGTGATTCATGGGGTCGCAAAGAGTTGGACTCAACTGAGCGACTGAACTGAACTGAACTGATGGACGGCAGCCCACCAGGCTCCTCTGTCCATGGGATTCTCCAGCCAAGAGTACTGGGGTGGGGTGCCATACCCTTCTCCAGGGGACCTTCCTGACCCAGGGATAGAACCTGGGTTTCAGCCGTGCAGGCAATAGGGAGGGCACATTGTATGCTGATGGCTGATTCATTGTTGTATGACAGAAACCAACACAACTTTGTAAAACAGTTATACTCCAATTAAAAAAAAAAAGAATCCACTGCAAAAAAAATGATCCTTTCAAAATGCAGCTTATGAAATTTATTCAAATATTTTATTATGAATTAGAACCATGAGATTTTACTCTTTTCAAATCTCATTTTGAAACAAGAAAATAGGTTTTCTAATGAAGAAACCCATTGACCTTTGAATTAAAGCAAGATGCCATGAATGGTCAATAATCTTCCATGATGGCATTCTCAATGAGTTGCTTTTCATGCAATAAAAATTGTATTAACCAAGGTTAATCTCCATCTGCAGCTTACCTTCATTTCTTTAAAGTACTTATGTATTCTATATCTTTTCTATTCAGTATGTGTATAATTTTTCTGTATATAGGCTAGCTCCTCTTTCTTAATACTAATTTTATGAGTTTACTTGAACAATAGAAGCAGGAAGTTGGTGATATTTAACACCTCTTAATGCATTCAATAGCATTTACTGGGCCTCACTGAGTACCAGTGACTGTGGTAGCTGCCTAGGATATAACTGTAGCCCATGCGTTTGATGTGTTCTCAAGGACTTAACGGTCTGGTAAGGAAAAGTGACATGGACACAGTTACTTTCAGTGTGGGTGGATATTAATAAGGTGAATTAGCAGTGACACGGAGCAGAGGGAGAAGTAGTAGAAAACTTGAATGAGGGGACAGTTGAAAACGTGCGTTTTATGGATGGTGGAGCTGCGGAGACGTGAAGGCGTGACATGGACACACACCACAGCGTTTGTGAGGCAGCCTGTGTTATCAACCGAGGCTGGAGCTGGAGGGTGTGGGGCAGGGCTGCAGCAGAGGAGGGACTGCTCTTAGGAGAGGATGGAGGGGGAGGCAGGTCTGATCTTGGAAGCTGGAGTGCCGAGCTGAGGAGTTTGCACTTTATGCTGTAGATGGAGGGGAAGGTGCTGGAGTGTTTTAAATAAGGGACTGTCACAACAAGCATGTGTTTGAAACATTTGACTCTGCCTGTTGTGGTTACTGGCTTAGAAGGGACCACAAGTGGAGGCAGGTGCTCACGCCGGCTCACGCTAGAGGCAGACAGCTTACCTGAAGCAGTGGGCATGGGGATGGAGATAAGGAAGTCTTGGGGCTGGGGGATGTTGAGATGCAAGGATGTGTTGGCCACTGGATTTAAGGACATAGTGGAGTCTAGGTTTTTGATGTCACTCTACGGGGAATGACAGGTCGCCTGTGCCACACAACTCTGTGTGTGAGTTCAATCACATAGTTGTGTCTGACTCTTTGTGACCCCATGGACTGTAAGCCTGCCAGGATCCTCTGTCCATGGAATTTTCCAGGCAAGAATACTGGAGTGGGTTGCCGTTTCCTCCAGGGGATCTTCCCTATCCAGGGATCAAACCCGCATCTCTTGTGTCTCTTGCATTGGCAGGTAGATTCTTTACCACTGTGCCACCTGGGAAGCCCCTACACAACTCTGCTACTGCTGCTGCTATGTCGCTTTAGTCATGTCTGACTCTGTGTGACCCCATAGATGGCAGCCCACCAGGCTCCCCCATCCCTGGGATTCTCCAGGCAAGAACACTGGAGTGGGCTGCCATTTCCTTCTACAACTCTAGGGGACCATTTAATACACACCTCTAGGGGACCATTTAATACTGCCCGTTATGTGAATGGTACCAGGGAGTTAGAAGAGCCTTATACAACTGTACATAGTGGCCCTGAATTTGAATGACACAATTCAGAAAAGGAAAACATTAGTAAAAGAGATTTGGCCTGGTGGGCTGCCGTCTCTGAGGTCGCACAGAGTTGGACACGACTGAAGCGACTTAGCAGCAGCAGCAGCAGCAGCAGTACCTTCAGGTTTTGGACTTGATAACCTACATGTTAATCATATGCTGTGCTTAGTCGCTCAATTATGTCTGACTCTTTGCAACCCCATGGACTGTAGCCCACCAGGCTTTTCTGTCCATAGGATTTCCCAGGCAAGAATACTAGAGTGGGTTGCCATGCCCTCCTCCAGGGGATCTTCCCAACCCAGGGATTGAATCCAGGTCTCCAGCATTGCAGGTGGATTCTTTACTGTCTGAGCCACCAGGAAAGTCCAAGAATATTGGAGTGGGTAGCCCATTCCTTCTGCAGGGAATCTTCCTGATCCAGGAATGCAACTGGGATCTCCTGCATTGCAGGTGGATTTTTTACCAGCTAGCTACTAGGGAAGCCTGTTAATCATATAAACAACATACAGTTTTTGCAGTACATTGTTGTATTTGATGTTATTGGAAACCTCGGTTGGGGTCTCCCTTGTGGAGCTAGATAGCACTGCCCAGGTCACAGATGGTTATAGGGGTCTGAACAGGAGAAGAAGATTGTGAAAACCACCTAAACATACAGAATGATGGTCTGTATGTCTGAGTGACAAGTCTGTGCAGCCTTGGTATCTGCCTGTGTCTGTGGGGGACTCCATGAGTCAATCTCTCTTTGACTCTAAACTCAAAGTCCATCTTGGAATCATTCTCAGCTCAGTGTTATATGAAACATATTTTTTGTAACTAAGTGAGAAATCAAAATGTTTCAGGTACACTTTGCAGTAGACTGGTGCATGATCATCCATCTTCAAAAGCAGTATATTTCTAAGTTTCTTATTACTTCATATTGTCAAAAAGTTCAACCTCACCAGCTAACTGTTTTCAGTAAAGTAGAATTTACTATCCATTGTATGACTGTTTTTGCCAGTGTATTATGAGTAATAGTTATTATTTAGACAGTGTGCTCAAAATTCTTATGTGAACATTAATCAGTTTTTAAAAGTAACACATTTCTTCATTCTTTTTTTTTTTTTGTTAAAGAACTTCCAAGGGTAATACTTACATAGCTTCAGGAGTTTAGAAACATTTGAATATCCACCTCGTAAGTGAAGAATATGATGACATCATGAAAACATGCTCATAAACTGACTTCTTAGAATTCTGCCGTGTATTACTCTCCATCAAGTGATTGTCTGGGTCACGGTTGGAGGAGAGAAAGGTGACTCTAGAGCAGTTCTCAAGTTTTGTGCAACCGTGTCTGTAAGATAACATATTAAATCCATCATAAGGGAAGAAAAGGAAGGACAGTCTTTGCTTAGGGTGTGTACATACCCTGATTCTCTGAACCAGGCCTGTGGTTGGCCCCTTGTGTCTTGAGGGCAGAGGAACATATACTTACATAGCTAAAAGCATCGTCAGATAGTTTTTAGCCTTAAGATAGATCACAAGATGATTGTGATTCTGGAGAATTCTTTATATGAAAAAAAGTCCCATCATTCATCCAAGGTCAAAATTTATGTGGTGATAAGCATAAGAACAGGACAGTGTATGCTGAATTTAGTCACAGAACTAAAGAACTTTCAGTATTTAAAAAAAATATCATGACAAAATATGCTGCCCTCTAGATAATGCTTCATATGATTCATGGTGCTTTCAACTGAGTCACACAGCTATGGGATGAGGTATTATTATACATATTTCTACAGACTTGAAAGTCATTCACTTAGTGACCCAGAGACATCAATCAAGAGATTTGATGTACAAATTCAAAGTGATGTAAATCCATTTGCCTTTAATGGCTCTATCGCTTACACTTCAAATACATAACACACAGGAGTGCATATGTACATGTAGATACAGGTGGGTGTGCAGATGGCCAGTGGATAAATGGGTGGGTGTGTGAATGGAGGGTCAGTGGATGGATTACTGGTTGTGACACAAACCACTGGAAGCCGCCTTGTTGCACTGGGTCTTTCACTGTCAGCTGTTGCACGGAATGAGGGAAAGGGAGATTTAAGACTTGCTTTTTCACTTAGTAGTGTTGTTTTGATGAAGAGATTTTCTTAAATTGATATTGTCAATTACTACCTTTGTTAGTGTTTATTGTTCATGTCTTCTGTTGAAAATTTTGGCATTCACCACATCACTTTGCCTCTGTGTTTGGGTCTAGAATTCCCTTTGAAATTATTTTTCCCACCGTGTGAGGTAAAAGAGTCAAAGTTAGTTTTTTCCTTTTTGTCTGTATGTGTTTGATTTAGAACTGTTTATCGAAAAAAATCACTCTTTCTCCACTGCACTTCTCTTAGAGTTTTGTCAAAATACAGGAAGCTGTATAGGTGAAGGCCAGTTTGGGGTTTATTTATCGTATTTGTTAGCTCTATTTGTCTGTGTAGAGATCATGTATATCTTCTGAAATTTGATACTTTTCAGATGCTATTGTAATGAAGATATTTAAAATTCTTTTCCAGTTTGTTCATTGAGTAGCAATAACACTGATATTTTTAAAAATAGCACTCAAAGATTGCTAATTATTTTCATTATTCCTAATACTTTGTTTCTAGATTCTTTTGGATTTTCTGTAAAGAAAATATCACATGGGGAAAATGACTAATTTTTTCCCTATTTCCAGTTTTCAGATTTTCCATGTTACTGCCTTACTACATTGGCTATCCCCTCAGTAAAGTATTAAATAGTAATAGCAGTGGTGAGTGTCACGATACATTCTCAGTGAGAAAGCTTTTTATGTATAATTCATCAACAAGTATGCTGCAGTCTATAGGCATTTTTCTGCATATTTTTTTTACCAGATTAAATAAATTACTTTTTATTCCTTGTCTGCTAATTTTTAAAACCATAACTGGGGTTTGAATTTTATCAAATGCTTTTTCTGCAGTTATCAAGTTGATAACCATGATAAATTTGGGAAGTCCTTTTTATTCCTTCCAAATTAACTGAATAACTTTAAATAGAGTGGCATTATTTTTAGTTACTGGAGGAATTTACTGATGAAGACACCTAGAGTTTTGTTTTTGAAAATATTTTTAACTACAAATTAATTTTTAAAATAACGTTATAAGCAATCACATCTTCTATTTCTTTTGTGTCTTGTTTTATAAATTATATTTTTCATGGAATTTAGTTCTTTCAAGCAATCTTCAAAAATCTATGCTTGAAGTCATTTATAGTAGAACCATTATATTTTAGTATTCCTTGGACTTTTAGTGATACTATCCTTTCATTCCTGATATTATAATTTGTGTTTTTTTCCACTTTTATTTAATATTTTTATTGCTAGATGTTGGGATTCCCTGATAGCTCAGCTGGTAAAGAAATGTGCCTGCAATGCAGGAGACCCTGTTTCAATTACAGGTTTGGGAAGATCTGCTCAAGAAGGGATAGGCTACCCACTCCAGTATTGTTGGACTTCCCTGGTGGCTCAGCTGGCAAAAACACTGCCTGCAACGTGGGAGACCTGGATTTGATCCCTGGATTAGGAAAATCCCCTGGAGAAGGGAATGGCTACCCACTCCAGTATCCTGGCCTGGAGAATTCATGGACTATATAGTCCTTGGGTCACAAAAATTCAGACACGACTGGGTGACTTTCCACTTTAACTGCTACATGTTTACTGGTATTATTTTTTTTTTTCCTAAAGAACCAACTTTAATCTTTCTTGAGAGCCTATTTTTCTTCTGAGATTCTCCAAATTTTCATTGTTTTTCTCCATCAAACATATTCATCATAGTTACTTTAAATCCTTTTAAGTTTCATATCTGAATGAAACATAAATCTATTTCTATTATTTTTATTGATGGGTTGGTTTCATGTTGTTTTATCTTAGTGTGCTTATTCATTTTATTGAATGAGAAAGCTCTTATAAATAATATAGAGGATCCCTGCTTTATCCTCTTCTGGGAAGAAAGAATGGTCGAAATTAGGAGCTGGACTGGATGGCAGGTGGGCCACACTCTGGACAGGGTGATGTGCCATTCCTCGCAGGTGCTGGGGCGTAGAGACATGCCACCTGGGATCCAAAAGCCTCTTCTGTTTGTAGGCTGTCTCTTGAACTCCAGTTTTTGTCTCTGCCACACTCATGCACAGTAGAAGGAAATGGCAACCCACTGCGGTGTTCTTGCCTGGAGAATCCGAGGGACGAGGGAGCCTGGTGGGCTGCCGTCTATGGGGTCGCTCAGAGTCGAACACGACTGAGGTGACTTAGCAGCACACTGAAAACTGGAAAACTCCACTTGCTTTGCAAAGCCTCTCCCATTAGAAACATAGTTTCCTGTCCAGGCAGTTTCAAGGTACAGAAGATATCTTGGGGGAAAATGCCCATGCTTTTCCATCTCTCAAGCATTCACTTTTTGACTTTCTGGCTCTGGAAGATGGTCAAAAATTCTGCTGGTTTGTCAACTCTGTAGAGGCAGCAGCCCCAAATTCTTATCATTTTGCTTTGCATCTAAAACTGGCAAATACCCAGGCATCCTGTGAGTTCACAACATTGGTTAGGATCTGAAGTCCACTAATTCTCACTTTGTGGTATTTCTTCTGTGCTTTCAAATAGTGGTTTTTTTTTTTTTTTTTTTTTTTTTTTTTTGTGGGGAGAATAGTTCATTTTATTTTCTAGTGACTTAGGATTTCCGACAATTTGTACCACTCTCCCTAGAAGCAGAAATACGTTGTCTTTCAATATATCTCTCAATTTTATTACAAATGTTTTATTGAAGACGTTTTTTCTTTATAATGCCCTCATCAGATTTTAGTAATGAGATCCTCTGGCCGCCTAACAAATTAAAATTGGAATTAGTCCACCTTTTTTTAGTTTCTGTAAGTGTTTGGCTAATTCACCAATGAAGCCCTGTAAGCAAAGAGTTTTCTTTTTAGAGAAGTCTTTAGTTCTATTTAATTTTTTAGGACATAGAAGAAAATCTCATTCAAAATTCTTAAAATGCTTAGTTTGGTTATTTGTGTTTTCTAAAATTATAGTTGTCAATTTTACCTAAATGTTTTACTTATTGGCAAAGAATTGCTCATATTCGTATAAAAGATTATTATGTATGTTGGATCTATACTGTTGTTTTTTTCCTATTTCCAGACATCTTGGAATGTGAAGTCAAATGGGCCTTAGAAAGCATCACTACGAACAAAGCTAGTGGAGGTGATGGAATTCCAGTGGAACTATTCCAAGTCCTGAAAGATGATGCTGTGAAAGTGCTGCACTCAATATGCCAGCAAATTTGGAAAACTCAGCAGTGGCCACAGGACTGGAAAAGGTCAGTTTTCATCCCAATCCCAAAGAAAGGCAATGCCAAGGAGTGCTCAAACTACCGAACAATTGCACTCATCTCACACGCTAGTAAAGTAATGCTCAAAATTCTCCAAGTCAGGCTTCAGCAATATGTGAACCGTGAACTTCCTGATGTTCAAGCTGGTTTTAGAAAAGGCAGAGGAACCAGAGACCAAATTGCCAACATCCACTGGATCATGGAAAAAGCAAGAGAGTTCCAGAAAAACATCTATTTCTGCTTTATTGACTATGCCAAAGCCTTTGACTGTGTGGATCACAATAAACTATGGAAAATTCTGAAAGAGATGGGAATACCAGACCACCTGATCTGCCTCTTAAGAAATCTGTATGCAGGTCAGGAAGCAACAGTTAGAACTGGTCATGGAACAACAGACTGGTTCCAAATAGGAAAAGGAGTACGTCAAGGCTGCATATTGTCACCATGTTTATTTAACTTATATGTAGAGTACATCATGAGAAATGCTGGACTGGAAGAAACACAAGTTGGAATCAAGATTGCCGGGAGAAATATCAATAACCTCAGATATGCAGATGACACCACTCTTATGGCAGAAAGTGAAGAGGGGCTAAAAAGCCTCTTGATGAAAGTGAAAGTGGAGAGTGAAAAGGTTGGCTTAAAGCTCAACATTCAGAAAACGAAGATCATGGCATCTGGTCCCATCACTTCATGGGAAATAGATGGGGAAACAGTGGAAACAGTGTCAGACTTTGTTTTTCTGGGCTCCAAAATCACTGCAGATGGTGACTGCAGCCATGAAATTAAAAGACGCTTACTCCTTGGAAGGAAAGTTATGACCAACCTAGATAGCATATTCAAAAGCAGAGACATTACTTTACCAACAAAGGTTCGCCTAGTCAAGGCTATGGTCTTTCCTGTGGTCATGTATGGATGTGAGAGCTGGACTGTGAGGAAGGCTGAACGCTGAAGAATTGATGCTTTTGAACTGTGGTGTTGGAGAAGACTCTTGAGAGTCCCTTGGACTGCAAGAAGATCCAACCAGTCCATTCTGAAGGAGATCAATTCTGGAATTTCTTTAGAAAGAATGATGCTAAAGCTGAAACTCCAGTATTTTGGCCACCTCATGCGAAGAGTTGACTCATTGGAGAAGACTCTGATGCTGGGAGGGATTGAGGGCAGGAGGAGAAGGGGACGACAGAGGATGAGATGGCTGGATGGCATCACTGACTCAATGGATGCGAGTCTGAGTGACCTCCGGGAGCTGGTGATGGACAGGGAGGCCTGGTGTGCTGCGGTTCATGGGGTCGCAAAGAGTCGGACACGACTGAGCGACTGATCTGATCTGATCTGATATTGGTACTGTTACCTTTTAATCTTTTATTAGTCTTATTAAGGGTTTATTGATTTTAAGAAAAAAAAAAACAATCAGTTGAGCATTGCTGCCTTTTTCTAGGCTATATTTGTTTCCTACTTCATTAAACTTTGTTCTTTACAATTGCCTTGTTTTGGTTGCAAACACAGGTTGGTGGAGGGAAGATCTTTTTGTTCCAAGTGTGCATGGAGATCTGTGAGGAGGTGGGAATCCAGGTAGCACGGTGGGGGTGAGAGAAGCCTCTTGTCCTGGTTTGTATGCATTTATAGTGGCTCAGATGGTAAAAAAAATCTCCCTGCAAAGCGGGAAATCTGAATTCAGTCCTTGGGTCAGGAAGTTCCCCTGGAGGAGGGCATGACAACCCACTTCCCTTGTGGCTCAATCGTTAAAGAATCCACCTTCAATGCAGGAGACCTGGGTTTGATTCCTGGGTCAAAGGAAACAGCAACCCACTGCAGTACTCTTGCCTGGAAAATCCTGTGGATGAAGAAGCCTGGCGGGCTACAGTCCATGGGATTGCAAAGAGTGGGACACGACTGAGCAACTAACACTTCCACTTTTTTCACATTAAAAATAGGTCCTGGTGTTTGTCTGGTATCATTTATTTCCTGGGGTGGGGTGGTTTTGGGGGCTGTCTGAAAGTTCAGCTTCCTCCCGCTCCTTCTCCCACACCTCAGATCTCACTGTTTAATCCAGCAACACAGGGGCAAGACCTGTGAGGACTTATGCAGGAGAATTAAATTCCCATTAACTTCCTGTTTGGACTGTTACAGACAAAACTGTTGCGAAATTCTCTCTCAACTGCATCATTCGTACTGCTGCTAAGTCGCTTCAGTCATGTCCAACTCTGTGCGACCCCATAGACAGCAGCCCACCAGGCTCTTCCGTCCCTGGGATTCTCCAGGCAAGAACACTGGAGTGGGCTGCCATTTCCTTCTCCAATGCATGAAAGTGAAAAGGGAAAGTGAAGTCGGTCAGTCATGTCCGACTCTTAGCGACCCCATGGACTGCAGCCCACCAGGCTCCTCCGTCCGTTGTTCCTAAGCGTGTTTAAAATGAAGTGTAGGTACTTGGCAGCTCTGAGTATGAAGACAGAAAACTGAGCAATAGGGAGCCACACCTCCTCCCTTAGTTCTGTCTGGAAAAAGCAAATGAGTAAGTATGGTGTGGTCAAAATAGAGATCTGGCATTATTCGGCTTACTTGATTGTGTAAATTTATATAAGTAATGACAGAATTAAAATTTAGAAACCGTGTGGAAGAAGTTGTGGAAGGCACCTCCTGGTAAGAATCACAGTGCAAACCCAAGTCTGGGAGACTGTAATAAATACTTTTTTTTTTTTTTTTTTAATATTTCTTTGTAAATTGTGTTTTAGGATCACAAACAACTATGTAAAGAAATTTGCTTAGAAATAAAAGGCAAAGTTTTTCTTCAGACATTTGGATAAATTATAGTCAAGGAACTGGATACAATATTTTCAGTAAATCAACTTTGATATCCACTTGCCAATTCAGTCCCAGAAGAATCAGCAAAGAGTTCTACCAATGCCTAATTAAATATTTGGCTTGTTTATTTTCGCTGGCTTAGGAGTGAAAGATGAGTTAAGTGCGGATATTTTCTGTTAAATATGTGTGATATCCTCATTAAAATAAAGCATTATCACCACAAGATGCTCCTTACCTTGTGTAGCTTTGTTTTGGAGAAGGCAGTGGCACCCTACTCCGTTACTCTTGCCTGGAAAATCCCATGGATGGAGGATCCTGGTAGGCTGCAGTCCATGGGGTCCCTAAGAGTCGGACATGACTGACCGACTTCACTTGCACTTTTCACTTTTCTGCATTGGAGAAGGAAATGGCAACCCACTCCAGTGTACTTGCCTAGAGAATCCCAGGGATGGGTGAGCCTGGTGGGCTGTTGTCTATGGGGTTGCACAGAGTCAGACATGACTGAAGTGACTTAGCAGCAGCAGCAGCAACAGCTTTGCTTTAGTGCTATGGAGAGTGGGATAAAAAAAATCTCTCTAAAGAAAACTCCTAAAATCTCAAAATCTATTTAGTAAATATTGAAATTCTGAAACAAATACACTGTTTAATTTGCACTATTTATTTTGATGTGGAATTTATGCAGTACATAGGTGAATTAAGTGATTATGGAAACATGGCCTATGAATTTGAAAATATTCTGTATGGTGTGATAAATAGGAGCTCCCCAGTAAAACTGCTCTCACGTTGTCTTAGTGAGAGGAAATACATGTCATTGTAATAAATTGTTCTGTGAGTGGAGAATATTGCCAAAAATTTTTGGCCTCTCTTTGGGGTGCATACTCATATAGTTGTTTTTATGATCCTATAACAATATTTTTTCCTTCTGTTTTAGTTAAAGGATTGTCAAGTTCTCATTAAACTCAGATTCCAATTTCTAGGTTGAGTCTGTTTCATCTTGGCAAATCAACAAGTACAGATCCTATCATAAATAAATGTTGGTTAAAATATTCTGCCCTGCAGAATATGACATGAGGTTCTTGGCATCTGTACCCTCAACTCCATTTAATGCCACTTCTGGGTAGTTTTGATTATAGGGGGCTGTAGTGTGTTGGGTGTGTGTTTCTGTGTGAAGGAGAAGGGTAGGAAAGAGAATTTTAGAAAATTTGTATGGATGTTGCATTCTAAATCAGTGATGGACAGTTCATGTGGTACAGTGGAAATCAATTTAAACAAGAGCACGTAGAGGAATAATTAATAAAGTATTTGGCGAGGTAGCAGAACTTAGTTGCCTCTGTTAAAAATCCAAATTACTTTTTTTTTTTCCTATGAATTCTCATTTTGAAGGTTGAAATAGAGTACATAAACTTTAATATTTTGCATACATAATATTAAATTTTAATATTATTAGATTATAAGAGTGCTATTTTCCTTCTGAATTCTCAAAATTCTGGTTCAGTATAATGAAGCAACCTCATTTTCTTTTGTGTCTCGTGTAACATATTGAGAATACGTCACGCATGAAGCCTTTTCACCTCTTGAGGAGGGATTAGTTATATTCAAGATGCTGTTTTGGCTGGTATTGCCAAGGGACTGTAGTTGGTTCATAAAAAGAAAATTATTGGGTGTTAGAGTATATAAAGAATGGAGATGAGAGAAGAAATGCCAGAGGCATCGGTGGCATCTGCTGGAGTCCCTTGAGGCAAAGCAAATAGCAACAGTGCAAAATACTGGACCACTTTCACAGTTCCAAATTGTATGGCACCATGCTCCAGGGGGCTGTAACTACCTAGACATCTGCTGGGTTATAACTGCAGCCATCAGATGGTTCCTAAATTACGTCAAGGACAGCTTTATGAGGCAGTGAGTGAAAACCCAACCTGAGGTGAAGTCATTCTGACCTGGCTTGAGAACAGGGGGGTGTGCCTCCAAGGATCAGGGCCCCACAGAGAGCTGGGTGCAGATCTGGCTCACGAGATGAAGGCTGATACAGCTGCTGGAACAGAGGTGTGTTTGAAGCAAATATATTCACAGAACAAATTTCTTTGACAGTTTCTAAAAGCAAACAGACCAAAAACCAATGCATCTCTTGGAAATCTTGGTGAGTGACAGCATCTACATTTCTCATGGGAGAGGATTTTGAGTGTTAACTCAGATTTTCAAGAAAGTATGTGAAGACAGAGGAAAGTAATTGTTGAACAATTTAGAAGTAAAATGCTAGAGTATAGTTTCTTTGCTGTTTTCCCCTGTGAGTCCTTATGTACAGGCCAAAGGAATATAACACCTCTTCAGATGTTAAAACACAAGGAAGAGCAGGCAAGTCATTTGTGTACCAGTGACTATCTAGCTGTCCACTACACTTCTTTTTTCGCTGGTCATACAGTTACTGTACATATTATACTCTATTATACTGTACATATTATACCGCTTCTCAGGAGTGGGCATCATATAGCTGATTTCCACACAGTAGAATGGACTAGAAGTGAGGGACCTGATTTTTCCAACTATTGGCCAAATGCACCGACTGAACCCTAGAGGAGGTTCTGAAACAGAAGGAGCCAGGGTCTTTTCATGACTAGATGGAAGGCTCCCTGAAAACCATGGACACTCTTTTTGAATTTCTTGTGGGAAACAAGTAAACCTATTATGTTAAGCCTCTGAGATTTTGGAAAACGTACAGATTGTGATGGCTAGCATGTTTCTGATGAATAATTCTTAAATCAGAGTTGCATGAGTAAGCACAAAGTTTAAAGAAAAGAAACAAATCTAATAAGGAATCAGGTTTGTTTTTTTGTTTTTTTCTATTATACAGTAAGCTGGCTTCTGGCATTGGAGAAGACATTTGCAGAAATCAGTTTAATGAGTTACTATAGAAATGAAAAGGACATCTTTTTTGGATGTTAGTTCTAGAAGGTCTTCTGGGTCTTAATAGAACCTTTCAACTTCAGCTTCTTTAGCATTACTGGTCGGGGCATAGGCTTGGATTACTGTGATACTGAATAGTTTGCCTTGGAAATGAGCAGAGATCTTTCTGTTGTTTTTGAGATTACATCCAAGTACTGCATTTCGGAGTCTTTTATTGATGATGGCTACTCCATTTTTTCTAAGGGATTCCTGCCTACAGGAGTAGATATAATGGTCATCTGAGTTAAATTCACCCATTCCAGTCCATTTTAGTTCACTAATTCCTAAAATGTTGATGTTCACTCTTGCCATTTCCTATTGACAACTTCCAATTTGCCTTGATTCATGGACCTAACATTCCAGGTTCCTATGCAATATTGCTCTTTACAGCATCGGACTTGACTTCTATCACCAGTCACGTCTACAACTGGGTGTGTTTTTGCTTTGGCTCCACCTCTTCATTCTTTCTGGAGTTACTTCTCCACTGATCTCCAGTAGCATATTGGGCACCTACTGACCTGGGGAGTTCAACTTTCAGTGTCATGTCTTTTTGCCTTTTTGGTGTTGGAAAAGACTCTTGAGAGTCCCTTGGACTGCAAGGAGATCCAACCAGTCCATCCTAAAGGAAATCAGTCCTGGGAGTTCATTGGAAGGACTGATGCTGAAGCTGAAACTCCAGTGCTTTGGCCACGTGGTGCGAAGAACTGACTCATTTGAAAAGACCCTGATGCTGGGAAAGATTGAAGGCAGGAGGAGAAGGCGACAACAGAGGATGAGATGGTTGGATGGCATCACCAACTCAATGGACATGAGTTTGAGTAGGCTCTGGGGATTGGCAATGGACAGGGAGGCCTGGCGTGCTGTAGTCCATGGGGTCCCCAAGAGTCAGACATGACTGAGCAACTGAACTGATAGAAATGAACTAACCTATAAGAATTTGACTTCAAGTTCGTTAGTAGCTCATTTGGGTAACTCAGGAGCTCAGGAAACAAATGGGTTATTATATGCTAGTTAAGTTCTGTCAATAATAATTAAAAAGCAATTAAAAGGCACAAGAATTATCTCCATAAGTTAAAAATTTTGTTTGGAATTTGTTGTTTAGTCACTCTGTCATGTCCAACTCTGATTCCATGGACTGCAGCATGCCAGGCTTCCCTGTCCTTCACCATCTCCTGGAGCTTAAAACTGCTTCACAAACTAGAGATCTCACTGTTGTAAGACACTTGAGATTCTTGCAGTATTCACTGCAATCATATTAGGAAGCAAAATGTTTATATCTTGCTAAAAAGATGTGATTTATTCTAGAAGCAGTGGATGGAGGAAGAGATCTTCAGTAATGTATGTATGTGCGCTCAGTAGTGTCCTACTCTTTGCCCCATAAACTGTAGCCCACAAGATTTCTCTGTCCATGGACTTTTCCAGGAAAGAATACTGGAGTGGGTTGCCATTTCCTTCTCCAGGGGGTCTTCCTGACCCAGGAATTGAACTCACTTCTGCTCTCCCTGCTTGTCAGGAGGATTCTTTACCACTGTTCCACCTGGGAAGCCCATTTTCAATAATAGGGTACTCAAATTTCAATTGAGGAGTTAATACATGTAACTCTTTTTCCTATCTTGTTTCAACAAAAATGTGTCTTTAAGGATGAAAATGTTCTTTGAATACTTTGCTTACCCTTTGAACTTAAGTTTATTTGATCTATTTTTTCCTCTTCTTCATTTGCTACTCACAGTCTTTTTCTTTTGATAGTATTATAAAAGAAATTAAAGTTGGGTTTCTGTAACAACTTATTCAACATCAATGCTCTTTCATGTGTATTTCAAGTAAATGTGATAAAATGATCTACATAAAGAAATCACCTTTTTCAAAAGTATGTTCTTTTCCATCTCCTGTTATCACTTAATGTGCTTGCAGAATTTGTATTTGTTATTTAAATTTATCATGTGAACTGTCTACATGTTGTTTAATGAAGCAAGTGTTTTTTGTTCAGAGCAAATTAATGTCTACTCTTTGATTAGCTGTTATTTAAAAATGTGCTGATAAAAGCAAGTTAACTATTTTTCCGTTGGCTCATCTACACGTTACCAACTTTTAAAAGAAAATTGTGCTATAGGCACATATTTACAAATCGACTATGACTCAGTATCATCTAATTCAAGCCATCATCTAAAAATTAATGGGTGGAAATTTTTTAGATTGATAAACATAACTGAAATTCAAATCACTTAAAAAATTTAAGGATATAATAAACATTCTAAAATAAATCTGTTCTAAGCAATGAAAATTCTCTGGGATGGGATACCTGTTGAGTTTTATAAGTTTACCCATAAGTAAGATTAAAGAAGTTTTCTTCCTTTGTTTAAACTTGCACTTGTATTTCAGCTCTTGTATTAACCTGAACCTCAGCTTGGGGAATAATTGTTTTCTTTCTTTCTCTCTTCCTTTTTTTTTTTTTTTGGTGGCTGCTAGCTGTTAGCATTACCACATTCAAAGATTGGTACTCTTAATTGAGATCTAATGATTTGTGATTTTTAAAACTTTGTTGCTGGCAAAACAAAAGTATATTTTAATTGAAACATATTTTCGAAATTCTTGTTTCAACTAAAATTATATTGAGATGCCAACTGACACTAGTAAGAACAGTTCAGTTCAGTCGCTCTGTCGCTCATTCTTTGCGACCCCACGGCCTGCAGCGCACCAGGCCTACCTGTCCATCACTAACTCCCGGAGTTGACTCAAACTCATGTCCATTGAGCCGGTGATGCCATCCAACCATCTGATTTTTTGTTGTACCCTTCTCCTCCTGCCTTCAATCTTTCCCAGCATCAGGGTCTTTTCAAATGAGTCAGTTCTTCACATCAGGTGGCCAAAGTATTGGAATTTCAGCTTTGCCATCAGTCCTTCCAATGAATATTCAGGACTGGTTTCCTTTAGGATCGACTGGTTGGAGCTCCTTGCAGTCCAAGGGCCTCTCAAGAGTCTCCTTCAATACCACAGTTCAAAAGCATCAATTTTTCAGTGCTCAGCTTTCTTTATAGTCCAGTTTTCACATCCATACATGACTACTGGAAAAATCATAGCTTTGACTAAGACGGACCTTTGTTGGCAAAGTAATGTCTCTGCTTTTTAATAGGCTGTCTAGGTTGGTCATAACTTTTTTCCAATGAGTAAGCATCTTTGAATTTCATGACTGCAGTCACCATCTGCAGTGATTTTGGAGCCCCCTCAAATAAAATATGTCTCTGTTTCCACTGTTTTCCATCTATTTGCCGTGAAGTGATGGGACCACATGACATGATCTTAGTTTTCTGTTGAGTTTTAAGCCAGCTTCTTACTCTCCTCTTTCACTTTCATCAAGAGGCTTTTTAGTTCCTCTTCACTTTCTGCCATAAGGGTGGTGTCATCTGCATATCTGAGGTTATTGATATTTCTCCTGGCAATCTTGATTCCAGCTTGTGCTTCCTCCAGCCCAGCGTTTCTCATGATGTACTCTGCATAGAAGTTAAATAAGCAGGGTGACAATATACAGCCTTGATGTACTCCTTTCCCTATTTGGAACCAGTCTGATGTTCCATGTCCAATTATAACTGTTGCTTCCTGACCTTCATACAAATTTCTCAGTAGGCAGGGCAGGTGATCTGGTAATTCCCATCTCTTTCAGAATTTTCCACAGTTGTGATCTATACAGTCAAAGGCTTTGGCATAGTCAATAAAGCAGATGTAGGTGTTTTTCTGGAACTCTCTTGGTTTTTTGATAATCCAGTGGATGTTGGAAATTTGATCTCTGGTTACTCTGACTTTTCTGAATCCAGCTTGACCATTTGGAAGTTCACAGTTCACGTACTGTTACAGCCCAGCTTGGAGAATTTTCAGCATTACTTTGCTAGCATGTGAGATGAGTGCAATTGTGCAGTAATTTGAACATTCTTTGGCATTGCCTTTCTTTGGGATTAGAATGAAAACTGACATTTCCCAGTCCTGTGGCCACTGCTAAGTTTTCCAAATTTGCTGGCATATTGAGTGCAGCACTTTCACAGCATCATCTTTCAGGATTTGAAATAGCTCACCTGGAATTCCATCACCTTTACTGTCTTGGTTCATAGTGATGCTTCCTAAGGCCCACTTTTCTTCACATTCTGGGATGTTTGGCTCTAGGTGAGTGATCACACCATCATGGTTATCTTGGTCATGAAGATCTTTTTTTGTACAGTTCTTCTGTGTATTCTTGCCACCTCATCTTAATATCTTCTGCTTCTGTTAGGTCCATACCATTTCTGTCCTTTAAATGTTCCCTTGGTATCTCTAATTTTCTTGAAGAGATCTCTAGTCTTTCCTGTTCTATTGTTTTCCTCTATTTCTTTGCATTAAGAATAGTAACAACTAATAAGTAAATATATATACTGCTCTAAGCTGACTCCCTGTTTTTAGGATGAGTGTGTATGAACTGCTCCATGTAATTCAATTGTTGAGGTCATGTGTGGGGATCCTGGAGGCTAAAATGTCAGCAAAGGAAGGAACACCATGAGTACAGTGTAGAAACTGAAACTTGAGGAAGTAAACCAGCGAAGGAGGAGAGTAAAATGAGACGGGACACGGAGAGACATGCCAGATGTGCGAGTCTGCTGTGTAAGAGCCTGATGAAGGAATGAATCAGGGGCCGCTGTCCACCCTGAGATGCCATGCCCTTTCCCCTCCGTCTGGTTCCTAAATGATCGCAGCTGGACAGGTACATACATGGTTATGGACTTCCTAGTTGTGCACTAAGATTTTGGCAGTGGGGCCAGGTGTAGGGCACAGATTTGCATGTAGGTCTGGATGTCGTAAAAAGTGGGGGGAAAAAAGTGAAAGTCTTGGTCACTCAGTCGTGTCTGACTGTCTGTGATCCCATGATCTATAGCCCACCAGGCTCCTCTGTCCATGGGATTCTCCAGACAAGAATACTGGAGTGGTTTGACATGCCCCTCTCCTGGGGATTTTCCTGACCCAGGGATTGAACCCATGTCTCCTGCATTGCAGATTGATTATTTACCCTATGAGCCACAAACATGGAATGTATGCAAATATTTCAGGCTGGAGTAGGGGAGAGGCTATTAGGGTTCTCCAGAGAAACAGGACTAAAAGGTTTGTGTGTGTATAAATGCCAATTATCTACACTAAATATGAAATAAAAATTAAAAACTTTTAAAATGCCAATTACTTATAATGAATCATGTATGTATGTATGATTTACATGTATCATATATAGTCATCTATATTATTTATATATAATTATCTATGTATTTTGCGTATATAGTCATTTGATGATAAAAATAATTTCTATATCTATGTTTCATCTATATAGATTGTAAAATGTTGTCAGAAATTGGCTCATGTGATTATGGAGACTGAGAATCTCCATGATCTGCCATCAATATGCTGGAGACCAGAGTTGAGGGAGAAGGCACTGTCCCTGGCCAGAGTTCTGGGTGACTCTGTCCTGGTGATCTCCCATTCAAAATGCTAAGTTGACCCTATTATTTTTTCTTAAAGTGAAATTAAGTGTTTGACTTAGCTGGAATCAGGATTGCTGGGATTCAATAACCTATAACATATCAATAACCTCAGATATGCAGATGACACCACCCTTATGGCACAAAGTGAAGAGGAACTAAAAAGCCTCCTGATCAAAGTGAAAGAGGAGAGTAAAAAAGTTGGCTTAAAACTCAACATTCAGAAAACGAAGATCATGGCATCCAGTCCCATCTCTTCATGGGAAATAGATGGGGAAACAGTGGAAACAATGTCAGACTTTGTTTTTTTGGGCTCCAAAATCACTGCAGATGTCGACTGCAGCCATGAAATTAAAAAACGCTTACTCCCTGGAAGGAAAGTTATGTCCAACCTAGATAGCATATTGAAAAGCAGAGATATTACTTTGCCAACAAAGGTTCATCTAGCCAAGGCTATGGTTTTTCCTGTGGTCACGTATGGATGTGAGAGTTGGACTGTGAAGAAGACTGAGCCCTAAAGACTTGATGCTTTTGAAGTGTGGTGTTGGAGAAGACTCTTGAGAGTCCTTTGGACTGCAAGGAGATCCAACCAATCCATTCTGAAGATCAGCCCTGGGATATCTTTGGAAGAAATGATGCTAAAGCTGAAACTCCAGTACTTTGGCCACCTCATGCGAAGAGTTGACTCATTGGAAAAGACTCTGATGCTGGGAGGGATTGGGGGCAGGAGGAGAAGGGGACGACAGAGGATGAGATGGCTGGATGGCATCCCTGACTCGATGGATGTGAGTCTGAGTGAACTCCGGGAGTTGGTGATGGACAGGGAGGACTGGCGTGCTGTGATTCATGGGGTCGCAAAGAGTCGGACATGACTGAGCGACTGAACTGAACTAGAACAGAAGTAGAAGTAATGAGTTGCCCCTATTTAAATGTTTTAAGTTTAGGTAGCTGCATCTTTAGGGCTTCCCAAGTGGTGCTGGTGGTATAGAACCCATTTGCCAAAGCAGGAGACACGAGAGACGTGGGTTTGTTCCCTGGGTTGGGAAGATCCCCTGGAGGAGGGCATGGCAACCTACTCCAGTATTCTTGCCTGGAGAATTGCATGGACAGAGGAGCCTCTGGAGGGCTACAATCCATGGGGGTCACACAGGGTTGGACAACTGAAGCAGGTTAGCATGCACAAACTTGCATCTTTAAATCTTACTTTTCTTTATTTGCTGTTAATTCCAGTGTCTCCTGTTCCCTAACATTAAAGTAATGGAGCCATTGATACTGACATCATTGATATCATGTGAGATCTTTACTTCTCACTCTAGATTCTGGTCCTAAATCTCCTAACTATAGTGTATATGAAAACATTGATGACTGAAACTTATTCTGTATTTATAAATGAGGATGAGGCTACCCACTTTATGAGGTAATTGTAAAGATATAATGAGATAACAATAAGTATTTTCAACTATGAAGCACTCTGCAAATATAAGGTATTAGTAGTTGCAAATTGAATTAGGTACATCAATGATTTAAACATAATTTAAATTCATCCCACATCTAGAGAAACACAGTGTGCTTCAAAAATCTCCCTAGAACACATCTCTGTTATTTCTTTGTTTAGAAATCTATGCCCATTCATTAAAGTCCACACTTATGAAATGAAATATTCTAAGAATCCATGTGGGTGTGGGCATAGTGTGGGAATAAATTTTCTGCAGGTAAATGATTTTTTCTTTTTGCAAACCCAGTATGTATGCAGATTCTGAAACCCAGAAGAATAAGTAAGCATGAAACACATACCAGTTTAATAGTTGAAGTGAAAAGCAGTCAAGGATGGAGACAGGAGCCCTGAGAATTGTCATCTTATCACCATGCTCAAAAAGGATAGTGTCATTGGTGTTCCACATTTCCTATTAGCACTATTGGCTAACTGTTCTTTTTTTCACTCAGTAGAATATATTGATAAATGCGAGGAAAGGAAGATGATTGCATTTTCCATACTACTTCTGATAATCTGACATTTATTTGAGTTGGCATCCTTTCTTTATTTTTCTAAGTTTGTTGTGAACTTCTTTTCTGTTATTTTTCTGCAGCTATGAATTCATGTATGTTGTGATTAACATGATATTTATCATGGTTCATAAGACACAGAGAAAAGTCTCAAAAGCTCTTAAGGGGTTAAGTAAAATGTTAGTTGCTTCAGTTGTGCCCAACTCTTTGCAACCCCATGGACTGTAGCCCACCAGGCTTCTCTCTCCTTGGAATTCTCTAGACAAAATTACTGGAGTAGATAGCCATTCCCTTCTCGAGGGGATCTTCCTAACTCAGGGATAGAACCTGGGTCTCTTGCTTTCCAGACAGATTCTTTACCAGCTGAGCCACGAAGGGGTTAAGAAGATGGCAAACAAAGAAACAATCCTGGGGTTAACTGCTTTGAAAGTTTTTCATGGGGTCTTCCAGACAAAGTCTTGTGGTGAGGGAAAGTGGCTACAATTTAATGGGGGACATTCTACTTTGAAAGTACAATAGAGAAAAAACAGGAGACAGATTTGCAGCATTTCCCAGAGAAGTCAAGAAGGGAAGGGACATAGAAGGAGAAAGACAGGGTGAAGAGTGGAAGTTATGAAAAATGCAAGTATGTGTGAATGAATGCCTGAAAGAACTAGTGAATAGATGAATATGGACATGAGTCAATGGACAGATTATTGAATGAATGACAGCCAGACAAACAGGAACTTAAATACTTAAGTGACTAAAATTATTTATACAACATGGGCTTATAGAACGAAAGTATTGATAGTTCATTTTGATTGCTTTAAAAATTCTGAAGCACAGAAAGTTAGATGAACACAGCTGTTAATTGTTTATAGATAGTAGCTGTGACAGCATTTATCTCAATTAATTCCAATATTTCTTCACAGGGTATTTCAGTATTTTTTCCATTTGAAGTCATTCATCTTTATTCATTGAGTCATCAGTATATATTAAGCATCAGCTTCGTGCTGGCTGCAAGGGAACCTTGGCTAATACCGTGTGATTACATCAGAATCGTGTGATTCAAAATGTATTAACAATTACTGTGTAATCACCATAAGCTCTGCTACTCTGGGCACTCTACACTTAGGAAGAAGTCAAAATGTATTGATTTGTGAGTTTTATCCCAGTGTTCATATATCGATACCTTATCATCTGTTTGTGCTAATCAGTGCTCTTTCGCTACCTGTAGAGTTTCTTAAATCAGACACACGGCAGGTGATGGATCAACAAGGGGAACTTGCCTTGCAAGTCCTGCTGTTTCCTCTATTATTACATGTCTTAACTCCTTCATGGTATCAAGTCTCCCTGTGGTTGCCGTTGTAAGTCATTTCTCTTTTCTACAGGCTCTTCATAATTTTTAGGGATGACCAAATACATTTTTACTTGTTATTGCTAACTCCCTCCCTCCCCACATACACACAAAAAGCCTCCTAGGATTTGTACTGAGCCCCTGAAGGAAATGTGTTAATGAATAAGGATGGTCAAGGCTGCTCTTGTAGGTCAA
Source organism: Tragelaphus eurycerus (assembly GCA_935064755.1). Taxonomy (NCBI): domain Eukaryota; kingdom Metazoa; phylum Chordata; class Mammalia; order Artiodactyla; family Bovidae; genus Tragelaphus; species Tragelaphus eurycerus. Next base: position 20,018 of record CAKXYN010000220.1, on the reverse strand, counting down.
AGTAAATATCAACTCTAAAATATGCAGCTTAGGTACTAACTAATTCCAGCCATGTCTCAGCTGTTCTCCTTCCCCAATTCATCACTTTCAATGAGAAAGTCTGAAGCAGGTCAGAGACTCCATCATTTATCAGCACTTTGACTTACAGATGCATGTGAGTGAGAGGTGCATGTGTGAGGCCCATTTTTCTTGTAGCATTTCCCGGGAATATTTTCAGACACATTTTGTAAGATACAGTTCAATCTAATGTCCCCCAGTTTCTTGGAGGGGCTGATAGACTCCAGGGTGAAAATTACATTGACTTGTTTATTCTTTATTTTATTTGCTTATCCTTTTTTTTCTTTCGTAGACTCATTCCTTCCCATGTAAGAACAGTGGATATGTAATACAATAATTTTAGACTTCCCACTTTTACTTCCCTGTCATACATTTTAGTTTGAATGTATTTGCTCTTAATTTTTGTCTCATTGCATCTTGTCATTCCAAAGCCACTCATTAGGAAGCTACAAAATGCCATACGTGGATTTCTGTGATGGAGGTACAGTGATGAGCAAGGTGGGCATGGTGCCTGACCTGGAGACTTCTGTTTTTTGGGAGGAGCACCTCATTTTCAGGTTATCATCAGGGTATCTGCAAGTGTTATCTTGTGAATAAACAATTGCAGTTACACTTTGGGGCATCATCAGCCTGACTCTGGGTAGTGTCCCTTGAAGGTTTGTGGGAGAACTTTTCAACCGTGCCTTCTCTTTAATGTACATCTGTATCTTGTGCTATATTCTGAAACTTATTCTTGCTTCAACTGCTGAAGAGTTAGCAGGAGACCATGTCTTCCATTAAGTCCACAGTTTGTCATCTGTGGCAGGGCTCTAGGGCTCTTCCTGAGCATTCTTTTTCTCAGGAGGAAGTAGAACTGGGAGGGCATCTAGAATTCCTTCCTGGGAAATATTATATTTGTCTCTGTTTCCACGTTCTGCTGGCTTCCCAGGTGGTGCAGTGGTAAAGCATCTGCCCACCAATGTAGGAGACTCTGGTTCTATCTCTGGGTTGGGGAGATCCCCTGGAGTAGGAAATGGCAACCCACTCCAGTATTCTTGCCTGGAGAATCCCATTGGCAGAGGAGCCTGATAGGCTACAGTCTATGGGGGTCTCAAAGAGTTAGACATTACTGAGCACACATGCACACTCATTTTATGCCAATATTTGGTCTTTGATTTTGTTTCCTGACATGGAACTCCTAAAACCTTTGTAATTTTCTGAGCCATGGGTGTGATAGGATCACCTTACAAGAGCTCCTGAATTCCTTGGAATTTCCTGGGTGGTAGAAGCATCTTTTGTTCAGATGAGCTGACTGCTGATGTCTCCTGCATGGGGACTGTCACAAGAAAAATCAGGTGTGATTAGAACTTAGGACGTGTAGTCTAACCTCTGTCCTTTAGAGATGGGAAAGAGGCTGGAAACTGAGTTAATAATTAATCATGCTGATGTGATGAGGCCTCTAAAAAATCTCTAAATTATGGACTTCTCTCATAGCTCAGGCGGTAAAGAATCTGCCTGCAATGCAGGAGACCTGGATTCGACTCCTGGGTTGGGAAGATCCCCTGGAGGAGGAAATGGCAACCCACTCCAGTATTCTTGCCTGGAGAATCCCATGGTCAAAGGAGCCTGGCAGGCTACAATCCATGGGGTCCGCAAGAGGTGGACATGACTTAGCAACTAAACCAACCAACCAAATGACATTCCAAGAGCTTCGGGGTTGGTGGACATATACATGTACTGGGAGGGTTGTTGTTTAGTCTCTAAGTTGTCTCTAAGCTCCTCTGTCCATGGGATTTCCCAGGGAGGAGTACTGGAGTGATTGGGTACTGCATCTCTGTGGGAGCAGACACTCTGGGCCCTTCCAGACTCGCCCTAGTCACCTTCATCTGACTGTTCATCTGTATCCTTTGTCATTGGCTTTATTATATAATAAACTGGTAAACATAAATTGCCCTGAGTTCTGTGAGCCATCCTAGCTAATTTTTGAACCCAAAGAATTGTTGTGAGAATCCTGGTTTACAGCTGGTTGATCAGAAGTGCATGTGATAACCTGATGAACGGCTTCTGACTGGGAGGGGTCTTTTGAGACCAAGCTCCTAAATGGTGGGGTCCGTGTGAACCCTGGGGTAGATAGTGTCAGGGCTAAATTGAATCCTAGGTCACCCAGCTTTTGTCTGGAGAGTGGGAGAATTGATTGGTGTGAGAAAAACCCACAAAACCAGTCATAGAAGTATTCCAGGTGAGCAGTGGAGGAGAAACGAGTGCTTTTTCTTTTCCCCTCTGAGTCATCCAACTCTTCTCTATTTGTCTAGTCTTTCTGTTGTATGTCATGTTTCTGAACAACAACAAAAATTCCACTACAAACAAAAATCAAGGTTTTGGGAACGACTTCCCGGGCACAGACCATCCCTTTGCAGACATTTGAAGGAGGGCTGAACAGTGCAGGGACCGGGTGGTGGCAGAGCCAGGCTGGCTGATGTGCCCTCTGTCACATCAGGGGACAGCCCCTCTGTCCCCTGTCAGAGGGGCTGCTTTCATCCACAGTCTCCTCTCAACCCATGTACTTTGCAAGAGTTGCTTCGGTTGCAGAGTCAAAATCAGAATCCCCAAGTGGTCCCAGAGAATTTTGAATGGTCATCCCAGGTGATTTCCTCACAGGAGTTTGAAAGCAGAAAGCAGAGATTGCTTTTGAAGATAAAGGTTTTTGTGAATGGAAGCCCCAGCTTCGCAGAATGTCTTTCATCACTTCTCTGGTGGCACAGGCTGTGTCTTGTCCATCAGAAGCATCAGTCCTTTCATGCTCAATAAACTCCTCTGCAGGAGGCACTCCCCTGTCTGTCCCTCCCTGGGAATACTGGCTGACCTCCCAGAGCAGACCTCAGTGACTTTGTCCAAAATGCCAGTTCACCCAGCAGCACTGAACTTGAGGACTGTGTGCTTGCCATGTCCCGACCCAAATTTCTCCAAAAGCACATGATGTCTGACTTTGTCCTCTGCCAGAACGTGAGCTCCCTGGAGGCAGAGACTGTGCTTGTCTTTGTGACCTCAGAAAAATAAAAGCACTTGGTCACTAGTAAGCTCTCAAATGAATGAGCAGATGAATACATAAATGAATAAATGAGCAAATGAATACATAAGTGAGTGAATGGACTAAATTCTTCTTGACTGTTAACTGTGTTGTATTGAACAGGTCGTTCAACTATTTGATCATGCTTCCTTATCTTAAACATGAAGGTTTTTTCCTTATATAGAGCTCACACAATTAAATGGCGAAAACAACAGATCACCTCATTAAAAAAATAGACAAAGGACTGAAATAGGCATTTCACCAAAGAAGACATAGGAAAGGCCACAGGAACATACAAAGATTTTCAGCATCACTAATCTGCTGCTGCCGCTGCTAAGTCACTTCAGTCATGTCCGACTCTGTGCGACCCCATCGACAGCAGCCCACCAAGCTCCCCCGTCCCTGGGATTCTCCAGGCAAGAACACTGGAGTGAGTTGCCATTTCCTTCTCCAATGCATGAAAATGAAAAGTGAAAGTGAAGTCGCTTAGTTGTGTCTGACTCTTCGTGACCCCATGGACTGCAGCCTACCAGGCGCCTCCGTCCATGGGATTTTCCAGGGAAGAGTACTGGAGTGGGGGGCCATTTCCTTCTCTACACTAGTCATCAGGTAAATGCAAAATAAAACCACAATGAGATATCACCTCATGCCTGTTGGAGTTACCATCATTAAAAAGACAAGTGTTGGTGAGGGTGTGGAGGAAAGGGAACACCGGGATGCTGTTGGTGTGAATGTGAACTGGCACAGCCACTATGGAAAAAGACATGGAGTTTCCTCAGAAAAACTAAAAGTAGGAGTACCTTATGATCCAGCAATTCTACTTCTGGGAATATAGCCAAAGGAAGTGAAAACAGTAACTTAAAGGGACTTCCATGGCATGCAATGGAATACTATTCAGCTGTTAAAAAAAAAAAAAAAAAAAAAAAAGGAAATGCTTCCATTTGCAACAAAATGAATGGGCCATGAAAGAATTATGTTAAGTGAAGGTATACACAGACAAATATATGGTGCTTCACTTATATATGGAATCTTATAAAAATAAACCAAATTATTTCTCAGTTAAACTGGGGACAAAAAGAATGCTTAAAAATTGTTACAATGACCAGATGAGGAAAATTCATATATACAAAGCACTTTTGTTATCCGATCTAAGCTCATACTGCTCACCCCATGAGATCTAAGCTCATACTGCTCACCCCATGAAATCTAAGCTCATACTGCTCACCCCATGACAGGCGAGTGGTTGAGAGACGAGTCTCGAGGGACGAGTTTTTGGGGAAAGGAATAGCAATTTTATCTGGAAAGCCCAGGAAACCGAGAAAATAGTGGGCTTCTGCCTCAAAACACCATCTTCCTGAGTTTGGGCTCTCTTTATACTAAAAAGGGAGGGAAGAAGTCAAACACTTCCTGATTCACATCAGTCTGCAGAGAGGGTGTGTGGATTTCTCCCTCCTGCAGCCAGTCTTAGGTGGGCTTGGTTAGGATGTGTCCTCTGAGTGAAACAAAGGTGTTTTAGCTTAAAGCTCATTACCTAAGAGGCAGGATTCCCAGAAACTGGCCATTATGTGTAATTTAGGCTTATAGGCAACATCCATTTCGTGATTAACTTGTTATAGAATACAAAAAGTGCTTCTCTATTACGCTTTCACATTTTTTTTCACATTAGGTCATTGTAACAAAGTTCATAAATTTATAAGTATCTCCTTAAGTATATTTGTTATATAAAATACTGCTGTTTAATTAGGTCCCATTTGTTTATTTTTGCTTTTATTTCCATTACTCTGGGAGGTGTGTCATAGAGGATCCTGCTGTGATTTATGTCAGAGAATGTTTGCCTATGTTTTCCTCTAGGAGTTTTATAGTTTCTTGTCTTACATTTATATCTTGAATCCATTTAAGGTTTATTTTTGTGTATGGTGTTAGAAAGTGTTCTAGTTTCATTTTTTTTACAGGTGGTTGATGACTTTTCCTAGCATCACTTGTTAAAGAGATTGTCTTTTCTCCATTGTATATTTTTGCCTCCTTTGTCAAAAATAAGGTGTCCATAGGTGTGTGGATTTATCCCTGGGATTTCTGTTTTGTTCCATTGATCTATATTTTCTGTCTTTGTGCCAGTACCATACTGTCTTGATGACTGTAGCTTTGTAGTATAGTGTGAAGTCAGGCAGGTTGATTCCTCCAGTTCTGTTCTTTCTCAAGATTGTTTTGGCTATTCGAGGTTTTTTGTATTTCCATACAAATTGTGAAATTATTTGTTCTAGTTCTCTGAAAAATGCCATTGGTAGCTTGATAGGAATTGCATTGAATCTATAGATTGCTTTGGGTAGTATACTCATTTTCATGATATTGATTCTTCCGATCCATAAACATGGTATATTTCTCCATCTATTTGTGTCATTTTTGATTTCTTTCATTAGTGTTTTATCAGATCAGATCAGATCAGTCGCTCAGTCGTGTCCGACTCTTTGTGACCCCATGAACTGCAGCACGCTAGGCCTCCCTATCCATCACCAGCTCTCAGAGGTCACTCAGACTCACATTCATCGAGTCAGTGATGCCATCCAGTCATCTCATCCTCTGCCGTCCCCTTCTTCTCCTGCCCTCAATCCCTCCCAGCATCAGAGTCTTCTCCAATGAGTCAACTCTTCGCATGAGGTGGCCAAAATACTGGAGTTTCAGCTTTAGCATCATTCCTTCCAAAGAAATCCCAGGGCTGATCTCCTTCAGAATGAACCGGTTGGATCTCCTTGCAGTCCAAGGGACTCTCAAGAGTCTTCTCCAATACCACACTTCAAAAGCATCAATTCTTCGGTGTCTTCTTCACAGTCCAGCTCTCACATCCATACATGACCACAGGAAAGACCATAGCCTTGACTAGGCGAACCTTTGTTGGCAAAGTGATGTCTCTGCTTTTCAATATACTATCTAGGTTGGTCATAACTTTCCTTCCAAGGAGTAAGCATCTTTTAATTTCATGGCTGCAGTCACCATCTGCAGTGGTTTTGGAGCCCAGAAAAATAAAGTCTGACACTGTTTCCACTGTTTCTCCATCTATTTCCCATGTAGTGATGGGACCAGATGCCATGATCTTCGTTTTCTGAATGTTGAGCTTTAAGCCAACCTTTTCACTTTCACTTTCATCAAGAGGCTTTCTAGTTCCTCTTCACTTTCTGCCATAAGGGTGGTATCATCTGCATATCTGAGGTTATTGATATTTCTCCCGGCAATCTTGATTCCAGCTTGTTTTCTATATATAGGTCTTTTGTTTCTTTAGGTAGATTTATTCCTAAGTATTTTATTATTTTCGTTGCAATGGTGAATGGAATTGTATCCTTAATTTCTCTTTCTGTTTTCTCATTGTTAGTGTATAGGAATGCAAGGGATTTCTCTGTGTTAATTTTATATCCTGCAACTTTACTATATTCATTGATTAGCTCTAGTAATTTTATGGTGGTGTCTTGAGGGTTTTCTATGTAGAGGATCACCTAATTAAACTTAAAAGTTTTTGCACAATGAAGGAAAATATAAGCAAGGTGAAAAGGCAGCCTTCAGAATGGGAGAAAATAATAGCAAATGAAGCAACTGAGAAAGAATTAATCTCAAATATATACAAGCAGCTCATATAGCTCAACTCCAGAAAATACATGACCCAATCAAAAAATGGGTCAAAAAACTAAACAGACATTTCTACGAAGAAGGCATACAGATGGCTAACAAACACAGAGAATGGACTGGTTGGCACTCCTTGCAGTCCAAGAGTCTTCTCCAACACCACAGTTCAAAAGCATCAATTCTTTGGCGCTCAGCCTTTTCACAGTCCAGCTCTCACATCCATACATGACCACAGGAAAGACCATAGCCTTGACTAGGCGAACCTTTGTTGGCAAAGTAATGTCTCTGCTTTTGAATTTGCTATCCAGGTTGGTCATACCTTTCCTTCCAAGGAGTAAGCAAGTGGAGATTCCTTAAAAAACTAGAAATAGAACTGCCATACAGCCCAGCAATCCCACTGCTGGGCATACACACCAAGGAAACCAGAATCGAAAGAGACGTGTACCCCAATGTTCATTGCAGCACTGTTTATAATAGCCAAGACATGGAAGCAACCTAGATGTCCATTGGCAGACAAATGGATAAAGCTGTGGTACATATACAAAATGGAATATCACTCAGCTATTGATAAGAATGCTTTTGAATCAGTTTTAATGAGGTGCCTGAAACTGAAGCCTATTATACAGAGCAAAGTAAGTCAGAAAGAAAAACACCAATACAGTATATTAACGCATATATATGGAATTTTGAAGAATGGTAACAACAACCCTATATGTGAGACAGCAAAAGAGACACAGATGTAAAGAACAGACTTTCGGATTCTGTGCGAGAAGGCAAGGGTGGGATGATTTGAGAGAATAGCATTGAAACATGTATTATCATATGTGAAACAGATCACCAGTCCAAGTTTGATGATGCATGAGACAGGGTGCTCAGGGCCAGTGCACTGGGATGGCCCTGAGGGATGTGATGCAGAGGGAGGTGGGAGGGGGTTTCAGGATGGGGACACATGTACACCCATGGCTGATTCGTGTCAATGTATGGCAAAAACCACTACAATATTGTAATCAGCCTCCAATTAAATTAATTAAAAATATTGTTGTTCAGTCTCTAAGTTGTGTCTGACTTCACAGACAGCAACACACCAGGCTTCCCTGTCCTTCACCAACTCCCCAGTTTGCTCAAACTCAAGTCAGTTGAGTCAGTGATGCCATCCAGCCATCTCACCCTCTGTCGCTGCCATGCCCTTTTCCTCCTGCCTTCAGTCTTACCCAGCATCAGGATTGTTTTCTTGAGTCAGTTCTTCATATCAAATGGCCACAGTATTGGAGTTTCAGCTTTAACATCGGTCCTTCCAATGAATATTCAGGGTTAATTTCCTTTAGGATTGAATCATTTGATCTCCTGGCTGTCCAAGGGACTCTCAAGAGTCTTCTCCAGCACTGCAATGTGAAAATATTAATTTCTTTATTTGCATTTATTACATTTATTTCTATATGTTTATCTTGTATCTCTATGTCTCTATGTAATGTCTAGATATATTTATATACTTGTATATTTGTAAAATATTTTTGTATTTATTTGTTTATAGAGCATTTTCACATAGTATTTTCTCATTTTGTCATTGTAATGTACTACATATATAATTGTGTGTGTAGGTATATATATATATCTATATATATGTATCTATCATCTTAGGGTTCAAAGAAGAAAAATTAAAGAATACTAAATCCCTAATCTGTTAACTGAACAAGAAAAAGAAAAGCATTCATGGCAACAATCCCTCTTTCCATGCAAACAGCTGATTATGCTAATTCCCTTCTTCCTCAGTGGCTTCCTCAACTTCTGGGTGAATTATATACCTTTCTTCAGGAACTGTACTCTCTCAAAGTAAATCAACCTGACTTGTAAGAGTCTTTGGTTTTGCCTCTGTATTTGTTGTGCCAGTTTTTCATACCAAGCAGCAAAGGCAGCTCTCTGGGGTGGGCAGGGGTTGGGAAGGCTGAGTTTATACACACAGGCTCATAAATACTGAGGCATGTCACCCAGACATAAGCAGGAAACATTTCCTGTGCTGGTTGTTATTATTTCCTACCATTCTCTGAGCCTTGCTAGATCTATGGACTTAAAAATTCAATTGAGTCTTATATTCATGATTAATGTTGAAATGTGAAGAATGAAGCATATACAAAGCAAATGCAATGATCAGGGAGGTTTACCTTTTAACTGGGAACCTGTGTGCATGAAATTTGTTGTTTTGAATAGATAATACATGGAAAAGATTAAAAATCAAAATTATATAATGAGATAGAGTCATCTCCCCATCTCATATATGTGAGATGCTGTCCTGTAAACACAGTTCTGCCCTTTTTGTTTATTAGTACATGAAAACTTTCTTCATTCCTTTCAAAACTGCATATAGTTTTCTCTGCTGCTTATTTTAGCTTTAGTCTGTCTGATGCATTGTAGCCCGTGTTGTGCTATTCTTGGGCTTGCTCTGCCCTGTATAACATAGTCAGTATATGAAAATGCCTATTTTCTAGCTGGCAAATTTGAATGAGCAATGCTTTCTTTAATATATTTTTTTAATCTTCTCTCCCTTTCTCATTTTCTGTCTTTTCCATCTTGTTCTGCAAACTCTAGTGACATTAATTAAATCACCGCCCTAAAAATGCCCTAATATTTATGTTTCCTGTGAGCATTTAACATTTTGATTGTGCTCCTTTCTGACCACAGGTGAGTCTGTCCGTCTGTCTGTCTTTTCTCTCCCTTTCCACTGTGCTATTACTGAATGATTCTGTATAGCTCTGGCTTATGTCCAAGCTAATGGAAATGACAAGATTCTTATTTCCTTGGATAATCTTTGGATCATCATCTTGATTCCCTCCTTGATGCTTCTGAACTCAAGAATATGAATGAATGCTTAATCATAAAGTATTTTATTGACTTTTCTGGATTATAGTGATGATTATCTGCTATTATCTGCTTGTAAAAAATAAGACCATAAACTCTGAATAGTTTTAGTTGAATTCTCTTTCAGTTCACTTATTAATTACTATATGTAAAGCATTCTGTTGGGTACCCAATGGGAAGAGGAGTGGAAAGAAAAAAAGCAATAATCATTTTTTTTTTTTTTTGCCATAATCAGCCCATCATGTAGAAAGGAAGACTTTATTTCCCCATGTTATAGATTAGAAGTAATTTCCTTATTTATTAAAACCTCTGTATTAGATGCAATTAATGTTTGCATATCTCCAGCAATACTGAACCGTGAAGTGTTTTCACTCAAGGTAACTTTCCATATTGTTACAATTGACCCTGATTTGGACCTTTCCAGGTATCTTTATATTATAGATTTTTAATTTTATTGAGCTTAAACAAAATATTTATTTGATTTTGTTTTGCTTGATTTTATTTCTTTTATTTTAATTATGACTTCTTATGGCCCAGATCTGTTCAGTCTTGGTAAATGCTTCCTTTATATTTTAAAAGACTGCATTCTGCTGGTTTTGACTAGACTGTTCCCTAAATATGTATTAAAATCCATCCATGCTATGCTATTCTGTGCTAAGTCACTTCAGTTGTGTCCGACTCTGTGTGACCCCATAGATGGCAGCCCACCAGGCTTCCCTGTCCCTGGGATTCTCCAGGCAAGAACACTGGAGTGGGTTGCCATTTCCTTCTCCAATGCATGAAAGTGAAAAGAGAAAGTGAAGTTGCTCAGTCATATCCGACTCTTAGCAACCCCGTGGACTGCAGCCTACCAGGCGCCTCTGTCCATGGGATTTTCCAGGCAAGAGTACTGGAGTGGGGTGCCATTGCCTTCTCCGAAAATTCATCCATAGCATTCACCTATTCTAAAGCCTATTGTCCACTATTCTGTTACTTATCAGTATTGAATTCTTTGACTATTCCTTGTTTTTGTTCATGTAAGGACTCTGTTATTTCATGCATAAATATTTAGGATTGTTATGTCTTCTTGACAAATTAATTCACCCCTTCACTGTTTAGAAATACCTTCTTTGTCCCTGCTGATATCCTTGGTTCTGAAATATATTTTTCTGATACTCATATAGCCACTCCAGTTAAAAAAATTATTATGGGATATCTTTTTCTTTTCTTTTATTTTAAACTAGACATGTCATTGTTGTTAAAGTGTGCCTGTTATAGGCAGTAGTGTATCTTACATCATATTTGGTCTTACAATCTGTACCATTAATTAGATGTTTAGACCATTTACATCAAAATGATGACTTATATTGCAGTCTAAATTGACCATTTTGCTCTTTGATTTCTATTTGTTTTATTTTTCTTTTCTCCTGTGTACTTATTTTCCTGCCTTATTTTGAATTGAATGTTTAAAAAAATTTTGTCTAATTCATTAGATTATTAGCTACAAATCTCTCTAGTATTATTTTAATACATAGCTTATAGCATATATTGTAAATTACATATATTTTATATGTGATCAGATCAGTCGCTCAGTCGTGTCTGACTCTTTGCAACCCCATGAACTGCAGCACGCCAGGCCTCCCTATCCATCACCAGCTCTCGGAGGTCACTCAGACTCCCATCCATCGAGTCAGTGATGCCATCCAGCCATCTCATCCTCTGTCATCCCCTTCTCCTTCTGCCCTCAATCCCTCCCAGCATCAGAGTCTTCTCCAATGAGTCAACTCTTCGCATGAGGTGGCCAAAGTACTGGAGTTTCAGCTTTAGCATCATTCCTTCCAAAGAAATCCCAGGGCTGATCTCCTTCAGAATGGACTGGTTGGATCTCCTTGCAGTCCAAGGGACTCTCAAGAGTCTTCTCCAACACCGCAGTTCAAAAGCATCAATTCTTCGGCGCTCAGCCTGCTTCACAGTCCAGCTCTCACATCCATACATGACCACAGGAAAGACCATAGCCTTGACTAGGTGAACCTTTGTTGGCAAAGTGATGTCTCTGCTTTTCAATATGCTATCTAGGTTGGTCATAACTTTCCTTCCAAGGAGTAAGCATCTTTTAATTTCATGGCTGCAGTCACCATCTGCAGTGATTTTGGAGCCCAGAAAAATAAAGTCTGACACTGTTTCCACTGTTTCCCCATCTATTTCCCATGAAGTGATGGGACCAGATGCCATGATTGTCATTTTCTGAATGTTGAGCTTTAAGCCAACCTTTTCACTCTCCACTTTCACTTTCATCAAGAGGCTTTTTAGTTCCTCTTTACTTTCTGCCTTAAGAGTGGTGTCATCTGCATATCTGAGGTTATTGATATTTCTCCCAGCAATCTTGATTCCAACTTGTGTTTCTTCCAGTCCAGCATTTCTCATGATGTACTCTGCATATAAGTTAAATAAACAGGGTGACAATATACAGCCTTGACGTACTCCTTTTCCTATTTGGAACCAGTCTGTTGTTCCATGTCCAGTTCTAACTGTTGCTTTCTGTCCTGCGTACAGATTTCTCAAGAGGCAGGTCAGGTGGTCTGGTATTCCCATCTCTTTCAGAATTTTCCACAGTTTATTGTGATCTACACAGTCAAAGGCTTTGGCATAGTCAATAAAGCAGAAATAGATGTTTTTCTGGAACTCTCTTGCTTTTTCCATGATCCAGCGGATGTTGGCAATTTGATCTCTGGTTCCTCTGCCTTTTCTAAAACCAGCTTGAACATCAGAAAGTTGAGCGTTCACATATTGCTGAAGCCTGGCTTAGAGAATTTTGAGCATTACTTTACTAGCATGTGAGATGAGTGCAATTGTGCGGTAGTTTGAACATTCTTTGGCATTGTCTGTCTTTGGGATTGGGATGAAAACTGACCTTTTTTTTATTTTTATTTTTTTATTTTATTTTTATTTTTTTATTTTGCTTAACTTTACAATCAGATCAGATCAGATCAGATCAGTTGCTCAGTCGTGTCCGACTCTTAGCAACCCCACAATATTGTATTGCTTTTACTATACATCGAGATGGATCCGCCACCAGTATCCTATTCCAATCCTGTGGCCACTGCTGAGTTTTCCAAATTTGCTGGCATATTGAGTGCAGCACTTTCACAGCATCATCTTTCAGGATTTGGAATAGCTCAACTGGAATTCCATCACCTCCACTAGCTTTGTTCTTAGTGATGCTTTCTAAGGCCCACTTGATTTCACATTCCAAGATGTCTGGCTCTAGCTCAGTGATCACACCATCATGATTATCTGGGTCATGAAGATCTTTTTTGTACAGTTCTTCTGTGTGCATAGCCTGCTTAAAAAATTTTTTGCTTAAAAATGCTAACCATCATCTGAGACTTCAGCAAATCGTAAGAGTAACATGAAAGATCACTGGGAACAGAACGTTATATCAAATATAATAAATAATGAAAATGTTTGAAATATTATGAGAAATATCAAAATGTAACACAAAGATACAAAGTAAACAAACATTGTTGAAACAATGCCATCAATAGACTTGCTCCATACTGAATTGCCACAAATTTTCAGTTTGTAAAAAATGAGTATCTGTGAAGTTCAATAAAGTGAAGCACAATTAAGTGATGTATGCCTGTGCTTTCATATTTTTCCTCTTTCATAATTGGTGGCATACATACTATTCTTAAGAATGTTATACTATTCACAATACATGCTATAATAGTTATATATCTTTATATCATACATGTAATAAGTTCTTTGTTAACTTGTTTTTTTTTAATTTATTTATTTTAGTTGGAGGCTAATTACTTTACAATATTGTAGTGGTTTTTGCCATATATTGACATGAATCAGCCATGGGTGTACATGTGTCCCCATCCTGAATCCCCCTCCCACCTCCCTCCCCATCCCATCCCTCAGGGTCATCCCAGTGCACCGACCCTGAGCACCCTGTCTCATCCATCAAAACTGGACTGGTTATCTGTTTCACATAATATACATGTTTCAAGAAAATGGCAACCCACTCCAGTACTCTTGCCTGGAAAATTCCGTGGACTGAGGAGCCTGGTAGGCTACAGTCCATGGGGTCACAAAGAATCGGACATGACTGAGCAACTTCACTCACATGCTTTTCTCTCACATCATCCCACCCTTGCCTTCTCCCACAGAGTCCAAGAGGCTGTTCTTTACATTTGTGTCTCTTTTGCTATCTTGCATATAGGGTCATTGTTAACATCTTTCTAAATTCTATATATATGCATTAGTATACTGTATTGGTGTTTTTCTTTCTGACTTACTTCACTTTGTGTATAATAGGCTCCAGTTTCATCCACCTCATTAGAACTGATTCAAATGTATTCTTTTTAATGGCTGAGTAATACTTCATTGTGTATATGTACCACAGCTTTCTTATCTGTTAGTCTGCTGATGGACATCTAGGTTGCTTCCATGTCCTGGCTATTGTAAACAATGCTGTGATGAACACTGGGGTACACGTGTCTCTTTCAATTCTGGTTTCCTTGGTGTATATGCCCAGCAGTGGGATTGCTGGGTCATATGGCAGTTCTATTTCCAGTTTTTTAATGAATCTCCACACTGTTCTACATAGTGGCTGTACTAGTTTGCATTCCCACCAACAGTGTAAGAGGGTTCCCTTTTCTCCACACCTTCTCCAGCATTTACTGTTTGTAGACTTTGATAGCAGCCATTCTGAACAGGGTGAGATGGTACATCATTGTGGTTTTGATTTGCATTTCTCTGATAATGAGTGATGTTGAGCATCTTTTCATGTGTTTGTTAGCCATCTGTATGTCTTCTTTGTAGAAATGTCTGTTTAGTTCTTTGGCCTATTTTTTTGATTGAGTCATTTATTTTTCCGGAATTGAGCTGCAGGAGCTGGTTGTATATTTTTGTATATTCTGTGTCAGTTGCTTTGTTTGCTGTTATTTTCTCCCATTCTGAAGGCTGTCTTTTCACCTTGCTTAGAGTTTCTTTGGTTGTGCAGAAGCTTTTAATTTTAATTAGATCCCATTTGTTTATTTTTGCTTTTATTTCCATTACTCCTGGAGGTGGGTCATAGAGGATCCTGCTGTGATTTATGTCAGAGAGTGTTTTGCCTATGTTTTCCTCTAGGAGTTTTATAGTTTCTGGTCTTATATTTATATCTTTAATCCATTTTGAGTTTATTTTTGTGTATGGTGTTAGAAAATGTTCTAATTTCATTCTTTTACTAGTGGTTGATGAGTTTTCCCAGCATCACTTGTTAAAGAGATTGTCGTTTCTCCATTGTATATTCTTGCCTCCTTTGTCAAAGATAAGGTGTCTATAGGTGCATGGATTTATCTATGGGCTTTCTATTTTGTTCCATTGATGTATATTTATTTCTTTGTGCCAGTAGCATACTGTTTTGATTACTGCAGCTTTGTAGTATAGTCTGAAGTCAGGCATGTTGATTCCTCCAGTTCCTTTCTTCTTTCTGAAGATTGCTTTGGCTATTCAAGGTTTTTCGTATTTCCATACAAATGGTGAAATTATTTGTTCTAGTTCTCTGAAAAATACTGTTGGTAGCTTGATAGGGATTGCATTGAACCTATAGATTGCTTTGGGTAGTATACTCATTTTCACTATATTGATTCTTCTGTTACATGAACATAGTATATTTCTCCATTTATTTGTGTCATCTTTGATTTCTTTCATTTATTCTTTGTTAACTTTTAGAGAGCTTTATTTAATGAGAAAGAAACTATAATAACCCACGTTGTTACTATTTGCAATTTTCTTTAATTTTTTTTGCATAGATCTAGATTTCTACCTGTTTTCTATCATTTTTATTCTACATGATCAATTTAACCTTGACCTCCTATAGTTCCCTCAGATGCACATGGAAGGGTACCATGTTTAGACTGCTGGCTGTCTCTCCATCTATGCATATTATTCCTTCTGGTGTTCTTACCTGAACAATCTGGGCACATTCATTTCAGTTCAGTTGCTCAGTCATATCTGACTCTTTGCAACCCCTTGCAGCGCAGCATGCCAGGCTTCCCTGTCTGTCACCAGCACCCAGAGCTTGCTCAGACTCATGTCCGTTGAGTCGGTGATGCCATCCAACCATCTCATCCACTGTTGTCCCCTTCTCCTCCTGTCTTCAATCTTTCCCAGCATCAAGGTCTTTTCCAAGGAGTCAGCTCTTCATATCAGATGGCCAAAGTATTGGAGTTTCAGCTTCCATATCAGTCCTTCCTATGAATTTTCAGGACTGATTTCCTTAAGGATGAACTGGTTGGATCTCCTTGCAGTCCAAGGGTCTCTCAAGAATCTTCTCCAACACCACAGTTCAAAAGCATCAATTCTTTGGCACTCAGCTTTGTTTATGGTCCAAATCTCACATCTCTACATGACTACTGGAAAAACCATAGCTTTGACTAGATGAACCTTTGTTGGCAAACTAACGTCTCTGCTTTTTACTATGCTATCTAGATTGGTCATCGCTTTTCTTCCAAGGAGCAAGCGTCTTTTAATTTCATGGCTGCACTCACCATCTGCAGTGATTTTAGAGCCCAAGAAAATAAAGTCTGTCATTGTTTCCACTGTTTCCCCATCTATTTGCCATGAAGTGATGGGACCGGATGCCATAATCCCATTTTTGGAATTTTGAGTTTTAAGCCAACTTTTTACTCTCCTCTTTCACTTCCATCAAGAGGCTCTTTAGTTCTTCTTTGATTTCTGCCATGAGGGTAGTGTCATCTCTGTATCTGAGCTTATTTATATTTCTCCCGGTAATCTTGATTTCAGCTTGTGCTTCATCCAGCCTGGCATTTCGCATGATGTACTCTGCATATAAGTTAAACAAGCAAGAATACAATATACAGCCTTGACGTACTGTTTTCCCAATTTGGAACCTGAACCTGAACCAGAACCTTCTCCCGATGGCTCCTGTCTCTGCTACATCCTTGAATCTACCTCCAGGCAGGAACCTTGTGTATTATAATATACAATTATTATAATTATACAGTCCATGGAATTCTCCAGGCTAGAATACTGGAGTGGGTAGCCATTCCCTTCTCCATTGGATCTTCCCAACCCAAAGATGAAACTGAGGTCTTACACATTGCAGGCAGATTCTTTACCAGATGAGCCACAAGGGAAGCCTGTATAGTTTATAGCATATAGTATATATTTTATATGTAATATATACTTAAATATGTTTAGCACATATATTAGAATAAACATGTATTGTGTTAGCCAAGAAGTTCAGCCAACATCTGTAACATCTTATGGAAAAATCTGGGTTCACCTAAACCGTTTTTATTCTCTCCAGGATCATTGTTGCCTTTTACCTGATTCTCAATGTCTTGTGAATCATTTTTTCACATATCTTGTTCATTTTTGTCAGTTGATTTGAGGTTGCAGTGTAAATACATTCCTTTATCATTGTATCTTAGCCAGCAGGGCAGTCTTGTTTTCATTTTTGATGGATCGTCTTGCTGGAGGTGATCTTCTTGGTGGACAGCTTTTTCTCTCAGTGCTTTGTCATTCCCCTCCTTTCTCACCTATGCTCTTTCTAATGAGAAGTCAGCTGTTCATAATCCTACTGTCGTTCCTCAGCATGTGATGGCTACTATTCTGCTGCTTCTTTCAAATTTTTCTTTTGGTCATTGGCCTTTAGCGGCTTGACTGTGATGTGTCTAGGTATAATCTAGTCATTATTTGAGTTTCTTAGATATATACATCAATAATCATCTGATTTGGGAAGTTTTCAGTTATTTCATTAAATATGTTTTTTACCCCTTTCTCTCTCCTCCTCTGTGGGATTCTCATTGCATATATGTTTCATGCTTGCCTGAGAAATCACATGGACAGAGAAGCCTGGCAGACTACAGTCCATAAGGTACAAAGAGTTGGACATGACTGAGCTACTAACATTTCAAGTTCAACTACCTATTTTCAAGTACCTATATTCATGTACCTATTTTCCTGAGGAATGTGCACTCTGACCTTTGTGCTGTGTTTTTGAATTCTTATTTTTCAATCTAGTTTTCTAGGGCTTGATCCTGTGACTTAATAGCATACTGGTCAGCCAGTGATTTGGGGAAAAATTGTGTTCAGTCTTCTTGAGCTGGTAAGTTTTCCAGTCTCTACAGATGGATTTTGCAGTGAGGCAGGAGAAGTATGTTAAATGTTCTTAAATCTCTGAATTTTTACTGACTGCTGGTCTCTCCAGTTCTTCCCTCCACATGAAAATTTCTCCAGCCTGGAGTCTGTGGTGAGCTTCTATGGCTCTTTCATTTCCAGGATCTGCATGTTACACATATGGCTGTGCCTCACTTCTGCAACTGGACTAGACCTCAGGTAGCAGAGGTGCAAATTTTCCCATTTATTTCTCAACAGAATTTGATATTTTCACTAATAATGTCACCATGCATTTTCATTCACCACCTCAAGTCATGTTCGCCTCCTCTGGCAGCAAGACTACTTGTTTTAATTGTCAGCTCTGCCCTGAATAAGATTTCACTGTCATTGACTGAGTTTGGGGTGCTTGAGAAATCACTGGGTAAGAAAGTCAGAGACATGTACCTTTCTCACCCAAAATTCCATTAGCTTCTCAGGAATTAAAGTTTGTCATTTGTTTTACCCTTTCAAAATTTTTCTGAGCCTTTAATAATGTTGTTTTTGTCTGTTTTATGAAGTTTTTTTGTGTGTGTGTGTTTGTGTGTGAAAGGCATTCTGCAACCTCCCATGCTGTCTAACTGGAGGTTTTATCTTTTAAAGACATGAAAATGAAAAGACTGTCATAGAGCTATATGGTGTGTATATATACACAGACACACACATATAAATATAAACATCCCATTATATGTATATACACAGCATAATGTATAGATAAACAGCATTGTAAGTGTGTGTGAGATGTATATATGTATGTAGATGTATATATACATTTGTATATATAATTTTGCCACTTTTTATTTTTTGTATGTATTCAAATTTTCAACTGGCATAATTTTCTCTGGTGTGATAAACTTCATTTAATGTTTATTTCAAAGACGATATGTTACTGGCAGCTAATTACCTCTCTCTCTCTCTTTTCTGCCTTTTATTTTAGAAGAGAGTTCACTCAGTAAAGAACTCTGGATTGCAGTTTCCTTTTTTATTCATCCTTGACTGCTGCCTGTGGTATTTGATGAATTATCTCTCATTCTTGTCTTTGTCTTTTGTGCAGTAAGCCCACCACCCTAGCCCCTTGAGATGATTCTGAGATTTTTTTTCTCTTTATTGTTGGTGTTCTGCAAAATGATTATGATTGCCTCAGAGTGGGTATTGATTATGTTTATTCTCCTTGCAATTTGAGTTTTTTGAGTCTTTGGATTTATAGTTTATATAAATTTTGGAAAAAATTTGGTATTATATCTTAAAGTACTTCAATATTTTTTTACCCTCAATTAATATGTATATTGGACCCCATACTATTGCTCTCTAACTTACTTAAGATCTGTTTATGATCTTTTGTCTTTTTTCCATTTCTTTTTTTTTTTTTGATTTATTTGTTTTTTAATTGAAGGATAATTGCTTTACAGAATTTTGTTGTTTTCTGTCAAACCTCAACATGAATCAGCCATCAGATCAGATCAGATCAGTCGCTCAGTCGTGTCTGACTCTTTGCGACCCCATGAACTGCAGCACGCCAGGCCTCCCTATCCATCACCAGCTCTCGGAGGTCACTCAGACTCACATTCATCGAGTCAGTGATGCCATCCAGCCATCTCATCCTCTGTCATCCCCTTCTCCTCCTGCCCCCAATCCCTCTCAGCATCAGAGTCTTCTCCAATGAGTCAACTCTTCGCATGAGGTGGCCAAAATACTGGAGTTTCAGCTATAGCATCATTCCTTCCAAAGAAATCCCAGGGCTGATCTCCTTCAGAATGGACTGGTTGGATCTCCTTGCAGTCCAAGGGACTCTCAAGAGTCTTCTCCAACACCACAGTTCAAAAGCATCAATTCTTCGGTGCTCAGCCTTCTTCACAGTCCAGCTCTCACATCCATACATGACCACAGGAAAGACCATAGCCTTGACTAGGCGAACCTTTGTTGGCAAAGTGGTCTCTGCTTTTGAATATGCTATCTAGGTTGGTCACAACTTTCCTTCCAAGGAGTAAGCGTCTTTTAATTTCATGGCTGCAGTCACCATCTGCAGTGATTCTGGAGCCCAGAAAAGTAAATTCTGACACTGTTTCCACTGTTTCTCCATCTATTTCCCATGTAGTGATAGGACCAGATGCCATGATCTTCGTTTTCTGAATGTTGAGCTTTAAGCCAACCTTTTCACTCTTCACTTTCACTTTCATCAAGAGGCTTTTGAGTTCCTCTTCACTTTCTGCCATAAGGGTGATATCATCTGCATATCTGAGGTTATTGATATTTCTCCTGGCAATCTTGATTCCAGCTTGTGTTTCTTCCAGTCCAGCAT